>JALAZF010000372.1:0-2400000 GCA_022829125.1 Lathyrus tuberosus
AAAATGCAATCTTCAATGGAGTGGATAAGAATATTTTCAGGTTAATTAATACCTGTGAGGTTGCTAAGAAAGCATGGGATATTTTGAAGGCCACTCATGAAGGAACATCTAGAGTTAAGATGTCAAGACTCCAGCTTCTAACATCGAAGTTTGAGAGTCTGAAGATGAAGGAAGATGAGACTATCCATGACTTCCATATGAGTGTGCTTGAGCTGGCTAATGCATCCAGTGCCCTTGGAGAAAAGATGTCAGAAGAAAAGCTTGTAAGGAAAATCCCGAGGTCTCTTCCTAAGAAGTACAAGATGAAGGTAACTGCCATTGAAGAATCACAAGACATCAGCAAGATGAGGGTTGATGAGCTCATTGGATCTCTTCAAACTTTTGAGCTTGGTTTGAATGAGGAAGAACCTGAAAAGAAGCCCAAAAGTATAGCCTTGGTTTCCACTCCTACAGAAGTTAAGAAAGTTACAGATGATGAGTCTCAGGAGGATCTGTCTCAAGCCATAGTTATGTTGGGAAGACAGTTCAACAAAGTGTTCAAGAGGATGAACAATAACTCCAGGCCTAATGTCAGGAACATCTCTTCTGACAACAGCAAGGCAAAAGAGAAGGATGAAGAGAAGACTGCCCAAGATAAAGGAGTTCAGTGCTTTGAATGTGAAGGGTATGGACATGTCAAGAAAGAGTGTCCCACATTCTTGAAGAAGCAGAAGAAGGGCATGATAGTTTCCTGGTCTGACTCTGATAGTGAAAGTGAAATTGAGTCAGCAAAGCATGTTACAGCTTTGACAGGAATTGTTGAACCTGATGATGATAGTGATGGAGAAGTCACTTATGATGAGCTAGCTTCAACCTACAAAGAGATGTGCTTAAAGAGTGTTGAACTATGTCAGGAGAGGAATCAACAGAAGAAACAGATTGCTCAGCTAGAGAATGACAAAGCTGAATTGGAAAAAGAAGTCTTATGTGTCAAAGCTCATCTTAATCATATGACTAAATCTGTTAGAATGTTGAACAGTGGGACAGCCACTCTTGACAAGATACTACAGTCAGAAAAAGCTGCTGGAGACAAAGCTGGGATAGGTTATGTGGCTGAGGATAAGGGAACTTCAGAAGCAAGCACTTCAGGTTCAAAGAAGGAAGTGTCACAACCTTTGTCTCAACATCAGCCAAAGAAGCGGGATCCTACACCTAAGAAAGCTGATGTTTCACAACCTAAGAAGATTGAGAAGAAGACTGGTCCTAATCAGAAGAGAAAGCAGCCACAAGGAGCTAGTCAGTATATGCCCCCACAACACCACAAGAGCATGCAAGCTGCTCAGTTCAAAAAGCACATGTCTTATCAGGTGTCTCAACATCAGGGGTATGGTTACACCAATGCTGTTCCTCATATCTATGGAAGAAGAAAGCCACACCATCATGGGAGACAATCCAGGAAACAACATTCTCAGCCTCCTAATGGAAGAAGATACCAGCATAATAGAAGGCAGGCCAGTTATGGTAGGAGGAGACCACATTATGGATGGCAGCCTAAGCAATCTCATCATGGCAGAAGATTCAGAGATGAAAGGGTGAGATGCTTTTATTGTGGAAGGTTTGGACATATGCAGTACTCTTGCTACAAGCTGCATGGATACCCTCAGCCTCAAAACAGATGGAGAGAGTACATGCCCAAAGTTGTTAAACAATGGGTACCTAAGGAGAAGGTGAAGTGTCTATTGGCTCACACATCAAATGAACATTTTTCTATGGATGCATGGTACTTTGACAGTGGATGTTCAAAGCACATGACTGGATCCAAGAAGCATTTGGTAGAGTTCAATCCTTGCCATGCAAATGGTGTTATTTTTGGCAATGGTGAAAAAGGAGTAGTAGAAGGAGTTGGAAGAGTGAAGAATCATGATGGCCTTACTCTTGATAATGTGCTCCTTGTTCAAGGGTTGAGTGCTAATTTAATTAGCACAAGTCAACTTTGTGATGAAGGTTACAACGTAAGCTACACCAAAGATGAATGTGTGGTAGCTGATGAGCAGAATGAGGTAGTGATGAAGGGAGTAAGATCCAAAGATAATTGCTATCAGTGGATACCTCAAGTGGACAACTTATCTAGTGATGATGTTGTAACATCAGATGATGACATCAAGTGTGAAAGTATGGTGAAAAGTCAATCTGGGTTAATGACTTATGGTGCTGCTATGTGAGCAAGATGAAGGAGTCAACAATGCTGATGGAAGGATCAAAAGCTGTGACCTTAAGAAGTGTTGGGAGCTGAATACTTGCAAGGCCAAGAAAGATGACAACCTGACTAATGACTCCTATAGTTCAGAAGAAAAATTCCACAAGTTGACAATCCTTAGGTTGGAAGATGCAGATGTTAGAGCTGATGATGAACTAATTGCAAAAGTGGTTCCTGGGGTTGCTAAACGACTGAAATCAAGAAAGAGGAAAGCTATTGAGTCACCTCCAAAGATGAGAACTGCTAAGCAGAAAATCTATGTGGATGGTACTACAAAATCCAGGAGTAAAGTGTTCATCTCTAGGAAGATCAGAGATAAGTCTGAGGATAATGTCCAGGATATCTCTCAAATGAAGGAAACCGTTGTTGTTAGAACTTCTGAGAAAATTCAAAAGGGTATACTAGATAACATTCCAGTACTTTTCATAAAATGGTGGAAGTATGTTCTGGAAAAAGAATTTGGTATAAATACTCTGGATATGGTTGAGTTTTCTAGGATATGGTTCAGAGAGGGTGTGGGAACTTATGGTATTCAGGTGTGTATGAATAAGTTGCTCTGACTGTGTTTTATTGGGAGCTTCTTGAAGGACTTCTCTGTGCAATGAGTCCTTTGAATGGTGATGAGAAGCTGATGTCCCAAAAGATGTTATAACATCATGTTTGTTGGTGGTTAGATCTGGAAGATGATTAAGATTGGACATGTGGAGTTGAATGCTCTAGCATTTTGGTCAGAAGAAGTGGAGATTATGGTCATGTGTTTAAGCATGACTACTGTCTTTGAAGACATCACCAGTTTCAACAACTACTGGTGGATGTAAGGAAAGAGGAAGTGTGATCTCTTGAAGAGACTGGATCTCAGTAAAGCTTATAAGTAAGCTGAGAATTTGTGGAGTTTGTGACACAGTGTTGAGTTTGGATTATTTTGCTGATAGTAAATCCAGTATTGGAGCATATGTAATACCCTGGTGTCAAGAGTGTCAAGAGTATCCTTGGTGAAGGATGTCTTTGTTCTGGATCTGAAGCTTAGTGCTTACATTATATCTAAGGAGCATCTACATAGTCATACGGGAGAATGATGAAGTAGAAGGTTGGCCTTGGATGGTGAAGATGAATTGTATGATAGCCCTTGGTGAAAGGAACAGTGGTACCAAAATGCATGTAAATGTGCTCAAATGTTCATCTCCATCTAGAGCATTTGTTAATCTTGACAGCGGAAGTATTTGTCTATGGATTTTGCAGCAAAGGTACATATATTGTGAAGATTGCATGCTGATCAAGATTATGGAGATTGGTTGAATCTTATGAGGATATAATGTCAGATAGCATGCTATGACATTAGGCTGTTGGTTCATATTAAGGCAGTACAATTATCAGCAAAGCAATAGAAAAGTACTGTAAAGAATTTTGTAGAGTTACAGAAAAATCTAAAATATGATTGGAGTTTTATTAGAATTTTGAAGATACAAGGTTAAACTACATCCTCATGCCAATCACCTGCATCCAGAAATGCCTTCCAATCTGCATCCCATTCATCTTCTGAAGGCTATTTTTGAGCAGTATGGTTCTTACCAGGCTTCATAGCTGTCACTGAAGTCCTGCCAGTTTTTGTTGCTCCTGAAGAAGGACCTGATGTCGTCTGAGATTTGACCTTCTTCATCAGAGGTTCTGGATTTTTATCCTCATGCTTGAGTTTCTTGGTTGATACTTTGGAGCTTGATTGACTCATGCTTTATTGGAGTGTTGTGCTGAGCAAAGGAGAAAGAGTGGTTTTATAATGGTTTTTCTAAAGCATTGTTTGTATCGCCAGTCTAGTCAAAAGTGTTGGAATGTGGTTTTGACCATGTCTTTAATAATGTCAGAACATTGTGTTTGGAGATTACATAGATCTTGTTGCTACTAACAGTAGGGCTTGTATTATGTCGCATGTGATGAAGTGTAGGTCATATGAATTGGCATAATTTGTCTAATTATGGATAAAAAGGGGGAGAGTTAAAAATTGCCATGAAGAGAGTAATTGATGCTGCTAAAAGTAAAAGGTGTTTAGTTGAAAAGTGCTGATGCAGTTATTGAGGGGGAGTTTAGACTGAGCTGCTAGTGAAGATATCATAGCATTTGAAGAGTGCAGCCAAGCAGACATCAAGGGGGAGAAGTGCTGCACATTGTGAGCTACTGAACAGCTGTGATGCTGGTTCATGTTTTTGAGGGGGAGCACCAATTGGCTGTTGTCAATAATGAAGATGGTGCTGCAGCAGATCTAGTAATGAAGACTATGAAGATTATCAAACTGCTGCTGATAAAGTGTATCTCAAAATTACTGAAGGTTTTCCGCTGCTGAAGACTCTGAGGATTCAGAGGGTGTTTTAGCCAAAATTAGCCAAAGGGGGAGATTGTTAGTGCGTATTGGCTGGAATTTTGGTAAAATAAAGTATATTCAATGTTGATGTCAAGGTGCTGATGTTGTAACATTGAAGTCTTAACACTGGGCTGTGTTAAGTAGTTAAGTGCTGAAGTTGGATGTCTGATGTCACACAGGTGATGTTGTAACATCAGACCTGCAGAATTAATAACAGCAGGATATGTTATTAGGGCACGCGTGTTAGCTGGAATTGTGGAGAGTGGTTGACTCATTGGATGAGAATATCTTGGGATAGATATTTTCTGTTACATGGGAGATTTGATTGCAGATCTGTTGGAGAATTAAAAGGTTGAAGATTTAAAAAGATTTTGGGGATAAAATCTGTTTTGAAGATTCAGTTTTAATTAACAAATCTGATCAAATATTGTGACAAGTCCAAGCCAATTCAGGAGCTATATAAAGCGCACAAGACCAAAGGAAAAAGTACAGAAATACTGGGAGAAGATCAAGAGCAGAGGCTGAGTGTCTTGAGTATTTTGTACGAGTTGTATAACCAGAATTCTTGGGTGAATTGCTGAGTCGTATTCTGTCCTCTCTAAAGCTGTGAAGCAAAGAGAGTTGTATTACTTGATCAAAGCTGTGAAGCAGAATTAAGAGTTCTCAAAGAGGTTGTTCTTTAAGTGGTTTTAGGGATTGAGTAGTGTTCTCATATCTAAGTGGTTTCTTAGGTAGAAAGTCACTAGTAAGAATTAAGATTAGGAGATTGTCAACTAGGTTGTTGAGTCTGTAATTTAATTCTACAAGTAGTGAAATTCATCCCTAGCTTGGTAGCCCCCAGACGTAGGTAGTTAGACCGAACTGGGTGAACAAATCATTGTGTTGATTTATTTACTGTTATTGCTGTCCATTGTGCATAGTGTGTTGTTGTGACATCGCACCTTAACATCACACGTCTGGTACCAGAATTTCAAGGTATTTATCTTGTCATGCGGGAGAATGATGGGTAAAGGACTGTCTTGGAAGTCTGATGTGAATGTGGTATCAGACTGAAGTGGGTCATGGATTGATTGCATGAAGGTCTGGATTCTGATGTGTTCAGAATATGGGAGCAGATATTCACCAGTTGAATCAGAAGTATTCTATCTTATCATATGGGAAAATGATAGATTGAAGACTCGCAAGTGCAGGAAAGACTTTTTACATCGGGCGAAAAACACATTTTACATCGGATCTGGGTCTGATGTAAAGCCAAGCGATATAGTAAATCAAATACATTTTACATCGGGCAATAGCCCGATGTGAAAAATACACCTACTACATCGGTTCTGTTACATCTGATGTGAAATATGGGTTTGACTATTTTTAATTTATAAATAAATAAACATTTAACATCGGTTGCCTTTCTGGCCCGATGTAAAATGTAGGTTGTTACATCAGTTGCCTTTCTAGCCTGATGTAAAAGTTAGGTTGTTACATCAGTTGCCTTTCTGCCCCGATGTAAAATATAGGTTTTTACATCGGTTGCAATACGCGTCCGATGTAATATGTATGTTAATTTTCTTAAAAAATTAGACTATTTTTTAGCGAAATCTAGGTGGAATCCATGTAATATGTATATCAGTTCTTGGTTAAAAAATTAGTCTAGTTTTTAGCAGAAAAAATTAGACTATTTTACAAGTCATGGATGCTGGTGTACATTCTCTCCACAATGTTCATTGACAACAGTGCAACCACAACAAATCCAAATATTAACTTAAAAGCATAACATTATATATTGCAACCATAAGTCATAGGTAACACACCATACATACTTCGCCAACCACAAAAAGAACAAGGCACCATACATACTTCGCCTACCACAAAACAAAACAAGGCACCAAACATACTTCGCCTACCACAAAAACAGAACAAGGCTATAGATGCATGAAAGCTTGTACTGAAAGCCCTCACATAGAGAAGTCAACAAGCCTACGGCTAACAAAGTTTAATTAGGTTCAAAAGTTAGTTTGGAACAGTTATATATACAACATTATGTCACCACTGGTCTCTAGAGAAACAGGCTTATATGCCTTTAACAGAAGAACATAAAGTTGCACACACTTTCCTGCAATTTTGGAAGCTGGGGGACAGGTACAGCTCCTGCAACACTCAGTCCACCATGGCTTGAGGATGTCTCCGAATTATCCTCGAATTTCATGAACTGCCCCAACTAAGTTGTAGCCAAGTGTGCATAGCATATAGGTGCAACTGCAGAAAAAACATAATTTGTTGATAAGTTGCAACCATGAATTAGATTATACCAATACCAATAATAGATGCTATGTAAGAACTTACCAACTGAAATAGCAGTAGTGCTCCTCTGATAACTGTGATATCACAAATTATTAACATATATTAGGCATAAGTACTTCATTAAAATATGTATAATTCCACCAATCAAATAGATCCAAAGTTCTACTTACACATATGAAAGAGAATGAACAAGCTCCTGAAGTTCATCAGGGGAGAAGCCAATCTCATCGAGCAGCACATGGTAATGAGTACTGTCTTGGATCGTGGGGTGTTTATCTAGAAGAATGACTCTTGCTGGAGTTAGAATACTTGTGGAGAGGTGGTTTCTTCTGCTACAAGGCATGCTAGAAGTGGATCAGTTTGGTGCTTGTGGAGCAAATAGGCTGAGGATTTCTGGAGCATGTGTTTGATGTCCTTCAAGTGTAAAGAACATCTAGGTAATCTAGCAAACTAAGGGGCTCTGTATGTCTCTTTGAGGAATGTGAAACATTCAGATTCAATTGGGTTATATCTCAGGGAACAAGGAGATCTATACATGAGAATTCAGGAGGAATTCGTGTGGTGTATGGATGGTTTCTTGACGAGAGGGATCAATGGTGTTTTGGTCTCAATCCAAGAGTTTGTTGGTTGTAGTACAAGGATGCGTTCTTGGTACACTCACTGTATTATCATGAAGTGTCATGGGATATCATGTAGTGGTTTTGGGTGGTTCTTGTTGAAGAAGCATCATTTGATGAAGATAGGGGGAGAACTTCTGTTTGATTAATGTACTAGTGTGGTACATGGAATGCTTGAGGGTCAAGCATTAGATAAATGCGTTCAGCAGGTGTGTTGAACAGAGGGTGCGCTCTTGAAGACATGATGATGCGTCTTATGTTCTCCATTCATTTAGGGTGCTCTTCTTGCAAAGAAGCACTGGTTATCTACAACAGGGGAAGTTAGACTTCTGTTCTGGATATATGGCTGCAATGGTGCAGATTGTCTATCAAGATTGTTTGTGGTTTCAAGCAGTTTGTGGTAGATTGCCTCAGGTTAGGATGATATGTCATACAAGATGCCGTGACATTTCTCTACTGGTATAAGTTCTAGGTGGACTTATCAGATTATTTTAATTTTGTAATTGGGTGTCAATGGATTGAATCAAAAGTGGTACAAGTAACTTGGGAGTCTCTGCTGCTGTCTGGAACAAAGTTATCAAGTCTACTCATTCTAGATTAAGGAATTAATTTAGAATAAAGAGAAGAAGGTGGTACTTCTAGGTCGGTCAGAATAAATGTTGCGGGGTCTACTAATCACTTGGAAAAAACCTAACAAAGTCAGATTAGGTATCAGGACTTGGCTCAGGATCTGTTTCAGAAAAAGACAATCAAAGTGACGGTAGGTTCAAGGACAAGTCAGAAAAAGTGGAAACTTTCAAAACTATCTTTCCTAGCAGTTATTACATTCATTGACTAGTCTTCTGATGGATTGACTCTACCTGACTAGCTTCTTTAATGTTTAAGGAGGATCGTGATGCTTGAATTGTAAAACATCCTTCTTGTTAAATTGTGAGCAAATGGGTTTTGTCCGTGTCTGGGTTAGCACAGTCTAGTATGGGTTTGCATGGGTCATTTTTGCCAATTTTTAGCTAAAAAGGGGGAGAATAGCTATGTTGTTACTATCAATTGTGTGTATGCATTTGAGCTACTGATCTGGAAAAATGTCTCAAAGGATGTTCTGGCATTCTGGGTTCTAACATCTTAGGTAAATTGTGTTTTGTGATCAGAGTTAGAAAGCAAGTTGTGTTTTGTGATCTGAGTTACATTCTCTATGTACTCAGTATCACAAGGTGAATGACGAGGAGAACTTGAAATTATCTTCTTTCTCTTCCTTGACACTTTCTTCAGGTTTTCTCATTGCATGCTCCATCAAACTGAAGAATGTTTTAGCCAAAATTTGTCAAAAGGGGGAGATTGGAAGCTCCAAGAGTTTGACTAAATTTTGGTAAAACATAATATTATGGAAGATGTTCCAACATGAAGGGTTCTGTCCCATACCAAAGATGTCGAGTGAAATATCCCAGCATGAAGACTCGACATCATGACCATCACAGCAGGTTTGTTGTAAATCTGTTCCAAGATTCAAGGCGGGATTGGCAGTGGATCAAGGACCAAAGATATAAAGCCCAACACAGCAGAAGGCTATACAAGAAGATCAAGACCTATGCAGAAAACAGAGAGAGCACGACATAGCCTTAGGAATCCTATTTTGTAAAGTAGGGTTTAGGTTTTGAGAGTCGTAGGTTTCTCTTGTAAGTCTCCCTCTGTATCAATTTGATACATTGTGGTAGACATAGGTACTTGTACAGATTCAGAAACCCGTAGGTAATGAATCATGTATTATTCTTGGATGAAGCTTTGAAGCAAATCCAAGTTAACTTGTTAGTCAAGGATGCTTGACAGAACTTTGTATTGAAAGGGGTGTCTTTCAATAGGATGATACATTTATGGTGTAGTTACTGTTAGATAATCACAGGTTATGATTTAGGGAGTGAGATGGGTTTCTCTTATCTAGGATGGAGTTCTTAGATAAATTTTTCATTGGGTAGTGATAGGTAAGCGAGGGTGTTTACTGCAAACCTGAGGTTGTTTACATAAAACTATACTACTGATAGTGGATTCTTCTTCCTGGATTAGTATCCCCCATATATAGGTGATTTGCACCGAACTGGATCATCATATTCTGTATTGTTTATCATTCTGCAATTTACAGTTATTTTTTTATTAACATGTTGGAACAGATGTCGAAACATCTGTGTTTCTGCAGTTACTTATATCTTGGATATCAGTTTGTTGTTCTATTCCTTGTTTAAGATTTATGCAGAACAATGTCTTAACATGTGTTAGGACATCTGCTGTCTGCTATGCCATAATTTTAGTATCCTTGTAAAAACAACTTTAATACGGAAAAAACCTCATTGAGATGTTATATTCAATCATTGTGGTTGTGATGGAATTATTCAACTTTACACAAAATGGGTATGACATGGTGAAGTAACAAAAAAGTGACCTTTGTCGCATACAGTTAAAGATGATGAAGTTATGACTGATACTCTAAAAGACATCATTCGTGATATTAGAGTTGATGCTTTCAAGAATGCTAATGTGGTAGATACTTTGCGAAGAGACATGGAAGATTCGTTGTATCCGGGATGTAAATTTTTTACAAGATTGTTAGGTGTATCAAGACTATTTAATCTGAAGGTAACACGTTGTCGAACCGTACTTATGAGGCCAAGAAGATATTGTGTCCTATGGGTTTGGACTATATCAAAATACATGTATGTCGTAATGATTGTATATTATATAGGAAAGATTTTGAAAACTTGAAGGAGTGTCTGAGGTTCGGGGAGTCACATTACAAGAAAAAGGACAATTGTGACGCGGTACCTACCGATAATTCCAAGGTTCAAAAGATTGTTTGCTAATGTTAGTGACACAAAGAATAATAGATGGCATGCAAATGAAAGAGTGATTGATGGAAAAATTTTCCATGTAGCTGATTCATTGCAATGGAAGAAAATCGATTCCTTGTATCAGGATTTTGCCCATGAACCGGGGAACCTTAGGCTTGGACTTGCCACAGGCAGAATGAACCCTTTTGTTAATTTAAGTATTAACCATACACCATGGCATGTTCTTCTCATACTTTACAACTTATCCCCATGGTTGTGCATGAAGTGCAAGTACATGATGATATCGATGATGATTTCATGTTTAAAACAACCATGGAATGAAATTGATGTTTATTTAACGCCATTGATTTAAGATTTAAGATTTTTGTGGGAGGAAGGTGTTGATGTTGATGATGCATATACAAGTGATAACTTTATGTTGCGTGCCATGTTGTTTTGCATAATCAATGACTTTTCTGCATACTGTAATTTTTCTAAATACAACATCAAGGAACATAAAGTGTGTCCTATATGTGAAGTTGATACATGTCACCTCCAATTACAAAATGGAAAAAAGACAGTTTATCTTGGGCATTGAAAATTTCTAAGACCTAATCATCCATATTGTAGATTACAGAAGGATTTTAATGGGGAGCAGGAGTTTGATATCACTCTAAATCCCTTAATTGGGAAGGAAGTTTATAGAAAACAACAACACATTAAGGTTGTCCTTGGAAAGAAACAAAAAAGTCCATGGAGAAAAATATTTGGGAAAGAGGTTGATATTCTTTGATCTTTCATACTGGTGTAGTCTTGATGTGATGCATGTGGAGAAAAATGTATGTGATAGTCTGATTGGAACACTTCTCAACATTAAAGTCAAGAAAAAAGATACTAAGAAATATCGCGAAGATATGATTGTGATGGGTATACGATAAAAGTTAGCCCCAAAAGAAGTAGGAAATAAAACCTATTTGCCCCCAACATGTCACACTTTTTCTAAAAAAGAAAAAAAAAGCTTTTGCGATTGTTTGCAGGTGTCATACCCCAAATTTTACCCCTAGATTCAATCATCATTTGCATAACATTCTAGATCAATCATTCATGCATAGCTAACCAATTATCAAGATATGTTTGTTTTTGCTCACCTGTGAATTACGGTTTGCCCTAAGAGGTTCAATGGATTGATAAGTCAAGGTTTTAGATGGATCATCAGTCAAACAAGTTCTCATACACTCAAGAGATCTCCCTCCATCAATAATCAAATGCAGCATGGCCTCATTACAAGTTCTTCAAGGTTCAAATTCATCTGGGCATGAATTAGGGTTTTTTTTCAACCAAAGTCAACTGCATCTTTGACTTTTGATCAAGGCATGATCTCAAGACTCGGGACATGATTCAAAACTTTCAAATAGACCCTTGGAGTCCACCCATGGTGTTCAAATAGCTCAAAAGTTTGAATTTATTAAAGATCAAGAAGTGAAGATTCATCTGATACACACGTCAATCACTGTAAAGTCAAGCCTTTAACTTTAGGGGTTTTGATCAAATATGAGCTACTCAAGTCAATTTTCATTAGAAACATGTTTGATGATTGAGTTTGATCAAGAAAAATCAAGAGAATTGAGGTTACTTGCAAAAAGGGCAACATGGAAGAACTTGATTTTTTTTCTAAGTTATGGATGCACAATGATTTTTGTCCAGCTCACCAAGGCCATAAATCCCAATCCAAGCATCCATTTTATTTGCTCTAAAGACCAATTTGAAGAGCTCATTCCATACTACAACTTTGTCCATGAGGAGGAATTCCCAAAAAATACTTAGATTTCAAGTTATGAAGCCATGAAGTTGGTGTTTCATTCAAAAGTGGATTCCAACACTTAGAAATTTTTTGCCACAAATCTGCCTTGTACCTTGATCCAGTTTGATTCAAAGAAAACCCAAAGCATAAAAGTTGTAGAAAATGTTTCAAGCTTTCCAAATAGTACAAGAACTCATATTTCCCATGTGTGAGCATTGAGTTTTAAAGGGAAGAAGTTAGCCTCAAATTTGAAGTTCAAGTCATGTTCTTGCCAAGTCCAAAGTTGTAAAACCAATCCAAACCTACTCAATCTTGCTTTACAGGTCCTATAACTTGCAAATCCTTCTTTGGTCAGAGGATTACATGAGTTCTTGAGCCATTATCCAAGGAGTTGAGGCATTATCCAAGTTTCACTTCCATTTGTGGAGCATTTTGCAAAAAGCTCCATATCCATTCTCATAAAGATCTACTTTTCCAACCACTCATGCTTTGAGACTCAAACCTGTTCCATCTGTAGAAGTAAGCTCAAAAAGAGATTCCAACACTCAAGATGCAACTTGTACTTTGCATTGGGACAATGAAAGCTATGTAATTACCAAGTTCAAAACCAACCAAACCATGAAACTTCAAGTTACAATTCTACATAACTTCATCCTCCAGCTCTTGCCCTATAAATAGAGGTTTGTTTCTCATTCCAATCAATAACAAAAACCTTCTAAACACACATATCTCAAGCTCCATAACAGAAATTGCATTAAGCTTCCAACTTTGAACAAAAAGCACCATTTTGCACAAACATAGCCAATTCAATTTCCACCCATAAAATCTCCCAACCAACTGTCCAAACACATCATAAAACATCTCATAGAGGTGTTCAAACTCTCATCTCCCTCAAAACACCTCAGCTCCACAAAGTCCACTCTCAACCTATCACATAGTTGACTTTCTGCACTTTTCAACCTAAAACCATTTTCATACCACTTCCAAAGCATCTAAGTCTTTCAACACATTCCATAAAGCATCCTTGAGTTGTCCCAATCACCAATTTGTGACTGTAACATCCCTTTCTTGCTTTTCAAGTTTCACACCTTCCATTTTGCAAGAGAGTTGACATAGAGGGATTAAAACTGATCCAGGTGATTCTAGGCATTCCAAAAGATCATTGGAGGTTCATTGAAGTTGTTCAAACCATCAAAACAGTTATGTAACCTCTTTTGAGAAGATTTGGTTTTTGCTCCACAAGGTAAGCTTCCTACATTATGAACTCAATGATATATGCATTATCTTGTTTGCATTTGAACAACAAACATGTTTCGTTTGGCATGCTGATGGTTTTCCCCTTGTTAATTGATTGGAATCACTAGTGTATAGGATGTTGGTTTGGATTTCCATTTTTAGAGTTCTTATGAGTTCACTTTGTTTTTAAGTTAGAGGCATAAGTAATTAATTAATTAAGCTAACACCATCGAGTTCCTTGTTAAAAAAAAAGCATGTTTCATTTTTCATCCCTTAATTTCGTCCAGTATTCATGAAGTTAAAATTTTTGAAAATTCAAAAAAATGGAAGAATGCATCAGGTTAAAGATGAGTGGGGATGACGTCTTTTACATTTTCAGATTTTGTTTTGGCATATTATTTATTTTGTGGGGGTGATACAATGGATGTATCACCACCCCAGTGGTAGCAACATACGTATTCACTTGTCCCTCTTGTATCATGGCGTGGGTTCGATCCTTGTGAACCACCCTTTTGTTATTTTTTTTCAAATTTCGCTTGATTGTGTGTTCAGGAGACATTCTTTAAATATATATGTTGTTTTCCATGTTATTTCACATGCGTGCATATGGTCTGGTGGTTTATTTTTAAACCTGCAACCTCCTTGTCATGAGTTCAAGTCTCCATGAGGCCATTTCCTATCTTTTTAACACTCTGCATTTTCATTATTTTTTGACAATTTCATTCAACCATAACTTCCAAACCATACACTATTTTGACCTGATATTTTGCATGCTTCTACCTTGTTATGTATATTTTATGATTCCATTTTAAATTCCACAAAATAATTAATTTTCATATACTTTGGTATGGTTAAAGTAGGCACCTTTTTTAGGGTTTTATTAAGCCTTTTAAGTGATGTTTTGACTTGTTCTTTGATTTTTCTTGACCATGGTGACTCTTGGGAACATCATATACCATGTGTGAACCTTGTACAATGTTGATAACATGTTATCTTGAGTTTTGCCTAAGTTTATGATACTTAAGTGCATTCTTTTCCATGTGTAAATGACTTATTTCTTCCCTGTATGGTTGTAAAACTTTTCTTCAACCTTTGTCATGATACCTTTCGATTTTGTCATACCTTATTGAACACTTGTGTGTATGTAAACCTTGGTGCTTATCCATCTTTGTTTATGTGTTCATAAATTCCTTAATCTTTGATAACATGCCTTAACATGATTCCTAACTTGTAAGTTTACCTTGTGCAAATCTTTGTGATGTTTTAATCCTTGAATATGATCACTTTGAACCTTCACATGTACTCTAGGTTGTTACCTATGTCTTGAGCCATGTCCAAACTTGTTTGCATGATTGAAGTAATGTCTTGACTTGTTTTCATGATTGTTTTGGAATGGTATCCATGTTTAAGTATTGTTATGACCTATCCATGCTTGTATGAACTTTGAATGATATCCATGTTTAAGTATTGTTATGACTTATCAATGCTTTGTTTGAACCTTTGAGTGATATCCATGTTTAAGAATTGTTATGACTTATCCATGCTTTGTTTGAGCTTTGAATTGTATCCATGCTTAAGTATTGTTATGACTTATTCATGTTTGAAGGTTTAATTTGTATTCATGATTAAGTGTTGTTACAACTTGTACATGTTTGTCTTGTATTCATGATTAAGTGGTGTCAGTAAACCCTAATCCATGCTTACCTTAGTTTCGTAACCTTAAACTCTCCATCCATGATACCATGTTGACTTTGCTATATCCATGATTGACTTGAATGCTTGTTTACATCCATGATGTTTTGGTCTTGTTAGAACTATACCATATGTATGCTTTGATTCTTGTTTAAATGTGTTCACCTTGGTTGTTACCATGTTTTGTTTATGACTATATCAAGTCTTAGATGTTGTCATATCTACCTTCATGCTTTGGTTGTTACCTTGTTTGTTTATGACTTTGTTAAGTCTTGGATGTTGTCACATCTATCTTTGTGTCTTAGTTGTTACCATATTAACTTTAACCTTGTCTCACCTTGTTTGATTCTTTGATTAACATTATATTTGAATGTTATCTTTGTTACCTTTGTCATTGATATCATGTTCGAATATCATTGGTGTGTTAATAATATCCGAAAGATGGGTCAATGAATTTGGGAACCTCTTAGAACCTTGTTCTGCAAGTACAAAAACACATAGTACATGACTTTGGGATGGGTAGACCATAGCCCCATGCTCGTTATCTTAAACCCAAATGTTTGTGTATATATGTATATGTGTGTTTGTGCATACACTCATCCATGCATTCATGCACCCTTTTTCTAACCCTTTTCAAGGAACTTAGAGTTGTTTTTCAAACATTATAGGATGGATTTTGGAAGAAGAAGAAGAACACATAAATACACTTTCAAGAGGCCAAAGTTGGAAGACCTAAGGAAACTAGGAGGTTTGGTTGAAGATCCATTGACTTTCAAGGATAGTTATGGAAGGATCTTGTCTCTATTGAAGCTCAAGATGGTTGATGGAGTTCTCTCTACACTTGCACAATTTTATGATCCATTATACCATTGCTTTACTTTCCCTGACTATTAGTTGATGCCCACGTTGGAGGAGTATTCTTCTTTGGTTGGACTTCCTATTACTTCTCAAGCTCCTTTCTTAGGTTTGGAGGATATACCTAGAGGTCAAGACATTGCAGAGGTTATTCACCTTATGTTGTCAGATATCAAGGCTCATAGGACCACTAAAGGAGGATTATTTGGGTTACCTGCTAAATTTCTGATGGAGAAAGCTAAGTACTTTGCTGATATGAAGAGTGTAGATGCCTTTGGAGCCATCTTTTCCTTGCTCATTTATGTACTATTTCTCTTTCCTAATATTGACGACTTTGTTGATATTTATGCTATCAAGATCTTCTTACCTGGGAATCCAGTATTGACATTGCTTGTTGACGCCTATAACTCCGTGCATCTGAGGAATTCTCATGGAGGAGGGAAGATTACTTGTTGCACCTATTTGCTCTACAAGTGGTTTATTTTTCACTTGCCTCGCTCAGCTATCTTTTGGGATCTCAAGGATGGTCTTCTTTGGTCTCAAAAGATTATGTCGCTCACTCATTCTGACATTAAGTGGTATAATCCTACTTTTGGAGAGGTGATAATGATTGACAGTTGTGGTGAGTTCCCCAACGTGCCTCTTCTTGGTACGAAGGGATGCATAAGCTACAATCTGGTTCTAGCTCGTCGACAGCTTGGTTATCCCATGAAGGATAAGCCTAATACCATATACTTGGAAGGACTTTTCCTCAAGGAAGGTGAGAACCCAGTACTCAAAGGAGAAAAGCGTGCACGCTTGGCGTCACGTTCACAAGAAAGGAATGACTGTGTAAGGAAAGCTTGATTGCGTCGCTTTGGGGCCTTATCTCCAATGGGTGCAAGATAGAGCTATCAAGCTGAAGATGCCCCCACCATGAGCCCTTACCCATGGCTGCTAGAGATATCACTTTGATCTTTATGAGTGAGGAGGAGAAGTTTTAGATCGCCTTGACTAAAGCAAAGCGAGAAAGGGATGCTTTGAAGAACAAGTACCAAGTCATCAATCGTGAGACTGAAGAACTTCAAAGGCTTCTAAAGCAAAGGGATGAATAAGATAATGCTAAGAAGAGGAAGGCGCGATATGATTTATTTTTCTCTAGCGTACCATCAGCCTCTGTTGCTAGCTCAGACATTCCTCCTACTTCAGTTGCATGGAAGTTGTACGTGGACAAGCTCATTTTTGAGAAGACCAAGATGAAAGAAGAGATCAAGAGGCTTACAAAGAAATTGCAAGGAGGAGAGGGACCTTTTCACCAGATTTCTTAGGACTCCTAGTTTCCTTTTTCTTTTTTTCCACTTTGTATGACTATCGAAAGTGTAACTCGTTGTGTAAGCTTCAAATTTAAATCAATGAAATGAAACTCTTTTCGTTATTCAAAGGATGTGTTCTCCACTTCTATAATGTTTGTGAATATACTTTGAGTTCCTTGAAATGATCATTTGCATTTGAATCACATTTGCATCTCATTTTCATTTCTTTAGCTCATCCTGTTATCTCCTCTCCTGTTTTCACTAAGTCCGTCACCACAACACTCGAGCCAATTGCAAGAGAAGATAGATCATTTGGAACAAGAAAACCAGACACTTCGCGAAGAAATTGCCACTCTAAGAGCCCACATGGGGATGTTCTCTACCACGATGAAGACTTTGGTGGACAACCAAGAGCGAGAAAATCAAGAGCTCCGAGATCAGGTTGCAAACTTGAAAACTGCTAAAAAGCATCTGACTACTTTGGTCAAAGAATTGGTAATTTCTCAATGCCAGGCTAGTCCTTCTTCCTCCACTAATCAGCAAACTGAGCAGAGCGGGGAGTTTAGGGACATCCCAGTGTACTATGCCAAGTTGTTCCCTGTCCTCGTACATAAAGGGTTTATCAAAATAGAAACTCCACCTGCTATCCTAATGATTCATAGGAGCTACTTCAAGACTGACGCCTTCTGTGTTTTCCATCGAGGAGCACCCAGCCACAACATTGAAGAATGCTACGTCCTCAAAGAAAAACGGAAGGAGCATGTTCAAAAGGGCATTTTGTCCTTCAAAATGTGTAAACCCCAAGTTCAAATCACCCTTTTGCTAGAGCGTGGATCAAGATCTTCCATGCACATGGTGGATTGATGTTGTGGAGCATGAAGATTGTTTTTAAGGCTCTGTCTTGTCAGATGTTTAGCTTATTTACTGCTTTTTCATGTGTAATTTTATGTGTTTGTTAACGCATTTGTTTTGGCATGTAAAAACTTGTTTATTTTGAATGATTAATGCAATGAATATGTTTGTCTTAAAGAAATCCATTCGTATTCACTCATTTTAAATATTATCTTACCTTATTAATGTCAATACCGCCCAATCTCTTGCTTAGACAAAGAATTGGAAGGAGGATGGCAAAAATGAAAATACAAGATCTTTTGTTGTATGCTTTTGAATAAAACCCGCTGATGATGTAAGGCATTGTTTCAAATTCCCAAACACTGGAGAAATAAGAAAGACAATACCTCTTTAACCCCTTTGAGCCTAGAAGTAGGAGTTTCCTTCTAAATAAAAAAACCCTCAATTTAACCTGGGGCAGGGTAGTTTTCAGTTAGGTTGATCGAGCACCCAAACATTCATAAAAAGGAGTGAACATCCGAGGATCCACTTCACCAGGCCAAGAAGCCAGGAGAAACCCAATTGTTATTGGTATCCTAAAATCCAGTTGTCACTGGTATCATTTTAAAAATCCAATTGTCATTGGTACCCAAAGTCCAGTTGTTACTTGCATCTTGTTAAAATATCTGATTGTCACCAGTTCTTTCTTGAAACCCAGTTGTCACTGGTATCATTTCAAAGATCCAATTGTCATTGGTATCTAAGTCCGTTTGCTACTAGCTAAAGAATGAGGCAGTCACAATCCTTTCAGCAAGTCAAAATGACTTAGAGTCACACAACCTGTTCAAAAGTGAAAGAAAATAAAAGTCCGCTAAGTCAAACCCTATGAAGGAGACAAGCAAAAATTGGGGCATCCCGCTGGACTTCAAAGTCAAAACTCGAAAGGGAGATCCAGGCAAAATTGGGGAAAGAATGAAAAACACAGAAAACGAAAACAAAGGTTAAATCCAATACCTAATTGTCATTGGTACCTAAAGTCTAGTTATTATTGGCATCTCGTTAAATATCTGGTTATTACCAGTCCTTTCTTGAAGTCCAGTTGTTACTGGCATCTTGTTAAATATATGGTTGTCACCAGTCCTTTCTTGAAGTCCAGTTGTCACTGGCATTCTTATTTAAAAATCCTCAATAAATAAAGTTGTGTGATCAGCCACCGAAAACAAAAAGCGTGTGACTGCCATGTCCAAAGCCTCAGTGGTTTCTCAACCACATCAAAACTCCTATTGAGAGATGAGTGCTCGCATCAAGTTAAGTGAATGTAGGATTGGATAACATCACGAAGAAGGGGTGAGTACAAATAAACTTTGAGCCTTTTGTCCTTTGTTTCATAAACCGTGAACCGAGCCACGTTACAACCCTCAAAAGACCTAATTGAAGCAGGTTCATTTCGAAAGCATACACAATGAGATAATATTTCCTGACTCCTATGAGCTATGCTCAAAATTTGTGTCGGCTTTGTAAAAGAAAGTTAAAAGACATATCCTGATTAGTGATTCGGTCACAAGTTATTGCGATATCTTTTCAAATACAAACTTCAAGACAAACATGTGTGTTGCGTTAGCAATTCCAGAATTAACTTTTTCTGCTTGCTAACATTGCTTGATAGCATAAAACTTGCATATGAACATCAGTGATAAGTTCAATCCTGTGAGACTTAAAACTCTGTTGAGTAAATGGCCAATCATTTCAAGAGAATGAAAATATTCAGGGGCATGTTGCCTGAAGACTTTGCTAAAGCAGGGGCAAGTTTGTTTCTCAGTTGGTACTGACGTCCTTGTATTAAATTCCAATTGTTATCAGTAATCTGGTTGTCACCAGTCCCTTCATGGAGACCAGTTGTTACTGGCGTGCTTGATTTGAAGACTCTGTTATGCAATAATATAGCCAATATGGGGCAGTTGCGTCGAGATTCGATGAACCTCTCCAAGAGTTTGAAGACACTAGGGCATTATTATGTCCAGTTTTCTGTAAAATCTTCTTGGGATGACTTCTTCTCGTATACCATGTGATATGGGGCATTTGAGAATTGAAGCTAGTTTTGATCACAAAAATTATTGTTGTCCACCATGTCGTTTTTCAGTGCAGAACTAAGTGTTCTCCTAAGCAAGTGTGTTCTTGTGATCTGCCTTACACATATTCCCAATGGGTCTCTACCCCCAAGTAGCTCTGACATGTTTGGGTGATTCCCAGGTGAGTATCCACTTCAAGCAGTTGTGACAGGTTTGATGCAAGACTCCCTAGTTGGCGACCTAAGAATTCCTAATGAATCTTCTTAGCTTCATACTTCCTTAGTGAAGTGGATGTTTATTTCATCCATCTGTGAATTTCTTACAATTCCACTCTTCTCCAGCAGTGTTGTGACATCTTCTTGGAATTTATACCCAGACAACAAGTGGCAGCCTCTTTATTTGAGCAACTTGTTTGGATCTCAGACTTCCTATTTTGGACCACAAATGGAAGGCTCTTTCCCAGGAAGTTTATTTATCCCTAACAAGTCATCAAGATTATCGACTTTTCTTCCATCAAGCGGCTTCTCTCTGAGAAGTTTGGTGAAAATTCAATTGGCATTTCTCTTTATTTGAGAAGATATGATCACAGATTAACCGGCTTGTTTCTCTTTTGAGATGATGTTTCCTAATCTCTAGCAAGGTAGTGAATCCCTACTGAAGTCATGAATCTCCAGTAAAAACCCAATTGTTATTAGTATCCTGGTTGTCACCAGTTTGTCCTTTGAATCTTTGGTTGTCACCAAGTCTTTTTTGTAATCCAATCGCCATTGGTGTCTAAAGTCCAGTTGTTACTGGTATTTTTTGAAGATCCAATTGTTATTGGTAATTAAAAATCCAATTGTTATTGATAATCTGGTTGTCACCAGTTTTCTCTTAAAGCCCGGTTGTTACTGGCATCTTGAAAGAAAATCTTTTGTTCCCCAAGAAGTCTTAAGGCTGCAGATCATGGGCGGTTTCAAGGCCCGGCCAGGCTGGGCATGTGCCCAGGCTCTGGCCCAAAACTTTTCTTTCTTTTCACTAAAAAAAATGAAAATTGCGGCGGTTAAAAAGGGCTATTATGGCGGTTTAAACCGCCACAATTAACGAAAATAGAAAAATATAAGTTTAAGCCACAAAGAAGAAAGTGATGGTTTTTTGTCGTTGATAATGACAGTTTTAACTGCCATATTAAACATTTTTCACAAATAAAAACATAATTTTTTTTTACCTTTTTATGCAATTAAGTTTACATTACATAAATTTTTTTATATTATAATATTTAGATTTGACTACATTACAAAAAAGTGCAAGAATTAAAATAAAGAAAAAAGTTAAAGTTTAGGATCAATACTTAGGAGAAATAAATATTAACATAAAAGTAGCAGCTATTAAAATTAAAAAAAAAAATATGTAAAGTATTGTAAAAAAGAAGAAGAAAAGAATAAATTTTATCCTCAAATAATATAAAAAATATATTAGGACTCTATATGATTCAATAGATCAATTTCCACAACTATAAACGGAAATATTCGATTTACAAAAACAATAAAAACAAAAATCACCGTAAAGCAACCGTGTCAAAATAAAGGAGGTAGAAACCGTCATTTTTCTATTAACATTGCGTCAGTTTATAAACCGCCATATTTTACTGTAAATAGTGGCAGTTTTATTAAACACCATTTTAGTAAAGTGTTGTATTTTCTATAAATTAATCAAATAGTAAAAGGATGATTGAATGTCGTTTGAGCTGGTTTATCATGGTCACTTTGATGATTCACGACCAAGTAAGAGTGACATACCAGTAACCGAAAGGTTAGTTTCTTATAACTGAATTAACATTCAACATTTTTAATCTCTTAAAAGTATCATAACCTTTTGATTTAATATATTTATTTAAATATAAAGAGATTTGAGCTTGGCAATAGATCGTATTCTGAGTGATCAACTAGTACCATCAGAGTCAAAACCTAGGTACTTTGTACATATAGTTAATCTTTTGATTGTTTGAGAAAATTTAAATTTATGGTATCTGTCATGGTCATGTTTTTCTATTAATTGTATGAAGTGTTGGATGCAGCATAAAGTGACACCCATGAAAGAAGTTTTGATCTGTACATTGTAGCTATCTTGTTCAAGATATCAATCCGTGAGTTCAAGTTTTCATTTCGGTTCTATATTTATATAATACATACACTTGTTGAATTTGCGGTCGTCAAATTTTTGCCCAGGCTTCAAACAATTTCTGGCTCCGCCACTGCTGCAGATGCACTTTAGACCATTGCAAAAATCCCCATTAAAGCATAAACTAACAGCACTTTTGGATTGATCCTTTGATCATGTGTGATTTTCAAGATTGAAGAGAATCTTTCTATTGTCAATCATGTGATACATGTTTGTTGGTGTTGAAGATTTGTTCCCCAGTGGAGTTATCCTTTGTTCCCCATTGAAGTTACCCTATATTCCCAGTAAGCTGCCTTAGCTACATACTTCCCCAAGTGAAGTGGATGTATGTTCTCTAGTGAACCTCTGGACTCCTCTATTCCCTGGTGTTTTCTTGTGACTCCTTTCTTCCCCAGCGAAGTGGATATATCTATCTATTCCCCTTGAGTCTCTAAACTTCGTGTCTCTTCTCAGAGTCAGTATTTGCATATCATGAGCATCCGCATCATGTCATATCATGTGCATTTAGAGTTAATCTAAGTCTTTGTTGTTGGCTGTAGCCTTTTTGACCCCAAGTCCAATTGTTACTGGCATTTTGTTAATCTTTGGTCGTCACCAATTCCTTGTCCAAACCCAGTTGTCACTGGCATCTTTGTTAAAATATTTGGTAATCACCAATTCCCTGTCCAAGTCCAGTTGTCACTGGCATTTTGTTAAACTTCAGTTATCACTTGTATCCCCTTGAAGCCTAGTTGTCACTAGCATTTTCTTTGAAAATCCAATTGTTATTGGTATTGTTGATTTGGTCATCACCTGTATTTTCTTAAAGTCTAGTTATTACTAGCATCTCCGGTGAAAGTACAATTGTTATTGGTATTCGTTTATCTGGTTGTCGCCAGTCTCCCCGTGAAGTCTAGTTAATACTGGCTCTGTTTGTAAGTCGAATTGTCATTGGCATTTTCAAATCCAATTGTTATTGGTATTGTTTATCTGGTTGTCACCAGTCACCTTGTGAAGTCTGTAGCGAGCGATTTTTGTCGGTGACGCGACCACCTTATCGCTGAAGTTTGGGTTTTCCTCCTCAAGGAGAAAGGGTGCTACTTTCTGATTTCTTATTTATCCCGTGAAGCTGGAAGGGAAAGGGAAGCTATCTAAAACTAACCTTGCACGCGAATGTTTAACTGAACAAACGCTTTAAAGAGATTAGGGGGTCCAGGGTCAGGTATACAATGGGTAGTTGTCAATTACCCATCCTATATGTGGTTATCCACAGGATATTAGCTTTTAGGTTTCGCTTTGTAATTGATAGTGTTTATCTGCTGATGGGTTAGGAAAGTTTCTTGGGAAGTATGAGTGAGTGAGTGAGATTTTGTTTGTGTTCGGGTTACTCCCTAGGTTTTTGGTAAGTCACAAGGCCTAAGTTTTGATTGATATGAAGGTACTGGACCTAGAGTTTTTATTTAGTATGCTCGCTAAGATTTCGCAATCTTATGCCTACGTATTCCCGTTTAAACGAAACAGGGAAATCAAAGCAATCGTAGTTCCCCCTATTCTATGGGAGGAAAAATATATTTTGGTGTCTTGTTCAAAGCCCAAGACATGAAGCTAAAGGTGATTTGTATCTTGTTCAAAGCCCAAGATATGAAGCTAAAGGGTTTTAGCTAAGAGAGAATTTGTCATCTCTAAAGAGGGATTGTTGATTTTTGTGTGCCTTGATCAAAGCACAAGGTTGATGCTAAAAGATTAATTGACCCGACTGGGGGATTTCTTTATACAAAGCCTAAGAGGAGGCTGGATAAGACCGACTCAATAAGAGAGTGTATATATTGGTGTCTTGTACAAAGCCCAAGATGGAGGCGAAAAAGAGATGGACTCTTTTGGGATATCATTATACAAAGCCTAAGAGGAGGCTAAAAGTTTGATTTCTCCTGGGAAAATGTTCTGTTTGTCTTGTACAAAGCCCGTGATTGAGGCTAAAAGGGTTTTGACTCTGCTTAAAGGGGATTCAATTCTCAAAGCTTTAAAGGAAGCTAAGAAGAATGGACTCCGTTGGGGAAATGCTTATACAGAGCTTTTTGACTCCATTGGGGAGAATTTGTATGTGCCTTGTACAAAGCCCAAGACGGAGACTGAAAATGGGAAATTTATCTGACTCTGGTGAGGATATTTTACGTGTCTTGTACAAAGCCTGAGACGGAGGCTAAAAGGGTTTAACTCTGCTGGAGAGTATTATCTATCTTGTACAAAGCCCAAGATTGAGGCTAAAAGAGTTTGACTCTGCTTGGGGAAAATCATTCCTCAAATCCTAGAGGATGGCAAGGAGGAAATGACTCTGCTAGAGAAGATATTTGTCCTAAGCTCAAGAGAGGGAGATTTATGTCTTGTACAAAGCCCAAGATAGAGGGTAAAAGGTTTTGACTCAACAAGAGAGTGTTTTTATCTGTCTTATACAAAGCCCAAGATTGAGGCTAGAAGGGATTTGACTCAACAAGAGAGTGCTTGTATGGACATCTACTGAGGACAATCATTATACAAAGCCTAAGAGGAGGCTAAAAGTTTTACCTCAACAAGAGAGTATTTTATCTGTCTTGTATAAAGCCCAAGACGGAGGCTGAAAAAGGTTGACTCAACAAGAGAGTCCAAAAAAAGTGATTCACTCAACAAGAGAGTCTGAAAGTTGATTGACTCAACAAGAGAGTCTTTTATACTCAGCAAGAGAGTGATTTACTGTCTCTTAAGAAGCCCGAGATTGAGGCTACAAGGAGGTTGACTTATCAAGAAAATATTGAAAAGTGATGGACTCAACAAGAGAGTCTGAAAAGGTTAGCTCCGCTGGGGAGAATCATTGTACAAAGCCCAAGAGGAGGCTGACTTCGCTAAGGAAGGATCATTATATAAAGCCTAAGAGGAGGCTATCTTACTGCTGGGGATTATTGAGATCCCTAGACAGGTCCAAGTGGGGAATCAACTCTTGCTGAGGATTACAAAAGAGTTGAGATATCAGAGATCTTGAGGTTTTAATTTGGGATAAGCTGACCCTGGTTGGGGGAACTCTCATGAGAGAGACTGGGTTTCTGCTGGAGATTGATCCAGAGTGACCAGGGTTTCTACAGTGCTTGAGAATGTCTTTGAGACTCAAGAGGGAATATAGACTGTCCAAGTCTACTGGCGTGGAAGAGTTTTATCTTTTGTATGATGCCTCCCAGAGGAGGAAAGGGCATTAAGGGATGAGAATCAACCCTAAAGTCGCCTGAGGTTTGACACTGGAAAGACTGCTCTAGCAAAGGATGACTAAGTTCTGTCTTATACCTTTAAGAGGTCGTCAGGGTCCTTGTATTAAGCCCAATAGAAGGCATGAGAACTTCTAAGAAGCCGAAGGGTCCTTGTACAACGCCCAAGAGGAGGCGGAGATGCTTTTAGGAAGCCTGTGGGTCCCCAAACCAAGAGAAGTTCAAGAAATGCAATTCACAGAGAAGTGATCATTCCAGGAAAGTTCAAGGGTTTGGAAGAAACTCAAGAGATGCTATTCACATAGAATAGATCAACTCTGGGGAGTAGAATTTCTTTGACAATTTCTAGGGGTGACAGTCTGAGAAAAGGTTCATCGAGAATACTGCCTTTCTCTTTGTTCCATATTGTTTAACCCCAAGAGAAGGGAAGACTGTATCTAAAAATCTTATGGGGATCTAGTTTTGTTTGTATTTAAGAGCGACCAACAGGGCTTTACCTAGTTCTAGACGTAGTTGCCGGGGAAAACTCTAAATAACTATACTAGTATATATATAGTTGATATATGACGAGTATTTAAAAGGTATGAAAGAAGACTAACCATGCGCAGCTTCCCACAATACAGTTATGTATATGAAAGCAGATAAAAGAAAGCGGATAAACACTTACCCGTTGTAGAGCTTCCATGCTGTTTTGCTAGTTGTTCAACAAAGAAATTAAAGAAAGTTTTGATAACAACTATATATTTGGATTCAAAATCAAAGGAGAAAGTATTTTGAATAGAGATTGGGGCTTACAACTCAAGGAGAGGCCCAAATTTTAACAGTGAGCGCACCGTTGTTTGAATTTGTACAGGGACTTATACAAGTGACTGAGGCCCAAAAAAGGTTTTCCGTACAAAGGAATGGGTCTTACACTTTCTTAAGAGGCCCAAAAAGTTTTGAAGAAAAGAAACGGGACTTACAACACGGGGGTAGGCCCAATTGAAAAAGTTTGAAAACGACGATTACGTCAGAATTTCTGAAATAGTATCGGGACTTATAAAATACACTGAGGTCCAAAATTATTTATGTACAAAGAGGTGGGACTTACACTCTATCAAGAGGCCTAAAAAGTTTATTTTTATACAAAAGATGGGGCTTACAACTCAAAGAGAGGCCCAATTGATTTTGTTTTGAAAGCGCGATCACGCCGAGATTTTTGAAATCATGTCGGGACTTATACAATGACTGAGGCCCAAAAAAGGATTTCTTTACAAAGAGGTGGGACTTACACTCTATCAAGAGGCCCAAAAAGTTTAAAATATTTTGAGTATGATTAAAAATCAAAGAAACCCTAATTTTCACTTTTTAAAAGTAATTTTTCAAAGAAAATTAATAAAAAAAGATAAAAGTCCCAAATAAGTTTAAATAAACCACTTGTGATTTTTGGTTAAGGTTTGAAAAATGAGGCTTTAATCACAAGATGATTTAAAACTCATTTGGTCTTGATTTTCAAGATGAATATTCATTTTTAAAACGTTTAAAACAATTAAAAATGAATTTATTCACAAAAATACCAACTATATTCAATAAATAATATAAATTTGATTTTTTGTAGAATAAAGTATTTTACTATTTTTGTGATTTTTCAGAAAAAGAATCAACCAAAAATGATTAAAATTGAATGAGAAATTAATTTTTCAAATCATTAATAAAAATAATATGAAAAATAATAAAAAGTGGAAAAAGTGATAAAAAAGAGGTATGGGGCGAGGGGGATTCGAACCCCAGACCTTCTACTCGCTAGTACACACAAAGCAGTTGATCAACCACTGGGGCGCAATGCCAGTTCATAATATACATGGCAACGGAAAAATATAAGCAAGTTTGGTTGGATTTCTGAAGCATGGCACCATGGCCATCTTCAACCTCAAGCTCAGATGCGTGAAGCTCTCTATCTCACTCGTTCCTCAATCATTTGACATGATTCAAACACCAAACTCATGCGTTTTTTAACAAGGAACATGATGGCAGTATTTGATTTCATTTATTTTTAGTGTGCAGCAAGTTATATCAATATGAATGCATGAACCCTAATTTTGCAAAAGCAATTGTGCAGACTTATTTTTGAGTGCTATGATCAATTTTTTTTAGGGGAAACACTTAAAACATGATAATAAACATTTGGCAAAAGTATCATGCGAGGAAATATGCATGGATCATGTTATGAGAGTTTTGAGGTTTACCTTGCTGCAGGTGAGATTGAATCTCTGCATAAATGGTGTTTCAGAAGTAATTTGATGACCTCTACAGCTTTAACGAATGTTATTGAGTGAATTACAAGCCTTGGAACACTATGAAAATCTTTGGATCAAGTTGGAGGAATCCAACTGCATAACAGGTAGGTTGAAGATTGAGATTTTGATTCAGGTGTTTCTGAAGTGATTTGATGATCTCTACAGCTCCAACTGCATATAAGTGTTTGAACATCTCATATACATCATATGTGATGTGTTTGAGAAGTTGGTTTGAGTTGCTTGAGGCTGCAATTCAAAACCCGATATTGTTTGCTCAAAATATGGAGTTTTGGCAATTAAAGAGAGAATGAGAGAAAGCAATGTTGCAAGCTGCTTTGGTGTGGTTTAAATGATCAGTTAGGACCTCTATTTATAGTGGATCAATTATTGTCTTGGAGGAATAGTGAATGGCTGTATGATCAGATCACATTCAATGGCTTTGGCTTGGTGGCATTTCTTCTCATGCAAGGCTACCTAGCCTCTCCCAAGAGCAGGGCTATGTCTTGACCAAATCCACATTCTTCAGATGTTTTAATTGTTTTTTAAGTGAGCATCTTGACTGAGTAGAGTGGATTTGTTGAAAGTGCCCTATTTCACATAAATGCCTTTAATTCAAGGCATAATGTGCCAAAATGCATTAATCTCAAGTTGGAAGATCCCTTGGCTTTTTTACTCAGCTTTACAAGTTGGATCAGTTGGATTAGGATCAAATTAGATGACTGTGGCATAGGGATCATTTGTCTTTGGATCAAAATCGTGTAAAGCAAGAAATCCTACAAACTGATTTTTCATGACAGCCTTGCCATGGTGTGTTGCATCAGCCATAACTCTTGGCTCAAGCTGAGCTGTTTCATGCCAATGAGTTCCTTAAATTGTAGGCAATATGTACAACAACTTTGATGTTTATATCTTGAATTGATTCAGCTTGCAACTGTGTGGAAAAATGCCCCAAGTTTTGGTGTTTTCAACAAAATCTGTCTTGGATAGAATTTTGTCTAAGTGTTGGAAAATATGTATTTTCATGTTTTTAGTGATTTTGATCCAATCATAACTTGAAATCTATGAGGAATTGGAATGAGGTGTAGTTGACACTTTTAAAGTATGCCATGAGAGCTACAAATCCATCTTTGGATCATTCAAAATGGTTGCTTGGATCTCAAGTTATGATCCTTGGAAGTTCGTACCCTAGCCACTTTGTTCCATAACTTAGAAAAATTCTAAGTTTTTATGGTTACCCCTTTTACAAGTTATCCCACTTTACTTTATTTTTCTTGATGAATGATGATTCAAATCATACATTGACATTGTTTTAGGGTTGAGGAACCATAATTGTGAAAATTCTCAAAAAGTCAAACTTGACTTTTGTGCATAGTTGACTTTTTATTAGATGAATTCCAAACTGTGCGATCCTTGGTGAAATCCAGTCCTTGACCTAAATCAAACCCAATGGATATGTTCCATAGGTGCTGTAGGGTGTATTAAATCATGTCCCAAGGTTTGGGAGCATGTCTTGGTCAAAAGTCAAAGGTACAGTTGACTTTTCCCTCGAAACTCTAATTGTGGTCCTGATGAAATTGGAACTTTTTGATCAAGCTTCTTGAATTAATCCATTGTTGCAAATAGATAAATATAGTGTGTTAGAGACACTCAAATCATGTCTTGAGGTCTTGGCTCATGTTTTTGTTCCAAGGGTCAACTTAGGGGTGAATTAGGTCAAGAAACCCTAATTCCTTATTTTTGATAAATGCATCCCCTGAGGCTAAATTGACTTGATGATTGGGTCCATGAGGTCCCTTGGAGTATCTTGAGTTATACTTTGAAGCATTGGCTCATGCCTAGATAAAAATTTCCATCTAGAGGCCTTGGTTGACCAAAAACCCTAATTTGGTGACACTGGAGATCTTAAGGCTTAATCCACTTGGAATGCTGCAACCTTGTGCTTGATTCTTTATGTGGGAGTCCTCTTGATCCTTTATGGGTGTTTGAGAGTTTAGACAAGTTGAAGATCATGTCCTTTCTTGATTGATCCTTTGTCTAAGTGCTATGATAGGGCTCAAAACCCCAACCTTGATTATAGTGGAGAATGCCTAACAATTCCTGAGGAGATTGATGAGGCTTGTAAGTACATCTATATTGTGATGATTATTTTCACAATAATGGGAAATCTTGGTGGTCAAAATTTGGGGTATGACAGATGCCCCTATTTAATCTTCTTGGACCCGAAGGTGTGAATGGCGAAGGTATTCGGGCATTCGGGGTGCAAGATGATTAAATATCGGAATACTCGAAATTTTGATAGGGATTATGAATGGTAGTTTATGCATTCATCTTCTTTTGCTAAGCAATAATTCTTAGCAAAGGTAAAAAATTGCCCTCGATCCTAGTCTTCTACCAAGGAATTAGTCTCAGTTTCTGATATAAACTTCCCCTCGATCCTGGTTTCCTATCAAGGAACTGGTCTCAGTTTCTGAAATAAACTTCCCCTCAATCCTGGTTTCCTACCTAGGAACTGGTCTTAGTTTCTGAAATAAACTTCCCCTTGATCCTAGTTTCCTACCAAGGAACTAATCTCAGTTTCTTTTGTCAATAAACTTTCTTGATAAGGGACGCTGTTTGTAGCGGTTCTCCTCAAACTTCTCGCCGAATTTTCCTGGGGAGATGCCATTTGATGGAAAAGGTTTTGATGTTAGACTTACTGGGGAAACCCGTTCGTTTGAGCTGTAGAGGTGTTCAAACTTCTCTGTTTGGAGACGCCATTTGTCGACTCTACTGGGGAAAACGATTCTCTTGAGAGGCTGTTTTATGCTTGGGGATATCACATCATACTTTTTTTTTAAACCTTCTCGAAGAAATTCCATACAATGTACCCCAATTTTGAGGTGTTGCTGACTTCATTAACATTGATTTTCTGGAGAGAAGAATCAATGTGTTGCTGAGAGTCTTTGGTTGAGAGGCTTTCTCTGGGATTTTCCTTAATACGGGAAAGCGAAGATATCATCTTCAATGGTGAAGAGTGATATTTGTCAAAAGTTTTCTTGCTTTTCAGAGGTTCAAGTTATCAAAGCGATTGAGGATCGGCTCCAATCCAGAAATAAACTAGAGGAGAGATTGTTCAGACACAACATTTCCTAACGAGGAAAGAACTGACAACTCGATTGAGAAGACTTTTATCATTAAGGGGGTAAGACAGACTAGAGTGATAGTGATGCAATATGAATATGAATGTAAATCAATAATGCATGATGTATGTATGTATTTGCTGACAAAACTGACGCGACATACAGACTAGTGGATGAACACGAATGGATACTCGGCCACTGCAGGGGATGAAAAGTATCACTGGTCCAAAAGTAGCAATTGTGCCTTGCTTAGGAGAGATAGTCCCTGTGGGGAAAACCGTTGGTCGGGCTTAGGAGATAAGAACTCTGCCGGGGGTGTCAGATGAAACACGGTCTCTGACATAGTTGATCCCTCATTCAGGCGTACTGATTTAGAAGGAGTACTTTGATTCTGCATTTTGAAGCTCGATTACATATGGAGAAGCGACCGATGTTCTTTCGATGTTCAACAGTCAAAAGAAATTGCCATCTTTATTTTAAAAGCAGAAAAAAGTTTGACAAGTAAATTCATTTTTGTTTTATTTCAAGAATCGTTAATCATATTAAAATGTCGTTCTATAAAGCTAAAACAAATAAGAATTACAAACAAAAGCACTAGGGCTCAAATTTTATTGATAGAATGGAAATCAGCCAAGTACGTGATTCCATAGAGTATTTACAAAGTTTAGAAAATGATAATTTAAGGGAAAAGTGCTACATTGAAACATAACGACCGCTATCTTTCTACCAACTTTGAATTCGGGATATCCTGAGCTTCCGTCGAAGATGACCTTGACTGGAGTTTTCCTGACGAATGGCATGACCGCTGCTGAGGGATTTGCCCCTTTGCTGGACGTAGTTACTTGCCATTAATCCCTAATTTTTGCCTGGATTGTACTTTAAGATTTCCAATCCATCGGGATGATTTTTTTATTATGTCTCTAATTTTTGCCTGGACCGCCCTTTCGGGTTTTCAATCCACCGAGACGTTTTTTTTCTTCCTTTTTTATTATTTAGGAGAAGTATTTCTTGACTATGTCAACATTTGTGGGGTAGGAAAATTCCTCTCTGTCCATGGTTGCGAGTCTCAAGGCGCCGCCTGAGAAAGCTTTCTTGACCACATAGGGGCCATCATAATTCGGAGTCCACTTGCCCCGGGAATCAGTGAGAAATGATTGTATCTTCTTGAGTAGTTTAAAGATTGGTGCGCATGTCGCGGTCCTGAGGAATATAAATCTGGAAATGTAATTCAAACGTCCCAGGAATCCCCTGACTTGTTTTTCAGTCTTTGGAGAAGGCATTTCTTGAATGGCCTTGACTTTGTCAGGATCAACCTCAATTCCTTTCTAGCTGACGATGAACCCTAAAAGTTTTCTTGACCGGACACCGAATGTGCACTTGTTGGGATTTAAGCGGAGTTTGTACTTTCTCATACGCTCGAATAGGTTTGACAGGTGGGTCACATGCTCCTCTTCTGTCCTTGATTTGGCAATCATATCATCGACATATACCTTGATTTCTTTGTGTATCCTGTCATGAAACAGAGTAGTCATGGCCCTTTGATAGGTTGCCCCGACGTTCTTCAAACCGAACGACATTACCTTGTAACAAAAGGTGCCCCATGGGGTGATAAAGGAAGTTTTCTCCATGTCTTTCGGTGCCACTTTGATTTGATTATAGCCTGAGAATCCATCCATGAAGGAGAATATTTTGAACTTTGTTGTACTGTATGCCAGCATGTCTATGTACGGTAGGGGAAAGTCATCCTTTGGACTGGCTTTGTTCAGATCCATGTAGTCTACACACATTCTGACCTTTCCGTCCTTTTACGAAACTGGTACTATGTTGGCTAACCATTGAGGATATTCTGATGTGGCGAGAAAACCCGCGTCAATCTGTTTCTGTACTTCCTCTTTGATTTTGATGGCCATGTCTGGATGAGTCCGTCTCAACCTTTGTTTTACTGGCGGACATTCTGACCTTAACGGTAAATGATGTTCCACGATGCTGGTATCCAACCCTGGCATGTACTGATAGGACCAAGCGAATACATCGGGAAATTCTTTGAGAAGCCTTCTCAAACCTTCTTTGACAGTTGGACTGAGCAGTGCCCAAATCTTGACTTCTTTCCTCTCTTCTTCTGAACCCAAGTTGACCATTTCCAACAGCTCTTTGTGAGGTTCAATGGACCTTTCCTCTTGTCTGAGTAATCGGGAGATCTCTTCTGGAATTTCTTCATCATTTTCTTCTTCAGCCTCAAATACCGGGAATTCAAAGTTGGGAAAAGGCATTGGATCGTATGTTTCAATGGGGTTTAAAACAAGCAATTTGCATAACGTGATGATTGTTTTTTAGAAGAGATAGAGAGAATGCAAGAGTGTGTGCAGTGTATTTTCTGAAAACTGCTTGTTTTTATTATTTGAGTTATTTTTTAGGATTACCATTTTCTGAAAAAGCGAAAAGAGAAAACAACAATAAATGCGGAAATTACAGAACGACGTTATTTTATTTATGATTTTGTCGAATCTTGAAACTACAGCCCTATAAAACAAAACTCTGTCGCTTTAGGAAAAGCGAAGAGGTACATTTACAGAAAGTGAGCCCTATCAAAACATCTGTTTCACCTGGACAGGGTGAAAGGTTAAATTAAAGACGACAATTACTTCGACTTATGAACAACTTTCAGAATGTTGACTGCGACCCATTGGCGGCGAACCCCTCGGTGAATCACAAAGTCCAGTACTTTCCTTCTTGATTTGTCTTCAGAAATAACGCTGATTTCTGGTGGAGCAGGATCGTTGGAATCTGTCTCCCAGGCAGAGTTGTCGTAGGAGGATTCCTCAGTTGTATCTTGCACAATGTTTGCACTCTCAGGTGGATCTCCCCATCCAGTGGGTTGGATGTCTTCGAACCTGATACGAGAGCTTTCGGGAGCGGTGTCTTGACCAAGTAGTCGTACTTGCCACTCGGTTGTCCTAAGGTATCCCATACTTCTTTAGAGCTGGAGGAGTCATCCCTCTCGATGACGTTGACCTCAGGAAAAGCATAGTTAAGGAAATCTTGTCCTGCAATTGTTGCGAATTCATCGTTGTACCGGATATTTTCTGAATGCCCTGAGTAATAATCCCATGATTCTGTGGGAATGCAGGTATTTTTTCAATGATGCTCAGCTGACATGCATCGTTCAACTGACTCTTTTGCCCCGAGTCTCCTGGGTACGGTCGCCAGATAGGCAGGCCATCCATCCATTGGGTCATAATAGTCATGGTCAAAGTTGTCTTTCATCAGAGTGTCTTCCTCTAATGAGTTGGGTGGACCACGACATCCTTCCAGATCACAATCTCCGTATATCATTTCGACATCTAACCTTGGTATATATCTCAGACCCTGTGTGGGGAAACAAAATGGTGTAGGCGCTTCTTCCTGAGACATATAACCTTCCTCATTGAGATAGGACTTCCATTCTTCATCTGTATCGGAGGAACTTCCCTCGTTGATGGTATGTACTTCTCGAGGCATTGGGTGAAGGAAACATCCACTGTGGAAGAAATTCTAAATGGGATGAAGACTTTCATCATTAGCAGTTTAGGTACAAGTTGAAGAAAAACCAAGACCTTTCTTTGCTTTGTTATTAGTAGGAATGACAAGCTGTCCCCATCCTCTTGCATTGTTACTTTTGATCGCCTCGAGAGCATCTTTGTACTAGGAAATTGATGTTCCTTTTTCTGATTGATTCTTATTGCTCATGGAAAGTGCTTGGAACTAGGTTCCAACAACCTCCTCTGGTTCTACGCAAGTGGACGACGATAGGTTACTCACGATCAAGGCTTGCTCTCCGCAGACTGTGACTAGTTGGTCGTTTTTGACAAACTTCAGCTTCTGGTGAAGTGTCAAAGTGACTACCCCAGCCTCGTGTATCCAAGGTCTTCCCAATAAATAACTGTATATTGCTCGGATGTCCATGACCTGGAAAGTGACTTGGAAAGTGTGAGGACTGATAGTTATGGGAAGGTCGACTTCACTGATAACTATTTTTCAGGATCCGTCAAATGCTTTGACGATGACCTTACTGCCTCTCATCAGAGATCCTTTGAATGATAGTCGCATTAGAGTGGACTTCGGTATAACATTTAGAGCCGATCTGGTATCTACCAGTACGCTGGCTAACGCATCGTCCTGGCAGTTGACTGTAATATTGAGTGCCATATTATGATTATGGCCCTCTTCTGGCAGTTCCTCATCACTAAACCCCAAGTTGCTGCAGGTAGTGATGTTGGAGATGATGTTGTCGAACTGTCGTATTGTTACATCCTGTTCCACAAAGGCTTGCTCTAAGATTTTATGTAGAGCCTCCCTGTGAGCTTCGGAATTGAGTAAAAGTGATAACACTGAGATTTTTGAAGGAGTTTGCAACAATTGTTCCACAATGTTGTACTCGCTTTTCTGGATGAGCTTCAGCATCTCATCATTGTTCTTTGAAAGGTCGGCATCGAAGGATTGACAGACTGGTTGATCAGGAACTTCTGTCTGAGGTTCCTTTTCTCTGGTAGGTTCTCCAACTCCTCGGTTGAAGATTCGACCACTCTGCGTTACTCGACTGATGTCTGCAATATTCACGACGGAGGGTAATGGAATTTCCTTTCCATTCTCAATTGTTGTTGCACCATATTTGTAAGGGATAGCCTTAGTTGATTCATACGGTATTGGTCCTGGTAGATAGATAACTACAGGAGCCTTCTGATTCTTCTGACCATTGTAAGTAATTTCAATCAGTTCCCGGTTGGGAACTTTCGATTCGTCAAGTAAAGGGATGATGGTATAAACATCCTTGATTTGAAAACGTCCTTGATTTGATCAGCGAAAAAGTCTGGCATCAAATTGGTTGACCCAGAACTTGGACACGGCTGAATCTCTTAGTGGTCCAACTGACTCTGAAGGGCTGCTCGCACGAGGTAACATCCTTGATTATCTTCAGAGCAAACACAACATCATTCATAGTTGTGTGGTGGCACCCGGCCACGTCCGCTCTATATGCAGTGTAACCTCACTAGATCTGTTTCCATTGATCGAACATCCTGACTTTGATGCCTAATAGGGTTCCCATTAATCATACTGACTTGTTGTGTGTCTTCGTCTAAATAGATCGGAAGCCACCAGTGGTTTAACAAGTGTTGCAAAATTCTTTGAACGAGAGCACATCCTTGGTCGCTCTCACGGCATACTGTATAGTTCTGATAATTATGCGAAGTCAGAAAACCGAGCTGGACCTGCTTAGCATGTAACTCCACCAAGCTGGTATTCATCAAGCGAATATCAAAGATTTGAATCATATTCAATTGATTATGATTTATATCGTGGTAATCTTGAATCCATCCAAGATCCATCTGACGCTAGAGGGTCTCTTGTACAAAAGAGCGTCCCTGATTATTTATTGAGCAGATAGGACAGGAATCGTAATCGTGTCGAGGCAGATTGTGATGTTGGCTTTGCCTTGAGTGCATTGCCACCAAGTTGACATTCATGGCCAGAATGTTTTGGTTCTGAATGCCATTGGAATTTGCATAAGTCATGTTGACCTCACGGATTCGGTGATCCTGGATCCATCCGAGATCCAACTGTTCCTGTAGAGCTGATTGCACCACAGAACATCCTTGATTGTTTTTAGAGCAAATATCACACTGGTGATAGTTATGAGATGGTACATGTCTATATCCGCTCTGTCTGTGATGCATTTTGACTAGGTTGGCCCTCAATAAGAGTACATCATGAATTTGATAGCTGTGGTTAGACTCTCCCTCTATCAAATTTACTGCAGCTTTCTCATGTTGAGGCAGCGGGTTTGTCTGAACATTTGGATTCTGTACATCGGATTTGAAGTTGAGACAGTTTTCTATGTTATGCCCCGGTCCTCCTTGATGGTAAGGGCAAGTCTAATCAGCTTTGAACCAAAAAGGGGGATTTTCCAATATTGTAAGAGGAGACCTAGTTTGGACGTGCCCCTTGACTAGTAATAATGGAAACAGTTCTGCGTACACATTGGTATAGGGTCGAACCCTGGTGGTCGAGTTGTACGGTTATTGTTGTACGGAGGACGAGCCTGCTGAAGAGGCTGTTGTATCCTTTGCTGATATTGTTGTTGATTCGGTTGGCTCTGAGCAACCTAAGGTTGATACATAGGAACAGGCGCAGGGTGGATAGCAGGAGTTACAGCTGCTACTGGTTGGTACCGTCGCCTTTGCTTTTAGAGAGAGATATTACCGATATGGTTCTCTTTTTTCTTAGGGAAAGCACTACCGTATCTTTTGGTACTGCTTGATGGTCCAGCCTCTTTGACTAAACGTCCTTCTCGGACTGCTTCCTCCAGACGAACTCCCATGCCTACCATTTCAGTAAAGTCACTGGGCGCACTGGCGACCATTCTGTCGTAGTAAAATAAGCTCAAGGTTTTCAAGAAGATCTTTGTCATCTCTTTTTCCTCAAGAGGTGGATAAATCTGGGCGGAAATTTCACGCCATCTCTGAGCATATTCCTTAAAGGTTTCCTTATCCTTCTGCGACATGGCTCTAAGTTGATCTCTGTCCGGTGCCATGTCTAGGTTATACTTATATTGTTGAACAAAGGCAGCACCAAGATCTCTGAAAGTGGTGATCTTAGTGCGGTTTAAACCCATGTACCATTTAAGTGAGGCACCGATTAAACTATCTTGGAAATAGTGGATCAGTAGTTGTTGGTTCTCTGTCTGAGTTGACATTCTCCGAGCATACATCACCAAATGACTTTGAGGGCAAGAGTTACCCTTGTATTTTTCAAATTCGGGCCCCTTGAATTTGTGCGGAACTTTCACATTGGGGACCAAACAAAGGTCTGCGGCGTCCTTTCCAAATAGATCCTGACCGCGAATGGCTTGCAGTTCCTTCTGCATCTCCAGGAATTGTTCCTGGAACTCATTCATTTTGTCGAACATACTTTTGTTTCCACCAGATGGTATTTGTGAAGTCTGTCCTTCTGGGACAGTGTGTACCACGGGTGGTGGTATAGTCATTACGGCTGAGACTCTTGGTGCTTCCCGAAGTTTGTAACCTTTAGGAGTCGCTGTCATGCCCCTGGCATCTTTTCTTTCCCGAAGTTTGTAACCTTCAGGCCCAGCGACTCCTGCTGTAGTTTTCGGATCTTCAGTGATCGGCGGAATATATCCTTCTGGGATATAGTTGAGTGGCATGTCCCAGGGACGATCTTTAGGCATGGTATATCGTGGATCATACTTTTCCACTATGGGTGTCGATGTGATCTCTGAGATCACAGTCCGTTGTTGTTGCATCTGAGCTGCTTCCAGAGCTTGCATATCGTTGTGAAGCTTTCTCAAATCCTCTTTCAGAGCGTCGAGTTCTTCTCTCAACTCTTTGTTCTCTTCCTCAAGATCATTCATTTTCTTTTGTTGACTGGCCCTAGTATTCTACGAATGAAATAGTTTGACTCTAGAATCGAGACACAAACGTGAGATTCACAGAGAAGAAGAATGCGTTTCGTGAGAATGATGAATGATATGCAATGATTATATTATATATATATATATATATATATATATATATTGTTTAATCAAAATAAATTTCGACAATTAGATTGTAAATATCAAACAGTGGGGATAACTCCGTTTTATTGAATTCAAAGATTACGGAATGGAAATACAGTAATTTACATAGTACTGTAAAAGGAAATGTCTAAGCTAAGGGATCCTGAGACCTCTCTAAGGAGGGCTCAGGTGTTGGTTCTGGTATTTTCCTTTTCTTTGACCGGGGCTCTCGAGCCGTTGTCGGGTTGTCATTCCTTTTCCAAGTGAAAGGAGCGAGCAAATTCCTTTGGTCATCTTGGTTTTCTACAGCATGTTGCTCTAAAATCTCAATCAGAGCATCTTTTTCTTTTAACAGTTGCTGTATTTTCTTACATTCCACATTGAGAATACGATACTTGTTCTTCCAAGACTTCTTCTCCTGTTGAACTCTGTTGAGAGTAACCTGAAGTTTTTCCGTATCGGACATAAAATAAAGGACAGGGACCCTTAACGGAAGAACCTCCTGACGAGGGTAAGACATCCTCAGCTTGAGAGCTCTAGTTTGTACCCAGTGGAGATAAGGTTCCATAGAGACACAGTCTGGTTTTCCTAAAGACTCTCTTCCTTTCCTGTGAACATCTTTCCAGGCATGCACTATTTCTATCTTTAGTGCTCTGTCATTTTCTCCTTCCTTGAAGAAAATACCTTCCAAATGAGCATTACGCGGGACATGCCTCATCGGGTATCCAAATTGACGACGAACTAAAACTGGATGATAGTTGATTCCTCCTTTAATTCCTATGAGGGGTACATTAGGGAAGTTTCCACAACGGTCAATGATTCTGATCCCGTAATAGATTTGATTGTACCAATCGATGTCAGAGTTGGTAAGAGACATGATTCTCTACGACCAACATAAAGTATTCTTAGGATCCCAAAATGCAGCAGACTTGGGCAAGTGGGAAATGAACCATTTGTATAGCAGGGGTACACAGCAGGTGATCATTCCTCCGCTGTACAAATTCCTTAAATGTACAGAATGATAAGCATCTGCGAGTAAGGTCGGGACATGGTTTCCAATCAAAAATATCTTAATGGCTTTGATATCTACGAAGTTATCGATGTTGGGAAACAAAAATAACCCATAGGTGAGCAAAACAAAAGTGCTCTCGAAAGCGGCCATGTTCCCTATACTTGCAAAGTACAGGGCTTTCTTTATCAAAAACTGGGCTGGAAAACCTTGGATTCCACCCTTAGTGGTCATGTGAGTCCTGACTTCTAACTCGTTCAAATAGATTGCTCTTGCAATGGTTTGATCCTTTGGAATTTCTTCCAGTCCGGAAAAGGGAGCTTGGTCAGTGATATGTAAATCAGTCAGGTAAGAGTACTCCTCCAGCGTTGGTGCTAGTTGATAATCTGGGAATGTGAAACAGTGATAGACCGGATCGTAGAACTGAATAAGCTTAGCTAGTATTCCTTCAATTACATGGACCCTTAACAGAGACAGCAGTCCTCCGTACTTAGCTCTAAAAGCAACAGGGTTGGTGATCATCCTCACCAAACCTCTCAAATCCTCTAATTTTGGAACCTTGAAGGTGTACTTGTGAGTCTTCCTTCTACCGAAATCCATAACGCAATCTTTTTCTCTGATATTTGCAATCATTGTCTTAGTTTAATTTGAAAAAGAGAGACTAGAAGAGAACTTTTTCTTTATTTAATGTTTTTTTAATGAAATGAATGCATGAATGCAGCACACAAAAACATAGAAAAAACACGGGGTCAAAGGTTCGGTGTCATGAAGTCATGGCTCTACCCATCCCCAAAGATTATACTGGTGGTTTTTTGTACCTGTCCTCAAAATCATTGACCCCTCTTGGGATAACAACAACAGGCTAGAATCACCCGAGCGAGCTGATGTATCTTAGAGTAATCTCAAATGAGGGTAGTATCGTGTGACACCTATTTCTGATAGCTTCCGCACTACAAAATAGTAACAAGGTTTCAGTCTACTAAAATCCTTAGCTTCTCAGATAACCCAATCGAACAATCTTCTTTCAACAACCGAAGTCGTATAGGCATTGAATCTGCAAAGGGCATCTCCACTGATTCGATGGTCGACCGAGACCTCTTATTTGGGAGTCACTCCCTATAAGATTACCCGTATAGTGCCATCACTTATCTTAGGTGTATACTCAATCTTTCCAGATGCGACATCACTCGCAGTCCCATTAGCAGAAAAATAAACACGGATATCAAATAGGAAAAGCGATATATATATATTCATTCCTAAAACTAACATCCTAGACCTCTTAAGAGCTATAATCCTAGTCCTAACAAATAAAATGACTCCCCAACAAAGTCGTCATTTTCCTGTAGCGAGCGATTTTTGTCGGTGACGCGACCACCTTATCGCTGAAGTTTGGGTTTTCCTCCTCAAGGAGAAAGGGTGCTACTTTCTGATTTCTTATTTATCCCGTGAAGTTGGAAGGGAAAGGGAAGCTATCTAAAACTAACCTTGCACATGAATGTTTAACTGAACAAACGCTTTAAAGAGATTGAGGGGTCCGGGGTTAGGTTATATAATGGGTAATTGTCAGTTACCCATTCTATATATGGTTATCCACAGGATGCTAGCTTTAGGGTTTCGCTTTGTAATTGATAGTGTTTATCTGCTGATGGGTTGGGAAAGTTTCTTGGGAAGTATGAGTGAATGAGTGAGATTTTGTTTGTGTTCGGGTTACTCTCGAGGTTTTTTGTAAGGTACTAGACCTAAGTTTTGATTGATATGAAGGTACTGGACCTAGAGTTTTTGTTTAGTATGCTCGCTAAGATTTCACAATCTTATGCCTACGTATTCCCGTTTAAATGAAACAGGGAAATCAGAGCAATCGTAGTTCCCCCTATTCTATGGGAGGAAAAAGATATTTTGGTGTCTTGTTCAAAGCCCAAGACATGAAGCTAAAGGTGATTTGTATCTTGTTCAAAGCCCAAGATATGAAGCTAAAGTGTTTTGGCTGAGAGACAATTTGTCATCTCTAAAGAGGGATTGTTGATTTTTGTGTGCCTTGATCAAAGCACAAGGTTGATGCTAAAAGGTTAATTGACCCGGCTGGGGGATTTCTTTATACAAATCCAAAAGAGGAGGCTGGATAAGACCGACTTAACAAGAGAGTGTATATATTGGTGTCTTGTACAAAGCCCAAGATGGAGGCGAAAAAGAGACAGACTCTTTGGGGATATCATTATACAAAGCCTAAGAGGAGGCTAAAAGTTTGACTTCTCCGGGGAAAATGTTCTGTCTGTCTTGTACAAAGCCCAAGATTGAGACTAAAAGGGTTTTGACTATGCTTAAAGGGGATTCAATTCTCAAAGCTTTAAAGGAAGCTAAGAAGAATGGACTCTGTTGGGGAAATGCTTATACAGAGCATTTTGACTCCATTGGGGAGAATTTGTATCTGTCTTGTACAAAGCCTAAGACGGAGGCTGAAAATGGGAAATTTATCTGACTCTGGTGAGGATATTTTACGTGTCTTGTACAAAGCCCGAGATGGAGGCTAAAAAGGTTTAACTCTGCTGGAGAGTATTATCTGTCTTGTATAAAGCCCAATATTGAGGCTAAAAGAGTTTGACTCTGCTTGGGGAAATCATTCCTCAAATCTTAGAGGAAGGCTAGGAGGAAATGACTCTGCTAGAGAAGATATATGTCCCAAGCTCAAGAGAGGGAGATTTATGTCTTGTACAAAGCCCAAGATAGAGGCTAAAAGGGTTTGACTCAACAAGAGAGTGTTTTTATCTGTCTTATACAAAGCCCAAGATTGAGGCTAGAAGGGATTTAACTCAACAAGAGAGTGCTTGTATGGACGTCTGCTGAGGACAATCATTATACAAAGCCTAAGAGGAGGCTAAAAGGGTTACCTCAACAAGAGAGTATTTTATCTGTCTTGTATAAAGCCCAAGGCGGAGGCTGAAAAAGGTTGACTCAACAAGAGAGTCCAAAAAAAGTGATTGACTCAACAAGAGAGTCTGAAAGTTGATTGACTCAACAAGAGAGTCTTTTATACTCAACAAGAGAGTCTTTTATACTCAACAAGAGAGTGATTTGCTTTCTCGTACGAAGCCCAAGATTGAGGCTACAAGGAGGTTGACTTATCAAGAAAATCTTGAAAAGTGATGGACTCAATAAGAGAGTCTGAAAAGGTTAGCTCCGCTGGGGAGAATCATTGTATAAAGCCCAAGAGGAGGCTGACTTCGCGGAGGAAGGATCATTATACAAAGCCTAAGAGGAGGCTATCTTACTACTGGGGATTATTGAGATCCCTAGGCAGGTTCAAGTGGGGAATCAACTCTTGTTGAGGATTACAGAAGAGTTGAGATATCAGAGACCTTGAGGTTATGATCTGGGATAAGCTGACCCTGGTTTGGGGAACTCTCATGAGAGAGACTGGATTTCTGCTGGAGATTGATCCAGAGTGACCAGGGTTTCTACAGTGCTTGAGAATGTCTTTGAGACACAAGAGGGGATATAGACTGTCTAAGTCTACTTTTGTGGAAGAGTTTTATCTTTTGTATGATGCCTCCCAGAGGAGGCAAGGGCATTAAGGGATGAGAATCAACCCTAAAGTGGCCTGAGGTTTGACACTGGAAAGACTGCTCTAGCAAAGGATGACTAAGTTCTGTCTTATACCTTTAAGAGGTCGTCAGGGTCCTTGTATTAAGCCCAAGAGAAAGAATGAGAACTTCTAAGAAGCTGAAGGGTCCTTGTACAATGCCCAAGAGGAGGCGGTGATGCTTTTAGGAAGCCTGTGGGTCCCCAAACCAAGAGAAGTTCAAGAAATGCAATTCACAGAGAAGAGATCATTCCAGGAAAGTTTGAGGGTTTGGAAGAAACTCAAGAGATGCTATTCACGGAGAATAGATCAACTCCGGGGAGTAGAATTTCTTTGACAATTTCTAGTGGTGACAATCTGAGAAAAGGTTCACCGAGAATACTGCCTTTCTCTTTGTTCCATATTGTTTAACCCCAAGAGAAGGGAAGACTGTATCTGGAAATCCTATGGGGATCTAGTTTTGTTCGTATTTAAGAGCGACCAACAGGGCTTTACCTAGTTCTAGACGTAGTTGCCGGGGAAAACTCTAAATAACTATACTAGTATATATACAGTTGATATATGACGAGTATTTAAAAGGTATGAAAGAAAACTAACCATGCGCAGCTTCCCATAATACAGGTATGTATATGAAAGCAGATAAAAGAAAGCGGATAAACACTTACCCGTTGTAGAGCTTCCATGTTGTTTTGTTAGTTGTTCAACAAAGAAATTAAAGAAAGTTTTGATAACAACTATATATTTGTATTCAAAATCAAAGGAGAAAGTATTTTGAACAGAGACCGGGGCTTACAACTCTAGGAGAGGCCCAAATTTTAACAGTGTGTGCACCGTTGTTTGAATTTGTACAGGGACTTATACAAGTGACTGAGTCCCAAAAAAGGTTTTCGTACAAAGGGATGGGTCTTACACTCTCTTAAGAGGCCCAAAAAGTTTTGAAGAAAAGAAATGGGACTTACAACACGGGGGTAGGTCCAATTGAAAAAGTTTGAAAACGACGATTACGTCGGAATTTCTGAAATGGTATCGGGACTTATACAATAAACTGAGGCCCAAAATTATTTATGTACAAAGAGGTGAGACTTAAACTCTATCAAGAGGCCCAAAAAGTTTATTTTTATACAAAAGATGGGGCTTACAACTCAAGGAGAGGCCCAATTGATTTTGTTTTGAAAGCGGTGATCGCACCGAGATTTTTGAAATCATATCGGGACTTATACAATGACTGAGGCCCAAAAAAGGTTTTCTTTACAAAAAGGTGGGACTTACACTCTATCAAGAGGCCCAAAAAGTTTGAAATATTTTGAGTATGATTAAAAATCAAAGAAACCCTAATTTTCACTTTTTAAAAGTAATTTTTCAAAGAAAATTAATAAAAAATGATAAAAGTACCAAATAAGTTTAAATAAACCACTTGTGATTTTTGGTTAAGGTTTGAAAAATGAGGTTTTAATCACAAGATGATTTAAAACTCATTTGGTCTTGATTTTCAAGATGAATATTCATTTTTAAAATGTTTAAAACAATTAAAAATGAATTTATTCACAAAAATACCAACTATATTAAATAAATAATATAAATTTGATTTTTTTTTTGTAGAATAAAGTATTTTACTATTTTTGTGATTTTTCAGAAAAAGAATCAACCAAAAATGATTAAAATTGAATGAGAAATTAATTTTTCAAATCATTAATAAAAATAATATGAAAAATAATAAAAAGTGGAAAAAGTGATAAAAAAAAGAGGTCTGGGGCGAGGGGGATTCGAACCCCAGACCTTCCACTCGCTAGTACACACAAACCAGTTGATCAACCACTGGGGCGCAATGCCAATTCATAATATACATGGCAAGGGAAAAATATAAGGCAAGTTTGGTTGGATCTCTGAAGCATGGCGCCATGGCCATCTTCAACCTCAAGCTCAGATGCGTGAAGCTCTCTATCTCACTCATTTCTCAATCATTTGACATGATTCAAACACCAAACTCATGCGTTTTTTAATAAGGAACATGATGACAGTATTTGATTTCATTTATTTTTAGTGTGCAACAAGTTATATCAATATGAATGCATGAACCCTAATTTTGCAAAAGCAATCGTGCAGACATGTTTTTAAGTGCTATGATCAAGTTTTTTGAGTGGAAACACTTAAAACATGATAATAAACATTTGGCAAAAGTATCATGCGAGGAAATATGCATGGATCATGTTATGAGAGTTTTGATGCTTACCTTGCTGCAAGTGAGATTGAATCTCTGCACAAATGGTGTTTCAGAAGTAATTTGATGACCTCTACAACTTTAATGGATGTTGTTGAGTGGATTGCAAGCCTTGGAACACTTTGAAAATCTTTGGATCAAGTTGGAGGAATCCAACTGCATAACAGGTAGATTGAAGATTGAGATTTTGATTCAGGTGTTTCTGAAGTGATTTGATGATCTCTACCACTCCAATGGATGTTATGGAGTGGATTTCAACCTTTGGACCTCTTGGAAATTGCTTAGATCAAGTTGTGGTATCCAAGTTGCATAATGGATGCATAATGGACTAGTTGAAGAGTGATTTTGGGCTAGAGGTGTTACAGAGATGGTTTAAGTGTTTGAACATCTCATATACATCATATGTGATGTGTTTGAGAAATTGGTTTGAGTTGCTTGAGGCTGCAATTCAAAACCCGATATTGTTTGCTCAAAATATGGAGTTTTGGCAATTAAGGAGAGAATGAGAGAAAGCAATGTTGCAAGCTGCTTTGGTGTGGTTTGAATGATCAGTTAGGACCTCTATTTATAGTGGTTACCCCTTTTACAAGTTATTCCACTTTCTTTGATTTTTCTTGATGAATGATGATTCAAATCATACAATGACATTTTTTTTAGGGTTGAGGAACCATAATTGTGAAAAATCTCAAAAAGTCAAACTTGACTTTTGTGCACAATTGACTTTTTATCAGATGAATTCCAAACTGTGCGATCCTTGGTGAAATCAAGTCCTTGACCTAAATCAAACCCAATGGATATGTTCCATAGGTGTTTTATGGTGTATTAAATCATGTCCCAAGGTTTGGGAGCATGTCTTGGTCAAAAGTCAAAGGTACAGTTGACTTTTCCCTTGAAACCCTAATTGTGGTCTTGATGAAATTGGAACTTTTTTATCAAGCTTCTTGAATCAATCCATTGTTGTAAATGGATCAATATAGTGTGTGTATTACCCTAATCTTTACCCCTAGGATCCCCCATATCATTTGCATCTCATACCACAAACAAGATCACACATTCGTCCCCTCTTTTGTAGGATTGTGCCTTGCGGGGATCTTTGAGTTTATGTATGTTTATTAGTTGTTTTATTGCTTAATTTGTTTATGTTTACTAACCTTTAATCAAAATCCAAAAATATGTTTGTTTTGTCTTCACTAACTTTTTCAGGAAGGGAATCAAGGATATCAAACAATCCCTCAACTCGAATGAATTTTATCTGAACAAAGTCAAAGTTGATCTGCAAACAATTCAAATTCATCCGATCAAGAGTTTCCAAGATTTAATTGATTTTTATTCAAGAGACTCCAAGGTTCATGTGTTTATTTCCATGCCTTCTTTGACAAACAAGAGAATTGAGCCAAGATCCAGCACAATATAGCAAGAATGGCATTTTTGAAGATTTTCAACTGTGCAATCGATTGCACTAATGGTCCAATCGATTGCACCCTACATTTTTTGCCTAGATTTTGAAATTTTCAGCAGTGCAGCCTATTCGCGCTACACTGCAATCGACTGATCCAAGACAGAATTGGCTTAAATCAGCATTTTTTAAGTTTTGAAGCATTTGGCACCAATCTTGACCATTGATCACATGTGGAATATTCTAGATCACCTCATTTTAATTCCCCTACATCATTTTGATCATTCCTCACCATGTACCTCCACTAATCACCACTCTTTTGTGATTTCCCTCCAAATTTAAATTCCAATCCTAATTTTGATATTCCAATCCTAATTCCAAACCACCAAATTTTTCAAGCCTAAATTCTATAAATAGAGGCTTCATTTCATTCATTTCACAAGCTTTTGATAGCCAAATTCACCTTGCTAAAATTTCTCTTGAAGTTTTTGATAGCCAACAAATCTCTTGCAATTTCTCTCCTCAACCACAAAATTCACCAAAGCTCACATTTCTTCCTTTGAAAGTTAACAAGAATTCACATTGAATCTTGTTCAACTTTGAGCTAAACCTTCATCCATTCTTGTTTTTGTTCATCAATTATAGTAGATCAAGGCTTTGGAGTTTGGATCTTGGAGTAATTTGAAGCAATTTTCAGATTTGGGGTGGTAATCTCATTTTCCACCATTGTTGTTCTTGATTCATCTTCCACAATGTGATCCTTTAATAATTCTTGTTGCTTGATCTTTGGATCTTGCAATTTGTGATACATTGGTGTTATTTGCTGTTGTTTTACTTGAATTTTCGTGCTAATTTTCATCCATGGCCATGAGGTGTTTGAAGAAATGATTGGATCATGGATGCTGAATTTTTCAAAAAATTTAGTGCTGCATGTCAGTGTGCAATCGATTTGGATTTCTGTGCAATCGATTGCACAGTGTATTTTTTGCCTAAGAATTGCTGATTTTTCTGCTGTGCAATAGATTCGCACACTGGTGCAATCGATTGCACAGAGACAGAATGGTGTTTTTCACCTATTTTTGGGACTGTTTTGGTTGTTTCTTCATTCCTAACCCCTTCCCTTTGTTCTTAGCCTTAGATCACATAATTGTGTGGTTTAATTTGGCTTTCTCTTCATCTATTTCTATTTTCTTTTGATCGATGAAAGTCTTATGGATCATGGAATTCCTTTGTTGAATTTTGATCAAGACTAGATCGCTACCTTATTTTCTTTTCACGCGGTATTGCTTTCGGATGACGATTTACATATCGTTCATCTAGCATGCATTAGCATAAAGAACTATTGACCGGCCTCATTGTAGGGTAATTACTCCATAAATTACTCGGCGATTGCTTAACATAGCGCAACATTTGTCCCTCTTTATCCAATTCAGAATTTGAACTTTCGTGGTCCGGACCTTGATTGGTCGCGTCAACCCAATGTTGGTTAATCTTTTGTATTAGGTTCAAAATCTTTGAAGCTTGTTGTTGTAGAGGCTTTGATTCTATCAATCTTCTAACAAGTCTTCATCAACCTTGACCTAAGTACATTGTTTAATCACTATAGTTCAAGACGCGAAACGGAATAATCGGTGAAGGCTTATGGCATTAGAGCCTTGTGCTACTAACCACCAACTTCTAACTTCTTTACATTTCCTTCTCGCTCCCTATCTCTCTTTATTTTTTATGCTTTATGTCATTATATCATATCATGTTTATGTTTATGTCATTTTTCTTTTGTCTACTTGGACCATATTATCTTGTGCCTTGTTTTTCTTTTGTCCATTTTGGACTCGAAAACATTAATAAAGGATTAAACCACTAAAAGACTTGTGCTCTTAATTGTTGAACTATGGCCACTATCCTTTGCATTGGAGGACCTATATTCTTAATTATGGACTTATGGACTTAGAATTAGGATCCTAACCTATGCTTGGGAGATTGTGATGGAAAACCTTGGATTTTGGATACTTGGAGTCCTCTTTTGAAGACTTATTTTGAATTAAGACCAAATCAAAAAGGGAAAAAATGCTTATGCTATGGAGCTTGTCCATGTGGTTAGATCTTTCTTATCCGTAGCTCTTATTTTATGCACTAGGATAGTCTCTTCTTCTCCACCCCTTCTTCAATTTTCAAAATCTTCTCTCTTTTTCAAAACCTTCTTGTTTTCAAACTTAAAACCGCTTTCATAATAAAACCTTAACTTCGGTCAAGTGATTTTTTTTTAAACTTTGTTTTTATTTAATAAATGTCAATCAATATTAATCATATTTTGACCATTTCATAAAAACATAAAAAATATAAAAACTCATCAATCACTTTTTGTGCTTTGTGCACTTTTTCTTTTAAACTTTTTTTTCATAAGTTTAGACATGATTCATTTCTTTAAGCGAAATTATTCACTTGGAAATGACGACTTGTCTTTACACTTAAAATCAACCAAAACAAACAATTTTTTGTTCTTTGTACCACGAACTATGGGGTTTTGATCCTACATTGCACATCGTGGGTACGTAGGCATGAGGCGATAAGTCTCTCCAAACACAAAAATATTAAAAAATATTTCTCTTCTCATCTCCTCAATCTCTTTACAAGCAAACCATTTTCAGACCAAAAAGCATGAATACATCAAAGGGCTCCTATAGAGTACTATAGATGTATTGGGCGCGTAAAACCTTCCCTTTACATAACCAACCCCCCTTCTTAGGATTTATTCACTCTTTTTTCCTTTTCCTTTATGGAATAAATAAAAGCGTGGTGGCGACTCTGTTTTCCTTGAGTTAAGTTAATCAATAGCTTACACTCACGATTTTTACCGCTACAGAAAAGTGGCGACTCTGCTGGGGAGAACCTCCCTTGAGGGGTTTAGCCTACTTTGATTTATTTACTGCTTTTTGTCTGATTTGCTTGTTACTTGTTTGTTCTGTTTGGGAGTTCCTCTGTGTGTGAGATAGGTCCTATACCCAGACCAGAGTGTACTTTGAGATAGGAGGATAGTATAGTCAAGGGAGCTTTGAAGGAGTCGAATCCCGAAAAAGCAGAACTTGAGAATCTATCCACTCGGTGGTTGCCTCTCTGGAATTACTGATGTTGATCGAGCGATCGTGAAGGCATTACTTTTTCCATAGAAGTCTATAACACTGAGGACCGTAGTAACCCTTAACCCATCTTAGCCTTTTAAGATCGTGGCGTGGAAGCTATGAAGATGCAAATCTGACTTAGCTGTCACGCGATGCCACACTCAGGTTAGATTCTCTTGAGGATAACTACTAACCTCCAAGCAAATCGGTGCGCTGGTGTGTCTGATAGTGGATTGTGGACCCTGGGCACTCTGTTAGAACCGCTGTTTTCTGTAGGTACAATGAAGACAAAACCTTAGTACATACCTTTGTGGGATTGGTTCTTACCCTTGGCTTCATGCTCGTGACTTAAACCTTGACCCGTGTGCTTTGTGTGATCTTGTTTGTGGGTGTTGCATTCATGCACTCATGCATTCATGAGCATTCTTTTGGAAGGTTTCAAGGAACTTAAAGGTGTTATTGCAAACATTGTAGGTACTTTTGTTATGGATTTTGGAAGGAGAAGTACAAGGAAGTATACTTTCAAGAGTCCTAAATTAGGGGGTTTGAGAGAGCTAGGATCTTTGGTTGTTGATACCGAGAAGTTCGAGTCCAGATATGGAAGGCTTTTATTTCTCTTGAAGGTTGATATGGCTGGAGGATTGCTCGCTACTTTGGTTCAGTTCTATGACCCTTTGCTTCATTGTTTCATCTTTCCTGATTATCAGTTGGTACCTACGCTAAAGGAGTATTCTCTCCTGCTTGGTTTACCTGTCCATGGTCAGATTTTCTCTGGTTTAGATCCTGTTCCCGAGCATCATGTTATTACGAAGGCTACTCACTTGAAGGTTTCTAAGATTAAGACTCGTATGGATACCAGAGGAAAGATTCTTGGGCTACCCGCTAAGTTCTTGATTGATAGAGCTCATCACTTTGCTAGTGTGAATAACACTGTTGCTTTTGAGGCTATTCTTGCCTTGCTTATTTATGGACTGTTCCTCTTCCCGAATATTGAGAACTTTGTTGACATCAACACTATTCAGATCTTCTTGATTGGGAATCGAATTCCCACTTTGCTTGCCGATGCTTACCATTCTATTCACCTCAGGAATTCCCATGGTGACTGGATGATTATCTGTTGTGTGCCTTTGCTCTACAAGTGGTTTATTTTTCACTTGCTGAGGTCTGCAGCTTTCTGGAATCTCAAGGATGGTTTATATTTGTCGCGAAAGATCATGTCTCTCACTCATTCTGATATTGATTGGTGTAGCCGTGTTCCTTCTAGAGCGATGATTATTGATAGTTGTGGTGATTTTCCCAACGTGCCTCTTCTTGGTACAAAGGGAGGAATCAACTACAATCTGGGTTGGCTTGTCGTCAGTTGGGATATCCTTTGTGAGAGGTACCGAAGAACATTCATTTGGCTGGTCTCTTTTTCAAGGAAGAAGAATCTCAGGTTGCTCTCAAGAGAGAAATCATGGAAGCTTGGTGCAGCATTCGTAGAAAAGGAAAGGAAAGTTTGGGAAATCCGAATTGTGTCTCTTCAGAACCTTACCTCCAGTGGGTTAAAAATAGAGCTATTACTTTGAAGATGCCTTATGCGCGTCAGGAGCCTTTATCTCTAACTGATAAGAAGCCTATTCTCTACTTTATGGAAGACACGGAGAAGCTTCAGATCACTTTGGCCGAGATGTAACAAGAGAGAGATGCTTGGAAGAACAAGTATCAGATTATTGAGTTAGACAATGCAAGGCTTCAAGAGCACTTCAAGAAGAAGAATAAAGATGAAGTTGCCAACAAGAATAGAAAGGCGCAAGAGGATTTATTTTCCTCTCGCATTCAGCCAGTTTTTGATATTTCAAAGAGTTTAGAATCTCCTTGGAAGTTAATCGTTGATCACTTACTGATTGAGAAGACTCAAATACAGACCCACATCAAGAAGCTGGATGATAGAGCTGGGACTTCTTCTCATAGGATTCTCTAGGGATCTAGTTTTCATTATTCTCTATTTGTTTTAGGATTCTTGAATTTGTACTTCCAAGATGTAATCTTTTCCATCATTAATGAATGAGATTTTGGTTTTTCAAATAACAATGTTTGCAATATGCTTTATAATTTCTTGAAACTTTGCATTTGCATCTTGCATATCAAGCATCATTCTGCATTGTTTCTTGCCTTTTCCAGGTGTCTTATGTTTCCTTTGGTCTTCATTCAGCCAAGCTGTCGCACCAGTATAATACTCGGGCTAATCTGAAGAAGAAGATGGATCCGTTGCAACAAGAGAACTGTGAGCTTCGTGAGGAAGTGACAAATTTGAAGGATAGTTTGGAGAGACTCACTGCTATGATGGAAGCAATGGTTGCTACTCAGAATCAGCCTCCTCCTCCTCCTCCAATTTTGACTCCTGTGCAAAGGACAGTCATTTCTAAGATTGTTTCTACGCCTATCTCTGTGGCGCCTGCTAGTGTTCCTCAATACTCCATGCCTCCTGGTTTCCCCTGGGGCATGCCTCATAACTTTGTTCCTGAAGGTTATCAACCACCACCACCGCCTCCTGAAGTTCCAGTTGTTCCTACCGTTCAACCTGTGATGACTGTGCCACCGTCTGTGGTTCACACTGTTCCTTTTGGTGAAGAGCAAATTTTCCATACTGTTCCAAGTGAAAATGCCAGTGCTTATGATAGAATGGAAGAGATTCAAGACCAGTTTGCTGAGATGCAGAAAGAGATCAAAGCTTTGAGGGGTAAAGAGCTATTTGGAAAGAATGCTCATGAGTTATGCTTGGTTCCAAATGTGAAGATCCCACATAAGTTTAAGGTCCCTGACTTTGAAAAGTATAAGGGTAACTCTTGTCCGTTGAGTCATTTGACTATGTATGCTCGTAAGATGTCGACTCAGAACGATAATCATCAGCTTCTCATTCACTACTTTCAAGATAGTTTGTCTGGTGCAGCCTTGAAATGGTATATGGGGCTCGACAGTACTCAAATTCGCACATTCGAAGACTTGGGTGAGGCTTTTGTGAAATAGTATAAGTATAATGTGGATATGGCTCCTGATCGTGACCAGCTTCGAGCCATGGCTCAGAAAGATATGGAGACATTCAAAGAATACGCTCAGAGGTGGCGTGAGATTGCTGCTCAGATTAATCCTCCTTTGGAAGAAAAAGAGATTACTAAGATTTTTCTGAAAACTCTGAGTCCTTTCTATTATGAGCGTATGATTGCTAGTGCCCCGAGTGATTTCACTGAGATGGTTAATATGGGGATGAGATTAGAAGAAGGTGTCTGTGAGGGACGTTTGTCAAAAGATGGTAATTCTGCTGGTAATTCCAAGAAGTATAGTGGAGGATTTGCCAAGAAGAAAGAAGGTGAGACCATTGCTATTTCCCATGGAGGACGCAAGAAGAGTTACAATAAGAATAATCAGTGTCAGCAACACGTTGCATCTGTAACTCATGTTATCAGTTCAGCTCCTGTTGTTCAGGCAGCTCTTGCGCAGCAACAACGTTCTAATCAACAGAATAATCAACGGGGCCATTTTCAGAAAGATTTTGATCCGATTCCGATGACATATACAGATTTGCTTCCTTATTTAATTCAAAAGAATCTTATTCAGACCCGTGCACCGCCTGCTGTTCCAAAGGATTTGCCATGGTGGTATAAGCCTGAAGCTCATTGCGCTTTCCATCAGGGAGGAGCGAGACATGATACTGAGAACTATTATCCACTGAAGATGGAAGTTCAAAGGTTGGCTAGGAGTGGTATTTTGTCTTTCAAAGATTCCAACCCTAATGTCCAATCGAATCCGCTGCCTAATCATGGCAAGGCGTCTGTCAATATGGTTTATGGTTGTCCTGGTACATTCAAAATCTTTGATATCCATTGAATCCGAAGATCTCTGGTGGAAATGCATGCACTTTTGAGTGAATACCATGATATTGATCATGACTATGCAGCTTGTTGCATCTGTTCTGTGAATCCGCGTGGTTGTGTGATAGTGAAGAGGGACATTCAAAGGATGATGGATGAAAATTTAATTGAAGTCACTGCTAAAAGAGATGAATATCATAATGAGGTGAATGTTATTGCACCGCGTTTTAATATTCCTAAACGAGTTTTTATCTCTTATGATATTCAGAGGACCGCTGTTATGCCTTTGGTCATTCGGTTGCCCGGTCCAGTACCATATGAATCTGACAAGGCTGTTCCATATAAGTACAATGCTACCATGGTAGAAGATGGTAAGAAAGTGCCCATTCCTTCTTTGTCTTCTGTGGTAAGCGTCGTTGATGTGAGTAGAGTGGCCCGAAGTGGTCGTGTCTTTTCTCCTGAGCCTCCAAAGATTGTGGAGAATGTTGTTGCTGGCAAACGATCTCAAGATGAGAGTAATGTTGATGCTTCTGGTCAGTCTAGTGGTTCGAAGGTTTATGAGGATGAAGTTTTGAAATTGATCAAGAAGAGTGAGTACAGTGTTGTAGATCAACTCTTGCACACCCCGTCCAAGACTTCAGTGTTGTCCTTACTAATGAATTCTCAAGATCATAGGCAATCTTTACAGAAGGTATTGGACCAAGCATATGTTGAGCAGATGTGACTGTTAATCAGTTTGATGGAATTGTTGCCAACCTCACAGCATGTAATAATTTGAGTTTCTGTGATGAAGAGTTACCCGAGGAGTGGAGAAAACACAATTTGGATTTACATATCTCCATGAACTGTCAAGAAGATGCGCTTTCCAATGTGTTGGTTGATACTGGCTCTTCCTTGAATGTGTTACCAAAATCTACTTTATCAAAGCTTTCTTACCAAGGTCCTCCCATGAGGTATAGTGGGGTTGTTGTTAAAGCTTTTGATGGATATCGAAAGACTGTGATTGGAGAAGTTGATCTTCCGATCAAAATAGGACCGTGCTTCTTCCAGATTACTTTTCAAGTAATGGATATTCGTCATGCTTATAGTTGTCTGCTTGGCCGACCCTGGATTCATGAAGCTGGGGCAGTGACTTCGACTCTCCATCAGAAGTTGAAATTTGTTAAGAATGATAAGCTAGTAATTGTTGGAGGTGAGCAAGCAATGCTGGTGAGCCACCTTTCATCCTTTTTGTATGTTGATGTTGATGAGACAGTTAGGACTCTGTTCCAAGCTCTTTCTATTGATGATAAAGTTGTTAAGAAGAATGAGTTGCCCATGTCTTCTTTGAAAGATGCTCTGCATGTATTAAAGACTGGTCAGTATAACGGTTGGGACCGAGTTATTGATGTGGTTGATAACCTAGGCAAAACTAGTTTAGGCTTAACACCTGGTACAGTCAGAAGAGATTTGAAGCGTATTAATGAGACCTTTCACAGCGCCGGATTCATCCACAAAGATCACTCTACTGCTGCCATCATTGAGGATGCTGAAGAGGAAGAACTTCCCAACTTCGTGACACATGGACAGATCTTCCAGAATTGGATAGCTGTTGATATTCCCACTGTTGTTCATTTTTCAAATTAATTTGTTTTTGTTTCTTTCAAAAATCCTTTCACTCTTCCCAAGGTGAAAGTGAATTCGTGAGGGCTTTGTTTCAAATTTTATCATCATCAATAAAATGTTATTTTGTTTATCCATATTATGTTTTCCCTTTTTGCTTTATTTCTGAAAAATGGTATCATAAAAAACCAAAAAAAATATAATAATATGATGATCGCTTTTATCTGCATAATACTTGCACTTCTTATTCATATTCTAAAGTCAAACATAAATCATTGTGCAGATTGATTGTTAAACCCATTGAAAACAATGACCCCCCTGTGTTTGGAGCTGAAGAAGAGGATATTGAAGAGATTCCAGATGAAATTTCTCGGTTGCTTGAGCATGAGGAAAAAGCCATTCAGCCTCATGAAGAGCCGGTGGAATTGGTTAATTTGGGTTCAGATGACGATAAGAAAGAAGTCAAGATTGGGGCACTGCTTCAGTCAGACGTTAAGAAGAAGATTGTGGAGCTTCTTAGAGAATATGTTGACGTGTTTACTTAGTCCTATCAAGACATGCCTGGTCTTGATACTTATATTGTGGAACACCATTTGCCATTGAAGCCTGAATGTCCACCTGTGAAACAAAAGTTGAGAAGAACTCATCCTGACATGGCTGTGAAGATCAAAGAGGAGGTTCAAAAGCAGATTGATGCTGGTTTTCTTGTGACTTCTGAGTATCCTCAATGGGTGGCCAATATTGTGCCTGTTCCAAAGAAAGACGGAAAAGTCCGAATGTGCGTCGACTATAGAGATTTGAATAAAGCAATTTCGAAAGATGATTTTCCATTGCCACACATTGACATGTTGGTAGATAATACTGCTAAATTCAGTATTTTTTCTTTTATGGATGAATTTTCCAGTTATAATCAAATCAAGATAGCACCCGAGGATATGGAAAAAACAACATTCATTACACCCTGGGGAACATTCTGTTACAGAGTGATGCCCTTCGGTTTGAAAAATGCTGGTGCAACGTACCAAAGAGCTATGACTACTTTGTTCCATGATATGATGCATATAGAAATTGAGGTATATGTGGATGATATGATTTGTAAGTCGAAGACTGAAGAAGATCATATCGAGTACTTATTGAAGTTGTTTCAGCGTTTGAGAAAGTTTAAGCTCCGTTTGAATCCTAATAAATGCACTTTTGGTGTCCGTTCTGGAAAATTGTTGGGCTTCATTGTTAGCCAAAAAGGCATTGAAGTTGATCCTGGCAAAGTTAAAGCTATTTAGGAAATGCCTGCGCCCAAAACAGAAAAACAAGTAAGAGGATTCTTGGGACGTTTGAATTACATCTCCCGATTTATATCCAATATGACTGCCACATGTGCGCTGATCTTCAAGCTTCTTCGTAAAGATCAGGGTTGTGTCTGGACAGACGATTGTCAGAAAGCTTTTGAGAGAATTAAAGAGTATCTGCTTGAACCTCCGATTTTGTCTCCTCCTGTGGAAGAAAGACCTTTGATCATGTATTTGACAGTGTTGGAAGAATCTATAGGCTGTGTTCTAGGTCAACAAGATGAATCTGGTCGAAAAGAGTTTACCATTTATTATTTGAGCAAGAAGTTCGCCGATTGTGAGTCTTGATACTCAATGCTTGAAAAGACGTGTTGTGCTTTAGCTTGGGCTGCCAAGTGCCTCCCCCGGTATATGTTGAATCATACAACTTGGTTGATATCCAAAATGGATCCAATCAAGTATATCTTTGAAAAGCCTGCTTTAACTGGGAGGATTGCTCGTTGGCAAATGTTGCTGTCAGAATATGATATCGAGTACCGAACTCAAAAAGCGATAAAAGGAAGTGTTTTGGCTGACCATTCGGAACACCAGCCAATTGATGATTATCAACCTATCAAGTTTAATTTTCCTGATGAGGATGTGATGTATCTAAAGGTTAAAGATTGTGAAGAACCATCATTACCTGATGAAGGGCCTGAGCCTGGATCCCGTTGGGGTTTGATTTTTGACGTAGCTGTTAATGAGTATGGAAATGGTATTGGGGCAATAATTGTTACTCCTCATGGTTCTCATATTCCTTTCACTGCAAGGTTGATGTTCACTTGCACAAATGATGCGGCTGAGTATGAAGAATGTATTATGGGCTTGGAAGAAGCCATTGATTTAAAAATCAAGATTCTTGATGTATACGGAGATTCAGCCCTAGTGATTAATCAGATTAAAGGAGAATGGGAGACACGTCAACCTGATTTGATTCCTTATCGAGATTATGCAAGAAGGTTGTTAACTTTCTTCAATAAGGTTGAGTTTCACCATGTACCCAGAGCAGCAAATCGAATGGCAGATGCTTTAGCCACTATATCCTCCATGATTGTGGTGAATCGGTGGAATGATGTGCCAAAAATCGATGTTATGCGACTTGATAGACCAACTCATGTGTTTTCCGTTGAAGAGGTTGTTGATGATAAACCGTGGTATTATAATATTAAATGCTTTCTTCAAAATCAAGAGTACCCGCTTGGGGCATCCAAGAAAGATAAGAAGACTTTAAGAAGGTTGGCTGGTAGTTTCTTCTTGAACGATGATGTGATGTATAAAAGAAATTATGACATGGTCTTGCTCAGATGCGTGGATAGACACGAAGCGGACATGTTGATGAAAGAAATTTATGAAGGATCCTTTGGTACCCATGCCAATGGGCATGCAATGACTAAGAAGATGTTGAGGGCAGGCTACTAATGGTTGACAATGGAATCCGACTGTTGCAAATTTGTGAAGAAGTGCCATAAGTGCCAGATTTATGCTGACAAAATTCATATACCACCAACTCCTCTCAATGTTATCTCTTCTCCATGGCCTTTCTCCACGTGGGGCATTGATATGATTGGAATGATTGAGCCTAAAGCGTCGAATAGTCACCATTTCATATTGGTGGCTATTGACTATTTTACCAAGTGGGTTGAAGCGGCATCATATGCCAATGTGACCAAGCAAGTAGTGGTCCGGTTTATCAAGAACCAAATCATCTGTCGGTATGGTGTTTCGAGCAAGATTATTACTGATAATGGGTCGAATCTGAATAACAGGATGATGAAGGAATTATGCGATGAGTTTAAGATTGAGCATCATAATTCTTCTCCTTACAGACCTAAGATGAATGGGGCTGTTGAAGCTGCTAATAAGAATATCAAGAAGATTGTTCAGAAGATGGTTGTTACTTACAAGGATTGGCATGAGATGCTCCCTTTTGCTTTGCATGGGTATCGTACATTTGTCCGCACTTCAACAGGGGCAACCCCTTTCTCCCTTGTTTACGGTATGGAAGCAGTGCTCCCAGTAGAAGTTGAAATCCCTTCTATGAGAGTTTTGATGGAAGCTGAATTGTCTGAGGCTGAATGGTGCCAAAGCAGATACGATCAGTTGAATTTGATTGAAGAAAAAAGAATGACGGCCTTATGTCATGGCCAATTGTATCAACAGAGAATGAAGAAAACTTTTGACAAGAAGGTTCGACCTCGTGTGTTCAGAGAAGGCGACCTCGTGCTCAAAAAGATCTCGACTTTTACCAATGATTCTAGGGGCAAGTGGACTCCTAATTATGAAGGCTCATATGTTGTTAAGAGAGCCTTCTCTGGCGGTGCATTACTTCTTACAACTATGGATGGTGAAGAGTTCACTCGTCCTGTGAATGCCGATGCAGTCAAGAAATACTTCGCCTAAAAAAATAAAAGAACAGCTCGCTAAGTTGAAAACCCAAAAGGGCGGCTTAGGCAAAAATGAGCGTCTCGGTGGGCTGAAAACCCGAAAGGGCGGTCCAGGAAAAAATTAGAGGCAAAAATAGAAATAATCATCCCGGTAGATTGAAAACCCGAGAGGGCAATCTAGGAAAAAGTTAGGGATTATGGCAAGTAACTGCATCTGTCCAGTCTTGATCGTTGAAAGCAATATTGTCTATCGAGGATTCCGTTTCAACCATCCTCAACTGAAGTTCTAAGCACAGCGGAATTCAAAGTTGTTAGGGAGAAGAGTGGTCATTGTATTTCAATGTAACCCTTTCCATGTATTTACCATTTTTCAAACTTTGTAATGATCTATGGAGTTACGCCATTTACGGACTTCCATTCTATTAATAAAATTTTGGCCTTTGTCCCTTTGTTTGCAATTCTTACTTTGTTTCTGTTTGCAGAATTTCATTTTTGATGATGATTTTTGAAACAAAATGTGAATAATTTGTTTAAATTTTTGAAAATTATAAAAACATTTTCCTTTGATTTATAAAATATAAAAAAGAATGTCAACGGTTATTCCTAGAATGGTAGGATCAATGTTTTCCTCAGCAGGGTTCGTTCTCGCTCCTTTGGCAGAAGTTATTGACAAATCCCCAGTAGAGTTTGTTGATATTTCCTTAGCAGAGCTTGTTCCTGTGAATGTGCCTAGTTGTTGACAAGGTGATATGTTTGTTATGATGTGTTGAATTCGTAAGGACCAATGCTGCTTGGTTTTTCCCCAGCTAAGTCTTGATCTGAATCTTCTCCAGCTGATTATGTTACGGTCAGATAGTTGAGTAGTTTTGAGGTTCACCTCTCCTTGATGACAGTCCTCATGCAGAGATTCATTTTTGCTGTCTCCAGCAAAAGTCATATGAAGAATCCTCACTCAGAGTTTTACCCTCTGGACATGTTAATTTCCCCAAACAGAGAGCAATGTTATTTTTCTTTAAGAAGCGTTGATTTAGTGGTTGTTTGTCGGATTTTTTATCTTGCTCCGTGGATGTATTTCTCTCCAGGTTGATTTATCCTTGCTGATTCCCCAACGGAGACATAATACTATTGTTTCGATTGTTCCCCAAGCATAAGAGCAATGATGCTAATTTCTTATTTCCCCCTGCAAGTCCAGGATGTACTTCTCTTCAGATTGTTTTATTCATATTTATCCTCCTAGTGAAGATTGTGCATCACTAATGCGGCTATTCCACAGTGAAGTCGCTAATGATATCCCTTTTAGTCACCTGTTGGGTTTTCTCTCATTTATGATGAGTATTGATCTAAAATCCCCCACAGTTTGACCTGTTGCTGTTTTCTCAGCAAGTCCAGGATGCCTTGCTCAAATTTGGTTAATCCTCAGAGAGCTTTTATCTTGTAACTCCAGCAGATCTGCCTTGTATTCCCAATGGATTTTGCGTAGATATTTATCTGTCTACAATCCCCAGCGGATTCTTTATTTCTCTGTAGTAGATTTCTTCATCCTTTTGAAATGGAAGTTCCTATGAATTTTTATGATCCCCAGGAAGATTCAGAAAGATTTAGGTTGTATGATTCCCCAACAGTATTCCTGCCATCCTCAAAGCAGGGTTTATGTTGTTTCCTCTTTGTGGATCATTGATGTTAGAAGATTGATATTTGGGTTTCTGTTAGAACAAGAATTGATTCTACATTCCTAATAGTTTTGATGATAACAAACACTTGTTATTTTAGAACTTGATGCTCCTAATTTCATTGTTTATGTTATGTAGGAAAGTTCTAGGAAAGTTCTAATACAAAGAGTTCTGATATAGAAGTATCTCAAAGAAGTTCTGAAACAGAAGTATCAGAAGATTCAATCTGAACGAAGTTTAAAGCGAAGTTCTAATCAAAGCGAAGCTCTGATTTGGAAGCATCAGCCTAAGTTCTGATGACGGATGTCTAGCGCTTCAGCACCAAAGCTGTATCAAGCCAGAAACTCTGATGATTCAACGTAGACTCTGATACGCTATCCTTCTCGTTTATGAGAATCTCAAAGTAACGGATTGAATCTGTATTTTTGGAAAGAGCATTAATTAGCATTATTATCCTCTCCAAAAATAGTTCACGCGTCTCCAACGGATCAAATCTTCTCAGCTATTTAAAGGAGTCCCTGCAGATGACCAAAGCACTTTTTTTTTGTGAGCTCATACTGTCCACAATTCTTCAATTTCACTTGCTCTTGTATTTTGATTTACATTTTGATAAAACAGTGTGTAAAAATCACGGTTGTGATAAAGCTTACTAGAAGCACTTGTTTTTAATTTTTTATTCCTTGAGAAAACCAAGTTGTGGTTAAACCTCAAGAAGAGTGACGGTTGTTACTGAAATTGTGTAATCGTAACTGATTAGTGGATTAAGTCCTCAAGAGAGAGGCGAAATCACCTTGGCGGGTGGACTGGAGTAGATTGAGTTCAATCGAACCAGGATAACCATTGTGTCCTTTGCATTAATTTTTTAAAAACTCCAATTCAACCCCCCTTCTTGTGTTTTTTCGTTTCTTCAATTGGCATCAGAGCGCCTGGTTCTGGGTGCTAACACTTAACCGTGTCAGATAAAAGATCCTTCACGAAAAAGCACTATGGCGGAATCCGTTCAGAACTACAACGACAAAATCAGTGGCAAACCACCGGTGTTTGACGGAGAAAACTTTGATTACTGGAAAGATCTAATCGAAAGTTTCTTTCTGGCTCATGACGGTGATCTCTGGGATATGGTAACAGATGGTTACACTCACCCTGTCGGAAAAGACGGTCAGAAGATTGAAAGGAAAACCATGACTGATCAACAGAAGAAAGATTTCAGAAATCATCACAAGGCCAGAACGATTCTCCTCAGCGCAATCTCCCACACAGAATATGAGAAGATCACTAACAGAGAATCAGCCAAACACATATTTGATTCTCTGAGAATGACGCATGAAGGCAACTCTCAAGTCAAAGAGACTAAAGCTCTGGCACTCATCCAGAAGTATGAAGCCTTCAAAATGGAAGAAGATGAAACAATTGAGAAAATGTTCTCAAGGTTTCAAATTCTAGTTGCTGGACTAAAAGTTCTGAATAAAGGGTACTCAACATCAGATCATGTCAAGAAAATCATCAGGAGCTTACCTAAAGTATGGAGACCCATGGTCACAGCACTAAAACTCTCCAAGAACCTCAACGAAATATCTCTTGAAGAACTGATCAGCTCTTTAAGAAGTCACGAGATAGAACTAGAAGAAGATGAACCCCAGAAGAAAGGTAAGTCTATTGCTCTTAAATCTAAATATAAATCTGAAACTAAAGCTCTTCAGGCAGAAGAAGAAAGCTCTGGTGGCTCCTCAGAAGAAGATGAACTATCACTTCTTTCCAGAAGAATACAACAACTATGGAAAAATAGGCAACGAAAATTCAGAAACTCTAGAAGATCAAGCAGTCATTCTGAACCATCCTCTAGACACAAAAAGTCTAGAAACAAAGAGGTAGTGTGTTACGAATGCAAGGAACCTGGACACTACAAAAGTGACTGTCCTAAGCTGCAGAAAGAAAAGCCAAATAAAAAGTTTAACAAGGAAAGAAAGAAAAGTCTTATGGCTACCTGGGATGACTCGGAATCCTCTGAAGCAGAATCCGAATCAGAAAATGAACACGCGAACATTGCCCTAATGGCCAACATATCAGATGATTCAAACTTATCAGAATCAGACTCTGAGTCAGAAACTAAAGAGGTATTCTCTAACTTTTCTAGATCTCAATTAGAAGAAAGTCTGTCAGAAATTCTTGAAAACTATCAGAAACTTCAGCTCAAATATAAGAATCTGAAACATGATCTGGTATCTGAGTCTGAAGAGAACAGAAAGCTAAAAGCAGAAAATTCTGAATTAAAAGAAACTGTTTCAAAACTCAACTCTTTTGAAAAATCTCAAAAACAATCTGATTCAGAAGTTTCCAGTAGTTCTGATAATATTTTAAAACATTACGACTATAACTTTCAAAAATTTCTAGCTAAAAACATAGACAGAAGCAAAATGGCTTCAATGATCTATGGAGTTAGTAGAAATGGGAGAAAGGGCATAGGTTATGTCAATCCTAGAGGAGAAGCTCCGTATAAACCCAAACGTGTTGATGATATGATCATAAAATATGCTCCTTTGAACTCTCACTTCACATATGGACACACACATGATATTAAATACACCAGTGAATCTTATTCAAACTCTATTGAGAAACCAAAACTCAATCAGAACTCTGTGAACACTAACAAACAAGGACCCAAAGAGATGTGGGTACCTAAGGATAAAATCCTATATGTTGCAGATGTCTTTGACAGCAAGATTGAAACACCAGTCATGGTACCTGGACTCTGGATGCTCGCGACACATGACGGGAAGAAAGCATATGTTCCAAAGCCTGGAACTTAAAGCTGGAGGATATGTAGGTTTCGGAGGCAATCAGAAAGGTAAAATCATTGGCTCTGGAACCATAGGTAATGGTACTTTACCCTCTATATCTAATGTCTTATTAGTAGAAGGATTAATGCATAACTTGTTATCCATAAGTCAATTAAGTGATAACGGTTATGATATAATTTTCAATCAAAAGTCCTGCAAGGCAGTTAGTCAGAAAGATGGAACAATCCTCTTTAATGGAAAGAGAAAGAACAACATTTACAAAATAAAACTTTCTGAACTAAAAAGTCAGAATGTAAAATGTCTTCTGTCTGCTGACGACGAGCAATGGGTCTGGCACAGAAGATTGGGGCATGTTAGTATGAGAAGAATATCTCAGATTAACAAACTCAATCTGGTCAGAGGACTTCCTAATCTGAAGTTCAGCTCAGACGTTCTGTGTGAAGCATGTCAAAAAGGCAAGTTTTCAAAACCCTCTTTCAAACCAAAAAATGTTGTTTCTACCTCCCGACCATTAGAACTTCTTCATATAGATCTGTTTGGACCAGTAAAAACTGCATCCATCAGTGGCAAGAAGTATGGATTAGTGATCGTAGATGACTATAGCAGATGGACATGGGTAAAGTTCTTAAAACACAAGGACGAGTCACACTCTGTATTCTCTACTTTCTGCAACCAAATTCAGAATGAAAAAGAGTTTAGAATTGTAAAAGTCAGAAGTGATCATGGTGGGGAATTTGAAAACAAAAATCTAGAAACTTTTTTTAATGAAAATGGCATTTCTCATGATTTCTCTTGTCCTAGAACTCCACAACAAAATGGAGTTGTAGAGCGCAAGAATAGAACTCTACAAGAAATGGCCAGAACCATGATCAATGAGACCAACATGGCTAAACACTTTTGGGCAGAAGCAGTCAATACAGCGTGTTACATTCAGAATAGAATCTCTATAAGACCTATTCTGGAAAAGACTCCATATGAGTTGTGGAAGAACAGAAAGCCCAACATTTCTTACTTCCATCCTTTTGGATGTACATGCTTTATCTTAAACACTAATGATCCTCTGAACAAGTTTGATTCTAAGGCACAAAAATGTTTCATGTTAGGATACTCTGAACGTTCAAAAGGATACAGAGTATATAACACAGAAACACGAAGTGTGGAAGAATCCATTTGTGTCAGATTTGATGATAAGCTTGGCCTTCAAAAGCCAAAGCATGATGAATCTCTTACAGAAATAGAAGTTCAAATAACAGGCACTGAAACCAGATCATCAGAAAAACTGGCGAGCAAAACAGAAGGAAACTCTAATTCTGAAGAACCCATCCAGAAAAGACTGTCCAGAAGTTCTCTAACTCATCCCGAAGACAAAATTCTGGGAAAGAAGGATGACCCAATCAGAACAAGATCCTCATTCAAAAAGACGGAAGAATCTCTAGTGGGATTAGTCTCTCTGATAGAACCCACTACAATTGACGAAGCACTCACAGACAATGATTGGATCCTCGCAATGCAGGAAGAACTGAATCAGTTCACCAGAAACGACGTTTGGGATCTAGTTCCCAAACCCAAAGGCTTCAACATCATTGGAACCAAATGGGTTTTCAGAAACAAACTAAATGAACAGGGAGAAGTTGTCAGAAACAAAGCACGACTGGTTGCACAAGGTTATAGTCAGCAAGAAGGGATAGACTATACAGAAACCTTTGCTCCAGTCGCAAGGTTAGAATCTATCAGACTTTTAATTTCATATGCTGTAAATAATGACATCACTCTCTATCAGATGGATGTCAAAAGTGCGTTTTTAAATGGTTACATTGATGAAGAAGTTTACGTGCATCAACCACCTGGTTTTGAAAACACAAAACATCCAGAATATGTTTATAAACTTAAGAAATCGTTATACGGTCTAAAACAAGCTCCCAGAGCTTGGTATGAGAGACTAAGTAACTTTCTCTTAGAAAATGATTTTACCAGAGGGAAGGTGGACACAACTTTATTCTGTAAGCCATTTAAAAATCACATTCTGATCTGTCAGATATACGTAGACGATATAATTTTTGGATCCACTAAAAGCTCCTTGGGGCAAGAATTTGCTAAGACTATGCAGGCAGAGTTTGAAATGAGCCTAATGGGAGAACTCAAGTTCTTCTTGGGAATTCAAATCAACCAAACTCCAGAAGGAACTTACATACATCAAAGCAAGTATGTCAGAGACCTTCTGAAGAAATTTGAAATGTCAGAAAGTAAGCCTTCAAAAACTCCTATGCATCCCACATGTTTTCTGGAAAAAGATGAGGTAAGTAAGAAAGTAGAACAGAAGATCTACAGAGGTATGATTGGTTCTCTCCTTTATTTAACTGCTTCAAGACCTGATATTCTCTATAGCGTTTGCCTTTGTGCTAGATTTCAATCAGATCCTAGAGAATCTCACTTAACAGCTGTTAAGCGAATTTTCAGATATCTGAAAGGTACTACTAATCTTGGTCTTTGCTATAGAAAATCCAGGGAATACAAATTGGTAGGATACTGTGACGCTGACTTTGCTGGAGACAGAATAGAAAGAAAAAGTACCTCTGGAAGCTGCCAGTTTCTGGGAGACAACCTAATCTCTTGGTCCAGCAAAAGACAATCCACCATTGCACTATCAACTGCTGAAGCTGAATACATAGCTGCAGCTGGATGCAGTACTCGGATGCTCTGGATGAAGAATCAGCTTGAAGACTTTCACATTTACGAGAGTAACATCCCTATCCTCTGTGACAATACTTCTGCCATTTGTCTTTCAAAAAATCCTATTCTGCATTCTAGGGCTAAACATATAGAAATTAAACATCATTTCATTAGGGACTATACTCAGAAGGGAATTCTTTGTTTAAAATTTATAGACACAGACCATCAATGGGCTGATGTTTTCACCAAACCCCTTGCTGAAGATAGATTTAATTTCATTCTGAAAAATCTCGGTATGGAATTATGTCCAGAATGAAAACGTAATTTCTATATTTTTAACTCTCAGAACTTCTTTTCTTTTGTGAACATCTGACCAATAATTCTTCAGAAGTGAGAAGAAAGATTGCATCAGAATCTATTCAGAAGATCTGAACTTTTCATTTCAAGGATAGATCATTAAGTTCACTCTAGCAAACACGTGTCAACCTACGCTCCAGATTTTCTTTGATGATGAACGCGTGTCAAACTCTGGAAAACTGAAACGTCTGTGTTGACATATTGAGGCGCCAAGTCACATCGGTAACTGTTCCAAAAATTTCTCACGCTATCTCCCTTGTCAGAAATCATTACGGCTATTAATCATGATGTTATTATTTAAGTCTTGGTCTCTCTTATATATAAATGCCACTTCTAACACCCTCACGCTCACTATCACTCATTTGCTCTCTTTCGTCCTCTCTATATTATTTACATTTCTTGTTTCTGTGCTCCCAAAACCCTAAGTCTGTGTTCCCAAAACCCTAAGTCTGTGAACAATGGCCTCCAGCTCTCAACAAGCAATGTCTCAAGAATCAGCTGACCAAGTCATTGGAGAAAGGTACGTTGAGCCCTCAAGAACTCTCCTCACCCCTTTTGCCTCTCTTGAAGTTCTCTGTGAGCTCATCGTCGATTTTGAAAGCATGAAAGACAATGGGTATGACCTTACTCCTGAGATTGAGTTTCAAGGATGGAACAAATACTTCAATCGCTTAATGGGTCCAGTTTTTCCCCAACTTGTTAAGGAATTCTGGATTTTTGCATCGGTCTCAAAACATCAAGTAATCTCGTATGTTATGGGAAAGAAGGTTGTCATCACTGAAGACCTTATTGGTAAGCTGATTGATCATGATGGATCAGGAATCAGATGCAGTGAGATGGAAAAGGGCACTGATCTTAATACTATCTCAAAAGAAATCTTCACCTCCGGTCAACACTCCAACAAAATCAAAGACCTAAAAGATCGTCACAGAATTTGGGCCAGAATCATTCTTGGGTGCATCTATCACAGGAAACCTTCAAGCTCATCTGACTACATCAACAACGATCAACAGTATCTCCTGTACCTCATCTCCACTTTTACCAAAGCGAATCTTCCCTATTGCTTATTCAATCATCTGAAGAACAGTGTCAAAGAAACTAGAGAAGATGAAAGAACCAAGAGAGATTGGATTCCTCTAGGTAGACTTATATCAGATATTCTTACAGAGAATAAGCTGATAGATCACTTAACTGAAGCTCGGGAAATCTCTGATCTAGAAACTATTGTCGGAAGACCTCTCAATGCAAAGAATCTCAAGAAGATGAAAATCATTGATACCATCAAGAAGGATCCAACTCTAATCTCTAAGGAAGTCATCACCACCAGAAAAATTCCTCTGAAAGATTTTCCTCTTTTCTCATCAGATACTCATCCAGAAATTGTCCTCAGATATTTGGATGCATGTAAAGCTGATGGTACCCTACCAGAAGTTTCCTTGCAACAGCTCAGGCAAGCACCTCTAGAAGTTGCCCCCAGAACCTCAAGAAAAAGGAAAACCTCTGAAGGAACTCCTCTGAAAACCCATCATCTCCTAAACCCTCTGAAAATTCACCACCATCATCTCAAACCCAAAATCCACCACCATCACCACAAACTCTTGAGGATTTTGACATTGACATTGACCCCACTCCTTCTGATTTTATTGAACCACAACCAGAACTTGCTCAAGTTCTGTCAGACATTGGTCATGAACCTCTCTTCACTTTTTCCCAACCAGAACCAGAACATCAAACTCAACATCCTGACACTTCTATACCTGGTATCAACTGCCCTCTCAACTTCTTTCAACCTCCACCAAATTTCACCAGTCCCCCACAAACCTCTCCAGAATTTACATCACCTAATTCACCTATCCTCATCTCTGACTCTCCTCCAACAAATATCACAGATGATCCTCTCAGAACCATAATTGACCTAGAAGCTCTAGACAAGCTCATCTCAACCTCTCATAAAATAGCCATTCCCAAACCAAACCCATCTCTATCCAAATCAGATGTTGATAACTCTTTATTGGCATTCGAGGCAGAAATGCAGGAATGGATCAAATTTCTAAAACAGGGGTGTTCGGAAAATCTGAATCCAACTGCCTCTGACTATCTTTGGACCCAATTCAGAAAGTGGTTTGACTCTGAATCTCAGAAAATGAAGGAACTGAGCTATGACATAGCCCAACAGAACTTCTGTGACCATATGAAGATCTTCCATGAGCAGGTTCTAAGATTCTGGGAAAAGAAACCCATTCTTCCTCTAGGCTGGAAAGCTCCTATGGATTCAGAACCTCATGCACAAAACTCTGAGCATCAAACTCTGGTTATTACTGAAGTGGAAGATAAATCACCTGAAGCCCCTCCAAAGGAAGTGTCTGCAAAAAGCTCTGAGGATTTGGTAACTTCTGAAGAACCATCTTCATCCGTTCTTGTGCTGAAAACTCTGGATGAGTTGAAGAAAGAGAATGAAGAAGTCAGAAAGAGATTGGACAAACAGGACGAGACAAACGCAGAAATTAAAGGAATGCTTGGCAAGCAAGAAGAATCCGCTAATCAGATCAAAGGCCTTCTGGAAGCATTGTTCACAAGACTTCCTCCTGCTCCTCAACCTTAATTTTCTTTCTGTTTTGTTGCATTTTATCTTCTGTCATTATCTTCTTTTAATTGTTCTCATGTATCTTTTCGCTTTTTGATTAATGACAAAGGGGGAGAACGTAGAATATTTTGAACCATAACAGTGCACCAGGACATTGTCTCGAACATTTTGAATATTTTAACTTCTGTTTCTACTGTGTTAAGCAAGCAGGTAACTGGCAATCAGAATCTCTTGGATATCTTAAATTAAATTATTTTTCAAGGAAATGTTCAACCCAGGGGGAGTCTTCTAACCTCAATACCCTTTAAAATTATTTATCAAAATATGAGTTTTTGTCATCATCAAAAAGGGGGAGATTGTTAGAACAAGAATTGATTCTACATTCCTAATAGTTTTGATGATAACAAACACTTGTTATTTTAGAACTTGATGCTCCTAATTTCATTGTTTATGTTATGTAGGAAAGTTCTAGGAAAGTTCTAATACAAAGAGTTCTGATATAGAAGTATCTCAAAGAAGTTCTGAAACAGAAGTATCAGAAGATTCAATCTGAACGAAGTTTAAAGCGAAGTTCTAATCAAAGCGAAGCTCTGATTTGGAAGCATCAGCCTAAGTTCTGATGACGGATGTCTAGCGCTTCAGCACCAAAGTTGTATCAAGCCAGAAACTCTGATGATTCAACGTAGACTCTGATACGCTATCCTTCTCGTTTATGAGAATCTCAAAGTAACGGATTGAATCTGTATTTTTGGAAAGAGCATTAATTAGCATTATTATCCTCTCCAAAAATAGTTCACGCGTCTCCAATGGATCAAATCTTCTCAGCTATTTAAAGGAGTCCCTGCAGATGACCAAAGCACTTTTTTTTTGTGAGCTCATACTGTCCACAATTCTTCAATTTCACTTGCTCTTGTATTTTGATTTACATTTTGATAAAACAGTGTGTAAAAATCACGGTTGTGATAAAGCTTACTAGAAGCACTTGTTTTTAATTTTTTATTCCTTGAGAAAACCAAGTTGTGGTTAAACCTCAAGAAGAGTGACGGTTGTTACTAAAATTGTGTAATCGTAACTGATTAGTGGATTAAGTCCTCAAGAGAGAGGCGAAATCACCTTGGCGGGTGGACTGGAGTAGATTGAGTTCAATCGAACCAGGATAACCATTGTGTCCTTTGCATTAATTTTTTAAAAACTCCAATTCAACCCCCCTTCTTGTGTTTTTTCGTTTCTTCAATTGGCATCAGAGCGCCTGGTTCTGGGTGCTAACACTTAACCGTGTCAGATAAAAGATCCTTCACGAAAAAGCACTATGGCGGAATCCGTTCAGAACTACAACGACAAAATCAGTGGCAAACCACCGGTGTTTGACGGAGAAAACTTTGATTACTGGAAAGATCTAATCGAAAGTTTCTTTCTGGCTCATGACGGTGATCTCTGGGATATGGTAACAGATGGTTACACTCACCCTGTCGGAAAAGACGGTCAGAAGATTGAAAGGAAAACCATGACTGATCAACAGAAGAAAGATTTCAGAAATCATCACAAGGCCAGAACGATTCTCCTCAGCGCAATCTCCCACACAGAATATGAGAAGATCACTAACAGAGAATCAGCCAAACACATATTTGATTCTCTGAGAATGACGCATGAAGGCAACTCTCAAGTCAAAGAGACTAAAGCTCTGGCACTCATCCAGAAGTATGAAGCCTTCAAAATGGAAGAAGATGAAACAATTGAGAAAATGTTCTCAAGGTTTCAAATTCTAGTTGCTGGACTAAAAGTTCTGAATAAAGGGTACTCAACATCAGATCATGTCAAGAAAATCATCAGGAGCTTACCTAAAGTATGGAGACCCATGGTCACAGCACTAAAACTCTCCAAGAACCTCAACGAAATATCTCTTGAAGAACTGATCAGCTCTTTAAGAAGTCACGAGATAGAACTAGAAGAAGATGAACCCCAGAAGAAAGGTAAGTTTATTGCTCTTAAATCTAAATATAAATCTGAAACTAAAGCTCTTCAGGCAGAAGAAGAAAGCTCTGGTGGCTCCTCAGAAGAAGATGAACTATCACTTCTTTCCAGAAGAATACAACAACTATGGAAAAATAGGCAACGAAAATTCAGAAACTCTAGAAGATCAAGCAGTCATTCTGAACCATCCTCTGGACACAAAAAGTCTAGAAACAAAGAGGTAGTGTGTTACGAATGCAAGGAACCTGGACACTACAAAAGTGACTGTCCTAAGCTGCAGAAAGAAAAGCCGAATAAAAAGTTTAACAAGGAAAGAAAGAAAAGTCTTATGGCTACCTGGGATGACTCGGAATCCTCTGAAGCAGAATCCGAATCAGAAAATGAACACGCGAACATTGCCCTAATGGCCAACATATCAGATGATTCAAACTTATCAGAATCAGACTCTGAGTCAGAAACTAAAGAGGTATTCTCTAACTTTTCTAGATCTCAATTAGAAGAAAGTCTGTCAGAAATTCTTGAAAACTATCAGAAACTTCAGCTCAAATATAAGAATCTGAAACATGATCTGGTATCTGAGTCTGAAGAGAACAGAAAGCTAAAAGCAGAAAATTCTGAATTAAAAGAAACTGTTTCAAAACTCAACTCTTTTGAAAAATCTCAAAAACAATCTGATTCAGAAGTTTCCAGTAGTTCTGATAATATTTTAAAACATTACGACTATAACTTTCAAAAATTTCTAGCTAAAAACATAGACAGAAGCAAAATGGCTTCAATGATCTATGGAGTTAGTAGAAATGGGAGAAAGGGCATAGGTTATGTCAATCCTAGAGGAGAAGCTCCGTATAAACCCAAACGTGTTGATGATATGATCATAAAATATGCTCCTTTGAACTCTCACTTCACATATGGACACACACATGATATTAAATACACCAGTGAATCTTATTCAAACTCTATTGAGAAACCAAAACTCAATCAGAACTCTGTGAACACTAACAAACAAGGACCCAAAGAGATGTGGGTACCTAAGGATAAAATCCTATATGTTGCAGATGTCTTTGACAGCAAGATTGAAACACCAGTCATGGTACCTGGACTCTGGATGCTCGCGACACATGACGGGAAGAAAGCATATGTTCCAAAGCCTGGAACTTAAAGCTGGAGGATATGTAGGTTTCGGAGGCAATCAGAAAGGTAAAATCATTGGCTCTGGAACCATAGGTAATGGTACTTTACCCTCTATATCTAATGTCTTATTAGTAGAAGGATTAATGCATAACTTGTTATCCATAAGTCAATTAAGTGATAACGGTTATGATATAATTTTCAATCAAAAGTCCTGCAAGGCAGTTAGTCAGAAAGATGGAACAATCCTCTTTAATGGAAAGAGAAAGAACAACATTTACAAAATAAAACTTTCTGAACTAAAAAGTCAGAATGTAAAATGTCTTCTGTCTGCTGACGACGAGCAATGGGTCTGGCACAGAAGATTGGGGCATGTTAGTATGAGAAGAATATCTCAGATTAACAAACTCAATCTGGTCAGAGGACTTCCTAATCTGAAGTTCAGCTCAGACGTTCTGTGTGAAGCATGTCAAAAAGGCAAGTTTTCAAAACCCTCTTTCAAACCAAAAAATGTTGTTTCTACCTCCCGACCATTAGAACTTCTTCATATAGATCTGTTTGGACCAGTAAAAACTGCATCCATCAGTGGCAAGAAGTATGGATTAGTGATCGTAGATGACTATAGCAGATGGACATGGGTAAAGTTCTTAAAACACAAGGACGAGTCACACTCTGTATTCTCTACTTTCTGCAACCAAATTCAGAATGAAAAAGAGTTTAGAATTGTAAAAGTCAGAAGTGATCATGGTGGGGAATTTGAAAACAAAAATCTAGAAACTTTTTTTAATGAAAATGGCATTTCTCATGATTTCTCTTGTCCTAGAACTCCACAACAAAATGGAGTTGTAGAGCGCAAGAATAGAACTCTACAAGAAATGGCCAGAACCATGATCAATGAGACCAACATGGCTAAACACTTTTGGGCAGAAGCAGTCAATACAGCGTGTTGTTCTGCATAGCATGTTGTTGTTGCATTGTGCATTTTACATCTGTGTTGGTGTTTCTTTGCTCTTTGGTGTTGTTGTTCCCGCAGAGCGTGTGTGTCTTCTCTCCATTTAGAGTGTCGACCCGTAAGCAGAAAATGCCTATCTTTTGCTAATTCCCCACTGAGTTTATGCCTCGTGGAAGATATTTGTTTTAGCCTTCCTCCCCAGTTCATCTATCTGGATGGAATTAATTTTGGTCCCTCGGGATGAGTCTTGTTTGACCGTTTCTCTCTGGTTTATTCCCGGATTGAATTTTGGTCCCTTGCTTTGGCAATGGAAGCTTATCACCTTTGTCGTTCTACCTGTTTTGTTGGTAGTAGGTGATATAGCTGGCTTATTACCTTTGTAGTCCTACCCTTTAGTTGGTAGTAGGTAATTTAGCCTGGTTCGATTACCTTGTTGTAGCTGTCACTTGGTTGATAGTCGGTAATCTTTACCTTGTCCGAGTTTATCGCCTTCGTTGTCCTGCCCTTTTGTTGGTAGTAGGTGGTATTTCTCTGATCTTTTGAAATTGTTACCTTTGTTGTCCTACCCTTTGTTGGTAGTAGGTAATATTTCTCATACCCTTGGTGGATTACTTTGTTTTAACTGTCGCTTGGTTGATAGTTGGTAATCCCTCTTTTTGGCTTATCACCTTCGTCGTCCTGCCCATTTAGTTGGTAGTAGGTGATATAGTTGGCTTATTACCTTTGTCGTACTGCCCATTTAGTTGGTAGCAGGTAATATAGCCGGGTTTGATTACCTCATTGTAGCTATCATTTGTTTGATAATTGGTAATCTCTCCATTCTTTTCGGATTTATTACCTTTGTAGTCCTGCCCTTTGTTGGTAGTTGGTAATATTTCTCGTACCCCTTTTTGGTTGATTACCTCGTCGTAACTATCACTTGGTTGATAGTTGGTAATCCCTCTTTTTGAACTTATCACCTTTGTCGTCCTACCCATTTAGTTGGTAGTAGGTGATGTAGCTGGCTTATTACCTTTGTCGTCCTGCCCATTTAGTTGGTATTAGGTAATGTGGCCGGGTTGGATTGCCTCATCGAAGCTATCACTTGGTTGATGGTTGGTAATCTCTCCTTGTTCGAGTTTATCACCTTTGTCGTTCTGCCCTTTGTTGGTAGTAGGTGATATTTCTCGTATCTTTTAAGATTATTACCTTTGTCGTCTTTCCCTTTGTTGGTAGTAGGTAATATTTCTCATATCCTTTTAGTTGATTGCCTTGTTGTAATTGCCACTTTGTCGGAAGTTGGCAATCTTTCTCTATGATCATGCTATTACCTGGTAGTGGATGATCTTTTCCCCAGCTAAGGTTTTTACTACCCTTTTGGGATGAGTTATCCCTCTTTTATTTCTGGTGTTGGTAATTTTCCCTCAGTTGGAATCTTACTCCTTTCTCTTCCTCAGTGGAGATTTGTTTCCTCCCCTTGGGGATGTGTTTGCCCTCTTTCGTGTTCCCCTGTGGAGTCTTTTCTCTTTGCTCCCCGGCTTTTTGTTTGCTTCCTGTGGCGTTTTCTTCCCCACAGAGGTCTTGTGTTTGCATGTCGTTTGCATAATCATATCATTTTGTGGTCTCTTAGGGTAAAAAATTGGGTTTATTGTTATATTTAAGTCTCTTTTATCTCGTCGAGACAAAGATGTCAATCTTCTTATCTCCGGATAGAAGAAACTTAAATAGGGGCAGCTGTAATACCCTGATTTTTACCCCTAGGATCCCCCATATCATTTGCATCTCATACCACAAACAAGATCACACATTCGTCCCCTCTTTTGTAGGATTGTGCCTTGCAGGGATCTTTGATTTTGTGTATGTTTGTTAGTTGTTTTATTGCTTAATTTGTTTATGTTTACTAGCCTTTAATCAAAATCCAAAAATATGTTTGTTTTTCTCTTCACTAACTTTTTCAGAAAGGGAATCAAGGATATCAAACAGTCCCTCAGCTCGAATGAATTTTATCTGAACAAAGTAAAAGTTGATCTATAAACAATTCAAAAACATCCGATCAAGAGGTTCCAAGATTTAATTGATTTTTATTCAAGAGATTCCAAGGTTCATGTGTTTATTTCCATGCCTTCTTTGACAAACAAGAGAATTGAGCCAAGATCCAGCACAATATAGAAAGAATGGCATTTTTGAAGATTTTCAACTGTGCAATCGATTGCACTAATGGTCCAATCGATTGCACCCTACATTTTTTGCCTAGATTTTGAAATTTTCAGCAGTGCAGTCTATTCCCGCTACAGTGCAATCGACTGAACGAAGACAGAATTGGCTAAAATCAGCATTTTTCAAGTTTTGAAGCATTTGGCACTAATCTTGACCATTGATCACATGTGGAATATTCTAGATCACCTCATTTTAATTCCCCTACATCATTTTGATCATTCCCCACCATATACCTCCACTAATCACCACTCTTTTGTGATTTCCCTCCAAATTTGAATTCCAATCCTAATTTTGATCTTCCAATCCTAATTCCAAACCACCAAATTTTCCAAGCCTAAATTCTATAAACAGAGGCTTCATTTCATTCATTTCACAAGCTTTTGATAGCCAAATTCACCTTGCTAAAATTTCTCTTGAAGCTTTTGATAGCCAACAAACCTCTTGCAATTTCTCTCCTCAACCACAAAATTCACCAAAGCTCACATTTCTTCCTTGGAAAGTTAACAAGAATTCACATTGAATCTTGTTCAAGTTTGAGCTAAACCTTCACCCATTCTTGTTTTTGTTCATCAATTATAGTAGATCAAGGCTTTGGAGTTTGGATCTTGGAGTAATTTGAAGCAATTTTCAGATTTGGAGTGGTAATCTCATTTTCCACCATTGTTGTTCTTGATTCATCTTCGACAATGTGATCCTTTAATAATTCTTGTTGCTTGATCTTTGGATCTTGCAATTTGTGATACATTGGTGTTATTTGCTGTTGTTTTACTTGAATTTTCGTGCTAATTTTCATCCATGGCCATGAGGTGTTTGAAGAAATGATTGCATCATGGATGCTGAATTTTTCAAAAATTTTAGTGTTGACTGTCAGTGTGCAATCGATTTGCATTTTTGTGCAATCGATTGCACAGTGTATTTTTTGCCTAAGAATTGCTTATTTTTCTGTTGTGCAATAGATTCGCACACTGGTGCAATCAATTGCACAGAGACAGAATGGTGTTTTTCACCTATTTTTGGAACTGTTTTGGTTGTTTCTTCATTCCTAACCCCTTCCCTTTGTTCTTAGCCTTAGATCACATAATTGTGTGGTTTAATTTGGCTTTCTCTTCATCTATTTCTCTTTTCTTTTGATCGGTGAAAGTCTTATGGATCATGGAATTCCTTTGTTGAATTTTGATCAAGACTAGATCGCTACCTTATTTTCTTTTCGTGCGGTATTGCTTTCGGATGACGATTTACATATCTGTAAGTTATAAATGTGCCTAAGAGGGGGGTGAATTAGGCTCTTAGACAATTATCCGGATTTTCGACGGTTTTTGAATTTTACTTTTCTAAAAGTTTCTAAGTGAGGAAAGCGGTAAATGCGGAAAGTAAAGAACACCGAGACGTATAGTGGTTCCCCTCACAGGTCGAGAGTACTCCACTCCCCTTTCAACATGAAAGAGAGTTTACTATTGTTTTGACTTTACAAGACTCTTCCTAGTCTTTCTATATAAGTCACTCACAATCAACCACCAAGAACACCCTCTTGGATTTTACAATTTTAAAGTCCAACCAAGACTAAATCTTACAATGGACCTCTTGTATCCACAATCCGGATCACAAGGAAAAACCTTACAAACTTATCTTTAACAATACTAAAATAAGTTGTAATCAAAATATCACAAATCTGAATTTTATTTGAGATGTTGAAGATTGATGTTGAAGTGTATCAATCAAAAGATTGATCTTCCCCTTTTTGTAACAATCACTCTTAATGATATTATACAAGTGTTCGACTCAATAATAATGAAACTAATGCAATGAGTATGAAGGTTTAAGTGCAGAAGTTTCTGTTTGAAAAGTTTGAAGAACACTCTTGTAAAAAATGCAGAATTTTTAAGGGATTGAATGATTGAAAATTATAGCAAAAGGAGGTGAACAGAAAAACTAAACTTATGCTCTTTATATAGCCCTAATACACCTCTACAAATGAGTGTTAAAATATGAAGAGATGCCATGATTCAATGAAAAAAAGTTTGAAAAGAAATCTGAAAAGCTGCAGAATTTTTCACACTGTTTCAGTGTTAATCGGTTAACACTTTGTGTTAATCGGTTAACACCTTTCCAACGTTAGAAATATTTCAAAAAAATTTACTGGTTAACCGGTTAACCTAAGGTGTTAATCGGTTAACAGTGTTAGAAAATTCAGAAAAACATAATTTTAATGCAGTAAACATATGGCATTCTTTTCCAATCATTCTTAAACTTATGATGCATAAATGAGACACTATTTTGAACACTTGTATAAACATCATTAAGAGATGAAATGTTATACCTTTGATCAATCCAAGATAATCTTCAATTCTTGAATGACATTTGAAATTTTGAACTTGATTAGTCATGTATTTTATCCACTTCCTTTTTGCAACCAATGTCATGAGCGAATAATGTTGTCTTCATCAAAATATCAAGTTGAAGAAGCTAAATGAGACACTATTTTGAACACTTGTATAAACATCATTAAGAGATGAAATGTTATACCTTTGATCAATCCAAGATAATCTTCAATTCTTGAATGATATTTGAAATTTTGAACTTGATTAGTCATGTCTTTTATCCACTTCCTTTTTGCAACCAATGTCATGAGCGAATAATGTTGTCTTCATCAAAATATCAAGTTGAAGAAGCTTGACTTCACATTCTCCCCCTTTTTGATGATGACAACCTAAAACTTTGAAATTTTTCCTCAATCTTGTTTCTTCAACAAATGCTCCCCCTAAGTTGATGCTTTTTAAAAGGTTTTTAATCTTTGAAATCTGCATTTTGTTAGAAGAACAACCAATAGTACAATACAAGACTTCTCCCCCTTTGTCATTAGCAAAAAGGACGGGAAAAGACTTTCGAAAAAGAAAGTAGCATACATACACAACAATAACAATCGCATAACATATGACAACAAAACAACACATAGTAACAAAAATCACACACATGAACATTAACTAAGTACGCATACGTTACGGAACAATGTACGGAAATAAAAAAGTACACCAAAATGCCTAACAAATAGGACTTAGAAACTTAAAACAAGAACTAAACTTAAATAGATATGAAATGCATAAAAGGTCATGGTTTAATCACTGTCGGATTCTTCATCTTCTTCTTCTTCATTTCCTCCTACATTTTTATTTACCTCTTCTTCTTCACTTTCTTCAAACTCTTGAGTAGATTAATGGATGGACAAAACAAGTTTCCAGAGTGAAGTAATAGCTCGAATAGTCTCGCGGTGATTACTAACCATTGTAGCATAAAGGAATTCATTCATAATCCCGCCTTCCGGAATTTGAGGGTTCGAAGAGGAGGAGGAACCATCTTTGTACCTGTAAACACCATCATCACCAATTACAATCCCCAAGTTCTTTAATGCGGTTTTAGCGGTGATTTCATTTGCCTTTGTAGTCATCCTTACAAACGGTTCACGTTTAAGATCCAACTCGGTAGATTCTAGAATACGGGAAATCATTCTACAATATGGGAGTCCACCGTTTAATGAAAGTTGATGCTGCATATGATACATAATGGTAAGAGTCCAATTCACTTGAAGTTTGTTCTTGATAGCATAAAGGGCTTGAATCTCAAGATCATTGATTTGAGAGTGATTGGAGTCCTTAGGTAGAAGAACATAGCAAATGACATAGTGGAGCATCTGGTCGCTTACCGACAAATTTTTCGCATAGCATAGCACTCTTGAAGAAGACAACTTCTGTCAGCTTAAAACTTCAGCCTTGGGAAATCTACAGATACTAAAATAATACTTCATTTTTTTATAATTTATCCACTCACCATCCTCATGATTTACCCCTTGTCTCAGAAAATATCCAATGTTGGGAATGTCTAACAATGTTCCAATAGTGGTTAAATTCTCAAAAATCAGCTTATCTCTAACAGTAGCAGATAACATGTGTTGTTCTTCAGCATTCAAACCTATTTCTAACTTAGTATAGAAGGCTTTAGCAAGATCAGGATAAAGCAGCCCCAAGTTTGATACAAAATTATCAATCTTTTGAATCTTAAGAAGTGCTGGAAATTCAAAACTATTTGCAGGAAAAGAGCTTAAGTTAACACACTTTACCGGCATAAATGAACTATTTCTAACTTTGAAATCCAACCTTCGAACCTTTGTTGGAGGTAATGGAGCTTCATCATTTCCCAAATCCGAGCCACCCATTGGAAGCTTTCCTTTGTCTCTTTTGGAAGGAGCCATTGAAATGAATTGAAAGTTAGGGTTTGAGGAAGATGATTTTTGGATTTGTTGAAGTGGTAGAGTTGTGATGGAGAGTAAGAGTGATATGGGGTTTTTAAAGAGTGAATGTGTGAGTGGGTTTTAAAGATGTTGAATGGGGTTAAGGTTTTTAGAGGAGATGAATGTTGAATGGAAGAGAGAGAGATGAAGTGAGTGGAATGCATGCAATGAACCTTTGAAACAATTTAAACTTATTTAAGAATCACTTAAAAACACATGCAATGAATAAAAAAGAATTAATTATAAATAATTCTAAAACAGATACGAAAAAAAACACAGCATAACAGTGTTAATCGGTTACCATATATGGTAAACCGGTTAACACACCAAAAACGCGTACAAATAGGTCAGGAAAACATGCGTTAATCGGTTACCACAATTGGTTAACCGGTTAACAGGTGCCAGTGGTCAAAAACAGTAGCTTACCACAACCCAACTCAAGAGATTTTTCCAAATTTTTTTGTGTTGATATGATAAAACACATACTAATGCAACTTAGAGTCATATTTGCAGATCATGAAAATTAATTTAAGCAAGAATAAAATCAAGAAAAATCACATTCTCAACATAAAACACATTTTATCAAATAGTGTAAAAACTTATAAAATTAAAATAATTGATCTTGTGTGTACCTTGGCTTCATTATGACATATAATGAATAAAAAAATTAAAGATTAAATGTCACCTTCATCCAATATGCCAAGTTCCCGACGAATCTTGAAAAACGGTTCTTTTGCGAGAGGTTTTGTGAAAATGTCCACAAGTTGATTATGTGTATCCACAAATGTGACTTCAACATCTCCCTTAAGCACATGATCACGTAAAAAATGATGTCGAATGTCTATGTGTTTGGTTCTTGAGTGCATGACCGGATTCTTTATAAAATTGATAGCACTTGTGTTATCACATTGAAGTGGTATGCATCCTAGATTGATTCCATAGTCGCTCAATTGTTGTTTTAGCCAAAGAATTTGTGCACAACAACTCCCTGCTGCTATGTATTTTGCTTCAGCCGTACTTCGAGCGACACACGCTTGTTTCTTACACGACCAAGATACCAAAGCATTTCCTAGGATGTGACATGTTCCACTCGTGCTTTTTCTATCAGTTTTGCAACCTGCATAATCCGCGTCAGAATAACCAACTAAATTACACATACTACCTTTTGGATACTATAGACCAACGTTCGTCGTTCCCTTGAGATACTTCATGATTCTTTTCACAGCGGTGAGATGTGACTCCTTTGGATTTGCTTGGAAGCGAGCACATAAACACACACTAAACATTATGTCTGGATGGCTTGCCGTCAAATACAGTAAAGAACCAATCATACCTCGATACTTGGTAATATCAATGGAAGCACCCGATTCATCTTGATCAACATAGGTTCCAGATCCCATTGGTGTAGCCATAGCCTTGCAACTATCCATGTCGAATCTTTTCAACAATTCTTTGCAATACTTGGATTGGTTGATGAATATACCGTCCTTTAGTTGCTTGATATGAAGTCCAAGAAAGTAATTCATCTTTCCCATCATAGACATCTCAAACTCTCCTTGCATCATCAATGAGAATTCTTTACAAAGATCTTCATTTGTTGAACCGAATATGATGTCGTCAACATAGACTTGGACTTACAAAGTATTACCTTTTGCTTTCTTAATGAACAATGTCTTGTCAACTTTGCCTTTTACAAATCCCTTTTCACAAAGAAAATTGCTAAGACGATCATACCATGCTCTTGGTGCTTGCTTTAAGCCATAAAGAGCTTTCTTTAATTTGAAGACATGTGAAGGATTCTTGAAGTCTTCAAAGTCCGGGGGTTGTTTGACATAGACTTCTTCATTGATGTAGCCATTCAAGAATGCGCTTTTGACATCCATTTGATATAGTTGAAAATTTAATGAACATGCGTAAGCAAGTAATAAACGGATAGCTTCTAACCTTGCAACCGGAGCGAATGTTTCCTCGAAATCTATGCCTTCGTCTTGATTGTAACCTTGAGCCACCAATCTTGCCTTGTTTCGAATAACTATCCCATTCTCATCAAGTTTGTTCTTAAACACCCATTTGGTACCGATGATGTGTTTATCACTTGGTCTAGGAACAAGTTCCCAAACTTGATTCCTTTCGAATTAATTTAACTCTTCTTGCATAGGAATAATCCAATGGTCTTCACTTAAGGCTTCACCAACTTTGGAAGGTTCAATTTGTGAGACAAACACCATATTTAAGCAAGCATCTTTAAGATTTAACCTTGTTGCTACACCTTGACTAATATCACCAATAACTTTGTCAATTGGATGATCTCTATGAGTCCTCCATTCTTTAGGTAGATCATCTAAATTTGACTCTTGTTGAATCAATTTTTCTTGGAGTTCCACTTGATTTTCTTTTGAAGTATCTTCTTGGGGAACTTCTACAATTTCATCATCATCACATAAAATAATATCCTCCTTGGAGGGGTTAGATTCATCAAACTTAACATGCATAGATTCTTCAATTGTTAAAGTTCTTTTATTATAAATTCTATAAGCCTTACTTGTAAGAGAATAACCAAGAAATATACCTTCATCCGATTTTCATCGAACTTACCAAGATTGTCTTTGTCATTGTTTAAGAAAAATCACTTGCATCCAAAAATGTGAAAATAAGCAATGTTTGGTTTCCTCCCTTTGAAAAGTTCATAGGGGGGTTTCTTTAGAATAGGTCTAATGTTAACACGATTACTTACAAAACATGTCGTGCTTACTGCATCCGTCCAAAAATATTTTGGAAGGTTTGAGTCGCTAAGCATTGTTCTTGCAAGTTCCACCAATGACCTACTCTTTCTCTCCTCCACTCCATTTTGTTGAGGAGTCCTTGGTGCCGAGAAGTTGTGAAATATTCCATGTTCTTCACAAAATTCTTCAAAGAAAGCATTTTGGAATTCTCCAACATGGTCGCTTCTTATGGAGGCAATTGAAAGTGACTTCTCATTTTGAATTTTCTTTGCATATTTCTTGAATGCCTTGAATGCATCACTTTTCTGCACTAAAAAGAATGTCCAAGTATATCTAGAGAAATCATCAACAATAACTAAAGCATATACATTACCTCCGTAGCTTCTTGTTCTTGATGGACCAAATAAGTCCATATGCAACAATTGTAGTGGCCTTGAAGTGGACACCACATCTTTAGATTTGAAAGTTGACTTGGTTTGTTTCCCTTTTTGACATGCATCACACAACTTATCTTTGACATATTTTATCTTTGGTAAGCCAATAACTAGATCATGCTTAATCAATTTATTTAGATGCTCCATATGAATGTGAGCAATCCTTTTGTGCCAAAGCCATGAATCATTATTGCTAACCATAAGACATTTTACCTTCAAAGAAGTGTTATCAAGGGAAATCATAAAAATATTGTTAATTCTATTACCTTTAAGCATTACCTCATTAGTGACTTCGTCTTCTATCAAGCATTCATCTTTAGTGAACTTGATTTTGAATCCTTTGTCACAAAGTTGGCTTATGCTAACAAGATTATGCTTTAAGCCTTCAACATAAAGCACATCTTCAATTGTTGTGAAAGGTGGTGAACCAGCATTGCCTACGCTAAGAATCTTTCCTTTATTGTTATCTCCATAAGTAACATAACCCTTGGCTTTAAGCACTAGACTTGAAAATTTGTTTACATCTCCGGTCATATGCTTCGAACAACCACTATCAAGATACCATAGATTTGAAGTGGTCTTCAAGCAAACCTACAAAACAAATTAAGTTTTGTTAGGTACCCAAATAGCCTTGGGTCCTTCATAATTAGTACCTTTCTTTACCCACACATAATACCCACTTGCAACACTAAAGTTTCTTACATAGCAAGCATTAGGTGTATGGCCAATAATACCACAATAAAAACAGGTAGGAACAAAATTGCTTTTATATCTAGGAACATATGATTTCTTTTTAAGAAATCTTTTCTTAATAGGAGTTCTTTTCTTTTTAGGATAAGGATGCACATTCCTAGGTTTGTTCACTTTCTCTTTAGAAGTTTGGTCACTAGCCTTAACAAAGATTGTTTTATTAGAACTTGGTTTAGAAAATTTTGAGTAACCAAGTCCACTTTTATCATTTGAATACCTTTGTTGACTAAGGACCGCTTCTAAACCAATTTGTCCTTTCTCATATCTTTCTAGGACTCTTTTTAATTGAACAATTTGGAATGAAAGTGATTCACAATTTTTACACACCAACTCTTGGTTTTCTTCACTTGCTTTCTTTTGTTTTTCATCTTTTGACTCTTTTTCCATAACATCGACTTTTTCTTCCAAAGATGTTATTTGTCTTTTTTGTGATGAGATTGTTTTACATAAGACCTTACATTCATTTAAGAGTTCATTTATGGCTTCTTGTGCATCATTATCATAAAGAGAAAATTTAGTACTAACCTCGTCATTTTCATCTTCGGAGTTATGTGTAGCCATAAGTGCTAGTTTTGCGCTTTCATCGCTCTCCGAGTCGGATGATGAACTAATTTCGTTGTCTTCCCATGCAATGTATGCCTTCTTATTTTTTGATTCCTTCTTGCCTTTAAAACTTCCTTTCTTTGCAAGTTGTGGACATTCGGGTTTTATGTGACCTTGCTTCCCACATTCATAACATGTAATGTCTTGAGATGAAGTTGAAGTCTCCTTTTTCTTAAAGTGTTTCTTCCTTTTAGCATAAAAGGACTTATCTTTATTTCCAAAGAATTTTCCGAGTCTTTTTACTAGAAGCATGAAATTTTCGTCTTCCTCCGATGAGTCATCATTTTGTTTTCCTTTTGCATCTACCTTTAAAGCAATACCCTTGAACTTCTTGTCTTGAAGTTCATGTTTTTCAAGTTGTCCAAGTTCTAACTCATGTTCTTGAAGTTTACCAAAAACAGATGCGGAAGTCATCGTAGAGAGGCTTTTCTTTTCCAATATTGCCATTACTTTTGGTTGCCATTCTCTTGTCAATGATCTTAGAATTTTGAGATTTAGTTCATCATTTGAGAATGTCTTACCAAGTGCTATTAAGTGATTAGTCAAATGAACAAATCTTTTCTGTAATGCAACAATGGTTTCTCCGGGCTTCATTCGGAACATTTCATATTCTTGACGTAGAGTATTTAGTCTAGATCTTTTAACTTCAGCCGTTCCTCCATGTGTTTCTACCAAAGTATCCCATATTTCTTTTGTCGATTTACATTGACAAACACGAAAGAACTCATCAATACTTAAGGCACTTTGAAGAAGATTGATAGCTTTCTTTTCATTTAAAATTTTTCTCTTGTCTTCTTCATCATATGTACTTTTTAATTTTGCAGTACCAACACCATTGACTACATTCACAGGTGTTGTACCCCAAATTTTACCCTCAGTTTTTTGTTAGATGTTGTTTTATTATCTTTTTCTATATTTTTTAATTTAGTATTTGTTTTATTTTAGTTTAATATCAATATGGCCTATTTTTATTTCATTTATATTTAAGTTGTTTTATTTTTATTAATCTAAATTAATCTTAATTTAATTTAATTTTAATAATTAGTTTAATTAATTAGATTAATTATTCATTTAGTTTATTTTTCTAACTAATTTTAATTTAGAATATTAATTAGTTTATTATTATTTTTATTAATCATATTATTAATTCAAAATTAAGAAAGAAACATTTCCATTTCTCACCAATTGGTCCACCGTGTTTAATTTATATATCATAATTGGATTTTTCCATTAACCAAACAACCAATGAGAACCAAGCTTGTGTGTTTGACTTTTCAACCTTCAGCCATAACCAATGGACAAGCGCCGTGTGGCATTTGAAGAAGGAAAAGAAGCCAACATCATTCTTCTCCCTTAGTCGTATTGCTTCGTTTGGCAGAATGAAGATGAATCCCAACAAACTCGTCTCAAACTCATTTCAAATTTTCATCAATCCTTGGCGCGTTTGTCAATTTCATTCTCCAAGTTTATTTCCTCTTTGAGCTTCGTTTGTTTGCTTCAGCAAAAGCACTTCTGAAGCATTACCATTTTCGTCATCCACTCTAATTCACTCTGCATCACCTGCCGTTTGTTATGGCGCCGTCTCCATCAATTTCTCTTTCAAAGCCTACTTGTTTGACAACAGAGGATTTGTTTCAGAAGCAATGCACAAACTAAGTATTTGACCCTGCAATTTCTGAGGCTTAAGCAGCAGGGGAACGTTTGTCCCCAAAGAGTGAACATTGGAATTCAAATGTTAAACCCTAGCTCCTTTTGCACCCAAGCTGTTTGAGTTTTGAATTCAACCCGACCCATTAAGTTAGCTTATATAAGGAGCTCAATCCCAACACTTGAGCATCAACAATTTTCTCACATACACTTCACTCACAAATATTCAAGTTGCTGAGCTTTCAAGTGTCACAAACAAGAAAGGGAGATATTGGTTTCTGGGAGCTTTTGATTCAGAAGGAAAGGCTCATCATAAGTAGAAGGTGCAGTGGACATTACTCCACTTGGTAATTTTTCCTTTCTTTTTTCACGCTTATCATATCATCCTTCATCATGAGTTTTTATGTTCTTGTTATCTACATAGTCTGCTAATGTATGTCTAAGTTGTTTTGATTTGTTTGCTTCTGTTTGGACTACACTTATAAGGTGATTGGCTGTGTTTTGTTTGAATATACATGTTGACCTTTTGCTTTAAACTTTAGTTCATTAACTAGCTTTTAGGTTTGTGAGCTTATTTGCGTCATTGCTGCCAAGTAGAAGGTATCAAGGTTTTGGTTTGAATGTTAAGGTTCTTGGTTTATCACCGCGCGACAATTTGTAATGGTTAACCAAAGTTTTCACTCACTAAGTGCTATTTCTGTCACCTTACTATCACCCCAGTTAGGTTAAATGCTTAAGGATATTTTTTGCTTTTTAAATGTTGATTTAGTCTACATGCTGAAGTTTGATTAAATTTATTGGTTGCTTGGTGTTTGGCTCTTTTGTTTGGAGCTTGAGTTATGTTGCTGGCTGATAGCTTGAGTCTTGATATATTTGAAAACATTTCATCAGCTGAAAGAAACTATGCCCTACATTATGATCTTGTTAGCTCTTTTGTATGATACATTTCAACTGATAACTTGATTTTGGGTAAAATGAAAATAACAATTTTTGAAGTTTTCAGTCAAACATGCTTGTCATTGATTCGTGGTCTGTTGTGTAAAGTTAATGGTTGTAGTATGCGTGTTGTTCAATTTTGAGTCCACACTCTATATCAGTTTGGTGTCTCCAATTTATGTACAAGCTTTAAAACCCATATCTGATATATATCTGTCTACCATGCAATTTTGTTTTTAAGAAGGATTTGGTGGATTCATACCTCTGAATTTGATTTATGCCTTTTGAATGATCAGTATGACAAATAGTTGTTTTCACTCTGCCTAACTAATGTCTTTTGGATCACTTAAGTGGACTTGTTGAGTCGTAGGCCCTGTTGCCTAAAACATGTCTGCTCAGTTTCAAATCATCAGAATGTTGCCACTTGTTTGGGTTAGATCGCTATACTACTTCGTAACTTGTCCCATCCTTGTATGAATATGATAATCTACTAGTATTTCAGTTTGTCAGCTATTCTTTGATTTGGAATGTTTTTTTTTATGGTGAATCATGTGGTGAATACGAGGAACCTAAATAGCTTGTTAACGTTATGTGTTATTCATTGACTGCTTACATTTGAGGTTGATAACTTCACGTTTTATACTAACCTGTCTGTTTGCATTGAATGAATGGCCAGCCTTTTGTTAGATTTGTTTTGGGTTCCACAACCAATTTATGGTGTATCAGTTGTATCATGACCTGAATGTGTTGTTAATTCTTTTGTTTAGTAATGTCAACATGCTACTGTCTAATTGTTTGCTGATGTTGTCTTGTTGATTCAAAACATATAAGTGTGACCATTAGGAATCTGTAATGCTCTGCTGTGTCCTTTGTTTCCTTGTGTTTTAAACCTTATTGAAATTTAACATCTCTGCTACCTCATTTCGAGTATGACTAGGTTTTGTTTTTTTTTTATATGCATGAGCTGCGCTTGTCTTGCTGTTAAGGACCCTTTGGTTTCACGTGTCTAGATTCAATTTGTTTTTACGTGATTTTCAATTTGTTGGCTTGCTTCCACTGCTGCAAGAATGCAGTCACTCTACTTCCTTGTTTCCTACTTCATAGTGTTTGCTTGTTAACCTGTGTGTGACTATCTTCAACTGCTATTTGATGCCTTTAGAAGTTGCTGCTGATATTTAAAATCATTTCTTAAATGCTCTTTCTTTAGATTCATATGTTAAACCATGGCTTGATAGTCAATACGTGTGAGACCTTTTGATCTTGTGCGTAGATTATAGGTTTTCCTTTCACCTGGTTTGGCTTTGTTGTATGGTTGACATAGCATGATTTTGGTTTGGCTGTCACGGCTGGTTTGTGTGATGGGTGGTTTTGATTGATTTGGGAAGTGCGCACATATTCATGTTATATATTTAATAAAGCGTATTTTGTTTGGATGAAACAGCCGTCCCAACGGTAACACACTTGCCATGCCTTTCCCTTTCACACACCATACCTGGGTTCGATCCTGCGGATCAACCCATTTTGCATTTTTTATTTTATTTCACTTGTTTTTTAAATATATATTTGTGTTTGCTTTATGTGTTCAAATGTGCGCGCTGGTTCAGTTGGCATGGTTTTAGGCTGCAAGCAGAATGTCTTGAGTTTAAATCCTAGAGTTGCCATTTCCTTATTTTTATCACCTTTTTGTTTTGTTATTTTTAGTCTTTAACATATCATAACTTATTCATTTTTAATCCTTTTTCTACTCTTCTTTTTGCTATGATTTTCTAATTAAATCTACTTTCTAGATATAAAAGGAGATTGACAAAAATATTTATTTTTGAAACCTTTATACATGATAAATTTGGTAGTACCTTTTTAAGGTTTTGTTGCACCTACCTTGCCATGTTATCTCTATCTATCATGTTTGATCTTGGTCCAACATATGTGGTTCTAACCTTGTATTGACATCATAGTTTTTTTATCATCTCATGTCTTATTCATGTCTTTCGTATCATCATGTTTGAATATTAACTTGTTATCTTTTAGCATTTTCACAACTATTATTTTTCCCCCCATTCCAAAGGAAGGTGATTAATATTGACTCTTAAAGTCATAGCCCCCATCTTACCTTAGTAGCCTCATAAGAGCATACCCTTATTTCTTGGCCTCATGAGAGCCATGAAATCATAACTAGCCTTAGGTTAGAGTTCCTAAACTCTATGTGGTGTTCATCATAATGAATACTCACTTTCCCTATTGACTAAAACTTCAACATAGGACCATTATAACTTAGATTTAGAGAGTTCTTGAACTCTAGAATGAGCTTGTACTCATTCTCCCCTGTGAACTTTGACCATAGTCAAAAGTTCATTACTTAGTAGAACTACGCATACTCTGATTCTACTCCCGAGGATACGTAGGCACAAGGTGCGAGGCCTTGTCGAGTATACTTAGATACTAACCCCTAGGGTTTCAACCTTTAGCATAGAACCCTTATCAAGCATAACATAACACAAACTAAACAAGAGGTTCCCGTAGAGTACTACAGATGTTAAGGGTGTTAATACCTTCCCTTAACATAACCAACCCCTGAACCTTAGATCTCCCCTCCTTTAGATTTTTCTAACGATCTTGAACCTTTCCTTTGGATAAATCAAAGTCGGTTGTAAAAGAAAATGATGCAAGTTAATTAATAGTTTGTTATCCGATTTTCACCGCAACAGAAATGGAGACTTCACTGGGGAAGGAACAAAACTTTTAGAGGGTTAAGCCTATCTTGTATTCATGCTATTTATGTTTGCTTGTTTTACTTATATCTGCTTATATATCTGTCATATTTGCCTATATCTGTTCTATGGGTTGACATGGTATCTATGAGTGAGATAAGTCCTAACCCGGACTTGAGAGAACACATATGTTTAGGAACCGTGGACATAGTCAAGGGAACTTTGAGGGAGAAATCCCAAAGGAGGGAACTTAAAGTCCACACTCAGTTGAGGCCCTCTTGAATGTAGTATAATGTTACGCGAGCAATCGTGAATGCGTTACTACTTTCAATTTGGTGCCAGAGATATTGAGGACCTTTAGTCACCCCTTTACCCCTACTTGGCCTATTTAGGACGTAGTGCGATGACTGTGAGGGAGCAATCCCAAATGGTTGCTACGCGATACTACACTCAGATGAGACTCTCTTGAGAATTTTATCGATCACCGAGTAATTGGAAAGTCGATAAAATCCGAAAGATGGGTTGTCGACTCTGGGAACTTCTTAGAACCCTGTTCAGCAGATGAAAACCCATAGTACATACCTATTGGGATGGGTAGACCATGGCTCCATTCATGAGACCCTATAAACCTAGGATTTGTATGTTTTGTTGTGTGTACATATGTTTGTGCTCGTGTGCTTTATGCATCCATAGATTCAAGCATTCCTAACCTCTTGGTTTCGAGGGACTCAAATGTTTGTTTCCTTTTCAAAAGATCAATAGAGATCAGGGATTTTAAAAACAAAAACTCTTCAATTTTCTGAAAATGTTTACGACTTGCCTTTGAGTTCCTTGAAACCACTTGGCTTGCATTAGCATCTCATTTGCCTCATGTCATAGCACGTGCATTTTCTCTCTGTCTTCGTCTCATGTCGCCGTTTTCCCTTCAGAATCATCTTTGAATTCCCGACAACATCGTCACCCAAGTCCGAACTGTAACGCCCCAATTTTTATGTGTTTTTATTTAATCGAGTCTTTTTGATTATTTTATTATTATTTTATTTTATTTTCAACTTTTATCTGAAAATATGTTATTTTTCAATGTTGTGATATTTTATCGGGTTTTGGGATCGTTTGCAAGATAATTGAGTGTGGGGGTATTTTGGTCATTTCATGATATTTTGTTAAGTTAGAATAGAATAGAAAATAGAGAGAAAGAAAAGGAGAAGAAAGAAAAAGAGGAGAAAAGAGAAGAAGAAGAAGAGAAATAGTGAGAAAAACTTGGGAAATCAAAGAAAATCAACTTCTAGAATCGATTTAATCGGGTAAGGGTGCGAAACTCAGTTATGGTATACTTGTATATGATTATGTATGTGTGTTTGTGGTTGTTATTGGATTGAATTGGAAAAATTTAGTAAAACCTATATTATGTAAAATTGATTGGAAATCGATTAAATGTGTTGGAAATCATGTTTTTAGTGTTCATTAATGTTGGTACATGATAGATACTTGTTGTTAGATATTGTATTGGTGTTTTTCTGAGTATTAGATGATGATTTGGGGGACTTTGGGTTGAACTCGTAATAGCAAAAAGATGCAGGAATTTTTCTGGTTTTTCCAGGTCATACGCGTATGGGGCATGTTCATACGCGTATGGACCTTGGCATTACGCGTAACATGGGAGAGGCATGGGCCAATACGCGTATGGATCTTCAATTTTCTCTGCCATCTGCCCATTTGCGTATGATACGCGTAGCATTGTAGGGCAATACGTGTACGGTGTTGGGCAGTACGAGTATAGACTTTTAAACGTGAATTTTGGGGGAAAATGGTCTCTGCCCATACGCGTATGGCCTTGGGCAATACGCGTATGGCATGGCGAGGAATTTGGGCAATACGCGTATGGCTCAGGGCAATACGCGTATGGCCAGGAAAATGGTAAAATGGGACTTTTCAAAATATCGTTTTCGTTTTTCTTTCGTAACTTGGGTTCCGTTTATCTGATTTTTACATTCTTGGTATCGTTGTGTAGCTATTGAGATGTACTTTCTCATTATGATGATTTGGAAATTGTTAGCCGATTTAATTATGTCGAAAATCTGGAATAGTGTCGGTTGTCGACTTTTGTCGTTGTAATTGTGCGTAATTGATGTGTATCATGCAAGGTGCTATTGTATGATGTAAATGTATGTGTTTAGACAGTGTTGTGATGATTTGTGCCCGTATGGCATTTAAATGCATTGTTTTGGGCATAAGTGCAAAGTGTGATTTTGTTGATTGAGGTGAATGCATATATGTGTGCATACTAAATGTCATGAGTCATTGTATGCCAAGCATCATGATATGCATTGTTGAGACGTCCTGAGTGACGGTTTGGATTCCAGAGGGAATTCGCTATAACGTCGTGTGCCCATGTGGGGTGTGAGCGATGATTATAGACAATCGTGTGCCCATGTGGGGTGTGAGCGATCGGGTCGTGTGCCCATGTGGGGTGTGAGCGATCCATAAACGTCGTGTGCCCGTGTGGGGTGTGAGCGACGGGGGACATCGTATGCCCAATGGGGAGTTACAGTGATGTAACGAGCGATGATTCCAGCAGAGTTCCTGAGTGAACTAGTGATGAGAAACAATGGAAGTCGGTACCGCATGTGCATATGCATAGAGTCGTTGTGTCGGTCTCTTGCATTTGTATAAGTCATTAATGAGTTGTTTATGTGTGGAATTGTGGATAAAATTGATAAATTGATATGTGGATATGTGTATGGTTGGTATACCTTGGTGATGGAAATATGAATTATACCTTGTGTTGTATTGTGTTTGAATTGTGGTGTGAGTTGTGGTGAGAACCGTATATATGCGTATTTTTACGTTATATATAATTGTATGCAAATATATTATGGTTGTTTTTCTCACCCTTCTGCTGTTTTATAATGCTCTATGAGGCATTGCAGATTAGAGTTGCTGGAGGTATTTTTGTGAAGCTTTGCGTCTTCATTCTTTTGTCGGTCGGCTCTGATATGTGACACCGGGTAGTTAGGGAGGCCGTTTGTGATATTTGTGTATTATGTATATATATATTTTGGCTTTTGCATGTACTACTTGATGTATGACAAACTTTTCATGATATATATATATATATTTGATATTCAGTTTTAGATTTTTCGCTTTTATTCTAAATTCTGAAATGTGGGTGTAAGGAACTAAGTTCCTCTGTTGATTGCTACCCCACTGTTGCATATCTTTATGAGCAGGAGTTGTATGTTTGTTTCAATATAATGTGACTTCCCCAGTCTATGCCATGATAATCTAAATATACTCTGATGAAATTTCGAATTTTCTTTTACTTCTTTATTTAATTGGGGGTATAGATTAGGGGTGTTACATTAAGTGGTATCAGAGCCAGTCCGTGTCAGTTTGTGTCTGTCCTTGTCAGTTTTGGCGTTGGAGTGAGTTGTTTGTTTAACCATAGTTTCTGTTATTGGAAATGAACAGAATATGGCTGGTAGGAACGATGCTGCTTTGGCTGCAGCTATGCAAGCTATGGCTCGTGCTGTGCAGGGTGCACCTAATGCTGCAGGTAACGATGAGTTCAGGAAGAACAAACCGCCTGTCTTCAAAGGAAGATATGATCCTGATGGTGCACAGATATGGCTGAAAGAGATTGAAAGGATTTTCCGAGTGATGGATTGTGCTGAAGATCAGAAGGTGAGACTGGGTACTCACATGTTATTGGAAGAAGCTGATGATTGGTGGGTAGGTACACGTCATGTGTTGGAAGCTGCAGAAGAGGAAGAAATTACTTGGGCTGTGTTTAGTATGGAGTTTCTGAGGAGGTATTTTCCTGAGGATGTAAGAGGAAAGAAGGAAATCGAGTTCTTGGAACTGAAACAAGGTAATATGTCTGTTGTTGACTATACTGCTAAGTTTGTGGAACTTGTGTAGTTTTATCATCATTATGCCGAAGCGACTGCGGAATTTTCCAAGTGTGTTAAGTTTGAGAACGGATTGCGTCCTGAGATAAAGCAGGCAATTGGTTATCAAAGGATTTGGAGGTTTTCTGATTTGGTGGATTGTTGTAGGATTTATGAAGAGGACAGTAAGGCTCGTTCTACTCACTATAAGAGTGTGAGCGAGAGGAAAGGGAAGCAACAGTTCCGTGGTGGTCCGTATGTGCCACCAGCTGATAAGGGTAAACAGAGGGGAAATTTTGAGAAAAGGTCAAGTGGAGGAGGAATGTCTGGTCCTATGAGGTGTTATAAATGTGGTGAGTTGGGGCATCGTCAGTTTAAGTGCAGGAAAGATTTGAGGAAGTGTACTAATTGTGGAGGTGTAAGGCATGTTGCAGCTGATTGTGCCAGGAAGAATGTGGTGAAATGTTACAACTGTGGTGAACCTGGTCATATTAGTACCAAGTGTCCGAAACCGAAGCAAGCTCCAGCTAGTGGGAAGGTATTTTCTTTAGCGGGGACTCAGACTTCAAGTGCAGATCGTCTGATCAGAGGTACTTATTTTATTAATAGTACTCCTTTAGTTGCTATTATTGATACTGGAGTGACTCATTCGTTTATTTCGTCTGAGTGCGCGAAGCGTTTGAATCTTGTGTTGTCTTTGATGGGTGGTGAGATGGTTATTGATACTCCAGCAATGGGGTCAGTAACTACTTCTTTGGTTTGTCTAAGTTGTCCTTTGACCATTTATGGTAAAGACTTTGAGATGGATTTGGTGTGTTTACCGTTGGAGGGTTTAGACGTGGTTCTGGGAATGAATTGGTTGCAATTCAATCGAGTTCATATTGATTGTTATCATAAGTTTGTAAGGTTTCCTTCTCTTGAGGAAGACGAAGACTCGAGTTTCTTATCTACCAAAGAGTTGAAGAGACTTTTGGCGGATGAAGCACAGTTGTTTGGGTTGTTTGCATCTTTGACTGTGGATAGTCAAGTTTCACTTGATGTGTTTCCTGTTGTGTGTGAATTTTCGGAAGTGTTTCCTGAGGATATTTCAGACTTGCCGCAAGAGAGAGGTGGAGTTTTCTATAGATCTAGTTCCTGGTACTAGACCTGGTTCTATGGCACCTTATCGTATGTCGGCATCTGAGTTGGTTGAGTTAAAGAAGCAGTTGAATGAGTTGTTGGAGAAGAGGTTTGTGAGACCAAGTGTTTCGCCTTGGGGTGCTCCAGCTTTATTGGTGAAAAAGAAAGATGGAAGTATGCGGTTGTGTATTGATTATCTCCAGTTGAATAAGGTGACGATTAAGAATAAGTATCCTCTTCCAAGGATTCATGATCTGATGGATCAATTGGTTGGTGCGTGTGTGTTCAGTAAGATTGATTTGAGATCAGGGTATCATCAGATAAGGGTGAAAGAGGAAGATATTCAGAAGACGGCTTTTAGGACACGTTACGGTCATTATGAATATTCTGTGATGCCGTTCGGGGTTTCTAATGCGCCAGGTGTGTTTATGGAATACATGAATCGTATTTTTCACGAGCATTTAGATCGATTTGTCGTTGTGTTTATTGATGACATTTTGATTTATTCTAAGTCTCGAGAGGAGCATGCGGAACATTTGCATATTGTTTTGCAGGTTTTGAAAGAAAGGAAGCTTTTTGCCAAATTGTCCAAGTGTGAATTCTGGTTGTCGGAGGTGAGTTTTCTTGGGTACGTAATTTCAGGTAATGGTATTTCTGTGGATCCATCTAAAGTAGAAGCTGTTCTACAATGGGAGGCTCTGAGATCTGTTACTGAAATTCGAAGCTTTTTGGGTTTGGCTGGTTATTATCGAAGGTTTATTGAAGGTTTTTCTAAGCTAGCACTTCCTTTGACCCAGTTGACTTGTAAAGGGCAAGCGTTCATATGGGATATTCGGTGTGAGGAAAGTTTTAATGAGCTGAAGAGAAGATTGACGACAGCTCGGATTTTGATTTTGCCGAATCCTAATGAACCATTTGTGGTTTATTGTGATGCTTCTTTGATTGGTCTAGGTGGTGTTCTGATGCAAGAAGGTAAGGTCGTGGCTTATGCTTCGAGGCAGTTGAGAGTGCATGAGAAGAATTATCCTACTCATGATCTTGAATTAGCGGCTGTGGTTTTTGTGTTGAAGATTTGGAGGCATTATCTCTACAGTGCAAGATTTGAAGTCTTTAGTGATCATAAAAGTTTTGAAATATTTATTTGATCAGAAAGAGCTAAATATGAGGCAACGTAGATGGTTGGAATTCTTGAAGGATTACGACTTTGGCTTGAATTACCATCCTGGTAAAGCTAATGTGGTAGCCGATGCGTTGAGTCGGAAATCGTTACATATGTCCGCTTTAATGGTTAAGGAGTGGGAACTTTTGGAATCGTTTAGGGACTTGAGTTTGGTTTGTGAAGTGACGTCGGATAGCGTGAGGCTTGGTATGCTGACGATTACTAATGATTTTCTGATGACGGTTAGTGAGAAACAAAAGCTGGATGTGAAATTTGTGGATTTGATGTTGGTTGGAGGTAAAGATGCGAATAGTGATTTTCAAGTGGATGTTAATGGTGTTTTGAGATTCCGAGGTAGAATTTGTATTCCTGATGATGCAGAGTTGAAAAGGATGATTTTGGAAGAAGGACACCGGAGTAATTTGAGTATACATCCGGGAGCGAATAAGATGTATCAGGATTTGAAGAAGATTTTCTGGTGGTCTGGATTGAAAAGAGATGTGGCTCAGTTTGTTTATGCATGTTTGACTTGTCAGAAATTGAAAGTAGAACATCTGAGGCCTAGTGGTTTGTTGCAACCGTTGGATATTCCTGAGTGGAAGTGGGATAACATTTCCATGGATTTTGTGACAGGGTTGCCGAATACTCAGCGAGGGCATAATGCTATTTGGGTGGTTGTTGATAGACTGACTAAATCGGCTCATTTTATTCCGATTGATATCAGTTTTTCTTTGGAGAGGTTGGCTGAGATTTACATCAGTGTGATTGTGAAATTGCACGGGGTTCCATTGAGTATTGTGTCTGATCGAGATCCTAGATTTACCTCGAGATTTTGGGAAAGTTTACAGAAGGCGTTGGGTTCTAAATTGAGATTGAGTTCGGCTTATCATCCGCAAACGGATGGTCAGACGGAGAGGACGATTCAGTCGTTGGAAGATTTGTTGAGGGCATGTGTTTTGGAACAAGGTGGTGCGTGGGATAGTTATCTTGCATTGATTGAGTTTACGTAAATAACAGTTTTCATTCTAGTATTGGAATGGCACCATTTGAAGCATTGTATGGACGAAGATGTCGAACACCGTTGTGTTGGCACGAATCTGGTGAGAGAACGGTGGTTGGACCGGAGTTGGTACAGCAGACGACGGAGAAAGTGAAGCTTATTCGTGAGAAAATGAGGGCTTCTCAGAGTAGACAAAAGAGTTATCATGATCGGAGACGGAAAGATCTTGAGTTTCAAGAGGGCGATCATGTATTTTTTAGGGTTACGCCGGTAACGGGTGTGGGTCGTGCATTGAAATTAAAGAAACTTACTTCTCGGTTTATTGGTCCTTACCAGATATCCGCGAGAGTGGGTGTTGTGGCGTATAGGGTGGCGTTGCCGCCGAATCTGTTGAATTTGTACGATGTGTTTCATGTTTCACAGCTTCGGAAGTATGTTCCAGATCCGTCGCATGTGATTCCGATGGATGAGGTGGAAGTAAGGGAGAACCTTACGGTTTAGGTATTACCAGTTAGAGTTTTGGATCGCGAGGTGAAGCGGTTGAGAGCCAAGGATATTGCACTTGTGAAAGTGACGTGGGGAGGCGCTGCTGAGGGCAATTTGACTTGGGAGTTGGAGAGTCGGATGCGGGAGTCGTATCCAGAGTTGTTCGTCTCAGGTATATTTTCGAGGACGAAAATTTCTAAGTGGGGGAGAGTTGTAACGCCCCAGTTTTTATGTGTTTTTATTTAATCGAGTCTTTTTGATTATTTTATTATTATTTTATTTTATTTTCGACTTTTATCTGAAAATATGTTATTTTTCAATGTTGTGATATTTTATCGGGTTTTGGGATCGTTTGCGAGATAATTGAGTGTGGGGGTATTTTGGTCATTTCATGATATTTTGTTAAGTTAGAATAGAATAGAAAATAGAGAGAAAGAAAAGGAGAAGAAAGAAAAAGAGGAGAAAAGAGAAGAAGAAGAGAAATAGTGAGAAAAACTTGGGAAATCAAAGAAAATCAACTTCTAGAATCGATTTAATCGGGTAAGGGTGCGAAACTCAGTTATGGTATACTTGTATATGATTATGTATGTGTGTTTGTGATTGTTATTGGATTGAATTGGAAAAATTTAGTAAAACCTATATTATGTAAAATTGATTGGAAATCGATTAAATGTGTTTGAAATCATGTTTTTAGTGTTCATTAATGTTGGTACATGATAGATACTTGTTGTTAGATATTGTATTGGTGTTTTTCTGAGTATTAGATGATGATTTGGGGGATTTTGGGTTGAACCCGTAATAGCAAGAACCTGCAAGAATTTTTCTGGTTTTTCTAGGTCATACGCGTATGGGGCATGTTCATACGCGTATGGACCTTGGCATTACGCGTAACATGGGCGAGTCATGGGCCAATACGCGTATGGATCTTCAATTTTCTCGGTCATTTGCCCATTTGCGTATGATACGCGTAGCATTGTAGGGCAATACGCGTACGGTGTTGGGCAGTACGCGTATAGACTTTTAAACGTGAATTTTGGGGGAAAAATGGTCTCTGCCCATACGCGTATAGCCTTGGGCAATACGCGTATGGCATGGCGAGGAATTTGGGCAATACGCGTATGGCTCAGGGCAATACGCGTATGGCCAGGAAAATGGTAAAATGGGATTTTTCAAAATATCGTTTTCGTTTTTCTTTCGTAACTTGGGTTCCATTTATCTGATTTTTACATTCTTGGTATCGTTGTGTAGCTATTGAGATGTACTTACTCATTATGATGATTTGGAAATTGTTAGCCGATTTAATTATGTCGGAAATCTGGAATAGTGTCGGTTGTCGACTTTTGTCGTTGTAATTGTGCGTAATTGATGTGTATCATGCAAGGTGCTGTTGTATGATGTAAATGTATGTGTTTAGACGGTGTTGTGATGATTTGTGGTCGTATGGCATTTAAATGCATTGTTTTGGGCATAAGTGCAAAGTGTGATTTTGTTGATTGAGGTGAATGCATATATGTGTGCATACTAAATGTCATGAGTCATTGTATGCCAAGCATCATGATATGCATTGTTGAGACGTCCTGAGTGACGGTTTGGATTCCAGAGGGAATTCGCTATAACGTCGTGTGCCCATGTGGGGTGTGAGCGATGATTATAGATGATCGTGTGCCCATGTGGGGTGTGAGCGATCGGGTCGTGTGCCCGTGTGGGGTGTGTGCGATCCATAAACGTCGTGTGCCCGTGTGGGGTGTGAGCGACGGGGGACATCGTATGCCCAACGGGGAGTTACAGTTATGTAACGAGCGATGATTCCAGCAGAGTTCCTGAGTGAACTAGTGATGAGAAATAATGGAAGTCGGTACCGCATGTACATATGCATAGAGTCGTTGTGTCGGTCTCTTGCATTTGCATAAGTCATTAATGAGTTGTTTATGTGTGGAATTGTGGATAAAATTGATAAATTGATATGTGGATATGTGTATGGTTGGTATACCTTGGTGATGGAAATATGAATTATACCTTGTGTTGTATTGTGTTTGAATTGTGGTGTGAGTTGTGGTGAGAACCGTATATATGCGTATTTTTGCGTTATATATAATTGTATGCAAATATATTATGGTTGTTTTTCTCACCCTTCTGCTGTTTTATAATGCTCTATGAGGCATTGCATATTAGAGTTGCTGGAGGTAATTTTGTGAAACTTTGCGTCTTCATTCTTTTGTCGGTCGGCTCTGATATGTGACACCGGGTAGTTAGGGAGGCCGTTTGTGATATTTTTGTATTATGTATATATATCTTTTGGCTTTTGCATGTACTACTTGATGTATGACAAACTTTTCATGATATATATATATATATATATTTGATATTCAGTTTTAGATTTTCCGCTTTTATTCTAAATTCTGAAATGTGGGTGTAAGGAACTAAGTTCCTCTGTTGATTGCTACCCCACTGTTGCATATCTTTATGAGCAGGTGTTGTATGTTTGTTTCAATATAATGTGACTTCCCCAGTCTATGCCATGATAATCTAAATATACTCTGATGAAATTTCGAATTTTCTTTTACTGCTTTATTTAATTGGGGGTATAGATTAGGGGTGTTACACAAACTCGACAAAGGATGTCTGAACAATACTGTGAAATGGACAGAGTCAACAATGAATTGAGTGAGCTCCGGGGAGGAATGGGGCAAATTCTGGAAGCAATTCAAGTTATGAGAGCAAGGATGGATACACAAGCGACGGTGGTCTCCGAGATTACCACTACAACTGTAGAACCTCCCGTTACCACTGTGAACCCTACTTTGGGCATGCCTTTTAACTTTATACGTACTCCGGCCGTCACTTCTACTCTACAAGCTGTTCCTTTGGTTAATGAGGCTTTTCAAGCTATTCCTACCTTCGCTCCAGCAGCAGTGCGAGCTCAGGTGCACCCAGTTTTTCAGAACCCACATCCGGCTTATGATTATGTCAATATGTCCGAAGAAGGAGATAATCGACATGAAAGGCTGAAGGAAAGTGTAGAGACAATGCAGAGGAAATTGAAAGCAATGGAAGAGAGCAATGTATTTAATACTAATGCTAAAGACATGTGCTTAGTCTCAGGCTTGGTAATTCCACCCAAATTCAAACTACCCAATTTCGACCTATACTCAGGTGCGACCTATCCTAAGTCACATTTGGTCATGTATTACCGACGAATGGCTGCATTTATGGATAATGATAAGCTGATGATCCACTATTTTCAGGACAGTTTGAAAAGAGCTACTGCAAAGTGGTATTTGACTTTGGACCAATCTAGGATCCGATGTTTTCAAGACGTATCTGATGCTTTTGTAAAGCATTACAAATATAACATGGACCTCGGGCCAGATAGCAGACAATTATTGAGTATGTCGCAGAACGATACCGAGTCTTTTAGAGAGTATGCATAGAGATGGAGAGAGCTGGCTTCACAGGTAGAGCCACCTTTATCTGAAAGGGAGTTAATTGATTGGTTCGTCGACACGGTGAGACCGGAATTCTACGAAAGGATGATCAGTAGTGTGTCTGCTAATTTCTCCGATATTGTGGCTGTGGGGGTTAAAGTAGAGCTTGGTCTGAAGAGTGGGAAAATGACCAAGAGAGCTGGTAGTTCGAGCGACGATGCCAAGATTTCCCTCAAAAGGGAAGGAGATACCAGTGTGGTGATGACGAACAAAAAGAAGAAAAATCAGTTCTGGAAACGTCAGCAACGACAACAGTGTTATTCTGTTCAGCAACCTTATGTGGCCGCCATCGCGCCAACATTCAACCACCAAGCTTCTGTTTATCAGTCGGTTCCTCAACCACCAGTATATCAACGAGCGCCCAACGCTCCTGCTTATCGCCAACGGACTCAAGTTTCTCGTCAGAATATTCCGGGTAGAAGAAAGGGTGGAAGGCCTTCGATTCCTCCGATTCCTATGACATATACAACATTGTATCCTTCTTTGGTGCAACAAGGATTAATAACTACAAGGTCATCAGGCCCACCTCCTAATCCGCTTCCACCTTCTTACAATCCCAACGCTCATTGTGCATTCCATGAAGGCACACCCGGCCATAATTTAGAAGGTTGTTTTGCTTTGAAGCATATTGTGAAGGACTTAGTGGAGAGAAACATTTTGTCTTTCGATGGCTCCCAGCCTAATATCAAGAACAATCCTTACCCGCTCATGAGATAAGTAATGTTGTGGAGGATGTATCAAAACAAAGAGGGATTAGGTGCCTGTGTTTGAGCTCCTCTTTGGTTTTCTGTATTTGATTCCCTAAAGCTGACAATCTTTTGGCTGTTTCAGCAATTTTATTGTATTTCCTTTGCACTTTGAATTTGTATTTGCTTATAAGCTTTGTTGTACTTTCAAATTGGTAAGGTTAATGAAATGTTTGTGCATCTTTTGGATTAAGTCCATTCGTTTCACTCATATACTTTTATCGCCATACAAAAAATATAATAATATCTTCATCTTGTTTCTTTCCCTTTATCAAACTGTTTGTTTAAGCAAAGATTGGGGAGGATGATGAAAACCTCGTGTTCATAATTGTTGTGGTATGCTGCCGATTAAACCCTGCCGATGATATAAGGCACTGTTTCAATTCCTAAACACCGGAGAAATAAGGAAGATAATCCCTTGATTACCCTTCGAGCCTAGAAGTATGAGTTTTGTTTCCTTACACAAAAAACTCTTAAATCTCAACCTTGGAGCAGGGTAGTTCTCAGTTTAACTTAGATATGCATTCAAATGCAAGCGCTTCGTGTAAGGCGCCAATCAGCTCTTTCAAACCAAGTGACTTCCTAGCTTTTGGAAACTTGGATGTATAACTTGAGTTAACTGAGCATAAAATTGGAGTTCATCACGAAAATTGGGTGGGACAAATAAACTTTGAGCCTTTATCTTTTGTTTCATGAACCGTGAACCAAGCCACGTTACAACCCTTAAAAGACCTAATTGAGGTAAGGTTGTTTGGAAAGCATACTACAGCAAGGTTGATTAACCTGACTCCTAATAATCTTTGTTATTTGCGTGTGTTGATCACTTCATCTGTCATTCCATAAATAACTGGATCCCCTTTGTTTTTGATTTGATCATTCCACCGTGTGCGTTTCATCAATAAACTTTGTTTTCAAAAGCTTGCATGAATATCGCATTGAAATTGCCAATTTTTAATGAACAATACTTGTTTGCAAAAACAATTCAATATCAAAGAAATCCCAACAAATGCAGCCAGCTAGGGGATTCGACTTGATAAAGGAAGCTCAATCAGGGGCAACTAAGCGGAAGGATTTGCCAATCTACTGAATCAGGGGCAGAACTCGTCAAAGTTCAAAATACTGAAACAAGTCTTCTCCAGGACATCTTATGACAAGTGTGGACTTCAGTGACTCATCAACAGGGGCAAGTTTTGTTCCCCAGTCATTTCTGCTACAGTTGGAGTATTTCAAATACAGTTGAACTGGGCCAATCATGTCTAAGTTCATTTCTTTTCAAAAGTTTGAAGACATTGAAGCATCTGGTATATCAATTCTTCTGTAAAATCCTTTTGATGACTTACCCTCACATACCAGTTAATCAGAAGCAGTCAGGTCGAGATTCGGCAAATCTCTAAAAAACAGTTAGTCAGGGACATCTCCTTCACAAATCAACCAAGTTGACAGGGGTAAGTTTGTTCCCCAAATCGTCAAATAACCAGTCTAAAGCAAGTTCAAGGACCTTGTTGTGCGAATGCAGTTAATATGGTGCAGTCACGTCGAGATCTCTCCAAGAGTTTGAAGATATTGAAACACCTTGCATGCCAATTCTTCTATAAAATCCTCTTGTTATCATCTTCTGACAGACCATATAGCCTGGGGCAGGTAAGATTTGAAGATGATCATTATGCCAGTGGGATGCAGAATCACTTTGTTCTTGTGATATCCTTTGCAAGCTCCCCAATAAGTTGTCACGTCAGCTAATCTTGACAATTCTCCTTGGATTCTCCACCAACAAAGAAATCAAGCTTATGATGGCGATCCTCATGATGTTATACCTTAAGGGGAATACTCTTTTCACCAGCGAAGTTATTGATTCTTCTTCATCCCTAGTATTGGTCCAACCTGTTGAGTTCGGCTGGGTATCCTTGTCGAGGCATTTATTTTATCTCCAGTTTAGCTTTCTGTCTGTTTTGTCAGCATAAGCATAAGCATAAGCATGGCATAAGCACTCATATGCATATCATCTTAGCGTTTCTGCTTCTTTTTCTGGTGTTTACCTGTTTTGGGTTCACTTTGGTGTTGTCTCCCCAAGTGACTGGGTTTGTCTATTCACTCCAATAGAAAGTCAGCCCTAGGCATAAAGTGCCCATTTTTCTGAATTCCCCACAGAGTTTGATTCTCGTGGATGATGGTTGGTTCAGTTATCTTTTCCACATTTGGATAAGATAAATCCCCATTTGAGTTCATCCCTCAATTGGAGTCTTGTTTGACCGTTTATTTCTAGCTTGTCCCTAGATTGAACTTTGGTCCCTGGCAGGTGTGGTTTTCAAACCTATCTTTGGACGTGCATTTATTTTGCACCGTTTCTCGCAAGAAGCATCTCTTACAAGATCCTCACTGAAGGCATAATTATTTCTCCAACAGTGTTGTGGTATCAACATATCTTTGAAGCAGCAATTTCTTGAAGAAGCTTGGCAGTCCCTTATAAGCAGCTTATCTATCTCTGGTACTATTCAACCTCTTCGCAACCGTGATGGGTATCCCCCAGGAAGTCTTATTTTCAGTTATGCAACCCGGTACTAATCTATCAGATGCTATACCTTTATTGGAGCCCATTTCTTGGTTCTATCTCCAATAAGGTTCTTCTCTTTCTAAAGTGCCAACCGGTCATACTTGAACCTATTGTTCCATCACTTTGGATGTTTTTTCCCAGTGAAGACCGTCTCTCCGGTTCAACCTTCATTGCGGATCCTTTTTAGAATGTCATCTATCCTCGATGATCAATCATTCTAGATACCTTTATTGGGGCCCATATTTGGTTCAATCTCCAATAAGGTTCCTTTTGTTCTAAAGTGCCAACCGGTCATACTTGAACCTGTTGTTCCATCACTTTGGATGTTTTTTCCCAGTGAAGACCGTCTCTCCGGTTCAACCTTCATTGCGGGTCCTTTCTAGAATGTCATCTAGCCTTGATGATCAATCATTCTAGATACCTTTATTGGGGCCCATCTTTGGTTCTATCTCCAATGAGGTTATATCTCCTTCTAAAGTGCCAACCGGTCATACTTGAACATGTTGTTCCATCACTTTGGATGTGCTTTCCCAGTGAAGACCGTCTTTCCGATTCAACCTTCATTGCGGATCCTTTCTAGAATTTCATCTAGGCTTGATGATCAATCATTCTAGATACCTTTATTGGAGCCCATTTCTTGGTTCTATCTCTAATGAGGTTATCTTTCCAGCTCATACCGATTTTCCTCGTAAAGCAAATTATGTGTTATCTCAACTAACTCTTATGGGTACCAGGGTCTATTCTTGGCTCATTAACCTTGTTCCCATTTAAACTCCAGTTGTTTATCTTCGGTTATCGTGAACCGTTTGCTTATATCAGGTTATCTTGAACCTGTATTGCTCATTCCAGGTGTTTTTTATCTGGCGCGCAGAGTTTGTCTCTGTCTTTTCTGGCTTTTCTTGAAGACCCCATTTGAACTCTTCAATAAAAGAAATCCCCAGAGAATATTTTCTTCGGGTGTCTATTCTTTTGTTTCAAACTGATCTCCAGTGGAGATCATGTCTTCTTTCTAGTTCCTTGCCCAGTAAGATTGTGCCTTTTCCCCGGTGTCGTCCGGTCATGCTTGAACCTGTCGTCCACCTCCCTGGATCCTTTCCTCAGTAGAGATTTCCTTTTGTTTTCTATCCCCAGTGTTTCTTTGGAGTCTCCCCGGTGAGTCTCTTTTGTTGGTTGGCTTGTATCCCCAGTGAGTGTTTCTCATGGATACTAACCTTCCTTCTTCCCCAGTGAAGCTCATCTTGTGTTTGCTTCCTGTCTGTCCTTTGGCGCCTTGTTGTGTCTGCATCTTTGTATCTTCTTTGGCATTTTGGCATTATGTTTGTTGCATTGCATGTCTGTGCATCTGAGGGAAAAATTTTCGGTTATCTGTATTTAAATATCTTTCACTTTTGATTCCATGAGGATTTTCATCTCTCATGTCATCCGGTGAAGATATTTAAATAGGGGCAACTGTTGTACCCCAAATTTTACCCTCAGTTTTTTGTTAGATGTTGTTTTATTATCTTTTTCTATATTTTTTAATTTAGTATTTGCTTTATTTTAGTTTAATATCAATATGGCCTATTTTTATTTCATTTATATTTAAGTTGTTTTATTTTTATTAATCTAAATTAATCTTAATTTAATTTAATTTTAATAATTAGTTTAATTAATTAGATTAATTATTCATTTAGTTTATTTTTCTAACTAATTTTAATTTAGAATATTAATTAGTTTATTATTATTTTTATTAATCATATTATTAATTCAAAATTAAGAAAGAAACATTTCCATTTCTCACCAATTGGTCCACCGTGTTTAATTTATATATCATAATTGGATTTTTCCATTAACCAAACAACCAATAAGAACCAAGCTTGTGTGTTTGACTTTTCAACCTTCGGCCATAACCAATGGACAAGCGCCGTGTGGCATTTGAAGAAGGAAAAGAAGCCAACATCATTCTTCTCCCTTAGTTGTATTGCTTCGTTTGGCAGAATGAAGATGAATCCCAACAAACTCGTCTCAAACTCTTTTCAAATTTTCATCAATCCTTGGCGCGTTTGTCAATTTCATTCTCCAAGTTTATTTCCTCTTTGAGCTTCGTTTGTTTGCTTCAGCAAAAGCACTTCTGAAGCATTACCATTTTCGTCATCCACTCTGATTCACTCTGCATCACCTGCCGTTTGTCATGGCACCGTCTCCATCAATTTCTCTTTCAAAGCCTACTTGTTTGACAACAGAGGATTTGTTTCAGAAGCAATGCACAAACTAAGCATTTGACCCTGCAATTTCTGAGGCTTGAGCAGCAGGGGAGCGTTTGTCCCCAAAGAGTGAACATTGGAATTCAAATGTTAAACCCTAGCTCCTTTTGCACCCAAACTGTTTGAGTTTTGAATTCAACCCGGCCCATTAAGTTAGCTTATATAAGGAGCTCAATCCCAACACTTGAGCATCAACAATTTTCTCACATACACTTCACTCACAAATATTCAAGTTGCTGAGCTTTCAAGTGTCACGAACAAGAAAGGGAGAGATTGGTTTCTGGGAGCTTTTGATTCTGAAGGAAAGGCTCATCATAAGTAGAAGGTGCAGTGGACATTACTCCACTTGGTAATTTTTCCTTTCTTTTTTCACGCTTATCATATCATCCTTCATCATGAGTTTTTATGTTCTTGTTATCTACATAGTCTGCTAATGTATGTCTAAGTTGTTTTGATTTGTTTGCTTATGTTTGGACTACACTTATAAGGTGATTGACTGTGTTTTGTTTGAATATACATGTTGACCTTTTGCTTTAAATCTTAGTTCATTAACTAGCTTTTAGGTTTGTGAGCTTATTTGCGTCATTGCTGCCAAGTTGAAGGTATCAAGGTTTTGGTTTGAATGTTAAGGTTCTTGGTTTATCACCGTGCGACAATTTGTAATGGTTAACCAAAGTTTTCACTCACTAAGTGCTATTTCTGTCACCTTACTGTCACCCCAGTTAGGTTAAATGCTTAAGGATATTTGTTGCTTTTTAAATGTTGATTTAGTCTACATGCTGAAGTTTGATTACATTTATTGGTTGCTTGGTGTTTGGCTTTTTTGTTTGGAGCTTGAGTTATGTTGCTGGCTGATAGCTTGAGTCTTGATATATTTGAAAACATTTCATCTGCTGAAAGAAACTATGCCCTACATTATGATCTTGTTAGCTCTTTTGTATGATACATTTCAACTGATAACTTGATTTTGGGTAAAATGCAAATAACAATTTTTGAAGTTTTCAGTCAAACATGCTTGTCATTGATTCGTGGTCTGTTGTGTAAAGTTAATGGTTGTAGTATGCGTGTTGTTCAATTTTGAGTCCACACTCTATATCAGTTTGGTGTCTCCAATTTATGTACAAGCTTTAAAACCCATATCTGATATATATCTGTCTACCATGCAATTTTGTTTTTAAGAAGGATTTGGTGGATTCATACCTCTGAATTTGATTTATGCCTTTTGAATGATCAGTATGACAATGAGTTGTTTTCACTATGCCTAGATAATGTTTTTGGATCACTTAAGTGGACTTGTTGAGTCGTATGCCATGTTGCCTAAAACATGTCTGCTCAGTTTCAAATCATCAGAATGTTGCCACTTGTTTGGGTTAGATCTCTATACTACTTCGTAACTTGTCCCATCCTTGTATGAATATGATAATCTACTAGTATTTCAGTTTGTCAGTTATTCTTTGATTTGGAATGTTTTTTTATGGTGAATCATGTGGTGAATACGAGGAACCTAAATAGCTTGTTGACGTTATGTGTTATTCATTGACTGCTTACATTTGAGTTTGATAACTTCACGTTTTATACTAACCTGTCTGTTTGCATTGAATGAATGGCCAACCTTTTGTTAGATTTGTTTTGGGTTCCACAACCAATTTATGGTGTATCAGTTGTATCATGACCTGAATGTGTTGCTAATTCTTTTGTTTAGTAATGTCAACATGCTACTGTCTAATCGTTTGCTGATGTTGTCTTGTTGATTCAAAACATATAAGTGTGACCATTAGGAATCTGTAATGCTCTGCTGTGTCCTTTGTTTCCTTGTGTTTTAAACCTTATTGAAATTTAACATCTCTGCTACCTCATTTCGAGTATGACTAGGTTTTGTTTTTTCTGATATGCATGAGTTGCGCTTGTCTTGCTGTTAAGGACCCTTTGGTTTCACGTGTCTAGATTCAATTTGTTTTTACGTGATTTTCAATTTGTTGGCTTGCTGCCACTACTGCAAGAATGCAGTCACTCTACTTCCTTGTTTCCTACTTCATAGTGTTTGCTTGTTAACCTGTGTGTGACTATCTTCAACTGCTATTTGATGCCTTTAGAAGTTGCTGCTGATATTTAAATTCATTGCTTAAATGCTCTTTCTTTAGATTCATATGTTAAACCATGGCTTGATAGTCAATACGTGTGAGACCTTTTGATCTTGTGCGTAGATTATAGGTTTTCCTTTCACCTGGTTTGGCTTTGTTGTATGGTTGACATAGCATGATTTTGGTTTGGCTGTCACGGGTGGTTTGTGTGATGGGTGGTTTTGATTGATTTGGGAAGTGCGCACATATTCATGTTATATATTTAATAAAGCGTATTTTGTTTGGATGAAACAGCCGTCCCAACGGTAGCACACTTGCCATGCCTTTCCCTTTCACACACCATACCTGGGTTCGATCCTATGGATCAACTCATTTTGTGTTTTTTATTTTATTTCACTTGTTTTTTAAATATATATTTGTGTTTGCTTTATGTGTTCAAATGTACGCACTGGTTCAGTTGGCATGGTTTTAGGCTGCAAGCAGAATGTCTTGAGTTCAAATCCTAGAGTTGCCATTTCCTTATTTTTATCACCTTTTTGTTTTGTTATTTTTAGTCTTTAACATATCATAACTTGTTCATTTTTAATCCTTTTTCTACCCTTCTTTTTGCTATGATTTTCTAATTAAATCTACTTTCTAGATATAAAAGGAGATTAACAAAAATATTTATTTTTGAAACCTTTATACATGATAAATTTGGTAGTACCTTTTTAAGGTTTTGTTGCACCTACCTTGCCATGTTATCTCTATCTATCATGTTTGATCTTGGTCCAACATATGTGGTTCTAACCTTGTATTGACATCATAGTTTTTTTTATCATCTCATGTCTTATTCATGTCTTTCATATCATCATGTTTGAATATTAACTTGTTATCTTTTAGCATTTTCACAACTATTATTTTTCCCCCCATTCCAAAGGAAGGTGATTAATATTGACTCTTAAAGTCATAGCCCCCATCTTACCTTAGTAGCCTCATAAGAGCATACCCTTATTTCTTGGCCTCATGAGAGCCATGAAATCATAACTAGCCTTAGGTTAGAGTTCCTAAACTCTATGTGGTGTTCATCCTAATGAATACTCACTTTCCCTATTGACTAAAACTTCAACATAGGACCATTATAACTTAGATTTAGAGAGTTCTTGAACTCTAGAATGAGCTTGTACTCATTCTCCCCTGTGAACTTTGACCATAGTCAAAAGTTCATTACTTAGTAGAACTACGTATACTCTGATTCTACTCCCGAGGATACGTAGGCGCAAGGTGCGAGGCCTTGTCGAGTATACTTAGATACATACCCTAGGGTTTCAACCTTTAGCATAGAACCCTTAGCAAGCATAACATAACACAAACTAAACAAGAGGTTCCCGTAGAGTACTACAGATGTTAAGGGTGCTAATACCTTCCCTTAACATAACTAACCCCTGAACCTTAGATCTCCCCCCCTTTAGGTTTTTCTAACGATCTTGAACATTTCCTTTGGATAAATCAAAGTCGGTTGTAAAAGAAAATGATGCAAGTTAATTAATACCTTGTTATCCGATTTTCGCCGTAACAAAAGGATTATGCGGACCATTCTCAATAGCTTCCCATATACCTTCTCCTTATGCTTCAAGATGTGCTCTCATACGAATCTTCCAAAAATCAAAATACTCTCCAGAGAAAAGTGGGGGCTTGTTACTACTTCCACCGTCTTTGAAAACCGAGTTTGAACTTGCGGAAGCCATGCTGGATCTTTAGGAACAGGTTACCTAAGACCTGCTCTGATGCCAATTGTAAGTTATAAATGTGCCTAAGAGGGGGGTGAATTAGGCTTTTAGACAATTATCCGAATTTTTGACGGTTTTTGAATTTTACTTTTCTAAAAGTTTCTAAGTGAGGAAAGCGGTAAATGCGGAAAGTAAAGAACACCGATATATATAGTGGTTCCCCTCACAGGTCGAGAGTACTCCACTCCCGTTTCAACATGAAAGAGAGTTTACTATTGTTTTGACTTTACAAGACTCTTCCTAGTCTTTCTATATAAGTCACTCACAATCAACCACCATGAACACCCTCTTGGATTTTACAATTTTAAAGTCCAACCAAGACTAAATCTTACTATGGACCTCTTGTATCCACAATCCAGATCACAAGGAAAAACCTTACAAACTTATCTTTAACAATACTAAAATAAGTTGTAATCAAAATATCACAAATCTGAATTTTATTTGAGACGTTGAAGATTGATGTTGAAGTGTATCAATCAAAAGATTGATCTTCCCCTTTTTGTAGCAATCACTCTTAATGATATTATACAAGTGTTCGACTCAATAATAATGAAACTAATGCAATGAGTATAAAGGTTTAAGTGCATAAGTTTCTGTTTGAAAAGTTTGAAGAACACTCTTGTAAAAAATGCAGAATTTTTAAGGGATTGAATGATTGAAAATTATAGCAAAAGGAGGTGAACAGAAAAACTGAACTTATGCTCTTTATATAGCCCTAATACACCTCTACAAATGAGTGTTAAAATATGAAGAGATGCCATGATTCAATGAAAAAAAGTTTGAAAAGAAATCTGAAAAGCTGCAGAATTTTTCACACTGTTTCAGTGTTAATCGGTTAACACCTTTCCAACGTTAGAAATATTTCAAATTTTTTTAATAGTTAACCGGTTAACCTAAGGTGTTAATCGGTTAACAGTGTTAGAAAATGCAGAAAAACATAATTTTAATGCAGTAAACACATGGCATTCTTTTCCAATCATTCTTAAACTTATGATGCATAAATGAGACACTATTTTGAACACTTGTATAAACATCATTAAGAGATGAAATGTTATACCTTTGATCAATCCAAGATAATCTACAATTCTTGAATGATATTTGAAATTTTGAACTTGATTAGTCATTTCTTTTATCCACTTCCTTTTTGTAACCAATGTCATGAGCGAATAATGTTGTCTTCATCAAAATATCAAGTTGAAGAAGCTTGACTTCACAATATCGTTCATCTAGCATGCATTAGCACAAATAGTTATTGATCGGCCTCATTGTAGAGTAATTATTTTTTAAATTACTCGGTGATTGCTTAACATAGTGCAACATTTGTCCCTCTTTATCCAATTCGGAATTTGAACTTTCGTGGTCTGGACCTTGATTGGTCGCGTCAACCCAATGTTGGTTAATCTTTTGTATTAGGTTCAAAATCTTTGAAGCTTGTTGTTGTAGAGGCTTTGATTCTATCAATCTTCTAACAAGTCTTCATCAACCTTGACCTAAGTACATTGTTAATCACTATAGTTCAAGACACGAAACGGAATAATCGGTGAAGGCTTATGGCACTAGAGCCTTGTGCTACTAACCGCTAACTTCTAATTTCTTTACATTTCCTTCTCGCTCCCTATCTCTCTTTATTTTTTATGCTTTATGTCATTATATCATATCATGTTTATGTTTATGTTTATGTCATTTTTCTTTTGTCCACTTGGACTATATTATCTTGTGCCTTGTTTTTCTTTTGTTCATTTTGGACTCAAAAACATTAATAAAGAATTAAACAACTAAAAGACTTGTGCTCTTAATTTTTGGACTATGGTCACTAACCTTTGCATTGGAGGACCTATACTCTTAATTATGGACTTATGGACTTAGAATTAGGATCCTAACCTATGCTTGGGAGATTGTGATGGAAAACCTTGGATTTTGGATACTTGGAGTCCTCTTTTGAAGACTTATTTTGAATTAAAACCAAATCAAAAAGGGAAAAAATGCTTATGTTATGGAGCTTGTCCGTGAGGTTAGATCTTTCTTATCCTTAGCTCTTATTTTATGCACTAGGATAATATCTTCTTCTCCACCCCTTCTTCAATTTTCAAAATCTTCTCTCTTTTTCAAAACCTTCTTGTTTTCAAACTTAAAACCGCTATCATAATAAAACCTTGACTTCGGTCAAGTGATTTTTTTTAAAACTTTGCTTTTCTTTAATAAATGTCAATCAATATTAATCATATTTTGACCATTTCATAAAAACATAAAAAATATAAAAACTCATAAATCTCTTTTTGTGCTTTGTGCACTTTTTCTTTTAAACTTTTTTTTCATAAGTTTGGACATGATTCATTTCTTTAAGCCGAATTATTCGCTTGGAAATGACGACTTGTCTTTACACTTAAAATCAACCAAAACAAACAATTTTTTGTTCTTTGTACCACGAACTACGGGATTTTGATCCTACATTGCACATCGTGGGTACGTAGGCATGAGGCGATAAGTCTCTCCAAACACAAAAATATTAAAAACTATTTCTCTTCTCATCTCCTCAATCTCTTTACAAGCAAACCATTTTCAGACCAAAAAGCATGAATACATCAAAGGGCTCCTATAGAGTACTATAGATGTATTTGGTGCGTAAAACCTTCCCTTTACATAACCAACCCCCCTTACCCATTTCTCTTTGTCTTTCTTAGCTTTTTGCTTTTTTAGACTTCTTAGGGTTTATTCGCTCTTTTTTCCTTTTCCTTTGTGGAATAAATAAAAGCGCGGTCGCGACTCTGTTTTCCTTGAGTTAAGTTAATCAATAGCTTACACTCACGATTTTTACAGCTATAGTGTGTTAGAGACCCTCAAATCATGTCTTGAGGTCTTGCCTCATGTTTTTGTCCCAAGGGTCAACTTAGGGGTGAATTAGGTCAAGAAACCCTAATTCCTGATTTTTGATAAATGCATCCTCTGAGGCTAAATTGACTTGATGATTGGGTCCATGAGGTCCCTTGGAGTATCTTGAGTTATACTTTGAAGCATTGTCTCATGCCTAGATGAAAATTTCCATCTGGAGGCCTTGGTTGACCAAAAACCCTAATTTGGTGACACTGGAGATCTTAAGGCTTAATCCACTTAGAATGCTGCAACCTTGTGCTTGATTCTTGATATGGGAGTCCTCTTGATCCTTTATGGGTGTTTGAGAGTTTAGACAAGTTGAAGATCATGTCCTTTCTTGATTGATCCTTTGTATAAGTGCTCTGAAAAGGCTCAAAACCCTAACCTTGATTATAATGGAGAATGTCTAACAATTCCTAAGGATATTGATGAGGCATGTAAGTACATCCATATTGTGATGATGATTTTCACAATAATGGGAAATCTTGGTGGTCAAATTTTGGGGTATGACAAAGTCCAATCGTCACTGGCATCCTTATCCAAATGTGTTTGGTATTGGAATTTTCGTTGTCACCAACATTCCCTTTGAAGTCCAGTAGTTACTGGTGCTGACCTGTTGAAGCTGGTTGTCACATTTGCTTGTGGTCTAAGTCCAATTATTTTGGCATATACAGGTGAGTGTGAATACCCTGTTATTTTCCTGATGTTTCCTGAAGAGCATGTTTGACTTCTTCGTGTTAAGGAATTTCCAGCGGCTTGGATGTATTATAGTCAAAAACTCGAATGCTTTGTTTGATCTCTTGTTAGAAGATCATTCTTTGTTTGCTTGATCTCTTGTTAGATGATCTTTTCTTGTCTGGTTTGATCTCTTGTTAGAAGATTATTTCCATGTTTGGCTTGATTCCCCAGTGGAGACCATCTTTCTGGTTCCATCTCCAGTGAGGATCTTTTCTTCTAGAGTGTCACCCGGTCATGTTTGAACCTGTTGATCAATCACTTTAGATATCCCCTGTTTGTTTTAGTTTCCCCGGTGTTTTTTCATCCCCAGTGAGTTGTTACCCATTGTTGTTGACTTTACCGTCTTGCTTTCATTCTTGTATGCATCTTGCATTTATCATTCCATCATGAATCATCATGCTATAGTTAATTGCATGTCAGCTTTATCCCAACATTGCATAGATAGTTTATCTTTGCCCATAGCATAGCATGACATTGCATCTAAGGGCAAAATTTCTAGTTTTTCTGTATTTAAATACCTTTCCCCAAGATTTCATGAGGATTGTCATCGCTTATGCCATCCGGTAAAGTTATTTAAATAGGGACAACTATCATACCCCAAATTTTACCCCTAGATTCAATCATCATTTGCATAACATTCTAGATTCAATCATTCATGCATAGCTAACCAATTATCAAGATATGTTTGTTTTTGCTCACCTGTGAATTAGGGTTTGCCCTAAGAGGTTCAATGGATTTATAAGTCAAGGTTTTGGATGGATCATCAGTCAAACAAGTTCTTATACACTCAAGAGATCTCCCTCCATCAATAATCAAATGCAATATGGCTTAATTACAAGTTCTTCAAGGTTCAAATTCATCTGGCCATGAATTAGGGTTTTTTTTAACCAAAGTCAACTGCATCTTTGACTTTTGATCAAGGCATGATCTCAAGACTCGGGACATTATTCAAAACATTCAAATGCACCCTTGGAGTCCACCCATGGTGTTCAAATAGCTCAAAAGTTTGAATTTATTAAAGATCAAGAAGTGAAGATTCATTTGATACACGAGTCAATCACTGCAAAGTCAAGCCTTTAACTTTAGGGTTTTTGATCAAATATGAGCTACTCAAGTCAATTTTCATTAGAAACATGTTTGATGATTGAGTTTGATCAAGAAAAATCAAGAGAATTGAGGTTACTTGCAAAAAGGGCAACATGGAAGAAATTGAATTTTTTCTAAATTATGGATGCACAATAATTTTTGTCCAGCTTGCCAAGGCCATAACTCTTAATCCAAACATCCATTTTCTTTGCACCAAAGACTAATTTGAAGAGCTCATTCCATACTACAACTTTGTCCATGAATAGGAATTCCCAAAAAAATGCTTAGATTTCAAGTTATGAAACCATGAAGTTGATGTTTCATTCAAAAGTGGATTCCAACACTTAGATATTTTTGCCACAAATCTGCCTTGTAAAAACAACCAACTTGAGAGCCATTTTTCACCTTGATCCAATTTGATTCAAAGAAAACCCAAAACATGAAAGTTGTAGATCATGTTTTAAGCTTTCAAAAGAGTACAAGAACTCATCTTTCCCATGTGTGAGCTATGAGTTTCGAAAGGGAAGATGTTAGCCTCAAATTTGAAGTTCAAGTCATGTTCTTGCCAAGTCCAAAGTTGAAAAATCAATCCAAACCTACTCAATCTTGCTTTGCAGGTCCTATAACTTGCAAATCCTTCCTTGATCAGAGGATTACATGAGTTCTTGAGCCATTATCCAAGGAGTTGAGGCATTATCCAAGTTTCACTTCCATTTGTGGATTATTTTACAAAAAGCTCCATATCCATTCTCATAAAGCTCTATTTTCTAACCACTCTTGCCTTGAGACTCAAACATGTTCCATCTGCAGAAGCAAGCTCAAAAAGAGATTCCAAAACTCAAGATGCAACTGGTACTTTGCATTGGGACTATGAAAGCTATGTAATTACCAAGTCCAAAACCAACCAAACCATGAAACTTAAAGTTACAATTCTGCATAACTTCATCCTCCAGCTCTTGCCCTATAAATAGAGGTTTGTTTATCATTCCAAACAACAACAAAAACCTTCTGAACACACATTTCTCAAGCTCTATAACAGAAATTGCATCAAGCTTGCCACTTTGAACCAAAAGCACCATTTTGCACAAACATAACCAATTCCATTTCCACCCATAAAATCTCCCAACCAACTGTCCAAACACATCTTAAAACTCCTCATAGAGGTGTTCAAACTCTCATCTCCCCCAAAACACCTCAGCCCCACAAAGTCAACTCTCGCCCTATCACATAGTTGACTTCTGCACTTTCCAACCTAAAACCATTTTTCAGACCACTTCCAAAGCTTCTAAGTCTTTCAACACATTCAATAAAGCAACCTTGAGTTGTCCCAATCACCAATTTGTGACTGTAACATCCCTTTCTTGCTTTTCAAGTTTCACACCTTCCATTTTGCAAGAGAGTTGACATAGAGGGATTGAAACTGATCCAGGTGATTCTAGGCATTCCAAAAGATTATTGGAGGTTCCTTGAAGTTGTCCAAGCTATCAAAACAGTTCGGTAACCTCTTTTGAGAAGATTTGCTTTTTGCTCCACAAGGTAAGCTTTCTATATTCTGAACTCAATGATATATGCATTATCTTGTTTGCATTTGAATAGCAAACATGTTTGGTTTGGCATGCTGATGGTTTTCCCCTTGTCAATTGATTGGAATCACTAGTGTATAGGATTTTGGTTGGATTTCCATTTTTAGGGTTCTTATGAGTTCATTTTGTTTTTTTGGAGTTAGAGGCATAATTAATTAATTTAGCCGACACCATCGAGTTCCTTATTAAAAAATAAGCATGTTTCATTTTTACATCTCTTAATTTCGTCCAAAATTCATGAAGTTAGCATTTTTTAAAATTCAAAAAAAAAATGGAAGAATGCATCAGGTTGAAGATGAGTGGGGATGGCGCCTTTTACATTTTCAAATTTTGTTTTGTCGTATTATTTATTTTGTGGGGGTGATATAATGGATGTATCACCACCCCAGTGGTAGCAGCATGCGCATTCACTTATTCCTCTTGTATCATGGCTTGGGTCCGATCCTTGTGATCCACCCTTTTGTTCTTTTTTTTTCAAATTTCGCTTCATTGTGTGTTTGGGAGACATTCTTAAAATATATATGTTGTTTTCCATGTTATTTTACATGCGCGCATATGGTCTAGTGGTTTATTTTTAAACCTGCAACCTCCTTGTCACAAGTTCAAGTCTCCATGAGGTCATTTCCTATCTTTTTAACACTTTGCATTTTCATTATTTTTTCACAATTTCATTCAACCATAGCTTCCAAACCATGCACTATTTTGACCTTATTTTTTGCACGCTTCTTCCTTGTTATGTATATTTTATGATTCCATTTTAAAATTTCACAAAATAATTATTTTTTATACACTTTGGTATAGTTAAAGTAGGCACCTTTTTTAGGGTTTTATTAAGCCTTTTAAGTGATGTTTTGACTTGTTCTTTGATTTTTCTTGACCACAGCAACTCTTGTGAACATCGTATACCATCTGTGAACCTTGTACAATGTTGATATCATGTTACCTTGAGTTTTTCCTAAGTTTATGTTACTTAAGTGCATTCTTTTCCATGTGTAAATGACTTGTTTCTTCCATGTATGATTGTAAAACTTTTCTTCAACCTTTGTCATGATACTTGTTGATTTTGTCATACCTTATTGAACATTTATGTATATGTAAACCCTGGTGTTTATCCATCTTTGTTTGTGTTTGTAAATGCCTCAAACTTTGATAACATTCCTTAACATGATTCCTAACTTGTAAGTTTACCTTGTGCAAATATTTGTGATGTTTTAATCCTTGAATATGATCACTTTGAACCATGTACTCTAGGTTGTTACCTATGTATTGAGCCATGTCCAAACTTGTTTGCATGATTGAAGTAATGTCTTGACTTGTTTTTCATGATTATTTTGGAATGGTATCCATGTTTAAGTATTGTTATGACTTATCCATGCTTGTATGAACTTTGAATGATATCCATGTTTAAGTATTGTTATGACTTATCCATGATTTGTTTGAACCTTTGAGTGATATCCATGTTTAAGTATTGTTATGACTTATCCATACTTTGTTTGAACTTTGAATTGTATCCATGCTTAAGTATTGTTATGACTTATTCATGTTTAAAGGTTTGATTTGTATTCATGATTAAGTGTTGTTACAACTTGTACATGTTTGTCTTATATTCATGATTAAGTGGCGTTAGTAAACCCCTAATTCATGCTTACCCTAGTTTTGTAACCTTAAACTCTCCATCCATGATACCATGTTGACTTTGTTATATCCATGATTGAATTGAATTCTTGTTACATCCATGATGTTTTAGTCTTGTTAGAACCATGCCATATGTATGCTTTGATTCTTGTTTAAATGTGTTCACATGCTTGTTACCATGTTTTGTTTATGACTATATCAAGTCTTAGATGTTGTCACATCTACCTTCATGCTTTGGTTGTTACCTTGTTTGTTTATGACTTTGTTAAGTCTTGGATGTTGTCACATCTATCTTTGTGTCTTAGTTGTTACCATATTCACTTTAACCTTGTCTCACCTTGTTTGATTCTTTGATTAACATCATGTTTGAATGTTATCTTTGTTACCTTTGTCATTGATATCATGTTTGAATATCATCCTTGTTCATTTCATCCATATTTCTCATGTTTACTCTTTAACTATGTCAAGTTATCCCCAAGTGATGTTAGCTTGTTACCCTTCATCCTTCTTTATTCTCTTTTGTTACCAATTCCAAAGGAAAGGTCTTTCGTTGACTTTAAGTCATAGGTAGATTAGCCTTACCTTAATTTCCCTTGTGACCTTGTTAGAGTCATTACCTTTTCAATTCATCCTTAGGGTAGAGTTTGTAAACTCTATGTAAGTGCTATTGTTATAAACACTTACCTTCCCTCTTGGAACCTTGATCATAATCAAGTATTCTTCACCCCTGTTAAGGTGAACTACGATTGCTCTGATTCCATCCTTGTTAGGATACATAGGCATAAGACCGCGAAGTCTTTGCGAGCATACTAAGTAAAACTCTTAGGTTTTTTCCTATAGAATATTCCCAATTAATAGCAAATAAACAGTAATATAACACAAATATAACAAGAGGTTCCTATGGAGTACTATAGATACTTTGGGTGCTAATACCTTCCCTTAGTATAACCAACCCCCGAACCTTAGATCTCTTAGCATTGTTGTTACATTACACAATTAGGGTTTTATTTGATCTTTTCCCTTTCCTTTGGATAAATTAAAGCTCGGTGGTGAACATTCAATGTTTTGTGATTCAAGTTAATACAATAGCTTGATATCTGATTCTCACCGCAACAGCAGGGTATCAAAGCACCCTAATGGTACTCATCAAATGTGAAGAAACTTATGTCAGAGAACGATTATAAATTAGTTGGCTTGAAATCTCATGATTGTCATTTCTTGATGCAACAACTTCTACCACTGGCTATTCGTAGCATTTTACCAAGAAATGTAAGGGTAACTATAACTAGATTGTTCTTATTCTTCAATGCTATATGTAGTGAAAGCACATTTGGTTTGACAAAATTTTGGTAAAACACATTGATGATAAAGATGAAGAAATCTGGACTGAACAAAGATGTCGAAGAAGATGTCTTAACCTGAAGTCATGACATCTTGAAGTACTGCACTGATTTAGCAGGGGTAAATCTGTAACAAATCTGCCAAGAATTTATGTGCATGGATCAAGGACAAAAGATTGAATCCCAAGGAAGCAGAAGCCTATAAATAGAAGAGTTAGACCTAGGTTTTAAAAGGCCTTGAGTACACCTTTTGTAACCTTGTTTTCTTGGGTAAGAAACAAGGGTTTAGGGTTTTGAGAGTCGTTGGCTCTCTAGGTTGTAAATCTCCCTTTGTATGTTTGATGCACTGTGGTAGATATAGGTGTCACACAGATCCATAAGCCTTGAGGTATTGGATTGTGTATTATTCTTGGATGAAGCTTTTAAGCAAATCCGAGTTAGCTTGTTTATCAAGAAAGCTTGACAGATTTCTGTATTGACAGGGATGATGTAGAAATCACAGTTGGTGATTAAGGGAAGTGAGTGGGGTATCTCATATCAGGGTTGTAAACATTTGAGTTTTGCCTTGGTAAAGATGTTCATTGGGTAGATGTTAGGTATAAAGTTGTAAATGGGGGAGTTTAACTTTGTAACAGTTCTACAGATAGTAGAGTCTTCTTCCTGGATTGGTATCCCCCAGATGTAGGTGAATTGCACCGAACTGGGTTAACAATTGCTATGTTCTTTATCATTCTGTAGATTTACAGTTTTTGTTAGGGTTCATGATAGACATGTTGGATCAGATGTCGTGACATCGGTGATTGTGCAGTTCTGATATTCAAGCTATCAGTCTGTTGTTGCGCCTCTGAGTTTAAATGATTATGTAGCACAATGTCTTGACATGTGTTAGGACATCTGCTGTCTGTATAGGCTAGAATTTCAATTGGTATCAGAGCCGGCATCGTGTCTGGTTCTGGATGAGATCTTTGGGAGATACTTTCTGGCATTTAAACAAAGAGGAGTTTTAAAGATCAGATCAATCAACTCAGACATACTCAAGGGTATTAATGGATGAGATGGATGTTCTGGATCGAAGGGAGCAACCCGGAGGTTGTTCAAGTTGTTGAGGAGGTTCTACAACAACTACAAGGGAAGTGGCTAGTTCTCTTGTTGGTGTGTCTTATAAGATGTTCTGGCATCTTATTAGGGCAAGCAGGATCTATTCCTTGGTGGTTCTGCTGCATGTGTTTCTTATGGAAGAGCTCTAGAATTATGGGATTCTGGAGTTGTTACTGAAGACAGTTGGTGGAAGATCTCAATCGTCGGCCTCTATATGTGAAGATATTTGCATTCTTTTATTCCAAAGTCGGGAGCAATGGAGTGAAAGAAGTTGTTGATAGATATCTGTTATAGTGACTTGGTACTTAGAAGCTTGGTTTCCTGGTGCAGTTTGGAGTCAGTTGAAGAGGAGAGGAGTTGAGTTAAGTTTATCAAGTTCTAGCTCTGGGAGTTTGATAAATTGATAAATTATTGATTGGCTAGGTTGTCAAAGATACTTGATAATTCTCTCAAGTCCACTCATAAAGGCATCTAAGTCATGTATCTGGAGTCTTCTAGTTATTCTTCTGACTAGAAGGTGTTTCTTTGAAACACAATCTGAAGAAAGTGGAGGTGATTTATTTTCACCATCCAAAAACAGCAAGGAAGGATTCATCTTTCTTGACCCTAAGAGTGGATCTAATCTGATTAGAGCATTCAGAATTGTTGAGGTAAATAAGATTTATTCAGAGAGAATCTTAGTTACTTGAGTCAAGGGTGGCAGCCTTGGTATCTCAACATTATTTTTCAAAGAAGATACTTACAAAAGATTGAATACTTGATAAGTGTTCATGAAGTGATCTGGTGGAGCTTAGCTACAACAGTGAAGAAGGGTTATTACACAAGAATTTAAGATCAATTGCTATTTGTGGAGTCCACAAGTATTTAATTCATTATCCTTAAAAGTCAAGATTGCTAATGTTCAACAAGATATTGGAACATCTCATCATCAGAGTTTGTGCAGAATCATGGGAGGGGTATTGCATATGCTTTAGCATCTGTTTTAGTCTTAGGTGGTGACCTAAGAAGTGGCTTCAGTCGGGTGTGACAGAAGCATGTGTTCTCTGGAGAGTTTCCTGGCAAGAAACTAGTCTGGACATTGATGCTATTGAAGATGAAGATGAAGACATCATAATCTTGATGGTTACTACTTGGATCAGTTTATTTCTGATCTAGGTACTTTGGAGCATGGATCTTGCTCTTCTTGGAAGTCAAAGAGGCTTGGTGGATCCAAGATGTCTTGCTATGGTGCAAGTAGTTCATGTGACTTAAAGATTTGTTTTCATTGGTGGAGCAGTGTATCTTGTGGGAGTTCTAAAGGAGAGTGATATCAATCAAAAGGTGGAATTTGGTTGGTTTCATAGTGTGCATTCAAGCAGGATGCTTGAAACTGATTGCTCTTGTGCAAAAGAGTCATTAGTTGAAAACGTAAGGAGGTTCTGGTTCTCTTGGAGCTTGTGGCAAAAGTTTTAGGTTAAGGATGAAAGTATACCTTCTTTTGGTGAATGAGAGTTTATTTCTCTCTGGATTTTTGAAGCTTTATTTGCTCAAGCTGGTGGCGCAGTGTTGTGTGAAGATCTTTAGTGTGGATTATTATGCTGATAGTAAGTCCAGTGATGGAGCATATCAAGAACCATGGTGTGTGGCGTCTATGATGTGTGGAAGATGTCCTAACTGATGTTAGAACATCTTTGGGTTGGTTACCCTTGGTGGAGGATTCTTAAGTTTTGGTCTAGGAACTTGTTGGCTACATCATGTCTAAGGAGTATCTATCTTGTCATACGGGAGAATGATGAAGTATAAGAACTGCCTTGGGAGGATGGTGTGGAGAAGACTGGAGTGGATCACGGGTTGATTGCATGAAGGTCTGGTTTCTGATGCGTTCAGAAGTGGATATTCACCAGAAAATTAGAAGTATTCCAGGTTATCATACGGGAGAATGATAAGGAATGACTGTTGGCTTGGTAAGGTCAGTGGAAAACCTTGCAAAGGGGATACTGCCACTGGCTGCAAGTCATGGTAGTAGTGGATCAGTATGGTAGCTGTGAAGTTCTGGAGCATGCATACGATATCTGACATCTTTATAACAAACTAAGGGGCCTTGTGCGTCTCTTTGAGGAATGTGAAGCATTCTGATTCAATTGGTTTGTGCCTCAAGCAGCTGGAGGTCTATACATGAGAATTCAAGAGGAGTTCGTGTGGTGTGTAGATGGTTGCAGGAAGAGGGGGATCAATGGGACTTTGATCTTAAGCCAAGAGCTTGTTATGGTAGGATTATGATCCTTATATATTTCCTCACGGGTAGCATGATGGTGATCATGTGTGAGTGATTATTGGTTCTTGTCAGAAGAAGCAATAAGAGAGTTAATGATTATGTTCAGCAGTTGGCTTGAACTAAGGGTGCGCTCTTGAAGACATGAAGATGCGTCTTATGTTTTCCATTCATTAGCTAGGTGTTCTGTGGAGGAGCACTGGTTACCTTAGATAGGGGGAGTTGCTCCTTGATCTAAGATGTTTTACTGTGAGGGTGCAGTTGGAGTTCCAGTTTCCATTGTGCGTCAAGCAAGCTGTGATTATGTGTCCATCCTGGGAGGGTGAGATGTCAAGAAGGATGTCTTGACATTCTTGTATTATTGCAAGTTGTGGGATACTTGGCAGTGCAAGTTAAATGGTTCTTATTGGATGCTTAAGAATCATTGATTGAGTCTGAGGGAATTTATTTTTCTCTGCAGGTTCTGATCACAAAACTGTGAAGATATTCATCAATACAGAAGTTTTCTTGATGGACAGTGTCTGACATAATGTCAGAACATTGTTAAGGACATGCTTTATAAGTAATTCGTCTTTTGGTCGGTGGGTATTGCATTATGTGCGTGCTAAACATGTTCATCGTTACTTGCATTATTGTTGGACGGTTTTCTTGAAGAAGAAACATTCAAAGCATTCTTAGCCGGTGCGCATTGGGTCTTGGTGAAGTTACAACCTTAAAGTAATAACCGCATTGAATTTTCAATAGATCGTTACATTCGAAGGAAAGTTCTTGGTTATTTAAGGGTGCTCTTGGAGCAGTTTGCCTCAGATTGTGTTATTCTTTGTGGTGTGGTCAAAATGTCTTTTGTTCAAGTCTGGATAAGTGTTGGTTGGGTATAGGAATTTCTTGGTTTCTTTTGCCAATATTTGGGTAAAAAGGGGGAGTATAGGTCACTAAGTCAGGGGATGCATGGGTTGTTCTTGCATTTGCTTTGCAAGGATGATAAACAAGATGTTATAACATCCTGTCTGTGTGTAAGTTTCCTTTGTGTCTTGTGACTTGAGTTAAGAATCAAGTTGTGTCTTGTGACCTGAGTTACATGCATTATGTACTCAGATTCAAGAAGACTACAACTGATCTCTGGAGGGGGAGTGTGTTTGAAGAGGATGTCATTTGTTCTTCGGTTTCAATCTTTCTACTAACTTCTTTAGAAGTTTCTATTGCCTGGACATGTTTCAAATTCGCTCATCCTGGTTTACTACTTTCCTCAAGGGTGGCAGTACCATCTCACTGGTTGAGGGGGAGCCAGAGTTATCTTCTTCCTCATGTACACCAACATAGACTCGGTTTTCACAGTATTCCAATCATATCCGCCACTCAGGGTGAAGAGACGTCCAAAAGGTGTTTTAGCTAAAATTTGTTAAAAGGGGGAGATTGAAAGCACCTTTGGTTTGACAAAATTTTGGTAAAACACATTGATGATAAAGATGAAGAAATATGGACTGAACAAAGATGTCGAATAAGATGTCTTAACCTGGAGTCATGACATCTTGAAGTACTGCACTGATTTAGCAGGGGTACATCTGTAACAAATCTGCCAAGAATTTATGTGCATAGATCAAGGACAGAAGATTGAAGCCCAAGGAAGCAGAAGCCAATAAATAGAAGACTTAGACCTAGGTTTTAAAAGGCCTTGAGTACACCTTTTGTAACCATGTTTTCTTGCGTAAGAAACAAGGGTTTAGGGTTTGGAGAGTCGTGGCTCTCTAGGTAGTAAGTCTCCCATTGTATCGTTTGATGCACTGTGGTAGATATAGGTGTCGCACATATCCATAAGCCTTAAGGTATTGGATTGTGCATTGTTCTTGGATGAAGCTTTTAAGCAAATTCGAGTTAGCTTGTTTGTCAAGAAAGCTTGACAGATTTCTGTATTGACAGGGATGATGTAGAAATCACAGTTGGTGATTAAGTGAAGTGAGTGGGGTATCTCATATCAGGGTTGTAAACATTTGAGTTTAGCCTTGCTAAATATGTTCATTGGGTAGATGTTAGGTATAAAGTTGTAAATGGGGGAGTTTAACTTTGTAACAGTTCTACAGATAGTGGAGTCTTCTTCCTGGATTGGTATCCCCCAGATGTAGGTGAATTGCACCGAACTGGGTTAACAATTGTTGTGTTTTTTATCATTCTGCAGATTTACAGTTTCTGTTAGGGTTCATGATAGACATGTTGGATCAGATGTCGTGACATCTGTGATTGTGCAGTTCTGATATTCAAGGTATCAGTCTGCTGTTGCGCCTCTAAGTTTAAATGATTATGTAGCACAATGTCTTGACATGTGTTAGGACATCTGCTGTCTGCGTAGGCCAGAATTTCATGTAGTAAAGTTATTGATCCTGGAAATTTAGATGACTTGGAACACGAAGCTACAGTTATCTTATACCAATTAGATGTTTTTCCCTCTATCATTCTTTGACATTATGGTTCACTTGGTTGTTCATCTAGTAAGGGAGATAAGAATTTGTGGTCCAATTTATTTACGGTGGATGTTTCTGGTAGAGCGTTACATGAATATTTTTAAAGGGTATACAAAGAATCATTATCGCCCAGAAGCTTCAATCGTAGAAAGGTACATCATAGAAGAAGATATTGAGTTTTGTACAAACTATTTGTTAGAAGCTTGCTTTATAGGAATTCCTGAGTCTCATCGTGATAAATTTTATGATGGTAGAGGTATTCAAGGTTTAAATGTTAAACATTTTCTCGAGAAGTGGTTCTTCAATCACATTTATAAATACTGAATAACTTTAATGAAGTTCAACCTTACTTGACCGCTTACAAAAGTCTTTTAAAGAAAAAATTCCCCCAGATATATGAAAAATGGTTGTTGATAGAGCATAACAAAGCTTTATGAATTAGTTTAATGAAAGTATTTGTAAAGAGAGTAGTGCATCGGATATTTGCAAATGGTTGTCATGTATGCCTAAGTTTAATGTAATTACTTGGATTGCATATGACATCCCTAAATATTCATTCTATACAAAATCAAATGATGATCGTAGTGCCATGCAAAATAGTAGGGTTATGGTTGAGGTTGAATCCATGTACTTTTCTAGTTCCAAAGATAACAATCATGTACAAAAATCTAGGGCGTACTTTGGGGTCATTGAGGAGATTGACTATGTTTCTTTTAAAGTTCCTTTATTTAAGTGATAGTGGATTGACAGTAACACCGGTGTAGAAACCGATGAATTGGGATTCACACATGTTGATATTCATAAGGCAACTTATAAGAATAAACATTTCATCATGGCAACCCAAGTAAAACAAGTTTTTATGTCACTGATCCTTCCAACACTAGATGGTCAATTGTTCTTCAAGGTAAACATCTTCTCGATAGTACTGATGAAAATCAAGATTTTAACTATGAGACGCCTTGTTTAGCAACACATGTATATCAAGCATCTGAAGAAAATGATTCAAATGATGTGCATGTTATTTGTCGTGATCATGAAGAGTGGATATGGGAAAACAAGTAAGTAAATGTTTTATATCCCTTTGAAATTTATAATTAATCATTTTAATCCTTTTAGATCATTGTACTCTATATTTAAATTAATTGTGATTGACCTAATTTGTTTCAAATTTTGTTCAAACTATAGGTGCTTAAGGACCAGTTACAAATCTTATTGGACAGCCTACAAAACTTTCCATTTTCGTTATTGCTTTTGTTTCATAATCCTTTGTTTTAGTTTTGATGTAAAATTATAAAGTGTGTACCATTTTGGGTTTGCATTTGGTTTAATCAATGAATATTTATGGTACAATTTTTCAGATTGAGAAATTGGCAAAATGTACAACGTTTTTGTTTCAGGAATTTGCAAAATATGGTTCTATATTCAGGAATACGGTTCTGTAAATAATTCTGCAATACAGGTGCAAACGACAGTACGAAAAAAACTTATCCCCTCGGTGTTTACATAAAACCGAGGTAAAATCATTGAGATATTACCTCGGTTCTACAAACATCGAGTGTTAATATTGGGCATGTCATTCAGTTCTAAAAATAATAAAATTGTTGATGTTGGGGATTGAACCCAAGACCTTTTAATTTCTAACCTCGGTTTTAGAATCACCGAGGTGACAAGTGATTGATTTTCATGTAGCCATTTGTTACCTCGCCTGTGTAGCCGAGGTTAAATGCATTTTGCGGCTGACGTTATATATGTTATTTGTAGTAGTGATCATACCCAAGTGGGTATGGTTGTGGCAATGGCTTGAAAGGTTTTGGATCTACCATCAATCTTTGAATCAGATCTAGAAGAAGCTGATTGTATTTCATAGGAATTGAATCGAGGGGAGCGTTCCTTCTTTCCAGATTGTTTCGAGGTCTAGGCTAGTTCTGATATTGATTCTGATATCCTCGACCACGGGCTCGTCGACTTGAATGTGGAGTGGTCCAGGGTTGCTGGTATGGAGCTCTAGGCATTGTTAGTTTCCCAAAAGGATAAAGTGGCACTGAAAATGGTGACTGCTGAAAATATGGGGGATCATAAGGTCATGCTGGTGCACCATGAGAATACCTGTAACACCCCAAAATTTTCCCTCTCTTTTCCTAACTTTTTCTGGCTTATGTTCGCTTTCATCTGCATTTTCCATTAGGTCATAACTTTATAATCATTCATGTGCATTAGCCTTCTAAGACATGGGATCGAAGGATTGACTTGTTATCAGTAATTTTCCCTATTCATGGGTGATTCAGCCGATTCCTACTTCAGTCAAGTTTAAGCAAGGGTTGAGTTCATATTATCATGAATATCTTCCTATTAAGAAGTTCACCATACTCCAAGGTTTTGTATTCAGAGGATTCATCAAAAGAATTGGGTCAGGATTTCTTGGGTGAGAATCAGGGTTTGACTTCTTCTCAGTTCGGGTCATCTTCTTCAAGATTTATCAATGTATCTTAAGGAGGATCAGGATTCTTATTCATGGGTGAGCTCGTGGACTGTTATCAGTTAAAGATCATGAGATTAGGGTTTCACGACAAAGACATCTTGATACTCAAGGGATATGAGATTCAGTTGTGGATTCATATTATGGTCAGGACATCGTCATTCTCTTAGTTGCTTATTGACCTTTGCTTGTAATACACATTAATGAATGTGAACTTGAGATTGAAATTGGGGATTCATTAAGATAGCAAGTTTGATTTGGGGACCAAAGGTGTTCAATTGGTCAAATGCTTTAAGCATACGGTGTGAAGAGGATTCATATGGATTACTTGGAATTCAAGATACAAGTCCATTAAATCAAAATCCAATTAACCATTTTACCATATATCCAAATCCATTTTCATATCCATATCTATATCCAATTTTTAAATCCATATTCAATTTTTGATCCAATTCCAATTATCTAAATATCCAATCTCATTTAAATTCATTCTCTTAACCAATTTCTAAACCCCATTCAAAAATCCAACCAAGAGCCATGCGTCCTGGAGATTTTAATTGATGACCTCAAGGATATTGATTTTACTCCACTCTTTGAGATATGCATGAACATTGATACATCTGAAATAGAAGCTGTTGATGTATGTAATTAATCACCGTGTGTATTAAGTGGAGAATACACATTAACATTGATGTGTTCTATTAAGCAAAAGCTTCAGGTAGTTGAACTACAGGACGTGTCATTTGCAAAAGACTTCGTGCGGGATATCTCGCAAAGAAATTTGACATGCCAAATTTTGACATTGAAGTCTTGGCATTTCCAGAAGTTAAGCTTGATGGGGGAGTTCATATATATGCACACACTTAATATTGATTTCAGTCTTCCCTTACCGGTTTCAAAGAAGACTGTTTTAATTGCATGCCCAGTCTAATGTGTCTTCCAATGTGTGAAACAAAGATTTCAAATCTTTGGATAACTGTTGCAGCTCTCTCTAGTACCATATACTATACCACCTCGAGCACAAGTACGATGCACCCTTGAGATCACTAATCTCCACCCAAGCAGGGATGTTGCCGTTATTGACCATCTCCACTGCTTGAAATGGCCAACTTATTCAATAGGTTCCACTTGATAGTTTGCCCAGGGCTTGATCCCAATCTAAACAATATTGTTGCAAGTACAACATTTTATTCGGAAAGTACAAGAGCTTATCACAAGAAAGTGAACTCACCATGTTCAAAACTGAATACCATTGTGACTGCAGCAGAAAAGTTGCTACAGACCAAATTCAAAGCAGAAGAAAATGCGTGACGGAAAAGTAGCGGCATTCGTAGCAGAAAAGAGGAAATTTATAGCAGTAATAAAATAGCTCCATGACAGTTCTCAGCAAAATACAAAAAGAAGGCAGTGAATAAAATGCACAGAGCTGAAATCAAATGCATAACAGCAAAGTAAAAATGTATAATAGCAGCAAAGATTATAACAGTTCTTACACCAAGAAAATTCAACGGAAAAAACTGATAACCAAAAAAACTCCGTATCAGTAAAAATTCTCACCAAAACCTCTAAGGATTCCTAACAGAAATTCTCCCCAATCTCCTAACCACTTTTAACATAATTTCTAACACAAAAACTTCTAACAGAACCTAACAAAAACCATTCTAACAGAATTTTCTCTTCCCTAACAGACCTAATCACCTTCTGAACCTTCTTGATTCAACTTCACTTCAAACTCACAAATTCTTCATCATCTTCGATTAGAAAATTACTACTATCATCTTCAAGTTTTCTGCATAATCTGCTACATCATCTTCAATCTTCTTCTTCATTCTCCCACACTGTGAAAAAAGCTTCAACCGATTCTTCTTCACTCTTGGACTCATCTTCATCAAGATTCTGCAGCAGAAATCAACAACAATAACAAGGCAATTCATGTCAAGGCTCTACAACAAATTCACACCGAGAAATTCAGAACATTACAATTCAAAGATCAACGCAACCGTTTCGCCACGGATTCAACACCTACAACAAATTCAAAATGCAACATCAATCAACAGAATCGTAGCAAGAACACATAACACCACGCATCAATAAGACCTCTTCACGCAGTAGTAATCAACGACAAATAAATTCAGAACGCGACAATTACACACATCAACACAATGAAGAGAAGTTCAGAATTGTGAGGAAGAGGATCGAGAGAGAAAGTCGTGTGGAGAGAACGAGAGATACCTGAACAAAGGTGCGATTCAACGTAAGCATTTCGTCCCTCATCGTTCCTTTTCTTGTGTGTGTTCGGATTCACAGTGTAGGACGCGAATCTGAGTTGCAGTGAAGATGAATAAATAAAGAGTGATATTCGAGGGAGGGAGTTCGAATTGGAGAGGAGTGTTGGAAATGAAGCACAAATGACGTGTTGTTGTTTCTTCCGGCGTGTTGCTTTTCTTCTTTTCCGATGGTGTAAGTGAGTGAAGAAGAGGACACGAAAGTTGAGAAGTTCGACGGAGAAAGGTGGAGGGTGAACGGAGAAGACGAAGTTCCGGCGAGGGAGGATCTGAAATGTTGAACGGCGAAGGATATTAGTGAAGACGGCGCATGGAAGGAAGTAGAGAAGATGAGGTAATCTGAGGTATTTAGGGTTTTTTAACCCTTTGTGTTCTTATACTTGGATCGGGTTAGGTTAAATTGGACCAACCACTTTGTTCATTTCCACACCACCCTATGTAACTGCTATCTACACAGTCTGGTATTCCGCTGCACCCCCTTTATTATATGTTTTGTTTTTTTTAGAGTTTGAATTAGGTTGTTAGCTTAATTGGATTTTAAACTAGATTAATTAGGAGCTAATTATGTTTTTAATTGGATATTATTCTGGGACTAATTGGATTTTGACTTTAATAATTGTTGGTAGATAATTATTTTTTGGGTATTTTGGTTTCGGATAATTGTTTTAGAATTAGATTTTAGATTTAATTCATAACGTTGGAATTTTGTTTTTTCAATTAGAGATTAATCTTGACTTGATTAGAAATTAATTTAGTTTGATTTGGTTTTGTTTAGAAGTTAACCTTGATAATTCTGGTTAGTTTTGCTTTCGACTAAATGCTAATTTTACTTGGATTGTTGTGACTGTGAATACTTGGTGAGGCAATTCGAATTTGCATCATTTTTACATTTTTTAGGAATTAGTTTTAACTTTAATTTCTTGGTAGCAACTTTGTAGTTTTGATTAATCTTGTGGAGTTGTTTTTCGGAATATTTTTCATAACCTTGTTTGGACTAATGAGCTGTCTTGATGCAGATTATACTTAGTCCCGGATATCGTTTGGACCATTTCTGGATATTAATTTTGGTTATCCTTGTTAATTGCTTTTGATGATAGTTGATTACACCTGATGCTTGTTAAATTCTGACATTGTTTGAACTTGATGTTAGATGCTTGACTACTAGACTTGCTTACTTATTGGAAGTGCCTGATAGCTTCGAGGCTTGAGCTTTTTGCGCGCTTTGAAGAGGCAACTGACCTTCTCCGTTAGGTACCACTTACACACTTGTAGGAAGCATGCTTAGGGCTTAGCACTTCTGCTTGTAGCTTGTTGTTGAGTGTGGAGTTTTCACTCCTGGTTGTATACTTGGCTTGGAGGCCAATTCATGGATACTCTGATGTTGTTGGCTTCCCTGTTTGTCTTAATTTATGATTGACGAAGAGTCACTCAACTTCCTTATAGTTGAGATCACGACATCGTTTTCATCTTGTGGCTGACGAAGATTCACTCAACTTCCTCATAGTTGAGATCACGACATCGTCCGTTTCTGTTGCATTTCCTTTTGCATTGTTGACGAGGAGTCACTCAATTTTGTTTCTTGGCTGATATCACGCCATCGTTCATTTTGTGATTGAGTTGTCTTGTGTTTACTTGTGTTTGTTCATATTATCCTTTAGGATTACTTGCTCCACTTAATTTCTGATTAAGTTGGAGGTAGGAGAGACATTAGGCTTTCAATCCATGCATGACAACATTAGGTAGGCGTCCCTCCTGATCCTGACCTTAGGGCCACAATGCATGATAACTTGTAGGACCGAGAGTCCCTTTAGACCTTCCGTGAGTCCGAGTCTTTTCTCTCGCACCCATGCGATCAAGATCCCGTTTTCCCATAGTTACGTGAACTATGGATGCTCTGATTCCTCTCTCCCGTCCGATTGAGGATACATAGGCACGAGATGCGATATCTTGGTGAGTACACTAACAACTAACTTCCCTTTTCTCTCGCACGCGTGCGATCGAGACGTTAACCAACCAGTTAACTGAACTTTTTCTCTTGCCCTAGTGCGATCGAGACCCTTTCATCAATCAAAACCGACCCGTAGATCGAACTACGACTTCTTTGACTTCCCCTCTCCCGTCCGATTGAGGATACGTAGGCATAAGACGGTGATGTCTTGGCGAGCAACCTTCCCCCACAATCCCATAGTCCTCTGAACTACGTTGACTCTGACTTTCCCACTCCCGAGGGAATATGTAGGCCTAGGACGACGATGTCCTACCGAGTCACCTTTTCTTTTCTTTTCCCTGTTTTTCCTCCTTATCCGTTTCTGCTTAGCAGTTTAGCTTCAGATACCTACACCCTTTGATCAGAAGAACAAGCGTGGATCCCATCGAGTACGATGGACACGAGCGGGTGTTAATACCTTCCTCTCACGTAACTGAATCCTGAACCTAGGCTATGGTTGCGATGACCATGTCTTTCCCTTTTCTAGGTTTTCTTCGATCGTTTCCTTTCCATGCGTCGGGATAAATAACGTTCGGTGGCGACTCTTCTGAATTTTCTGCCGGTTGATTTTCGTAGATACAACAGCTGGAGACTCTGTTGGGGAAATACCCACCCCTAAGCAAGTCAATCTTTGGTTATTGGGTGTTTATCTGTATGCTTTACCTGCTTTACTTATGGCTTTCATTGCATGTTTATTGTTTTGTCGCATTTACTTGCTTTGTTACATTTCATTATCACCATATATACTGAACTGTGCTGGACTGTTGTTTTCTTTGGTAGGCAGGGTGTTCTGAGAGATAAGCCCAATACCTAGGCTTGAGTGTACACCTAGGATTAGATTGGAAAGTAGCGTGGCCTACGTACCATCTTGGTACGTTTGGTTTACACAAAACCCACACCCAGACGAGGTTTTCTTGGGAGATATTCTGATTTGGTTGTCTTGTGTATTTCGGGGTGTTAACTTAGAAAGTTGTCGACTCTGGTGACCATTCCCGAGGACTCATTTGAGGCACTCCTCCCAAGGGGTGATAAGGTCAGACCAGAAATGGCAAACACATTACGCTTCTTGACCCGAGGACCTGAAACTAGGAACTTGCTATAGGACGACCTCCTTTTTTTAGGGGAATCAGTTGAGGCCTCCTTGATTGATGATGATCCCAAACCATAAATGGTGAACGTATCATCATTTCTCAACCTGAGAGTCCATGACACTGAGGATCCTTGGTTTTAGAACCCACATGTGAGAGGGGCTGGATGTTTGCAGGTTTGCAGGTAACCTTGACCTTCAACCTACTCGGTATTCTGGTTTTCTTATCAGTGTGGACTTATCAGCTTGGTATTCTGGTATTCTGATTATTCTGATATTTTGATTATTCTGGTATTCTGATATTCTGGTATTCTGGTATTCTGATTATTCGGTATTCTCTTTAGAGCAGACTTGTGAACTTATTCAGGCATCAGCACATCACTTATTCAGAATATATAAAAGCTTTGATCCCATGTCTGTTGCATTCATAACATTGCATTTGCATTTGCATTTATGCATCATTTTGCATATCTTTCTCCAAGCAAGAATAGCAGAGCTCATCCATCCTTTATCCTCGACCTGTAGTTGATTTCCTGACTTTCGTATTGGACTTGAATCAGCATTTTGGAAAGAATCCCGAACTCATAAGAGCAAAATCAGTTTGTGACTAGGGCCAATGTTGAATTGATGAAAAATCAGTTGGACCAACTTGTGGAAGTTATGGCAGCCATGACAAGGGGAGAGGCCAATATTCAGAGAATTGGGAATGTCATTCCACCTCTAGTGAACAATGTTGCTCAAGCTCAGCCGGTGCAAATCCCTGTTGAGGATCTTATTATGCAAGAATGTCCCATTGTCCGAGGCGGACATTCATCTTCTCTTGATGCCACAGACTATCAGAGTTTTGCATTCTCTGCGCCAGATTTCCGAGGGGTAGTTCTAAAGATGAAGCCTAAAGACCCATGATCTGTTGAGTTTATGGAAAAATATCGTGTATTGGACAAGAAACTTAAAGTCCTGGAAGGACGTGATACTCTTGATTTGAATGCTCCAAACATGTGTCTAGTGCCCAGCCTTATAATGCCTTCAAATTTCAAAACATCAAAGTTTGAGAAGTACAAAGGGGATAGCTGTGAAAAGCAACATTTGGTTATGTTTTACAGAAGAATGACCTCGTATGTCCACAATGACAAGCTTATAATTCACTGTTTCCAGGACAGTCTGAGTGGGGCATCGTTGAGTTAGTACGTGCAGTTAGAGAGTGATTGCATCCAATCATGGTCAGACCTAGCCAACGCCTTTGTGAAGCAATACGGGTATAATCTTGACATGGTTCCCAGCTACGTGTAGTTGCAAGGTTTATCTCAAGCGGATAATGAATCATTCCGAGGGTATGCTCAGAGATGGAGAGAGTTAGCTGCTCGTGTTCAACCACCGCTTTTGGATAGGGAATTAGTTGACCTGTTCATGGACACTTTGCAAGGCCCGTATTTTGATAAAATGATTAGCAATGGGGCATCAAACTTCTCTGACAGTTGGAGAACGCATCGAGAGCGGTATCAAGTGTGGAAAGATCTAAGACGTCTCAAATATACAAGTTAGTGAAAGTGAATCAGTTATAAGTTCTCATGAAGAATGAGAGGAAGAAAATAATTCCGTATGGGAATCTCCGCCACCTCATCCTCAGTATTCAAGTATTTCAACTGTTCAGGGTCAGCAATCTTCTGGGTCTCCATATCAAATACCATTTTCTCCACATGGACAATATCTTTCTCCGAATCAGGGACCTCCTCAGAATCAATGGTCATACCGCCGACAACCGCGTCAGCACGCCCGACAAAGGCCAAGGAAGCCAGAGAGGCATGTCACTCAGTTGCCAATGTCGTACAGTCAGATGTTGCCAGATTTGATCAAAGGTGGATTGATATTACCAAAGGAGATAGATCTAGTGATTCCTCCGTACCCACCAGGTTTTGATGTCAACGCCCGTTGTGACTACCATGCTGGGGCACAGGGGCATTCAACCAAAGACTGTAAGGTGCTCAAGAGAAAGGTTCAGACACTTCTTGACTCCAATATGTTCAAATTCATGCCTCAGGGTATTCAGATCAACGATTATCCTTCATCCAGTTAGGTGGGTTCATCAGTCCAGGTTATGGAAGAAGTCACAGAGAGAAGTTGTGCAAATGATTATCAGACTAACTTCGACGAGCAGTTCTGAATATGGTTAGCTCAGTAGCAATCAAGCTTGGAAAGCCCAGTTCCTCGAAGCTGGCAATCTTTTAGATCATGTCATTTCTTTGCATTTGTAGTTTCTTTTCTGTTAAAATGCAAACTCATTTGTAAAACTCGTCTATTTTTAATTGATAATGATAATGAAATGAATATGCATGTTTTAATTAAATCCATTCGTGTTCACTCATACTTTTTTATCGATATCATATGCTTGTTTAAGCAAAATTCGAGGGAGGATAACAAAATTTAAAGACGTAAAACTTCTGATTGTATGCTTTTGAACAAAACCCTGTTGATGATGTACAAGCATTGTTTCAAATCCCTAAACACTGGAGATATAAGGAAGATAATCCCTTGTGAACACTGTTGAGCCTAGTAGTAGAAGTTTCTTTCTGAAAATGAAAAACCCTCAATCTTAACCCGGGGCAGGGTAGGTGTCAGTTAATTTGACCAAGCGTTCAAATTTCAAAAGGAATGTGCATATAAGGATCCATTACCTGAGGTTATCCCTCACCTACCGGAGAGTGAGGCAGTCACAACCCTTTCAAACAAGTCAGACAAACCAGTGTCACACGATTTGTTCCGAAAAAGAATCGAAGAAAAAAAGAAAAAAGAAAGCCCGCTAAGTCGAAAATTGAAAACAAGTGACTTAGGCAAAAGTTAGGGCATCCCGCTGTACTTCAAAATCAAAGGATTCAAAAGAATCAGTCCAGGAAAAATCAAGGAAATAAAAAAAGAGCGAAAAGCGAAAAGGATTACCAAAAAGAAAAATCCTCGATAAAGAACAAGTCGTGTGACCACAGACACCAAAGGCGAAATGAGTGATTGTCATTCCGAAAATCGTGTAGGTTCCTTAACCATCCTCCTACCATTCATTAACCTTTTTGAAAGGTGAACGCTTGTATCAAATTAGCTGAACATAGGAAAGGAGAACATCAAGGAGAATGGGTGGGTTAAAACAAAACTTTGAGCCATATATCCTTTCTTTCTTAAACCGCGAACCATTTCACGTTACAACCTTCAAAAGACCTAATTGAAGCAAGGTTGTTTCGAAAGTATACTTCGTTAAAGATCGCGTCAAAACTGACTCCTAAAAGGTTTTTCTTACCATTCATGTTGGTATTGATGTGACATTTTAAATAGTGATTCATTCACTATATGTCACAACATTTTTCCAGTGAACAGACTTGGATTTCAAAACTGTCATATGCATTGCATAAAATTATCTTTTCAAAACAGATCTTGACATCAGGAAAGTTGCTGCAATGAAAAGATTCAGCTAATGATCACGCCAAAAGGGGCAAGTCATCAAATGATCACGCCAAAAGTGCCTGAGTACTCCGTTGAGCAGGGGCAAGTCATCAAATGATCACGCCAAAAGGGCAAGCCATTCCAAGATTCAGCTAATCTGGGGCAACCAGGTCGAAATTCGACCAAATCTTTCGAGGGTCATTTAGTCAGAAACACTCCTTCACAAATCAGCCAATCTGGGGCAAAATCATTTCAAGGCTCCGTAGAGCAAAAGATTCAGTCAAACTGGGGAAGGTCACCCAGAGAGTACAAGAAGTTATCCTTTTCAGAAGGCAGTTAATTCGAAACACCTCTCCAAGGGTCAGAATATTGGGGTAGTCTATCTCAAACCATCAAGGTACAGAAGTTTCAGTTTTCCTTTCGAGGCAGACTCCTACAGAGGTCCCACAAGCTGGGGCAAGACAAGTAACAATGGAACATCTCCATTCTTTCAAAGCTACTTGTTATACCCCAAATTTTGATCACTAATATTTCCCATCATTGTAAATCATTACCACTGTATGGATGTACCTTCATGTCTCAATCAGTCTCCTCAAGGAACATTGAGCATTCACTATAATCAAGGATTAGGGTTTCAAACCCTCTTAGGGCACTTAGACAAGAGATCAATCAAGAAATGACATGATCTTCAACTTGTCTAGCCTCTCAAACACCCAAAATGTGTCAAGAGGACTCCCACATCAAGAATCAAGCACAAAGTTGCAGCATTCCAATTGGATCAAACCTCAAGATCGACAGTGTCACCAAATTAGGGTTTTGGTCAACTGAGGCCTCCAGATGGAAATTTTCATCGGGGCATAAGCCAATTCTTCAAAGCACAACCCAATATACTCCAAGGGACCTCATGGACCTAATCATCAAGTCAATTTAGCCTCAGGGGATGCATTCACAAAAAAATCAGGAATTAGGGTTTCTTGACCTAATTCACCCCTAAGTTGACTTTTGGGACAAAACATGAGCCAAGACCTCAATACGTGATTTGAGGGTCTCCAATACACTACATTGATCCATTTGCAACAATGGATTGATCCAAGAAGCTTGACTCACAAGTTTCATTTTCATCAAGACCGCAATTAGGATTTCGAGGGAAAAGTCAACTGTGCCTTTGACTTTTGATCAGGACATGCTCCCAAACCTTGGGACATGATTCAATACACCCTACAACACCTATGGAATGTACCCATTAGGTTTGATTTAGGTTAAGGACTTGATTTCACCAAGGATCGCACAGTTTGGATTTCATCCGATAAAAAGTCAACTGTGCACAAAATCAAGTTTGACTTTTTGGGATTTTTCACAATTATGGTCCCTTGACCCTAAAATGATGTTAATGTGTGATTGGAATCATCATTCATCAAGAAAAATCAAAGAAAGTGGGGTAACTTGAAAAAGGGATAACCATAAAAACTTAGAATTTTTCTAAGTTATGGAACAAAGTGGCTAGGGTACCAACTTCCAAGGACCATAACTTGAGATCCAAGCAACCATTTTGGATGGTCCAAATCTGGATTTGTAGATCTCATGGCATACTTTAAAAGTGTCAACTATATCTCATTCCAATTCCTCATGGATTTTTAGTTATGGAGTGATCAAAATGGCTGAAAACACAAAAGTGACATTTTTCCAACACTTATTGAAATTTTCACTAAGTCAGAATCTGCCTTATTTTTTCCCAAATGTAGAGGCATTTTTCATTATAATTCAGGTTGACTCAAAACCAAAGTTCGACATCATGTTGAAATAGGATATGTCAGCTTTCCAAAATGCCCAAGAACTCCATCAAATTCCATCTGAGCTAGGAGTTATGACAGCTTCAACATGCCTTGCTGCAAACTGTCTTGGCAAGGCAGATTTGTGCATTAGTGCTCGAATTGACCAAATTATGCAACTTCAAGCATGGTTACCCATCTGCACACCTCAGGGGGGAACAACCAAGGGACAAACACTGATCCATAAGCCTCCCAAGTCTTTGGAACTACATATAGGTTTGGCACCCCTAAAAGCAAAAGATGCCTCAAGACTCCAATTTTGTTTTGAGGCATTCAATGGATGCTTAGAGGTGGCATGTATCAGAGCAAAGATGAACACTTCAGTCAAGCCTTATCCTTGAATCAAAGAACCATAGGCATGTGATCTAATCTCAAGTCAATGGCTAGAGGAGACTTGAGATTCCATTTGATCCACATTGGCCAAAGGCCTGCTACAGTTGCCATTCCCTATTCCTTGCAAAACAAACTTGACACATTATAAATATACCTCATTTCTGATCAGTTTGAGTACACCAAAGGCCTATAACACTTGCCTTTCTCAAAATCACACTCTCACTTCCAAAAATGCCTTCTAATGCAAGCAACTATCGGGTTTTGAATTAGAAAGTGTTTCCAACCAAACCAATCACACACACACACCTCATAAACATCATATGTGAGTTGATCAAACACTAAACCAATAACTGGAACACCAATTTCACAAAATTACCAGCCATCTACATAAGTTTTTGACAGATTTGCAGTTGAGATGCCAAATCAAGTTCTAGCTCAATTCAATCCACTCCAAGCATTCAGACACATTCCATAGCACCTAGGGAAGCTGTCCACATCATTGGAACCAAGTTGTAACACCTCCAATCTAGAACTCGATCACCAGCTGCAAGAGGTAAGCCTCAACTTGGTCATCTCATGATTCATGCATATTTCCTCGCACAATAATTTTTCCATATGTTCACAATCATGTATAGAGTGTTTCCCCTCCATTAATTGCTTTGTATGAGTCGTGTATCAAATTTCTCAGCCTTCATGCAGAAATTAGGGTTCTTGAGGTTTCTCTTTGATTTCTTATTCCATGCTTAAATTAAATGAAATTAAAGACCATAGACATGATCGTGAGGTGAAAACGAGTAGATTGATATGTGGATTGTGTGATTTCATCAAGTATTCAGTGAGATTGATGAGAAAACGCAAATCTGGGTAAAACAGAGCACGCGGGCAAAACCAAGATGTTCTTGGCGCCCTTTTTCAAACTTTCAAATTTTTTAATTTTTGTGATTTTATTTAATTGACTCGAAAATTAATTTCTCTCTGAATTTTAATGATTTTGAGTTGATTCTTTTTTTAATAATTCACAAAAATGTTAAAATATTTTATTTTACAAAAATTTCCCAAAAATATTATTTATTTCATATACTTGATATTTTTGCAAAGAATTATTTTTTATTTGTTTTTTAACATTTAAAATATTTTTTTCCTTCTTGATTTTCCTAACTTAAATGGTTTTTAATCATTTTGTGGATAAAAACATGATTTTTGAAACATTGATCCAAGATCACCACTCATTTTTCACATGTTTTCAATAATTTTTATTAATTTTTAAACAAAATTAGGGTTTTGAATGATTCCACCCTCATCAAATCTTTTTCAAACACTCATGGGCCTCTAATAGAGTGTAAGTCCCACCCCTTTGTAAATAATACCTTTTTGGGTCTCACACATTGTATAAGTCCCTCTGTATATTTTCAAAAGTTCCGCGTGATCGTCGCCTTTTTAACAAAATCAATCGGGCTTCTCCTTGAGCTATAAGACCCATCTTTATTCATTTTCAAACTTTTTGGGCCTCTAATAGAGTGTAAGACCCAATCCCCTTTTAACCAAAACCATTTTGGGCCTCAGGTATTATATAAGTCTCTCTGCGTTAAAAAAAATCTCGGCGCGATCGCCAGTTCAAAATCAAATCATCTGGGCCTACCCTCGTGTTGTAAGTCCCATTTCTTTTCAAACATCCTTGGGCCTCTCCTTGAGTTGTAAGACCCAACCCTTGTAGTATATAAACCTTTTTGGGCCTCAGTCGTTGTATAAGTCCCGGTACGATAATCAAAACAACGGTACGATCACTGTTAAACCTTGGGCCTCTCCTTGAGTATAAGCCCCACCAATCTTTTCAAAATAATTCCCTTTTGATTTAGATTCAATATACAGTTGTTATAAAAACTTTCTTTAATTTATTTAAACAACTAACAATACAGCATGGAAGCTCGTTCACCTGTAAGTTTTATCCACTTTCATTTACTCGCTTTAATATATATATATATCTTTATTGTGGGAAGCTGCACACTGTGAGTCTTCTTTCATTCTTTTAAATACATGTCAAATATATATAACTGTATTGTGGGAATCTGCGCATGGTTAGTCTTCTTTCATACCCTTTTAATTACTTGTCATATATCATCTGTATATATACTAGTATAGTTATTTAGAGTTTTCCCCGACAACTAGGTCTAGAACTAGGTAAAGCCATGTTGATCACTCTTAAATACAAACAAAACTAGATCCCCATAGGATTACCGAATACAGTCTTGCCTTCTCTTGGGCTTAAACAATATGGAACAAAGAGAAAGGCAGTATTCTTCGTGAACTTTTCTCAGGATGTCACCCCTAGAAATTGTCAAATAAATTCTACTCCCCAGAGTTGATCTATTCTCGATGAATAACATCTCTTGAGTTTCTTCAAATCACAGAACTTTCACTAAATGATCTATTCTCGGTGAATAGCATTTCTTGAACTTTTCTTGGTTTGAGACCCACGGGCTTCCTACAAGCATCCTCACCTCCTCTTGGGCTTTGTACAAGGACCCTCCGACTTCTTAGAAGTTCTCATGCCTTCTCTTGGGCTTAATACAAGGACCCTGACGACCTCTTAAAGTTATAAGACAGAACTTAGTCATCCTTTGCTAGAGCAGTCTTTCCAGTGTCAAATCACAGACCAATTTAGGGTTGATTCTCATACCTTAATACCCATGCCTCCTCTTAAAGGCATCATATGAAAGATAAAACTCTTCCACACCAGTAGACTTGGACAGTCTAATCCCCTTGAGTCTCAAAGACATTCTCAAATTCCTTACAAATATAGGCAGAAACCCAGCCTCTCTCTTGAGAGTTCCCTAACCAGGGTCAGCTTATCCCAAATCAGAACCTCAAGGTCTCTGATATCTCAACTCTTCTGTAATCCTCAGCAAGAGTTGATTCCCCATTTGGACCTGCCTCAGGATCTTAACAATCCTCGGCAAAAGATAGCCTCCTCTTAGGCTTTGTATAATGATCTTTTCCTCAGCACAGTCAGCCTCCTCTTGGGCTTTGTACAAAGATTCTCCCCAGCAGAGCTAACCTTTTCAGACTCTCTTGTTGAGTCAATCACTTTTTAGACTCTCTTGTTGAGTCAATCACTTTTCAAACTCTCTTGTTGAGTCCATCACTTCTTTCAGACTCTCTTGTTGAGTCAATCACCTTTTCAGACTCTCTTGTTGAGTCCATCACTTTTCCAGACTCTCTTGTTGAGTCAATTGCCTTTTTAGACTCTCTTGTTGAGTCAATCACTTTCCAGACTCTCTTGTTGAGTCAATCACTTTAAAACACTCTCTTGTTGAGTCAACCCTTTTTTAGCCTCAATATTGGGCTTTGTACAAGACAAATAAAAGCACTCTCTTGTTGAGTCAGATCCTTTCAGCCTCAATCTTGGGCTTTATACAAGACATAAATCTCCCTATCTTGAGCTTGGGACAGATATCTTCCCTAGCAGATTCATTTCCTCCCAGCCTTCCTCTAGGCTTCGAGGAATGGTCTTCCCAAAGAAGAGTCAAACTCATTTCAGCCTCAATCTTGGGCTTTGTACAAGACACATACAAACCGCCCCGGCGGAGTTAAAATCCTTTTTTAGCCTCAATCTTGGGCTTTGTACAAGACAGATAAAACATTTTCCCCCGGAAAAGTCAAACTTTTAGCCTCCTCTTAGGCTTTGTATAATGATATCCCCAAAGAGCCAGTCTTTTTTTTGCCTCAATCTTGGGCTTTGTACAAGACATCAATATATACACTCTCTTGTTGAGTCAGTCTTATCCAGCCTTCTCTTAGGCTTTGTATAAGGACTCCCCTAGTGGAGTCAATCAACCTCTTAGCTTCAACCTTGGGCTTTGATCAAGGCACACAAAAATCAACAATCCCTCTTTAGAGATGACAAGTTCTCTCTCCGTCAAACCTTTTAGCTTCAATCTTGGGCTTTAAAAAGGACACAAATAAACCCTTTAGCTTCAATCTTGGGCTTTGAACAAGACACCAAATATCTTTTTCCTCCCATAGAATAGGGGGAACTACGATTGCTCTGATTTCCCTGTTTCGTTTAAACGGGAATACGTAGGCATAAGATTGCGAAATCTTAGCGAGCATACTAATAAAAAACCCTAGGTCCAGTACCTTCACACATCAACCAAAACTTAGATCTAGTACCTGACCAAAAACATCGGGAACGTTCAAACATCAACATCAATTCACTCACTCATACCTCCCAAGAAACTTTCCCAACCCATTAACAGAAAAACACCGTCAATTACAAAGCGATACCTAAAGCTAATATCCTGTGGATAACAACATATAGGATGGGTAATTGACAACTCCCCATTGTATAACCTGACCTCGGACCCCCCAATCTCTTTAAAAGCATTTTGTTCAGTTAAACATTTCGCGTGCAAGGTTAGTTTTAGATAGCTTCCCTTTCCCTTCCAGCTTCATGGGATAAATAAGAAATTAGAAAGTAGCACCCCCTTCTACCATTGCGGTGAGGAAAACCCAGCGATAAGGTGGTCGCGTCACCGACAAAAATCGCTCGCTACACTACTCAAGCAAGTTCGGCCAACCTTCGAGTTAAAGACGAATGTCGGGAAGTCATGCTAACCATTCCCTACCCTTTCAACCAAAAATCTTGTACCCATACAAGACACTTTCCAATGACAGTCGTACCTGACCTACCTCGAAATCACCGATTGAGCCGTCATCATTGCATAATCATTGTCATTGCATATTATTTGCATAACATATCATAGCATAAAGCCTTGTACAACTGAATAGAAAATCCAAAGCCCAACCTTGCTTGGCATCCATCCAAAGCCTAACCTTGATTGGCATCCATCCAAAGCCCAACCTTGCTTGGCATCCATCCAAAGCCCACCTCGCTTGGCACCTCATCAAAAGCAAAGCCCAACCTTGCTTGGCAACCATCAGAAGCCCAACCTTGCTTGGCACCTCATCAGAAGCCAATCGTGCTTAGCACCTCAAACCGAAAGCCCAACCTTGCTTGGCACCTCATTGCAAAACCCAATCCATGTTGGTACCCAGAAAAATATCATCTTCAAAAAATCAATCACCATCAGGTTTCACCTATCTTTACCAGCAAAGTCCAATCATACTTGGCACATCATTCTTTCCCCGGTAGCCCAAGCATACATCGGCATTCTGCATATAGTAATCATTGCATCCTCGAATCGCGTAGCATTTCTATTTCGCATGGAGCATTACGCTATAGAAAGAAAATTAAAACATGTGCATTCAAAGCATAAGCCAGGTTTGGATATTCTCATTGCCAAGCGTCCCCCAACAGAAAATGGTTTAACTCAAGAGGATTAATTTTACTTTATCTCCAGTGAAGTTGCCAATCTTACGTGTTCATCCTACTAGTATTCCCCTACAGAGTCGTCTGTTCAAGCTTCTCTTTTTCCCCAGCAGAAAATAAGGTAACTGTAGCCCCAAGCAGGTGCTTCAATCAACCCTCATGGTAGCAAATCTGTCGATCTTACCATTTTGGTCCTCATTCCCTATCAGGGTAGTTTAACTAGGATTCCATTATCCCCTCAGAGTCGTCCCTCACACCCATCGTCCAAGGTTTGGATGCGTTAATCTTGATAATTTTGAGGAATTATTCATTCAGCACTCGTTCGTGTTTGCTTCAATATTCGTCCATATTAATCTTTCAAAACTCGTTCGTGTTTGCTTCAGTATCTTTAATATTCATCCATATTGATCTTTCAACGCTCGTTCGTGTTTGTTTCAGTATCTTCAATATTCGTCCATATTAATCTTTCAATGCTCGTTTGTGTTTGTTTCGTTATCTTCAATATTCGTCCATATTGATCTTCCAACACTCGTTCGTGTTTGTTTCAGGTTCATCAATACTCGTTCGTATTGACCCTAGATTTGTAGACACTCATTTGTGGTCTTTCAGCACTCATCCGTGTTTGATTCAGGTTCATCAATACTCGTTCGTATTGATCCTATATTTATAGACGCTCGTCCGTGGTCTTCCAACACATTCCGTGTTTGTTTCAGTTTCATCAATACTCGTCCATATTGACCCTAGATCCTTAGACACTCGTCTGTGTTCTTTTGACGCCCGTTCGTGTTCGACTTCATTTCTTCGACACTTCGTCTGTATTGATATTAGGAACTCATCTGTGTTTATCCCCATCACAGTCAAGCACCCGTCCGTGTTTGTTTCGCTCTGTTTTAATACTTCGTTTGTATTGATTGTTGACAGCCGTCCGTGTTCATGGTTTTATACCTCTTATTACTTGTTCCACAGTAGAGTTGTCCCTCCCCTTGCAGGTCACAAATTTTGTGTGGTTTTTACCCTGAATGTCTGAAAACCGTATTCGTTCTTGGTTTTAAACACTCGTCTGTGTTCATCTTTCCTTGATACCTGTAAGTATCATCTCTCGATATTCGTCTGTATCGATAACCCAAACACTCGTCCATGTTTATCTTTCTTTGATACCTCTAAGTATCATCTTTCGATACTCGTCCGTATCGTTAACCTAGACACTCGCCCGTGTTCATTCACCTATTGCTTGATACCTGTAAGTACCATCTTTTGATACTCGTCAGTATCGTTAACCTAAACACTCATCCGTGTTTGCCTTCTTTTATACCTGTAAGTATCATCTTGCGATACCCGTTCGTATCGTCATTTCATCTTTCTTCAATACCGGTAAGTATCGTAATTTCTTCTTTTGATACCTGTAAGTATCGTCAATTCAGTACACTCGTCCGTGTCTGCATTTCTTTGATACCCATACGTATCATTTTCCGATACTCGTCCGTATCGTCAATTCAGTACACCCGTCCATGTCTGTACTTCTTTGATACTCTTAAGTATCATTTTTTGATACTCGTCTGTATCGTTAACCTATACACTCGTCCATGTTCACCGCTCCTCGGTACCGGTAAGTGTCGTCATTTCATTTTCTTTGATACCCGTAAGTATCATCTTTCGATACCGGTAAGTATCGTCAATTCAGTTCACATGTCCGTGTCTGTATCATCTTTCTTTGATACCGGAAAGTATCGTCAACTCAATTTCTTAGATACTTGTAAGTATCATATTTCGATATCGTTGACCTAAACACTCTTCCGTGTTCATATTTCTTTGATACCCGTAAGTATCATCTTTCGATACTCGTCTGTATCGTTAACCCAAACACTCGTCCGTGTTTAATCTCATTTCTCTGATACCTGTAAGTATCATTTTTCGATACCGATAAGTAACGTCAATTCAGTACATGTGCTCGTGTCTTTGTTTGCTTTCTTTGATACCTGTAAGTATCATCTTTCGATACTCGTCCGTATCGTTAACATAAACAGTCGTCCGAGTTCATCACTTTTTGATACCTGTGAGTATCACCCTTTGATACTCGTCTGTATCGTTAGCCCAAACACTCGTTTGTGTTTAATCTCATTTCTCTGATACCTGTAAGTATCATTTTTCGATACCGGTAAGTATCGTCAATTCAGCACACGTGTATGTGTCTGTATCACCTTTCTTTTGATACCTGTAAGTATCATCTTTTGATACTCGTCTGTATCGTTAACATAAACACTCGTCCGTGTTCATCACTTTTTGATACCTGTAAGTATCATCCGTTGATACTCGTCCATATCGTTAACCCAAATACTCGTCCGTGTTTAATCTCATTTTTGATACCTGGAAGTATCATCTTTCGATACCGATAAGTATCGTCAACTCAATCCTTTATTGATACCTATAAGTATCATTTTTTGATACCGGTAAGTATCGTCAATTCATCACACATGTCCGTGTCTATATCTATTTTTATACATGTAAGTATCATCTTCGATACCCGTCCGTATCGATAACCTATACACTCGTTCGTGTTCATATTTCTTTGATGCCTGTAAGTATCATCTTTCGATACTCGTCTGTATCGTTAAACTAAACACTCTTCCATGTGCATATTTCTTTGATACCTGTAAGTATCATCTTTCGATACTCGTCCGTATCGTTAAACTAAACACTCTCCCGTGTTCATATTTCTTTGATACCTGTAAGTGTTATCTTTCGATACTCGTCTGTATCGTTAAACTAAACACTCTTCCGTGTTCATTTTCCTTTCATACCTGTAAGTGTCATATGTCGATACTCATCCGTATCGTTGATCCAAACCTATGTCTACCTTTGAATCTCGTGATTTTAGACACCCGTCTGTGACGTTTCTTCTCCCTGACAGATTTTTCAATCTCTTCTACCATTTTATCCCCAGTAGATTCATTCACGCTCGTCAAGCTCTCTACCTTCATTCTACCCACAGAGTGCAAATTTTCTGTTTCTTTTGGTATTCAATCCCTATTAACCTCGAATGTCTGAAAGTCGCTGCTCTCATCCCTTCAGGTCCACAGTTGATTGAATAGGGGCAGCTGTAACACCCCAAAATTTGCCCTCTCTTTTCCTAACTTTTTCTGGCTTATGTTCGCTTTCATATGCATTTTCCATTAGGTCATAACTTCATAATCATTCATGTGCATTGGCCTTCTAAGACATGGGATCAAAGGATTGTCTTGTTATCAGTAATTTGCCATATTCAGGGGTGATTCAGCCGGTTCCTACTTCAGTCAAGATTAAGCAAGGGTTGAGTGCACGTTATCATGAATATCTTCCTATTCAGAAGTTCATCAGGCTCCAAGGTTTTGTATTCAGAGGATTCATCAAAAGCATTGGGTCAGGATTTCTTGGGTGAGAATCAGGGTTTGACTTCTTCTCAGTTCGGGTCATCTTCTTCAAGATTTATCAGTGTATCTCAAGGAGGATCAAGATTCTTATTCATGGGTGAGCTCGTGGAGTGTTATCAGTTGAAGATCATGAGATTAGGGTTTCATGGCAAAGGCATCTTGATACTCAAGGGATATGAGATTCAGTTGTGGATTTATATTATGGTCAGGACAACGTCATTCTCTCAGTTGCTTATTGACCTTTGCTTGTAATACACGTTAATGAATGTGAACTTGAGATTGAAATTGGGGATTCATTAAGATAGCAAGTTTGATTTGGGGACCAAAGGTGTTCAATTGGTCAAATGCTTTAAGCATACGAAGTGTGAAGAGGATTCATGTGGATTACTTGGAATTCAAGATACAAGTCCATTAAATCAAAATCCAATTAACCATTTTACCATATATCCTAATCCATTTTCATATCCATAGCCATATCCAATTTTTAAATCCATATTCAATTTTTGATCCAATTCCAATTATCTAAATATCCAATCTCATTTAAATTCATTCTCTTAACCAATTTCTAAACTTCATTCAAAAATCCAACCAAGGGCCATGCATCCTGGAGATTTTAATCGATGACCTCAAGGATATTGATTTTGCTCCACTCTTTGAAGTATGCATGAACATTGATACATCTGAAATAGAAGTTGTTGATGTATGTAATGAATCACCATGTGTATTAAGTGGAGAATACACATTAACATTGATGTGTTCTGTTAGGCAAAAGCTTTGGGTAATTGAACTACAAGACGTGTCATTTGCAAAAGACTTCGTACGGGATATCTCGCAAAGAGATTTGACATGCCAAGTTTTGACATTGAGGTCTTGGCGTTTCTGGAAGTTAAGCTTGATGGGGGAGTTCATATATATGCACACACTTAATATTGATTTCAGTCTTCCCTTACCGATTTCAAAGAAGACTGTTTTAATTGCATGCCCAATCTAATGTGTCTTCCAATGTGTGAAACAAGGATTTCAAATCTTTGGACAACTGCTGCAGCTCTTTCTAGTACCAGATACTATACCACCCTGAGCACAAGTATGATGCACCCTTGAGATCACTAATCTCCACCCAAGCAGGGATGTTGTCGTTATTGACCATCTCCACTGCTTGAAATGGCCAACTTATTCAATAGGTTCCACTTGATAGTTTGCCCAGGGGTTGATCCCAATCCAAACAATATTGTTGCAAGTACAACATTTTATTCGGAAAGTGCAAAAGTTTATCACAAGAAAATGAACTCGCCATATTCAAAACTGAATATCATTGTGACTGCAGCAGAAAAGTTGCTACAAACCAAATTCAAAGTAGAAGAAAATGTGAGACGGAAAAGTAGCGGCATTCATAGCAGAAAAGAGGACATTTATAGCAGTAATAAAAGAGCTCCATGACAGTTCTCAGCAAAATAAAAAAAGAAGGCAGTGAATAAAATGTACAGAGTAGAAATTAAATACATATCAGCAAAGTAAAAATGTATAATAGCAGCAAAGATTATAACTGTTCTTACACCAAGAAAATTCAACGGAAAAAACTGATAACTAAAAAAAACTCTGTATCAGTAAAATTTCTCACCAAAACCTCTAAGGATTCATAACAAAAATTCTCCCCAATCTCCTAACCACTTCTAACAGAATTTCTAACACAAAAACTTCTAACAGAACCTAACAAAAACCATTCTAACATAATTTTTCTCTTCCCTAACAGACCTAATCACCTTCTGAACCTTCTTGATTCTATTTCACTTCAAACTCACAAATTCTTCATCATCTTCGATTCGAAAATCACCACTATCATCTTCAAGTTTTCTGCATAATCTGCTACATCATCTTCAATCTTCTTCTTCATTCTCCCACACTGTGAAAAAAGCTTCAACCGATTCTTCTTCACTCTTGGACTCATCTTCATCAACATTCTGCAGCCGAAATCAACAACAACAACAACAAGGCAATTCATGTCAAGGCTCTGCAACAAATTCACACCGAGAATTTCAGAACATTGCCCAACCTTTTCACCGCGGATTCAATACCTACAACAAATTCCCAACGCAACATCAATCAACAGAATCGTAGCAAGATCACATAACACCATGCATCAAAAAGAACTCTTAACGCAGCAGTAATCAACGACAAACAAATTCAAAACGCGGCAATTACGCACATCAACACAACGAAGAGAAGTTCAGAATTGTGAAGAAGAGGATTGAGAGAGAAAGTCGTGTAGAGAGAACGATAAATACCTGAACAAAGGCGTGATTCGACGTAAGCATTCTGTCCCTCATCGTTCCTTTTCTTGTGCGTGTTCGGATTCACAACGTAGGACGCAAATCTAAGTTGCGGTGAAGATGAATCAATAGAGAGTGAGATTCGAGGGAGGGAATCCAAATTAGAGATGAGTGTTGGAAATGAAGCATGGATGACGTGTTGTTGTTTCTTCCGGCGTATTGCTTTTCTTGTTTTCCAGCAGTGTAAGTGATTAAAGAAAAGGACACGAAAGTTGAGAAGGTCGACGGAGAAAGGGGGAGGGTGAACGAAAAAGATGAAGTTCCGGAGAGGGAGGATCTGAAATGTTGAGCGGCGAAGGATATTGGTGAAGACGGTGCATGGAAGGAAGTAGAGAAGATGAGGTAATCTGAGGTATTTAGGGTTTGTTAACCCTTTGTGTTCTGATACCTGGACCGGGTTAGGTCAAGCTGGACCAACCCCTTTGTTCATTTCCACACCACCCTATGTAACTGCTATCTACACACTCTAGTATTCTGCTGCACCCCGTTTATTATTTGTTTTGTTTTTTTTAGAGTTTGAATTAGGTTGTTAGCTTAATTGGATTTTAAACTAGGTTAATTAGGAGTTAATTATGTTTTTAATTGGATATTATTCAGGGACTAATTAGATTTTGACTTTAATCATTGTTGGTGGATAATTGTTTTTTGGGTATTTTGGTTTCGAATAATTGTTTTAGAATTAAATTTTAGATTTAATTCATAACGTTGGAATTTTGTTTTTTCAATTAGAGATTAAATTTGACTTGATTAGAAATTAATTTTAGTTTGATTTGGTTTTGTTTAGAAGTTAACCTTGATAATTCTGGTTAGTTTTGCTTTCGACTAAATGCTAATTTTACTTGGATTGTTGTGATTGTGAATACTTGGTCAGACAATTCAATTTTTCATCATTTTTACGTTGTTTAGGAATTATTTTTAACTTGAATTTCTTGGTAGCAACTTTTTAGTTTTGATTAACCTTGTGGAGCTATTGTTCGGAATATTTTTCATAACCTTGTTTGGACTAATGAGCTGTCTTGATGCAGATTATGCTTAGTCCCGGATATCGTTTGGACAATTTCTGGATATTAATTCTAGTTATCCTTGTTGATTGCTTTTGATGATAGTTGATTACACCTGATTTTGTTAAATTCTGACATTGTTTAAACTTGATGTTAGATGCTTGACTACTGGACTTGCTTACTTGTTGGAAGTGCCTAATAGCTTCGAGGCTTGAGCTTTTTACGCACTTTAAATAGGCAACGGACCTTCTCCGTTAGGTACCACTTTCACACTTGTAGGAAGCATGCTTAGGGATTAGCACTTCTGTTTGCAGCTTGTTATTGAGGGTGGAGTTTTCACTCCTGGTTGTATACTTGGCTTGGATGCCAATTCATGGATACTCTGATGTTGTTGGCTTCCCTGTTTGTCTTACTTTATGATGGACGAAGAGTCACTCAACTTCCTTATAGTTGAGATCATGACATCGTTTTCATCTTGTGGTCGACGAAGAGTCACTCAACTACCTCATAGTTGAGATCACGACATCGTTCAGTTCTCTTGCATTACCTTTTGCCTTGTTGACGAGGAGTCACTCAGTTTTGTTTCTTGGCTGAGATCACGATATCGTTCATTTTGTGATTGAGTTGTCCTGTGTTTACTTGTGTTTGTTCACATGATCCCTTAGGATTCCTAGCTCCACTTAATTTCTGATTAAGTTGGAGGTAGGAGAGACATTAGGCTTTCAATCCATGCATGACAATATTAGGTAGGCGTCCCTCCTGATCCTGACCTTAGGGCAACATTGCATGATAACTTGTAGGACCGAGTGTCCCTTTAGACCTTCCGTGAGTCTTGAGTATTTTCTCTCGCACCCGTGCGATCGAGATCCCGTTTTCCCGTAGTTGCGTGAACTACGAATGCTCTGATTCCTCTCTCCCGTTCGATTGAGGATACGTAGGCACGAGATGCGATATCTTGGCGAGCACACTAACAACTAACTTCCCTTTTCTCTCGCACCCGTGCGATCGAGACGTTAACCAACCAGTTAACTGAACCTTTTCTCTTGCCCTAGTGAGATCGAGACCCTTTCAACAATCAAAATTGACTCGTAGGTCGAACTACGACTGCTCTAACTTCCTTTCTCTTGTCCGATTGAGGATACATAGGCACAAGACGACAATGTCTTGGCGAGCAACCTTCCCCCACAATCCCGTAGTCCTCCGAACTACATTGACTCTAACTTTCCCACTCCCGAGGGAATACGTAGACCTAGTACGGCGACGTCCTACCGAGTCACCTTTTCTTTTCTTTTCCCCGTTATTCCTCCTTATATGTTTCCATTTAGCTGTTGAGCTTCAGATAGCTACACCCTTTGATCAGAACAACAAGCGTGGATCCCATAGAGTACGATGGACGTGAGGGGGTGCTAATACCTTCCTCTCGTGTAACCGACTCCTGAACCCAGGCTATGGTTGCGATGACCATGTCTTTCCCTTTTCTATGTTTTCTTCGATCGTTTCCTTTCCATGCGTCGGGATAAATAACGTTCGGTGGTGACTCTTCTGTCTTTTCTGCCGGTTGATTTTCGCAGATGCGACAATACCCAACATCTGCCATGACTACATTGGTTTCATCATCTTCTTCCTTTTGGGAACTATTTAGGGATTTATTCACGCTAGCTTTGCTGCTTGAGGCGTCTTGGGTTTTTTACTTTTGAGGTAGCTCTCGATGCATTCTTCCACTATCACAAGGTCATAGAAGATTGGTAACACATTGCCTACCATTCTTTCAAAATAAGAGACATGTAGAGTATCTATGAACATGTCAATAAATTCTTTGTCTAAGAGCGGTAGTTGCACTCAGGCTTCCAATTCTCTTCATCGTTGTGCATATTACTTGAAGGATTCGCAGCTCTTTTGAGATAAATCTTGTAACTGTGTACGACTGGGAGTCGTGTCCAAATTGTATTGGTACTTCTTCAGAAAGGTGTTAGCTAAATCCATCCATGACTGGATACAAATTATTTCTAAATCCATGTACAAACTCAGTGATGCCCCACTAAAACTGTCTGAAAACAATGAATCATCAGTTTATCATCGTGGGTATAGGAGACCATTTTTCAAAAAAAAACATCGCCAAATGATGCTTTAGGAAGCTAAAACAGGTGTACTTCTCGAAGTTAGGTACTCCGAATTTCGGAGGGATCACCAGGTCTGGCACTCTGCACATATAAATGGCATCAAGTCCAAGAGTATCATGCACCTCCATGGCTTAGAATTTCTCCTCAAGGGCACAGAGCCTTTCATTAGTAGGATCGGCCAGTGGCATCATCTAGGGTTCACCTTGAGAATTTGGCATGAAGAGATCATACTGAGAGTCTTCCTTGTTAATATGAATAACGAGATTCTCTTGCCTAAAGGGGACCTCATTAGACATTGTGGTATGCACAGGTTGGGGCTGAGTATGAACGTTCACTCGCTGATGATCATAATCAGGAAAAATACCATACATTGGGTTAGTCATCATGGTAAATCTTGATGTGGAACCGATATTCTCTATAACAACATGTTGGAGATTGTTCTTCGACTGAGCTAGCATAACTTCTAACATTTGGTCTACCTTTCCCTTTACGTCGTTCGTATCTTTTTACATCTCAACTTTATTCTATTCCAAACGCTCAATTGTTCTTCAGCAACTATCAAAGACTCAATACGGGCACCGGGAAGTCGGCCTGCTGGTAGTGATAAAAAGGTTGGATGAGTTCTTTTGTTATGGGAAATGATATGCAATGTATCCTGATGCAATGCGAATGCATGAAATTTTTGTCATTTTTTGATATGCAAGGTAATGTAATGTAATGCTCAAGATCACAGGTTCATCGTGTTCTCAGATCATTCAAAACAACAGGTGAATGAATGGTATCTCTGATTAAAGGAACCCCATGGGTAGGCTCTTTGGTTGGTAGGTTCCTAGAGTCATGGAACCTCATTGAGAACGTCACTGCCATGACGAAGGCTTGTGGGATAATGTTATCCTCAAGATGATCTCTTTTAGGTGAGGTCTTCGTATCATCCCTAACAAAGAAGATACCCTGCATGCCAATACTACACAACCGTTGACTCCAAGGTTCTAAAAAGTTCCCTAGATTCATTAATCCAATTTGAAAATATTGTCTCCATGACGAAGGACCGTTGGTCAATAACATCTCCATGAGAATCTACTCTAGGCGGGGTTTTCGTAACGTCCCAATGAGGAATGCACCTCGCAGACCAATACTACACAACCACCATCCTAATCCAGTAATTTTCCTCAGACTCGGATAAAGAGCTTATCTCACAAAGCCAATAATCAGAGTGCCCCTAATAGTATCATGAGAACATACAACAGATCATTGATAGCAACAATAAATGAGATTAAGAAAAGAACATAGAAGAAAACAAATAGACAAAGCTAGCATTCATCGCAAATCTAACTAAGTTAGGCCTGACTCTCCCTAGCTTGGAGCATGATCCCCGACACAGTCGCCAACTGTCGTATCTCGAAAAATATGATCCTTCACAAAGTCGGGGAAAATGATATCGAACAGAGTCACCACCAAACTTTATTTATTCCAAAGAAGGAAAGGGGAAATATCGATAAAACCCTTAAAAGAAAAAGAAGATGGTCATCGCAACCAAATTCGGGTTCGAGAATCGATTATGCATGGGGAAGGTATTAGTCCCCTATTGTCTGTTGTACTCAACGGAAACCTTTTAGTTAAACTTGCGATTAAATGTTAACTTATGCTAATTTGTTTTCTTTGAGTGGTATGGGATTGAAAAGGAAAATAAAAGGGGTCTCAAAAAGGTTTTTTTAGGGTGCTTGACAAGATTGTGAGTCTTTCTCCTACGTATCCTCGGGTACAATGAGGATTGCAAAGCCTCGTATTTTGCGGCAGGATAAAAAATATTTTTGGTGTTTTTTGTTATAGTGGTTGATTGATTTTAGTGAACTAATGTTTAGGTCGCATTCTAGTGGTTTAAACGTTTGGCTTGCATGATCGCTGTGGAGGATTAAGCGCTTGTTTGTTTCGCAGTAGAATGGATTAAATTGTGTTTGTTTGCAAAAAGGTTTGGATCGCGCAGCGGCGAGAAGAAAAGATAAGTTTGATATGTTGAGGGTTTTATTGGATGATGATTACTCGAATATCGAGTAAGGCAAATCATATCCAAATAATCGAGAAGAGGAATAGAAGGATCTAGACCATCTCCATTTTCATCCTTAATTAGAAAAAGGTTTGGATATTGTTAAGGTATCTTGGATGGACGGAGAATACTCGAATGGTCGAGTAAGCTAACTCGTATCCATGTACTCGGGGAGGGAACAAAAGGCTCTAGGCCACTTCCTTTTTCGTCCAAGTTATTACAAGAATGATTATGATTAGGTTTGATTATGAAAGATGTTTGAGGTGAATCAGATTATTAGTTTCTTAATGGATGATTATTGCTCGAATGGTTGAGTAAGGCAACACGTACCCAAACAATCGAGGAGAGGAATCGAATGCTCTAGACCATCTCCTTTTTCATCTTTAATGAAATAATGTTTAAGTATGATTAGATGTTTTTATTTGAAGTAGAGAAAAACACTTGATGTTGATCGAGGTTTTAATTTGCGTTAAAGTGAAACAGGGTGAAATTATTTAAGGGTTTGAAAATGATTGATAAGTTGGGATAGTGGAAATGATTTTGATTTGGGAAAATTTTCCGACGTTGGTTCGAGCGCTTATTTTTGTTCTTTTTTGAGAATGGTTGATTTTACGCTAATCTTGAATTAACAATTAACTAACGCATAAGAACACAATAGAGGAAAGCGATAAAATTATATCACATCATGGGAAAGGGGGTACATTTTTTTGAATGAGGACATAATAAAGCATTTAAAATACAAGCCTATTAAACAAGTATATGTAAAAAAAATGGAGCTCGTTGTAAGAAGGCCTAGAAGAAAGCCATGGGATCGGAAACCGAAATTGAGAGTACCAAATTTTTCTATAACTTAAGTTAACTTAAAGTGGATTCATGTAGGAATCACTCTATAAGAAGCTGGGCAACTAAATCTATGCATCCAAACGATTTTTAAAAGTTAAATTGGATTTAAACTCTGAAATTGCAATGCAAGCAAAAGCAACCAAACACCCACAGCCACACATCTTATTCATTTTGCAAATCAAAACTTATCAAATGAAAAAATAAGCAGTATACCCACAAACTATTTACAAAAACACCACACAATTATTTACAGTATAGGAGGTGTAAACAGAAATTTAATGGGCTTAAGTTAACATGTTAAAGTCAAACCCATCTAATAAATTACGTCAAACCATCTTTCTTATAAATAAAAAAGTAAATAAGTTGTCACACCCCAAAACTTGCCCTACTTCTTTTCATTTTTTCACTTGGCTTGTGGTCTATGTTTCATCTGCGTTCTCCTAGGCATTTAGGTCCTTCTTACAAACATCATTATTTCAAAGGTTTGTTATTTATGATACAAGTGTTTGGATAATGACAAGTGCATTTTCAAGCTCCATGGGATAGGGTTCCTTCTATGGCATATTTGGGAATCAAAAACCTTTGAGATTGGGTTACATTGGCTTAAGATGCTCTTCTCTTGGATTAAAGTCCAATTAGAATCCTAATTGTGGCCTATTGCGCTTTTGGATCATTAGGGGAGTTTGCTTTTGTCCATTATATGATGAATGTCCTACATGGTTTGTTGTCTGGTTTTGTTTCAAGGCATTGCAACTTTAATATTATACAAGATTCAGGATTCATGCTCAATTTCAAGGGTCAAGGCTTATTCAAGACGTTAACAAAAGATCGGGTTCAGATTCCTTTTTGGAGGGAAATTATCTTCCTTAAAACACAAGTATAACAATTCAAGTCAAAAGCCATTTCATTACCATACATTCATTCAAAAGTCATTTTGATTTTAAAGACATCCATTACATTACAAAAAATACCAATTACAAGGATCGCATTTTAACCTATAGTTGACTTTGGTCAAACAGTTGACCAAAGTCAACTGATCTAACCTAGACCCTAGTCAACTTTTCTTCACAAGACACTCTTACAAGAAGGAAATTTTCGGCACGACAAGGTTTAGGCCAGTGAGGTCACGAGTAGGCAAGGAAGATGAACATCGAGTTAGGCAATGAGAATTGAGCTTGTTCTGATGTATTTTCCATTCATTCTTGGTTTCTTGCTTTGGGCATAAAGGCCTTGGCCTAAGAAATTTTCTATTGTACCTTTGCATATCCACACCACACCCCCTCCTGGATAACTTTACAAAGACTTGGGCCTTCTGAATCTGGCCCAAGCAAAATTTCAATCCACACACCTCTACACAGCTTGCACCTCTCTGCCACTCTTATGTTTTACTTTCTTTATTTTTTATATTCATTGCTTTGTTATTTTTAATACATTTTTCTTTTTAATCCATTTAATACTTGTTAGTTAACATACTTTTTAAGAAAAACTTTAATCTTGTTGTTTTCCACATTATCATGACATGAAAATGCCTTGAGAAAATGATTTTAGTTCTTAGATTTTTAGGCTTTAGTTGTTTTTACCATTTAATTCACACTTTGAAAATAATGAAAAACAACACACATTAAGTTAGAAATTAGCATTGGAATTCATTTTAAATTAGATGTTAGAAAATAATATGAATACTTAACACTTAGGCTTCTTTGTGATTCTAGAATCTAAAAATATGTGCTTGATTCATAACTTGATCATATCCCTGATTGATCGAGTTGATCAAAGTTTTATTTAATCAACTAATCACTTGACATCTGTCTGATTCCCCTTGTCCAGTCAAGTGATCATAAGCCTCTTGGTCACTTGATGGAACTATCCACTGGTATTTGTACTGCACTGGATCATTCAAGTTCGAGACTTCACTTGCAAGACACTGCGGACAGACTGTACATTAAGGCATTGATCATTGTTGGGATCTTATTTCCTTTTCTTTGTTCAATTAAGACTAAAATCATTTTTGTAAATAAATCCAAAAACACTTAAATAGATGATGCGAATTGTGCGCCACAAGCCTTAAGTAGTGAAGAAGGAATGAGAGGGATATATTCCTACCATTGTTCTGAATACCTTTGGATACGGGACGCTTGACCCAGTTGTTCAAAGTATTCATCTCCACTCATAGACTTTAGTGCAATTCAAATCGAGACAATCTTTTCAAAGCTAAAATCAATCTCAACTCATCAAATTCTCTTTTCGCCTTAGGGAATTCAAAAACATCTCATAAAAGTCATGTTATTTTTGTTCTATCGCAAACAAACAAACGCTTAAGTCTCCCATGTGCGAGCATACAAACAACATTTAACTGCTAGAACACGAACATTAATAGTATTCACTAAAAACTACCAACACATCCGTATTTTCTACCCCGAACTATGAAGCTCTGATTTTCTTATTGCACTATGAGGATACGTAGGCACGAGGGTGGAAATCCTTGGCGAGCACACTAATTAAAAACTTTTCTTTCCCTTTAATTAAAACCAATAACAAGTAACCTTTAGATAATAACATCCATCCATGCAAAGAAAAATCAAAATAGTTCTCATTGAGTACAACGGATGTGAGGGGTGCTAATACCTTCCCCTTGCATAACCGACTTCTGAACCCAAATTTTGTTGCAACAACCATTTTCTTCATCCTTTTGGGGTTTTATATTTTCCCTTTCCTCTGGAATAAATAAAGTTCGGTGACGACTCTGTATTTTTCGCGTAGCGACATAAGTAAAAAAGAAAAAAAAAAGAAATTAAAACAACTTTCTAAAAAAGGTATATAAGTAAAATTAAAAGTAAAAAATAAAATAAAAAGAAATTAAACAACCTTTCTTAAAAAAAAGGTAGGTAAGTAAAAAAAAAATTAAAAAAAATCAAGCAACCTTTCTTAACAAAAAGGTAGATACACGGTTTCCATCCTTTTGCTCACTGTATACGCAACAATAAGGTAGGCACCCCCTCCTCCGGCGGTGGATAGCGGTGATGGTGTTCCTTGAAGTTGTTAATCGGTGCTACATCCGGATTTGTACTTGGTTTGTTATGGGAAAGATAACTCGCCGGAAAAATGGGAGTGGGGAGGAGGTTGTTTCGGTTTTGATAGAGAGGTCAGAGAAGCAACGTTGATGTTAAAGTGAATGTGTGTATGGTTGTGAGCATGGTCAAGGTGTTATTTGCAGCACCAGAGGTTTTATAAGGAGAAGAAAGTTATAGTTTTGGTTGGTTTTGATCTGTATGGGAATAACAGTTGTGCAAGGAGGAGAGGTTGAAAATGGCTTGTGTTTGGTTGAGATGTGAAGGAAACAAGGTTGTTAAGGGTGTTAATAATGGGTTATGGTGATTGCTCACGTGGTAGTGGAGGTAGTGAGCTTTCACATTTGTATGGTGGCTAGGTGGTGGAGACGAAGGTGGTGTACGTCAGTGAGGTGGAAGTTATGTAATGGTGATTTACTGAGTGGATTTTTCTTCTTCGTATTTAATTTTTGAGTGAGAGAGACTCTGAGTATGAGGGTGCGCCGTGTGGACTAAAATGTGCGAACAAGTCTCCCCTCCTCATGCAGAGAAAAACTTGCGTAGGAACAAACTTAAATCCTTATTGTTACAAACAACCAATAAGAAAGAGAGAAAATATTAAATTTTTTTAAAATTTAATTTATTTTTAAATTGGATTCATGGGGTGGTTGTGATTATGTAGGAGAGAATATGATATTTTTATTTTTTAATTAATTAAAAAAATATGATTGGTTGTTTCTAAAACCAAGTGTTAGGTTTGTTTCTACCTAAGTTTTTTCCTCTTATGCAATGGTTAGTAAATATATATACTAGGATTCTCATTATACATAAAGACCAAAATATCCGCTTTAACACTTAAATGACAAACTATAGAGTTTAAACTAATTAATGAAATAAAATTACTATTTTTTCAAATAAAAGTAAATAAAACAAATAAATTGTTTTATTTATTTTTATTTATCTTTTCTTAACATATTGATAAAAAAAAACCAAAATAAAAGGGTTTGAAATGAATAAAAATCAAACGTAAAAGTGTAAGTAAAATTAAATCGAATGCACTAAAATGATTAGCACGAAATAAACTTCTAGAAAACAGACTGGTTTTGATCAAATTTTTAAGTAAAAAATGCTCGGTTGAAAAGGCTCGGGCTGATCAAAATGCGACCGAAAAAGTAGTCGAAAAATAAAACGAGCATGCCAGGTTAAAATACGGGAACCGTCAGTTAATAATACTAACGTCTGCAAGCGCGATTTCAAAATTTTTTGCCCGCTAATTTTACGTACATTTGAAAAATAATTCGACCTGTCTGCCTGTAGATTCAAAAATTTATTTTGGTCGACATTTTAGGCATTATGAGTGATGAAATGCATGTTATGTTATGCAGCTGATGCAAAGTGAAATAAAGTCAGATGCATGAAAGTTTTAAAATGTCCGGACAAAATTGGGGTATGAAACCAGAGAATGATGAACAAGATCTTCCGAGAAGAAATAGGGGAAACACTAGAAGTGTACATGGATGACATGATAGTAAAGTCTAGCGCATATACCGTTCATGCTCAACACCTCAACGGGGTGTTTAAAAGGGTCCAACAATACAACGTGAGGCTTAATCCCGAGAAATGCACTTTCGCTGTTAAGGTCGAAAAACTTTTAGGTTTTTACCTGACAGATCAAGGAACTAAAGCCAATCTTGACAAATATGAAGTGGTTATCCAGATGAAAGCCCCAACTTCGAAGAAGGGCATCCCAACACTAAAAGGGATGTTGACCGCCCTGAAAAGGTTCATCTCAATATCCTCCAAACAGGCAATACCCTTTTACAAGTTCCTAAGGAAACAGGCGGAGTTTGAGTGGAACACGGAGTGTGACAATAACCTTTGCTCCCCCGCTAGTACTCATCAGACCTTCACCATAAGAGACGTTGTATCTCTGCTTGGCAGTTATTGATGAGGTTGTGAGCGATGTCCTCATAAGAGAAATAGATGTTGGAGAAAGTCTGGTGTATTTCATATCAAAAGCCTTAGCCGGGACAGAGACAGGGTATCAAAAAATAGAAAAATCTTCCCTAGTCGTGGTAGTGGAATTGCATAAACTCTCAAGATATTTTCTAGCGTACTCCATAGTGGTTTGAATAAATTTACCATTAAGACAAGTGCTCTACCAACCAAACCTGGTCGAGAGATTGGCAAAATGGGCAATTGAATTATCTGAATTCTAAATCTCCTTTAAATCTAGGAAGACATTAAAATATCAACTATTTTCTGACTTCCTAATAGAGATGACCACAACGCTGCCAATGATAGACAACGCTTGGGTGGTCTTCACAAATGGATCATCTAAATATTGCGGGAGTGGAGCTGAGATTATTTTAGAAAATATTATGGACTCACAATAGAAGTCTCACTAAGATTTGAATTTCTGACTATTAGCAATCAAGTTGAATACAAAGCAGTCATCGCGGGAATATCATTAGTCAAGGAAATAGGAGCAAAATGCCTCATGTTGAGAACAGACTCCCCGTTAGTCGTCTCTCAGATTTGAGGTGAAGTGTAATCTAAGGACCCGTTGTTGCAAAAGTAACTTAAGTTAGCCAAGGGAAAGTTAGCCAACTTCAAAGAGTTCAAAATATCCCATGTTCCCTGGGAGGAAAACCCCCGAGCCGATGTTTTATCCCATTTAGCCAATACATGGAGTCCTGGATTCGATCACTCATTTGTCCAGGAAACCAAGAAAGTATCAATCGTAAACCAAGTAAAAGAAATCGTAATGAAAGTAAGTGATCTGACCTTGCTTTCTTGTTTCACTCCTATCAAAGAGTACATTGAACATGGGAATTCACCCCCAGATCCATCGAAAGCTACACTCATAAGAAAAGAGTCAATGGGTATACGTTGTTCGGAGGGACCTTATACAAGATATCCCTTTCTACTCCTCTGCTAAGGTGCCTAGAAAAAGTACAGGCTGATTATGCCCTTTTGGAAGTACACGAGGGGATAGTCAGGAACATCAGAGAGCTACTACTCTAGCCAAAAAGATCCTGAGGGTAGGATATTTCTGGCCAACCCTAACCCAAGAATCTCGGGAGTATGTCAAGAAATTCTACCAATGCGAGTAGCACGGGGACATATTTAATGCCCCGTCTACTGAGCTATATGTTCTTACTTCACCATGGCCTTTCATGCAATGAGGAATGAACATTCTTGGACCCTTCATTTCAGCACCAGACTAACTCAGATACTTAATTGTCCTGTTTACTATTTTACAAAATAGATTGAAGTCAAAGCTTTAGCAAAGATCATAATGGCGAATGTTCTGAAGTTTTTCAAGAAAAATATAATGGAACAATTCGGAGTTCCCCAATCCATTGTGACAGACAATGGGATGTAGTTCATAAATGGGAAATTTAAAAGCATGATGGAAGAATTAAGAATAAAGCAACATTTTTCATCGGTCAAACATCAGTAAACCAAAGACCAAGTGGAAGCTGCCAGCCGAGTTCTGGTTCAAGGTTTGAAAAAGAGGTTGGAGGAATCCAAAGGTAATTAGGCAGATGAATTATCACACGTCATATGGGCATACCGTACCACCCTCCAATTCACAACATGGGAGACTCCATATCAACTTACATATGAGGTGGAAGCAGATATCCCATTAGAGATCTAAGAGTTGACATGAAGGATAGCTAACACCCTCCTTAGGGGAATAAACGATATCTCCCTTATATAAAAAGTATACCTCTTGAAAGAAAGAAGATTGTCAGCTGCCTTTGTAACACCTTAATTTTTAAATTTGTTTTATTAAGTCAATATATACTTATATAATTTATCAGTGTGTTGTGTGTATTTTTGTAGGACTACAAAGGTAGAGAAATACAAAACATATCATACATTCAATACACAACCAACATCACCATAATCTCACACCCATTCCACAAAAATATACACATATATATGCAATGTGACTCACTGCACAACGTGCGACTATACATTTGGTACCAACTCAACATTTGGTTATTTCAGGAACTGGGTCCCCCCTTTTGAACCCATGAGCCTCCCTTCTGAGCTCCAAGCCCTCCCTTCTGAGCTTGGGATAGGCCACTAGTCCCTCATTCTGAACTAGTGAACATGCCTCTTTCAATGACATGACACAATGATGTGTGTCCATACAAATCAATGCAACAACAATAATAATGCTCAATGTCCCCCTTATGACCAAAAACAACCTGCATTGACTCGTAATAGTAATCCCCCTTCTGAATTACTATCCACTAATAACAATAACAATGCACACCAACAATACATAATTAATCACCATATAATCATGCATTTCGATAACAATGTGACTCATATTCACATCATATTACATCAACATGTAAGCAAATCAATTATCATTTAACAATGATAATTCTATAATAATTAATTAATAACACCAACAAGGCCAAATAGTAGCCATTTATCACCCAAACAGTAGAACCACGTCAAAAATCTGAACCAACAGCTCAAAATACATCAACAAGGACAAAACGCCCCTTCTGACAGCATGACGGGTAACCCGTCACTAAGGTGATGCATGCCACCTGCTTAAACCACCAACACGTCATCATACTGATGATCGACTTGGAAAGCCAAGCTTGGAGACCATGAAGGTCTCCTCGCCATAGAGTTGATGCCCATCAGCATTTTAAGGTGCATGACGGGTAACCCATCATCTGGGAGACGCCCGTCACCCAACACCATAAGGCAGAAACACGATTTCTGCCATGAGAATCCTATTGAGCTCCAAATTTTGACCCTCAATCATCCTAACACACCCAGAAAATTATACCACACAGAGTAACATCATCATAACATGACCAGGTAAGGGTTTTGCCTTCAATGACGAACTTAGAATACATCAACTACTTCAGTCGCTTACACTAACAGGTTGTGAACGGGTGAATTAGGTGATCAACTACTCTAACTACTTATGCTGGCAGGAAGATCGACGAAAAGATAAGAATGATTGACTACTCCAACCGCTTACATTGGTAGGTGTCGCACCTCAAAAAATACGACCTCACGAGAAAAGCTCGCCAATTAGACATGACAGAAGAGTCTCCACCGAACTTTATTTATTCCCAAAAGAGTGAAAGGGAAAATATCGAGAAAACCCAAGGAATCAGAAAAAGGATAGGACAAGGTCATCGCAACCATTGTTGGGGTTCGGAAGTCGGTTATGCCAGGGGAAGATATTAGCATCCCTCACATTCGTTGTACTCAACGAGAACCATCTAGGTTGTCTGCGCATGAAAGAGTGTCGTTTAAATAAAGGTTTATCTACTAAAGGGAAAACGGATGTTTTTATTAAGGATGCTCGCCTCAAAGTTGGTCTCGTGACTACATACCCTCATGGTACAATGAGAAAGTCAGAGCTTCGTAGTTCTGCCTAAAAAATGTTTGTTTGTTGGTTGATTTTACCTTGAAAAAGGATTTTCGGAGGGTGGCCCTAAGGCGCAAAAAAGAGTTTGAATGAGTTTATGTTGTTTTTATGTTTTTGAAAAGATATTTTTCTTGATTAAGATTGCACTAAAGACTATGGGTAGAGGCGATTATTCCAATCAACCAAGTCGAACGCCTTATGTTTAAATAACCATAATGAGTGTAGGGAACCTCCATTCTTACCGCTTCTCCACCACTTAAGGCTCGTGGCGCACAAACCCAATCGTATCTTATTGTGATTTTGGGTTTGTTTGAGAAAGAGTAGCTTGATGTTGGATCAAGGGTTTGTTGGATTGATTATGAAAATGTTTTGGTGAATGGGTAGGTTGATGGCGATGCACAAGGCAATCGACTTACAAAGGGTGAATGCAAATGTAGTGTGATTGGTTGAGAGGTTGATAGTGAAGAAAACCTATTGAGTTGGTTTATTATGAAAATGTTTAGCGTTTTATCAATCCTATTTGATGTTTTGAAAAGGGTGTGGTTGATTTTATTCTTGAATTAGGGGAGCCTAAGCAACTAGCAAGCAAGGAGAAAGTGGTAAAGTTATTACACGTCATGGGAGTAGGGATACATTTGTTCAAATGGGGATGTAATAAGCAATAAGCACACAACCCAAATGATAAACTAAACGTGCACTAGCAAAGTGGACTCGTCTTTTAGCCGACCAACTAGAAGTAATTAATCAAATAAGTCTCATTGTAAGAAAGCCCAATAGCAAGCTATGAATGATGTGCAAAAGTGTGTCCTAAGACAAAGCAATACAAGGATAAAGATAACCAAGATCCAAAGCTCCTTTGCTAGGATTTCTGTATAGTTTCCAAACTCCATGATGCCAAGGATAGTAACCACAGTCCAAGCTTAAAAGTTTTTTAGGGTTTTGATAATTTTATCATGTTTTTGTGTTTTTCTTATTGAGATGAACAAGATAATATGAAGATGGCAATAAGATATAAACAATGATAATATGAACAAGGATATAAGATCAATGATATAAGTAGCAAGAAAAGTAAATGACAAAAAGATAAAGCAAGAGAATAAGAAGCGGAAATTAAAGTTAGTTGTTAGTTGTTAATTGTCATTGAATGAGTGATTACTTTTGGAATCGGGTCCAATGTAGCGCTATGTTAAGCAATCATAGCATAATCTATGAGGAAGATCATACTATAGGAAGCCGGTCAATAATAATGTTTGTGTTAAAACACGATAGAGAAATGATATGTAGATCATTATCCAAAAATTATGCCACACGAAAAGAAAAAGAGAACGGTCTCGTCTTAATCAAGAACTTCTATCGATTAATCAAAGGTAACCTATCAAGATCCCAAAGTATGAAGAATGTCCATATGATCATTCTCCACAGATTTGAAATAATGAAGGTTAAACAACTTCAACAATCAATAATCCAAGATATGTAAGACTTCATCGACCAAAAATGAAAAAAGAAATCAAAATGAAAATCAACATGGAATGATAATGAAATGACAAAGTAACATAGTAGATCAAGAGAAAATTTTAATATTACAAAATAAATATTAAAAAAACTAGAAATAATAAAAAAGAATAAATATAAAAAGAAAAAGAAAGAAATGGGAAGGGTGGCGCATGGAGTAATGAGGGTGTGTGTGTGGTAAAAACAAAATGGGATTCCAAGCCCATCAATCAAGGTCAGGCACGGATCAACAAATATCATGTTTTACAACAGCTAAACAAGACAAGGCAAAAATTAGAATCCCTTCTCCTTTTTAAAAACCAAAATGATTTACGAAGGAAGAAAAAGTCAAAGCAGCATTTCTAACCTTTACTGCGATCTCTCTCTCTCTCTCCCTCTCTCCCTCTCTCTCAATTCTTCTATTTAGATTTGTGCTTAAATCTTAATCATTCTTCATCTCTCCATTTCGCTCTTTGGTTTGTATGGTTCGCTTCACTCTTCTCTGTTTCGCTCTTTGTTATGGTTTCACTATTTGGTTTTGGGTGTGTGAAGAAAGGTTGATTGAAGGCTTAGTTGTTGTGAGGAGGTTTATGCGTTTTAAAGAAGATGAAGGTTGAGTTGATTAAGAGTCAGGTTTGAGTGGAATGAAGGGTTTTTGATGAAGGTGACTTGGAGAGATTTTGGCAGCATAAGGTTGGCTTCAAAAAGCTTGCAAAATGAGGAGCAAAGGGTGGAATTTATAGGAGAGAAGGTGAGTCTCAATTGGATTTTTCATTGCCATTTTAGTGTCGTTTTTTCATTTTATTTCGTACGGATTGTGACGTGTTTTGTATTATGAAAATTGTTGGTTATTTGTTGTGCCCATGTATTGCAATTGCTTACTTCGTGACGTTACAAGTTGTGGGGTCGGTTTGTGAAAGTGTTAGCTTGGGTGGATTGAAGGCTTGTATTTGGTTTATGGAGGCTTAGAGCATCTCGTGGTTTGGCTCATGTTATTAGCTGAAGAGTGTTATTGTGTATGGATGGCTGGTGTACGGCTTGGAATGTATTGTGCGTGTGTAATCGTAGCATGGCTGATGATGGTTTGTAAATTGGCTGATGCATAGTATGTTATGTTTTTTATGTTTTACTGCTGCTTGGACCATGGATTGATGCGTGGAGGCTTGTTGTATGAAGTGGTGGCTTGCGTGTAGTTGTTTGGGTGGGTCATGGGATGTTGCTTGGTCGTGTTGTGTGTGAAAGAATGTGCTGAAGATTTTGGCAATTGGAATTAACTTGTATGAAGCATGTTGTTGGGTTGCAACATTTTTTTTTGTAATTTGAAGTTATGGGCTTTTAGTTTTTTGTAATGATTTTTGTAATTAGTTGTATGAAAAAAAATGGATCATGGGCTTATGTATTGATTTTGGGTTTTAATCACTTTTTGCACCCTTATCACTTCACTTGAACAAAAACTTAGCATTGTCTTATGAACCATGATAAAATGCTTAAACTTGATTGAATTTTACATATGGACACAACTCTTGAAACCAAATGAATATCTTGAAATTCTCACTAGAATCTTGAATCGGTCCTTGAAAAATAAAATCCACCATGAATCGATCTTTGAGAAATCAGATTAAACATGAATCCACCTTGAACTTTGACCATGAATAGATGGTGCGCTTGAATTCTCTTGAACCAATGATAAGATCACATCATCAGGACTTGTAAGGACTTGAAATATAAACCAAATGCATTGAATTGAAAACTCTGCAATTTGACTTCATCAGCTACCTTGAATTGGCATAAAAACCCTAATTGGAACCTCAAACACAAATCACTTGAATTAAGCACACCCTAGCCTTGATCATGAAACAATCTTTTGCCTAACCAAGATTAGTTCAATACCAATTGAACCTCAATCAATACTGCACACACATGCCTGACCTGATAGCCTTGCCTGACACACAACTCATCCTTGCAACAACTTGAGCAGAAACAACATATTTTTTTTGGATTTTTGAATAATGGTTAGTAGATGGAAACACAGATGAAGGTAATATTATACAGGCATGACAAATTTGGGGTATGAAAATAGGCCGATAGACAAAGACAAGAATGACTAACTACCTCGACCGCTTACACAGGCATGTTAATCGACAAGAAATAAATGATCAACTACTCCAACTGCTTGCATTGGTAGGTTAACAAAAAAAGGGGACACGGTCAGCTACTCCAGCCGCTTAAACTGCTAGGCTAATCAAAATGAGGGATTCTCTGAGCATTAACAGGAAAAACTCTCAAAGGACATATTGATCAACCATTCTAACCGCTTACATTGGTAGGTTGATCAACACTAGGAACTATAATTAACTACTCAAATTATAACACTTTGAATTCAACTAACTTGTTTAATTGAGCTTTTGTTGCTTTATTTAATTATTTAAATGATTTAATATGATTTTAATAATTTAATTGGTGATAATATGTGATATGTTGTGCTTGGGGATTATTAGAATTTTAATTAGTTTATTTAATAAAAATAGTAGATTATCAATTAAATAAATAGAAAAATAAGAGAAATAGTTATATTGGGGAAAAAGTATGATTTTTAGAAAAGTAAGGGAAGGAGGATAAAGTGGAGATTAGTGGAGGGGTAAAAGTGTGAAGAAGTAAATTAATTTTAATTTAGGTCAAAATAAATAGTAAAGGGGGAGGAGAGCCAAATTTCACTGATACGTAATAGTTGCAAAAGTGGGAAAAAGAGGCAAGGTGAGAAGATAAGAGAAAGGGAATGAGGGAGAAGAAATCACCATAGCAAGAACTTGAGGATTGCTGGAAATTCATGTAGGGGGACTACTTAAATAAAGGTGTATTGCATGAGGAATAGAGAGGGATCATGACCCTCCTATAGGTTTTTCTCACTATTGTTGTGTTTTATGAGTTTTGATGAGGATTGTATGATCATCTAAGTTAATTTCCATGTTTAATGTGTGAATTCGTGCTCTGTCATGTGCTGAATAATATGTATAATATGTTGGTATGAGTTATGAATTTGGTTGTTGCCATTGATGTGCTTTGGTGTTAGGAGTATAAACTTGAATTTGGGATTAATTGATTAAATAGAATGATAATTAATGAGTATGTGATGATTTGATCCCTGTATCATATATATTTATTGTTTTTTGTGCAAATCGGGGTACTTGAGGTTAAAATCGGAGCCTTGAATGAGCTCTCATGGCAAAAACATAGAACACTACATTCTGCAACAGTTTGATGGGCATCACAGCGTGACGGGTTGTCCATCATGCTTCTGGAATAGCCTACAGTTGTTAGCAGAGTGACGAGGAGACTGTCATGGTATCTAGGAGGAATTTCCTTGCCTGTTGTCACAAAGGTGACGAGTGATGAAGGAATTAGTGATAAGCTGGGTGACGGTTGTCACCCAGTTGATGACTTGGTCGTCATGGCTGCCAGAGAGTATTTTCGAGCGTGCAATCTAGTTTTTGATGTTGTTTTCTTGTGTGGTTAACATTTAACTGTTGTTTTCGGGTACTTGGTGTACATAATTAATTATGGTGAATTATTATTATGGAGAAATAATAATTGGATTAATTTGCATAATTATATATGTTGAATTATGATTATATGATTGATTTTGTTATGTTATGAATACAATTATGTGTCGTAAATGTAATTTTATGTGTTATGTTAAGGTATGTAGTTCAAAAGTGGGGACTACAGTTTCATGCTATATTGCCTTGTTGATTATGGTTAGAAGTGTAACCATAATTGTTGTTGTTGCATTATTGTATGTTATGCATCATATTGTGTCGATGTATTGAAAGAGGCGAGTCATGGGTTCAGAAGTGGGGACCTATGATCGTCCGAGATTTAGAAGTGGGGACCTGGGATTCAAAAGTGGGGGCCCGATTCAAATGAGGAACCATTTTTTAGTGTACGAGATTAGTAACAAACCTCTGATGTCCAAATTGGTACCACATGCATATAATTGAGTTGTGAGTCGCATTGCATGCATAAAGACTATGTGAATTTGATTATTGTGCTAATTCCTAATTCAATGTGTGTTATTGATCATGTGGTTTAATCTACCCTTGCATTCTTTTTCCCTATTAATATATTTGAGTGTATTCTCACCCCTTTCTTGTTTGTTTTATATTGTTATGTACATTGTTGTACAGATACTCAGGAGGAGTAAGTGTTGTTGTGAGTTGGAAGATGGCCTTTGGATGATTTCTTCGTTTAGTCTATCATTTTATCGCTATTTAGTTGGTTTATATGCTCTGACCTGTAACACCAGGAACGGGGTGTGTTATTTGTTTTGAGTTAATTTTTGGTTTATGTTACTTTAATTAAGTATTCCAATTCAATGGGATATTTGAAATTATGTTATTTATTTAAGTAGCATCCTAAAATATGAATTTATCCTTTTAATTGTGAGTCGTTGTTTAGGGTATAACAACATCCACTTACACTGACAAGCTAATTGAAATGAGAGGTTCTCTGAGCATTAACAGGGAAAACTCTCAAACGACGGATTGATTAACTACTCAAACCACTTACATTGGTAGGCTGATCAACACTAGAAAATATGATTAATTACTCCAGACACTTAGACTGACAGGTTAATCGAAATGAAGGATTCTTTGAGCATCAACATGAAAAAATCTCAAAGGAAGGATTGATCAACTACTTTAACCTCTTACATTAGTAGGTTGATCAACACTAGAAAACAGAATTAGCTACTCTAGTCGCTTATAGGGACAGGCTAATCGAAATGAGGGATTCTCTGAGCATTAACAGGGAAACTCTTAAAGGACAGATTGATCAATTACTCCAACCACTTACATTGGTAGACTGATCAACACTAGAAAACACGATCAACTTCTCTAGCCGCTTACACTAACAGGCTAATCGAAATGAGGGATTCTCTGAGCATTAATAGGGAAAAATCTCAAAGGACAAATTGATCAACTACTCCAACCACTTACATTGGTAGGCTGCTCAACACCAAAAAACACGATTAACTACTCCAGCCGCTTACAGTGACAGGCTAATCAAAATGAAAGATTCTTTGAGCATTAATAGGGAAAGCTCTCAAAGTACAGGTTGATCAACTACTCCATCCACTTACATTGGTATGCTGATCACCAAAAAATATGATTAACTACTTCAACCGCTTACACTAACAAGATAATCATAATGAGAAAACACAATTAACTACTTCAGTCGCTTACATTGACAGGCTAATTAAAATGAAAGATATGACCAACTACTCTAAACGCTTTCGCTGGTAGGCTAATCTAGAAGGAAATTGGCAACTCCACTGAGGATAGAAATGATTAACTACTCCAACCGCTTATGTTGGTAGGTTAATCGTAGCGAGAGATTATCTAAGAATTAACAAGGAAAACTCTCCAGGGAAATAAAGAAGCGATTAACTACTCCAACTGTTCACGCTGGTAGGTTAGTCGACAAAAGAAAATGGATGAGAGATTCACTGAGAATTAATAGTGAAAACTCTCAAAGGAAGTTCCACCAAGGAAATCTATTACCTATATTTACTGGGGAAGACTCACTGGGGATTAATTGGTATCACATAAGACAACCTTCAATTATGGAAGGGTTCCATGAAGGACTCACTAGGGAGTATGTTTGCTGGGAAAATCTTCAAAGGAGACTCTGTGGGGAGGTTACCTACTGGGGAAACCAACAAGAAATCAGGTTGATACAAGAAACTCACGAAAAGTTGTGATTAGCTTAGCTGAGGATTGATCTGGGCTTTCATGAAAGGTACAAAATCTTCGTTTATGTTATGTATGCATGTTTGGTTATCTAATGTAATGCTATACATGTGTGGATATGTTATGCATGAAATGTATATGTGCCAATAAAAATTGGACTTTTAGAGTAAATATGTTAAGCAAGGCTTGATTTTCTTTTGTTGAAAAGGCCAAGCAAAGTTAAGTTTTGAAGTACCAATGACAATTGGTGTTTGGTGTGCCAATGAAAATTGGACTTTTGAGTACCAATGACGATTGGTTTTTGGTTTAAAGAAAAATTGGATTTGGGGTTATCAATAAAAACTGGGTTCTAGAGGTGCCAATGAAGATTAGACTTTGGTTTTTTCACGTTTGTTTTACAAGGCTTCATGCTTTGGGAATACGCCAGATGAATGCAATGATATGCTAGAGCAAAGCAACATGATTTATGAATCTATTTAAGGTCGTGAGCACTGAGCATCATGTTTAACTTAATTACCTATTTTTTCATAATTGGTTATTCCATCTTAACAACCGCTTAACACTTGTTCTGGTTTGCTTCAATGCCTCTCTCGATCAGATAAAAACCCAAGAATTTTCCGGATCTAACTCTGAAGGTGAATTTCTTTGGATTGAGCCTCATGTTATATTGTCTAACCCAACAGAACATGATAGTTAGGTGCATGTTGCTTTGCACTTCTTTGCTTGATTAGACGATCATGTCATCCATGTAGGTTCTAATGTTTTTCCTATTTATTCTTCAAAGATTTTCTTCATCATCCTCTAGTATGTCGCCCATGTGTTCTTCAAGACAAAAGACATTACTTTGTATCGTTTGGTTTGGTCCATCATAAGGGAGTTTTATCCCTATCTGCCTCGTACAAGAATATATGGTTGTAGCCAGAATATGCATTCATGAATGATAAAAAAAATTGTAGCCAACTGAGTTGCCTACTAGTGTATCAATTTTTTAGAGTGGATACTAGTCTTTCGGGCAGGCTCGGTTGAGGTTGGTGTAATCAACACATATTCTCCATTTCCCAAATGCCTTCATGACTAGTACAACATTGGATAGTCATTCATTATATCTTCCATCAAAAATAAATTTGGCATCAAGTAAGCCCTGGACTGTAGTATTCGTGGTCGCTTCAATCTTTATGAGGGGTTGTCGTGTCCTTATGAGGGCTACATACCAGGCGAAGGGGTCAATATTCAATCGTTGACAAGCTACATTGGGGTCTGTGTCAGTCATCTCGTGTAGAGAGACTGCGAAAAGATCTATATTGGATTTAAGGCTTTCCACGAGTCTCTCCTTTATCGTAGATGGAAAATCAACTCGTTCAGGAACGGATCTTGTTGGATTCTCATCGAGTTATACAACTTCAAAGTTTCTAGTTGGGACTGGTCTCCAGGAATTCTCTTTGATCTTCGGTGGCAAGCTGAGTTCGTCATTTGTAGGACATCATCTTCTCGTATATCGAGGTCAACTACAAGGATGGTGGACATATGAGTTTTTTTCATTTTCTTTCTGAAGGTGAGATCGGTTATGCAAGGGTGTTTTTAGTATTGTTTCGTGTATTAGACAAGCTATATGTAGATCGACTAAATTAATGACTGGTTCATAAGAGTCCTAGTGATACTTCATTTTTAGGTGGACATAAGAAGCCATATCATTTAGCGTTTCCATGAAAGTCTCCTTGAGACGCAATTGTAGCCGTATCCACATGAAAATACCAAAAAAAAACACGTTCATGGTTCTCTCATTCTTCCCTTCTCCAAGAGAAACTAGTAATTTTATGGTTCTACTAGAAAAATGATTGAATCGTTTAATGTTAGAAGAATCATTCCTTCATATATAAGAGATCTCGATCGTCTTATATTCCTAAAAATGTTAGTGTACATTACATTGCAAGAACTCCCATTATTAACAAGGATCCCTGACACCGAGTGGTTCTCTATAGTGAAAGTCATGACCAATGAAAGTGTCGCGTTGGAAATCCTGTTCACCTTCTCTTTATCTTTGAACCCTATGATATGTCTATCTTTTTCCTATTTCCTAGTCGCCATCGGCGATCTTCAATAGTCTTATATCAAATGTTTTTTTTGCTTACTTCCCATTTTCTAGATGATGCGCCGATGATCAGAGAAATGATGAGGTTAGGAATGATTCAAAGATTGATGAAACCACAATGATTCTAACAGTTGGATTGAAAATCGTCATTTTCTTTAAAGCAAGATCGATGCAGCCAATTCATGGCTTTGAAATCAGAAATATTTGATTGTGGGATTTGTGTGAATGGAAGTCAGTTCTCACATGCAACACCACTATTTAGTTTAAGAACAAAAAATAATGGATATGAAGATGTGAAGTCGATTGGAACGACAACGAGTGATTTCCGATACGAAGGAGAAATATGGACCTAAAAGGTTAACACTCCAATGCCTAAGTTAATGGGACGTGGAAAAAATGATAATGTTAGTTATGGTGAGAACATATATATGATCAACATGTGACAGTTTTTATATACAAGAGGTGGTTAGAATCACTCAATTTTCCTCGACGTGAGATGCGGGAGACCATTTGATTAAATGTAACAATGTACGATCATCAAATGGTAAGATTGAGTGTTCGCTTCTTAATTGAGGGCATAACCCAATGAATATGTCTTGAGTTGGACCCTATTATGATTGGGTCACTCCGTCTTTTGGGCCTATGGGCGGCCTGAAACATGACAATTTAGTCATTTTTATTTATATTTTAAGAAATTTTAAAAATTAACTGTATTTAGTTAAAAAAAATTATCATCATGAAATAATTTATTTTAATAATATTAATCGAAACATTTTTTTTAGTTTAATTATTGTTTTGTTGTGAAACCAAAATTGATTAGTGAATCAATGGTTGCGAATGATAGCGGTGGATCCGAGTTTCTAATGTGGCAAGGGAAGGGCTGACCTGCAAGGTGGCACTCCAACACTCAAGTCAGTATGTGAGGGAGAATAGTGAATGAAAATTGAGTTTGAAAGTGTGTACCTGAATTCTTCGTGTGTATCCTTTATATAATGAGATTGTTATAACAACTTGCTATTTGTTAGACATGTGATACAGAAAGTCGTTGGATGTATATTGGATTTGGATTGCATGTACTCTTTCATAGGGTAGTTCTCGTGCGCGGTGAGTACTTTAGATGAATAATAATTCCTTCCGAGTGGTCAAATGATTGGTAATTTGGTCGACCTGGAACAATTGCTATGTATTATTAGTGTAACAAATTTTACACCAATAATACATCCTAATCATTCAAATATATTATTTTAAAAAAGATTAAAATTAAAAAATAAATATTTCAAACAAATTAACTTTTGTGATTAAATAACACTATATAATATTTTATATTGTATCAATTAATTTTTCTCTCCATGTTAGACATGTATTTGAGCGGAGCAATATTTGGAATTGGAATATCTAAACAAGTCATCCAAAATTTTATATATATATATATGTTCTGGACTGTATCCATGGCTGGACATGGCCCAATCCGCTTCTGCTCCAGAGCGGCCCAAATCGCCTAAGTCCAACCCACAAGAGGGCAAAAGTTACCTTTCTGCCCCTCCAACCGGGCAAGGAACGCGTCGTTCCTCCCCGAAATTACTGCCCGTTACGCACGGCTCCATTGCTCCCCGAACAGTCAAGGGCAGGTGCCCGAAACCATGCATGTGCCCGACATAACGGCTAGTTTCGGGCACTCTGCCCGACATAACGGCTAGTTTGGGTAGTTACCTATTCTTTGGGAAAACGGTTATTCCGCCTCGAAAATAGGACCGTTGGCCACGCGCTGAGGGCTCTATATAAACCCTCTCGCTTGAGAGGGTGAGGTATCCAATATTCACCCTACGAATTAATACTTTGTACTTGCCCCTTTTCTCTGACCCTTTCTTACTTGAGCGTCGGAGTGCCTTGCAGGTACACCCCCTCCTCTCCATACGACCAGCATCCCAGACGCACTTGGTGGCCTACTTCTACAGGATTTGATCCTGCCTTCACGATCAGTGGCGCCGTCTGTGGGAATCATTATTCTCCCCATCTTTCTTTCCCCAGAAACCGAAGATCAAAACAATTCTCAAAGATCATCATCATCATGGCCTCTCAAGATCGCGCCAAGGATGCTCTCCAAACCACTGTCTTCCCCATCAACAAATCTGATGCTGACAACCATTCATCTCTCCTCCGAGATGCCCATTTTCTAAGGGACGGAGCCACTTCTTCTCCTTCCCCTACCCCTGCTGATCGCAACAACGATCAATCTTCACTTGACGTCTAGCCCGTTCCTGTTTCGCCCAACGCCGACCCGGCCGTGGCAGTCCTCCTGGAGGCGATCAATAAAACCAACACCCTGATCCTGCAGCAGAACGAGAGGATAGAGGCATTAGAAGAATCCAAGCGTCCAAGATCCCCTCCTCCACGGAGGAACCAGCGACGATCAAGGAACCCGCAGCCCCGGAGAGATATTAACCGGAGACTGCGCCAAGAGCATGACCCTTGCACCGCCCGGAAGCGTGACCAGGTTTCCCCGCGTGACCAGCACTCACCCGGCCATAAGAGGACTCGAAGGAATGAGCGGTCTCCCCTGGTCAAGTCTAAAGGTCGGGCCCGTTCACCGTCTCCCCGAAGGAATCGCTCACCTTCTCCTCGAAGGAACCATTCCCCTTCTCCCCGAAGGAACCGTCGCCGCGAGCGTACCCTTCGGTCCCCATCATTCACCAGTTCTAGCAGTGACGATGAGCCTCGCGCCCCATTGTCCCAAGAGATCTTGGCTACCTGTCTCCCAAAGGGCCTGGAGAAGCCCCCGTCACTAGGCACGTACGACGGAACCACTGACCCCGACGAGCACATCGAGAACATCGATGCGCTGCTGGACTACCGCGGCGTACTAGGCGCCATCAAATTCCAGTTGTTTCTGACCACGCTCTGAAAGGGGGCGATGACATGGTACAAGCAGCTGCCCGAGGAGTCCATCACCTCATGGAGACAACTGGGAAGGATGTTCTCACGGTATTTCACAGCTTCTCGCCGTCATCCCAAGACTGAGGCCTCCCTTGGGGCCATAATCCAAGGAAAGGACGAACCTCTCCGTACATATATCGAAAGGTTCAACAAAGAAGCAGTACAAGTCCCTACAACGGACAAAATGAAGAAGTTTCTGCTCGAGCAAGGGCTCTGCCCGGGCTCCGAGTTCTCTAAAGTCTTCGGCCTCGCACCACCGAGGAACCTAGACGCCCTCCTCCTCAAAGCCCAATCACACATTCAGTACGAAGAGAATGTTGTGGCCTGCAACGTCCGGGCATCACATCATCAGGAGAACGCTCAGACCTCCAGAGGTGAGGAGGCCTTAACATCTCGTCGAGGTGAACGGAGGCGCGAGGACTGTCGTCGTGACTCCCATGACAACAAGGGGCCCTCCGGGCGGTTCCATGACTACACCCCCCTGACAGTCTCCAGGGAGAAGATATTGTCTGAATGTGCCAATTCGGAGTTCAAGCAGGCAGGGGTCCGCTTCCCCAAACAACTACCGGCCAGACCAAGCATGGACAAATCGAAATACTGTCGTTTCCACAAGAGTCACGACCACACTACAGAAGACTGCATCCATCTGAAGGATGCCATTGAGATACTGATCAGGGACGGCCACCTGAAATAGTTCGCGAAGAAGAAGGAAAGTCCTCGGCAGGACGCCCAGGAGTCCAAGAAGATAGAGGAGGAAGTACCCTCCTCGGAAGACGCCAGCATACAGGTCGCTATGTCCATATCGCGACCGAAGGACTTCTACATCCTGGACGGGCTCAGCACCCCTACTTATTTCGCGGCCCACAGCCCGTGGGAGACGTTTCCCTCCGCCATGGTTATCTCCGGCGGGGGCTTCAACAAAGTCATGGTGGGCTCTGTGAAACGAAAATTCGAGCATCTGATCAACACAAGCTCCAACAAGGTGACCATGCTTGATCAGGCCCAGAAGGGCTCCGTTCCCATCTCCTTTACCGAGAAGAGTTCCTTGGGGGATCCCCGAACTCGAGCATACCTTTGCTCGTCAGAGCCCGAATGACGAACTTCGACGTTCGCAGAATCCTCGTCGACCAGGGCAGCTCGGTCGACATCATGTACTCCCAGCTGTTTTCAACACTTCAGCTGGACGAATCACACCTTACCCCCTATATAGGGTCTGATTTACAAGGATTCAATGGATCAGTGACCAAGCCATGGGGATACGTCGAACTGATCGTAACCTTTGGATCAGCTGAGACGGCCAGATCCGTCAAGGTACAATTTCTGGTAATAGATTGCCCGTCGCTTTACTAGTGCATTTTCAGAAGGCCAACTCTGGCCGAGTTGGTAGCGGTGCCTTCAACAGTCTACCTGAAGATGAAGTATTACACTTTGAAAGGAATGGTCGCTACCCTCCACGGCGACATCAAAGCTGCACGACGATGTTTCGAAGTAGCTACAAAGGGGCTCAACGCCATTGCGTCCAAGCCAAAAGCGTCGAGTAAGCCAGCGTTGCCAAGCAGCTCCGACGAAGCCAAGCCTCTGCCCCAGGTCGACTCCATCGACCTCGACAGTCACTTCCCCGAAGAAGGCCAACAGGTGGAATGAGCAGCTTCAGCCAACCCGTCTACATCGTCCAGCAGCAGCTCCCATCCGATGCGCCTAATCCCGGATGGCAACTTTGAGATCATTCTGTTCGGCGACGACCCTCAGCGGGGAGTGAAGATTAGAGCAGACCTGCCCGACATCGCGAGGAAGTAGCTCAAAGCATGCCTCCATGAGAATGCCGACCTCTTCGCATGGAGCGCCGCCGAAGTGCCCGGCTTGGATCCATCTGTCGCCTGCCACCAGCTGACAACTGACTCGGTCGTCAAGGTCGTAGGACAACGTAGGAAAAAGCAGTCTCCGGAGAAAACGAAGGCTGCTTAAAAAGCTGTAAAGGACCTCCTCGAGGCCAAATTTATTTCGGAGGCCAAGTACACCACTTGGCTGTCCAACGTTGTACTAGTTAAAAAATCTAATGGAAAATGGCGTATGTGCATTGATTACACCGATCTCAATAAGGCATGCCCGAAGGATGCCTATCCCCTCCCCAATATTGATAAACTTATTGATAATTCTCCCAGTTTTAAACTTTTATCGTTCATGGGCGCCTACTCATGCTATAATCAAATTCCAATGGCAATGGCCGACAAAAAATACACGGCCTTCATGACCGAATCGGGCAACTATTACTACAACGTAATGCCCTTCGGCCTGAAGAACGTCGGAGCAACCTACCAAAGAATGATGAACAAGGTCTTCCGGGGAGAAATAGGCGACATGCTCGAAGTCTACATGGACGACATAATCGTGAAATCCCACGAGGAAACCGATCATACTGCCCATTTGAGAAAGGTCTTCGAACAGGCCAAGAAATACAAAATGCATTTTAATCCGGAGAAGTGCACGTTCGGTGTCCGAGCAGGCAAATTCCTCGGCTTCTACTTAACGGAACGAGGAATCGAAGCCAACCCCGATAAATGTCGAGCATTCTCCGAGTTTCCTACGCCCAAGTCCAAGAAATCCATCTAGTCCCTCAACGGGATGCTCGCGTCACTATCTCGTTTCGTGGCCAAATCTGCACAACACGCCCTACCATTCTTCAAACTCCTTCGCAAGGAGGCAACATTCAAATGGACCAAGGAATGTGACAAGGCCCTTCTCCATCTGAAATGGCCACTCTCAGAGCCACCAGTCCTCTCCCGACTGGACAATGGCGAAACGTTGTACCTATACCTCACCGTAGCAACCGAAGCAGTAAGCGCCGCTCTCATCCGCGAGACACCTGACGGGCAGAAGCCCATATACTTCATGAGCAAAGCACTGCAGGGACCAGAACTAAGGTACCAACAGATAGAGAAAGTAGCACTGGCCCTCATCAACGCGGCCAGAAGACTAAGACACTACTTCCTGGCCCACACGATCGTGATTCGAACAGATCAACCCATAAAGCAACTGCTTAGACGACCAGATATGGCCGGTCTAATGCTCAAATGGTCGCTTGAACTATCCGAATTTGACATCCGGTATAAAGGCAGGAAAGATCTCAAAGCCCAGGCTCTGGCCGACTTCGTCGCAGAAATGACGTTCGCAGACTCCCCCGCGAGCGAAGCACGTAAATGGACCATTTTTGTGGACAGTGCCTCAAGCTCGGCAGGGAGCGGTGTGGGAGTCATCCTGGAAAGCAACAAAGGAATTATCGTCGAAGTATCACTCACCCTATCCTTCCCAACCTCGAACAACCAGGCTGAATACAAGGCCTTCCTCGCTGGGCTACGCCTAGCCGAGGACCTGGGCGCAGAAGAAGTCGTCATCTGCACAGATTCACAACTCGTGGCCCTCTAGGTCCGGGGAGAATATCAAGCCAAAAATGACAACCTGACCAAATACTTATCCCTGGTCAAGAAGGAAATGGCGAAGTTCGCAATAGTGGAAGTGAAACATGTTCCCCGCGAACATAACGTGCGAGCAGACGTGCTATCCAAACTAGCCAGCACAAAGAAGAAAGGCGGAAACAAGTCCGTCATACAGGAAGTACTTCCTCGACCCAGTATCGAGAAGGCCTCCCCGACCCTCGACGTGCAGGTGATCGGCGACAACAACTGCTGTATGACCCCTGTTTACAACTATCTCGCCAAAGACGAACTTCCGTCTGACCCAAAAGAGGCCAGTACAGTTAGGCGAAGAGCCTGCTCTTATGTCTTGGTCGAAGATAAACTCTACAGGCGGGGATTCTCCATTCTGTTGCTCAAGTGTGTTGAGGAAGAAATGGTCGCGCACATCCTGCGCGAAATCCACGAGGGAATCAATGCCCAACATCTCGACGGAAGGTCCCTTGCTCGAAAGGCCCTCCGAGCAGGATATTACTGGCCGACCATGCAGCACGACGCAAAAGAACACGTGAATAGATGTGATAAATGCCAACGGCATAGGTACATGCACCTGGCTCCACCTAACGAACTCAAGGCAATGTCCTCCCCGTGGCCATTTTCTTGGTGGGGCCTAGACATCCTAGGACCCTTCGTAGTAGGATCGAATCAGAACAAATACCTAATAGTGGACGTAGACTACTTCACAAAATGGATATAAGCGGAGGCTCTAACCAAAATAATCGCCCTCAACATACTGCGTTTCTACAAACGAAACATCCTCGCACGTTTCGGTATTCCCCAAGCAATAGTGACTGACAATGGGACGCAATTCACAGACAGGAAGTTTCAGGACTTCGTCACCCAATTGGGTATGAAGCAGCACTTCGCATCCGTCGAGCACCCCCAAACAAACGGGCAGGCTAAGGTAGCTAACCGAGTCATCCTTCAAGGCCTCAAACGAAGGCTGGACAAAACAAAGAAGGCTTGGGTCGAGGAACTGCACAACGTATTATGGGCATACCGTACAACCCCACATTATACAACCGGGGAAACACCCTTCCGTCTAGTATACGGGATCGAGGCTGTAATCCCCGTCGAAGTTCACGTGCTCTCCAGGTGGACAGAGTCGCCCCTAGACGAGGAGATGAACGATGAATCATTAAGAGAAGAACTCGACCTCGTCGAGGAAATCCGAACCGGGGCAGCCCTCCGCGAAGCCTCACTAAAACAAAAAATTACGATCAGGCACAACGCCAAGGTGATACGACGAGAGTTCGACGTGGGAAGCCTTGTTCTAAGAAGAAACCACAAAGACTCTCGCGAAGGCAAACTAGCAGCCAACTGGGAAGGACCCTATCGCGTCCGAGCAAAAACGGAAAATGGGGCCTACTACCTAAAACATTTCAACGGGGAAGAACTTGCTCGACCATGGAACGCCGAAAACCTAAAACAATACTATAGCTAAGGCCCTAATTCTCAGTTCGACCCGTCACGACGACAGACATCAGCTACCGACCACTATGCACGCCTAGGTACAAGCGTTGCGTACCAATAAAGCAGAACCCCGCTCAATAACGAGCCGAGTAACTACTCGACGGTGGTCCTGGATCGAGCATCGCCGTCGTCAAAGTACCATGATTGGAAGAACCCCAACTCACGATGGGACGTTCACGCCGCGAACTCAGGCCTCAAACGCGACCTGAGCTCCGCATCCCCACCAGGACATTCCCTGGCCGTTTGATCAGTACCCCTCACCGCCGAACACATCTACAACGAGCAGTCCCCCTAAAAGTTTGCATAAGTCCAATACTCCCTATCATGGGCAGACACACATTCACAACGAGCATGAGTACAACACTTAGCAAAAAATAAAAGCAAGTAAAACCATGCAGATAGCAGAATCGAACATATAATTTAAATATAAATAAGTGGCCACTAGGACCACGACTGTACTGGATTACATAAAATGGGGGTTATGCCCCCAAATAGATTACAACAATTACTCGGCACGCAGGCCAGACAATTTACAACAAAAAAAAAAAACAGACTCCTCACTCGTCCATGTGCTCAGGCTGAGGCCCCTGGTCCTCCACGGGCTGATCCTTGGTGTTCCCTTCAAGGAGAGTGTCGCGCATAACGATCCGACCATCCTCAACATGAGCCAGATAGTGGGTACCCTCGACAGAAAAGTCAAGCTCGGGGTTCACCACCCGCAGTTGAGCCACGGCGTTTCTGAAGGATTCATCCGCGACGACAATACTATCATCCTCAGCCATTAGCATACGGGCGACCAGCTCGGATCTCATCTTTAATTCCTTCACATCTTCCGGCTCATCTTCACCTGGGGCGTTGACCACCCTCAACTGCCGAACCAGCTCCTCAAAAACTTTCTTCTCTGCCGCCAGCGTGGAATTCTCCTTCTTCAACCGAGCTACCTCTTCCTCAGCCTTCTTCTGAGCTTCGTCTGCACCCTTGGCCTCTTCTTTGAGGGATGCCATAGCAGCCTGGGCAGCATTAAGTTTGGACTCAGTTGCAGAGTCCCCTTCAGCATAAACAGCTTCCATCTCCAGCATCCTAACCAAAGCTGAAGCGTCTTGAGCCACCAACGCCCTCTTGCTCAGGCGGTCCATGCTTTCCAAACGAAGAGACTCAGCCCGAGGCACTACCAAGGAGTTTCCCTCAAAGAATCTCCTATCAAGGATGCAAGGAGGAAGCTCGAACTTCCCTTTCTTCGGTACCCGAGTGAGATCCACAGCGTCAGTAACCCTTGGCCGCTTGGATCGTCTGGTCAAAGGAATGGGAGATCCCCGGGGAGCCGGAGTATGAGAAGAAGAGGTCCCCGCAGCAGACTGAACCAGAGGGGGAGCACGAGCACCAGCAAACCAAGACTTCAGGGGAACCGCTTCAGCCTTGTTCCTCGCAAGAGCGTTCTTCACAATCCTCTCATGGGCCTGAGGCATCTCACCTGCACAAACAAAAGGAAAACAAGTTAGTTACGAGGAAAAGAATAATACGAGCAAATCTAAAATAACTAAAACTAGCAAGCAGCTTCTCAACTTCCGCAGGAGTCTTGCACTCCAGCAGTGCCTTGGTGTTAATAAACTGGTACTCAACCCTCTGACTACCGTCCTCCTCGAAGATCGGGTTACCCTTATTCGTCCAGCACTCAGTTGGCAGGAAGGAGTTAACGTTCTTCACCAACTCCTCGTACGCCACAGCATCCTGCCTATGTAGCTCGTGCGGTTGGAGAACGTAGTCACTGGGCTTCTTGGCGAAATGGTCAGGTGCCCAATAAATGGGGAACTTGTAGATTCTCTGCCCAATAAACTTCCCCGCCTCGTCGCGCAGGTAGTTCCCATCCTCATCCACCTCAATCTCCCAGACGTGTGTACTATCCTGGGCAGCTTCGGACATGGGCTCGACAACATATACCGCTCCTTGAACGTCTGTATCGACTCCGAAAATGGTTTAAACAATTTGCGAGGCTGCTTCAGAGAGACCCAATCATACTTCCTCCTCGACAGATGCCTTTGAAGATGGAAGACGGTGAAGAACAAAGGGAGAGTAGCCCCGATAGAGAGGTACTCGTACACCAGCTCGAACACCCGGATGAAGGCTAACGAGGTAGGGTGCAGTTGCGTGGGGGCCAACTTCAAATGCACGAACACCGATTGCTGAAAATTGGTGAACGACAACCTCAAACCCAGTTCCTTGAAGGCGTACTCATACATGGTAAAGCGGTCCCCGAAATTCGTACAAACCCGCTCATCCTCGGAGGGAAAGTGCACCTTCCACTCCCTCTCCGGTCCGACCTCCGTGAAGACATCACCCAAGTACGTTGCAAAAGTGAACACATGTTCAGCAGGTTCGGCCACCTCTCACTCCTCCACGGAATCCTCGACGACGTCCTCGTCCATACCCTCCAACTCTTATTCCTCCCCAACATCACTGGAGGAACTCGAAGCCGTCGAGCTACTACTATCCGAAGAGCTTGTTTCTTCCTCGGACGTATCTAAGATAATCTCTCTATCTGGCCCCGTCACCATGTCGATCACTTGAAAAGCAGAGAAGAAAGTGAATTCGACAACAAATCAAATCCACCCTTCCACCGCTGGTCAAGTGAAAGGGCGCGCAAAAGGCTGAGGACAACGTCCCCGACCTAAGCCCTAACATCAAAAAAAAGACTGAAACCTCCCCGCGAGGAGACGCTCGAAACAAATCATCCCCAAGCGAGGAGCTTCCCCGCACTCATACCCAATTTCCGTTCGAAGCTTCGCCGAAAATCACAAAACTTCACCAGAATCTGGGAATATTCTACCGGAAAACTCATCACCCACTCAAAAGATGAACAATCACGACGGTTACACAAGCATCGCCATCGCAACGATGCCGTCAACCGCCCTCCTAACCAAAACATATTAACACGTCCGGCGACATGTCAGAAGTGGAAAAATGGCACAACCACCGTCCACCACCAACAATCGTTGGAAATCAACCTATTTCGTCCCCTAAACCTAGCCCTAACCACATGCAATCTACCATTGACCACCAAAAGGAGTAGAACAAGCACAGGATCGAAAACTTACTTGATTTAAGAAGACGAAAATGGCTGCTCGAAGCTTGGAGCGATGGTTGGAGTAAGCAGACGGTGGTGACGGGTAGGAATGCTGAAGGAGACGAAGAGAAACCAGAGCGAAAAAGTTCCAAATGGAACAAATTCCCCCCTTTTATACAAAGGGGCACGTGCAGACACGCGCTCGTAGGCCATGATGACTAACAACTAGCCATCATTACCTAGTGACTGCTACACGGAGCTCTAGGCACACGTGGCGCCCCAACGTTTCCAATTCTGACTGACCTTTAGTCTCCCCGGACACCGGGGAACAAGGTCACGACCACGAATCTCACGGACACCAAGGGTCACGGGCACACTGAGACAACCCTCCTCGTCTTCAAACGACGACTTCACGCTAGATCCCCAGAGTAACGAGTTGTCCTTAAGTCATCACTCCCATGCTCGGGAGCAACGACTTGGGGGGCTCCTGTTCTGGACTGGACCCATGGTTGGACATGGCCCAATCCGCTTCTGCTCTAGAGCGGCCCAATCTGCTTCTGCTCCAGAGCGGCCCAAATCGCATAAGTCCAACCCACAAGAGGGCAAAAGTTACCTTTCTGCCCCTCCAACCGGGCAAGGAACGCGTCGTTCCTCCCCGGAATTATTGCTCGTTACGCACGGCTCAATTCCTCCCCGAACAGTCAAGGGCAGGTGCCCGAAACCATGCTTGTGCCCGACATAACGGCTAGTTTCGGGCACTCTGCCCGACATAATGGCTAGTTTGGGTAGTTACCTATTCTTTGGGAAAACGATTATTCCGCCCCGAAAATAGGACCGTTGGCCACGCGCTGGGGGCTCTATATAAACCCTTTCGCTTGAGAGGGTGAGGTATCCAATATTCACCCTACGAATTAATAATTTGTACTTGCTCCTTTTCTCTGACCCTTTCTTACTTGAGCGTCGGAGTGCCTTGCAGGTACACCCCCCTCCTCTCCATACGACCAGCATCCCAGACGCACTTGGTGGCCCACTTCTACAGGATCTGATCCCGCCTTCACGATCAATATATATATATATATATAAAGGTAAAACATTTTTTGGTGTAGCCTATTTTCTTTTCTCTTTTGCCCTTCAAAACTATATAGAAGTTACACAAACAAAAACAAAAACTACTCCCCAATTTTATATTTGAATATTGTACACAATTAAAAGTAACTGCATATATTACCATTTCACTTTCTCAATTTTTTCTATTACTAACCATTTCACTTTCTCAATTTTTTCTATTACTAAACCTACCTGTTTGCAAAAAATTTGAATGGGAAGGAAAAAGACATCATATAAAAACAAAAAAGAAAATCAGTTCCCATTAAGGTAGTTCCATCCCTTGCATCCCTTCCTATTTCTTTAGCATCTTCACATTAAGGCATTTTCACATTAATGGTCATTGAAGTAACTAATTATAACAGTAAGATTAAAAAACTTTTCTACTTAATTTAGTTTGATTTTGTTTATTCAATTTGATTTGATGCGTTCTAATTTTTTGATCGTGAAAATTTGAATTTTATATTGGATTGTCTTTGTTGTTCATATACTTTTGCAGTATTGGAAAAGTTAAGGATGAACAAGACTTTTTAATATCCAGACACTAGAATCAACTATATTTTAGTATGGAAAATAGAAGAGAGACACAATTACAGGTATTCAAAGTTATATGCACAACTGCAGGTATTTAAAGGCAAAATGGAATTGACAGAAACACAGTGAAAACATGAGGAAAAAAGAGAGATTGCAACGCAAAAGAAAAATATGTATAGTGGTCTGTGCAAAGAGAATCCGCGCCATGAAGCGGAGAAAGATATGCATCAATTTAAGTGTTTTTCTTAATAAGAAGTTATCTGTAGCAAATTTTTGTACCGGGCAATTCAAGAAAATGATATCAAAAGATTTTTTTCATCTATGATATCTAAAATTATGTCATCTTAGGTTGCTCTAAAGTTGATAGTCATTTGAAAGATTGTTTTTCCATTTGATAACAGGAAATTGTAGTTTGAGGTTATTTCTTTGTTTATGGATAACAATTTTTTTTTAGATTTTTTTCGTATGTATTTGACAATACTTGGGGATATTTTACTTTGATTTATTTTTGTCGCTTAGCAATAATTGTGCCCTTAGTGACATATTTTTGGATCAATGCTAGAAAATTGTAAGAAGGTTTGTGTCTATTTTCTCTAATTCTGTATCATTTTATGGGCTACAATGATAATGATCATAAATATATATTTGTTGTTGCAAACCCAGTCACACAACGATTTTATGCACATCAAATACTATGATAATAAATAATTATCTCTAAAAAAACAAAATTGAGTCTCTAAATTAGTTATATAATTGTGCCAATTTTTAGATTTTTTTATTTGATTTCCTCTCTTGAATTCTTATAGTAGGGTAATAAATGATAACATTATATAAATTATCTTACTATATTATCTCTAGGATGAAGGAGTGTGATAAAAAGAGATTCTGTAATTTTTTTTTACTATATTAATGTTGATGGTCATTCTTGCTAACCTTTTCCAATGTGCTTGACTGAGTGGTGATCAAGAAGTTGGAGAAAATCACAAAAATATCATCCAACTATGATTATTATATCAGTTATCTCATTTGAATAATATTTTTTGTCTCTTTAGAGAGAGGAAAAAATAAAATAAGGGATATATCGAATACAAACTTATAAATTGATTTATTTGAATGGTTAGTGGAGTGGTTCCTAAATGTGAAATAATATATTATTATTGTTTTGGACCATAATTTTTTCTTTGATAATAAAATAAAGGGACAACTCCTATACCAATCATAAAAAAAGTAGTGAACCTTTAATAAATTAACTAATGGCATATTATTTTATTATATTTAATTATTTATTTAATAATATAAATTTTGTAAATTTTTAATGTAATTTACTCTATGAATAACTCTATTCAATTTTTTGAAATGAATAGATCAGAATTCACCATAAAATAAATAAAGTTACTCTTGATTTAAATCAATGTTTGCTCTCTATGATAAAAATATATATTAACATCTCTATATTATGTCATAACCAAGTTATAAATACTCTCTCTTTAGGTGAAAAAAACCCATAAAAATCTTATTTATATCAATTATATTAGAGTTCATAAATTGGTAGAAATATTAATGTTTTTATGGAGTTTTGATAAATTAAATATATATGTACACGATTTCTTATATCTCTCAATCATGCATTTTTTATGTGATTGTAACAAAGTAATAGGTATTTATTAATTGTCCCACATTAGATAATATATGATTTGAATATGTTTTTATAAGTACAGGCAAAATATAATAAAATACTTAATAAAATAAAATAAAAAACATAACATAAATATACATAAAAATAAAAAATTATGAAAGAAAACAAAATATTGTAGTGATTATAATTTATATTAAATATAAATACAAAAAAAATTGAAGGTGAATAATAGTTATAATAAAATAGATAGATGGACATGAAAGTGCATATCACAAAATTTATTACACAAATAATTTAATTTAAAATTAACATTAACTAAAAAAGACCTATTGATATTTTGACATGTGTGTGCATTAAAAAAAAGGAGACAAATAATTTAATTTAAAATTAACATTAAATAAAAAAGACCTATTGATATTTTGACATGTGTGCATAGAGAGAGGGAGAGGGAGAGAGAGAGAGACTATTTTATGTTTTCCGCAAAACAAACAAATATAAGAATGTATATCACAAAGTTCATTACACAAATAATTTAAATTAAAATTAAAACTAATAAAAAATACTCATTTATATTTTTGACGCGTGTGTTTATTAGAAAAAGCGGAGTGCCCGTTTGGACATATATATAAAAAAGTGATAAGAGTGTTTGAGCTTACCATTTTTTTTTCAAAAGTATCCCTTAAAAAAATTCTTAACTTTTTCTACCAAAATCACCCTATAATTGATTAACTTCTCAACTTTTCAAATTAAAAAAAAAAAAAAACTGTGTTAATTTTTTCACATTTATCCTACTTGAATAACTTTTCTATGATAAAGGAAGAAGGAATGGTACAACCAGCAAATATGGATTTTAATTAGTTCGTTTCACACACATTCAAATTTGTAAATTTATTATACTATTTTAGTTTTAAATTTTTTCCTTTACATACATCTCTCTCCGATGCAGTGATCTTATTGTTTGTTTGTTTTGAATTTGTCTTTGACGTGATTACTACTTATGATTCTCATATTTTTAAGATCTTACAATGACTAATTGCTTTTGATTCTCAAATATTAGGTTAGGTGTTTGTTGATTTTATTGAATATAGGGTTTTTGTTGATTTGTGTTGTATATTATTATATGTTCCTCTTGATGAGTCATTTTTTTATTGTAAGGTCCTTTTTTACATGCTTTTTATGTCTGAATGTATCCATTGTAAAGACCTCTAAAATGGGAATTGTGGTTGTAACCTAATGAAACTATTTACTTTTATTTATAAGAAATACTTATTCTTATGAAACAATAAGCACTACCTCATGATTTCCACTGAAATCGATTAATTAAATTTAAAATCACTCATTAAAAAATTTGACACGCATAGCTATTCTTGCACTTCATCTATGTAATCATTAATATTAAAATTATATATATATATATATATATATATATATATATATATATATATATATATATATATATATATATATAATAATAATTTTCTTTACATATAAAGATTTGAATTTGGAGTTTTGAAATTTTGGATTTTGATAAGGAGAATTGAAATAATGCAATTAGAACTATCTAAAGTGGTTTCTAATACGATCACATATGTTATTTTAAATCACACGATAATTATTGTCTGATTTCGTTTCTAGGACTACCACAACATTAATATTGTGGTTGCTACGTGATTATAAATCATTATATTGGCAGTTTGCAAGAATGGAGGACAACAGGTGGACCTTAGTAAGTCCAAGAAGAAAGAAAAGCTTCAGATCAGATCAAAACAAGACAAGAACTACAAATATAACCACTTGCTATGTCAACAACCTTCCAAATGACATAAACGTAAGAGAAGTGGGGAGAGTCTTCGAAAAATGGGGCAGAGTAACTGATGTCTACATTGTGAAGAAAAGGGACAAGAGGAGAAGGATTTTAGGATTCTTCAGATTCGCCAAGGTAACTGACGAAAGATGGCTGGAAGAACAACTCAGACATATTTGGTTCGGCTCATACAAGGCTTGGGTCAATATATCAAAGTACCAAAAACCTATTAAGGAAGTGAAGCAGAGGAAAACTAAGAAAATGGTAGGGAGAACAGGAGAAGGACATGGGAAGCATGGACAGGGTGGAGGAAACATAGCAAATAGAATTAGGAAGCAGGTCAACCAAACGAACTGGTACAACAAAAGAACAGAGGGAAGAAGTTATGCTGATGCCTTAAAACATCCTGAACCAAATTATAAACATGCATGGGAACACAAAGCGAAAGGCAGAGGTAGCAAAGACGTAGAAGGCACGGGTTTATACGTAACAGTCAATGAAGCGGAGATGGAGTGGGCAAAGACGAGATACACATCCTTTGTCAAAAAGGCATATGAAATACCATTACTACATAGAAAGTTGAGTGAAGAAGGCATCATATCCATGAAAGTCATTCCATTAGGCAGGGAGAAGGTGTTCATAAAAGTAGACGATAACGAAGATCTTAAGAAGCTTATGAAGGAGTCAGAAAGTTTTTTCCAAAAAGAGTTTAACTTAATTAGAGAATGGGAGCCAAGAGATGCAGGGGGACAAGATTCACTTGGATTAATGTGTATGGAATACCAGTGCACGCGTGGAGAAGAAAGACCCTTGCACTGATATCATTTTCATTTGGCAGATTTATCAAACTGGACAAAGCAACGGAAGATATGGAGAGATTAGACGTGGCCAGAATATATATACGAACTCCGATGATGGAGGCCATCAACAAGATGAAAAAAATACTTGTAAACAAAGAGTCATTCACAATCAGAATCACCGAGGAGGTATGCGAGTGCCATTTAGAGCCAAATCCTAATGAATATAACGAGGTAACAAATAGAGATGACGACTAGGGATCATGGTATTCTGATGAAAATTTCATTCTGGAGTCACCAGAGGAAACGGAAGATGAATCGGATTTGCATAGAATAGAAAGTAATTATGTGAAATTAATGCAGAGAGAGATTGAAACAGAAGTCGAGGCGCTAGTTTTGAAAGCAGTGGGGAGTGAGAATAACAACATTAAAAATCTAGGGGCAAGTCAGACGACGCTGACTAAGGACAGAGAAGTGGAAAAGACATTCAGGAAAAGAGCCAGACAAAGTGAATTTAATGATGAGATAGAGGTTTCAAATGGAGTCAAATACAATTAAGTAGAAAGCAAAAAAAGAATCCTTAACACGGAGGAAGTGAGAACTTCAGATAGGACAAATTCAAAGATGGGACAGGAAAATACGGTGGATGCCCATAAAGATATTAATGCAGAGATCACGGGTATTGGGTCGGACAGAGCAATATCAGAAAGTAAAAATAAAAATGAAAAAGACCCGAAAAGAACCAACGACCCATAAAAAAATCAACAATGCGGTCAAGATATAGTTTCAGACAATTCGAAGAACAAAGATATACCTCAATCCCTTGGCACAGGCTATAATGCTCAAACAAAGATCATCAACCCCAATCCAACACAAGAAATCATTATTGAACATGAAATGGGAAGAAGGACAGTGGGAGATTTCGGTGAGGGGGCAACACATTTGTACAAGGAAAGAAGAAGGAGAAGGCATTCAATTTTAAAAGAGAAGAAGAAAGCATGGAGAAGAGGAAAAAAGAAAGTTTTGAAATGCAACTATAGCAAGAACCCCCATCGATGTAAAGAGGTAAGCCTCACATCTAATTTCATTATGGCTGATAATGAAACTGAGAGGAAAACTGGATATTCATCCATGGCGATGCAAAAAAGATAGCTAAGGATACCCGGGATCTAGGGAAAGAGTATGGGTTGATTCATAAAGGTGAAGAGGTAGAAATCCTACAGGAATTAGAAGTTAGAGCGAGGAGGGAGGAAACAAAACCGTAAGGTGCGGTTTCCGTTTCAGGGGGTTTATAATTCCATCAAGATGATTCTGATAAGCTATAACGTAAGGGGGCTGAGGGGTCTAGCCAAGAAGAAGGAAGTGCAGAACCTAAGCCAAACGCACAAACCAGAAGTGATGTGTATTCAAGGAACAAAGCTGGAAAACGTCGAAAGGAGTATGTGTTCAGGTTTATGGCGATCATCAGATTTCAATTTCACGTACAAGTCGCCAGTAGGGAGTTCAGGCGGAATCCTCACTATTTGGGATAAAAACAACTTCAACGTTAAAGAGAGAATAATTAGAGGATATTTCATTTGGATAATTGGTGAATGGGGGAGTCTAAAAGTCAGGTTAACATTGTGAATGTCTACGCCCCGTGTGATCTAAACATGAAGAAGGCATTGTGGAATGAACTTAAAGTAGAGATACAATAAAAAACGCACGAGAGATGGTGCGTAGTCGGCGATTTTAACGCGGTTAGGGATTCGTCTGAAAGAAAAGGTAGAAGTGGGAATTCAAGAGGATGGGAGATAGAAGATATTGACGAGTTTATTTCCGAGACAGATCTTACAGATATCCCGTTTCACGGCAGAAGATTTACCTGGTATAGATCGGGAGGATCCGCTATGAGCAGGTTAGACAGATTTTTGGTGTCGGAAGCTTGGATGAGAGAATGGCCAGAGCATAAATAGAGCTGTATAGATAGAGGTTTGTCTGGCCACTATCCGATCATAATGAGAAGTTGCAACCAGAATTAGGGCCCGAAACCATTCCGGATGTTATTATGTTGGAAGGATATAGAAGGTTATAACAGTTTTGTGAGAGAGAAATGGGGAAAATTCAAGTAGAAGGTTGAGGCATGTTTGCTCTAAATGAAAAGTTAAAGCAAATAAAAAGAGAGCTAAAGGAATGACACATAAGGCACTCTCAAAATCTAGGAGAAAAGATCAAGGCAGTAAAAGAAGAGATTAACAGGTTGGACAGAAAAGAAGAAACAGAAGGATTGACTCAAGGAGAACTGAATGATAAAAGGGCGAAATCGTCAGGACTGTACAAACTGTCAAACATAAATTGTAGCATTCATTGGCAAAAATCTAGAGTTAAGTGGTTAAAAGAAGGGGACGCGAATACCAAAATTTTCCACAGGTGCATCAACAAGCGAAGGCAAGATAACGAGATTTTGTTCATAGAAGACAATGGAAAGAGGGTGACTGAAGCGGGAGAGGTAAAGAAGACAATATTTGAGCACTTTCGTTAACAGTATGAAGCGAGAAGAACTAGCAGCATCGAAATAAACCTAAACTTCAATCGGCTTTCAGAAGAGGAGATGACAAACATGGTTAAAGAATTCATTGAGGAAGAAATCCGGATCACAGTCTGGGACTGCGACAGTTCGAAAAGCCCCGGCCTGGACGGTGTAAACATGGGGTTCGTAAAAGATTTTTGGGAAGTAGTCAAAGACAATTTTCTAAGAGTGATGTCCGAGTTCCACGAGCACGAGAGAATGGTTAGAGGCGCCAATTCTTCATTCATAGTCCTAATCCCAAAGACGAGAAGTCCATCAAAATTGGAAGATTTCCGACCAATCTCATTGGTAGGATGCATTTACAAAGTAATTGCTAAGGTGTTAGCTAATAGACTCAGAAGTGTGATGCACTCAATCATAGCAGAGATGCAATCAACATTTATATCTGGGAGGCATATCCTAGACAGTATCCTGATTGCTAACGAAGTTGTGGATGAAGCAAAGCGGAAGAAAAATGAGGTAATGTTGTTCAAGGTAGACTTCGAAAAGGCGTATGACTCGGTGGATTGGAACTATCTTGACTCAGTGATGGATAGGATGGGTTTCCATGCAAAATGGAGAAGTTGGATTGCGGAATGTCTGAATTCGTCAATGGTATCGGTGCTGGTAAATGACAGTCTCACAAAGGAGTTCAGGATTGGTAGAGGCCTCAAGCAAGGAGATCCATTATCACCGTTCTTGTTCCTCATGGCGGCAGAAGGTTTCAACATTCTTATGAATAAAGCAGTGGAATTGGTTCAGTGGATTCAAATTAGAAAGCGGGAAGGAAAGGTATTCTCATCTGCAGTACGCAGATGACACAATAATAATTGGCGAGAAAAATTGGGGGAATATAAGGTGCATAAAGGCAAATCTGGCCTTATTTGAATTGATGTCGGGTTTAAAAGTGAACTACAAGAAAAGTTGTTTAGTTGGTATTAATATCTGCCAATGCTGGCTTAGAGTAGCAGCCAAGACTCTAAGGTGTAAGGTGGGAATGTTACTGTTCAACTATTTAGGATTACTGATAGGAGCTAATCATATAATTGAGAAGACGTGGAAATCGGTGGTGGACTTAATTAGAGCTAGATTATCAAACTGGAAACACAAGAACTTATCCATTGGAGGCAGAGTTATCATGTTAAAATCTGTCCTGTCAGCATTACCGGTATATTTCTTTTCCTTTTTCAAAGCTCCTGCAAGAATAATTTCGAAAATTGAATCGCTTTTTAAACATTTCCTCTAGGGAGGGGACGAGACCAGAAGAAAGATAAATTGGATCAAATGGGAGTTGATATGCAGACCAGTAACAGAGGGAAGGTTGGGTATTAAGAAATTAAATGAGTTCAATAAGGTATTAATAGGAAAATGGGCCTGGAAAATAAGCAAGGAAAAATCTGGTTTGTGGTTCAAGGTCTTGTCGGAAAGATATGGCAGTAGCGAGGGCCTGTCAAGAACGTTTGACGATCAAAGTTCATAATAGTGGAGAGATTTATGATGTGTTGACATAGGAGATCTAGAAAATTTAGATGTTTATTCGGTTAAGGAGAATTACCAGATATTGAGAGTAGTAGACAGGCCAAAGGCTAGATAAGAGTGGTCGAAGGCTTGGCACAGGTCGGTCCCTCTAAAAGTCTCGTGTTTAGCGTGGAGACTATTTCATGACAGGCTTCCAACTAAAATTAATTTAGAAAGAAGAGTCATTTTAAGTGGCGAAAACACTCTCTGTGTTGGCGGGTGTGGTTTGGCCGAGACGACATCTCATGTGTTCTTTGAGTGCTCATTATTTGTAGGTACTTGGCAACATGCTCTTAAATGGTTAGGAGTGAGCGTTGTGTTACCTAGAGACTGCTGAAATCATAGCAGGCAGTTCGAAACTATTACGGGGTTCGGGAGAAAAGCAATCAACTTGGTCAGGGTGGTTTAGTTAGCGTGTATGTGGAGCATTTGGAAAGCTTGAAATAACAGTATTTTCAGAAACAAAACTGACACTGCCGATCAGATCTTCGAGAACGCTCAGAGACTATCATGGAATTGGTTAAGAGGTAAACACATTGATCTGAAATGTAATCAGTAGCAGTGGCACTTGAGTCCTAGGAACCTTATTGGATAGGAGCAGGGTTTAGGCCTTAGATTGTTGGCTTTGGCATTAGGTGGCTGGTTCCCTGTAGCATCAATAACTTGCTATCAAGTTGCAGGATAGTTGTGGAATGGTACTTTTCGTATGGGAGCTTTAATCTTGGGTTAGGCTCTATGCAAGAGTGTTCCAGTGCTAGGCGGTAGTTGTGAGGCAGTTTTCCATGGTTTACACTTGTTTCATTTTGGAATTCACCAGCTGGTGTGTATGCCCCTCATTTGAGGGCTCCCATTTAGCATCTCGAAGCGGGTCTTTCGTTTTTAAGTACAGCGGGGTCTGTACAGCAGAGGTAGCAGCGTCCTTTTCTCAGTCGCCAGTAGTGTTTTAACCGTTTCCTGGATGAATCGGGTGTGGATTGGTTTTTAGTGGTCACCATAGTGTTGGCCATGCAAGCCGCTGTGCAAAATGTTCGAAGGTGCCATCCAGTAATCGTTCCTCCGTGTAGTTTTAGCTGGCTTCGGTTCTTTCGCTCGAGCAGAGTCTCGCGAGCCAACGCTCTCTACAAAACTCTCAAGTTAGTTTCAGTCGTTTGCGGAGAGAGGCAATTGTGGCGGTGCACTGACACTTAAATTATAGGATTTTACTCAAGTAACAGTCAGCTATCAGGGCATGGTTCCAGGTCTCTTGGGGTTGCCGTATTTGGTTTGATCAAGTCTTGTCGTAGCAGAAGGTGTAGAGTTGAATCTATTAATTGTATTCCTTTGTATCATCTGTTCGGGTGCAGTCTTTAGCTGTTTGCTTCCAGTTGTGGATTGTTTGGGAAGTTTGAGTCTCGTCGCTTGTCATTGGTTGGAATTCTCTTAGCAGTAGGTTACTTTCAGGGAATATGATGTTATTTGTATTTTCGGTTGCTTTTGGCTTGAAGCTTCATCGGGCAGGGTGGAAGGTTTGAATTGGAGTATCTGATTTAGTCTTGGCTGGGGGTCTGGAGGATGTCGTGATGTTGGGTTTAGTTGTTAACTGTGGTGGATTTTTAAGTGAGCCTATTCTATTTCTTTCCTAGAGCACTGGCGCTTTTATTGCTTGGTCGGGGAGTTTCGATGAATTGCTGCTGCAAAACTCCATTCGCATCAGGTCTGTTCCGTAACCGTATCATGTTTGGGCGGTTTGCATAATAATTTTTGTTTTGGTGGTAGATCAAGTTAAGGCAATTTTTCTTTGGCATCAGCTGGGTGTTGTGATGTGAACAGGATCTATTTATCTTATTTTTTGTTTCAGTAAGTAGAGTCTGTCATAGCTATGGCTTTGTCAGCTGAGCTCGATCGAAAATTTTTGTGGTGTTCCGTTTCCAATCCAGTTTTACTTCATTGTTATGTTCTGTGGTCATGAGAAGTGGCTGATTGCTTTGATCATTGGTTCTCGCCTAATTTATTGGTGAGTAGTATCAGGAGTCTTCGGTCTTTTCTTTGGTGCCTCTGATTTGCTCGAGAGGCCTATTTGGGTTGCCCGGGTTGCTGTCGTCTACTGGTTTTTGATTCAGCAGGCAGGGATTTGCGTCTGTTGCAGCAAGTCCGAGGGGGTGCTTCTAGCTCTCTTGCGAAGGGGGTTGTACATTGTGGTGCAGCTGCCAGTGCTAATGTTGTTAGTTAGTTCTGTTTTAGCTGTCTTTTTGTTCATTGTATTGGCTGTGAGCTAGTTTAGGCATTTTGGGACTGTTTTCTTTAAAAGATGGCCTCTTGTTTTGCATTTCTTGTGTTATTTTGTTGTACTGGTGTTTCTCTATCCGGGCATATCTTATGCTGGACTGAGTTTTTAATTTAATTTTGTGCTTTTTCAAAAAAAAAATTTTATTTGACACCATATGAAAAGTAGTGTGTGGAGCCATACACATTTGCGAGGCTGTTGAAAAAGAAGCAATGTAAAATTAGAGAGAGATATTAAATGTTGATCTAAAGATATTAAACCGATTGAAAGTATGTAATAATTTACTTTAATTTTATATGATGAGTTTAATTAAATGTGTATATATTTACTTTATTTTCTATTTTATTTTATGGATGTTTATTTTATATAATTATATATTAACTGTGTCACATTTATGGCAAAAATGAAAAACAAATTACCATACACAATTGTATATCATAAAATTTATTATACAAATAATTTAAATTAATTAAGATTAAAATTAAATTAAAATATGCTTATATTTTGATACATGTCCATATTGACTAATAAAATATGCTTACACAATTCAATAATACAAATCCTTATTTTCTTATTCTCTCTCTATTCTCTCCTCACTAAAAGTGCCTCACGCACTAACAAATTGGTATCCAGAGCTTCCGGTTATTGTTCTTGATCGAGTTTTTAAGAACTTCACGTCAGAGATCATGTTTCCAGGGCAAGTGAATCAACCGCTGCGAAAATGACTGGTGATAAGAGCATTCTGAATTCCCTTCCAATGCTTGACGACAAGAATTGGACCCGATGAAAAAAACAGATGCAATCCTTATTTGGCTTCCATGATATCTTAGAAGTGGTTACCGGCAGTGTTCCTGTGTTGGCTGAAAATGCAACCGAAGAACAGAAAAAAGCTCACAACAAAGTCAAGAAGAAAGATTGCAAGGCTGCTTATTACATTCAGACGGCGGTCGATGCTGCTAACTTCGACAGAATCTCTCATGCTGAAACAGCGAATGAGGCATGGGATATTCTGGTGAAGTATTATGAAGAAAGTGAGAAAGTCAAGGTTGTCAAGTTGCAAACCTTGCGTCGACAATATGAGTCGTTGTCGATGGGAGAAGACGAAAAAGTTGCAGAATATGTGTCGAAGGTTCAGAAACTCACCTATCTCATGAAGGGTTGTGGAGAAACCATAACTGATAAGATGATAGTTGAGAAGGTAATGAGAAAGTTGACCTCTCACTTTGATCACGTTATCGTAGCTATTCAAGAATCCAACAATCTTGACACCCTAAAAGTGGAAGATTTGGTTGGTTCGTTGGAGGCGCATGAGATGAGGATTGTCGAAAGAAAGGGAGTTCAGGATTCGATACAAGCACTGCAGACTCAGTCATGGAAAAGGAATGGTGGTTTTAACAAATCCAAAGGCAAAGTCGACAAGACTCAAGGAAAGAAGTCTTGGTCGAACCCTCATAAGAATTAGGTCGAAGATAAAGCTTCTTAATCCTCGAAAAGTGGAGGAGGAAACTATCGAAAGGACAAAGAAAATAAGAAAGGTATGCAGTGTTATAACTGTGAAAAGTGGGATCATTTGGCCAAACATTATTGGTACAGGAAAGACAATGGATCGAAAAAAGGCAAGGACGAATGAGCGAACCTTGCACGCCAAGATTCAGATGATTCTGAAGGTGGTATGGTGGTTATGGCTACAGTGGCCGATAACCATGTTGAATCCAAGATCTGGTTCCTTGACCCAGGCTGCTCAAATCACATGACTGGTTGAAAGAAGTGGTTGGCAGATTTTGACGAGTCGAAGAAGAGCAAGGTAAAACTTGCTGATAACAGTTCGTTGCAAGCAGAAGGTACTAGCAACATAGTTTTTCAACTGAGTAATAGAGCAAAAGCTATGATCAGAGATGTGTTTTATGTACCTGGAATGAAGTGCAACATGTTAAGTGTTGGACAACTGGTCGAAAAAGGCTTCTCAGTTGTCATGAAAGATGGAGTTTTGAAATTGTTCGACACCCCGAACAATTTGGTCTTGAAATCTCTGTTGTCGAAGAACAGGACGTTTAACACCATGATCAATTCGACTGAAGTACAATGTCTAAAAATGGTTGCCGACCACAAGGATAGTTGGTTGTGGCATTTGAGGTTTAGATATTTGAACTTTCGATCACTCAATCAGTTAATTACTGAAGATATGGTATCTGGTATTCCACGTCTTGAGATGCCTGACAAACTCTATGAAGGTTGTTTAGTCGAAAAGCAATCCATAAATTCTTTCGTTTCGACTATGCTAATGAGATCATCCTGCATACTCGAAGTTGTACATTCAGATGTGTGTGGTCCGTTCGAAGAACATACCATTGGTGGAAACAGATATTTTGTTTCGTTTGTCAATGAGTTTAGTCGAAAGTTGTGGATCTATGTGATCAAGAGAAAGGATGAAGTATTTGAAATATTTAAGAGATTCAAGATGCTTGTCGAAAACCAGAGTGAGAAGAGGATCAAAGTTCTGCGAACCGATGGAGGTGGTGAATACACTTCGAAGATGTTTGCAAAATTCTGTGCAGAACATGGTGTTGATCATGAGGTAACTGCTCCTTATACTCCTCAACATAATGGAATTTCTGAAAGAAGAAATAGAGCCATATTATATATGGTGAGATGTATGCTCAAGCAGAAGAATTTGCCAAAATATTTATGGGGTGAAGCTGTTTCGAGTGCAGTTTATATCCAGAACAGGTGCCCTACCAAGAAATTGAAGAACAAGGTTCCTGAAGAAGTGTGGGGTGACAAAAGACCATCAGTGACTCATCTGAAGGTGTTTGGCTCTATGTGTTTCAAGCATGTTCCTGATGCAAGAATAAGGAAGCTTGATGACAAGAGTGAACCTATGATTCTGGTAGGATATCATAAGACTGGTGTATACAGGCTATTCAATCCAAATAATGAGAAGATTGTGTTGAGTCGAGATATTGTGATTGATGAAATTTTTTCCTGGGATTGGAATTCTTGTAATTCAATTAACAAGCCATTGGTGAGCTCTGATTTCGACAAAGAAACTGATGAAGTCGAAGTTGAAGAAATTGCTGAGAATCCAGTCGAAGTTGAAGTAGAAGCAGTTTCTGACATTCCTGACACAGAGGTTGTGGCTGAAACAAGCCAAAGACCTCAGCGAAATAGAGTTTCTCCAACAAGACTTCATGATTATGAAGTGACTGGTGATGATGAAGTCACACCAGATAGAGAATTAGTTCATTTTGCTTTACTTGCAGGTGATGAACCAATCAACCATAACGAAGCTTTAAAAACTCAATAGTGGAAGTTAGCTATGGTCGAAGAGTTACAGGCAATAGAAAGAAACAACACATGGGAGTTAGTCAAATTGCCAGCACATACAAAAGCTATCGAAGTAAAGTGGGTGTTCAAGTTAAAACACAATGCTGATGGGTCGATAGCAAGACATAAAGCAAGATTAGTAGCTCGAGGGTTACTTCAAAGAGAAGGACTTGACTACTCTGAAGTATTTTCTCCAGTAGCAAGACTGGAGACTGTTCGACTAGTGGTAGCATTGGCATGTAACCAAGGTTGGTCGAAATTTCACTTAGATGTGAAGTCAGCATTTCTAAATGGTCTGTTAGACGAAGAGGTCTATGTCACACAACCTTTTGGGTTTGTGATTCAGAAGGAAGCGAGTAAAGTTTAGAAGTTGCACAAAGCGCTCTATGGCCTCAAGCAGGCACCTAGGGTATGGAACAAGAAGATCGACTCATACTTAGTCAAATTGGGATTTGTCAAATGCAAGTTTGAGTATGGTGTCTATGTTCAGGTTGTAGCACAAAATATAACAATCATCTACTTATATGTCGATGACTTATTGGTAACTGGAAATAGGTTGGAGAACTTGTTGAAGTTCAAAGAACTGATGATGAAGGAATTTGAAATGTCGGATATGGGAAAATTGTCTTATTTCCTAGGCATGGAATTTTAAATGATGAAGCAAGGTATGGTGCTACATCAAACGAAGTATGTTAAAGAGATACTCAAGAGATTCATAATGGATGATTCGAATCCTGCATCTTCACCTGTCGAACCAAACTTAAAGTTAGAGAAGCATGGAGAGGAAGACAAAGTTGATCTAACTTTGTTCAAAAAAATAGCTAGATCTCTGAGATATGTGTGCAACAGTCGACCTGATATAGGTTTCGCAGTCGGATTAGTGAGCAGATTCATGGGTGAACCAAGAGTGTCACACATGAAAGCTGCAAGAAGAATTCTTAGATACTTAAAAGGAACAACAGATTTTGGAATTCTATTTCGACGAGATTCTGAAGGCAAATGAGCAATAGTTAATTGCTTTTCAGATGCTGATTGGTGTGGAGATAAGGAAGATCGAAGAAGTACAACTGGCTATTTCTTTCAAGTATTTGGTGCCCCAATCTCATGGTGTTCGAAGAAGCAACATGTGGTGGCATTGTCATCGTGTGAAGCATAATATATAGCAGGATCCTATGTTGCATGTCAAGCAATTTGGATCAGATCAGTACTTGAAGAAATGGAGTTTGAAGTGAAGAAACCTCTTGTGTTGCAAATCGAAAACAAGTCAGCCATAAATCTGGCGAAGAATCCAGTTTTGCATGGAAAGAGTAAGCATATCGAAGCCAGATTTCACTTCTTGAGGGAAAAGGTAAATCAAGGTGAACTTGAAGTTAGGCATTGCTCAAGTGAAGCACAGTTGGCCGACATTTTCACTAAAGGATTGAAGAACGACAAATTCCTGAATTTGAGAAAGAAATTAGGAATAGTTCAGATCGACTATGACTAGTGTAGGCTCGACAACTTGGATTATGGGGGTGTGTTGAAATATTATATTAGATTTGATTAGATTTAATATTTAAATATAATCCAAGTTGTGTTAGCCCAAGCCCAATTAGGGTTGTATATAAATAGTACTAGTTTGTATCATTATTTACACAATTCAATAATACAAATCCTTATTTCCTTATTCTCTCTCTATTCTCTCCTCACTAAAAGTGCCTCACGCACTAACAAATACCATATTTATGGAATTTGCTAATCTTTTCCTTGAAACCATACCAATTCCTGCTATTAAACCTCCATTCGTTCATGAGGCTTCCATAATCGCATTGCCGCCCACAAAATCTTTTGCCTAAGTTCTTAAGGGTGTCTACGACATTCCGACTTCCCAGCTACCTCAGCCTGTCATTAAAGGGGATCGACCCTCCATTACGATTCCAGAAGACGAGTATTTGGCAAGACTCAATGAATGCAAGAACAATCTACATGGGCGGGTTCTCAGGCCTAAAGGTTCAACACCTCTTACTGTTGCAGCGCTCCGATCGAAACTTTCACAAATTTGGTTAGATATAAAAAACTAGGGAGTATTATCACTTGGAAAGGGATATTATGAATTCACATTTTTAAACGTTAAAGATGTGAGACGTGTCAGAGCAAATGGATCGATTAGCTTAAGCCCGGGTCATTTGAAGCTCTTTGCTTGGTCGAAAGATTTCAACACATCCTCTCAGCATAACACTTTTGCGCAGGTTTGGGTTCGTTTATATGGTTTATCTCAGGAATATTGAAGGCATCATATCCTCTTTGCCATTGCCAACTGTGTGGGAACGCCCATCTGCATTGATGCGGCGTCTTCTAAACCTAGAGTTGACCGAACTTTTGGTCAGTTTGTCCGAGTTTTGATTGATATGGATCTTTCTCAACCTGAGGGCTTTGTTTTTTTCTCCAATATTGAGTACAAAAATCTTCCTGAATTTTGCTCACGTTGCAAGAAATCAAGGCATGATGTGCAACACTGCAAACAATTAAAGAAACCAATACTCCAACCGATCCAAAAAACTAAGGTGACTTATGTTACTATATCTTCTTCTACTCTGCAGGATGCACCATTAAGGCCACACATCAATGGTGTTGATGATGATCTTAATTCTAGTAAAAATGATACAAGAGAAGAAGGTCAATACTTGGATATCAACCAAGAGGCTGGGTTGATTCTACCTTCTATGGAGCAGAATTTAATCATTCAAAATCTGCTAAACTTCATCTCGCAACCTTTGGTGGAGTCGGAGTCTCAACTAGCTACATTTGTGGAAGCTACCAAGCAGATTCAGTGATTGATACAACTGTTGCATATGCGGTTTTCTTGAACAATTCATGGCCTGTTCTGGAAGCAATTGGGGATAAACCAAATCAGAGTGAAGGTGTTTTTTCTTCGGCGTTAAACAGCCTTAAAAAGAAGCAATCAGCTAGGCAAAAACAGTAGTATTCAACAAGGTCTCAAGCAGGACTTAAACATTTTACATCATGAAGTGCCTATATTGGAATATTCATGGAGTTGCTTATGCTCCTTCTAGATTAGCACTTAAGAGACTCATTAAGCTTCATCATCTCAGTTTCATATTCATAGCAGAGCCCAAATTGGATTATTCTAAGTTCCCTTCCAACTGGTTTAATCACTTAGGTTTCAAACTTTTTGCTTTCAATAATAAAGTTCAGCCATCTTTATGGTGTTTTTGCATCAAATATTTTTCTCCTGTCATCTTATTTTCCTCTGACCAATTTGTTGCTTTCAATTTTGTTATGGATAACCATTTGTTAGCTTGTGCTATAGTGTATGCATCCACCAATTTCACTAAAAGGAGAGAACTTTGGAATGATCTCAACCAGCTCCTTTCTTCGTATTCTATTATGTGGTCTTTCATGGGAGATTTTAATGTTATTATTGGTGCTCATGAGCAACGTGGTAGGAATTCTTCGGCCCGCACTCCGATGACAGATTTTAAGAATTGGTCTAATAGTAATAGCCTTATTCACTTTCTCACTAGTGGAGCTATTTTCACTTGGTCTAACAAGCGCGATTCTCCTTACTCTGTTGAGAGCCATCTAGACAAGTGTAATGGGAATCTTCTATGATTTGATGTCTGCACTCAAATAACTGTTTCTACTCTCATCATAACTAGATCTAGTCATTTTTTGTTGCTGTTCTAGTTTCATGTTAACCCTGCCTGTGTGGTTTCTTAATTCAAATTCCTAAAATCTTGGTCGCTGCACAAGGATTGTAGGAAGCTGATAAAATCGGTTTGGTCTATAAAGGTTATTGGTTGTCATATGTATACTTTTTCTAGAAAGATGCAGTTGCTGAAAAATAAGCTTAAGGAGTGGAATAAAAATGTCTTTGGGAATGTCACCTTTAATGTTAAGAGTGCTGAAGAGTTACTTGGTAGAATACAACATCCTAACCTGATTGACGACATGAATGACAATCTCAAGCAGCAAGAAATAGATGTGCAAAAATCTCTTTCGATGGCTCTCGACATGGAGGAGTGCTTTTGGAATGAAAAATCCAGAACCATTTGGCATTTGAAGGGTGATCGAAATACGACTTTCTTCCACCGAGTCACAAAAATTAAATCCAAGCTCAAGTCCATTTACATGCTTAATCATGATGATGATGTGTTAACAGATCCTAAAAATATTGCAGATTGCACTGTAAAATTCTTCCAAAACCTGTTTTCCACTAACTTTTTTTATTTTGCAGGATATGAGCATGGTCAATGATATTATTCCCCGGTTGGTTGACAACAATATGAATGTTGTTCTCACGCAGTTACCGTCTTTGGAAGAGATTATTGCGGTTGTTTTTGCGCTTAACAAAGACGGTGTTCCAGGTCCCGATGGTTTTGGAGCTGTTTTTATCAGTTATATTGGGATATCGTTAAAGTGGACGTCTCAAATGCTGTCACAGATGTCTTTATAAATGGATGGATTCTTCCTGTTTACAATTCTAATTCTATTGTGTTAATTCCTAAGGTTAAGGGTGTTGCTGCTTTAGATTCGTTTTATCCCATCGCCTTATCGAATTTCAAGTTCAAGCTGATATCTAAAATTATTACAGACCGGCTGACGACTTTAATGCCTTTCCTAGTTTCGCAGGAGCAACGCAGTTTCATACAGGGTAGGCACATTCATGACTGTATCGGTCTTGCTTCGGAGGCGGTTAATCTGTTGGATTCTAAAGCTTGGTATGGAAATGTTGCTCTCAAGGTCGATATTAAGAAAGCTTTTGACACTCTTAATTGAAATTTCTTGATGAATGTTCTTAGAAACTTCGATTTTAATGATAAATTCTGCCCGTGGATTATCTCGATTCTCCACTCTAATTTCATGTCTGTTAACGTTAACGGGGTTTTGAAAGGCTATTTCTCTTGTTCTCGCGGTGTTCGACAGGGTGATTGTTAGTAGAGTAATAGTGGGGGTTGTTTTTAATCGTATCCACAGGGATTGTTTGATATTTGATGCGTGCCTTTCAATAGTTGTGATATTCTAAGTTCAATGGTTTCAAAAGTTTCTCAATTGTTGTTAACATTCACTTGTAGCAAAGATTAATTGGTGACAAAGATTTTGTAAAAGTTTTGATAAAAGCATGTTAAGGTTAGGTTTCGCTAATCCTTTTCATGTATAAACGATTAATCAAGCATATGAACTCGGTTTTCGACCAATATAACTGTGTATCCTCCCGACTAAGTTTATGTCTAAAGCGAAGTCGTGAGTGTCGGTGTTTAGACCGTTAGATGATGTCTCACGCTAACAATCTAAACAACGATCATTAAGATCAACACAATGCGAATAGCAAATCCCAAATCTATGTCTAGAGTTTGGTTTTTAAGAGATAAAATTGTTAGGTCATGATTTGTAGAATCTATGTCTAGAGCAAAACAAATCACACATGGATCATTAAGAGAAAACAACATCATCTATATTGATCAAAGACTTTGTTCATATACAATAGATCAACAGCAATACATAAAATCAGAATCAACTACTTCTAACCTCAACATTGAGTGTTTAGCTACCACTTCTCATGGTAGATTGGATAACAAGTAAAAAGAGGAGATGAATGAGCATCCACGACGAATAATCGAGAATGGATGCGACTTCAGCTTATCCAAGTGAAAATCCACTCTTTGATGATCAAAATAATGTAAACTATGTTTTCTAGTGAAAATTGAACAAGAGATCCCAACCAAAATAAAGTGAAAATCTATTTATACACTTCTGAAATCTGCAGGATTCGCACTGCGAGCACATCATTCGCACTGCGAATGAGAGAAAATGGCACTTTAAGTGCCTCTGAGACTTAAACCGCCTGAAGCAGAAATCGTGGGTTCGCAGTGTGAACCATTCCTTCGCACAGCGAATCATTCGCACTGCGAATAAACTAGCGAGCCAGGACAATCAAATTCCAAAACTTACTGCCACCCTTCGCTAGCATCTTCGCACTGCGAAACAACCAGCGAGCCTTCGTTGGACCCTCACCAGGAGTTCGCAGTGCGAACTCTTTGTCATTTCAAAAGTGGAACTCTCTGCCATCATTCACTGGCGCCTTCGCTGACATTCGCAGTGCGAACATTCGCTAGGCCTTCGCCAGATCCTTCGCACTGCGAATGCTCTGTTGCAGCAACAATTCAGTGGAAACTTGCATTCACTCCATGTGTCTCACACTTTTGCTCCTTTCATGCCTATACATGCACATTAACACACACATTACAAGCTCCACACATATATTCCAATGTAAGCATTACAACACAATTTACCGCTTAAATTCACAATTTACCGTTGGAAAGAGATGAAAAATGCCAAGTATTTCATACAAATATATAACATGTTTGACATCTAACAAACTCTCCCCAACTAACTCTTTGTTTGTCCTCAAGCGAAGTATGCCTCGATAGAGGATTTGCTCGAGCATTCAATTCAACCAAGACGCGAAAAACGGCTCAACTAAACAACGATCACAACAACGCAACAATTACACAATTCAAGAACCTATAATGTAAAAGAACTTGCCTCTTAAACAATTTCAAACAATGTTTCAAGAGACAACTAACTCATCCTGCACATGTCATTCTACACTCCTCTTCGAAAAAGGATTGAAGGCAAACGTGCATACAAACACGGGACAGATACACTCAAATGACCAATGATGCAATACTAAGCAATTCATACCATATCTCAATGCACACAAAATAAATCATGGAAGTAAAATATCACTAAGGACTTCAAGGTTGTAGCTTGGTCGGGTAAACAAAAAAAGGACATTTCTAATGGCCATTGAAACGAAATTGCCGAAGCAAAAGAACATTCACTATACACATATTCACACATCTCAACTTCATTTCACCAATTTTTCATTACACCTTCACAAACTACCGTGCACAATTATTGACTTTTTTTTTTCATTCAAGCAAGCATTTTCTCATTTATACAACATATTCACATTCTTTTCTTTACATGTTTGCTTGAAATTTTTTTCAAAATTTGGAGTAATGCACCCATCTTCTTTTTATTCTCCCCAACTCATTTTTGACTCAACCTAAAGTGAATGTTCCTTGATTTTTAAGGCAAGGAAGTAAAAGTAAACAATTTCAAAGGTTCAAGAAGAAAATGTTAGAAACTCACCAAATTCAGTGATGAACCAAACGTGCAAATTATGTACATAAAACAAGTTCATCACTAAACTGAGTTCTAAACTATTTAGGCTCAAAAGGGCTACCAAATGCTCACTCCTCACAGGTGAATTACTATACGGACATGGTTGTGCTTACTTTCAAAAAGTGCCTTGATCACTTCTCCTACTTCCACAAAATCACATGGTCACAAGATACGGCATGAATTAAAAGTAAAAACAACATTCATCATCAATCCTTAGCATATAAGAACACTTTGAAGGCTTCTCACTTTAATGGTTTTTGATCCTAAAATGACACATGCATTCAAAGGAAGTTGTAACATGAAACCACATTATCAATCGCACAAGACAAAAAGTTCTAAAACATACAAAATTCTCAAACCAGGTAACAATGTACCTTGTCGCAACACAATGCTTAAGGTACTATCATAGCCCTCACATCATGGAGGAATCTTTCTTTAAAAATCAAGATTCTCCAACCTACTTCCAAAATTCCATAATAAACGAAGGAACATTAACATGAAAACATATTAACAATTAAAAACCAACAAATTATTAGTAAAAGCGAAACAAAAAATTTTACTAAAAACACTTAACATTACTAATAATAATAATAAAGTGCTTGGTGTAAAAACACCTACAATATCCAAAATGGTACCACTAGGGTACAAGTACACCAATATTCAAAATATTCCACTATGTGGATACAATAGACTAGTAAAAGCTGAAAAATACAAAATATAAGAAAACTTCACTTTGGAATCCAAAGGAAGTACACAAGTATAAAAATCACAAAATTAGTCCTCATCGGACTCCGTCTCCAAAACCTCGGTAACCATCTCATCCTCATCTCCCTCATCAGAAGTATTACCAGAAACCTCTATATCGGTGCCATCTCCCTCCAAATCATCACCATCTCCATCCTCATCAGCATCCTCTCCAGCAGGACCAACTGAATCCTCTCCCCCACCGAAAATTGGCCTGGCCTCAGGCCATCCAGCATGTGCGAGGAACTGCTCCCTCGACATCATAGTCTGCTCCGCGGCGGGATCCTTAATCTGCAGCTGGAGTACCTGCATAGAGTCATGTAAATCAAGCATGGCACGCTGAGAAGCGGTCATCCAATCCCAGTTATACTGGCAGATCTCCTGCTGATAAGGATAGAAATTCGGCGACTCAAAAGTATCACCCCCACTCGTACCAGCCCCTGTAGCAGCAGCAGCCCCTGAAGACTCAGACCTAACACCCTTTGGTTTGCAAAATTTGTCGACATATCGATCATCGATAGCCGACGTGATAGTGACCTGACGATGCGAAGGCAAATTAACACCAGCTTCAGCACATAAGGACATAATCAGGCACGGAAATGCAAGAGGGGAATTTTTCCTCGAAGCGTTCCCTCCTAATCCACTCTCGACAATGGCCCTTATTTCATCTGCTATTATCCTCGCGACATCTATCTCCACATTTGTAAGGATGTTGTGCACTAAATGAGCCAAGGGAATCGGAACGGTAGAGGAATGTGACTTTGGCTTAATGTTGGTGACAACCAAAAGTAAAACAAGCTTGACCAAAGGTAACATGTCCTCTCGATGATACCTAACAGCAACTCCCAAATGGTTTAACTTCACATTTTTACCCGGGCGCAACAAATCAGTGGTCATTTGTGTGATATTCCTGTTGCGGTAAAGGTTCCTGTGGTAATTATCTTCCTCACTGGCACGCAATGGAAGAGGGTCTCCAAGAACTCGGCTAATTGTCCTTCTGTCAAACCTCACAGTTTTCCCTCTAACAACAGTAGTCCAATTAAACAGATCCCCCTCATCAGGAAGGGCGTTGGCATAAAATTCTCGAACCATCTCCACGTTGTACGAATCCAGGGGCGTTATCAGCTGATCCCACTTTTTTTCATGCAAAAGGGCAGCTACCGAACGATAACTCCCCTGATCATTCAGAATAAATCTCTTCTCAGCAAGGATGGTCATTGTTTCCAACACCTCATATCTCTGAGCCTGCCTAATACCCTTGAACCGAGTGTCGTCGAAAGTGATCGGTACCTGTCTGGATGTTGATGCTTTCCTTTTCTTGACCATGGTTTTAGGACCTATCTGCACAAATGACAAACAAATTCCACACAAAAACACCAAGACAGATCATTAGAAATTAGGACACACATGCATCAGAATGAACTAAAAAAAAAACAAAAATATGGGCTGCTCGCTAGAACACTCGCACTGCGAATCCTGGAGAACGCTCGCCCCAGATTCGCAGTGCGAACAAGCCAGCGAATGCACGAAAACTTTGAAAAAAAATTGCAGACCCAAATTTCACCACATAGCATGATTCTACATGTCATCTAAACCCTAAAACCAGCAGAAAATTTGACATGCATTGAAAAACCTAACACAAAATTTTAACCCAAATCTCTACATAATTTCTCATGCAAATTCACAACTAAAATCCAATTAATCAGAAAGTACATAGAAAATAATTCAAACCTGTTTGGCAATGGAAATTGAGAGAAAAAAACTTGAGAGAAGGACAGAAAATGCAACGTGAGAGGAAAGGAAGACTTGAGGTTTTTTTTTCTTCTTTTCCTTTTGGTTGAAAGTGAGAGGCAAGTGACTAGGGTTTTCCCCCCAAGTCATCAGAAATTCAACATGGGTCTTGGGCCTACGTGCAGGCCCACCCATTACAAAACCCTCATTTTTAATGATGTGGCAGCAAATCCACCAAGTCTGGTTCGCTGATGTTCGCAGTGCGAATGGCCAGCAAATGCTCACCCCAGATTCGCAGTGCGAACAAGCCAGCGAACAAGACAAATTTTCAAAATTTTAAGGTCTGTCCTGCTGCCACACTGCATATGGTACAATACTATAAAAACACTACAAACAGCAAATAAAAGCAAAATACTTACAATGTTGGGGTGCCTCCCAACAAGCGCTTGTTTAACGTCGGCTAAGCTCGACGGTCCACCGCAATCTCACGGATCGCGGAAAGGAACAATGGCGAGATTCCGCTAGAAACCACCTCCAAGATACACTTTCAATCTTTGGCCGTTGACAGTCCAATTCTCTTTGGTTGTGGTGTCTTCAATTATAACCGCTCCATAAGGCTTGATTTCTCGGATCCGAAACGGACCCGACCATTTAGACCTTAACTTTCCCGGGAACAATTTTAACCGAGAATTGAATAGCAGGACCAGCTGTCCTACCTCAAACTGCTTGATGATTATTTTTTTGTCATGGTAAGACTTTACACGCTCTTTGTACAGTTTATTGGAATCGTACGCCTGAAGGCGTAATTCATCCAATTCCTGTAATTGCACTTTTCTTTTTTTCGCCGCTAAGAGTTGGATCAAAATTTAAAAATTTTAAGGCCCAAAACGCCTTGTGCTCCAACTCCACCGGCAGGTGGCAATTCTTACCATACACAATTTTAAACGGTGTGAGACCGATCGGAGCCTTAAAAGCGGCCCGATACGCCCACAAAGCATCATCCAATTTGTTGGCCCAATCTTTTCTCGAGGCCGAAACAGTTTTTTCTAAAATACGTTTTATCTCACGATTGGATACCTCCGCTTGACCATTGGCTTGGGGATGATATGGTGTGGCAACCTTGTGCTTCACCCCATATTGCTCTAAAGCTTTGTCAAGCTGAGTGTTACAGAAGTGAGACCCTCCATCACTTATTAACACTCTAGGAGTACCAAAACGCGCAAAAATGTTCTTTTTCAAAAATTTCACAACTGTTTTTCCGTCGACTTTAGCGCAAGCTATCGCCTCCACCCATTTAGACACATAATCAACAACGACCAAAATATATTCATTGGAAAATGAAGACAGGAATGGACCGACAAAGTCGATCCCCCAACAGTCAAAAACTTCAACTTCCAACATATTCTGTAAAGGCATCTCGTGCCGCCGTGAAATTCCTCCACTTCTCTGGCACCTGTCACAACTAAGGGCATGCACATGCGCATCTTTGAATAAGGAAGGCCAATAAAAGCCCGATTGAAGGACTTTAGTGGCCGTTCTCAACCCATTAAAGTGTCCTCCATACGGAGAGTTATGACAGTGCCACAGAATATTCGTGGCTTCCTCCAATGAGACACACATCCTTAAGAGGTTGTCGACACCAAGTTTAAATAAATAAGGTTCATCCCACACGAAAGACTTGGCGTCCGACAAAAATTTTCTTTTTTGGTGGTGCGTTAGACCGTCCGGTATCAATCCGGCGGCTTTGTGGTTAGCCATGTCGGCAAACCATATCTAACCTGCACACTAAAGAATTTTTCATCCGGGAACTCCTCTTTGACCTCACATTCATTCTTGGTCACGTCAACGTTTACCAGGCGGGATAAGTGATCCACCACCAAATTCTCGGATCCTTTTTTGTCATGAATTTCAAGATCAAATTCCTGTAACAAAAGGATCCACCGAATAAGCCTCTGCTTAGAATCAGGTTTGGTGAGCAGATACCTTATAGCCGAGTGGTCTGTGTAAACGGTGACTCATGAACCAATCAAATATGAACGGAATTTCTCCAACGCATACACTATGGCAAGCAACTCTTTCTCAGTTGTTGCATAGTTAATTTGAGCCTCGTTTAAAACTTTGCTCGCATAATGTATAGCGTGGAAAATCGTTTTCCTTTGACCCAAAACAGTCCCAACCACATAATCGCTTGCATCGCACATTAATTCAAAATCCAATTTCCAGTTAGGTGCAACGATTATCGGTGAGGTAGTTAAACTCTTTTTCAAAAAATTAAACGCAAAAAGACAAGACTCATCAAAGTCAAAAATCTTACCTTGGACGAGCAAGTTGCTCAACGGCTTTGCGACCTTTGCGAAGTCCTTAATAAACCTTCGGTAAAACCCGGGGTGTCCAAGAAAGTTCCTTATACCTTTGACATTCATCGGTGGTGGCAATTTCTCAATAACGCCCACCTTCGCTTTATCAACTTCAAGGCCCTTTGAAGAAACTTTGTGACCGAGCACAATTCCCTCGTTCACTATAAAGTTGCATTTTTCCCAATTAAGCACCGAATTGGTTTCCACACACCGTTCCAACACCGTATCCAAATTTTTCAAGCAAATATCAAACGATTGTCCAAAAACCGAGAAATCATCCATAAAGACCTCAATTGTCTTTTCGATCAAATCCGAGAATATAGCTTGCATACACCGTTGAAAAGTCGTCGGTGCATTACATAATCCAAACGACATCCTCCTATAAGCGAAGATTCCAAAAGGACATGTAAAAGCGGTTTTTTCATGATCCTCCGGGTTCACAATAATTTGGTTGTAACCCGAATAACCATCCAAAAAATAGTAGAATTGTTGACCGGAAAGCCTTTCGAGCATTTGATCCATAAAAGGTAGAGGGAAATGATCTTTTCTCATAGCTTTGTTCAACCTACGGTAGTCGATACACATTCTCCACCCGGTAACGGTTTTTGTTGGAATGAGCTCATTTTTCTCGTTTCGGACCACCGTTAATCCGCCTTTTTTCGGTACCACATGCACCGGACTAACCCACGGGCTGTCAGAAATGGGATAAATCATTCTGGCATCTAACATTTTCACCACTTCTTTTCTAACCACCTCTTTCATGATTGGATTTAACCGGCGTTGAGGTTGAGCAACCGGTTTAAAATCTTCCTCCATAAATATACGGTGCATGCAATAATAAGGGCTTATGCCTTTGAGATCGGACAACGTCCATCCCATTGCATCCTGATTTTTTTTCAACACTTGAATTAAGCGGCTCTCCTCGTTTTCAGACAAAATACTACTTATGATCACCGGTTTATTACCACCGTCATCGAGAAAAGCATACTTCAAGGTTAAAGGTAACACTTTCAGTTCAAGTTTGGATGGTTCATCATTAACCACTTTTTTTAGAATTTCCTCTTCATACTCCCAAGGTTGCAATTCTTCCAAAGCTTCAAGCTCTAACAAACACTCTTCAAGAGCTTGCTCTTCTTCAACCGAGAATACTTCCAAGGAATCATCCAAAGCTCTTTGTAAAGGATCAATGACATGAATTTGCTTTGTAACTTCAAAACTCGCTTCCTCCGTTGCATCGATTCGAAAACAATCACCTTTATCTTTCTTGTGCTTCATGGCATCATAAAGATTGAAACACACCTCTTCATCTTGGACTCTCACTTTCATGAGATCATCATCCATGTCAATTGCCATTCGGGCAATTTTCATGAAAGGCCTTCCAAGAATCAAAGGTGCATCCTCATCCTCCTCCATTTCAATTACAACAAAGTCTATCGAAAACAAGAATCTGTCCACTTTGACCAACACATCTTCCGCTACACCGTGAGGAAGGGTAGTGGATTTATCTGCGAGTTGCAACGTCATTTGAGTGGACCTCAATTCCATGTGTCCTAACCGTTTCACAATCGACAAAGGTATCAAGTTGATACTAGAGCCCAAATCAATCAAATCCGTTGCCCACATAAATGTTTCTTATCGTAACCGGCAATGTAACTCGTCCCGGATCACATTCTTTCCTCGGGAGAGTACGTTGAATGATGGCACTACAGCTTGCATCTACCATAATCGTCTCCTGATCCGTATACCTCTTCTTTTTCGTTAGGATATCCTTCATAAATTTCGCATATTTAGGCATTTGCTCCAAAGCCTCAGAAAATGGAATATTTATTTGTAATTGTTTGAAAATATCCATAAACCGAGAATAGTGTCGCGCGCTATCTTTCTTTGTAGGAGCATGAGGATATGGTAAATGTTGGATCGGAATATTGTTCATCGGCTCTTTTCCCTTCCTAGTTCTCTTCACTCTTTCTTCACTCTCTATTTTTTTCTCATTCTCACTTTTTTCCTTCTCATTTTCAACTAAAACACCCTCAACATTTTTTTCTACTTCAATCTCCTCACTATCTTTTTCTTTTTCATTTTCAACTACAACCTCCTCCTCCACTACTATTTTACCTACGCCCATGTCAATCTCTCTTCCACTTCTTGTGAGAATTGCTTTGCAATCTTTAGGATTCGGAAGCGTATTTGCCGTAAAGTGCCCTTTTTGTTGGTCGGCCAATTGTTTTGATAATTGCTCGACTTGTGTTTATGGCCGTATCAGTGTTCTTTTGGTTGGAAATTTCCATTTGCATAAATTGTGTGAGAGTGTCCTCCATCTTCGTATTTCCAACGGGAGCTTGCGGAGGTTGAGTGTAATTTTGGTATTGTTGACGGTTTGATGGTCCGGCTTCTTGCGGTCTCCATTGTTGTTGATAACCTTGGTTAGCCCGTTGTTGGTAACCTTGGTTGCCTTGTTGATACGGAGGTCGGGGTTGGTATCCTTGATTTCTCGCATAGTTTGCCTCCTCCACAACGGGAGGACAATAACCGGTCGGATGGTCACCTCGACATAATTCACAAACTAACACCTGCACATTTTTACTTGAAGACTCCTGCATCTCTTTGAATTGTTGCGGCAATTTAGACATTTGCTTAGTTGACAACTCAACCTGTTGAGATAATAATTTGTTCTGCGCAAGGATAACATCGTTTGTTCCCAATTCCAACACTCCCGGAGTTCGTTGAGAAGGTCCACGGTTGTGACTACCTTGATGATCGTTCAAGGCCATCTTATCAATGATAGTTGTGGCTTCTGCTGCGGTTTTACTTAACAAGGATCCACCAGCGGTGGCATCCAACAAGGTTTTGTGTACAAGTTGCAGCCCATTTCAAAATATATGAATTTGTGACAATTCATCAAAACCATGGCCCTTGCACTTTCTTAACATTGATTTGAACCTCTCCCAAGCTTCGTTGAGAGATTCATTTGCTCCATGTGTGAATACCGCGATGGCGGTCTTTGCTTCCATAAACCGAGTGTGAGGGAAAAATCTCTCCAAAAATTTCTCTTCCAATGCATTCCAATCCGTCATTATGGTCGTTGACTGATCAAGATACCATTCCTTTGCCTTCCCAATGAGGGAATGCGGGAATAGTCTCTTAAACAGAGACTCCTCTTCTGCCTCAGGTGCACCAGTCGCTCCCGCTATTTCATAGAATTTTGTAAGATGGGTAAACGGATCTTCATGATCCATACCCGTAAATGAACTTTGATATAATAGCTGGAGAATACTGGTCTTCATTTCAGCATGACGACCGTTGTGTGCATGGCGAGCGAACTGAGCATTGTGTCTCGAACTATTTGTGCATGGCCTAGAAGCAGGTGGTGGTGGTGGTGGATCTGCCTCCATAACTGGAAGTATTTGTGGAACTGGTGGTGATGTAGAAGTACTCTCCTCTTGTTCTCGCTTCTGTCTCGCTAGCTGCCTCCTTCGTCTAGTTCTGTTGTTGATTCTACGAGCGGTTCTCTCAATCTCAGGATCGAAAAGAAGTTGGTCCGTCGGTAGTTTCCCTCGCATAAACTAAGTCTGCACACTAAACAAAACAGATTAACAAGTTCAAGATAAAGTGGTAACAAGCTTAAAATAGCTCAACTATCGCAATGCTTGCAATATCACCTAACAATCCCCGGCAACGGCGCCATTTTGTTAGTAGAGTAATAGTGGGGGTTGTTTTTAATCGTATCCACAGGGATTGTTCGATATTTGATGCGTGCCTTTCAATAGTTGTGATATTCTAAGTTCAATGGTTTCAAAAGTTTCTCAATTATTGTTAACATTCACTTGTAGCAAAGATTAATTGGTGACAAAGATTTTGTAAAAGTTTTGATAAAAGCATGTTAAGGTTAGGTTTCGCTAATCCTTTTCACGTATAAACGATTAATCAAGCATATGAACTCGGTTTCCGGCCAATATAACCGTGTATCCTCCCGATTAAGTTTATGTCTAAAGCGAAGCCGTGAGTGTCGGTGTTTAGACCGTTAGATGATGTCTCACGCTAACAATCTAAACAACAATCATTAAGATCAACACAATGCGAATAGCAAATCCCAAATCTATGTCTAGAGTTTGGTTTTTAAGAGATAAAATTGTTAGGTCATGATTTGTAGAATCTATGTCTAGAGTAAAACAAATCACACATGGATCATTAAGAGAAAACAACATCATCTATATTGATCAAAGACTTTGTTCATATACAATAGATCAACAGCAATACATAAAATCAGAATCAACTACTTCTAACCTCAACATTGAGTGTTTAGCTACCACTTCTCATGGTAGATTGGATAACAAGTAAAGAGAGGAGATGGATGAGCATCCATGACGAATAATCGAGAATGGATGCGACTTCAGCTTCTCCAAGTGAAAATCCACTATTTGATGATCAAAATAATGTAAACTATGTTTTCTAGTGAAAATTGAACAAGAGATCTCAACCAAAATAAAGTGAAAATCTATTTATACACTTCTGAAATCTGCAGGATTCGCACTGCGAGCACATCATTCGCACTGCGAATGAGAGAAAATGGCACTTTAAGTGCCTCTGAGACTTAAACCGCCTGAAGCAGAAATCGTGTGTTCGCAGTGCGAACCATTCCTTCGCACAGCGAATCATTCGCTAGCTCATTCGCACTGCAAATAAACTAGCGAGCCAAGACAATAAAATTCCAGAACTTACTGCCACCCTTCGCTAGCATCTTCGCACTACGAAACAACCAGCGAGCCTTCGCTGGACCCTCGCCAGGAGTTCGCAGTGCGAACTCTTTGTTATTTCAAAAGTGGAACTCTCTGCCATCATTCGCTGGTGCCTTCGCTGACGTTCGCAGTGCGAACATTCGCTGGGCCTTTGCCAGATCATTCGCACTGCGAATGCTCTGTTGCAGCAACAATTCAGTGGAAACTTGCATCCACTCCATGTGTCTCACACTTTTGCTCCTTTCATGCCTATACCTGCACATTAACACACACATTACAAGCTCCACACATATATTCCAATGTAAGCATTACAACACAATTTACCGCTTAAATTCACAATTTACCGTTGGAAAGAAATGAAAAATGCCAAGTATTTCATACAAATATATAACATGTTTGACATCTAACAGTGATCCGCTTTCGCCGCTTCTTTTCTGCCTCGCAGAGGATGTCCTCAGTAGGAAACTGCTGCAGTTAGTTTTCTCCAACAAGCTCGACCTGATTTCTGGACTGAAGCATATCAAGCTCCCTTCGTATATTTTGTACGCATATGACGTGTTCATTTTCTGCAAATGCAAGCTTTCTAACATAAGTACTCTCATCAATACTTTTCAAGAGTATGTTGCTGTGTCGGGGCAGGAAGTTAACTGCTTGTAATCTTTCACATATGGTGGTTCGATGTCTAATTCCAGGCTAAATATTATTGCGGATATTACATGTTTTCAAAAAGTTTTTTTGCCCTTTGTGTATTTTGGTGTTCCGCTGTTCATTGGCAAGCCTAAAAAAGTTCACTTGCAGCCTATTGCGGACAAGAATATTAACAAATTGGCGTCGTGGAAGGGTTTGTTGCTTTCTTATGCCGGTAGGGTGGAGATGGTCAAGTCCATCATTCTTGGGATGCTTTATCATAGTATGTCCATCTATGATTGACCTTTGTCGCTGCGTCGGGATCTTGAGAAGGCGGTTCGAAGATTTAAATGGTATGGCGACACTGCGAAAAATAAGCTAGTTGCAGTGGCTTGGTCCAACACCTATCAACCGTGTACTGAAGGCGGGCTTGGAATTCAGTCTTTATGCAAGCTTAATGAAGCTTTCAATCTGAAACTCGCACGAGATTTGCTTCCCTCAATGGCCAGCTGGGCTTGTCTTCTTCGTGGTCGTGTTATGCGTAAGAATAATTTTTTTAACCACCATGTTTTCTCTTCAATTTGGTCTAGTGAAAAACAAGAATTGACTACTATTTTGGAGAGCTCTTCTAGGTGTATTGGCAATGGCAAGTCCATTAGTTTATGGTACGATTCTTGGTGCGGTTCACCGCTATTTTTGGACGAGGTTGCTCCGATTTTGTTGGATGACCAAAAGGTTTATGAAGTTATTGTAAATGGGCAGTGGGATTGTTCTCGGTCTTCCGTCAATATTCCGACGTCTATTCAGAGGCGCATTATTAATTGTCATCTCCCATTCGTCAATCAACCGGATACGAGATATTGGAACCACTCTTCTCATGGTGAATTTTCCCACAAGCTGGCTTATGAGTTCAAGAGAAACAAAGGTATTTCTAAGGATTGCTGGAAATGGATTTGGAACAATTATATTCCTCCGTCTAAGTCTTTCACGGTGTGGAGGCTTTTTCACAATCGGTTGCCTACAGATTCCCAATTGAAAAGACACTCATTCGCTTTTCATTCTAGATGTGACCTTTGTTGTTCGGATGAGGAATCGGAAACTCATCTGTTTTTTTAATGTTCCTTTGCCTCCAAGATTTGGGTTTGGATTATTCAAATGCTAAATATCACTTACTTTGTTCATGGTTGGTCGGATATTTGGCGTATTATCGGGACGACGGGAAATGAACATGGAAGGATGGTTTGTACAGTTGCCATCATATTTGCATTCAACTCGATTTGGAGGGCCCGTAACTTGGTGAGATTTAATGATACTATTACTTCTTTTTCTTCTGTTTTCTCTTTTATTACGGTTGCCGTTTTCATTGCGGCCAATACTACTGCTGTTGGTCCTCACCTTTCTATGCACGATTTTGAGATTCTTAAAAGATTTAAGGTTACCATTCCGCCGCCCCGTGCTCAGAACATTTTGGAGGTATTTTGGAAATCCCCCTCTTCGAATTGTATTAAGTTGAATTGTGATGGTGCGTCCATCACGACAGGTATTTCTGCTTGTGGTGGCATTGCTAGAGATAATGATGACTCTTTTTTGGGTGTTTTTGCATCTCACTTAGGTGTTGCGGATTCTCTCATTGCCGAACTCTCGGGTGCTATGCTAATGAGAAGAATTGGAGAAATATTTGGTTGGAATCAGACTCGACATCAGTGGTTAGAGCTTTTAGTTCTAAGTGGGCACTTTGAACGATATTATATAATAATAATTCTCCAACCATTTGGAATTAATTCTAAGTGTTGCTACTAGGGTTCTCTTTCGCATTCGAGATTTCACATTTGGGAAAATGGCCGGTTTACCTGCGAAGATTCGTATTCAACCCTCCGACGTCAAAGCCGCCGCTTTGTGGGGCGTTACCGCCGCCACCGGCGCTCTCTACCTTGTCCAGGTAACCATCCTTATTCTCCTTCCATCATTCAGAATCTCATTTTTTTTGTCTTTTCAAGGTTCCTTAGGAGGATTATACCCGATGTTAAGATTTTATTCGCCATACCTTGTTTGGATTCTTACATTCGGCGAAGATCTGAAATTTCTCTCTCGATCCTCAATTATCTGTTAATTATAATCAAAACTCGTGTACCTGCTTCATTCATGAAATCAATATTCTGTTTTTTGTTTATTATCTTTTTGACCTTTGTTAATTGAAATGACCGATAATTAATGAAATTGACCTATCATTGTTGGTAGTTGAATCCACAATCACGTGCTGGAGACTGGCTTTATGGCTTATAAGTTGCAATCATGTCATAAATGATAAATTTCACGAACACTTAGATCTGTTGTGCACATCACAATATTTGCTCCTGAATTCGTTGAGGTTTGTTTGATGTACGTAATCCATGTCTTGTACAATTTTATTTCATAGCTTTTGAACTTTTTGTTCTGCTTTATGGTGGACCAAACGTGTTTGGCATGGATGATTAACATCAGGTTTTTTTGTCTGTGATGGTGATGGAGTTCTTTTCTGTTGAAAGTTAGTATACTCCAATTTTCGTTCAAATTTGATTCTTAAAATCTTTTGATTCTCATTGAGTACGTTGTTGGTTGAATTTGGCATAGTCATTACATGTTCTCATGCATCCCTGCTTCAATCACGAGGATAAAGAGTTAGACTAGATAGGGTTTATAAATTAAATGATCCTAACTCTGATTCGGATATGTTGTAATGGAATTATTGCTGTATGTCACAAACTATGATGCTGTTTGTTTTTCGCCAACAAAAACAGGAGAGACTAGCTCCTTACTAGAGGTCTAGAACTGGAAATTGCAAATCTGAAAAAATAAGTTGAGTTATGCAGATATATCAGACCTCTAGTCCAAACCCTTATTCTCTCAATTCATGTCTATGGTTTACCTGGACTGCTATAAACTACTTACTATATCAAAATTCCTGGGTTAAACCAAAAGCCCAAACATGACAATTGCTGAATTCAGTCATATGAACTTGGTATCCGGCTCACATTTGAATGCTCAGTCCATCCTCTTTTTACTCAACATGCATTATTCCTTTCTAAGGGAAAAACAATCTGAGTTAATGGAGAACTCACAAACCCGGGAAAAGGAACACACAATCAGGAATAATTGCCAAAGAAACCACCGAAGGCTGTTCTTCAAGCATAAAAGAGGACGGAAAGGGCAGAAAAGGGGTTAAGTTAATCATTGCTTAGAAAAACACCCAGACCTTGATCACGACACATCGTTGATGAGGTCTACTAATATTCTACCCCGGAACACTGCCTATCGTCCCCCCTTGTATTCTCATTTCTCCCCATCTTAACTTGTACCTCCCATTAGTCTTTTTAAGCTCAGCATTTGGCCATGCTCTGGACATACCAACATGAAGATGCCTTTCTATTTTGTCCTCCTTACCCTTATGTGTTTACCCTTTATTTCCCATCTCTTTCCTTGTAGCATTTACCTTGGTCATACGGTTGCAGCACTTAACTTTCATATCTGTATAACCATTCACAAGGATAAAGCCATACATTGGTCCAGCACTTAACTGAAGGAAAAAACTGGGGTAATGGCTCCAAAATATATTTTACTAAGTTGGATACAAGTCTTCAAATAGCTTTAGTGAGGATGTTGGTTCTTCCTCGTATAAGCATCTTCAGTGATCTTGAGGATGTTGCCACAATTTGGCTTAAACATCCTTCCTTTTTGGGCATAAATGGCTTTTAAATGAATTTCTCCACTTTTGCAATCTATGTTAATGTGTAACATTTTACTTTTTTTTTATGTCTTCATAAATGGTTTCTTGTTAATTCTTAGTGCAGTTCTAAATTTCTAATGCTTTTTTTGGTTTAAATCACTTGCAGCCTTGGGGCTTTTTGAAGAAGACCTTCTTTGAGAAGCCAGAGCCTGAACAAAAATAAGTTGAGAAGTGAGAAGAATAATTTGAATTTTGGATCATGTTAATGACGGATAGCTGAATAACAGTAGAATTATGTTGTTTTCTGCTGAAATATGTGGGTGGTTTTGGATATTAATTTTAATGTTATCTACTGGTTGTTTTTACCAGAGATTTTGTCATGAACTTCGTCTTCCCATATCTTGATATCTTTGATCTAGCCATATATCGGGCCATAAATTTGTGTCTGGCAATTCTTTACAGCGAATGATAATGCACGTGTATATTTGAGCTATACAGGACCATATTCACAGCTTGATAGGCTTGATTGGCCTATAAAGCAGAAAGATTAATCTTAAGTATGGTAATGCACGGCTTGATTGACATGTATGATAATCTTAAGTTTTTCACTTAATGCAAATATCATATTTTTCAACATAAACAAACAACGTAACTGTAATAATAAAAATTTAAAACAAACACACTAAAACCGTAAAAATCAAAACTTTATTATCATAATCAGAAACAAATATCTCTGTGCAAAACTTACCTTATAGTTTTAGAACCCGACTCCAATGACAACGAGTAATAGAAAATAGAAAAGAATGTCTTCTCTATGTTTTTCAATAAAGGCTTTTTCTACTATGAGTGAAAATAAAGAACGAAGCAGAAACCAGTTAGTGTCTTCAAAATGTGGTGTTTGTGGTTATGTGAAAAATGAATATTAGGGTTTGAAGAAATGAGGGTTGTTTTAAAAGTATGTCTAATACATACCATGTTAATATTGTTTTAATTCCAAGTAAAAAAATAATTTTTTTAAATAAAAACCCCGTGGAAAAAATCCGCCCCACCCCGTCCTCTACCAGTTTTAAAAGTGAGTTAGGCGGGGCGGGTCAACTTATGACTCCGAGACAAAAATCTCGCCCCGACCCGCCAAAAATGGTGGGTTAAACTGGCTGGTCTGGCGGGCCCAACCTGTTTTTCCACCCCTAGTTATATTAAAGTTAAAGAAAAATAAAAAGCCATACATTAATTAAAAAAGTCATGACCATACATAATATTTGTCCAATAATACAAAAAAATAAGTATAAACTATTGTGTATGTCGAACCCCTACCTCTTCCGTAACTGAGCAACCATGCGTTCCACGAGGGTCAATTGGGGAGTGCCATTCTCAAAGAGTCTTGACTTTATGTATGCTTTACCCATCTCCGCAACACGCCGACAGACTGTTATCTTGATCTCTGCCTGCTCATGTTAAACCTCTAGTACCTCCTCGTTAACAGGGCTAGGTGGTCTTCTAGGAGCGTCTTATGTCATGATAGAGTGTGACACCCTATAGAACCGGATCATGTAGTCGTATGTGATCTGGTGTGATCAGAATGGATCGTTGTGGCATTCTGTGTAGGACAGAGATGATGGTTGTAAGAGAGGAGAGGGCGTACCTGCAAGGTACTTTGATGCCAAAGTAAGTTTGGGCTAGAGAGAAAGCAAGTACAAAGCATTTAGGTATGATTTAGAGTATTGAATAGTGATCAAACCTGACCCTCTCAAGTGAGAGGGTATTTATAGAAGTAACCCCCAGCGCGGGGCCAAGGTCTCTCATGTGGCTGAAATATCTGGTCGGCCAATGGAAGACTGCCATGTGGAGGGTCAAGCGCGTGACCCTTTGACCTAATCCAACTGTCCCCGTGAGATCCCGGGAGGCAGTTGGTCGCGTGAACTGTCAAACACGTGAGGTAGACGTCCCCCACGGTCATATTGTGTCTAACGGCTATGTTATGCCCAACGACTAGATTGTGCCCAACGACTAGATTGTGCCCAATTGCCTGATTGGCTGAATCTAGTTATTGGGCCTTGCCAAGAGCTGGACTAGATTGGGCCTTGCCCTACTGTGGGCCAAGCGCCTGCCCAGTCCAAAACAAGAGCCCCCCAAGTCTTTGCTCTGAGAAAGAGTGATGACTTGAGATAGCCTTGTAGGCTGTTGCCTTTGAATGACAATGTTCGAGGACATGCCCTTTGCCTATTCTACGGTCAGCGTCGTCGACAACTGGTTGCTTATAAGCCCGACAACCCATTTGTATGCGAGGAGATGCCTACGAAAACGATGTTTTTATGTCGACCAGGTTGAGTAAAGGTGCCCGCGAAAAGGACATTTTTTGTCGACCAGCCCTTAAGAGGACGTGGCTCGTGTGGACTGTCGAGGAGGATATGCCCGCGGAGAACTGGAGAAGACTTGGGAACGCAACGCCTAGCTTTGGGAATGCTAAACAAAGATTCTCTTTTGACACGTGGCGGTGCAATTAATTTCTATCAGGCCTAGGGGGTCTAGGCTATGATGGCCTTTGCACTTCCCCAAGCGAGCAACTGCTTATAGAAGGGAGGAGCGAGGATTCATTTGCACACTTCACGCAAATTTCTCTCTCTAAACCCTTTGCTATGCAACTCATCCTTTCGCCGGAGTTCATATTTGCCGTCGTCGATCTTCATCGTCCATGCCCAGACATTCATCTCCAACCTCTAAATCCAAGTAAGTTCTTCATCTTTCATTGTTATTTCTAGGATGTTCTTAGTTTTCTAGAAATTGGCATGCATTTTTCGGTGACTCATGAGTTTTCCAGTTGAATGTTCATGTGTTCTTCAATGAACACATAAATTTTCTGGGAAATTCATGAAGATCCTGAAGAACATGATAAACTTAGGTTGAATGTCTTTGAATGTATAGTAGGACTGTGTAGATCTTCCCGGGTTTCTGGTTAGGAGTAGCTTAAGTTTGTAGTCGGGCATTAGGTCTTCTCGACACGAGAATTGATTTTTGCGTGTTTGCCAAATTCTATTTTGTCGAGGAAACTCGTCCTCGTGAAATCCTTTCGTAGAGTCGCGGAGACTTATCCCCGTTTTACGGGGAAAAGGATGTCGCCGCATCCCGGTACTGTCGACTAGGGCTTGAGGGCGTCCTCGACTTATTCCCCGCTCTTTCACTTGATTAGTGGTGGAAGGGTGGATTTGATCTTTGTTGTCTAATTCACTTTTTCTTCCTCTGCTTTTCAGGTGAAATGACTAACAGAAACGAGGGAGTGATCCCCGATGTTGGGGCTGTTAACGGGGAGGCGGAGCAACCCGTCGAGCATGCTAATGTCCGTATAGCTGAGGGAGATATCGACTGGATCGTCCAAGAGCCAATGTCGACGAGATCGACTTTCACTGAAGAGGAGGCTCGTGAGTTTCCTTACCTTGAAGATCGGGCAGAGGATGCGCCCGCAAACTGGAAGGCTTTTTGCCCCACAGAGGACGACGAGATATGTTCGGTGTATCCGGGGATGAGATTCCCCGTGTACGAGTTTGCTTTCATGGAGGCGGGGTATCGTCTGCCCTTCACCGACTTTCAAGAGGCCATCTTCTATCATCTAGCATTGTGCCCTGCCCAACTACATCTGAACTCTCTGGCGTTTATTAGGGCCTTTGAGCTGGTCTACCGATATCTGAAGGTCGGGGCCACATTGGATCTTTTCTTATGCATATTTCAAATTCAAAGGAGTACGGCAGATCCGAAACAAAGCTGGGTGTCTTTTAAGCAACAAAACAGGCTATTCGGGCCGTATTCGGAGTCGGTCCGAAACTTCAAATATAGGTTCCTGGTTGTGAAGCCTGTCTCGGAGGCAACCAAGGAGTCTCTGGCCACCATGGAAACCGTGGAGGTTGATGGTCGGCAGGTGACGAGGGCGGTCTCAAAGTTCCCGCTGGAATGGGTGTATGCCCACTTTAGATACAAGACTGATCAGTTCCTTGTCAAGCATGACCAGTTATGTGACGGGGACAAGGAGTATTTTCGGGCATTGCATGCCTTTGTAGAGAGTTTCATCCTTGCCTTCGTAGTGGATAAGGACAACAAAGTTCTGCTCGGGGAGGATGGGGAGCCTGCTCGGGCAGCTCGCTACATAAATACCAAGGTCATCCTTGAATATGAAAACGAGGACGTCGCGTTTGAGCTTTTCAGTATAGATTATCTCTTTGCCCGTATTTTTAATGTCTTGCATTATGTGTTAACCCCCCTTTTATTTTTGCAGGGAAGATGTCGAACATGAGGGAGCGTTTGGTCAGGTCCGTAGCGGCCAAAAACCTTAAGAAGGCGCCGGTGCTGAAACCCGACGCTGCCAAGTAGCAAGCAACACTAAAGAAGTTTGTGGGCGGCGCCGCCTCCTTTTCGGGCAGCACATCGAACCCTCTTACTCCGGACACAACAAATAAGAGGAAGCGGGACGATATTGGCTATTCCTCAGCTGGTGGTTTGGGCAGCTTTGTCGGGGGCAAATTTGTACTGCCACCGTGTTATCTTCAAGGAAAACTATTTGACGGGGAAGGTTCTGTTGTTGTCCCCGACCTTGAGGCGTCGGCCATTTTGTCCGCCGACCCTAAGGCGAAGAGGAAGCTCCTCTGCCAGGATGCGGCTGCTGTTATGAGAGTGTTGGAGGCGACGCTGGCCCTCGGGGATGCGGAGACAGTTCTGCGTGCGGATCTCAAGAGGGCGCAGGCTAAGATCACCAACCTTGAGTTGGAGAATGTCGAGATACACAACAAGTTGACAAAGCTCGAAGACAACCTGAAGGCCAAGATCGAACTCCAGAAGGAAGTGAACCAGATGAGGGAGGAGCTGACAAAGGTGAAGGAAGAGAATGCCACCCTGAAGGCGAAGGTTGCCGGCCTGGAGGGTTCGTCGGCGGTCGGTCAGGATGAGATCGAGGAGGAAAAGGCCCTGAAGACCCGGAGGGACTTGATCGAGAGAATCTGCATCCTTGAGCAGGGCAACTTGGGAGTGGCTGAGTTCGGATTCAACGCTGCAGTGGAACAGATGAAGGCTCTCAATTCCGACGTCCAGTTGTTGACCTAAGGGATAGGCGTTCTAAACGCAGTTGTCGATGACCAGGTGGTTCCTCCTGAGCTTCCCACCAATGCAATGTAATTTTATACTTGTGTATTTTGTTGGCTTGCGTGCCATTTGGTTTGTAATCGACTGTTGGGCATGGCCCATTTTGTAATATTGACAATTCTGGCCTTGTGGCCATATTACATAAATATCTTTGCGTTTGATATTATATGCGTTGCATTTTATTATTTGTGTATGCTTTAACATTTTAATGCTAGGTATGGAAGTTATGCTCGACTCGTTATTGTTACGCTCGACGGTTTGGGGGGACTAGTCGAGGAGGCGAAGTGTTTTCGCTGGTGGTAGGACTAAGATCTCGGCCGAGGTCCTAATCCCACAGGGCTTGGACTATTCCTATCACGAGCTAGGTGTCCTGCCATGCTGGTGCGGCAACGGCGGAGCTCGATTGAGGTATCCCTGTTGGGCACGGAGTCTACTCGTCCCATGAGCAGAAACTGGCCGGCGTTGTAGAGTTAAGGATCGTGATTGCACCGGGGCACGCTCCTGTGGCCGAGCCGTCTCCCCGATGTGTGGTGATCTCGTCGGCAGTTATTCTGCACTGGTGGTCGGTCCTAACTGTAATATTGTTTGATCTTTTCAGCGTTCCATGTCAAGCAAATGTTATCTGTTTAGCGTTTCGAGGTAGTAGGCTCCAATGCCTTTTTTTTTATTTGACCCTGTATGGTCCTTCCCAGTTTGCGGCCAACTTGCCCTCGCGTGAAACTTTTTGATTTCTACGTAAGACCAAGCTCCCAACTAGGAAGTTGCGCTTCATGACTTTTGCATCGTGGCGCAAGGTTTTTTTTTGTTTCAGCGAAGCTTCCAGAGAGCCGCCCCTGATCGGATCTCTTCAACCAGGTCGAGCTCTTCTCTTAGATCCTCGTTATTCAGCTCTTCATTGAGTGGAGCTTCCGTTCATCTGGAAGGTTCCCTGATCTCCACCAGTATCATTGTCTCAGTTCTGTAGGCTAGTCGGAAGGGAGTTTCCCCGGTGGTGGAGTGAGTGTTTGTTCTATAGGCCTAGAGCACGTTGTGTAGCTCCTCGACCCATCTCTTTTTGGCTTTGCCTAGCCTTCGTTTTAGACCTCGAAGGATCACCTTGTTCGCGGCCTCTACTTGCCTATTAGTCTGGGGATGCTTGACGGAAGTGAAATGTTGCTTCGTGCCTAGTTATGCGACGAAGTCTTGGAACTTTTTGTCCGTGAATTGGGTTCTGTTGTCGGTTACAAGGACCTGGGGCACCCCGAAACGTGCTAGGACGTTTCTTTTGTAAAAATGAAGTATGTTGAAGGTTGTGATCTTGGCGAGGGCTTCGCTTCGATCCACTTTGTAAAGTAATCGATGGCCACGATAAAAAATTGGTTTTGGTAGGACCCCATTGTGAAGGGGCCGAGGATATCCATCCCCCACCAGGCGAAGGGCCATGGCGAGGACAAAGTCTTTAACTCGTTAGGGGATGCCAAGTGCATGTCCCCGTGGCACTGGCTAGGGGTGTTCGTGGTGCAGTTTGGGCGGTTTTGACGCTAAAAATCATCCGAACCGCGAGAGAAAAAAGCATGCAGTTCGGTTTGGTTCGGTTGGCTTTTAGAAAAAATCTGAACCAAACCAAACCAAATCAATGCGGTTTGGGTTGGTTCGGTTTTTTATAAGATTTTTATTGAGCCATACATACACATATAAAGAACAACATAACTTTGTGTTTAGTCATTCATACATTACCAAATAACGAAAAAATTCATCATATTTAGACAACAATTTCTCATTCAATATACAAAAATTAATTTAATCAAAAGTGGAAAAATAGTAGCATAAAACAATATCAAAAATACTATAATTAAACAAAAAAATTGAGAAGAATGGAGATTAGAGAAAAATGAAAAAGAAAAAACATAAGAGATGTGAGATTAGAGAAGAAAAGTGCGATAAAAACGTAATTAGAAGAGAAAATAGTAACATAAAAATGAGAAGATGAAAAAGAAAGAACATGTGACAGAAGAGATTAATGTAGAAGAGGTGAGATGTATATGACAAAGAAGATGAGAAGAATGTGTAATACTATTAGGAGAGGTTTGAGAAGGTTGAAACTTAAAAGTTAATGGGTTTGAGTTTTGGGTTGGATATGGGATAAATGAAGTTTGGGTTTTAATATAATGCGGTTTGGTTTGGTTTAGTTCGGTTTGTAAAATACAAACCGCAAACCAAACCGAACCGCGCGGTTTTGTTAAAAGATGACCCGAACAAATCTGAACAAAATGAGGTTTTTTGCGGTTTTGGTTTGGTTTGGTTTGGTTTGCGGTTTTCTATTGGGTTAGTTCCGTTTTGAACACCCCTAGCGCTGGCATCTATCACACTTCTTGACATGCTCCTTAGCGTCGTGCTGCATGGTCGGCTAATAGTAACCTGCTCGTAAGGCCTTTCGTGCCAAAGACCTTCCTCCTAAGTGTTGTGCGTTGATATCGTCGTGAATTTCCTGGAGAACTTCAAGGACCTTGTTCTCCTCAAAGAATTTTAGGAGGGGGATGGAGAGTCCCCGTCAGTAGAGCTTGTCATTGACCAGGACGTATGAGCAGGCTCTCCGCTTGGTCACGCTGGCCTCTTTGCTGTCCTCGGGCAATTCCCCTGTGGTGAGGTTATTATATACCGGGGTCATCCAGCAGTTGCTATCGCCAGTGGCGTTGACGTCGAGCAGCTCTGATGACTTTTCAATACTTGGGCGGGAGAGTATCTCTTGTATGACGGGTTTATTGCCACTTTTCTTTCTGGTGCTAGCCAGTTTTGATAGGACATCTGCTTGAGTATTTCGTTCGCGGGGGATGTGTTGGACTTCCCACTCGTCGAACTTGGATATCCTATCTTTCACCAGCGTCAGGTACTCGACCAGGTGATCATTTTTGGCTTGGTACTGTCCTCGTACTTGGGACGCTACAAGCTGGGAATCTGTGAAGATATTCATTTCCTTGGCGCCCAAGTTTTCGGCCAACCGTAAGCCTGCAAGGAATGCCTCGTATTCGGCTTGATTGTTTGATGTGGGGAAGGACAAGACTAGAGATACTTCAATTTGGATTCCTTCTTCGTTTCCAAGGATGATACTAGCGCCACTGCCCGTGGAGATGGATGCTCCGTCGACGAAGATGGTCCACTTGTGTGCCCCGCTAGACAGGGATGCTAAAGGCGTCATATCATCCCCGACATCGACTAAGACCTGCGCCTTGAAGGCCTTCCTGCCCTCGTAGTGGATGTCAAATTCTGACAGCTCCACATACCATTTAAGCATTCTGCCAACCATGTCTGGCCGGCTAAGCAACTGTCTTATGGGCTGGTCTGTTCGCACCACTATCGTGTGGGCTAGGAAGTAATGCCTTAATCTCCTCGCTGCCTTGATGAGGGCGAGGGAGACCTTCTCGATCTGCTGGTACCTGAGTTCTGACCCTTGCAAGGCTTTGCTCGTGAAATATATGGGTTTTTGCCCATCGGGTGTTTCACGAATGAGAGCGACGCTAATGGCCTCGCTAGTGACAGAGAGGTACATGTACAATGTCTCCCCGCTATCCGGTCGTGACAGAACGGGGGTTCAGATAAGGCTCGCTTGAGGTGGAGCAGAGCCTGCTCGCATTCCTATGTCCATTCGAAGGTGGCTTCTTTTCGCAGAAGTTTAAAGAAGGGCAAAGCGTGTTGGGCAGACTTGGCCATGAAGCGAGAAAGTGAAGCGAGCATTCCGTTGAGGGATTGTATGAATTTCTTCGACCTTGGCGTGGGAAATTCAGCGAATGCCTGACATTTGTCAGGGTTGGCCCCTATCCTCCTCTCGGTGAGGTAGAAGTCGAGGAATTTCTCTGCCCACACACCGAAGGTGCATTTTTATAGGTTAAAACGCATTTTGCATTTTCTCGCTTGGTCGAAGACATTTTACAAATGGACCGTGTGATCGGATTCTTCTTGGGACTTCATGATCATGTCGTCCATGTATACTTCAAGCATGTCTCTGATTTCTAATCGGAAGACCTTGTTCATCATACGCCGGTACGTGGCCCCAGTGTTTTTTAGACCGAAGGGCATTACGTTGTAGTAATAGTTCCCCGACGAGGTCATGAACGCAGTATATTTCTTGTCTTTTCGGCCATGGAAATTTGGTTGTATCCCGAGTAAGCGTCCATGGAGAAAAAGAGTTTGAAACATGCAGAATTGTCTACGAGCTTATCTATGCTGGCAGAGGATAAGCGTCCTTCGGGCAAGCCTGGTTGAGATCAGTATAATCAATGCACATGCGCCATTTTCCATTATGTTTTTTGACTAGTACAATATTGGACAGTCAGGTTGTATACCTGGATTTGAGATAAATTTTTCCTCTAAGAGGTCTTTTACAATTTTTTCGGCAGCCTGTGCCTTTTCATCAGATTGCTTGCGTCTGTGTTGCGCTACCACTCGAGCAGCTGGGGTCGATGGTGAGTTGATGGCAGACAATCTCAGGGTCGAGGCCGGCATGTCTGCGGCACTCCTAGCAAATAAGTCTGCATTGGCTTCCAGGCATGTCTTCAACTGCTGCTTTACCTCTTCAGGCAACCCTACGCCTATCTTTGCCCCTCTGTTCGGGTTGTCTCTGAAGGTGATCACTTCGAATTCCCCATCTGGTATCAGACGCATGATGGTTGATGTAGGTGAGTTACCTGTTACTGCTGAAGTGCCTTCATTGTTGTCTTCCTCGTCTTCTTCAGAAATCCGGTTGTCGAGGTCGATTGTGTGCATTGGGAGAGCTGGATTTTTGTCGGGCTGGCTTTTCTCACTGGGAAGATCTTCATCCCTTGCTCGTTTGGCGGCCTTGGGTGCTGCGTCGATTGAGCTTTGCCCTCTGGTTGCTACTTCGAAGCATCTCCTCGCAGCCTCTATATCTCCATGAAAAGTCGTGACATGGCCCTTCTCCGTGTAATATTTCATCTTGAGATGGACAGTTGAAGGGACAGTGATCAGCTCCGCGAGGGCTGGTCTCCCCAGAATACATTGGTACAACGATAAACAGTCGATTTCCAGAAATTGAGTTTTGATCGACTTGGAGGCCTCATCCTCCCCGAACGTGACTAGAAGCTCCACATACCCCCAAGGTCTGGCGGTAGATCCGTTGAATCCTTGTAGGTCAGATCCCACGTATGGTGACATATTCTTCTGGTCAAGCTTCAAGGCGCGGAACAAACCGGTGTACATGATGTCCACCGAATTGCCTTGGTCGACCAGGATCCGTCGGATATCAGTGCTGGCCAATCTTGCCCTGATGAGCAGAGAAGTGTGTGAGTTCGGGGAGCCCTCAGGCAGTTCTTCATGGTAGAATGTGATGGGCTGAGAACGCCCACAAAATTTCTCAAGCGTGGATAACCAGTCGGGGCTGCAGTCAATTAGTTGGTCAGATTTCCTTTTGACCGACCCTATAGTGAGCTCGTTGTATCCGCCACAAGAGATAACCATTGTCGCGGGGAAGGTCTTCCAGGTGTTGTGTACGAATATCTGGGGAGGATCCTCGGGGTAGTCGGGGATGATGAAGTCCTTTGGCCGCGTGATAGACATGGCGACTTACGGGGGAGGACTGGGCGGTGAAGACGTTGTTTCCTTTTTAGACTCCGAGGTCTCTCGTCGGGAAGCTTTGCCTTTTTTAGTATACTGTTTCAGGTGAATACATTATTCGGTCATGTGGTCGTGACTGCGATGAAAGCGACAATATTTGCTCTTGTTCGTGTTGCCCTTTGACGTTGTTTGCTAGGGGAACCGGACACCCCCTTGCTTAAACTCTACGTTAATGCATTCGAAGAGAATGTGCTCGTGGGGAGCTGTCAGCGGGGTGCATTCTGTGAAGCGACCAGCAGTTCCATTGCTCTCGCGAGGACGATCGTTTCGTCGTCTCTCCCTGTCGCGCCTGGGGCCTCTAATTCGTCTTTTTTTGTTGGCCGGGAACTCTCTTGATCCCTTGAGTCTCGGTCCTTGTACGCGGCTTCTTTCTCCTCGTACTGTATATAAGCTTGAGCCTTACGGAGGAGTTCGGTCAAGGTACGAGGGGTCTCGATGCCCACTGCTTTGCGAAATTCGCTCTTCGGTCTCAGCCCCTTCTCGAGAAGGTATTTCTTCATATGGTCCATTATGCGGACCTCTACAGCTTGCTTGTTGAACCTCTCAATGTATGCACGTAGAGACTCATGCTTGCCCTGTATAATGGCTTCGAGAGTGGCTTCCGACTTGGGATGGCGTATGGAAGCAGTGAAGTGTCGGGAGAATTGGTTCTTCAGATCCTTCCACGAAGTGACCAAACCTCGGGGAAGCCGCTTATACCAGGTCATGCCCCCCTTCCCGAGGGTGATGGGGAACAACCTGCACTTAATGGCTTCGCTCACGTTATGATAGTGGAGTATGGCTTCGATATTTTCTATATGCTCGCCTGGGTCAGTGATCCCATCATAAGTTGCCAGAGGAGGAGGCTTCTCCAGTCCGCGTGGGATATGTGTGCCCATGATCTCATGAGATAGGGGTCCATGGACGTCGTCATCACTGCTCATGCTCGATGACCAGCAGGGGGAGTGGCTACGCCTGCGACTTCTGCTGCATCGAGAAGGAGAATGTATGGATCTTCGCGGAGGAATACGATGTCATCTTCTGGAGACTTCTGACTCTGGTTCTTCTGATCCTGATCGTCCCATGATGGGAGAAATGCTTCTGGATCTGTCTCGCCGACGTTTCTGAGGGGGAGACTGCGGGCGTGGAGAGAGACTGCGAGGCTTCTGCGAAGGAAGTCGCTTCTGGAGGACGTGCAGTGCTCGAACATGTTGATCTTCTCGCCCTATTGGAAGATCAGGAGGTTGGACCTGTTGAGATAGGCAATGAGGGCAGCAGTGTCGGGGTCAGCATTTTGAGGGACATGTATATGCTCAAAGGTGTGACCGACAGCCTGTGCGCGTGACTTTACATCGTCGGAAGAAGGAGACGTAGTTCTTCCGTCCTTGTGATCGGTCTCATGGACCGCAACTCTGAGGTTATGGTGGTCGACATTATCTATGGTAACGCCGACAACAGGTTCTTGATGAGCATCATCATTTCTGTTGGAGGCCATGATGATCAAGTGAATTTTAAAGAGTAATCTTTGGTCTTTTGGGTGAAAAGAAGAGGTATCTTGGTTCATAAAGACGGGGAAGCGATGTTTCCCACAGACGGCGCCACTGATCTGGTGTGATCAAATTGGATCGTCGTGGCCTTTCGTGTAGGACATAGATGATGGTTGTAGGAGAGGAGGGGGTGTACCTGCAAGGTACTCCGATGCCAAAGTAAGTTTGGGCTAGAGAGAAAGCAAGTACAAAACGTTTAGGTATAATTTATAGTATTAAATAATGATCAAACTTGACCCTCTCAAGTGAGAGGGTATTTATAGAAGTAACCCCCAGAGCGGGGCCAAGGTCTCCCGTGTGGCCAAAATATCTGGTCGGCCAATGAGAGAATGCCAGGTGGAGGTTCAAGCGCGTGACCCTTTGACCTGGTCCAACTGTTCCCGTGAGATCTGGGGAGGCAGTTGGTCGAGTGAACTGTCAAGCGCATGAGGTGGACGTCCTCAACGGTCATATTGTGTCTAACGGCTATGTTGTGTCCAACGACTAGATTGTGCCTAGCGACTAGATTGTGCCCAACAACTAGATTGGCTGAATCCAGTTATTGGGACTTGCCAAGAGCTGGACTGAATTGGGCCTTGCCTACTGTGGGCCAAGCGTCTGCCTAGTCCAAAACAGTATGCATATGTCAAGTGTACAGGAGGTGGTTCCCTGCGATACTCCTATGGTACCAAGTGACTCTCAAAATTATCCAGTATCGCATCAAGATCTCTGCGGCAAACTCTAGGAGGAGCATACTCTGAGGTAGGGGTGTTCGCGGGTTGGGTTAGGCCAAATTTGATGAAATTCAATATCCGACTCAATCAATAGTCGTTGCATTGCGTTGAGTGTTCAACCCGTACTTCAAAGACTAAACCTAAACCGAACCAACCCTCTCATCAATGGGTTGGGTTGGGTTGAGTTGGGTCCGCGGGTCATCCACTATTTTTTTAAATTTATTATAAATAAAAATCAATTCAATTAACACATTTATTTTACATAAACATTAAAACATCATAAAATTTTAGTATATAATTTGAATAAAATGTATCATTTAATACCTATAAGCTCTTTCACAATCTAAATCAAGTCCAAAAAGAAATACAAAATGTGTAGAATATGTTTTAAATGGTAAAGATGTATCACTCTTTAAATAAAGAAATTTGATCTCTCAAACTTGATTTAGACTTAGGATTTTACAACTAATAAAAACTACAACCATATTAAAAAATGATGTATACATAATGATGATTTTTTTAGATTATTTATGAAAGATATAAAATAAAATAACATGACATATTAATGGGCTGGGTTCGCGGATTCAAATTTCTAAACTCGTTACCTGAACCAAATAACAATGAGTTTGAATGGGTTGGTTCGGGTTGGACCCATACATGATTGGGTTGGGTTAAAATAAGGATTGGGTTGGTTTGGGTGAGTGGGTTCGCGTATTGACTTGTAACACCCATATATAAATACATATGTCTAAAAGATGCATACTATACATGTTTGCAAGTTTGGTACTGAAATACAAATAAGTTCCTAGTAGCACATTGTATACATTACATGTCAAAACATAAAATCTAAAAAACCATGGCATAATATACACAAGATGCTCCAAAGACTAAGAACTAAATCATATCAAATGATCCCAAAATAGAGTCTTCGCAGCAGAAACAATGTCATTCCAAAATAGCCAAGACAAATAAGGATATCAAACTTCTTTATCATTACCCTTCACGGAACCGGAACCACCTGAAATATAATCAACAACATGGGGTGAGATGATAATCCCAATGGGTTCCCTATCTTATGAATTTTCTTGGCTTTACAAGGTTCTAACTAATCCTAACTCAAGTCAAAAGGGAATGGACAATACTTGAGCTCACAACTTCACATTATATGGAAACATGTTGCTTGAGTTCAACAACTCAAACTATCACTAATCGGAAACCTTACCAAGGCATCCCCTTTTCCCATCATCTCCTATGTCTAAGAGTTCGATGCCGGTCATGGATCCTTGCAAACCTTGACATACGAAATGGATTCGAATCTAAGGGAAATATAATCCACATGAATCGTCACTCCTCATGGGTCATACCCCATCACAAGTCTCTTTACCCGTAGGCTCGATTCATACAATAGGAATCAAACTTGTCAAGGTACTAGTGCTTACATTCTAGAGGAGCTCTCTCTATATAAGCCTTCACTCTTAGAATGATACATTTCAAGGGATTGGTTTCGACTACGTGATCTCACACACAAGCGTGATTGTATTCGACAATCACAAGGCCACATACGCCTTATTCACAAGGAAACACAAAGACTAACACATGTTTCATATAGTGTCTCACCTCACCGCTTGACAACTACTTGTCAAGGATGCACATATATGCATCAAACACACAAGCATTGTCATCTATCATTTCCTAGTTACATCACTAGGTCATTCCATTTTATTATGATAAGGTTTTTCCTCAATTTTCTATTTTTAATTCCCATATTTTATCACCATCCATAATCAACCAAACATTCATGGTAAGCATGCATAATAAACATAATAGTAATGTGAACAATCCATAGTAACCATAAACATACATATGAACAACTAACCAAGAATTAAACAAAAACATAAAATACACTGCAAGGTTCGCACTGCGAGGACCAGGCGAGTCCCATTCGTGTTGAGTTCGATGTGCAAACTCTGGGCGAGACATGAAAATCAGAGGCAGTGGCAAAAGGGCTCAGTGGCCACTGTGCGAGCCCTGGGTGAGTGCTCGCCTTCACCTCGATTTCAGCTCGCAGTACGAGCATGACAGACTGTCACGTTCACTTTCAGCTCGTTGTGCGAGCTCTGCGATTACTGAGTTTTGACCTGCAGAACTTGTACATTCCAAAGGGGTTTTCAACTCCACTAATCACAAGGTCAATATACACCAAAACAACAACGTATACAACACTAAGACAACACCCAAGACATGATTTTCCATACAATCACAAGCTTTCCATAGATTTCATAATATTAAGATCCACACATATCTAAATCTAACATTTTCCATTTCTATCTAACAACTCTAACTTAAGTTTCTACCTATAACCCACCTCTAGAAACAAGATGAAGAGGATGGAATGGTGAAAATGAGATGATGAAGAGTGATGGATGAGCTTCTTCTTAGGGTTTTCTTCCCTTTTTCCACTTTTTTCTTCTTTCTTTCTACTCTTGCTATCTTTCTCTCTATTCTTCTTTTTATTTCGTTTCCTCCTCTTCTACTACTTACCCCACAAAGTTGGAAGGATGAGGAAAATAAAAGAAAATGATATTTAGAAATATCTCAATAAAAATTTAGTAAGGCTAACTTGGCAAATGTCCACAATTAAAAGAGAAAGAGTCAGAGAGATATTATATAGGACTTATATTGGTTAAATGCTTCGTCATCGCATGACACCTAATCCACTCTTTGATGGTAAGCCATTACTGTTGGGGAATAATATGGTAGTCAAATGGTCTAGAAAGGGGGGGGGGGGGTTGAATGAATTGTTCCAAAAAATATCAATTTTAAAAAACATTTGCTTTTCGAAATACAACTTAATAAAATGTTTAGCAGTGAAATGAAGTACAATAGATGTGATTGAACTAATTACAGATAACGACACATTATTCAAAAAATGGAACATGGTCACGATAAAATTACAAAACAATCAACTAGCAATTAATACAATTTTAAACTTACACAAGAAGTGGATTTCAAACTTATTTAATTGATAAGGATTCTATGATCACAATTTTCATATTTAATCACCAAGGAGATCGTTCAAATACTTAGTCTAACACGTACCTACTTTTACACAAGAAATAAATATAAAAGAAGTACATCCCAACCACAAGCAATTTCTAGAAAAGCAATAAAGCATAAGCATACAATATCTATGGAAAAATAAAAGAGGTAAGGTTAAGGAGAGTGTACGCGAGATTTATAGTGCTTCGGCTCATTCGTCCTTGCTAGAGCTTAATTCACTCTTCAATTATTTCACTATTGAAAATTCATAGGGTCTTCCACTATTTTGAAAAGTTAATACAAGAGTATTCTTGGTACAACGAATGATCAACAACGTTGAAACAAGACAACAAATTGCTAAGTCTAAATTGAGTTTCCCTTCTGTTGTAGCAGAACACCAACACTATCAATCTTTCAAAAGTCTTGCTAGACCCAAATATCCAGTTCCAAGCTTCTGTTCCACAATGGCCTTTACTTATTCTTCCACCAATTGACATAAGTTTAATCTTCCATCTTGACAACCATGATCTCACTACCTCAACTTTTGGATACCAAGTTTCGATTTTGTTTGGTAAACTAAGGTACTTGAATGGTTTGTTTTCCAACTTATAGTGTAAAACATTTTCCGCTTCCTTAAGCCACCTTTGAGATATGTTGACCCCAATCTCTTGTTAAAGTTAACCTTTAAACCCGATATTAATTCAAATAATAACAAGTTTGCTTTAATTATCTTGATATTGGACCACCCTTTTTCACCAATGATGAGGGTGTCGTCAACATATTGAAGATGAATGGATTAGTCTTCGCCCTTATCAAATTTAAATCCATTAAGCTTCCCCAATTCCACCGATATTTTAATCAACATATCAAATCCTTTTGCTACTAAAAGAAATAAGAACGGTGATAACGAGTCTCTTTGTCTTAATCCACGCCTCATCATGAATTCATTTATGGGACTACCATTTACCAACACTGACACCACTAAAGATCTTAGGCCTTCTGAAATCCACATCCTCCATTTATCGTGAAACCCCATATTTGCCATCACAACATCCAAAAACTTCCAATCCACTGAATTGTATACTTTTTCAAAATCCACGTTGAACAATATGACTTGTTTCTTCCTTTTCTTAGCCTCGTCCCTTAGTTCATTGGCAACCAGGATCCCGTCAAGGATTTGTCTTCCTGAAATATATGGTGATTGAGTTTCAGCTACAATTACTCTGATCACTCTTCGTAATTTATTAGCCAACACCTTTGAAATCACTCTGTAAATGCATCCTATCAAAGATATAGGACAATACTCTGATATTTTTGTTGGGTTTTTCTTTTTTGGGACCAACACTACAAAGGAGAAGTTTTCCCTATTGACCATTCTTTCATTTGCATGAAATTCAGCCATTACCCTAAGAAAATCAAACTTAATTTCTTCCCAAAATTCTTTCATGAAACCAAAGTTAACAACAACGAGACCTAAACTTTTATCACAGTCACATTCCCACACCGCATTCTGGATTTCCTCTATTGAAAATTCTCAAACAAAGACTTCATTTTGATCAGCTTCAATCTTTTTGAAATTCATTTTAATCGGGATAGGTTGTGGTCTTCTAGACGCATATTGACTCCGAAAGTGATAAAAAATGACATCTTTTATTTCAACCACTCTAGTCAACCTCATTTTATTCACTACCAAGCTTAGGATTTCATTATCCCTACTCCTTTTATTGAGACATCCATGAAAGTACTTCGAGTTGACATCCCCATCTTTTAATCATTTTACTCTAAATCTTTACCACTAAATGCTACTATTTAACTTTGAAAATATGTCGAGTTTTGCTAAGGCTTCTCTATTGGTTACAATCTCTTATTCGATAAAACTCGACTCTTCACAATTAATCTCCAATAAGTTTAACTCTTCTTTCACATCCATGATTTTTGTCCCTTGAGTGTGAATTTTATGCCAATTTTTTGAGATTTTTCTTAACCTAGTTTATTTTTTTACCGCAATAATATATATATATATATATATATATATATATATAGGGAACATATCATATGAGAATGACATTTTTATGTGAGAACATGAGAATGAATCTGAACCATTAGATTTTAAAATAAATGGTGGAGATTATGTGTCCGTTTTTTTCTCTCTCCTCCATCATTTATTTTAATAATGGAGGAGAGAAAAAAACAAAAACCACACATAATCTCCACCATTTATTTTAAAATCTAATGATTCAGATTCATTCTTATGTTCTTACATAAAAATGACATTCTCATAGGATATGAACCCTCTATATATATATATATATATATATATATATATATATATATATATATATAAAAGATTGAAAGATTGATTTAAATAAGAAATATATATATAAATATAAATATAAATATATATAAACTAGTTTATTTTCCTTAACCTAGTTTAATACTCCTAATATAAATATAAATAAATAGTGAAGATGGAAAGATTGATTTATTACAATTTACATTGATTAAAATATGATCTGAATTACCGGATCGAGAAAGTTCCATACCTAGCATACACAACACAACACAACACAACAAACATCGCTAACCGTCTGATCCTTTTGCTACATGATGATCCTCCGTTTATATGTATCTTCTCTCGTTATTTTCTGTTCCTTTCTTTTCTTTCTCTTCACTACCAACACAGCCGCAGCCGCAGAAGACAACAACAACAACGACTACCGTTCCGGTGAGTTCTCACTCTTCTCTTCTCCTCCATTTCCATTTCATTTCTCTTTCTAAATATCCCGTTGATTTTTTTACGTTATTCGATGGTTTTCGTGAAACAGAAAGTGGCTGGGTTCGATGGAGAAAGAAAAGGAGAAAGAGTTGGTGGAATTGTATGAATCCGTCAAGAAAGCAGCGGATGCGTCTACCTCCGACGATAGCCCGCACGAAGAAAGCCGATGCCTTGATGCGCTCGAGCAGCTCATGAAATTTCCCGTCAATTATAAAATTCTCGTCAACACCCAGGTTTTTTTTCTTGACATTTTGTGATTTTGATTTCTTTTATTTTCAATTGTTTCTTTTTAAAAATCTTTTTGTTGTATATATGTGGTGAATTTTTGAAGCATGAGACTCTGGTAATTGTTGTGTTGAGCTGTATTGCATGTTATTAGGGTTAGGGTTCGATTGAAAGGAAGATACAGATTAGGCATTTTTAAAATTAAGTACAGTGTTTGAGTGCTGATTTTCTTTGATTTAATCTGTATTATGTACATTGAGTAATCAATTTGTGTATTTGAACGAGATTTGGTGTTTACTTTTGAATGAGATGTGGTGTTTACTTTTGAATGAGATTAGCCATTGTGTATTTGAATGGATACTTTTTTCTAGGATTTATATCTTTGGTTGTTATGTTATAAAGATAAAGATGCTTTGTGTTAAATTGGGTCCCGGATTTCTTTTGATGTTAATTTAAACTTGTATGTTGCATGGACGAGGTATTGGACTGTTAACGAGTTCTGGTATTGGTTTGAGATTTTCCTAAAGATGGATATGGGTATGGAACCGTTTTCTGATGTTGGGTGGATGCACAAAAGAAAAGGGTACTGACAGTGATATAAATATCTGAAATCATTTAATCCTCTGTTGATGTGGTTGTTGCGTAGTGATTTGATTCGCTTTTCTTTGTCGCCAGGCAGATGTTGTTGTGTTATCTAATTTGGATTTTATGATCTATGATGAATGTGATTTGTGGTAAATGGCATTTAGTTGTGTTTGGATTCATCAAAGTTAGGATTGGTTTCATTTGACTTGAGTTTATTTGATCCAGAAGTCGGATATCATATTTGGATGTGGCATGGTGGCTGAAAGCTTTTAATTCTCTGATGATGTGGATGTCGCTTAGCGATTTGCTTTTTCTTTGTCGCCAGGCAGATGCTGTTGTTGTTATCTAATCTGGATTTTATGATCTATAATGAATGTGATTTGTGGTTAATATCTGAACCTCATGATATGGATGTCGCGTAGCGATTTGCTTTTTCTTTGTTGCCAGGCAGATGTTGTTGTCGTTATCTAATTTGGATTTTATGATCTATAATGAATGTGATTTGTGGTTAATATCTGAACCTCTGATGATGTGGATGTCGCTTAGCGATTTGCTTTTTCTTTGTCGCCAGACAGATGTTGTTGTCGTTATCTGATTTGTGGTAAACATTTGAAATCTTGTAATTCTCTGATGATGCGGGTGTCGCATAGCGATTTGCTTTTTCTTTGTCGCCAGGCAGATATGTGATTTCCATATATATTTTCAATTGAATTACAGCTTCCGTATATAATTTTAACTGATTTTTAGTTGATAGATGGTGATGGTGGTGGTGGTGACGACGGTGAAGAGGAGGATGATTATAGTTATATGCATTATGAACTAATATGACTCAATCTACATGTTCCTCTTCACTGAACCTGAGAGGGATCTTGCTTTTAACAACATTGTTTCCAAACCTGAGATTTCATTTTCAATTTATTAAATCAAATCTTTTATACTCAATCACTCTGTTAATTAAATTCATCTTTTGCCCTTTTTGTTTCTAATTGGAACAATCTTTCAGCTTCTACTTTTTGTACTTATCTCATTTTCTCTTTGATTTGATGGATTTCCTTTTTCTGTCCAACATTAAAATTTCACAAGGATGGGTTTGTAGATGTGGAATATGTGTTTGCATGTAAAGATTGTGAATTAGTAATAGAGTGTACCCTTACCGCGTGTCATACTACTTGTATTTCGGTTTTTCAGCTTATGCTCCATTTATGGAGTTTGATTGTGTCTCCCTTTACTTGTAAGCATGTACTTTCACGTTACCACAATTTCTTGGCAGTGAGTCTGTGTATCCTTGCTTGATGAATAGGCCTGTTTTCTTTTATTTTAATAATCATAACAGAAGAGCGTTATCAATGTTGAAAAGCTTTTTGTTGCTCTGTTTTTATTTTTTGTACTCGTTAATATAAGTTATAATTCTATCTAAGATTGACAGTTTCAGAAATATGATGGGTAAAAATGAACATAAAGTTCAAGGGAAAATCAAATAGGTGTCCAAAACTACTTAGAAAAGACTAGTGTTTGGAAGTGCTATGGGAATAGAAATTGAAAGTGCTAAGGGAAGATCAAATTTGTATTTGTTTCTTGGGAAGATTTCTTTTGATTTTTTGTTTACTGATATAATCTTTCTCAGGTGGGAAAGCATCTTAAAAGTCTCACCAAGCACCGCAGGCAGAAAATTCGGGCTTTTGCTGTTGGCTTAATTGATAAATGGAAAGGCATAATTATCGAGGAAACAAGTAAAAATAAATCGGGGCCCTCAGATTCTAAGGTTGAGTCAACAAATGGGGAGAGAGCTAAAGCTGGGAAATTGCAAAAGAGTGCTTCGGTGAAGGTTGAGAAAGGAGAAAGTGTCAAAGTGGAAAAAATTAATGGAAATGGTACATCAAAGCTGAGCTCTGGAAATGTAAAGTCACAAAATGGGGATGTCAAAATTGAGAAAACTGACCGTACTTCAAGCATCAAGGTGGAAAAGATAGCCAAGGAGGAAACACATGTTTCTGTAGCAAAGAAAGTTTCCAGCTCTGCCGCTCCTCCAAAGCTGAAGACTATGATCAAATCTAATGATTCAGCACGAGACAAAATAAGGGAACTTCTTGGAGATGCTTTATCTAAGGTCTTTGAAGAGGCGGATGAAGATATGATGGATGAAGTAAATGCATGTGACCCAATTCGTGTTGCAGTGACAGTGGAGTCTCTACTATTTGAAAAGTGGGGTCCTTCAAATGGAGCCCAAAAGGTCAAGTATAGGTCATTAATGTTTAATCTTAAGGATCAGAGTAACCCAGATTTCCGAAGAAAAGTTCTGCTCGGTATTGTTGAGCCGCACCGGCTAATCGACATGACTTCAGCAGAAATGGCCAGTGAACAAAGGAAGCAGCAGATTGAGAAACTCGAGAAGAAGGCTTTGTTTGAATGTGAGCGTGGAGGTCAACCAAAAGCTACTACTGATCAATTTAAGTGTGGTAGGTGTGGTCAAAGGAAAACCACCTACTACCAAATGCAGACTCGAAGTGCTGATGAACCTATGACAACGTATGTCACTTGTGTTAACTGCAACAACCGTTGGAAGTTTTGTTAGTGCAGTGGTGACTGGTGAGTCTCACAAGAGCTGTTATATTAAGGTGTGATGTCATTGCAGTGCCCTACCGCAGCACCATAGTTTTCTGATTAGACTGTTACATTTAGAAATTGTCTAGGCAAATGTACTTTTTTATTCTTTTAACTTGGAGTTTTAGCGTTTCTGTAGTTTGTTGTTATTTTACAATTTGTTTATCTGTTATATAATTGCACCAATGTTTTTCTCAGGTTTTAGTGGTTAGTCACTGCAGTATTTAATGACATATTACCTATGTGATGACAATAAAATGGTCAGGTAGACTAAGTTACGTAGTCAGTAGACAGAATTGCAATTTTTGTGTAGACTCTTGCTTTCTTGGTGTAAAACTTAGTAATACTCTGCATTCTCAACTGAGCATGAGTTTCAAAGCAAGACAAGAGGTCAATCGTGTGACTCTCTGAACATACAGGACATGATCACCCCTTTGTGTTTTGCTGGTTTTATATTCGCTCTATTTTGAAACTGTATATCTAGGATTAAGATTGATTATATTTTGTTTTAGAAGTATATAACTCAGATGATAGTTTGCAGAGAAATTTGATGTGTTACATTGTGAATTTGAATGTTTTGAGTTTTATTTTAGTCAAATTGTGTAGTTGTTGGAATTCTCTCCTATTAAAGATGAATAAGATTTTGCAGGTTCAAACTCATGCATATAATGTCGTTATATAGGAGTCTGAGTGCTAAGTATTGTTTTGAACCCCTATTAAAATAATAACCCCTATTGTTTTGAACATAAACTATTTGACACATCAGGAGTCCGAGTCTATATTAAAATAAAGCTTAGAATAAAAACAATGTAAGGAACAAAGGATGCATTAGCGAAAGCGGAGACTGAGAATTATGCCTGACGCCCCACGACTTATAAATGTAATTTCATGATATTAATAATGTTCTTATGATTCACTTCTTTCAATTCTTACAATTTTTAATGGAAAATTTCTCTCTAAAAAGTCAGGAAAAATACGAAAAATCTGATTGCTTAAAAAAAAAAATCGACAGAAACACATATAGATTTAAATAGAAAATTTGAATATTCACAGAATATTTAACAAATTAAAAACCCATTGCATTTTTATATTGGACTTCTTATTATCTTGCTCAAATGGAATCTCATCATAATTGGATATGCATAACTTACATATTTTATATGAACTTCTAATCGAGTTATGAAATTTATAAGTAATTTATTTAGATTTTAATTGATAAATATTTTCTTCTCGGATCAAAGTGTTATGGATATAATTCATTAGAATACAATATAGTATTATAAAAGTTATTATTCGTTCTGATATAACAAAAGCACAAAGAGGCATGCTGGACAAATTGATTATAGATTGTAAAAGGGGAGAAAATTAAAAGAATAAAGGAAAATCGGAAGTTACTTGTAGTAGGAGAGTCCATTGTCCTTTTAGGTTGAAATCTGTGTCAAGTGATTGTGGTTGGAAAATAAATGTTAGATATAGTATTCACAACTATGCTTTAGTGAGGATTTAGACAATCATGACATACTAGGTTGTCTAAAGTTCGAAAAAAGACCCTTTGTGAACGACATAGCAAAATACCATATGACGTCCAGGTTCATAATGGGTGCGATACTAATAATTTGATAATTGCGGCGCAAGTTTATAAGGCAAGATGACATATTGATATACTATTAGAGGTCCATTGACGGAAATGTAACATCGGTTGGCCTTAATGCATGATGAAATTTGTATGTGTTGAACTAGAAATAGGGAGGACTCAGATGTTGTGCCTGATATATTTTGGACACATCTAAATTCTACAAGACTCTTGAATATGTTTCATCTGATTTTGATCTTTAACTGTACATATAAAACTAACACGTATGTACTACCACAACTTGAGATTGTCGATTTTACATTAATCAAGTTGACTTTCTTTGTTGAGTTTGCTTATTTGAAAATTGAAAGGAAGATAAATTTCACATGAGCATTGGAGAAGTTGAATGAGTGTTCATGTAACATCCCAATTCCTATCGCGAATAAATAATACATAAATAAATCAGAGTGAATAAAAATTTATTTTTCCAACAAAAACAAGGATGTCACATCAATAGAAGGAAAACACAATCCCTGCTCATAAATTTTGATACATAACACAAAATGGAATAACCTCAAAGGGAAACTTTTTTCATACAAAAGGAAAGTTCAATTATGGAATAAAGCAGAAAGATCCATAACTAACTTGTTTTACAAAATAAATCATTTTATAACATCAAGATGTTCATACAAAGGTAATACAAAATATATCCTACAATTGTATACATATATAACAAAAGCGTTCCCCCGACTCCCGTGTTACGTATCAGAGCAGACAGACCGACAAAAGGATGGAGAACTAATCTTCACAAAAGCCTCCAAGACACAGATCTGCAATTGTCTCATAGAGCAACAAACCACAGCAGAAGGGTGAGAAATAACAACTAAATCAAGATTGCATAATAATATGCAAAAACACATAAAAAATTCACATGCATAGTTATTCTCCCCACAAGCATCACATACTAATACATATTGCATGCCACAGATATATAACATATTTCTAATAATCCAAACACATAGCATATATAAATTATACCAACATAATAACATATTCACACATAAGGCACACCAAAGTCATAACATATGGAAACACCCCACCACATCACATAGCATATGTCTATGCATAAAACATATTATCCACAACCAATGCATTTATCACATATGCACATCAATTCACCAATTCAAACATAAATCTCAACACATACTCAATCAATTCATGATTTTCCACACATAATCAATCCATTCATGATTTTCCACACATAATCAATCCATTCATGATTTATACAAATGCAAAGAGACCGACACAACGACTCTATGCAAATGCGGTACCATCCATCCATCATTCTCATCGTTAGTCCACTCAGGAACTATTGGAATCATCGCTTGTTACTTATTGTAACTCCCCGTCGGGAAAACGATGTTCCCCGTCGCTTTAGGTCCTCTTTGTATAAGGCACACGACGTTTATGGATCGCTTTAGGTCCTCTTTGTATAAGGCACACGATCCGATCGCTTTAGGTCCTCTTTGTATAAGGCACACGATCGTCTATAATCATCGTTTTAGGTCCTCTTTGTATAAGGCACACGATGTTATAGCAGATTCCCTCTGGAATCGTTTCGTCGCTCCCACCCACTAGGGCACATGACATCACAAGATGCATATCATGATGCTTGGCATACAAGGACTCATGACAATCAAATGCATCTTCACATATACACTCATAATCATGCATATACAATCAAACACAACACAATGCATTTTCTTGCCTTTAGGCCACAAACCATCATCACAACATTTCATCACATGCATTCACATCATATAACATCACACAAGTCATACGATATATATCAAAAGCATATTGCATGATAACACATCAAATACACACCATTAAAACGGTAAAAGTCGACAAAACGACACAATTCCAAATTCCCGACATAATTAAATCGGCCAACAATCTCAAAACCATTTTAATAAGAAAGAACATCTCAATAGCTTTCTAACGGTACCAAGAACGCCTCGATCCGAATTACGAATCAAAAGTTACGGCATCTGACGCAAAATCGGGAACCATTCTACACCCTCTCTGGTCATAAGCGTATTGCCTTGTGCCATACGCGTAATGCCCAATTCGCTCGCCCATTCCATACGCGTAATTCCCAAAGTGCTACGCGTATGGGCAGAGACTGAATTCTCCCAAAAATTCCACTAAACTCCATACGCGTAATGCCTCACTTGTTACGCGTAATGCCATGCCACCTACGCGTACCCTTACGCAAATCAGCAGAAGGTCGTGCAAAATGAGCTTCCATACGCGTAATGCCCCATTTCCCCCTTGTCATACGCGTATTGCCCAAACCAATACGCGTAACGCCAAGCCTGATACGCGTATGGACAGCGAAACCCAGAATTTTTCCTGCATAATTCTTGTTACGAAATTCATCCAATTTCCTCTCCAATTCTCATCTAAACACTTCTAAATCACAATATATCAATCCAAACATGTCCCAATCCTAACAACTAGTATTCTACGCAGTTTATATCGAGTTTCGACCGCGAAAACATCGATTTCTATCAATTATTCATCAATTTATTAATGAGAAAAAGTTGTGAAAACAACCAAAACAATTACAACGAACAACACATATACATACACAAGCAAGATATAATTAAAACTTCTCACCCCTACCCGATTATTCGCACTTGAAACCGAGCTATGCCGATTTTCCTCTTCTCCTCCCTTTCTCTTATCTTCCTTTCTCTCTTCTTTTTTTCTTTCTTTCTATTTTCTCTCTTTTTCTCTCCACTTTCTATTTTATGAAAAATAACCAAACAAAAAGACCAAAATACCCCTACTCTCAAATATCTCGCAAACACTCTCAAAACGCGATAAAACATAATAACGATGAAAAATAATATATTACCAAATAAAAGTTAAGAATAAAATAATATAAAAACGAAAATAATTAAATCGACTCGATTAAATAAATCGGACAAAACGGGGCGTTACAATTCTCCCCACTTAGACATTTTCGTCCTCGAAAATATAACCGATACGAACAACTCCAGATACGAATCTCATATCCGACTAACAAACCAACATGCCAACTAAAGGCACACCACGAATAACACAAACTGACAAACCACCTTGCTAACCACAACTACAACAACGACACAACAACGACGACAACAACAATGACAAGATGCAAAGCCTATATAATGCACTTGATCAACTCATGACTCAAGGAAAACAACGTTACCAATACTCAGGTAACACTCCCCTAATTCACCACACCAGAATTAGCTACTCGCACTCGAACCATACCGATGGAAACGAGGCAACAACACAAACAAGAACATAAAGTTCCACAACCCAACATCGTTTCAACAACCTCGTCAAAACCAGAATACCAAACATCCTTCTCACACAACAATATTATAACAATGCTACGATTTAACAATCGAACATACAACCAAAACTTCCATCTACATAGTAGCCCATAAATAATATTTAAACCTTTCACCTAACACTTCCATTCTGAAACGTCCAATAGTCTCACCATTCCAATAGGTTTCCAATGTTCAACCTATGAACTCTTACAAGTCCCACCCACATATACAAAATGTGCCACATCACGCTTCCGCAACGCACTCTGATTACCCGTAACCATCAAACTACCCATCTCACGTCCAAAGTCTAACTCTTTCTCATATTCACCAAAAATCACTGTTCACTTTTAATATTCCCAACCTCACACTCTCCTGTGTTATCTCACACACCAGACACAAGTCTCTGAACTGCTCAAATAATTTTAATTCTCTGACCATCAAAACAACCATATGCAAAGACTATCGACTTAACTCTTCAGGCACAACATTAGCTTTTCCCCGAAGGATAATCCAAGCCAAATTCATAACTCGTCACGAATTCCAACCCTCCTCGTTGTCTCATACTCTATTCCTTCAGACCAAACAAGTACTCTAAACTCTGGTGATTACTAAACACTTCGAACCTAGAACCATAAAGATAATACCTCCAAATATTCCAACACAATACAACCGCAACCAATTCCGAATCCAAAATAGTATAGATCCTTTTATGAATCCTCAAATGTCGTAAAACATAAGCCACGACTTTTCCCTCTTGCATTAACACACTGACTAAACTCATCAAAGAAGCATCCCAATACCTCACAAACGGTTTATTAGGATCACACAAAATCAAAACTGAAGCCGTAGACAAACTCTACTTTAACCCTCTCAAACTTTCCTTACAACGAACATCCTAAATAAATGACTTACCTTTTGCAAGTCAACTGAGATAACAGAAGCACTAACTTCGCAAAATCCTCCATAATCGGCAGTAACAACCAACTAAGCCCAAAAATTTCTAATCTCCTTAACCAACTTCGGAGCCTCTCATTGTAGAACTGCATCTACTTCCGATGGATCTATTAACCATACTCTCATCTGAAATAACATATCCAAGAAAAATAACCTTTTTCAACCCAAATTCTCACTTGAATAACTTAGCACAAAACTTCGTCTCTTTTCAACACTTGTAATTCAAATCTCAAACACTCTACCTGTTCTTCTTCTGAGTTTATAACAGATCCGAATATCCTCAATCAAAGCCACCATGAACTTATCTAAATAAATATGAAAGATACGATTCATATACTCCACAACCATTACAGACGCATTACTATCACCGAACAACATCACTGCACCTTGTAATGCCCAACCAAATTCCAAAAGATATACATTCTTAAAGCTATTGCAAAATTTTTCACTGGGTAACTGGTTACTCATATACAAGCTTAACCGAGTAAATAACACCCTAATCCGATGATAACAACCATAACCAGTCACATGAAAACGATCAAAGCCTTAACTCACACAATTCACCACTCTTATCAAACACTCCAAACAATTGTAATTCACTCAAACTCAACCAAACTGTTCCAATCATTTATTCTTGAAAGTGGACTCTTATTCTCAATCGTTACCTTATTCAACTGTCAGTAATCCATACACAATTTCTTCGCTTAACAGTCCAAATTCCATAAATCCCAACATGTAGCAACCCCCAACCAAAAAGAACTCTCAAATATTACATCCACACCTAAGGGTTTTCTCAAAATTTCCATTAATGCCATAAAACTCCAAAGACTCCAAACCTCACCAGAACTCTAAGTTTTACTTCCATAGTCTCAATACCATTATACACATCATGCTTGTTATTCCGTTCAATCATCCATCCTTTTTGTTACTAACAATACTAGAGCTCTCTAAGACAACACCCTAATGTTCCATCCAAAAACACATCTGAAAACCATGCACAACTGACGGCCCATCACTGTGACTTCCTGCCAATTTTCCAGAACACCATCAACACAGACAAAACAAACATCTTAGTCCCATCTACTAAGAGTTTTCTACTTACTTAGCAGATATAAACCTCAACTATTCACCTTCGTCCAATTAAGTTCAATCTCTACTCTCTGAGAAGCAACCCTTACTAATACCCAATCATTCTCTCTCAATGACTTCCCAACTTGACCAACATACGAAAACCTCGAATCCGCCTCATCTTCCAATATAAGAATCTTCATCGACTCAACAAAATAATCTGTAACCATTTTCTTAATTCCAAACAATTCATTTCACACACTATCAAAGCCTGAAAGACACATCTATTCCATCCAACATAATTCTGTTTACTATCAACAAGAGATTAAGGGTGATCAGTTCCTCAATTTGTCAATAGACAGCCGGCAATCATGATGGGGCATAAACCATCTTTACCAAACTATAATAGTATTTCTTGTATCTTATGCACAAAACTACCTAAGGCACAAATCCTTAGTTGACACAAACCTTACCTCCACATTCCCTCCGGAATCGGGAACAACACTTTCCAAACAACACTTACACTCTTGCAATATACAACACACTGAGCCAACGCTCCACACCTGAAGCAACATGGAGAAGCACAAGCTTCTCCCCCACTTATCTCATTCTCAAACCTGAAGACAAAAGATTAGAAAACCAGAAAGCACTGACAGTGTTTCACACATATATAACATACTAGGGAACAAACAACATCGACAGTATTCAACTGTCACACCAACTGACTCAACAACTTGGCCGGACGGACCGACCTGCTCTGATACCACTTTTGTAACACCCCAATTCCCATCGCGAATAAATAATACACAAATAAATCAGAGTGAATAAAAATTTATTTTTCCGACAGAAACAAGGATGTCACATCAATAGAAGGAAAACATAATCCTTGCTCATAAATTTTGATACATAACACAAAATGGAATAACCTCAAAGGGAAACTTTTTCCATACAAAAGGAAAGTTCAATTATGGAATAAAGCGGAAAGATCCATAACTGACTTGTTTTACAAAATAAATCATTTTATAACATCAAGATGTTCATACAAAGGTAATACAAAATAAATCCTACAATTGTATACATATATAACAAAAGCGTTCCCCCGACTCCCGTGTTACGTATCAGAGCAGACAGACCGACAAAAGGATGGAGAACTAATCTTCACAAAAGCCTCCAAGACACAGATCTGCAATTGCCTCATAGAGCAACAAACCACAACAGAAGGGTGAGAAATAGCAACTAAATCAAGATTGCAGAATAATATGAAAAAACACATAAAAATTCACATGCATAGTTATTATCCCCACAAGCATCACATACTAATACATATTGCTTGCCACAGATATATAACATATTTCTAATAATCCAAACACATAGCATATATCAATTATACCAACATAATAACATATTCACACATAAGGCACACCAAAGTCATAACATATGGAAACACCCCACCACATCACATAGCATATGTCTATGCATAAAACATATTATCCACAACCAATGCATTTATCACATATGCACATCAATTCACCAATTCAAACATAAATCTCAACACATACTCAATCAATTCATGATTTTCCACACATAATCAATCCATTCATGATTTTCCACACATAATCAATCCATTCATGATTTATACAAATGCAAAGAGACCGACACAACGACTCTATGCAAATGCGGTACCATCCATCCATCATTCTCATCGTTAGTCCACTCAGGAACTATTGGAATCATCGCTTGTTACTTAGTGTAACTCCCCGTCGGGCAAACGATGTTCCCCGTCGCTTTAGGTCCTCTTTGTATAAGGCACACGACGTTTATGGATCACTTTAAGTCCTCTTTGTATAAGGCACACGATCCGATCACTTTAGGTCCTCTTTGTATAAGGCACACGATCATCTATAATCATCGCTTTAGGTCCTCTTTGTATAAGGCACACGATGTTATAGTGGATTCCCTATGGAATCGTTTCGTCGCTCCCACCCACTAGGGCACATAACATCACAAGATGCATATCATGATGCTTGGCATACAAGGACTCATGACAATCAAATGCATCTTCACATATACACCCATAATCATGCATATACAATCAAACACAACACAATGTATTTTCTTGCCCTTAGGCCACAAACCATCATCACAACATTTCATCACATGCATTCACATGATATAACATCACACAAGTCATACGATATATATCAAAACCATATTGCATGATAACACATCAAATACACACCATTAAAATGGTAAAAGTCGACAAAACGACACAATTCCAAATTCCCGACATAATTAAATCGACGAACAATCTCAAAACCATTTTAATAAGAAAGAACATCTCAATAGCTTTCTAACGGTACCAAGAACGCCTCGATCCAAGTTACAAATCAAAAGTTACGGCATCGGACGCAAAATCTGGAACCATTCTACACCCTCTCTGGTCATACGCGTATTGCCTTGTGCCATACGCGTAATGCCCAGTTCGCTAGCCCATTCCATACGCGTAATGCCCAAAGTGCTACACGTATGGGCAGAGACTGAATTCTCCCCAAAATTCCACTAAACTCCATACGCGTAATGCCTCACTTGTTACGCGTAATGCCATGCCACCTACGCGTACCCTTACGCAAATCAGCAGAAGGCCGTGCAAAATAAGCTTCCATACGCGTAATGCCCCATTTCCCCCTTGCCATACGCGTATTGCCCAAACCAATACTCGTAATGCCAAGCCTGATACACATATGGGCAGCGAAACCCAGAATTTTTCCTGCATAATTCCTGTTACAAAATTCATCCAATTTCCTCTCCAATTCTCATCTAAACACTTCCAAATCACAATATATCAATCCAAACATGTACCAATCCAAACAACTAGTATTCTACGCAGTTTATACCGAGTTTCGATCGCGAAAACATCGATTTCTATCAATTATTCATCAATTTATTAATGAGAAAAAGTTGTGAAAACAACCAAAACAATTACAATGAACAACACATATACATACACAAGCAAGATATAATTGAAACTTCTCACCCTTACTCGATTATTTGCGCTTGAAACGTAGCTATGTTGATTGTTCTCTTCTCCCCCCTTTCCCTTCTCTTCCTTTCTCTCTTCTCTTTTTCTTTCTTTTTATTTTCTCTCTTTTTCTCTCCACTTTCTATTTTATGAAAAATAACCAAACAAAAAGACCAAAATACCCATACTCTCAAATATCTCGCAAACGCTCTCAAAAAGCGATAAAACATAATAACGATGAAAAATAATATATTACCAAATAAAAGTCAAGAATAAAATAATATAAAAACAAAAATAATTAAATCGACTCGATTAAATAAATCGGACAAAACGGGGCGTTACAGTTCACATATGAGAAGTTGTCTTCTAAGGTCATGGTGATGGATCGAAAACTTGATCTAACGAATACCATTAAAATTATTTTCCCATTCTCGATCCACCTCTTATGTATACTCCATGTTGTAAAAAATGTCGGTGCAAAATGCAAGGTGTATGTTGAGGTTAATAGACAAGAGCATGTGATGGATTTATGGAACAAGGTCATGTATTTAAATAGGGTGTTTGAGTATGAGCAACACTTGCAATATTTTGAGCTAGTACGTGCTGTTATTTTTTTCTTTGTTTATTTTGTTCACCAAACATGGTTGTCACCCTATAAAGAGAAATTTGTTGTTGCATGGACTAACAGAGTCACTCATTTAGGGAACACAACAACAAATAGATCCATTTTATAACATTGCGAGTTTAATATTATTACATAAATATTAATCAATTTATTTATTATATTTTTATGTAATATTAGGTTATATAGTTGAGTCTGCTCATTGGATACCCAAAAATATGTCGCATACTAGGAGAGTAGATTTGTGCAGATGTTGGGATGTATTCAACATCATGTTGAAGTTGTAACTAGATGCAATTAGAGTATCATTTCCAAAGTGTTGTCAACATTAAGCATCAATATAGCACTTCTTTTGATTCAATATAGCATGGCTTTGTCACAAGATATTGTAAACATCACATTGCGAAAGAGTTTGAACGAGTTAAAAGGATTTGTGTTGACAAAGTTGCATGATAATGTTTTATTAAGACAATACACAAGTTACCTTGTGCATGTGAATTTAAAAAACTTTAAATACAAGGTGGTTGTGTTTTATTGGAATTCATTCATGTGTTTTGGAAGAAATTATACATTGAAGAGTATAAAGTCATCGAAAAAGGAAGTAAGACACAACTAGAATTAAACGATGATTGTGAATAGTTGAAGAATCATTTCAACATCTTAGATATTATTGGACAAATGTATGTGGAGAGAAGGGTGCGTGAGCTTACATATTCATGTACAACTTCTATGTGTCTGTCACTGGTGAAGTACAAGAAGAAGAAAAAGCTCAAAAGAGTAAAGGGGGCAATAAAGATATATGCATCACGATCCTTTATATTGAGAGTATGTTGATGCCTCAAAGGGAAGTCAAACGTCCAAGAGATCATCTAGTAAACTCCATCAAGTCTACAGTCTAACAAGTCATTAAGACACATTTACTTGTCTCAGTTTCTTATTTTCTTGTATGATTATATTGAAGATATAATAGATGCGAAGGTTGATGAGAATTCTGGTGTGTGAGTGCAACTTTTTATTAGATGTATTTTGCATGATGTCAAAACTAGGATATTTTAGCATTAATATATATTGGACGGTATCCTCTGATTCTATATGTGCATCTTATCATTAGTAAATATTAAAATATTTTGGAAAAAGTTCATACATCATAAATGCAATGAAAACAAAGTTTTTATGAAAGTATTACAGCATCAGTCGACACATAAAGCATTCAGGTCAACACATAAAAGGAAAACTTTCCTACGTGTCGACACATCCAATATATAGTTCGATAAACATGCTACAGTATTAAAGCCTGCATGCTCTGTCCATGTGCTGAATGCTATAGGTCAACCTAAGACCTTCATATGTCGACACAAGACCTTCATAGGTCGACCTATAACTTTCATAGGTCGACTCATACGATGCATATTTCCAAAATTCATAATTTTCTCCATTCTTTTGCATTCCACTTGCTTCCAAACTTGCATACTTATAAATACTTGATACATGCATCATTTCAAGTAAGGTTTTAGAGTAAACCTATACAAAATCAGGATTTCAAAGCATTTTTATCATCTTCATCCTCTCTTCTATGCGCACAATCAAACTATATAGTCAAATATTTTGATTGGGTGACCATCTAGATTAAAGTTGATAACGTCCAATTAGGTTGTTGTACCATTGATATTTGGTTGAGAACTTTGAGGATTTCAAATAAGAAAATTGAGTTGGAGTTTTTCTTCAAGATCATAGAGAATTTGAAGGTTTTGGACAAGATTATGCAATTCAAATTCGATCGAGTAAAAACCTTGGGACAAGGGATGCCTTGCAAGGGAGTAGCGTGAGACGGTGGATCATGTTGGTAAATATTGGGTTTCAACAAGTGTGCGCTTGGGATTAATTCGACCAAGTGAAAACCTTGAGACAAGGAGTGTCTTGCAAGGTAGTAGCAAGAACAGGTAAATTGAAGCAGCATTGTTGGTTACTTGATAAATATTTGATCAAAGATTTTGGAGGTGGTAGAATCAACAACAAACCTAAGGTTTGTAGGGTTAGAGTTCTTCATCTCTTGTGTACACACATTTGCAAAGTAAGATATATTATAATATCTCAATTCGAATTTGAATTGAGGGCAGACATACCCATAGCTAGGCCGATTGGGGAACTACCTAAACAAATCCTTGTGCTCTCTCTCTCTCTCTCTCTCTCTCTCTCTCTCTCTCCCTCTCCCTCTCTCTCTGTCTCTCTCTCTCTCTCTATCTCTCTCTCTTTTAATTTTATGTTTGTAAATTATTGAATTCATTGTTTATTTAATCAATTCGTTTGGGAATTATTTTTTATCATATTTTGAAATAAGTTTTTTTAAATAATCATAACCCGTTTGACTGTGATTGTTTTTTAAGATTAACAAAACAAAGCAAATTTCTAAACGATATTGATTGAACACAAGGTGTTTGATAAATTGCTTTATTTTGTGTTTTGATCATTAGGAATAAGCTCTACGTATAGCTTTGCATTCAATTGTTTGTGATTGATAGTTGTTGAATAATTTGTGTTCATTATCGTACGTTTGTGCACCTTTTCACATATTTGAGCTTTTTGATAGAGGTTCAGTTAGACAATTCGATTTGGGTTGTTTCCGTTGTGCTATAAAAATTTTCAAAACAGTTTTTGCCAAAAGTTTTTAACTTGTGATCTATTCACCCCCTCTAGATCGAAGACTCTCACCTAACAAGTGGTATCAAAGCTCCGATTGATTTCGTGCTTAAAATTATCTTATTAGAAAAATGGCTACCGGACCTAAGGTTTGTAGGGTTAGAGTTTTTCATCTCTTATATACACACATTTGCAAAGTAAGATATATTATAACATCTCAATTTGAATTGAGGATATACATACCCATAGCGAGACCGATTGAGGAACTAATTAAACAAATCCTTGTGTACTCTCTCTCCTCCCCTCTCTCTCTCTCTCTCTCTCTCTCTCTCTCTCTTAATTTTGTGTTTGCAAATTATTGAATTCATTGTTTGTTTGATCAATTCGTTTAGGAATTATTTTTTATCAAATTTTGAAATAAGCTTTTTTTATATAATCATAACCCGTTTGATTGTGATTGTTTTTTAAGATTAGCAAAACAAAGCAAATTTCTAAAAGGTATTGATTGCACACAAAGTGTTCGATAAATTGCTTTATTGTGTTTTTGTGTGTTTTGATCATTAGGAATAAGCTCTACGCATAGTTTTGCATTCAATTGTTTGTGATTGATAGTTGTTGAACAATTTGTGTTCATTATCATACGTTTGTGTACCTTTTCACATATCCGAGCTTTTTGATAGAGGTTCGGTTAGACAATTCAATTCAGATTATTTCTGTTGTGACATAAAACTTTTCAAAATAGTTTTTACCAAAAGTTTTTAACTTGTGATCTATTCACCCCCTCTAGATCGAAGTCTTTCGCCTAACAAGTGGTATCAGAGCTCCGATTGATTCCGTGCTTAAGATTCTCTTATTTGAAGAATGGCTACCGAACCTAAGGGAGAGTACAATAGAGCACCAATTTTCACTGGTGAAAATTATGACTATTGGAAAGCTCGTATGCATATTCATGTCGACTCGGTTGACAAAGGTATACGGAACACCGTCTTGAATGGTCCAAATGAAATTACCATGACCATGAATAAAGGTTTTACCGTACCTAAACCGGAAGCACAATGGAATGATAATGATTGGAAATTGTGGTCACATGATTGGAAGGCGAAAAATATTCTCACATCCGTATTAGGTGTTGATGAGTATTATCGTGTTTCTCATTGTGGGATGCATTAGAAGTTGCACCTGAAGGAACTAATAAGGCCAAACAAGCTAGGATCAATGCCTTAAATCAAGAGTTTGAGCTATTTCATATGGAGCATGGTGAAACCATTGCAAACATGTAAAACGGTTCACACATCTTATCAATCAATTGAATGCACTAGGTAAGCCTATTTCCAATGATATTGCTACTAATAAGGTTTTGAGATGTCTTAATAGGAAATGGAAACCCAAGGTCACCGCTATCAAAGAGGCAAATGATCTTAAAGTCCTTGATCTCACTATTTTGTTTGGAAAATTGGAAGAACACGAGCAAGAAATCACTTGCTTGATAAAACAGGAAAAAAAGTATGAAAATAAGGTAAAGAAGGAGAAAGGTAAAAGCAAGGAAGTAGAGAAGAAGTCCATTGCTCTAAAAAGTTCAAGCTCAAAGTCCTCACACAATGAGCAAAGTGATTGTGAAAGTGAAGATGACAAGAATTCCTATGAAGAGGATATGGGGTTGTTTGTCAAAAGATACTAAAGGTATATAAGGAGAAATGGAGTGAGACACTCCGACAAGAACCTAATCAAATTTTGAAGGCTAACCAACTCCTCAAAGGATTATGAGGATAAGAAAGGTAAACTTATAAGATATTGCTACCATTATGGGGAAGTCATTTACTATAGACCGGAGTGTCCTATGATGAAGAAAGACAAAGAGAAAGGCCATCACAGGAAATCTAGCAAGTCTAAAACAGCTTATGCCGCTTGGGAGAGTGCAAGTGATTACTCAAGTGATGAAAGCACAAGTTTAAGTGTTGAATCAGCCTGGATTTGTCTCATGGCAAATAGAAAGAAGAAGAAAAATGTAAGTCTTCCTAAGCTTGAATCTATTCATGAATTATCTTATCTTCAATTACAAAAAGCCTTTGAAGATCTTCATAGAGAGGCCTTAAAAGCCTTTATAAAGCTTGTTTCACATGAAAAAGTCTTTTTACACTTAGAAGCTAAAGTGTTAGAATCCGAAAGGAAGTTAGAAGCTATTAAGAAATCTATGATAGATATTCAAAGTGACAAGAATGAGGATGTAAAACCTTCGAGGTTTGGTTGTGAACATTATCACAATTGGCAAGAAGAGGTTAATACTCTTCAAGTCAAATTGGACAAAGCTTTACAACCTAAGATTGTATTTGCTATTGATCTTTCTAAGTGTGAAAAATATTTGAATCGTCTAAATAAAAAGCATAAATATGTGCATAAGGACTCAAATAGAAAGAGTACATCTCATCATAACTTATCTTGTCAGTATTGTTGCAAGAAAGGTCATACTATTGAAAAGTGAAAATTTAGGAGACTTTTTGTCCCTAAAGGAACTGTTCAATGGTTTCTGATCTTACCGGGATCAGAAGAATATCAGTGGCCAGCAACACGCCGCGAGCTCTGATCGCGTGACTTTAAGAGTCTATTGGGGTTACTAGCTGCAAGGGCACAGTCTATCGCATAGTTTTAAAAAGATATCGATCCCACAAGGACTGATAATCAAACTAGTGCTATCTGGTTGTTATTATGTTTATCTAAGGCTAATCGTTCTAAGGAGGTTATGGGCGACAGAAATTAAATCTAAGAATGCTAAACTTTTAATAAGAATAACTAATAACGAGATATCAGTATGTAACACATTAATCGCTGGGAATTTAATAAGTCATCGGTGTAGGTTTTAGTGCCAAATTACTTTTCAGTAGAAAATACTCATTTAAAAGGCCTTATCTCACACTCTCGTGTTTATTGATTCAGACTATACTGTTAAATCAGAATGAGTGCTCTCGCTGTATCATTTGCATTTAAAAATACTTTTTGAAAATAAATAAGTCCTAATTGATTCTAAAGTGCTTCCGCTGTATTTAAAATCAATGCATACTTTCAACTATCTAGTTAAACTCTCAAACTCTCGTTTATCTTGACCTTAACCTTAACTACCTTTTTACTTTCGTAAGAAAAGTTCATCGATTTATAATTAAGAAACCAAAGCCTAAAAACTAATTTGTAAAAGTTAACACCGATTATTATTTAATTCCTTCTGATTAAATTGTTTACATACTGATATCAATTAATCTAGCCGGACATGGTTTGGAAACAAAACATGCTAACACAGTATAAATTAATATCACAAACCATGCTGGAAAACGATAAAATAACAAGCATATAAATTAAACCTGGAATTGAAATTAACTTCTAATAATCTGGTTACAGAAACTCGAAACGATCCGGCAAGCTTGATTACATGAAGATAACAGGAATTGAAAGTGCAAAAAAATAAGTTGTTTGCTCTAAAAAAATGGAAAACCTGATTCACTCAAAACTCTGGTAAAAAATCGCGGACCCCCAAAATGGAGGTTTCCTTTCTCTTTTATACTGAGTGCTGGCCTTGGCAGTTGAGGAAAATACGTTGCATGGCGTGGAAATAGGCTTGAAGGAAGACCGGAAGAGGTGGAGAGAAAAAGTTGGGAAAAATGGAGATTTCTTCTCCTATAACATAGGTGGCTCGTGCCACCTCTCCCTTTCCTTCCTAGTGGCCGGCGCCACATTTGCTGAAGGTGGTGGGCGCCACTCCCATGTGGCTTGCGCCATATGTGTGATGTGGGCCCCACCCCTTTATATTTTTTTTCAATTTTTCTTTTCTTCTTTTTCTCTTTTTTTTTTCCCCTTTTCTTTCCATCCAATTTCTTCACTCCTTAATTCTTTCCATTCTCTATCTTTTTCTTCAATAAATCTTCGCTTTCTGTTAAGTTCCGATTTGACTCGAGTACCTGAAAAACATAAATAAATGCGGGTAATATAAAGCATAAATCGGGAAAAAGCAAATAAAACATAATAGAAATTCATGCAAGTCAAGTCAAATACACTATATAATTTCGCGTTATCAAACTCCCTCACACTTAAACCTTTGCTTGTCCTCAAGCAAATAAAACACTTTAGGCACGGGTTCGAAACAGACATATATAAAGCCAGACTTCAGTCAAAAAGATAGGTACTAAATATTAACAATAAGGATACCGTAGCGACACAAATTCAAAAACTCCTATCCTATGCAAACGAATCCGAATCATGTTATTATAACTTGACCTATGCATTTCACAACTCTCTTTCATTCTAACGCAATCACATTAAGCCCGTTATCCCCGCACACCCATGGTAAGTAAACCTGTTAGTGTTCATTGATCTCATTTTTCAAATCTCTTTATATTTTTCATTTTATTTTATCTTCGAATTTCAAGAGTCCGGTCCGTTGGGCTAAATGGTCGGATTAAGACCACCTAACTTAGGAGGAACATATCTTTAGTTCGCTTTTGGCATTAAATTCATTCAATTTGCCTTTTGAGATCAAAAACATATTTGCATCGGCTTATTACTTAGGTTGTGCCTTAGGATGGTGCTGACTGCTAGTATAAACTAATCAAGAGGTTGGTCTCGGCATAATAAGTATTCAAATTCATTTGCATAATCAAGGGGTTCAGGGTGTCAAGACGGTACCGATATTATTAACTCTTTCCCAAGTCTTTCTAACTTAGCCTAATGAACCTTTAAAGTGTCATGTCACGTGTCAAACCCAAAATGAAAATTTTGTTATGGCTCAAGAAAGTTGGGAGAATCAAAATAATAGAAGAAACTATGTGTAGGGACTCGACGATACATGAATTTTTCTTTATTGATACTGAGTACTAAAAGAAATAAGCAAAAGAAATTTTTTAAATCTACCTAGGAAAACAGTAAATAACTAAAACAGTTAATTAAAAGCGATAAAACTTCCTCCCCCACACTTAAATTGAGCATTGTCCCCAATGCAACAACGTAAGGTAGAAAGGAAGGAGAAACCTGGAACGTCGGGCTATTGGCGGCCTCTTCCTCGAGTTCGTGGTCGCCTAACATTTCTGGGTTGTTGGTCTAAAGTACCCAGATCCGAATATTGATCATGTGCTTGAACGGACATACCGGCCATCCCTTGGATCAGCTCTGCCATGTTGTTCTGGCCTTGCTGCATTTACTATAGAATCTGGATCATCTCCGCTTGTTGAGTGTACATATGGTTCTGTTGAGCCATTATTTAAGCTTGCTGAGTCGCGATGCTTTGTATTCTTTGGTCACCGAGAGCGTTTGATTCGCTCTGTCTCATCATCTTAGCATATATACTATCAAGAGTTTCAGATGACGCTTCGTCTCATCTTCCAGACACACGCCTTGATGAGGTACCTGCAACAAATTCAGAGGAGGATGGTGTGGCGTGTGCTTGTGTGTCAATTCCGTCCCCGCCAGCAGCAATATTCTCAGGAATGTACGCGGGGCCTGGGTTATCAGTATAACAGTAGTTTTCCTCTCGCCGCACATCTGTGCGACTTGGGTTAGGAAGTATAAAATTTGGGAAAACTTTATTGTCAATCATTAAATCATATCTACCGTCTTCTCTTTTCTTAGCTAATTTCATACGTTCAGTCATTTTTAAATCGATGGTAAGAGAAGGAAGCGGTGTTAAGGATGCGAAATGAGCTTCGAGCTTAAGGGCTCGAGCTATAGTTGTTATTAAACCGCCGAATGTGATAGCGCCTTTGTTCGAGGCGGTTATCGATCACATATGATTAAACATGAATGGGACATGGTTTATTCGGTGGTCTGCAAAGGCGTTAAGTAAATAAAAAAACTCCTTCTCATTCACTTTGTTAGAATTAGACCGGCCAAAAATTGTAGTAGCCAATAGTTGGCGAAAATATCTAAAAGCCAGATTTTGAATGAGAGTGGCTTTGTTGCCTTCAGAACTGCGTGTATGAGTACCTGTTAGGCCTCTCCAAAGACACTTGTAACTGTTTACCCATTGAGGTCCACTCGGAATACTACACAACACATCGTTTCCTACTGGAAAATTAAGTCGAGCAGCCAGTTCATCAAAAGTGAATTTAAATTCTTTATTAAACATTCTAAACTGGATTGTTCCTTCCGGGTCAAAAATAATTGAACTGAGAAATTCTAAGGTAAGTGGGACATAGACAGGGTCTCTATTAGACAAAAAATGTTTTAAATTTACTCGTTCTAACAAAAATTCTACACTGTCAGTGAGTCCTAAAGTTTCTAAACAGGTTGTGTCAGCATACCTTGTTGGCTCGATTTCTCGTTCTAGAAGCAGTCGGAAAAGAGTTGCTTGGTCTTGATCTCTAAAAATTATTTCTGACCCTTGTGCTGGTTCCATTTTTCTGATAGCAGTACAAACTCACAAAAGTATCTCAGTGAATTAAATGAAAGGAAGTGTGAATTTGCAAGTGAGTAGTGTAGTTACTGGTGTATGATTTATATAGAGGAGGGTATTAAATGTTGGTAGTTGGATGTGAATAATTTTTTGTCAAAGGAGATTTAATGAAGGACACGTGTCCCGCATGCACATGCATGCAGAGAGTGGGACAAAAAACGTGGGGCAGGTGGTTAGGTGGCGGGAGCCACTTAGGGAGGTGGCGGGAGCCACTTAGCTCTCCTCTTGAAGAGTGGCGCAAGCCACATGCTATGTTGCAGAGATTCCTTTTTTTTCTTTTCATTTTCATGTGTTCTTATTGGACCACACTATTTTGACCATTAGCTTTTTCTGAAAATTTGACCAAACAATAATTTTCTTTGGATGCTTGTGAGTACAATAATTCACCCACTACCAGTAAATATTAATTCCAATAAATAGTGATGGATAAAATAAAATAGATTTAGCGAGGGAAAAATTAAATATGCTCTATCAATCAATAAATATAAAAACTGGAACGACAAAGACAAAGATTAAATTAAATACGAGAACTGGAATGCATTAAAATTGAAATAGAGTTTGAATTCGTAACAAACAATCCAAAAAGAGTACATAAATAGAAACTGATCCATAAAAGTACTTGTGAAATTAAAAATGCAAAAACGATAAAATGGAAAATAACAAGAAAACAGGAAATCCTAATTAAATCTTCCTACCCCCACACTTAAGAATGACAGTGGCCTCACTGTTAAAAGCGCCGGAGTCGGAAAGGCAATAAAATAAACTTTGTTAGCCACGTTGATTAACACTGTCAGCAAGTCCGACGGAAAAGAGCTGCTGATGAAAATGGTCAAGTTGTTCCATTACGACATCCATAAATCCGTGAAAATCAGTGCGCAAAGTGGTGAAGTCACCTTGTAGGTTAGTCACTCTGTTATTTAATGCAGTAATGGCAGCAGTGAAATCAAGGGGTGGAGGGGCGGCTACAATAGGTGTGTGTGATTCAACATCAGAGATATAGTCATCAAAATGATCAAAAATCTGTGGTGTCTCAGGTGGGGATGGTGGGGCGTTATGTGGTTCAGTCAAGTCAAAAAACCAATTATTTCGGTTATGGACACTGGTGCGCTCATGGTCTGGTAAAGTGAAAAGACGGACGACCTTATTATCAATTAGGTAGTCAAAGGTATCTGGTCCAGGGTTTCCTATGATTCTTTGGTTAAAGCAGAAGTTAATGTTCATAGGTCGGATGGTACCAAGGGGGTTAAGCCTGATCAGAGGATGTCTCAGTCCTATGGCATTTGCTATCATGGTGACTAAGCCCCCTATTATGATAGGTGTACGAGCATCCAGAGCAATACTGACAAAATTAGCTATCATAAATGTAGCATCATTTACAGGACGGCCCTGGGAAGCACAGTACAAAATAAAAAGTTCATCTCTGGATACGGAGGTATCGATCTCTTCTTTTCCAAAAATGGTATGGGCTAGGATCTTGTGAAAATATCGGATAGCAGGGTTGTGGATACTCTCAGAAATCATGTCATGAGGTTCAGGGTTGTAATTTCCAGTGATGTTACCCCAAAAATAGTTCAGGTCAAGGTTAAGGAGTAATTCATCCTGGACTATGGTAACCACATCAGGTCCACTAGGAAATCCTAGGAGTTCAGCAAGTTCTCTATGGTTATAGGTATAGTCATTACTAAACAATCTAAAAGTAATCAGCCCTCTATGGAATTCGTAACCATGGTTAGGTATGTGAGTGAGGGAGCTTAGAAACTCAAGGGTAAGCCTAGGATAAGAAGTAAACTTTCTTTTGATAGCAGCATTATCCCACCCCAATTGGCTAAACAGAAACATAACACTATCCCTGATACCTAACCTAGTCATGGTAGGTCCATCATAGTAAATAGTCAAAGCCATATCTCTCTGAGCTAACATTTCAAATCTCCTCCTTTGAGCTCTGCCTTTGAAAACAATGTCCATGTAATCTACTTGTTGCATCTTGAATGTTAGTTACTAACTAAGCTAAGTTAGCCTGTAAGTAAGCAGATAGTTATGCAAAGTTAGTGATGAACATGTAAATTATGGCATTAAGAAATGGGAAGAATGAGAGAAAAAAAACACAAAAAAAATATGCAATAAAAGGTAAGAACTAAATAAGGAATAAAATAAAATAAAATAAAATAAAAAAAATAAAAAAAATAAAAATTAAGATATTAAAAATACGTGGGTTGCCTCCCACCAAGCGTTGTTTTTAATGTCTTAAGCCTGACATAGTTCTAGTGCAATGTCAGTTTTCAGAATGAACAGGCAGCTCTAGGAGCTTTAGACTAGCTGAGTAATCTCTATTGTCTACGCAATGATAATGTTTTAAGCGTTGTCCGTTTACTATAAATGGTTGACTAGATTTACTTTTTATTTCTACGGCACCACTTGGGAAGACCTTATTTATTATGAAGGGACCTGACCACCTAGACCTAAGTTTTCCTGGGAAAAGTTTAAGGCGTGAATTAAATAGTAGTACTACGTCGCATTCATTAAATTCTTTCCGGGAAATACGCTTGTCATGCCATTTTTTAGTTCTTTCTTTATATATCTTAGCATTCTCGTATGCGTCTAGTCGAAGTTCTTCTAGTTCGTGAATGTCTAAGATTCTTTTCTCACCTGCGGCAGTATGATTTAAGTTAAGGGTCTTAATGGCCCAGTAGGCTTAGTGCTCTAATTCTATAGGTAGATGCCATGATTTTCCGTAAACTAACTTAAAAGGCGTAGTTCCTATTGGGGTCTTGTAAGCTGTCCTATATGCCCACAGAGCTTCGTGTAATTTTGATGACCAATCTTTCCAAGAGGTTACAACAGTCTTTTCTAAGATTTGTTTAATTTCTCTATTTGAGACTTCGACTTGTCCACTTGTTTGTGGATGATATGGTGTTGATACACGGTGTCGGACTCCATACTTCAGTAGAAGTTTTTCAAATATCTTTGATATAAAATGGGAGCCTCCGTCACTGATGACAAGTCTGGGCACACCGAATCTAGGGAAGATTATGTTCTTGAAAAGCTTAATTACCACTCGTGTGTCATTTGTTGGAGAGGCTACAACCTCGATCCATTTTGAAACGTAATCAACAGCAACCAGTATATACTTATTACCAAAAGAAGATGGGAATTGCCCCATGAAATCAATCCCCCATACATCAAAGACTTCCACTTCTAAGATACCCTTTTGTGGCATTTCATCACGTCTAGAGATGTTACTAGTGCGTTGGCACCAATCGCAGTTTAATATTGCGATATGGACATCTTTCCATAGATTAGGCCAGAAAAGGCCAGATTGTAAGATCTTAGCCCAAGTCTTTGAAGTGCTTGTGTGTCCACCATAAGGAGCAGAATGACAATGAGAGATTATGTTTTCTATTTCATCTTCGGGGACACATCGACGAAAAATTCCATCGGCACCTCTCTTAAAAAGCAGAGGCTCATCCCAATAATATTGTTTAAGGTCATGAAAGAATTTCTTCTTTTGTTGGTAAGTTAAATCTGGTGGAAGTACCCCGGAAGCTAAATAGTTGACAAAGTCAGCATACCATGGTAGTGTTGTATTTGTTTGAATTTCTTCCACTGATTCCTTTGCTTCGGTATCATTCAAGGTTAGTTCAGACATATTGCTTTCCAATTGGGCTATGAGTCGCTCATATGGGAAGTCATCGTTAATAGGCACTTGCTCAGGCTTAATACCTTTTATTCTTGATAAATGGTCTGCAACTACATTTTCGGTGCCTTTATTATCTTTTATCTCTAAATCGAATTCTTGTAAGAGTATGATCCATCTTAAAAGTCTTGGTTTGGCATCTTTCTTACTTAACAGATACCTAATTGCGGCATGATCGGTATAGATAATTATTTTCGCTCCTACCAAGTAAGAACAGAATTTATCCAAAGCGAACATGACAGCTAGAAGTTCCTTTTCTGTGGTGGCATAGTTCATTTGAGCAGGATCTAAGGTTCTACTTGCGTAGTAAATTGCATGGAGCTTTCTGTCATTTCTTTGTCCTAAGACTGCGCCTACGGCATAATCACTCGCATCACACATGATTTCAAATGGCAGTCTCCAATCAGGTGGTTGCATGATAGGTGCGGTAATGAGAGCCGTTTTCAATTCTTCAAACGCTTTTAGACATTTCTCATCGAAGATAAATTCAGCATCTTTCATTAATAAACCGGTCAGTGGTTTGGTAATTTTCGAGAAATCTTTTATGAATCGTCGGTAGAAACCGGCGTGTCCTAAGAAACTTCGTATTTCTCGTACGGTTTTCGGAGGTTGAAGATTTTCTATAATCTCTATCTTGGCTTTATCAACTTCAATCCCTCTATCAGATACTACGTGTCCAAGTACGATTCCTTGATTGACCATGAAATGGCATTTCTCCCAGTTTAATACGAGATTGACTTTTACACATCTTTCAAGTACCATTTCTAGGTTCGATAGACATCCTTCAAAACTCTACCCACAAACAAAAAAATCGTCCATAAATACTTCTATAATGTCGTCTATAAAATCAGTGAAGATTGACATCATGCATCTTTGGAATGTTGCAGGAGCGTTACATAGTCCAAACAACATTCGTCGATAAGCAAATGTACCATAGGGACATGTGAAAGTTGTCTTTTCTTGGTCATCAGGATGAATAGGGATTTGGAAGAATCCTGAATAACCGTCTAAATAGCAGAAGTAAGAATGTTTGGCCAATTGTTCCAACATTTGGTCAATGAATGGTAATGGGAAATGATCTTTACGAGTGGCTTTGTTCAATTTTCTATAATCGATGCATATTCTACTTCTAGTTACAACTCTTTGTGTTATAGATTTGCCTTTGGAGTTCTTAACAACTGTAACACCTCCCTTCTTCGGTACGACATGTACTGGGCTAACCCATTTACTGTCTGATATCGGGTATATAATTCCTGCTTCTAAAAGCTTTTTCACTTCATCCTTGACTACAGTACTTAAGATTGGATTGATCCTTCTCTGGTGTTCTCTAGAGGTTTTACAGTCTTCCTCTAGCATAATGCGATCCATACAGATAGAAGGACTTATTCCTTTAAGGTCAGCGATGTTGTAGCCTAACGCAGTTGGGTATTTTCTTACGACATCTAAAAGTTTCTTAGTTTCGGTTTGTCCTAAGTCTGCATTGACTATCACAGGTCGTTCGAGTTCTGTGTCTAGGAATTCATACCTTAAGCTATCGGGTAGTGTTTTCAGTTCTAAAGCTGGTTTCTTTGGACAAGGAAGATGATCGGGTGTAAGTGCTAAACATTCGCTTAGGCTATCATCTTGGTATGGTTCACGCCAATTATCATCTTCAAAAATCGGAGGTATTAGAATTTTTATAATATCTGAGTATGTGGTCGGTTCCATCTCCATTTCTCTTACATACTCATCTATGACATCTAATAGATAACATGTGTCGTCTATAGCTGGTGCTTGTAAGAATTGTGTCAAGATAAATTCAACCTTCTCTTCACCGACTTCAAAAGTTAGCTTACCTCTCTTCACGTCTATAATGGCTCCGGCGGTGGCTAAGAATGGTCTTCCTAATATGATAGGCGTAGTGGAGTCTTCTTTAATATCCATGATTATGAAATCGGTAGGGATATAGAATTATCCTATACGAACTGGAACATTCTCTAGTATACCAACGGGATATTTAATAGAGCGGTCAGCTAATTGAACGGACATCTTAGTTGGTCTTAATTCCCCATATCAAGCCTTTTGCATATGGATAATGGCATTACACTGATACTGGCTCCTAAGTCGTATAAAGCCTTGTCTATGATGAACTTTCCAATTACGCAGGGTATGGAGAAACTACCTGGGTCTTTCAGCTTAGGAGGCATGTTGTTTTGAATTATTGCGCTACACTCAGCAGTAAGCGTAACTGTTTCGTTATCCTCAATATTTTTCTTATTGGATAAGATTTCCTTAAGGAACTTAGCATATGACGGCATCTGAGTGATAGCTTCTGTAAAAGGTATTGTGATATTCAATTGTTTCAGAAGTTCAACAAATTTCTTAAATTGCCCTGCAGTTTTAGAATTTGCAAATCTTTGAGGATACGGAATAGGTGGTTTATATGGTGGTGGAGGCACATAAGGTTTTTCTACGGCCTCTTGGTCATTATCTTCCTTTTCCTTGAGTTCATTTTCCGTCTCAGTTGTTGTTTTATCAGGCTTTTGGTACATGGGCGGATTCTGAAGTCTTGGGTCAATGGGTCCATCTAATTCTTTACCACTTCTCAATATAACAGCATTTGCATGTCCTTTCGAATTAGGTTGTGGCTGTCCAGGAAATGTTCCAGCAGGAGCAGCAGTAGGTGCTTGTTGTTGTGCCACTTGTGAAATTTGTGTTTCAAGCATTTTGTTGTGGGTGGCTAAGGCGTCTACTTTGTTTGCTAATTGCTTAATTTGCTCACTAGTGTGTATGTTTTGATTCAGGAAGTCTTTGTTTGTTTGAGCCTGGGTAGCTATAAAGTTTTCCATCATTAGTTCAAGGTTGGACTTCCTAGGAACATTAGGGGCAGTTACGACAACCTTTTGGTAGCCTGGTGGTGTAGCAGGTGCTTGACCAGGTGCATACAATGCATTGTTGTTTTTGTAAGAGAAGTTTGGATGATTCTTCCAGCCCGGATTGTAGGTATTTGCATAAGGGTTCCCTTGAGCGTAATTCACTTGATCACTGGAAACTTCTGCGAAAATTTGACATTCAGTGGCAGCATGTCCAGGTGTTCCGCATAATTCGCAGTTTTGAGCTACAGCAGCCACGATGGTTACAGGCGTTATGGTCAAGTTATCAATCTTTTAGGCAAGGGCATCTACCTTAACATTGACATGATCAAGGCTACTAACCTCGTACATTCCACCTTTCATTTGGGATTTTTCCACTGCAGTTCTTTCTCCTCCCCATTGGTAATAGTTTTGAGCCATGCTTTCGATTAGTTGATAGGCTTCTTCAAATGGTTTATCCATAAGTGTACCACCAACGGCGACATCTATTGTCAATCTTGTATTGTACAAGAGACCATTGTAAAATGTATGGATGACTAACCAATCTTCAAGACCGTGATGCAGACACATCCTCATCATGTCTTTGAATCTTTCCCATGTATCGTAAAGAGATCTGTTGTCCTTTTGTCGAAAACTATTAATTTGGGCTCTCAGCATAGCTGTTTTGTTTGGGGGGAAATATCGTGCTAAGAATACCCTTTTCAACTCATCCCACATAGTGACGGAGTTTGATGGCAAGGATTGCAACCAAGCCCAAGCTCTGTCTCTTAATGAGAAAGGAAAAAGACGTAGTCTTATCGTGTATGCGGTCACACCATTTGCCTTCACTGTGTCTGCGTACTGCACAAACTTGGTCAAATGTTCGTTAGGGTCTTCTATAGGATTCCCAGGGAATTGATGTTGTTGTACGGCTAACAACAATGACGGTTTCAACTCGAAATCGTTTCGGTTGATAGCAGGGGCAACAATGCTGTTATGTGGTTCTTGCTCAGACGGGGTAGCATAGAACTTAAGAGGACGGTTCTGTGGTCTTTCACCCATGTCTTTTTCTGATTCTGATTCTGACTCAGAGTCAAGTTCTGCTTTAGATTCGGGTTCGGATTGAGATTCAGGTTCTGATAAAGGAAAAGGTATTTCGTGGGCTAAACAATATTCTTGAATTCGTCTTTTTACGCTAAGAAGACGTTCGGGTTCGTCTGTCGGTCGCGTGAGGTCTTCGCCTTTTGAGCGAGTACTTGGCATACAACCGACAAATAAGGGAATTTGTTGCCTTAGTCTATACGACGAAACAAATGAATTGCACTATTGACTAAATCAGTCCCTGGCAACGGCGCCAAAAACTTAATCGCATGACTTTAAGAGTCTATCGGGGCTACTAGCTGCAAGCGCACAGTCTATCGCGTAGTTTTAAAAAGATATCGATCCCACAAGGACTGATAATCAAACTAGTGCTATCTGGTTGTTACTATGTTTAGCTAAGGCTAATCGTTCTAAGGAGGTTATGGTCGACAAAAATTAAATCTAAGAATGCTAAACTTTTAATAAGAATAACTAATAACGAGATATCAGTATGTAACGCATTAATCGCTGGGAATTTAATAAGTCATCGGTGTAGGTTTTAGTGCCAAATTACTTTTCAGTAGAAAATACTCATTTAAAAGGCCTTATCTCACACTCTCGTGTTTATTAATTCAGACTAAACTGTTAAATTAGAATGAGCGCTCTCGCTGTATCATTTGCATTTAAAAATACTTTTTGAAAATAAATAAGTCCTAATTGATTCTAAAGTGCTTCCGCTGTATTTAAAATCAATGTCTAGTTTCAGCTATCTGGTTAAACTCTCAAACTCTCATTTATCTTGACCTTAACCTTAATTACCTTTTTACTTTCGTAAGAAAAGTTCATCGATTTATAATTAAGAAACCAAAGCCTAAAAACTAATTTGTAAAAGTTAACACCGATTATTATTTAATTCCTTCTGATTAAATTGTTTACATACTGATATCAATTAATCTAGCCGGACATGGTTTGGAAACAAAACATGCTAACACAGTATAAATTAATATCACAAACAATGCTGGAAAACGATAAAATAACAAGCATATAAATTAAACCTGGAATTGAAATTTGAAATTCTGGTACCAGATATGTGATGTTAAGTGCGATGTCACAACATCAATATCTGCTGTATGAACAAGACACTCAAAACCTTTGATGTTATGTGTGATGTTACAGCAACACACTCTGCAATGTAAAACAACAAAAAACTACAGAACTGCACACAAGGATTGTTCACCCAGTTCGGTTCAACAACCTACATCTGGGGGCATACCAAGCCAGGAAGGAAGTCCACTATTAGTAGTATCAAATTACAGACTCAACAGACCAGTTGACAATCTACCTAATTCAATCACTACACAATGACCCTTCTACCTAAGTCCTCCCTAGGTAAGAGACTCCATCTCACTCCCAATCATTGCAATGATGTCTAGCAGTCAACATCTCCGCCACTGCATCAACAACTTGATTACCAACAACTCTACAACCACATAAACATAGAAGACACACTTCCATGACACACCTTGGAGTTGCTTCAAAGCTTCCTCCTTGAACAATACAATACTCATTACCTACAGGTTTCTGAGTTATAACACAGTGACCATCTCACAACCCGAGTGGTTCACTTAGACAAAGCCCTAATGATCTACATCTTGGACCCGTACCTATTCTAGATTACAAGCATTCTATTTATAACTTTTTCCCACTGGATTTGGGCCTTCAAATCACAGCAAATCTTCTGCTACAAATCTCCAAAAGATTCTGCTATAAAATAGATCTTCAATTAAATCTTCAATCAGCTCTTCATAATTAACTCTAATTATTCTTCATATCTTTTTGCATAACTGATTGTAACAGAATATATCTTCCCCATAATATTCGCCTGCAATCTCTGATTATCTTCAGTAGAATATCTCATTAACACGCGCAGCCTTAAAAACATCACAACCTGATGTTTTAATGTTCTGGTATAGTGATGTCAAGACATCGCATGTGACATCACATTTAAGCACTTTAACACTTCAACAATTTTCACAAACCAGAATGTTAACCAAACAATCAATAATGTTTAAAGGCTCATGTTGCAACATCAACCATGACATTAACATTGTTTTACCCAAATTTCAGCCAATCACAAGAACTAACAATCTCCCCATTTGGCTAATTTTGGCTAAAACAAATATATAAACATCACAGCTCAAAATACAGCAGCAATTACAACCCTATACTACTGTTAGCAGTCATCTGATCCTAATAATCATCAGTAGCTACTGTGTACAACAACCATGGAGAATCATCTTCTTGGCTAATTTTGAATGATGTTAGGACATCATGTTGGACATAACATCACCATAGCACAACAACTTCAGGCAGCACATCAGGACCTAAGAAGCAGAAAGTCCTGAAGTCATTTGGTGCACATGAGGAAGAAGATATCTGACACTCCCCCTCAACACAACACATTTCTTTTTCCTTCCAGGACAGACCCAGAACAACTGTAGAAGACTCCTCCAGAAAAGAAATGTTTGTCTATACATAAAAGACCAATGTTGGGATAAGATAATTCTGCACACCTTCATTGATCAGACACTGGGTTAAATTTGTGGCATAAGATGAAACTTAAGAAGTGCCATTCTACCAACCCAGGTAACTCAAAACACAAGTCACAACTGTGTTCATAACTCAGGACACAAGTCACAAAGACTCAACACCAACTCAAGGCTTGGGCAACCTCTTTGACATCTCTGATCCATATCTGAAACTGCAGACTCCAGACTAAACATCTGTGCAAACCATTTAGCAAAACCCTTTCCTTTCTCCCCCTTTTTAGCCACAATTTGCAAAGGAAGCCCTCACAGAACCAGACCCAAGTAGTGCTCACCCAAACACGAACAAACGCCATAAGACTTATGAAACAAGAACACTCACTGGTTGAAGGAGAACAGAATAACCCCTATAAATAGCTAATCAGTTACTTAGGAATCAACGAGCTTTGAATATGTCAAGGTTCTTGGTCACAGAAACACTATTTTAGGTACTAAAAACTCCTTCCAAATTCAATGCCTACCGTCCAAAACAGTCTTGACCACTTTTATTGTTTCCTAACTGATCTTTACCATAAATTGTGCCAAAACAGTTCCATGCACAGTCGAAGACACGTGTTCCACTTTATCCCAACACCACCGTCCAGAATAATTCCTTGTCTGGCTCAAGACAAACATGTTCTATACCATGTTCTGACATCGCATCAGACATTGTCTGCTGGCTCACAATATTATCAACCCAAGACACGACATCTATTGATCAGCACAACTCACAATCTCTTCTAGATTCATCCAGAAAAATAACTTTTCCCAGATACAACAATTCTGCTCTTCAACCTCCTCATAAGCACTAGTATACCAGCCTTAGGAACACCCAACCATACTCAGTAGTACATGTCCAATCATGTTGATTTACACCACTCTGCGCAATCTTCACAATAATCTGCACCCTTGCAGTAATAGACCATAGATAACAGCCTTAACTCCCCCTGACATAAACACCCAATGCTCCTTATGCAGATGAATACTTGACACCAGATAAAAGCACAATGAAATTGCCACATTCTCAACATTAAGAACTGCCACTTCTTGTATTTGTTGAGCATAATTTCATCATGTTTATTTCAGAAACATGGTCTGCCAAGTCCAATATAAACACCCACTTGACTTGGAATTTCTCACATATTCAAATGTCTTTAGATCACTTGCACCATAAGATAAGGGCTGCCACCACCTTTTACTTGTATTAGAAGAACCCTCATTATCTTCAGCCATTCAGATCAGATCATACCTGATCTACTTCAGTCTTCTCTACATTCTTCATCCAAGGCAGACCTTCTACTTCATCATTCTCCCGTATGACTATGTAGGCGCTCCTTAGGCATAATGTAGGCGCCAAGCTCCTGAACCAGGGCACAATCATCCTTCACCAAGGATATCCGACCAGATAATGTCCCAACCCAAGTTAGAACATCTGCCACACACCAAGACATCATTACCATGATTCTTGATATGCTCCACCAACTGGACTTACTATTTCATAGTAATCCACAAAACTAGTAAATTAAACTCTCATCCACCTTCTCCTTGAGTCTTCAACTCATCACCCTTCTGCCCAAGAGTAACTTGTTCCAAGACACTCCTAAAAAATAAACAGCTGCCACACTCTGATTATCTTGATTCTTCGAAACCACTTCTGAGATCAACCAAATGCCACAGTTTGATCACCTCATTCATGTTTGTCAGAACTCTCACAAAGATATCTTGATCCATCAAGGAAACTTGATCTTCAAGTCACATGATCCACTTGCTCAAAAGCAAACACACTTAGACTCCCTAAGCCATGGTCATGTAACATCTTCTCCTTCCTGCAGCTCCCGCAAACTGCCAAGAGAACGATCTTTTTGAAGCATACTATTGTTCATTCCAGTAGATCACCCTATCCTTAGCTGATGTGCCACACCACCAGCTGAGACTCCCGATGTTAAGCTAGATGTCAAAACATTATGTCATCCAACTGTTGAATTCAGCTCCTCCTTCTGCCACTCAGAAGAACCTCCTCCCTTTGCAGAAACAGATTTCCATGCTCTCATAGACTTGATTCACCAATCAAGTTTGAGTAGACAACCTTCATCCTGCTCAGAAAATCCAAAGACTTCAAACCTACCACATATGAATCTTCAGAAAATAAGTAGTTCAAGACTACCCCATAGCTATACCAAATAATGCCACTTCTAAATTCACTATAGACCATACAATCTACTGGTTTTATGTTCCAACATCAGGTAGGACATAAGTTCTCTTCACAAGAAACACACCACAAAGAGAAATATACAGCCACATAGAGAAAAGTAAATTCTCAGCACTTCTGCAGTCCTGCACTTTTACATCAGACATATACAAAGTCTCCCGTCAATGTATTTTGTCATTAGTTGAAAGCACACCCTTATCAACTCCTTTCAAGGTAACCTTCTCACACAACCGCCGTCTGCTGATTCTCCTTCAAAACAACCCATCATGACAACCACTCATACCACAAAACCCTTCCAAGTAAGGTCAATGTCTTGATCTTTTACTCTACCCTGGGCAAAGAACTGAAATGATGTTTCAACATCAGTTCTGACATTAGTCTAAATCACATCTCCTAATCATATTCATCCACACATATCTCTTGTAGGGAACACACGAGAGCATCTGATCACTTTCAAGATTAGACCAACAAAACTGCAGTAACTTGCATAACACACTCTTCCAGAAGTTTCTTCTTATAAGCACAAGGTTCAGACCTCTTGTCAAACCAAAGAGAATGACTGCCATCCTTCTGCAGAAACATACCATAGATAATCTGCTACTTTGAATCCTTCAAGGCACAAAACTGAAGGAGCTCAAGCAAACACCAATTGACCACAGGCTGAATTACCCTGCTACTGCACACAAACTCTTGGATGCCTTTTCCCTTTTCTGCTATCAAGATTACTACCTTTTCTTCAACCTGCTCCAGCTGAACTGTTATGACATTATGAACAGCATCTCAAAAACTTCACAGCTTCAGTGATCCTTCAAAGCAGTTACAATCTAATAGGTCTTAGACTTATCATTTCCCATAAACTGCTAATGTGTAGCGCGATGTCGAGACAATTGTATTGACATATTAAGCTCAGCTTCTTTCTTGATGAAACTTCCTCCTCATTAGGTCACCACAACTAGGCTCAAGAGATAGCTTATCAAGATCTTCACTCCCGCATGAAGGATTTGACAGTAATACTCTTTTGCTTTGGCTCTACCCTTTTTTTTTACCATCAATGTTCTTGGACAAATTGGTCTTCAATGCCTGATTTGAAATATATTCTTCTTCTAAACTGGAACTTCCAAGTCATAAGATCCATTCACCTTTTGATCACTTCTTTCCCAAAACAAAGATATGAGATAATCCTCAAGTATCTTTGGCATCTCTAACCAAACGGTTAAAGCAGTCTTGCAAAAACTACAATATCCTGCTGAGGAGACCAAACATTAATGTCTTTCCAAGAGAATATCTTCCTAGAATCTCAACACCAGAGATACAAGAACCAACCAGGGTAACACCAGATACCATGCAGCGGAACAACCCCTCAACATCCTTCAGGCACTACTAAAAAATCCTTGCACAATACTTTATCAAGAATAGTCCGTCCTTCACTCCAAGGGATCATCCAAACAACTCTCTTTCTTGCTCATGAACCAGAAAGTATCTTCCCTAGATCTCATCCAGAAACAGACAAGATGCGTGCTCTGATACCAATTGAAATTCTAGTACCAGATATGTGATGTTAAGTGCGATGTCACAACATCAATATCTACTGTATGAACAAGACACTCAAAACCTTTGATGTTATGTGTGATGTTACAGCAACACACTATGCAATATAAAACAACAGAAAACTACAGAACTGCACACAAGGATTGTTCACCCAGTTCGGTTCAACAACCTACATCTGGGGGCATACCAAGCCAGGAAGGAAGTCCACTATTAGTAGTATCAAATTACAGACTCAACAGACCAGTTGACAATCTACCTAATTCAATCACTACCCAATGACCCTTCTACCTAAGTCCTCCCTAGGTAAGAGGCTCCATCTCACTCCCAATCATTGCAATGATGTCTAGCATTCAACATCTCCGCCACTGCATCAACAGCTTGATTACCAACAACTCTACAACCACATAAACATAGAAGACACACTTCCATGACACACCTTGGAGGTCCTTCAAAGCTTCCTCCTTGAACAATACAATACTCAATACCTACAGGTTTCTGAGTTATAACACAGTGACCATCTCATAACCCGAGTGGTTCACTTAGACAAAGCCCTAATGATCTACATCTTGGACCCGTACCTATTCTAGATTACAAGCATTCTATTTATAACTTTTTCCCACTGGATTTGGGCCTTCAAATCACAGCAAATCTTCTGCTACAAATCTCCAAAAGATTCTGCTATAAAATAGATCTTCAATTAAATCTTCAATCAGCTCTTCATAATTAAATCTAATTATTCTTCATATCTTTTTGCATAACTGATTGTAACAGAATATATCTTCCCCATAATATTCGCCTGCAATCTCTGATTCTCTTCAGTAGAATATCTCATTAACACGCGCAGCCCTAAAAACATCACAACCTGATGTTTTAATGTTCTGGTATAGTGATGTCAAGACATCTCATGTGACATCACATTTCAGCACTTTAACACTTCAACAATTTTCACAAACCAGAATGTTAACCAAATAATCAATAATGTTTAGAGGCTCATGTTGCAACATCAACCATGACATTAACATTGTTTTACCAAAATTTCAGCCAATCACAAGAACTAATAAAATTAACTTCTAATAATCTGGTTACAGAAACTCGAAACGATCTGGCAAGCTTGATTACAAGAAGATAACAGGAATTGAAAGTGTAGAAAAATAAGCTGTTTGCTCAAAAAAATGGAAAATCTGATTCACTCAAAACTCTGGTAAAAATACGCGGACCCCCAAAATGGAGGTTTCCTTTCTCTTTTATACTGAGTGTTGGCCTTGGCAGTTGAGGAAAATACGTTGCATGGCGTGGAAATAGGCTTGAAGGAAGACCGGGAGAAGTGGAGGAGTGGAGAGAAAAAGTTGGGAAAAGTGGAGATTTCTTCTCCTATAACATAGGTGGCTCGTGCCACCTCTCCCTTTCCTTCCTAGTGGCCGGCGCCACATTTGCTGAAGGTGGTGGGCGCCACTCCCATGTGGCTTGCGCCATATGTGTGATGTGGGCCCCACCCCTTTATATTTTCTTTTTAATTTTTCTTTTCTTCTTTTTCTCTTTTTTTTTTCTTTTCTTTCCATCCAATTTCTTCACTCCTTAATTCTTTCCATTCTCTATCTTTTTCTTCAATAAATCTTCGCTTTCCGTTAAGTTCCGATTCGCCTCGAGTACCTGAAAAAAATAAATAAATGCGGGTAATATAAAGCATAAATCGGGAAAAAGCGAATAAAACATAATAGAAATTCATGCAAGTCAAGTCAAATACACTATATAATTTCGCGTTATCAAGCTCCAAGTTCGACAACGGTGGAGAAGAAGAGGGGTGTACATGCAAGACACTTCGATGTCAAAGTGAGGTTCAAAGTGAAAGACAGAGAGTGCAAGTACAGAAAGCTAGTGTGAATTAGAATACCTGACCCTCATGTGGAGGAAGGTATTTATAATGTGCCCTAGCACTAGGCCAATGGTCATCTGTTGTGGGCTGAATCATCAGGCCTATTACGGATAACTTCCAGGATCTTACGTGGAAGTAGGGAAGACCAGCACATGGTCTTCGTCCTGGGTCAACTGCCCCATGAACTTCAGGAAGCGGAGGACCTATTCTCGAGGGAAAATTATCGCCCGAAAGTAGTGGGTAGTTGGTTGATGACATGTCCCCATGTGGGGAGCACGTGGAGAACATGGGGAGGACGTGTGAGGAACATTTCCTCCCGCGGTAATGACAGATTAGGCTTGTGTAGGGCCCTCCCCGACGTGGAGCTGGGTTGGGCTGTGCCCGACGGTGGGTCAGCCCCTGGCCCAGTCCAGAACATGAGCCCCCCAAATCGTTCCTTCGAAGCATACGAGTAATGACTTAAGAGTCAATCTACGTGTCGAGGATGGATGGACTCTGCGCAGAGAATGAGTATACCGGCTTTCGATTGTGCGCCCGCGATTCCTGCAGACGATGCCATTATGGGCGTTTTTGTCTGTCGGACAGACACGACAGTCAAGAGTCAGCTTGTGCTCGCGAGTTTATCTTGATTTTCCCTCGAGGGCATGCTCGTGAGGAATTTTCCCGAAGTCGACGTTTGTACCCGACCATGTGGTTTGTACCAAAGTTTCCCAAGGTTATTCCCGTGAATGGCAGCGAGGGGTAGACGCGTGCGCTCGACATCCTGGAATACGTAACACTAAACAATGGGAAATGCAAAATGTCTAATCTTCCTCGTGCCATGTGTGACGACTATTAAAAGTACCATAATACCCAACCCTAGCCTAGGTTTTGGGAAATGATGGCTATGGGCAGCGACACATTTTCCCATGTGCTGAGAACGCTTATAAATAGAAGAGGGGGAGGATCGTTTGAACACTTTCAACTTTATCTCTCATTTTCTCCAGCGCTTGTCACCCTCTCCGGAGTTTTCTTCGTTACGCCGTTGTACACTCGCCACTGACCTTACCGGGATCAGAAGAATATCAGTGGCCAGCAACATGACGTGAGCTTTAAGTTCGACGACGGTGGAGAAGAGAAGGGGGTGTACATGCAAGACACTCCGGTGCCAAAGTGAGGTTCAGAGTGAAAGAGAGAGAGTGCAAGTACAAAAAGCTAGTGTGAATTAGAATACCTGACCCTCCTGTGGAGGAGGGTATTTATAATATGCCCCCAGCGCTGGGCCAACGGTCATCTGTTGTACGCTGGATCATTATGCCCATTACAGATGACTGCCAGGATCCTATGTGGCAGTAGGGAAGACCAACACGTGGTCTTCGTCCTCGGTCAACTGCCCCACGAACTTCAGGAAGTGAAAGACCTATTCTCGAGGACGAAATCATCACCCAAAAGTCGTGGGTAGTTGGCTGATGACGTGTCCCCACGTGGGGAACACATGGAAAATGTGGGGAGGATGTGTCAAGAATGTTTCCTCCCGCAGTAATGACGGACTGGGTCTGTGTAAGGCCCTCCCCGACGTGGAGTTGGGTTGGGCCGTGCCCGATAGTGGGCCAACCCCTGGCCCAGTCTGGAATAGTTTCCCAAATGAAACTTTGATTTCACTCACTCTCAAGAACCCAATGAAAATTGGACACCTATTTCTCTTGTTTGCTTCAGAGCTGAGTGAGCTGAAGAAACAGTTAAAGGATCTAGTTGAGAAGAAGTTTGTTCGAACGAGTGTTTCATCGTGGGGAGCACCAATGTTGTTAGTTAATAAGAAAGATGGTAGCATGAGGCTGTGTGTTTATTATCGACAGCTGAACAAGGTTACTATCAAGAAAAAGTATCCTCTTTTAAGAATTGATGATCCGATGGACCAGTTGGTTGGTGCTTGCATGTTTAGAAAAATTGATTTGTGGTCGGGCTATCATCAGATTCATATGAAGTTAGACGATATTTTGGAGACCGTTTTCAGAATGAGATATGGTCACTATGAGTATTAGTGATGTCGTTTGGTGTGTCTAATGCGCATGGAGTGTTAATGGAGTACATGAATAGAATATTCCATCCGTACTTAGATCCATTTATGGTTGAGTTCATCGATGATGTCTTGATATATTTTAGGTATGGTGAAGAGCATGCAGAACATCTGAAGGTTATGTTACAGACCTTAAAAGAGAAGAAGTTGTATGCAAAGTTATCTATGTGTGAGTTCTGGTTGAAAGAAGCGAGTTTCATTGGTCATGTGATATCTAGTGGTGGTAGTATAGCGGATCCATCAAAGATAGATGCAATGTTGTAGTGGGAGACTCCGAAGTCTGTTACTGAGATCATAAGTTTTCTTGGTTTGGCTGGTTATTACAGAAGGTATATCGAAGGATTTTAGAAGTTGAAATTGCCTTTGACTCAGTTGACTTGAAAGGGTCAAGCTTATGTGTGGAGTGTTCGGTGTGAAGAGAGTTTTCAAGAACTCAAGAAGAAGCTTACATCATCCTTAACTTCAATTTTGCCAAGTCCAAGTGAATCCTTTGTTGTGTATTGTGATGCTTCGAAGATGGGTCTAGGTGGCGTGCTAATGCAGAATGATCAGGTTATGGCTTATGCTTCTAGACAATTGAAATATCATGAGAGGAATTGTCTTACACATTATCTAGAGTTGACAGCCATGGTGTTTGTGTTGAAAATTTGGAGGCATTATCTGTTTGGTTCTGGATTTGAAATGTTCAGTGACCACAAGAGTTTGAAGTACTTGTTCGATCAGAAAGATTTGAATATGAGGTAAATGAGATGGCTCAAATTTCTAAATGGTTATGATTTTGGCTTGAGTTACCATCCGGGTAAAGCCAATTTCGTAGTTGTTGCTTTGAGTAAAAAGTCTTTGCACATGTCAATGCTTATGGTTCGAGAATTGGATTTAATCGAGAAATTAGGAGATCTGAGTCTATTGTGTGAAATAAATCCTAACAGTGTGAAATTGGGTATGTTAAAGTTGACTAGTGGTATCCTTGAAGAAGTTAGATAAGGTCAGAAAATCAACTTGGGATTAATCGACCGGTTGATGCTAATCAATCAAGGAAAATGAGGTGATTTCATAATCAAAGAGAATGGTGTGATGAGATTCAGAGATAGGGTTTGTGTACTAGATGTAACAGAACTCAAGAAGAGTATTCTTGAGGAAGGTCATAGAAATGGTCAGAGTATTCATCCCGGTGCAGCTAAGATGTATCATGATTTGAAGAGAATGTTCGGGTGGCCAAGAATGAAGAAGGAAGTAGTTGAGTTTGTTTACGCTTGTTTGACTTGTCAGAAGTTAAAGATAAAACATCAAAATTCGTTGGGTATGATGCACCCATTGAGTATTATTGAGTGGAAATGGGACAACATTTCCATGGATTTTGGAATGAGATTGCCGAAGACGATTCCATTTGGGTTATTGTTGAAAGGCTGACTAAATAGGCTTATTTCATTTCTCGATTAAGACCAGTTATCCTTTGCAAAAGTTGATTGAGTTGTATATCGAGAAATTTGTTAGCTTGCATGATATTCCTTTGATTATTGTGTCTAATAGATATTAGAGATTCACATCGAGGTTTTGGCAGAGTTTGCAGGAAGTGTTGGGTACTAAGTTGAATTTGAGTTCTGCTTATCATCCATAGACGGACGACCAAACAAAGAGGACTATCCAATCCTTGAAAGATCTATTGAAGGCTTGTATGTTAGAACAAATAGGTGTTTGGAATAACTACTTGGTGTTGGTTGAGTTCACATACAACAACAATTTATATTCTAGTATTGAAATGGCACCGTTCGAGGCATTGTATGGTAGTAGGTATATGACACCTTTGTGTTAGTATGAACTAGGTGAGAGTGTTGTGCTTGGACCTGAGATTGTGCAACAGTCATGTGAGAAGATCAAGATGATTCAAGAGAAAATGACAGCTTCGCAGAGTCGCCAGAAGAGTTACCATGATAAAAGGAGGGAAGCACTTGAATTCTAAGAGGGAGATCATGTGTTTTTAAGAGTTACTCTGGTAACTGGTGTTGGTTGAGCTTTGAAGTCTCGAAAGCTCACAATACCTTTTATTACTCCTTATCAAATTATGAAGTGAGTAGGATAAGTGATCTACAGAGTTGCATTACTGCAGTTTCTTTTGAATCTTCATTCTACATTTTTCATGTGTCTCAGTTAAGGAAGTATATTTTTAATCTGTCTCATGTGATTCAAATGGACGACGTGCAAGTTAGAGAGAACTTAACTGTTGAGGCATCTCCTTTGAGAGTCGAGAACTATGAAGTGAAGCACTTGAGGGGCAAGGAGATTGCGGTGATGAAGGTGGTGGGGGGAAGACCTATCAGTGGAAGCATGTCGTGGGAGCTGGAGATTTGGATGAGAGAGTTTTATCCGGAGCTATTTAGTTCAGGAATTTTTCAAGGGCGAAAATTCTATAAAATGGTTCAGATAAAATATTAATATCAAGTGTAACAAAATAATTATGAAAATATTAGTAACATTAAATTACCGTAAACAACGTGCAACTTTCTGCCATCTACTTATTCTTTGAAAGACAACTCTCACCCAACTTTGAGTACAAGTAAACTAAATAGGTGGCCTTCCAGTTGTATTCATGAATCTCTCTCAATTCAATGAAGTATTTAAGGTAGACAACATCGACATAGGTTGCACTTTTGTCCCCAAAAATGGACATGCTAACTAAGAACAAGAGGTAACACCTCAATGCATACTACCGATGGTATTCAACTAGCATATCATCACCGTCGACAACCTCAGTCCACTGCAGCAGGTCTTTATAGAGTTGTTCCAAGAATTTAAACCAAGCATGAACACCTTTGACGTCAGCTACCTCATTTTCGGCCTCAGTTGGGTCAGCTCGCAAATGGGTGACCATCATCTCAACGACTTCCTCTCGACTGAGCCTTGTATGACCTAATAATTTTCCCCTAATAGGAATGTGGAAATATGACATCTATGAATGCCTTCTCTATGGAAATGTTGCATGTATTCCATGGTTTATGGTCATGTACGCTACACCATATAAACTGGAAAGACCAGAACAACAGATAACATTCGTGAATCAATCAGTGTCAGGCAATGCCAAATCCAATATCTTCATGTTATGGTTTACCAATTTAAAACATGGGCGCTCCTGTAAAAAATATATATCACCATCAATTACTATTAAATTAGTTCTAAACATATGTAATGCAAAAGTAAGTAAATATACCCCTTCTTCCAATACATGCCTAGCATCATGGTCTCCATTGAGATGAAGTAAAGAGGTATCAAATAATCCTCTTGGATAACTCTCTATAAGGGCATCAGTAGCGGATTCCTTATGGACTTATGGGGATTCAGGCTTCATCATATGGGGACTTGTGGCTCTATGAAGTAGAGGTCTGAGACAGGCAACTATGAGAAGTAGAACCAGATAGTTGTAAACCTCGATGTTGCGAACCATCAAACAAGTTATAACTGACTCATGGCCTCGTAGTCCTGGATGCGGCTCGCTCATGTCGTACAAACGCGGTTTTGGACATACATTCGAGCCTAATCATGACAGGGTTATTTTCAGCCCTTGCACATGCGTTAAAACTATAAAGTCACATCACAAATTCAACCACAATTCATCCAGACACAAATTTTGAGATACATCTTCGAAAATAGCACAAAGAAAATTCAGAGATGCATCACGATGAATTTGCGATTTTCTCAACCATCTCAGAAACACCATTGCTGCCCTAACCTCCAAGCAAATGTTAATGCATGTCCATTTATCCTACCTATTTATATTGTGCTACTACCTAATATAGGTTATACAACTTATGTTACCTAAAACATTATTCAAAACACAAAAAAGGAATGAACTTTGAAAAACGTACCAAATCAAAGTTGTGGATGAGAAACTTGAATGGAGTGGGTAACTTTGCAACACATGAAGTAGAATGGTGTGAGAAACTTGAATGTTTGAGAAAGATCACCACTTAGGGTATTTTTTTGATGTTGATTGACTTTTTAAAAAATTGGAGGAGGAAGAGAGAAGGGTCTGACACGAGTATATGAAATAAAAGCGTCCGGAGATGCATCTTCGGACCATGCACTGAATTTTTAATTAATGGTGTCTACGTAGATGTAAACCCAGACTACATTTTGATAAAATAGAGTGTTTCATTAGTTTGTGTTAAAGTCTGTGTAAAATAAGGATGTGTCCGAAGATACATCTTCGGACTCTAGGGACAGTCGAAACTTTTTACACGTGTGAGGGAGAACTCTTAAGAGTGGAAAAAATAATCCCCTAAATTATAAGGGGGCATAACCATTTTAAGTTAGACATGTATTTCTAACCTCCTTAAGTATCATAAAAAACCACTTAACATGAAAGAGTAATGTAAAGTGTGAAGTACATGCTAAAGTCAACAATCTACTATAAAGCAATTATAATAAAGTGCATTGCTTTTCCATTTCTGCCCTTTCACAAAAATTATTTTACACTACACAAGGGTTAAAAACGTAACTAGACAATTCAACACACATTCATTCTTCTATTGCCCCACATCCTGCCATGTGTTATATTTTCATTGGTCCCCCAAGTCTACTCTGATTTTTCCCTCCCTCACTTTCAAAAGTGATCATTCACATTTCTATCTCTCTCTCTCTCCCTCCCGTTTTTCTCTTCCCCCACTCCCCCACAAACCCTAACCACCCGCCACCCTCTTTCTCCACCCTATTACGGCCACCACCAAAAACATTCTCGTCTCTCATTCTTCCTCCACCCCTCGATCGTGAGACTTATACCTCCCTCACTTACCTTCATGCGTGACGTTCTCTCTGCCCTTTCAAATCGCGATTCCTCTCCTGGCGATTCCTTCTGCGGCGACGTCGGTGACGGACAATGGAGGTGACTTTGGAGATGATTCCGGATGTGATATCCACAGCGGCGGGGCGGCGCTCTTCCTCACGAATTCTCGTCCTATTCTCAATGGTTGATCATGTTTCAGCTTCAACTTTAATTTTCGGCGAGAGGGTTTAAATAGCTCAGGTTAGGAAATAAATTCCTTGATCCCCCTGTTCTTTATCTTGTGAAAATTTTGAACATGTTAAGATTTGATTCTTGCAATTTGATAAATTGGTAATTGAAGATTCGTTGAAACAAATTATTTATGTTTGAAATCTGAATTAAGAATTGCTGTTGTTTCTGCTTTGATGCTTATGTTGCTGTGATTTGTTGACGTATCTGCGAAATTACGGAATTGTTTTAATTTTCACGGCTGCGATTGTGCAGCTTGAATTATGTTGAAATTGTTTTGTGATTCTGCAGTTGCTGCTGTACCAATCATGAAAACAAATTTCTGGCTGCCAACTGTCGTGTTACGGTTTCGAATTCTACAGGTCTGTTAGTTGAAAAATTCTCAATTTCTCTTTTTCAGCAGCAGCAGTACTCCCTCCATTGTGGCTATCGGTGTCCCTCCATCTATGTTTGTGTCTGGGATGAAATTGGTGCAGTAGGGGTGTGCGGTTCCTTGATTCCTCCATTTCAGATTGTTGGAGAGTGTTCAAAGTGGTGGTTGTGGGGTGGATATTTCATCTCTTGCAAATTTTCTGTTTGAATTTGAAGTTCCTCACCAAATTCCTATTATTGTTATCCTAACATGTTTGAATTTTGTATGTGTATGTGATAAGGGATCACAAAATGGAACATGTCCATTCGTATTGTTGACCTTTGGATAGTTAGAGAGTGCAATGGCCAACAACATCTTCAGTTGGTTATACAAGATGCAAAGGTTATTTTTTCTTCCCTCTGTTCATAAGATTCGTCATACACTTTGAAATTTTTTAATTTCAGCGTGGTTTTAGAGTTTTTGATGGTTTTGGTATTAGGTTTGAATTTACTGCTTATGTCGTTTTGTATTTTTTGAATGTTACAGGCACTGATGTTAAATGATAGAATACAAAGCATTTCCAAACTTCAGTCTACTTTGGTCAAGGCCGAGGATCATCTTTCTAAGCTTGCGCCTGATACACTCTATTCTGAGTTTAAAAATGAGTAAGCCTATGATTTGTGATGGACAATTATATATTTACTATGCATTACAAATGATGCGAGCATTTTATAGGATATTTTGATGTAAATTTTTTCTTCTGACTCTTTTATCAATGTAGATTACAGGGAATGGGGTTCAAGAGAGGTTGGGGTGATACTACTGCTCGGGTTTTAGACATGATGCATCTTCTATTGGATATTCTTCAGGCTCCTGATCCTTTTACACTAGAGAATTTTCTTGGAAGAGTGCCTATGGTGTTCAATCTAACATGTAAGTTTATGTTTTGTTTGTTCCTTTGACTTCCCCCATTCTCTACTATCTTGTAGACTGTTGTTGTTTGTTGTTGATGGTGCTATTATTTTCTTTTCAATTTTGTGATTTCAGCAAATGTGTTTTCCTACTTGGTCCTTCTCACCATTATTACACTCCAAAATGTGCTCTTTCAACTGCAATAGTCTACAAGACACCCATTGGGGACCTGCCTATTGATTTGGAAGGTAGTGATAATTGTATGATTTTTGAATTGTTGTATTGAAAATTGAAACTAAACAATAACTCCACATTTATATTTGAGCGATAATTTCATAGGAAAAGGAAATGGCTAAACTAGATAAGGAAACTATATGAAGTAATAAAAAAACAGTAGCTGATCATTATAATTATAATCAACATTCTTCTATCTGAGTTTTGGACCAATTCTCCATTGAGAGAGGATTCATTTTGTTTGACTTTAATATTGTCTTCTGTGTTTCCTTGCCACACATTTCTTAATTCTCCATTGTTTTACCAGTAAACGATCCAAAATGTACGCCCAATTTTAGTTAGTTGGGAAGATGCAATCAATTTTTTTCAACTATCTGTATAGTTGTATATTTATATTTACTTTTGTACTTGTATCATACATAGAGATTAAAGGTTCCTTTCTTGCTTGCTTAGGTTGTCACAATGAAGAAAACAGTGGATGCTGGCAAGAACTCAAGTACAACAAGCATTAACGGGATGCACCGAGAACTAATGCGGCTACCAGATTCCTACCAAACTCATACATCCAACCATAAAGCTGCCAATGACAATGATGATTTCATAGATGGTTAGTTAGAACTGATGCTATAACTGCATCACAAATTTCAGGCAATGAGAGCAGTCAGACAGAGGCTAAAGGCAGCACCTGTAAATCCTGCTGCCCCGAGACCAAAATCATGGCGCCCCATCTTTAGAAAGCATCTCAAAGTTTTCCATTTGACTGGTACTTTTTTGCATAATGATAATAATTCATATAGAAATTATGGCCAGGCTGGCTATTATGAGTCACAGGGTGCTGGTAACCAGGCTGCAAATAACAATTGGAGTGGTTCATACGGTATTCATCATCAACAGGGTTTGGACACGCACACAACCAGCAGTTTGATCATTCATTTGTATCAGTTCCTTAACAAGCTTTAGTTATTTGATGGTTCATTTAAAATGTCCTAAGAAGTTCTGTGCAATAATTGTTTTGAAAATTATCCCAAGTAATTTAAAATGTCCCAAGTAATTTGGTCTGTGGCTGAAAATTTTCGTTTTGAATCAGCAGTAGTTGAGGTTTTTTGTTTCTGTTTTAACATTTTAACCTATGAATCTGGCTTTCCATTGACATAGTTTTTATTATTTTTTTTATTTTTTGGCAGGGCAAGAAGCTAATTGCTGACATTGGGAAAATGGTAGGAAAAATAATGTAAAACTGTTACTTCATTTCAACATGTGTGTGATGAGTTATAGTATTTTTAAAATGATTTTTGGAAAATGTGTTGGGTACAATTGATGGTGGCAAAGGATGCTAGACGCGTGGACATACTCTGTTATTGTGTCTCCTTAAGCCAAAAACTTTTACAAGGTACATAAATGTATATAAAACTTTATAAAATTGTTGATGAAGCAGTGAAGAAACTTGAACCTGAAGTGGGTCCATAAACTGCCTTGCCATTGAAGATTGGTAGAGGGATTGTGAACAGGATTTCTTCAGGACTCGAGGTTCAGAAACTCTGTGGTGTTGCTTTTGAATCACTTGATTCAAGTCTTTCTAGATGGATCTTGCATGCATCACCCAATCCAACTATTAAAGGTGATCAATCTTTTTTAAAAAAGACCTTGCCTTTTTCACTGATTTTGAAATTAGATGATGAACCGTGTGACTAGCATTGTAATATGGAGCCAACTACCATACTTCTGCCATTTATGGTAATATACAATGATATTGAATAATTGTAATAAACAGAAATTAATTTTGAATGAATAGGTTTTATATTTAAGATTGTTTATGCATAAGTAATTTTGAGTAATTCAATGAATGAGTTTTATATTTGAGAATGTTTATGGATAGGTAATTTTGAGTAATTCATTGTAACTTCCAGTATTTGATGGACATACAAAAATAAAAACTCTTAACCATGTGTGACAGTGTTAACATTTTTTTTGTGTGTTTACACTCTCACATAAGGTAACTGACCGGTCTTTGCTTACATTTTTCAGATGCAAGTTTACTAGCACCAAATATGTCAACCTTGCAACTTTTTATTTCACTGGTCTTTCGAAGTTTGCTGCTGTTTTGGGGTAGGGTTTTTCAGTCTGGGTTTTGCTGCTGCTTTGTGGCCATTGGCAGTATGTTTTGGAGATGTTTCAAGTGAGTTTGCAGTAGTAGCTCTGTTGAGGCATTGTTTATATTTTGTTTAGTATGTGTTTTGGTGAATTTGAAGTAATAATTTTATTGAGGCATTGTTAGTTTTTTGGTTAGAAGTTCCTGGTGTTTTAGGAGTTCTTTGCTTGACATTGGTTGAGAATCTGTTCATGTTTCTGTAATTTTAGAACTTCTTGTGCTCCTTATTGAATGCATCTGTTGGCTTCAAAAAAAGACCAATTTTTAATTTAAGGTAAAATATGTTATTTTTTATATAAATGTTAGGAAACAGAATATTTAGAATTTTCTCAAATCTGAAAAAAACTGACAGCTTACATGTACCATGACAAAAAACATGGACCTATTTACAAATCCATTGAAGCCTTGGACAAAATGGGCATGGATATCATAGAAACTGGAGACCCTGATTCATTCAAAAAGTATCTGTCAGAATATGACAATACAATCTGTGGACGCCATCCAATTAGTGTTTTTCTTCATGTAAGTTCCTTATAAACTTTCATGGAAATAATTCTTGCCAAATTTGAGAGTCAAATATTTGCTGATGTTATATTTACTTTCAACATCTTGCACATTTATCAGATGCTGAAGAATAGCTCAACAAAGATAAAAATCAAATTTCTTCGCTACGAGCAGTCCAGCCAATGCCATAATACTAGAGACAATAGTGTTCGTTATGCCTCTGCAACAACAAAGGTTGATGATTCAAACTCTAGCTAAAGGTGTACCTTCTTGTAGGGAGCATTGAAAATTTGATTTCCTTTTAAATTGAATATTTATATTTAAGCTTTGAAGAAATGAACATTATAGTCCTTATTTTGTAGATTATTGTCACCAAAATGTGTAGCTCACCTTTATAGACTGGGAAGTTGTTAAACAAAGAAATTCCATTACACTCCCAGTTGGTGTTCCAACTAACTTTTTGAAAGTTGTGGCTTTGCACATATGATTTGAAACATGTTATCATGGTTGCATTGCAACCATTAAATCCTTAAATTTCAATGTGTTAAACATCTTTGCTTGACGTTGTGTTATCTGTGGTGATGTTGCAGCTGTTGATTTTTGTTTTGATCAAAGTTGTTACAAATTATTAGACAAGCATCCTTGGTTATCTAGCATGAAAGATTCCTTGATGAAAATATGATCATCATAGGTCTTTACATAGGTCTTTACCCCAACATCATCCATATTTTGCTTTGCTTGATGATATTATTCTTCAATTTTCGTTCACAACAACAGATTAACTATTGATGAAAATATGATCATCATAGGTCTTTACATGGTTTCTCAATGTGACCTATGTCATCATAAGTCTTTACATAGGTCTTTACATGGTTTCTCAAAATGATGTTTGATAGTTGATGTAAGTTGGGAAGTGTTTTACATATTTTGAATTTCTAGATTTGTTACTGTTTTCATCTTATACAGGTTTATTCACAATGGAGGTTTTCATCTTAAGCAAATGTTTAATCATGGGGTGTGAGAGAAGTGTATCCTTTAAGTGTGATCGATTCAATGGAGGTTTTGTTTTGTTTTATAATTTTATTTTTATGTATGTAGTAGTGATCCTTTACAGTACAATAGATTTACTCATCTGATTGTTCAGCCATTGGCCAAGACAATCCAAATCCTCACACTGTCTATGGATTATCAAATCAATAGTTAAACAGGTTGGTTTTCCATACTTCCCTATTAAAAATGTAAATTGTTGTTGTCGTCTCACCATTTAGGTTGTGTCTGGTATTTCTCATAGTAGATTTGACTAGCTTATAAGCTCATTTGTGTAAAGTAGAAATGTTCGGTAAATATGCTTATATCACTGGTTTGTAGCATTTTTTCAGAGGCTACTGGTTCAAATAAAGTAGATATATTTGTTGTAAGAATTTATCTAATAATGCATCTGATAACAATATAAACTATAATGGAAGCATCTTGCATATCATTTTTCAATTTACTATAAATCAGTATTGATCTTATACTTTTCAGAAATGGAAGAAATGGAGATAATGGTGAGACTCCTCAAGACCGAAAAGCTGGAATGTATGATGGTTTTAGTGAAACACAAACATAATCTCAGGTTTTATCAGCATATGTTAAAAATTAACTCAACCTTTGTCAGCTAATAGAGGAAACTTAAATAGAAGACTGTAACATTTGACATACAGTCTGTCACTTTTGTTGGCGTATCATTGTTTGTCACATATAAATCTATGATACAATTGTGCTTAAATTCAAAATAGGTTTCATGAAAAATAGTATTGGCTGTTATGAAAAATTGACAGTGATAATGTACACATTACATATTATCTAGAGTTTAAACTGCATTGATTAGTTATTGTTTTGGCTTATATTGACCTTGATGGATTTGAAAACGGTTTTGCAAAACAGCTTACCGTCGATCACACATAACTATTGAAGTTATCGAGCGACCACATCAGAGGGGTGAGTTTTTTTGTGTTGAACGTGGAAACAAGTGTTTCACCAACTCTACCTATGGCTGCTATCCGACAACACTTTATACTGAATCCTGTATCACAAAACAATAGCGGTTCTTCAAATACTGCTACACAATATTCACTATTACACATAACTACTTTTGATTTTCCCTATTCCATTCTAGTTTTGAGTTGAGCTTTGCTATCAATGTATTAGGAACGTACACAATGACTGAACTGATGGTACCACTATTAGAGAGAGCTTCCCCTGATGCACGCGTAATTACGATTTCGTCTGGTGGAATGTATAGTACTCCATTGACCAAAGATCTACATGTAACTAACTGTTATGAACATTTCAGATTACTCAATCATTTTCAGGATTTCAGTATAATTTATTCTAGTTTTTTTACCAGTACTCTGAAAGCAACTTTAATGGGAGTGCTATTTCGCAACCGACATGTTTATACCTCTTATGTATATACCTCTTAGATTATTATGATATTGTTTTTGAATGTTGGTTGGAATTAATCTCATGTTATTTGATGGAAAAACAGTTGGTGAGGTAATGTTTTTGAGTCTTGTGATTTTGTCAACTTTTAACTGTTATTGGAGTTTTACCTTAATTTATCCATTGCACTATTTCATACTTCCTCACTGCAACCACTTTTTAATTTTGATAGATTTGCTTTTGGCGTATTGATTTGTGGGATAATAAGAAAACACTATCCCTTCAATTGCCTGCTGGAAGAGAACCCGTGGGAGATACTCGAGTATATTTCCATTCTAATCAAGTGCACTTACTGGTATGCCATGAATCACAGCTAGCATTATATGATGCTTCAAAAATGGAATTTATTCGGCTGGCACGTTTCTACCTCTCTCTAAAGTATTAATACCAACTAATAACAGAAAGAGTGAATCCATCATCACATTTTTATATGCTTTCAAGTGACTTTCTAAAAAGGCAGGTGTACTCTCATTTTAGTGGTATCCATGTAGATAGTGTATCATTAACATTTCTCTGATATAAAACCTCTAAACACAACTCTATTTTATTTTCTATTCCTGGTGAACGAGTTAGTTACTTTTGTTTGTTTGGATTCTTGTGGGTCTCACAAGATACTTCCATATCCTATGCAACATATTCCTGCAACAGCCAACTAATTTATGCTGCCTTCACTGATGGAAATATTGGAGTATTTGATGCTGACAGCCTGAGACCAACATGTCGTATAACTGCATCTGCATACCTACACCAACCATCGTCAGATAGGTGATTACAATGTTTCATTCCGTGTTTTACTTTATGAAGTTAATATTTACTAACATGTGACAAACATCCTCATAAAAGATGATTATTTCATTAGCGCTGCTTCAAGTTTTGCCTTACTGAACTTGAGCTTTTAGAATATCACAATTCATGTTTCACTGAGATGAGTCAACAGTATGGGAAACATTGGTGGTGGATTTCATTCTTTGCTGTTTATGTCTCACAGCAGGTTAGTTTTTCGGTTTAATTGAATGCCTTCAACCTGTTTGATGAATTGCTTGTGTGGTTTAGTTTTTGGAGTAAATAACCAATCTGAACCTGAAACTGTAGGATTGTATCAACCTAATCTCGTGCTTTTATAATATTCGAAAATGATCACTGAAGTTGCAAAATGTTGATCAATTTCGTGCATCTGTTGGTATTCAAATGGACTGTAATGACAGTAAGTTTATATATTTTGCAGATGTTTTTGATTGGACTGTCACTTCCTTTATATAAAGGAACTTGCTTGGCTGAAGAGCCAGCCAGTTAGGATGCAGTGATCTCAGGGATACAATAAATAACTCTTTTGGAAAACATTGCTTACTATTTTGCAGTCTACCTTTTCAGCTTCTCATTTTGGCATTGACAGGCCAATATAAGCCGCAATTGTCTCATAAAGCTGAGATTTTGAGAATATCTTTATTGGATGAAAATTTCTACCCTTGGAACCTTGCATGATTTGTTTTAGTTTCATGTACTTGTCTTTAATTTTGCTGAAGCTGCCAAGCTAATAATCTGCTGTTTTTGACCAGTTCATCTGATTCTGCATTTGGGATGGACATTATCAAGAGAATGCTACAAACTGGGCATCCAACAATGCTAAGTTGATCTTCAATTTTAGTGTATGTTTGGTTTCAGTTGGTAAAAACAAAAGTGATTTTAAAAGTATAGAATTGATTTTGATATATAGGATAACCTCACCGTCAATTACTACCAACCCAACTTCTGAGCAGCAACAACAACGATGATTCATATACATCAATTGCTGAACTATATAGGCTATGTAAATGCTTGAGTTGTTTTTCTGAGTTTTGATTGTGCAAGTTGTTTCATTGTTCATTTTCTGCACTTCTGATGTTTCAATCATGTTTCAATGATGGTGATTGTATTTCGATTTCGTAATATGGATTGTGATGATAAATCAAGTTCAAGTCCAAATTATAGAATAAATGTATTCTGTTTGTGATTCAATATCTTTGATTTGAGTTCATGGCTGAAGTAAATATTGTTCAATTTGTGAGTTGCGGTTTGATTTTCGAAAGCATTGTTTCGGATACCGTAATTTCTTTGGTTTCAATTTTCAAACAAGTCTAAGGAAAGTGTCAGCAAATGAGTTCATGGCAACTTTATTCTTCTTCAAACAAATCTTCATGCTGCAATATAAATACATGTGATTGGGTTATTGTATTGACACAATTTAATGCTACATCTTCATAAAAAAATCAACAAAACCATTAACTTTTTTGTGATACAATGGATTAGTAAGACTATTTTTCACTTTTAAAAACATAAACATTGTTCTATACTGCTGTAGTATTTTCACTTATTGTATAGTATTTTAACATACAACCTTGCAAGGAACATGACATTTGGATGAAAAAATAGCCACTCTCAATAAATAAATATTACTCTCAATGTTTATATTATAATTTTTTATCATACATTCTCCATTTAAAATAAATGTGTTTTTTACATGTAAATTTCAAAATATTATTTCTACAATATCAAAATAAATTTACCCGTGCGGGAGCACGGGTGTTTTACTAGTTGCATTTCAAATATTATGCGCGACTTTGAATAAATATTTAATTTATATTTTATCTATATTTTTTTACGCTTATGTTTTTTTTATAGCATTTTAGTTTTAAAAATTATTTAGCACATTTAACATTCATCTAGAGGAATTAAGAAACTCAAGGCCACAAGACTTAATTTCTTTTTCTTGACCTAATTTTAAGTCATTCTTCCAATTACAATTATAATTGACAAATGCATATATCTTCATGACGGAGTTCATTAATAAATTGTATCACAATAAGAAAAGGTTCGACTTAAAAATCAATTTGTACCGGTGCACAAATAGGAATAGAATAAAAGATATCACACATTTTGTAAAATACCGATGTTAAACGTATGCACGATGACATTTTTAAAAACTAAAATCACAATTTAAATTTTAGAGTATAATAATAGACACTCGTTCTTTTGATAAATGGGTGGAAAATACACATGGTGTCAATTACGTTAATTAAATGTTAATTTAATTTTTAGATTATATCAACAGACATCCGTTTTTGAAACATAAGTATAAAATTAAAAGAGTATTTAACAAAAAATATATTAGTAAAAAAGTATTTTAAAATAGACACTTATTTTTTGAAAAAAGGTTGTTAAATGAAAAGAATATTTAATTAAAAATTTAGGTTTAAATGCACTTTTGATCCTTGTAAGTTAGCGAGTTTTTAAGTTTGGTTCTTGTAATTTATTTTTTTGGTCTGAGTCCCTATATCTCATTTTTTGCTTGTGGTTTAGTCGCTAAAGCCAAAATTCGCAGGAAATTTCGCAGGTTTCCTGTGGATTTTCCTGCAGATTTTGGTTTTAGGACTAAAACGCACGCAAATAGTGAGATATAGGGACTCAGACCAAAAAAAATAAATTACAGAGATTAAACTCAAAAACTCGCTACTTACAGGGACCAAAAATGCATTTAAACCAAAAATTTATATTACTCTCGTTAAACTAGAAAATGAGTGTAAAAACTTAAAACCCTATTTTTTAATTTTTTAATTCATGCCTCAAATTATAAACTTTTTATATTCTCATTTTGTTTAGTTCTCCATTGCCTTTCACATATGTGTTTTCTCGTAAATAACCTTAATGTGAAATCAATTTCTATCTATTGCAACAACTGAATGTTGTGATTGAGTGTTATGAAGTAAATAGAAGAGGAGGAACAAGAAGGACAGGAAGACCCAAATAGGAAAGAGGAGGAGAAAATCCCTCAACTTAGGGCCAAGAGGAAAATAGGTAGGCCTAAGCATCTAAATGACTATGTGATGCATACGTGGAAGAAAGAGGGTAGGTGATGCGTCCGCAAGTGCACGGAAATATCGAAGTAATATAAAAGATTATCGAACCCACAGAGACCAATGTCAACCTACTATTATCTATTGCTGCGATGTAAGGCTAATGATTACTTGGTTTAAACGGAATTAAAATAAAGACTAAAATGAAACTTGGAAAATATAATAATAAAGAGAGGCCGAAATATGGATTCCGTGATCCTAAGGGACTCTGTAGATTTTGGGCGCTAATTTATAATTAAACTACATTTCGTAGAAAATATCAATTTAAAGACTCCGTCTCATACTCTCGCGCTTTTGACTAAAGCCACACTCCATAACCACAGGATTTTGCTCTCGCTCGCCCGTTTTAATTAGAAAACATATTTTGAAAATCAATTAGATCCTAATCGATACCTAAAGCGCTCTCGCTGTTTTTAGGATCGATGCATAGTTTCCACTATCCGGTTCAATCCTCACACTCTCGCGCTATCGGCTCGAACCTTAGTTTGTTCCTCACTCTCGTGTCGAAACAGTAAGACTTACAATTAGAAACTAAAACCAAAACATAATTTATTTAATGTTTCGCGCCTATTATTTTCTACCGAGTCCCGCCGGAACGACGATCCTCACATACTGGACTCAGAACAATTTAGTCGGACATGATTGTGGAAATAAATAAACAATTTTGAGTTTTTGAATTAAAGGAAACCATAACAAGAGGTTTTAAGTAATTTAAAGCGGTGCTCGAAGAAAAAGGGTAAAAGCTTGAAATGGTAACAATGGCAGAAAAGATAAAGCATAAATGTAAATTGCGGAAAACAAACGAAGGAAAATAAATACGATGAATTGTAAATGAACCTGAAAAAAAACTGGAATTAAATTGAAGGCAAGATTGTTGATCCAAGAGTACAGAACAAAACAAAATACATAATTGTGACAATCCCTCGATGTGAGCGATTGTCACTTTTACAAGTAATTTTAATGCCTAAAACTAGAAAACGAAAACGACAGCGTTTCCGTATAACTTAGATGCCTCGGAAAGTGTCCAAGAGGTCCTATATATAGAGAAATATCCCCTTGTAATTTCCCTTGGTCGTGTCAGCAAGTGGAGGGAAAAACGGTTGAAAAGCTGCTTGAAAACTGCCCACTTTCGCAGAACTGCTGTCAGCAGCGTCATGGCGAACACCGTGGGGGTGATGGCGAACACTATGGCTTGGGCAATGGCGAACGCCATCTGGGGACGGCGAACGCCATCTGCTCACGGCGAACGCCATTTGCCCACGGCGAACACCGTATCAGTAAAATGGCAGATTTTGCTGTTTTTCTTCATTTTCATGCTCTTTTCCCAGTTTTCTCGCACAGACGCTCTTATTCGACAAGTACCTGAAACAAAAACATAACACGATATAATAATATGAAAAACAAGTAAAACGACATTAAATTTCATGCGAATCGAGTCGAAATAAACGATATATTTTCACGTTATCAACACCCCCACACTTAAACCATTGCTTGTCGTCAAGCAATCAACCAACACAATAATAAAAAAGAAATAAGCACGGTTCAAAACATAGGCACAATGAGACTCTAATCATACGTGGTTGCTAGGCTAATGTTAGATCGATAGGTACTAAATATCAATACCAAGGATACCGTAACGACACAATTTCAAAAACTCCCTCCTTATATAAACCAATCTGAATCATGCCATTATAACTCAACCTATATCTCTTGCTCTCTCTCACCCCATTTCATTCTAGTGCAATCATATTAAGCTGGTTATCCATACACATACATGGTAAGTAAACCTGTTAGTGACTATGATGTCATTTTTATTTCATTTTTTTCGGGCAAATATGCTTAAGCATCAATTAAACTTAAAGAGTTTGCACCGTTGGGCTAAGTGATCGGGTGAGGACCACCTAACTTAGAAGGAACATATCTTATTATTATATTTTTCTCTTAATTTCTCATTTTGAACTAGAGATCATACACTTATTTGCACCAGCTTCTTACTTAGTGTGCGCTTAGGATGGTGCTAACTGCTTAAATAAACTACTTAGGGATTACTTTGAAAACTGAACTTAAGGTTTCGGCATAATGGGTACTCAAATTGATTTTGCATATTTAGGGGGTTTAGGGTGTCAGGACGATATCAATTTTATTGAAACTTCCCCAAGTCTTTCTAACATAGCCTAAATTAAAAACAACCTATATACTTTCAGAGTGTCGTGCCATGAATCAAAGTAAAAAAAAATTGTTGGAGGTTAAAGTTTTAAAATTTTAAAATTTCAGGGAAACTGAATAACAAGTGAAAACCACGTATAAAGACTCTACAACACATGCAAAAACTCGACAAAACATAAAAAACAGATAAAATTCCTAAAAGCATGAAATAAACTAGAAAATGATAAACCTAACTAGAAAGCGGTAAAACCAAAACGGTAAAGTTCCTCCCCCACACTTAAACCAAACATTGCCGTCAATGTTTTGATAAAAGGTGGAAAAAGGAAAGATCGAACCTGTATGAATGCTACTGCGTGCCAAATCGTCTTTGATCCTGCTCTTGTCGTTCATCTCTTTGCTGACCAATTCTGCTTCGGCGGCGGGCATTTTGAGATATCTTAGTTTGCGCTATTCTTGAACCAGCTCATCATATTGCCCGCTTCCGGAGGAAGTACCTGCAAAAAATGTTAGAAAGATATGGTACGGTGTGTGTAGGTGAACCTGACCATGTGAAGAACGGGGAGGAGGTGAGTTAGGGATGGGAGAGACATGCTCTCTCCTATCATACTCATCATTGGTGTCACCACCAGTAGCGACATTCGCAGGAATGTTCGTGGGCACCAACTCATCTCCAAGATTTTCATCCGAGAATTTTTGCCTAGATATAGCTAAGACCCGACAAGCAATACATTTCCTTATTTTCTGTAAATTCAAACAAACAAACATAGAAACTTAAAAAAAACCTCGTGGGTTGCCTCCCACGCAGCGCTTTATTTAACGTCGATAGCTCGACGCCTTAGGAGTACAAGCACTCATGGTGGTTCTTTCGAGTATGGTTCCTCGATCGAACTTTTAATAGTCTTAGATTTCCATGGCCACTTATCAAGCCATCTCTCATATCCCTCGCCTTTTCTTTTCTTCCTTCTGTGGGGTGGTTCATTCTTTTGAACTTGTGGTGGTGGTTCTGGATCTATCCCGAGTATCAGCTTTTCAAATTTGGGTTTAGTTCTTTCATCCACTACCTCAAAATCTAACCTTCCCCCCTTAACAATAATGATTTCCATAGTTTCATGGTCCTCTAACTTTCTCTTTTTACTCAGGACCTCAGACAAAGGTGCAATAGTGTGGATATTTTCCAATACCTCCACATATGTTTTGGATTGGGAGTATACCTTAGCTTCCACAAGTCTTTGGAGGAAAGGAATCAGTGGGGTATAGGGCGGAGGAACAACAATAGGAGCTTCCCTCTCTACCTCTTGGACAACCTCCATTTCGGGTGGTGTTGGTGAATTTTTCTCTATCTCTACGCTTTTCTCACCAGAACTCTCCTCAAATTCATTATCACTCTCCCTAGGATTTTCTATTTGTTCTTCACTACTGGTTGTCACAACATCCAACTGTCTCTCAGGGGAGGGTCCTATAGGTGTCTGTGCAAGCAGAGAGGTTTGAGATTGTCGAACCCACAGAGACCAATGTAAACCTACTGTTATCTATTGTTGCGATGTAAAGCTAAGGCTAATAATTACTTGGTTTAAACGGAATTAAAATAAAGACTAAAATGAAACTTGGAAAATATAACAATAAAGAGAGGTCGAAATATGGATTATGTGTTCCTAAGGGACTCTGTAGATTTTGGGCGCTAATTTATAGTTAAACTACGTTTCGTAGAAAATATCAATTTAAAGACTCCGTCTCACACTCTCGCGCTATTGACTAAATCCACACTCCCTAACCACATGATTTTTCTCTCGCTCGCCCGTTTTAATTAGTAGAAAGCATATTTTGAAAATCAATTAGATCCTAATCAATACCTAAAGCGCTCTCACTGTTTTTAGGATCGATGCCTAGTTTCCACTATCTGGTTCAATCCTCACACTCTCGCGCTATCGGCTCGAACCTTAGTTTCTTCCTCACTCTCGTGTCGAAACAGTAAGACTTACAATTAGAAACTAAAACCAAAACAGAATTTATTTAATGTTTCGCGCCTATTATTTTCTATCAAGTCTCGTCGGAACGACGATCCTCACATACCAGACTCAGAACAATTTAGCTGGACATGATAGTGGAAATAAATAAACAATTTTGGGTTTTTGAATTAAAGGAAAACATAACAAGCAGTTTAAAGTAATTTAAAAGCGGTGCTCGAAGAAAAAGGGTAAAAGATTGAAACGGTAACAATGGCGGAAAAGATAAAGCATAAATGTAAATTGCGGAAAACAAATGAAGGAAAATAAATGAGATGAATTGTAAATGAGCCTGAAATAAAAACCGGAATTAAATTGAAGGCAATATTGTTGATCCAAGAGTACAAAACAAAGCAAAATACATAATTCTCACAATCCCTCGATGTGAGTGATTGCCACTATTATAAGTAATTTTAATGTCTAAAACTAGAAAACGAAAACGACAGCGCTTTTGCACAACTTAGATGCCTCGGAAAGTGTCCAAGAGGTCCTATATGTAGAGAAATATCCCCTTGTAACTTCCCTTGGTCGTGTCAGCAAGTGGAGGGAAAAGCGGTTGAAAAGCTGCTTGAAAACTGTCCATTTTTGCAGAACTGCTGTCTGCAGCGTCATGTCGAACGCCGTAGGGTGATGGCAAACACCATGACGTGGGAGATGGCGAACGCCATCTGGGGACGGCGAACGCCATCTGCTCACGGCGAACACCATTTGCCCACGGCGAACACCGTATCAGTAAAATGGCAGATTTTGCTGTTTTCTTCATTTTCTTGCTCTTTTCCCAGTTTTCTCGCACGGACGCTCTTATTCGACAAATACCTGAAACAAAAACATAACACGACATAATAATATGAAAAACAAGTAAAACAACATTAAATTTCATGTGAATCGAGTTGAAATAAACGATATATTTTCACGTTATCAGTAGGAAACTAAACTAAGTGATTCTAGATTATTCCTTTGTCATGACTCACAAAGTTTGTTAGAGGGTGAGTCGCCAAAGTTTGTTAGAAGTGCTCTTGAATTTTTAGCTAAGAGTGTACTATTTATGTACTATTTTGCATATAAATGAAGGCATCAAATTTGAATGAAATTAGTACTTAGCTTTTACTAGATTCTCTCTGAATTTTCTTACATTGTATCCCATACATAACAAATTGGGGCTCTCATTGACCATGACTCCCTCACGTTCCTCCATCAAAGAAATCACAACTACCCTTAACCAATGCCTTCCTAAATAATAATCCTTTAAAGCTAGTGTCTCTACCAATACCAACACACTCACCTATGAATTCCATTACTTGCATGCTCGAATTCCTCCTCTCGACTTCACTTCTCCATTTACTCCGCAGAGGCCTAACATCCATTATTTTCCATCCACCACCATGAAACTTGATATACCTCTATTCAATGGCTCAAATCCACTAGGTTGTATTTTTAAAATCAATCAATTCTTTGATTATCATCTAACTCTGGATGATCAAAGGTTGCATATAGCTTCATTTTACTTGGAAATCAAAGATTTAGCTTAGTTCCAATGGATGAACTCCAATGGTCTCACTTGGTCGGCTTTCCTTCAGTCCTTGGAATCCAAGTTCACACCATCCTTGTATGAAGACCCGAAAGGTGCTTTGTTCAAACAATGTTAAACAACCTTAGTGAAAGAGTATTAGACTCAACTCGAAGCGTTAGCCAACTGCTTCGTGGGATTGCCTCCTCCATTCTACACGAGCTACTTTATCTTAGGCCTAAAATCGGCCATCCTCCGTGAGGATCAAGCCTTTCAACCCCTTTCACTCACTCAAGCTATCCACTTGGCCAAACTTCAAGAGGAAAAATTTCTAGATCACACATCCTTTCCATTAAAATCATTCCAACTGTCTACAACTATCAACAACATACAACTACAAATAATAGATTTCATGACAAATCTTTCACCTCACCTAACAAAAAATCGAGGAAAAATAATTCAAGACATGCTTCAAATTCCAGCAAATGCAGTTTATGTTTTTATTTCTTTAAAAGTGGTGCCTTATTTCATTTTATTTTATATTTGTAAATTATGATATAATCCTTCGGTTTCTGTATTAACTGAGGGATCAAATAATCAGATTTTACTATAAAAACACTCATTAATTAGAGTTTACCCTAAACCTAATTTATATGTAGCCGCTCCAAACTGGTACGTATCATTCTTTGGGATGGATTGCAAGACAAAAAAAATATTCAATGTTCTATGTTGAATGTTGTTCTTCTATCTTAAATAAAACATTTTTTATGCCCTTGCAATCTATCTCAAATAATGGTATTGATATTATTGTTGTTGCATTTTTGGAATAATCTTCCTAAGTTGTCAATCAAAGAAAGCACTCCATAATTTATTGCTTTCCTCGGTTGAAAACATTGAGAAATTATTCCTAAACATGCTATAAATTGCAAGCAATTGAAGCATACAAAAAACTATGAATGGTAAAAACTTGAAAAGGAAACAAGACATGTTACTTTCAATTTTTTTATCATTCACCATTTTTTGCAAGTAATATATTACCTCATTTTTTTATAAAACCAAGGGGAAAATCCTTATTTTATTTTATTTTTTAATTAAAAAATAAAATCTTTTCCCCTCGGTTTTAAAAAAGAGCTGAGGGGTTTAGTTACTCAGCTACAACAACGAATATATGCCCTACATTCATAAAGTAACAACGCTAAAGATATTGTCGTCACATCAATCCACAAAAACTCTCTACATCCACCATTATATATCATTTTCTCTTTCTTGTGAAAGCATTTGCCATGAAAACATTTGCTCAAGATAATGAAATCTTGGAACAGATCTCAGGGATGGATTGCAAGTGCATAATTTTTTCCCCATGGTTGGAACAAATAACTTATCAGAAATTGGATGCATGCAATCCATTGAACTTGAAAAGAATGTGCAAAAAGGATATACAACAAAATCTGAATAACAACAAAGATTTGTTGTTCTTCAAGAATAATAACGACGATTGAAATTCTGGCACAGATATCAGATGTCCTACACAGATGTTGAGACACTGATATCCAACACAATGAACAAGATAGCAATAATAATAACAGTGCAGAAAGTAAAAACACAGAGATATGTTTACCCAGTTCGGATCAACAATCCTACTCTGGGGGCTACCAAGCCAGGGACGAAACCAATATACGATAGTATCAATTCACAGATCATACAATAACCAAACCCTGTTATAATCTGCTCACTTAATCACTACCCTTCCTATGACTTCTACCTAAGACTCACCTAGGTATGAGGCCCTCCTCAAATCCCTCTACAATCACAACCCGTGATTGGTTCCTTTCAACACAAGTAACAAAACGAAAGTCACACTTTCAAAACACACAATTCTCAATACTTCAAAGCTTATGAGAATTGACACACAAGAAACTCAATGCTTAAAAGCTTATGAGTAACTGACAGAACTTACAACACAAAAACCAGTCCTTATACTGTTATCAGAATGATACCAGTTAGGCTCACAAATAACACTCGAAAACCCTAACAAAAACACCCGTAAGTTCCACACCTAAACTAGGTTTACACCAGTCAATATATAGCGTTAAATCTGGACTGGATTGGGCTTCAAAAACGCAGCAAAGAGACTGCTCACAAATTTGCAAAATAAACTCCAACAAAATAGGTCTTCAATCTAAAGTTTCCTAATATGTCTCCATAATTAGAAAGTGTTGAAAATCCGAAAACCACACAAAAATACAATCCAAAAATACGTTGGATGCCACATAGAATAACCAAATATTCACAGAATATTCAGTAACAATTAACAGCAACAAAATCTTCTTTTAAACTGAATTCAGGCGCGATGTCCTATGAGCCAGTATGGGACATCTTCATTCGACATGTTGTATGCAGACAATAGAACATCTTGTTTCAACATCTTGCTGCTAGAATAGTTTTAGCAAAATAAATGCCAACCACAAAATCAGCGAAATAACAACGATGATGAATCATATTTGTCAAAATCTGGATTTGTTTAAACACTATATTTTAATATTTTGTGTAAACAATGTAATTAAAAAAAGCTTACTCCCCTCAGTTTTTGACAGAAACCGAGAGGTATGTGGTGTTTGGGATGTAACATATTTTATTGTATTATTTATTTAAAAAATAAACACATTTTACCTCAATTTTGAGTCATAACTGAGGGAAAATATAAGCATGTTTATTCAGTTTCTTCACTGTCTTTAGACATATCTTTACTGTCCATTTAATGAGTATAAACTCTCAAGACACAACCATTAGTGATTCGCTTGAAACCTAAAAGACATTATAAAAGAAATCTGAATATCAAAAATTGATAATGAAACATTTAACATACTTTGAAACTTAAAGAAGCTTGGAAAAGTTCTTTATGATGGATTGCAAGAGCAGAAAATTATTTAGGTTCAAGGTTTGTGTTCTTAAATAATCATATAACTGAAAATTTATTTTGTTTATCTAACTTTTTTTGTTTTATATCAAAAATAAATGCATGAAATATCCAACATTCGATCTTCCATAAAATTAAATGAAACGAGGATCCAACATTTGATTTTCCCCGAGATCTAGCATTTGATCTTCATTAACAATGATGATGATGAATCGAATTCAAAATTTGTTATAAATTCTTACTTTAACATTCTGTATAAACAATGTAATATTTTGTGTAAACAATATAGTTTGTAAACAAATTAATTTATTAATATTATGTGTAAACAATGTAATGAGTATTAAAAAAAAGAATTTACATTTCCCCTCGATTTTGGTCATAACCCGAGAGGTATGCGACACTAGTTTCGAAAATATAAAAAAGCTATTGTTGGGGATCGAACCAATGACCATTTCAACTATCACCTCGATTATTCTAAAACCTAGGGGTTAGGTGGTAAGATATATGACGCCTTTCGTTACCCCCCCTCTGCTATCGAAGTTAAATCAACTTTGCGTCTGAGGTTAGATGTGTTTTTTTTTGTAGTAGTGTCAATTCTTCGTTCAAACCTTCCATGATCGCCAACCCACCAAAAACCCAGACTCTCATCAAAAACCTTTCTCCCAATGAACTATAAGTAAGACAAGAAAAAGGTTGTGCTATAATTGTGATGAAATATTCCATCTACGTCATTGTTGAAAAAAAGGAAATTCCACCTCTTAATTGATAAATCATAGACATCTACAGACATAGTCGACGCCTATCTGACGCACTTCATCATGTTTTCTTTGTCCTTCAATATTGTCTGTCACACTTCTAAAGCTCAAGTAACACTATTCTCTTTTTCGCTTTTCAAAAATGCAAACCCAGCAAAATAAGTCTTTTCGGTAGAGGTAACACCAAGAATTTCCAATAGTGGAAGCTTGCACTTATTGGTCTTATATGTTGAATCAACGATGAGTACAGTGGGAAATGTGTTGAATAAATTTATGGAATCAAGATGAGTCCAAAATATATCTCGAACAGTTTCTCCATCCTCGCACACTCAGTACCTAGATACATAATGGTTATCATTCAGAAGTTTCAACAACTGTTGCATTTCAGTTCTATCCCCTCTTACCGCCTTGTTGTTTTAGACACAAACATTGTATACTGGATTGATATTTGAGATGTTTCCTGGTCTTTTACGTTTCAAAGTTGCAAGTATGTTTTTGGGCTGCATCATGTTCATTGTCATGTTAGAAACGATTTCCTTCTCATCGGGCATAAGGCGACATGCAATGAGATTACCGACTAATTTGTGACACGTATCATGAATACGTGCACCAAAAATCACATTAAATCTTTATTTATTATTTTCCAAAAGATATCCATGCAACTTAAAATGACAATCACATTTCTTCGAACTCGTGTTACCTCGTTTCAACTTTCAGATGAGAGTTATGTACTTACCACTTATTTTGCATCTCAGTCTCACAAATGCAAGTCTTCTATCTAAACTATTATCTGACCTTCCGATTACAATGCCAAACCTTACTTTGGATGCCTCTGTACAAATCCATTGGAGAATATGATCACAATCATCAAACTCTTGTTCATTTGTAAATTGGTTGCAAACATCTGCCTTGATATTAACAAGTTTGGTATCCGCGGACACAATATGTTTGAGGATAACAACAGGGTGCAATATATCTAAGGAAAAAAATAACAGAAAATATTAAAAAAAGTTGTCCAAATTGTGATTTGAACTATTCCAAAAATACACTTCCGTATGAACTCACTTAGAATTCAGAAATGTATTACCGGACGCAACATATCCTTTTTGAACTCAAAAAACAAATTAATGTGAGAAACGAGGAATAAAATACATGAAATTTACCTTAAATTCCAACTTATTTTCCTCCTTTTGATGTGATGAAACAAAAGAATTAAGTTTTGGAGTAAAAAACTTGATTGAGAATAAAATGATTTTTTTAAGGGTTTTGAGAGAAAAATGGTATATGAGAATGAGGAAGAAGAATATGCATGGTGTTATTTTATTAATTTTACCTCTTGACATTTCCAGAAATTCACTTTTAGAATTGTGACTGACACGCAAATGTGACATTTTTTCAAATTCTCGCTTCACAAATCCGGAAGTACATTCGTGTTTGTCACTGAGTTGTTAAGTTAGAAAAAAGTCCATGATGGGGTGGATCCAGAGACACTATTTTAGACTATATTTTGGTAAAAAAGAGGTGAGCCTCATTTAAGATATGTTTTGGTGTGAAAATGGTGCGTCTGAAAATACATCTCTGAATTTCGAGAGACATTTTTAATTTTCCTTCAATTCCCTTATGTTATTTATACTGTGGACTCAGAAAGAGTTATACTAAACCAACAACAAATAAATAATAGGCCCAAATTTCAATTACATCATTATTCGCTTCATGTTTTCAACTAGTGTGCCTGCCGGCTGCCGCCTCCTTTCTTCTTCACATACAATGCCCCTCTCAGGTTGAAGTTTGTCATTTTTCTTATTTTAATATTTTTATGTGTGCATTTTTTTCTTTTCTTCTTCTTCTTCTTGTATATTAGTTTTTGCTTAAACCTGTTATGTAAAATACAATGTTTTTTTTGGAGGAAAAAAAACTCATGATTTCGCAGTTTTTGGTAACGATGTTTTCAGTTAAGTTATTCATAAAAACATGATCATCACGACAGACGATAGATGTGGAGAAACTTCCAAACTTCATGGTGAATAAGTTTGGAGCTGGATGGTTAGCTTAAATTGGACTCGGTTCAATGGGTCATCTGGTTTTAACCGGTTCTTTCATACTCTCACTTTTAAATGTCTTCTCGGACCGATGCTAGCTCTGGTTCTCGGTTTAACCGACCGGTCTAGTCCTGCTTTTACAACACTGATTGGAATAACATTTTTTTTTAATAAAGAAAATTTTGTATTACCAAAAATAGTTATTACAACCGATTTGATCGGATCCAGGAAACACACTCCATTATACTACTTTATGCTAAGATTTACTACATTTACATGAGTGTTTAAATTTTTGTGCATAGTGCATCTCATAATAACACTATGAATGATATTCTCTTTTATCCTAGGATCAAACTTATTTTGGGCGAATACCAACTCATTTCCAGCTTTCCAAATGTTGTAGGTAGATTCCGCCACAGCTACTTTCAGAATTTGTCGCCTCCAACCTTTCTTCTTGGTCTATTGAATAATCCATTTCTTCTCAATGGGCCACCCTTTAGGTTGTCTACCATAACCAAACTAATAGAGTATGCCTTTCCAAATATGCTTAATAGCAATGCAATCAAAGAAAATATGCTCAATAGTTTCTTCCTGATTGCACAAAGAACAAGTTGTATCAGATATGAAACCTAAATGCACCAGTCAGCTTCTTGTTGGGATTCTATCCAAAAAGGCCATCCATAAAATGAAAAGAGATTTTGGTTAAACTTGATTCTTGTACATAAGCTTCTTCCTATCTACCACTTCTTTCTCACCTCTAAACTCTTTGTACATAGTAGTAATGTTATATTTTCCTTTTTTTGTTACCTCCTTCCAATAAGTGAATTGCTCTACTTGATCTCTACATTTAAGAATTATTTTAAAGGTCCAAGAGAATTTCAGTTTACTTTACCATCTCATAATGTCATGCCCTTTAAGGTAATACTCATCAATCCACTTCACCCACACCTTGTCCTATTTAGCTTGTAAATTCCATAGGATCTTGCAAATGGTTGCGATGTTTCACTCATGCATTGCTGTAATGTTTAAACCACTTATTGCCTTGGGATGGCGAACTTTGTCCCAAGAGATAGGTGCCTTTTTACTCATTTCAGCACCATGCCATAGGTAGATCCTATATATTGCTTCAATTTTTTGACCACTTTCTTTGGCATTGGGAATACTTGCATCCAATAAGTAGTTATGGCGAAGATAACACTCTTGATCAGTTGGAGTCTATCTGCATAACTTAGAAGTTTTGCAGTCCAATGCTTGATTCTACTGACCACCTTTTCAATCAAGGGTTCATATTGGTATACAACCAGCTTTCTACTAGATAAAGGAACACCTAAGTACTTAAAGGGCATACCTTCAAGGAACTTTGTAGCTTCTAGAGTTTTTTTGTCTCACTTGGACATTAACACCTCCGAAGTAGACTTTACTTTTTATTGGGTTGACTTGCAGTCCAGTGGTAGCAGTGAAGTGTTGGAATTCTGTCATCAATAGCTGAACTGACATTTCATCACCTCTTGCAAATAGAATAATATCATCTGCAAAGCATATATTTGTTATTTGCATTCTCTCGCATCTTGAGTGATAGTTGAAGTTGTGGTTTTCCTGAAGCTTTTTCAAACACCTATGGAGGTATTCCATAATCAAAACAAAGAGCAACATAGATATTGGATCCCCCCACCTTAACCCTCTTTTTGCTTGAAAGAAATCACTATGCTTCCCATTGGTCACATATATGTAAGAGATAGACATAATACATATCATGATCCAATTGATGAACTTAGGGGGAAATTTCATTTCTCTCATGATACCTTCAAGTGAATTCCATTCAACGGTATCGTACGCCTTTTGTAAGTCCATTTGGATGGCTTATCTGGGTGATATATGATTCCTATTGTATCCTCTCATTAATTTATGAGCGATTATAATGTTGTCATTTATCACTTTACCTGGCACAAATGCAGACTGGCTTTCATCAACCACCTCACTAATCACCTTGCTCAGCCTAGCAGTCAAAATCTTTGATATGATTTTGTAAACAATGGTACAACACGCAATAGGTCGCATACCTCTCATTGTTTTTGAGTCAACTTTCTTTGGGAAGAGTGTGACCAATGCACAATTCACTACAGGGTACATCATATTATTGACAAAGAAATCCTGAATGGCTTCTTTCACATCTCCACCAATAATGTCCCATATTTTCTTGAAGAATTTGGCATTGTAGCCATCCATCCATGGAGCTTTTATATCACCCATTCCTTTTAAAGCCTTCCATATCTCCTGGCCAGTGACATGCAGGATAAGGTTGTTTCTATGGATGTCCTGAAGTTGAGCTTCATTTCTCAATGCAACAATATCCACCTAATTGATGCTTTGAGAAGTTGTGTCAATTAGTTCTCTATAGAATCTTATAACTTCTTGTTCCATCTCCTTGTGATCTTTGAGAACTATACCATTAGGATCCTCCAGGTTATGCATTCCAACTTTTTTGTTTTCCCTCTAATGGTAGCATGGAAATATGGTGTGTTACTATTGTTGGGGCGGTAAAGCGGTAAGCAACAAAAATATTTGGAAGTATTTTTCCGGGAATTTATCGTGTCCACAGAGATCGGTGCTATTGAACGGTCGTTCGACAAGTCTCGCGTTTATGAGTTTGGATTAAATTGGTTAAAATAAAAGCTGAAAAGTAAATATGAACATAAAAAGAATTCATTCTTCAGAGATAATAAAATTATCCGGTATGCATATAATCCACTCCTCACAAACTTAAAACTATCGACCAGTTATACTCAACCTACAATACTCCTCAATATCATCCATCATCGCTCACAACAATGTCCATCTCTGACACACTGAGCTGAGAGAATAACCGTATTACTCTCGTCGACACTCTCGCACCCGACTCAAACAACACAGAGGCATTAAGCTCCGATACCCATAAAGATTATTAGCTCTAAATCTATCTCTAGCATCCAGAAACTAACAGATAATCATCCCTAATCAAGCTTTGTGATGTTTATCTCTAACACAACCCAAACCCCGAGCATAAAGCAAAAAATCAAGGACAATCACCGATAAATACTTGTAAAGCGGATTTTATACAACGCCATGGGCGATAAATATACATGAGTTCAAAGTAAACACATATACAACAACACAACAAAGAAGAATACACAAAGAAGAAGAGAAATGAACCAAACATCTCGCGGTTTGTCAGCGCTGATCGATGAGAAATCCACCTCGGATCATTCGTGTGCAAGCTCCAATGTTGTTTTCTAAGCTAATCCTACTGAAAAATGAGTTTGATGGAGGTGGGAACAAAAATCCCAAAAACCATAACCTAAAAACGAATGAAATGAACTTATATAAAATTCTGGTTCAGACAAATTCGCCCGGCGAATTTCCTTATTTCTCTCACACCAGTTGTGCAATAGTACAGCCTGGCAAAAAATATCTTCTTTCTCCCAGCGAAGGGAAGCTTCGCCCGACAAAAGTCTCAAAACTCTCCCGGCGAACAAGACGCGAGCACTATACAGAAGCTACTGGAATTTCCTTATTTTCTCTCGCCTCAGCTTCGCCCGACGAAAGTCTCAGCTTCGCCTGGCGAAAGGAAGCTTCGCTCGGCGAAAGTTGACAGACAACATTTTTCTATTGCAGTCCTTTATTTTCTTCCTCCTTTTATTGATCCAATTGGTGCATCCTGAATCTTTTATTACTCATTGCTCCAACAATGCTTAATTACCTACAAAATGAAGAGAAAACTACTAGTCGTTACATAATTGAATCAAAAACACAAGTATACATTAACTAATGTATTTATACACAAAATTAGAGAATTATTCACTGAAATTACACTAAAACTCGATAAGTGTCACAACTATACACACAAAAACACTACAAAATGACACTTATCAAACTCTCCCCAACTTAAATTTGTTTGTCCCTAAACAAGAATCAAGCAACTCAAAGAAATAGAGTGACAACCAAAGAATCACGGATCAACAGGTTTTGAAAAACGACACAAATGAATGGTTCAAATGAAAAACGGTACACACAAAGTAAATACTTACCACTAAACTACAACAACAACATAGGCACAAAACAAATGCAGAATACAAAAATCATGCCAAACATCCTAAAAAACACAAGTTCAAACGTGTGTAACACCCCAAATTTCGTAAGAATATTTATTTAATTTATTTAAATATAATATTCGTGAATTTTTGTAGATTTTGGTGATTCGTGTTGATGTCGGTATTTTTGTGGAATTTTAGTTATTTAATTGAATAATAGTATATAATATGAAATATATTAGTATTGTTATTAATTTAAATAATATTAGAGGAATTAAGGGTAAGATGGACTTTTGAGGAGGATTAATGATGGTAGTATGGAGAAAGCCCATTTTAGAAGCCCAAGGGATAGGTTTAACAAAAAGGAGAATTTGAGAATATATTTCATTTTGTTAGACCGTGAAAAGAAGGAAAGAAGTGAGAGCTCTGAGGAAGAAGGAGAAGGCGAGGATTCAAGAAGGTTTCCAAAGACTCAATAGAGAAAGCTTCGAATCGACAATCTAAGGTATGAGGAGTATTGCCTTTCATTATTTTTAATATAGGGATTCGATGTATTTAAAGTGGATTTTGAGGTTTATGAGGGTTTATGGGTTTTATGATAAACTGATAATTTGAGGGTATTTTGTGAATCGATTATTAAGGGTTGAATTGAATCGGATTAAATAGACCTTGAGGGTGATTTTCCATGTCGATGTTGTTTCGACCTTGTGGTGAAAGGGATTTATGGGGTTTATGAGAATCTTGAGAGTTTGTGAAGGTTTAGGTGATTTGAGGTTTTGAATACTATAATGAATCGACCTAATAGACGTAGGTTTTATGCCTTTGATTTCCACAATGCATTAGGAATGTTGTAGGGATGTTTTTGGGGTAATCGGGGTTGAAATCGTAAGGGGTTTTGGACCTGTTGTGCTACTGATGCGTAGCAACGATTTCCTGAAATCGCAGGTTCGCAAAGAGAACCATTACTTCGCAAGGCGAACACTTGCCCCAGACTCGCAAAGTGAGCAGTGCAGCGAATGCGCGATAATTTGTGTGATGATACTGGGATGGATTTTGAAGGGTGATTTTTAGCTCGCACGGCGAATGTCCAAGCGAGTGGCTTCACAAAGCGATTAGAGGTAGCGAGGAGGGACAAAGGGGAAGCCTCTCTGGTTTTTGTATGGGGATGGGGATTCGCTGTCAGCTTCGCAAAATGAAGGTCCCAGCGAACAGGTTCGCACAATGAACGCTTGCTGTTCGCGAAATTTTGTTATGATTCTGTGCTGTCTTGATGTTTTGATGCTGAGATTTTTCTGATGATTTACCTAGTGTATACTGATGATTATGAGATGATGTTTTGTGATGTTTGACGAATATATGATGATATGATTTAACATGAGATATAGATGGATGATGATGCACATAATGGTTTTTATTAATGATGATGATTATTGACGCCGTGTATCATGCATTCATAGCATTTCAGTGAAGATGTTATACTTCATTCCCATTGTGCAGATATGAGGTAAATTTTAACGTGCTCCGATTCTTGTGTGGAACCAATCCTAATGACGGGGATCTTTGGAGGGTGATGGCCTAGTGTCCATCGACTGTGACGATTGGTACCACATGCATGAGTCTTGTTGTGCATTGCATTTATTTGGAATTGATATATTTTATGATGTTGTGATTTTGATGTTCTCCTTGTGATGACCCTAAAGATGTTGTATATGATGATGACGTCATTTTATGCATATCTTGTTTTTATATTGATTATAATGATTTGTGATTACTCACCCTGCCTGTTTGAATGTTGCATCCACGTGGGTAAGTGCAGGTGATCAGGCCTAGCTGTGGATGCCTTCGAGTATTTTTGGAGTTTATTTACTTTTGGTCGATGTAAAGGGTCTTGCTCTGATATTGTAACATCGGGTTGGGTCGTTGAGTTAAACCTTGTTGAGCTGTTATTTTTGTTGTTATTTGATTATTATGGTTTTAATGAAAACCATTTTGATTTTGGATTATAGTGGTTATGGTGGTTCCGCTGCTATTTGATGGCTTTTTGATTATTTTGAGGAAAACTCGTTGTTTACGGAGCAAGTGTTTTATTTTGAGTTTATTAAGAAATGTGCACCCTTCTGAGGTGATTTTTACTCTGATAATTTGTGTATTTTGTTGTGTATATTCATGGGGTAGAATAGGTGTTACATTAGTGGTATCAGAGTATGTCGGTCCGCCCGACCAAGTTTTGACTTGATGTCAGTCCCTCTCAGTTGACGAGTGTGTGTACACAATCGATGTTTTAGTTCTTCTAACCTTATTGGTGGTGTGCAGGACGGCTGGAAGAAATGATCGTGCAATCACTGATGTGTTGGAATCAGTTGCTAATGTGGTGGCACAGCTCAATCCGAATGGTGGAGTCCAAGATTAGTTTCGTACTTTGGGGAAGTTTCAGAGGAACAATCCACCGACTTTTGTGGGTACTCACGATCCAGCAAGTGCACACAAGTGGATGAAGGCGATCGAGAAGATCTTCCGAGTGATGGGGTGTACTGATGAGCAACAAGTTCAGTTTAGAACGCATATGCTGGAAGGAGAGGCCGAGGATTGGTGGGATAACACCCGTCAGAGACTCGCAGATGTTGGCACTGTGATAACTTGGGATGTGTTTAAGTAGGAGTTTCTGGGAAAGTATTTTCTAGAGGATGCTCGTGGCAAAAGAGAAGTGGAGTTCCTTGAGCTGAAGCAAGGAGACATGACCGTGGCGGAGTATGCTGCGAAGTTCGAGGCACTGGTGAAGTTCTGTCCGCATTACAACCGTGCTGATGCTGAAATGTCCAAGTGTCTCAAGTTTGAGAATGGGCTGAGACCGGAAATTAAGCAGGGCATTGGGTATCAACAGATCCGCAGGTATGCTGAGTTGGTGGACAAGAGCAGAATCTACGACGAGGATAGCCGAGCTCGATCTGCTCACTACAAGCAGTTGAGTGAGAAGAAAGGGCAGTATAGGGGTAAGCCTTATATAACTTCAGTTGACAAAGGGAAGCAGAAGGCTTTAGAGGGCAAAAAGATGAGTGGGGGAGCAGCTCCCGCTTCTGGGAAGTGTTATAAGTGTGACGAGCAAGGCCACCGTGCTGATGTGTGTACCAATAATGTGGTGAGGTGCTATAGATGTGGTAAGAAGGTACATAGAGCTACTGGCTGCAAGGACGATGGTCCAACCTGTTTTAGTTGTGGTGAGAAAGGTCATATCAGTACTCAATGTCAAAAGCCAAAGAAGACTACTACTGCCGCTCAGACCAGTGGCCGTGTGTTTTCTTTGAGTGGTGCCGAAGAGCCAGAGAAGGACAACCTGATTCGAGGTACTTTTTTTATTAATAATATCGAGTTGGTTGCTATTATTGATACTGGTGCTACTCATTCTTTTATCTCGCTTGAATGTGCTAATAAATTGGGTTTGAAATTGGCTGATATGAATGGGAATATGGTAATAAAAACTCTAGCTAATGGTTCTGTTACTACTACCCTTGTGTGTTTGAGATGTCGTGTGACGATTTTTGGGAAGAGTTTTATGATGGATTTGGTGTGCCTACCCTTGCACCAAATTGACGTGATCTTTGGAATGAACTGGTTGGAGTTTAACCATGTTCATATCAATTGTTATAACAAGACTGTAGAGTTTCCTGAGATTGATGATAGTGGAGAGCTGATGTTCTTGTCTGCTAAGCAAGTAGACGAACTTATGGAAGACGAAGCCTTGGTGTTTGCAATGTTTGCATCATTGCAAACTTATCGTGAAGCTGCGAGTGTGGAGTTGCCTGTTGTCTGTGAATTTCCAGATGTATTTCCAGATGACATTAGTAATTTGCCTCCAGAACGTGAAGTGGAGTTTGCAGTGGACTTAATACCAGGTACGAGTCCAGTGTCAATGGCTCCTTACCGGATGTCCGCTTCTGAGTTAAGTGAATTAAAGAAATAACTGGAAGAATTGCTTGAGAAGAGGTTTGTCCGACCAAGTGTTTCTCCGTGGGGTGCTCCTGTACTGTTAGTGAAGAAGAAAGATGGTAGCATGAGGTTGTGTGTTGATTATCGGTAGTTGAATAAGGTGACTATTAATATTAAGTATCCGCTTCTGATAATTGATGATTTGATGGATTAACTAGTAGGTTCTGGTGTGTTTAGCAAGATTGATTTGAGGTCGGGTTATCACCAGATTCGGGTTAAGCCTGACGATATTCTGAAGATAGCTTTCCAGACGAGGTATGGTCACTATGAATACACTGTGATGCCATTTGGAGTGTCCAATGCACCTGGTGTGTTTATGGAGTACATGAATCGGATTTTTCATGAGTATTTGGATAAGTTTGTGGTGGTGTTTATCGATGATATCTTAATATATTCTAGATCTGAAGAAGAACATGTCGAGCATCTGAGAACTGTGTTGCAAGTATTGAAAGAGAAGAAGTTATATGCAAAGCTGTCCAAGTGTGAGTTTTGGTTGAAGGAAGTGAGCTTTCTTGGCCATGTGATTTCAAGTGGCGGGATTGCTGTTGATCCCTCTAAAATTGATGATGTGTTATAGTGGGAGACTTCGAAATCTGCTACTAAGATACGAAGTTTTTTGGGATTGGCGGGTTATTACCGCAAGTTTATTGAAGGCTTTTCTAAGTTGGCATTACCTTTAACTCAGTTGACTCGAAAGGGTCAAGCTTTTGTGTGGGATGTAGCTTGTGAAGAGAGTTTTGTGGAATTGAAGAAGAGGTTGACGACCGCTCCAGTGTTGATTTTGCCTAATCCGAGTGAATCTTTTGTGGTGTATTGTGATGCATCGAAGATGGGTCTTGGAGGAGTATTGATGCAGAATGGACAAGTTGTTACCTATGCTTCGAGACAATTGCGAGTTCATGAGAGGAATTATCCTACACATGACTTGGAATTGGCCGTTGTGGTGTTTGTTTTGAAGATTTGGAGACATTATCTGTTTGGCTCTAAGTTTGAAGTGTTCAGTGATCATAAAAGTCTAAAGTATCTATTTGATCGGAAAGAATTGAATATGAGGCAGAGAAGGTGGTTAGAGTTGTTGAAGGATTTCAATTTTGATTTGAGTTGTCATCCGAGCAAAGCAAATGTAGTGGCCGATGCGTTGAGCAGAAAGTCATTGCATATATCGATGCTCATGGTGAAGGAGTTGGAGTTACTTGAACAATTCCGAGATTTGAGTTTGGTATGTGAAGCCACTCCCGACAGTGTGAAGTTGGGAATGTTGAAGTTGACGAGTGGCATTCTGGAAGAGATCAGAGTGGGATAACAATCTGACTTGAATTTTGTTGACCAATTGACATTGATCAATCAAGGTAACGGAGGAGAATTCCGGATTGACGAGAATGGTGTGATGAAGTTTCAGGATAGAGTATGTGTCCCAGATGTTCCAGAAATCAAGAAGAGTATTTTAGAAGAAGGACACCGAAGTGGGTTGAGTATTCATCCCTGTGCTACGAAGATGTACCAGGATTTGAAAAAGTTATTTTGGTGACCGGGTATGAAGAAGGATAATGCGGAGTTTGTTTATCCGTGCTTGACTTGTCAGAAGTCAAAGATTGAGCATCATAAGCCTTTAGGTATAAAGCATCCATTGGATATTCCAGAATGGAAATGGGATAGCATTTCCATGGATTTTGTGTCGGGATTACCGAGAACTGCTAAGGGAAATGATTTAATTTGGGTGATCATGGATAGATTACCTAAATCGGCCCACTTCTTGCTGATGAAGATTAATCATTCTATGCAAATGTTAGTCGAGATGTATATTAAGGAGATTATGAAGTTGCATGGGATACCTTTGAGTATTGTGTCGGATAGAGATCCGAGATTTACATCGAGGTTCTGGAAGAGTTTGCAAGATGCTCTGGGTACTAAGTTGAGGATGAGTTCTGCCTACCACCCGCAGACGGACGGTCAGACAGAAAGGACTATCCAATCTTTAGAGGATTTGCTGAGGGCTTGTGTGTTGGATCACGGAGGATCTTGGGATAACCATTTACCGTTAATTGAATTCACGTATAATAATAGTTTTCATGCTAGTATTAGAATGGCGCCCTATGAAGCTTTGTATGGGAGAAGGCGTAGAACTCCATTGTGTTGGTATGAATCGGGCGAGAGTGCTGTACTCGGACCTGAAATCGTGCAAGAGATGACTGAGAAGATTAAGATGATCCAAGAAAGGATGAGAGCATCGCAGAGTCGTCAGAAGAGCTACCATGATAAGAGAAGGAAGACACTTGAATTCCAAGAGGGAGATCATGTGTTTTTGAGAGTGACGCCAGTGACTGGTGTGGGTCGAGCTTTGAAATCTAGGAAGATCACTCCACGTTTTGTTGGTCCATATCAAATCTCTCAGAGGATAGGAGAGGTAGCCTATCGAATTGCTTTACCACCATCACTTGCGAATTTGCATGACGTGTTCCATGTGTCTCAGTTGAGGAAGTATATTCCGGATTCGTCGCATGTGATTCAGATGGATGATGTATAAGTGAGGGATAACCTGACAGTGGAAGCATTACCTGTGCCGGTTAATGGTTGAGAGATGAAGCAACTGCGGGGTAAAGACATAGTTTTGGTGAAGGTGTTGTGGGGTGGACCAGCCGACGAAAGTTGGACTTGGGAACGAGAAGATCAGATGAGGGAGTCGTACCCGACTCTATTTCCTTGAGGTAATTTTCGAGGGAGAAAATTCTTTAAGTGGGGGAGAGTTGTAACACCCCAAATTTTGTAAGAATATTTATTTAATTTATTTAAATATAATATTCGTGAATTTCTGTGGATTTTGGTGATTCATGTTGATGTCGGTATTTTTGTGGAATTTTAGTTATTTAATTGAATAATAGTATATAATATGAAATATATTAGTATTATTATTAATTCAAATAATATTAGAGGAATTAAGGGTAAGATGGACTTTTGAGGAGGATTAGTGAGGGTAGTATGGAGAAAGCCCATTTTAGAAGCCCAAGGGTTAAAAAGGAGAATTTGAGAATAGGTTTCATTTTGTTAGATCGTGAAAAGAAGGAAAGAAGTGAGAGTTCTGAGTAAGAAGGAGAAGGCGAGGATTCGAGAAGGTTTTCAAAGACTCAATAGAGAAAGCTTCGAATCGACAATCTAAGGTATGGGGAGTATTGCCTTTCATTGTTTTCAATATAGGGATTCGATGTATTTAAAGTGGATTTTGAGGTTTATGGGTTTTATGATAAACTGATGATTTGAGGGTATTTTGTGAATCGATTATTAAGGGTTGAATTGAATCGGATTAAATAGACCTTGAGGGTGATTTTCCCTGTCGATGTTGTTTCGACCTTGTGGTGAAAGGGATTTATGGGGTTTTTGGGAATCTTGAGAGTTTGTAAAGGTTTAGGTGATTTGAGGTTTTGAATAGTGTAATGAATCGACCTAATAGATGTAGGTTTTATGCCTTTGATTTCCACGATGCATTAGGAATGTTGTAGGGATGTTTTTGGGGTAATTGGGGTTGAAATCGTAAGGGGTTTTGGACCTGTTGTGCTACTGATGCGTAGTAGCGATTTCCTGAAATCGCAGGTTCGCAAAGCGAACCATTCCTTCGCAAGGCGAACACTCGCCCCAGACTCACAAAGCGAGCAACGCAACGAATGCGCGATAATTTGTGTGATGATACTGGGATGGATTTTGAAGGGTGATTTTTAGCTCACACAGTGAATGTCCAAGCGAATGGAGGTAGCGAGGAGGGACAGAGGGGAAGCCTCTCTGGTTTTTGTATGAGGATGGGGATTCGCTGTCAGCTTTGCAAAGCGAAGGTCCTAGCGAACAGGTTCGCACAACGAACTCAGTAGCAAATGCCTGCTGTTCGCGAAATTTTGTTATGATTCTGTGTTGTCTTGATGTTTTGATGCTGGGATTTTTCTGATGATTTACCTACTGTATACTGATGATTATGAGATGATGTTTTATGATGTTTGACGAATATATGATGATATGATTTAACATGAGATATTGATGGATGATGATGCACATAATGGTTTTTATTGATGATGATGATTATTGACGTTGTGTATCATGCATTCATAGCATTTCAGTGATGATGTTATACTTCATTCCCATTCTGCGGATATGAGGTAAATTTTGACGTGCTCCGGTTCTTGTGTGGAACCGATCCTAAGGACGGGCATCTTTGGAGGGTGATGGCCTAGTGTCCATCGACTGTGACGATTGGTACCACATGCATGAGTCTTGTTGTGCATTGCATTTATTTGGCATTGATGTATTTTATGATGTTGTGGTTTTGAAGTTCTCCTTGTGATGACCCTGAAGATGTTGTATATGATGATGACGCCATTTTATGCATATCTTGTTTTTATATTGATTATAATGATTTGTGATTACTCACCCTGCCTGTTTGAATGTTGCCTCCACGTGGGTAACGTGCAGGTAACCAGGCCTAGTTGTGGATGCCTTCAAGGATTTTTGGAGTTTATTTGCTTTTGGTCGATGTAGAGGGTTTTGCTCTGATATTGTAACATCGGGTTGGGTCGTTGAGTCGAACCATGTTGATTTGTAATTTTTGTTGTTATTTGATTATTATGGTTTTAATGAAAACCCTTTTGATTTTGGATTATTGTGGTTATGGTGGTTCCGCTGCTATTTGATGGCTTTTTGATTATTTTGAGGAAAACCCGTTGTTTACGGAGCAAATGTTTTATTTTGAGTTTATTGAGAAATGTGCACCCTTCTGAGGTGATTTTTACTCTGATAATTTGTGTATTTTTCCGTGTACATGGGGTAGAAAAGGGTGTTACATTAGTGGTATCAGAGCAGGTCGGTCCGTCGGGCCAAATTTTTACTTGATGTCAGTCTTTGTCAGTCGACGAGTGTGTGTACACTATCGATGTTTTAGTTCTTCTATCCTTGTTGGTGGTGTATAGGATGGTTGGAAGAAATGATCGTACAATCGCTGATGTGTTGGAATCAGTTGCTAATGTGGTGGCACAGCTCAATTCGAATGGTGTAGTCCAAGATGAGTTTTGTTCTTTGGGGAAGTTTCAGAGGAACAATCCACCGACTTTTGTGGGTACTCACGATCCAGCAAGTGCACACAAGTGGCTGAAGGCGATCGAGAAGATTTTTCGAGTGATGGGGTGTACTGATGAGCAATAAGTTCAGTTTGGAACACATATGCTGGAAGAAGAGGCCAAGGATTGTTGGGATAACACCCGTCAGAGACTCGCAGATGTTGGCACTGTGATAACTTGGGCTGTGTTTAAGCAGGAGTTTCTGGGAAAGTATTTTCCAGAGGATGCTTGCGGCAAGAGAGAAGTTGAGTTCCTTGAGCTGAAGCAAGGAGACATGACCGTGGTGGAGTATGCTACGAAGTTTGAGGCACTGGTGAAGTTCTGTCCGCATTACAACCGTGCTGATGCTGAAATGTCAAAGTGTCTCAAGTTTGAGAATGGGCTGAGACCAAAAATTAAGTAGGGCATTGGGTATCAACCGATCCACATGTATGCTGAGTTGGTGGACAAAAGCAGAATCTATGACGAGGATAGCCGAGCTCGATCTGCTCACTGCATCGAAACTATTGCAATACAATTCAATATCAAAACCAATCCCCAGCATCGACGCCATTTTGTTAGGGCGGTAAAGCGGTAAGCAACAAAAAGATTTGGAAGTATTTTTCCAGGAATTTATCGTGTCCACAGAGATTGGTGCTATTGAACTGCTGTTCGATAACTCTCGCGTATATGAGTTTGGATTAAATTGGTTAAAGTAAAAGCACAAAAGTAAATATGAACATAAAAAGAATTCATTCTTCAGAGAGAAGAAACTTATCCGGTATGCATATAATCCACTCCTCATAAACTTAAACCTATCGACCAGTTATACTCAACCTACAATACTCCTCAATATCATCCAACATCGCTCACAACAATGTCCATCTCTGACACACTGAGCTGAGAGAACAACCGTATTACTCTCGTCGACATTCTCGCACCCGACTCAAACAACACATAGGCATTAAGCTCCGATACCCATAAAGATTGTTAGCTCTAAATCTATCTCTAGCATCCAAAAACTAACAGATAATCATCCCTAATCAAGGTTTGCGATGTTTATCTCTAACACAACCCAAACCCCGAGCATAAAGCAAAAAATCAAGGACAATCACCGATAAATATTTGTAAAGCGGATTTTATACAACGCCATGGGCGATAAATATACATGAGTTCAAAGTAAATACATATACAACAACCAAACAAAGAAGAATACACAAAGAAGAAGAGAAATGAACCAAACATCTCGCGGTTTGTCAGTGTCGGTCGATGAGAAATCCACCCCGGATCATCCGTGTGCAAGCTTCAATGTTGTTTTCTAAGCTAATCCTATTGAAAAATGAGTTTGATGGAGGTGGGAGCAAAAATCCCCAAAACCATAACCTAAAAATGAATGAAATGAACTTATATAAAATTCCGGTTCAGACAAATTCGCCCGGCGAAATGAGGCTTCACTCGGCGAATTTCCTTATTTCTCTCACACCAGTTGCGCAATAGTACAGCCTGACAAAAAATATCTTATTTCGCCCAGCGAAGGGAAGCTTCGCCTGACAAAAGTCTCAAAACTCTCCCGACGAACAAGACGCGAGCACTATACAGAAACTACTGGAATTTCCTTATTTTCTCTTGCCTCAGCTTCGTCCGGCGTAAGTCTCAGCTTCGCCTGGCGAAAGGAAGCTTCGCCCGGCGAAAGTTGACAAACAACATTTTTTTGCTGCAGTCCTTTATTTGCTTCCTCCTTTTATTGATCCAATTTGTGCATCCTTAATCTTTTATTACTCATTGCTCCAACAATGCTTAATTACCTACAAAATGAAGGGAAAACTACTAATCGTTACATAATTGAATAAAAAATACAAGTATACACTAATTAATGTATTTATAGACAAAATTGGAGAATTATTCACTGAAATTACACTAAAACTCGATAAGTGTCACAAAACTATATACACAAAAACACTACAAAATGACACTTATCAGCTATCTCCAAGTTTCATCCAGTTCATCTTTGAATTTTAAACCAAGATTTCCTCATTTATCTCAGTGGTCTGCATAAGATTTTTAGTCCAAATCTGCACCTCTTTGATATGGTCTGGGTTAAAACTATATTCTGCCATATTAATTTGAGCCTTCTCCAATTGCATTCTGATATTAGGGTGTTATTAATTCTATTTGTCATCTTCTTATTGAGTCTTTTTAACATTGGTTGAAGTCTAATTAGTTTTCTCCACACCTTGTACATAGGCCTGCCATCTTCCTCTCTATTCCAATCCTTTTTTACCTCTTCTAAGAATAGGGCATTATCATCCCCACAATTCAAGAATTTGAATGTTTGATTCCTTTTAGGCTCAACTCTATTTCCCATAATGTGAACCTTAACAGGGTTGTGGTCAGAAACAAGAGCCTGCAAAATCTCAATCTTACAGCTAGGGAAGCACATGAATCACTCTCTATTACAAATTACTCTGTCAATCTGAACATATATAGTACCATTAAGGTGTCTGTTTGACCATGTAAAGTGCCCCCATTTAGTTTCATGTTCATACAATCCCACCTTTTCCATCATCTCTTCAAGGTCTATAACTTCAACCTCTTGGATAGGGTTCCCACATGTTCTATCATTGCTTCTCAAAACATTACTAAAGTGTCCAATTACTATCCATGGACCTTGTATGGTGGTTGTCATTCTTGTGATATCTTGCCAAAGATCATTCCTTTGTGCCAGCTGATTTTGTGCACATATCACTATCATCTAGTAAGATCTATTACCATTTGTAATTTGACAGGCGTATTTTAATACACTATCTTTTTCTTTGTGCTAAGATTTTTATATGACTTCTCACATTATTTAAGTTGCTTTTAATAGGTCTTTGAAAATTAAGTTGAGTTCTTCCTTTTTTTTTTGAATAAGTGCTTATTTTTTGAATAAACGGTTATTTACATTTTCTCGCTGTGTAGGTCATAACTTGAGCTATAGGAATCAGATTGATGCGTTCTAATATGCGTTGAAAAGCTGGGAGGATAAGCTACAAGTTTTGTGTTGAAGTCAAAAGCAAATTCGATGTTCAGAAGAGTCACATAATTCATTCTCAATTCAGACTTAAGAAAATACAAGAAAATACTTAGTTTTTGGGCCTGTATTTTATTTCTTTCGGGTCATTTGCTTTTAGGCCCGAATTCGCTTGCTCTATTTAAACAAATTAATAGTTTTAGGCTGATTATTCACTTGCTCTATTTATTTCTTTCTGTTTAATTTTGATTTCTTTTCAATTCTTCTTATAAACTCGTTTGCTTGATTCGATTAACTTCGTTTGATTAATTTTATTGTTGCTTATAGGATAAAGATGATTAAATTCAATTATTTGTATGATCCTTAACTATAATCACGTTGGCGTCGCTTTTTCGTTATCGCGTTTGCTTAATTCGTGACTGCTTAAATGCGTTTGCTTAATTCAGAAATTAGGAACATACATCATATAATACCAATTGCGCTTGTAAGTGGACATTGTAATCAAATAGGATCGAAATTGCTTAGGGAATTGGAATTATAAGATTCGATGATAAGCCAGAAATTGATAAAGTAGATTAGCTTATTTATCAATTTTGCTTTTACCTCAATCATCTTCGATTTAAGTTTTGAACCTTAAAAACCCCCTCTTTTATTTGGTTGGTTAAATCATATCGAGAGTCCTTGCGATACGACTTAAGTGTCGCTTCCGTTATACTACGTTTCTTTAAACTCGCTTTTGACCCGTGTGCGATAACGGATCAATCACAGACTTCATAGTGGAGATATTGGTCTGAGCTCCCTTCGGCCTTGATGTCCATTGTTGTAGTATCCCACATAAACCAAATTATGCCATTTGGATGGTTGTTGTAGTTATCAAGCCATCCCTATTTCTCTCCAAATCTCTTCCTAATATTTCTAGCATTATTCTTTTTAACATGAGTTTCTACTAAGGCAGCACAAGACATATGAAGCTTATTGAGCTGGGCCTCAATCTCTATATGTCGTGCTCTTTTATTGAGGCCTCTTAAATTCCAAGCTAGCATCATGGTACTTTATCATCTGAGGCTGTTGAGCTTTCCATCCTAAGAACCTCAGATCAATTTTTACATACCACCACTATTTCTTCTCTCCCTCTAGAGGTGCCTTCTATCCATGCTTCTTTGCCTATATTTTTGTTGGAGGATCTCACTACATGCCATTAATTTCTTTCTATTTCCTGACCTTCTCCTTCTTGTTGTGTTTGTGCTTTACCAATTTCTTATTCAGGGGGTTTACTAATCTTTGTTGTCCAGTTTTTTTCACCTGTTTGCATTCATGCCCTATCTTATTTTAGCTCTTGCAGTTTGTAGGTTTCCATTCATATTCCATTTATTGGGTTAATTTATTCCCTTTGTGATCCCTTATGGGGATGAAGTATTTTAGCTCAGTTATGACATCAACTTTAATAAAGACTCTAGCATATGAAACTCTTAGCTTCTTTGTTGTGCACTCATCTGTCATGAGTGGTTTCCCTATTGCACTTGCTATCTTTCTAATGCTCTTATGATCCCAAAACACTAGTGGTAGTTGTGGAAAGATGACCCATATTGGTAGCACTCCGAGAAGGTCGTCTTTGAACTTAAATTCCAGAGTCAATTCGTGCAAAAACATTGGCTTCCTATATATTGTGTATGAGCCTCTCATCAACACTGCATCCCTATCATCTTTTGAACGTAATCTAATTATAAAATAGCCTTCACCATTATGATACAACTCAGGTAGCGCTACAAAGTTCCATGTACTCACCATAAATTTCTTCACCGAATTCATCAAGAGCTCCCGTCCTAGTGCATACATAACCAATGCATGCTCACACTAGACTATTTCAGATGCAATATCCTGTTCATTGATAACCACTTTGATTTCCCCAACTATAATCGTTGGTACAATATATTCAATATCAATTCCATTAGAAGCTAAACGGTTACCTTTAATGATGTCCACCCATGACTGCTCTAGCTTTATGACATGTTCCTCTTCTCTTGGTTCTTCTATTATCGGTTCAAGTATTGGGGTTTCCGTTTGGTTCCCTTTCCTGACTTTGCTTGTTCCTTCTTCATTCAATATTTTACGTACTTCTTCAAGTCGAGCTACAAACAGTGGTGTGAACACTCTAACCACTGCCAGGGGTGTTGTGACCGCCAATTTCTTCGGCCAGCCCTGACTCCGTCCCATTTACCTTAGAAATGGATATTCAAAACTCGATTCCAAGCGCTGTACACCCCAATTTGATCCCTAATTCGAAAACTAGACCTTTACACCATAAGTTATTTCACTATTGAAAACCCTAAATTTTTAAATATTCTTTTATTGAAATAAAAAAAAAAAAAAGTTTCCCTTATTTAAGAATATCATTTTATACTACTACAATAATTTATTTTATAAATAACTTATATCAATAATTTTTTTTTTTTTTTTTTTTTTGGGAACAAACGAAAATTAGTTATGAATATAGAGTTTACTGGAATCTGTATTGAAAACAAAAAGGTTAATTGTTTAAAAAACTCACACTTTGTAAAGTCTGAGTTCTTCCTTTTCGTTAAACCTAGCAGCCGCAAATTCAACGACACGCCGTTTATTCCTATTCTGAATTTTCATCTGTACTTCACCATCTCTTCTCCTTCTACTTTCACTCTTCAGCTTTCCTCTCCAGATTCAACCCACCGCACATCCATCGCATAGTTTCGTTATATCAATTATTTTGCGGCCATGAAAGGAGGAAGGAAGAATTTGAAAAGAGCATCAGAGGAAAAACACGTAACTCTCGGAGACGGTCAATGCATCATGCAAGTCGTTTCTCTTCGAGGCTCCAATCTCATTGAGGTTTTACAATTTTTATATTTTCTATAATTTTTTATTTTTCTGTTTCTTAATCATAATTGTAATGTATTATTTATTTCACTCTGATTACTCTCAAGGTTATGGATGCTAGCGGCGAGAAATCACTAGCGCTATTTCCCGCTAAATTTCAGAAAAGCATGTGGATAAAGCGAGGTTTGTTTTATTTCATTGATGATTTTAGTTAATTTTTTATTTCATTGATGAACCAACGCTAGTGTTTTTTCAATCTTCAGGAAACTTTGTTGTAGTTGACGAGAGCGGAAAGAAAGAGGCTCTTGAATCAGGAAGCAAGGTTGGTTGTATTGTTTCTCAAGTTCTTTTCTATGATCAGCTCCGTGCATTGAAGAAATCTGAAGAATGGTGTGTTCTTGTTAACTTGCATATTCTCTATAGCATTTAATGGTATCCCACATGATGTCAAATACTAGATTTTTAAATGATGTTTTGTGTATAGGCCTGAGATTTTTAAAGATGATTTAAATGAAAGAGTCGCCGTGCAACAAGAGAATGAGACGGACACGAGCGATGATGATGATGATGATGGGCTGCCTCCATTGGAAGCCAATACAAACAGGATGAGACCTTTTGAACCAGAGGATTCAGAATCTGATTCAGATAATGATGATCATTTTGTTGGCTCACATAGTTCAACAAAAACTCTGTAAAATATGTTCTTGTAATGTATCCATGTACTGAGTATTTCAATATTTATTAAAGAATTGAGTTCACAAACCATCATTTGTTTGATTAATTCCATTATTTATTTATTTATTTTTGTGAATTAATGATGAGTACTAGTAAGAAGAAGTTTAATTTTAACAGATAAAGAAACTGTTTGTGCTAATGAGTACTCCTATTACCCAAAATCTATTTTGAAAGGATGAAAGGACATTTTATGTTATCTAAATATTGAATAAGGTTCTTTAACACTTGTACTAATATAAGAGACATAAGAAAGTTGTTATTTATAAACATTAACTAAAATTTCAGAAATAGTGTAAATACATGCATTAATTGTTATGGAAAAAATCTAATGAAATTATTTATACACCAAAAAGAATATTTTTACAAAAATAATCTTATGTATAGACCTGTTCCAAAACTGGTAATTTGGTATGTACAAACATAAAATGAAATAATGTTGACTCTTTCTTTACTAAGATGATTTTCTAAATTGACTCTGAGGCTATGAGTTCCTTTGCCTTCAACAGGGTGTTCCTTTTATCACTTTACTTGGTGTAGCATAACCCATCAGTTTGTGAAGGGTACTTTTCCGTGGCGGCTTTGCCTCTTTTTCTGGTGACAATTTTCTAGCTTCAGACATGTTGGAGAAAAGTTCTGTTGATTCATCTGTCTCCACTGGAGCCGCGATTGTACTAAAATATCTTGAACCAATAATCTTTGCTTTAAATGTTGAGCTAGGAGAGACTCCCGGGTTAACATATTCACTGCTGTGCAAGGGATGAAATTGTTGTGTAAGAAAAGCAGGATCTACTTCTGATGAGAAGCTTTGAGAGAAAGAAAGTCCATAATCATCATGATATGAAATGGGTTTTGCAGGTGAATAATGGTAATGGTTGACGTGAGTTTTTAATGGTAGCTTGCCGTCATTAATCGCCTCGTTTCCGTGGTGAAGCTCACGAGACGGAAGACCTATAGGAATCGATGAAAAAGGCACTACATGAGTTCCGTCTTTGAGTGAAAACTTGAGTACCTCTGAACATCCACCACATTTCAGCTGATGACATGCCTTTTCATAAAGAAGAAAATCTGCAGGTAGATGAAGCAGATTAAAACATTTAGGACAAGTGACAAAAGGAGCTCCACCTGCTACTGGCCTGTGATGTCGCTTGGCCAAGTTCTGTTTCTCCCTCAAATATTTCCTCACTAAAGTAGCCCTATACCTCTGATCATCAGAATGTGTTTCACTGCTATATAATGGGAGTTTAGAGGGTGTGAAGTATTGCGGACCTGAAGAGCAACAATCGTGTGCTCGACAACACCTGTGTAAATCTTCATGTTGGAAATGAACACGTGGAGACAAATCTGCTGAGACATGGGAACAACAGTGGTGACAAGGATGGTCAACACGGTATGCCCAACTTGTTGCTTCAGCTGAATAAGGTATCCGTGAGTATTTATGCCTTTGGCGCGACGTGATTTCATGATGACATCTTCCATTACACCTAGAGTGATCAAGAGCATGAGAAAACTTTCCCTCATGAAGGTCATGGCTATGGTATTTGTATACAGAATTATGTTTTTCCTTGTAAGATACACCAGATGCCACTCTTCCATTTGATTTCTCACTCACATAGCGAGTTTTGTTGAGTTCATCCTGCAACTTATAAATCATTCCCAACAGTTTCATCTTCTCCTGGTCAGTATCCTCACGGGGTTCACGCGAAGGAAAGCTTGAACTCTCATCATGCATTCCATTTGACGGCCTGCCACTTTCATTGTGTGATTGGTAGCCATTTCGATGGAAAGGTATTCTTGATGGAAACTCGTGATCTCTTGTTTTCATGAAACGCGAATCACCATGACTTGTATTGTCCAACACTTTCATTTTATTCCTTCTGCTGTCTTTCACCATATGATTCTTTTCCTTCGGCACATTTGATTGATGTTGTGTTCCAAAATCACCATTAGCAGGACCTTTACCCTTTCTGATCCTTTCTTCAGCCAGAGTGTAAGTATTCTTCAACGAATCTAGATGTTGGACAGGCAACCGCTCATTGATTCCATCTTGTGGAGAGAGACTGTCATCATAAGCATTAGAGCCTCTGGTAGTCGGGGATTCAGAAAGTTTTTCTTTTCCATGAGCATTACTAAGTTCTGAACTATGATCTCTTTGTTCTGTGGTATCTAATGTATCCACATTCTCAGTGCTTGGATTTTTTGTAGTAGTAGCTTCTGCAGTGTCCACTTCTGATTTTGCATCCTCTACAGCTGATATTTCATTTTCGGGTTCTTCTTTATCCAAAGCACATACATTCAAATCCCCTTCTGCTCCTTCTTGTGTCTGTATTCCATTATTTAACTTTTCTTCTGCTATATTGTTTCCAGTAATCTCCTTTTCAAGGTTTTCACCAACTATATCTCCTCCATCAATGCCAGAGTTTAACTCCTCTAGTGGCAATTTTCCATTATTCAAGTCTACTACTACTCCTTCTAAATCACTTGCCATAACTTCCACTTCAGGGCTTGCACCTTCTGTAGCAGACTTCTCTATATTGACATTTGCTTCACCTGATCTTGAAATCAACTCCGCACCGGCTTCCTTTAGCGACAAGTTTCCTAAATTAATTTCCGCAATTTTGAATTTAGGTATGTCCCTTACCAGAGCTGATTTGTCATTATTTTCATCTACATTAGATGAAGAAATAGACTCTTCTGGTCTTTCTAATGAAAAGTCCCCATTACTTATCTCCTCAATCTCACAATGAGTGGTTTTGATTGAACCAACTTTTTTGGAAACTCTATGCCTTCTAAGTAACAATTTAGGGATATCAAACTCACTTTCCAGTTCATCTTCATCTGTGAACTTGAATGGTACTAGCTGACCGCCATTGTTCTTACTGTTCCCATCCAAATAACATTCTCTCGAAGAAGCAGTTTCCTTAGCCTTCAGACTATCTTTCCGGAGAGAAAACCTACGCTTTTTATCGGTACGCTGTTTACTGTCAGAAACTAGGTGCAGTGCGTTTCCAGGAGCTTCCTCGATTTCTTGTATACTGGAATCTGACTTCACAGCCATACTTTGTTTCTTAGCTGTATAAATAGAAAAGAAAATGATATCAGTGCCTCAGAACCAAGAGCTATGAATAAACAGAATACACTCAATATCCTTATTTAAAAACTTGGATATTCATTGAAATTCACATGCAAATGTGGTTGGACATCAATAAAGCAGGGAGAACGAATGAAAAATAAGACTATATCAGAAAACATCAATTTGGTTTGGAAAATTTCGCAGTAGAATAAAATAACCACTTTATACAGTTAACCAATTCTCAAAAGTTAGCAGTGTGTGATATTTGGGTATGAAAGCACAACACAATGTTTTGCAAGCAGGAGAGGGAGTCTGCAACATTGTTTAACAGTCTGGTTTACTATCCCTTGGCTTTCTAATAAAATTCTGCAGCTGCTGATCTTTGTAGGAGACATTATGAGGAAGTAAATCAACCGCTGGAAGAGTGTGAAGGTTGTTGGTTATAGGGGAGAATTGCCGATTTTGGAACTGTATGGTTTGATTCAGCCCTGAAGCTGACAAACTAAAACAGCGTGTTGTCAAACAAAATTCCAAATCAGTGGCAAGCGGATAGATCACAGGTTATGAGGTGATTGATTGATATCATGTTTTGCAAGCAGAGTGGTAATGGCAAAAACTTAATCTGCTACAAAATTGTCTGCCTGAAATCTTGTGGACTTTGTGTAAAGCAGGGAATGCCTTGGACTATTGTAAGCAGTGCACAAAAGGCCATTTCTAATTTTACTATATTGTGCTATAATAAATGTAAGGAATGGCTAGTCTACTGTGCTGGACGTGCTCGGATGGCATAGGGAGGGATATAACATTGGTAATAGGTGGTCGTGCTGTTGATCGGTGTATGCGGCCATATCGGTTCTTTGGAAACATGTAAAAAGAGGGGTCATAAAGGAAGAAAATCAAAGGAAGAGGAACAAGCACCAAAGCTATTCCTAATGGGAAACACACAAAGGACATCAAAACAGTATCTTGGACATGGTTCTCGGATGTGGTTTTCAGCATTTTCTTCGTAACAATTCTGGTTCTCATTCCAGAAGTGACAGAGCAGTCTAATTCACTATCTAGAACTGGTTAACGCTGGTATAGAAGCTTGGTTGGGGCTTTGACATTTTGGAGGGGTATCGAGCAGAAGGTTGTGGCGTGGCGCCTTAGGTGATCCTGTTGTGCGTGTATTGTACTGTGGACTAGAGGCGGGCAGGAACTGGAAAAGTTGGAACATCTGGCTTATTTGGCAAATATATTCTGTTCTGAGTGACATGTATGCAAGGTAACATTGTAGTCCATTGTTGGTACTGTTACGATGCATGGAGCAAATGGTGATCTGTCGTAGGTTGGAACCGTCCACACTCATAACAGAAAGGTGAAGAGCCACTACAGTTTGATGACAGAATATTCACCAAGGCTTTGTTGAAGGTTTTGCTTGGAAAATAAAAAAGAATTCATGAAGAAGTATTTTGAACAATTTGGTGAGACCATTGGAAGCTGCTGTCATCACTCAGCAAGCAACTGTAAAATTTAAAATCGATGCCGCTCCTATAATTGATGGTGGAAGAGCTAATTGCAATCTTGCTTCTTTGGGGGATCAATTATTTGTCTCGTAATTTCGTTGTAATTTTGTGGTGGGTTGGTTTTTCTTTAGTATGATCATGTTAGTTTTCTACAGGAAGGCCGGTAGTTGTCCCTTAATGTGATGTCGTACTTAGACTCGGTCAATTGTATCGGGTTGGAGTACCCTTGTACTCCTTCTAATATTATTTTTAAACACAGTTAACCAATGTCAAACTAGAGTTCAATAAACGTAACAGCTATAAACATCAAAACTTGTTTCTAATTCGGTCTGCATAGCTTTGCAACAGAGTAAAATTTGAAAAGTATGCAAAAATAAAATAGAAACTTCACCTTGAAGGTCAGTTCCACATCCACCACATTTGTACACATCATATCCTTGAGGCTCTTGAAGAAGTTGCCGGCATTTCGGACATTTAACTATCCGAAGTCTGAGAACCAATTTACCAGACATATTACTTCAAATTTAGTCCAAATGTTGTGTCTTGGCCACAAATACTCTCACTGTCAACACAAAAAAGAGATGAATAAGAATTAGTATAAAACAAGGCTTAGTTAACTATGAAAGAAGATAAACAAAAATCACTTATACTGGTGTGTACCTTGTTTAGATTAGGTTACAAAATCTCCGGAAATAGTTGAATTTTATTGAACACCAAAAACAAAGGGCAGAAGAAAGAATGAAGAATGGAAAGGACCTTAGAAGTTAGAAGGGTGTTATGTTATAGCAATGAAGAGAGGGAGAGAAAGTAGAGGAAGGAACATGCTGAGAAATAAATGCGAAAGAAGCTTTTCCTTGACGCAAAGAAAATAATTAGAATGTGAAAGATAACAATATTTCTGAGAAGGTCTCGTAGTTGTTTCTGCGTGGAAGTGAAACAGTAACAACAAAAGAGTCTTGTATTTCGTGTTTGGTTTGTTAGTCAACTCGTTTGTTGTTAATTTGTGGTGTGTGTGAGATTTTGTCTCTTTTAAAGACGCGTTGCGTTACTCTGTTTTTGTGTGTGTGTAATTTGGAAGGAAGTCAGCGAATTATGGGTCCGATGAGAGAGTCTGACTTGGTCTACCTCGTAGCCGCTGTTATTTTTCTGGATCTGTCAAATATAAGAACATGTCAACATTTATTTTTTGTTTAGAATTTGGAAAAACAAAAATTATATGAGTATGTTTTTCAACGTCAATATCATCCACGGTGGATATTTAAAATAAAATATGATTTTGAGTTTGATTCGTTCACAACGGAATATATAAATTAAAATAGGGTCAGTGATGGTCCAATAATATGAATTAACCACTAAGTTGACTCTTTAGAAAGCTTTTAAACCGGTTTCGTGATTTTATTGTATAAATACTTTAAAAAAATTGTTGGTTTTTGTAATTAACAATTTACTATCAATTAACTTCTTTTTATGTTACACTACCCCTGAATTTAAATATAACACTTTTTGGTTAAATCAGAAATTAAAGAAAGTTGTTAGTATTATTAAATTTGTTAAAAATTGATGTTGCTTTTACAAATTTATTCTTGATAAAAAAAAATAATGTAAAATGAGTTGAGTTAGGTTAATAAAAAAAATAAATAATGTAGTTAAATATTTAAAAAGAATTTTTATAAAAGTGAACACATAATTTTTTTAAAGAAGTTTTATACGTAGAAACAGAGATAGTAATACACTGTAGTCTATATATTTAACTTATTAGTAATTTAGTTCTTTACATTAATATAAAAAGATTAATATGAAGAAAATTTAAATGAGTTGATGATATTTTAAAATATTTATGCCGTCAAGGATCTATTCAAGAATATTCTAGAGATTTAGAGACTAATTTGACAGTTTACTTGTTCAATAATATAATCAAGACAAGTGAAAATAGATCAATTAGATCACATGCAATATTAATGTTATTTCTCATATTTTGATGAATATTTCTCTTAAAATTAAAATAAATGTTTTCAAAAAAGTCAAATTTAAAAATTGGTGTATTCCGGATCATTATTTAGAGTCTTTCCTAGTCTTAGTAATCTAAGTGAAAAGTTTAAAATTTGAATTTAAAAAACGAATGGATAAAATTACGATATTTTAATGTTGTGATTTTTTTAAAAACTAAGTCATCTAATTCAATTGATTTAATAACTATATAATATTGTTGTAGAGATTGATTTATTCAACCAAGTTATTTGATTTAATTTAGTTTAGTCATACAATTTGACCAATGACTTAGTGGTTCGAGCGATAAACATGTGACCAAATACTCTAATTGATTTGATAATCGATACACCCTCCGATCACTATTATAAATAACTTTTACTTTTTTGGTACACTTGACTGTTAATGTATCTAGTCCACATATAATTTAGATACATTAACCGTCAAATATACCAAAAAAGTCAAATTTGTTTATAACAGTGTCCAAAAGGTGTAGTAATTTTAAACAACAATGCAATGCTTACACTAAAAGCTACACTACACCGTATGCACTGTTCACTAATACGGTGAACAATGCCGTACATAGTGAACAATGTGAAACAATGAACGAACAATACATGAACAAAATCAGGTGAACATTACATATGTGCGTGAACAGTGTCCGCACACAGTATATGAACAATGATTTTTTAAGAATGAACAGCATATGTCAGCTTTCTTTAGAGCTCCAGAAAATCTTCTGATCTACTAATGAAACCTAATCTTCAAATTACATATCCTACTTGCTCCATAGCAAGCCATCTTAGATGCACCAAGACTCGGACATGTAACATCAACTCCTTCTCACAGCTCCTGCAAACTGCATGAGATAGACCTTTTTGAAGCATTAATTCCATTTATTTATGAGAAGATCAACTTATCTTATGATGATGTGCCACAACATCAACTAAGACCTTGAAGTTTCCGCTTGATGTCACAACATCTGATCAGACATCCAGCTGAAGAGTTTAATCCTTCATTCTGCCACTTAGAAGAACCTCCTCCCTACAACAGAACAAGAGTTCCATGTTCTCATAGACTTGATTAATGATATCAAGGTAGAGTAGACAACCTCCATCCTGCTTTACTGTACTACAATAATCACCTCATCTTCAGAAAAACCAAACATGCACCTAGATCAAAAATAAACTGACAAAAAAATATCTTCATCTTCACTTCTATCAGCACTACATTCTACATAAGTTTCCTGCCACGAAACTTCCTAGTCTGATTATGTGCCTTGCAATACCAGAGTAAAGACATATCCTACCACACACATGTATAGTACCAAGATTATTAGCTCATTAGACCCAGAAATTCACTCCTTGAATCAACAAGATTCTGCACAATCTCTGTTGATGGAATGTTTCAACATCTAGTTGGACATCAGATCCTTGTGGAAGCCCAGACAAATCCACGGATTAGATACATAAAAATTGATGATGTAACAACTGATGAGACACCTCGACTTCATCTTCCTTGATCACCAACTAAGGATAATCCATTAAATACTTGTGACTATCACAAATAGCAATGAATCTTAAATCCTTATGAGAGAAACCTTCTTGGATCCTCCACCTGATGTTAGTCCTTGAGTTGTTGCAGTGATGCACCTCCTGATGAACCATCTGATTCCAGCAATCTTGATCTTCAAAATACAAGAATAATCAATTAAATATTTGTGAATTCCATAAACAATAATTGATCTCCATAAAACCATACATCCTATAGGATATATGATCTACCGGATATCAACACAAATCCAGAATTTTTTGTGTCAACAACATGTTGAGACATCAAGTCTGTCACCATTGACTCAACCTGACTATGACTTTCCTTTGCTAATAGAATTCTTGCAAATCATGAATGGTGAAAATAAATCACCTCCCATTATCTCTAAGTTAAATAACATCCATCAGCACCAGAGATCTTCAGAAATCCATCTACAACATGAGAACCAGATTATCCTTCTGAAAAAGCTCTTAAACATGACCAGAGATGCCTTTATGAGTGGACTTGAGTGAAAACTCAAGTATCTTTGGCAATTTTGTCGAAAATAATATTTACCGAATTCATAGACCATGAACTTGATATACACGATCTCAACTCACCTTCTCTTCAAACTGACTTCAAGATACAAGATAGAACCAAGCTTCCAAGTACCAAGTCATCATGACAGATATCAACCAACCACTCTCTCCACTTCATTGCTCCCGACTTTGGAACGACTAGAGCTTTCATAGATGCCGATATCTTCAAGAATAGAAGCCAACAGTCAAGATCTTCCACCATATTTCTTCTATCACAACTCTAGAATCACATAAATACCAGAGTTCTTCCATCAGAAACATATGCAGCGGAACCACCAAAGAACATCTTCAACATGCCCAATAAGATGTCAAAACATTGTATAAGACACCATACAGGAGAACTAGCCACTCCTCATACAGTAGCTGTAGAAAACTCCTCAGAAAACTTGAACAACCACCAGTAGTTGTTACCTTTGATCCAGAACATCCATCTCACCCATTAATACCCTTGAGTATGTCCAAGTGAATGATCTGGTCTCACACACAACTTGTTTAAAAACCAGAAAGTATCTCCCAAAATCTCATCCAGAAATAGACAGGATGTCTGCTCTGATACCAATTAAAATTATGGCATAGCAGATAACAGATGTCCTAACACATGTCACGACATTGTTCTCTGCATAACTTTAAAACAAGGACATAATAAACAAGGTGATATTCTAGATATCAGCAACAGCAGCAACACAAATGTTTCAACATATGTTATAACATGTTAATCAAAACTGAACTGTAAATTGCAGAATGATAAACAACACAAAATATGATGACCCAGTTTGGTGTAAATCACCTACATTTGGGGGCTACCAAGCCAGGAAGAAGAATCCACTATCAGTAGTATAGTTTTATGTAAACAACCTCCAGTTTACAGTAAACAACCTCTGGTTTACCTATCACTACCCAATGGAGACTTTATCATTAGAAGTCACATCTAATTGATAAAAGAAACCCATCTCACTCCCTAAATCACAACTGTGATCACTAACAGTTATAGTCACAATAACTGTATCATCCTACTTGAAAGACACCTCTTTCAATACAAAGTTCAGTCAAACATTCTCGACTAACAACACAACTTGGATTTGCTTCAAAGCTTCATCCAAGAACAATACACGATTCATTACCTACAGGTTTCTGAATCTGTACAAGCATTTATGTCTTCCACAATGTATCAAACTTATACATAGGGAGACTTACAACACAAGAAAGTCCTACGATTCTCAAAACCCTAAACCCTATTTTCTACTTTACAAAAGTGTTACAATAGGATTCCTAAGTCTCTCTAATATCCTAGGTCTTGGTCTTCTTTTATAGTCTTCTGTCTTGGGCTTCAGATCTTCTATTTATTTCTTCCTTGATTCACTGTTGTGGTTTTTCCTAGAATCTTGAAACAAATTTAACACCTGCTATACCAGTCCAGGATGTCGAATCTAGATGTTGGAACATTGTATTCGACATCTTTGTCTTTTGCAACATTCTTCATGTTGTTCATCTTGTTCTCTGGCAAAAATTATTCAAGTTGGAACATTGTGTTTGCCATCAAGTTTTAGCATAATTAAAGTCAAATCTTTTAGAGTCTTCACCATGTCTCACAGCTTCGGAAGTATGTTCTATATCTGTCGCATGTGATTTCGATGGATGATGTGTAAGTGAGGGATAATCTTACAGTTGAAGCTTTACCTATAATAACCGAAGACCGTGAATTGAAACAGTTGAGAGGCAAAAAGATTGCTCTCGTGAAAGTAGTTTGGGGAGTAGCTGCCGGAGGGAATATGATGTGGGAGTTGGAGAGTGGGATGTGAGAGTCATATTCAGAGTTGTTCACATCAGGTAGATTTTTGAGGACTAAAATGTTCTAAGTGGGAGAGAGTTGTAACGCCCCGATTTATTTTAATTAATTTTCATAAATGTTGTATGATTATGTGTGTGCTTGTTGTTGCTTTGGTGGTGTTAGAGGGACCTTTAGATTAAGGGTAGTGACCTTAGAAATTAGAATTTAAGGTGTTGGGGGATGTGTGAGTAAAAGTGTAGAGACATGGGGGTGGTGGAAAAGTGTTATTGCTATTATTATTTAAATTGGAATTATTTAAATAAATAGTAGTGATAGTAATAATTATTTGAGTATTATTGTTATAATAATATAATAAAATAAATATTTATTTTATTAGTTGGAATAAGGTGAAATTAGAATTATTAGAATGAATTAAAATAAGAAAAAGAGGAGAATAATGAGAAACTGTCAGAACGTGAAAAACTTGGGAAAAAAGGAGAGAAGGAGAAGAAAGCTAGGGCTTGAGGAAGAAGAGGAAGAACACACCATTGTTGAAGTGCAATTGCTAGAAATAACCAGGTAAGAGTGAGATTTCCTTTTGTATAAGATTTTGCATGATAACATGTGGGTGGGTATCCTAATCTCTCTAGGATTGTTATTCTCTTCTCTTTGTTGTGAGCAATTTGATGTATAATGATGTGATTGTGTGTTGATGCTATTGAAAACGTGTGTTGATGTTGTTTGGATTGTGTGTTGGTTGAATGTTGTGATGATGAGTTGTTTGTGTTGTTGTTGTGTGATGTTTGAAATCAGAGTCGGAACTCGAGTTATGAATTGGTATGACATTTTTACGGTTTTGCGATGCTTTAGAAACTGATTTTTGTGTAAAAATATAGCAGAAAACTGCTTCTGTCGCAGAGGTAACTGGTTACCACTTTTGGTGTAACCGCTTACACCTGAGACAACTTACAAACGTGAAAACTGGATTTTTTGGGGGTGTAACCGGTTACCACTTTTGTTGTAACTGGTAACACTGGGAGGAAAAATTCAGAAAACTTCGAAAATTCATAACTTGAGTTTCAGGTGTTCGATTGAGGTGCCGTTCAAAGTGTTGAAAAGCTAACACAATGAACTTTATTTTAAAAATAGTTCCAGTACCTGGAATTGATTTAAATGTAGTGATATGGAGTTGGATGATGTGTGGTTTGTGTGTGTAATGTGGAACATGCATGAATATGATGTTGTTGCTTGCTATATTATTATATTGTTGTTGCTGATATTTATAGCATGTGTATGGTGTATGGTGGACAACATTGGCATAATACATTGATTAAAGTGAAAGTCATTGTACATGGTGTTGTTGTTGCATGTCTTGTATGAATCATGCATCCAGGTGTTTGGATGGTGGTATGTTTTTGGTGAGCCTCAATCCTATGGTGGGGGTTGGGTGCAAGTAGCCGGTCCCAGGTGGAAATCGGTGAAGCGTTACCTATGGTGATGGTAAACATATTTTTGGTGAGCCTCAATCCCATTGTGACGGATCGGGTGCGAGTAGCTAATTCCTATGGTGATGAAATTAGTGAAGCGTTACCTATGGTGATGGTAACGATTTTGGTGTGCTCTGATCATATGGTGGGAATCAGGAGCGAGTGAACATGAGAGTTCACTATTGGTACCACATGCATTGAGTCGTATTGTTGAGTCTCATTGTATTGCATACTTGTTGCATTATGATAATTGAATTGTTTGGAGTGTGAGTTATAGAATGGGTGATTATGGATATGTACTGTGCTTACATATTATTACGCATTTATTTATATGATTGTGATTTCTCATCCCTTCTATTTGAATGTTGTCTTTACATGGGCATCGTGCAGATAATCTGCAGTAGAGACTTGGATGTCAGTGGAAGAGATTGCTCTTCGTTATGCTTTTGTTGAGTCGGCGTCTGCTCTGATATGTAACACTGGGTAGTGGAACGTTATATATTTTAATTTATGTTTGGTGGAGATTTTATGTTAATCTCTTGAGTTGAATAAATTATTATAATTATTATTTGACTATGATTATGTTTTAAATAGTTTGAATAATCAGGTGATGATGTTTTTTTTCCGCTGCTTGTAATATTTTAAAGAAGTTGAAGTTCAGATGATTATTATTATTATTATTATTATTATTATTATTATTATTATTATTATTATTTCTTTGATTTTGTGGTTGGCATTTATTTTGCTAAAACTATTCTAGCAGCAAGATGTTCTAATACTTTGCATTTAACATGTCGGATAAAGATGTCCCACCCTGGATCATAGGACATTGCGTCTGATTTTGGTTTAAAAGAAAGATTCTGTTGTTGGTATTTGTTACTGAATATTCTGTGAATATTTAGTTATCCTATGTGGCATCCAAAGTATTTTGGGTTGAGTTTGTGTGTTGGTTTTCGGATTTTCAACATTTTCTAAATATGGAGACATATTAGGAAACTTTAGATTGAAGACCTATTTTCTTGGAGTTTATTTTGCAGAATTGTGTGCAGTCTCTTTGCTGCGTTTTGAAGCCCAATCCAGTCCAGATTTAATGCTATATATTGACTGGTGTAAACCTAGTTTAGGTATGGAACTTACGTGTGTTTTGTTAGGGTTTGTGAGTGTTATTTGTGAGCCTAACTAGTATCATTCTGATAACAGTACAAGGACTGGTTTTGTGTTGTAAGTTCTGTCAGTTACTCATAAGCTTTTAAGCATTGAGTTTCTTGTGTGTCAATTCTCATAAGCTTTGAAGTATTGAGAATTGTGTGTTTTGAAAGTGTGGCTTTCGTTTTGTTACTTGTGTTGAAAGGAACCAGTCACGGTTTGTGATTAAAGAGGGATTTGAGGAGGGCCTCATACCTAGGTGAGTCTTAGGTAGAAGTCATAGGAAGGGTAGTGATTAAGTGAGCGGATTGTAACCGGGTGTGGTTGCTGTATGATCTGTGAATTGATACTATCGTATATTGATTTCGTCCTTGGCTTGGTAGCCCCCAGAGTAGGATTGTTGATCCGAACTGGGTAAACATATCACCGTGTTATTTACTTTCTGCACTGTTATTATTATTGTTAACTTGTTCATTGTGTTGGATATCAGTGTCTCAACATCTGTGTAGGACATCTGATATCTGTGCCAGAATTTCAATTGGCATCAAGAGCTTGCACCCTTGTTTGGTTCTGGGTGAGATTCAGGGAAGGTACTTTCTGGTGCAATGGACAAGGATGGAGGATTTTTGAACAAACCACCTCTGCTTGATGGTTCCAACTATGACTACTGGAAACCAAGGATGGTAGCATTCATCAAATCCATGGATGATCAAGCATGGAAAGCTGTTATCAAAGGATGGGAACCCCCAAAGGTTAGAGATGGAGAAGGTAAACCTACTGATGTGGTGAAGGAAGAGGAAGACTGGGATGATGCAGACTACAAAGGGTCCTTGGGAAATTCCAAAGCCATGAATGCATTGTTTAATGGTGTTAACAAAAATATCTTCAGGTTTATTGAACAATGCACCATTGCAAAAGAGGCTTGGCAGGTCTTGAAGGTTGCTCATGAAGGGACTTCAAAGGTGAAGATGTCAAAACTTCAGCTTCTCACTACCAAGTTTGAGAATCTGAAGATGAAGGAAGATGAGAGCATTCATGATTTTCACATGAACATTATTGAGATAGCTAATGCTTCAAGTGCCCTAGGTGAAAAGATGTCTGATAGCAAACTGGTCAGAAAAATCCTCAGATCCCTACCTAAGAGATTTGACATGAAAGTGACAGCTATAGAGGAAGCTCAGGACATAGATAAGATCAAAGTGGATGAACTTATGGGATCACTTCAAACATTTGAATTGGGGATCAGTGAAAAGTCTGAAAAGAAGAAGAGTATAACTTTTGTGTCAAATGCTAGTGATTCAGACGATGAAGGTAACCTGGTCAGAGATGAAAGGGTGTCTAAAGATCTGGTATTGCTTGGAAAACAATTTAACAAAGTGTTGAAAAGGATGGACTGGAAGTCAAGAGCAAATGTTCAGAACAAGTCACTCGACATCAGTAAAAACCAGGATGGAGGCAGAAGGTCCAGAACTGAAGAAGACTCCAATCAAGGGAAGAGGGTTCAGTGTTTTGAATGTGAGGGATTTGGGCACATAAAAACTGAGTGTCCCACGTATCTCAAAAGGAAGAAGAAGGGCTTATCTGTGTCTTGGTCAGAAGGAGAGTCTGAGAGTGATCCTGAAGAAGAATCAGCAAAATTGGTGACAGACTTGACTGAAATTTGTAAATCTGATGGAGAAATAACTTGTGAGTCTGATTCTGACAAAGAATCTTATATTGGAGAACTCACTAAGCAGGAAGTTATCACTGGGTTCTCAGAGTTGTGTATCAAGAATGAAGAGAGGTGCCAGATAATATTAGAACAGAAGGTTCTGATAGCTCAACTAGAAGTTGAGAAGGAAGAACATCTATCAATCATTGCTGATCTTAGAGAGGAGGTTGTATGGCAAAAATCAAAACTTGACAATATGACCAAATCTATAAGAATGCTGAACAATGGTTCCACGCAGCTGGATGAGATTCTTCAGACTGGGAAAAATGTTGGAAATGTACAAGGTCTTGGTTTTAACAATCAAGCAGAGAACTACAAGAAGTCTGTATTAAAGTTTGTTCCTCAGAAAATAAAGCAAGAGGAGGAGATGTCAAATCACATGTTTCAACATCAGATGAAACATCAGAAAATAGTATGTAGTTCAAAGTATAAACCATGAGATGTCATTACTGTGGAAAGATTGGTCACTTAAAGTCCTTTTGCTACAATTTGCATGGTTATCCCAAAACTGCTCATCAACAAAATAAAGGACAGAATTGGGCTAAAGTAAAGAAGAGATGGACTCCTAGAAATATGATGGCTGGTTTCATAGCACATACCTCTCTCAGAGCATCTGCAAGGGAAGATTGGTACTTTGACAGTGGTTGTTCAAGACACATGACTGGTGTGAAGAAATTTTTGTCAGATATCAAGTCTCACTCTACCAATTATGTCACTTTTAGGGATGGATCAAAAGGTGAAATAAAAGGTGTTGGAAAGCTGGACTACACAGGACAACCAAATCTGGATCGTGTTCTATTTGTCAAAGGGCTGACTGCAAATTTGATCAGTATAAGCCAACTATGTGATCTAGGACTCAAAGTAAATTTCACAAAATCTGAATGCCTAGTAACCAATGAAGAAAATGAAGTTGTCATGAAGGGAACCAGGTCTAAGGATAACTGCTATCTATGGAATCCTCAAGAATCAGAAAGTTTGTCTACCTGTTTGATGTCAAAGGAAAATGAAACCAAACTGTGGCATTAGAAATTGGGTCACTTACATTTGAAAGGAATGAAGAAAGTTCTGTCAAGTGAGGCTGTTGAGGTATTCCCAAGCTGAAGATTGATGAGGATAGAATATGTGGTGAATGTCAAGTTGGGAAGCAAACAAGGATGTCACACGAAAAGCTTCAACATCTTAGCACAACTTCTAAAGTTCTGTAGCTGCTTCACATGGACTTAATGGGACTTATGCAGGTTGAAAGTCTTGGTAGGAAGAAGTATGCCTATGTTGTCGTTGATGATTACTCCAGATTCACCTGGATAAGCTTTATCAGAGAGAAGTCTGAAGTATTTGCAACTTTCAAAGAATTGTGTCAAAGGATTCAACGAGAAAAGGATTGTGGTGTTGTACGAATCAGAAGTGACCATGGGAAAGAATTTGAAAATAGCAGGTTTGAAGAGTTTTGTTCATCTGAAGGAATCACTCATGAATTCTCATCACCAATCACTCCTCAGCAAAATGGTGTGGTGGAACGCAAGAATAAGACTATTCAAGAGTGTGCAAGGGTCATGATTCATGCCAAAAAGCTTCCATATCATTTTTGGGCTGAAGCCATGAATACAGCTTGCTATATACACAATAGGGTGACTATCAAATCAGGTACTTCTGTTACTCTTTATGAGCTATGGAAAGGTAGAAAGCCAAATGTAAAATATTTCCATGTTTTTGGGAGTAAGTGCTATATCTTGGCGGATCGTGAGCAGAGGCGAAAGATGGATCCTAAGAGTGAGGAAGGGATATTTTTGGGATACTCTACAAATAGTAAAGCATATAGGGTATTTAATTCCAGAACTAAGGTGATGATGGAATCCATAAATGTGGTGGTTGATGACTCTGGCAAAGACGAAGATGTCCCAGATGATGTTAGAACATGCTTTCCCATGAACAATGAAATCTCACAAGACACTGAGTCCGTAGAAGATAATGCTCAAGAGACCGACACTAGACCTGAGAATGAAGAGGTAGAGGATGCTAACAGGGGACCCTCTATAAGGGCTCAGAAGGATCACCCTAAGGAGTTGATTATTGGAAATCTGAATGAAGGTGTAAGAACCAGATCGAGGGAGGCTGTGTCAAATGCCTGTTTTGTTTCAAAGCTTGAACCAAAGAATGTTAAAGAGGCATTGACAGATGAGTTATGGATAAGTGCTATGCAGGATGAGCTTTGTCAATTCAAGAGGAATGAAGTCTAGGAACTGGTACCACGACCAGCAGGAACAAATGTGATTGGAACAAAGTGGATTTATAAGAATAAGTCTGATGAACAAGGAGTTGTTACCAGAAACAAAGCCAGACTAGTTGCTCAAGGATACACACAGATTGAAGGAGTAGATTTTGATGAAACATTTGCTCCTGTGGCTCGATTGGAATCCATCAGATTGTTGCTAGAAGTGGCATGTTTTTTGAAATTCAAATTGTTTCAAATGGATATCAAGAGTGCATTTCTGAATGGCTATCTTAATGAGGAAGTTTATGTTGAGTAGCCTAAAGGGTTTGTGGATCCAAATTTTCCTGATCATGTCTACAAGCTAAAGAAGGCTTTGTATGGTTTGAAACAAGCTCCAAGAGCTTGGTATGAAAGGCTGACTGAGTTCTTAGTCAAACATGGGTACAGGAAATATGGTATTGATAAAACACTCTTTGTCAAGGAGAAGGATGGGAAACTAATGATTGCTCAGATTTATGTAGATGATATTGTGTTTGGTGGGATGTCGGATGAAATGGTCCAACATTTTGTCAACCAAATGCAATCTGAATTTGAAATAAGCTTGGTAGGTGAATTGACTTACTTCCTTGGATTGCAAGTCAAGCAGATGGAAGATTCCATTTTTATCTGTCAGAGCAAATATGCAAGGAATATTGTGAAGAAGTTTGGATTGGATAATGCCAAGCACAAGAGAACTCCTGCTCATACTCACTTGAAGTTATCCAAAAATAAAAAGGGAGTGAATGTTGAACAGAGTTTATACAGAAGCATGATTGGCGGTCTGCTGTATCTCACAGCAAGTAGGCCAGACATAACCTTTGCAGTTGGTGTGTGTGCAAGATACCAAGCCGAACCCAAGGTCAGTCACATCAATCAAGTTAAGAGAATTCTTAAGTATGTGAGTGGTACATGTGATTATGGGTTGTTGTACTCCCATAACTCAAGTTCCATTATAGTAGGATACTGTGATGCTGATTGGGCTGGAAGTGCTGATGATAGAAAAAGTACCTCTGGAGGTTGTTTCTTTTTGGGAAATAATCTTATTTAATGGTTTAGTAAGAAGCAGAATTCTGTATCTCTTTCTACTGCTGAAGCTGAGTACATAGCAACTGTAAGTAGTTGTGCTCAACTGGTGTGGATGAAGCAAATGCTATCTGAGTATAATGTCACACAAGATGTCATGACATTATTCTGTGACAACCTGAGTACTATTAATATTTCTAAAAATCCTATTCAACATAGCAGGACTAAGCACATTGATATCAGGCATCACTTCATCAGAGAACTTGTGGAGGACAAAGTCATAACTCTTGAGCATGTTAGCACAGAAAATCAGCTTGCTGACATATTTACCAAGGCTCTGGATGCAGTTCAGTTTGAAAACCTGAGGAGTAGACTTGGGGTTTGTATTCATGAAGAACTATAGCAATTAATGTTCCTTCTGGCTGCCAGACTAAAAAGAATGAAGGTAATTCTGGTAGTGCAGCTTGTGCAGGTGTTTATGAAGGGAAAGATGCTGAAGTTTGTGAATGACATTTGGTCATGTGATGTTGTGTGCATCTGCTTTCTGATGCTGTTTATCCTAGTTTATGACTGGAACATTTCTCAAAATTAATAACCGTTCTACTTGCCTTTGTCATATTTATGGCTAAAAAGGGGGAGTAGTGTGCTTGTGAGCTGCTTGTGGTGTGCTTGTGCTGGTGGTGGTGTGCTTGTGGTGTGCTTGTACTTGTGGTGTGCTTGTGTTGGTGGTGGTGTGCTTGTGCTGGTGCTGCAGCTGAGGGGGAGAATGTTGAATATTGTTGTGTTGCTGCAGTTGAGGGGGAGTTTTTTTGGGTGTGAATCTTTTTGCTGCTATGGTTTGTGTTGGTGTTACGGTGTGTTTTTTTTCGCTGCTGTCTCTGATATTGTTGTGCTACTTGTGTTATCTTTGCAAGATTGTTTGGTGTGTAGTTTTATCCAAAATAAGCCAAAGGGGGAGATTGTTATTTCTTTGATTTTGTGGTTGGCATTTATTTTGCTAAAACTATTCTAGCAGCAAGATGTTGAAACAAGATGTTCTAATACTCTGCATTTAACATGTCGGATAAAGATGTCCCACCCTGGATCATAGGACATCGCGTCTCATTTTGGTTTAAAAGGAAGATTCTGTTGTTGGTATTTGTTACTGAATATTCTGTGAATATTTAGTTATCCTATGTGGCATCCAAAGTATTTTGGGTTGAGTTTAAGTGTTGGTTTTCGGATTTTCAACATTTTCTAAATATGAAGACATATTAGGAAACTTTAGATTGAAGACCTATTTTCTTGGAGTTTATTTTGCAGAATTGTGTGCAGTCTCTTTGCTGCGTTTTGAAGCCCAATTCAGTCCAGATTTAATGCTATATATTGACTGGTGTAAACCTAGTTTAGGTGTGGAACTTACGTGTGTTTTGTTAAGGTTTGTAAGTGTTATTTGTGAGCCTAACTGGTATCATTCTGATAACAGTACAAGGACTGGTTTTGTGTTGTAAGTTCTGTCAGTTACTCATAAGCTTTTAAGCATTGAGTTTCTTGTGTGTCAATTCTCATAAGTTTTGAAGTATTGAGAATTGTGTGTTTTGAAAGTGTGGCTTTCGTTTTGTTACTTGTGTTGAAAGGAGCCAGTCACGGTTTGTGATTGAAGAGGGATTTGAGGAGGGCCTCATACCTAGGTGAGTCTTAGGTAGAAGTCATAGGAAGGGTAGTGATTAAGTGAGCGGATTGTAACCGGGTGTGGTTGCTGTATGATCTGTGAATTGATACTATCGTATATTGATTTCGTCCCTGACTTGGTAGCCCCCAGAGTAGGATTGTTGATCCGAACTGGGTAAACATATCACTGTGTTATTTACTTTCTGCACTGTTATTATTATTGTTAACTTGTTCATTGTGTTGGATATCAGTGTCTCAACATCTGTGTAGGACATCTGATATCTGTGCCAAAATTTCAATTATTATTATTATTATTATTATGTTTGTGAAATCATATCTGTGTTACATATCTGATAGTATGAGCAGGTTTATGTTGAAAAGTAGCATCCTAATTGTATGATTGTTTTAATTTACTTTGATTTTTATTATAATTACGTGGGGAAAATTATGGTGTTATATCCATCATCAGCTTCCAATAGGTATAATTATCAGCAGTCAGCTTGAACATATCTCCATCATGATTGGTATAACCATCCATCTTGAGAACACGGAAAAGTGGTTCCTTCAACCAGGAGATTTTGTAAATAGTATCGTACACTAGAAAAGGCACAGTAGTTTGTGAATAGTACAACTAAGAAGTTCGTAGTAAAGAGAGGCGGGTCAATACTGACACACTTAAACACCAATTTCCTTAGTTAGAACTTAAGACACACGTTTGCAATACTACGATTTAATTTCAACAACAATAGTTCTTTTATGATGTGGAAGAATAAACAATGTTGCAACTGCAGAGCATACTAAGAACTTTCTTATGAGTACAACACCGTAGTATACCAAAGCTCAGACGAGGTTCTGATACTACTGTTGAGAAATGACCTCCATAATTTCCCCTCTTCCGTGAACTTATAATAGGCACTAGCGGAAACGTAATATACTCGCAATGACACAAAAAAATTTAGCGTGGAAAATCTTCTTAATGTGAGCAAGAAAAAAAAAATCACGGAACCCTTAGGCCTATTAAACTTCCACGATAATGATAATGGGACATACAACAACTTTACCCTTAAGTGGATCTTACTATAACGTGTCTCTCAATTTGTAAGGAACACTCACAAATTGACTCACTATTTCTCTCACAAGAAAACTCTCTATATGGATCACTTTTCTCTCAAGCAAGACTCTCATTCTCTCTTGATTCTTGTTGATATTCTCTTGTGTGTTGTGTTTTGAATGCTTGCTCATGATCCTATTTATAGGAGAAGCAAGTCAAATATGCCTTACATGCATGAAGACACTTGTTATTTGCCTTCCATGCAAAGCAAGTCAAATACAAATGACCATAACAAGTGTTACTCATACACTATACCATGTATACACCTAATACACCTTACTAATTTTCATTACATACAACCTTCCATTTTGTCAAATATATATTAGTCATGTGACAATGGCTGAACCCCACAAATTCTACCAGAGAGAATCCCCTCCGGGTGCATGACCATCCATTTTATGCCTATTCTCCTCTATGAACTTTCTCAAAATTTCCAACCAAATCAAAATAAAAGTATTTTTCTTCAAAACTTACGGTTTATGCAAAATATTTAGTCTTTAACTTCAATTTATTTAGAAAGTGGTCATGTGTGTGCATGGTGGCACATTTTGGATTTTATCCCTTTTTATCAGGCTCTTTATCGCAAAGCTCTTCTGTCGTGAAACATATACCGCAGGTTATTGAAAGGCTTAAAGTTATTCTTATTAGTTTGATTTCACCAAATTCATCTTAATTTTGAAGGTGATAAACAAAATGAGAATCACTCTCTATATCATTTAATGGTATCTGAAAGTTCCTTTGAGACTTGAAAGAAAAATTAATAAGTGCATGTTCCTCAATATAAACGGATAATTTGCAATTACAAATTCATGATGAGCTTAAAATGCTTAGGTAGAATCAACTTCAGATGAAAAATAAACAGAATTTCAAATTTTTATCAAATTCAACTGTCAAAGTGATTGTTTCTCCTACTACAATCAATAGGAGAAAACATATTATTATGAAAAATATGAAAAAAAAACCAATAACATCCAAAATCTAACAAACAAAACAAAATCAAACCAGAAGACACAAGACACACCTAAATGTTAAACTAGGAAGCTAAAACAGCGTGCGCGCCACGTTTCATATAAAACTTCGTATGCTTGCATAACTTCATCATATCCACTCTTATAGTGCTCAAGTGAATTACACAGTTCTCTAATGGCCTCCTTCTTCTCCTCAGCCATATTCAAGATCACACCATTCTGGTTAATCAACTCTTCTTCAAGTTCCTCTACTCTCAATTTCAACTTATTTTCTTCATTCAATTTAGCTCTATAGTCCGCCACCAGCTCCTCTCGTGATGTCTTTATCTCGTTCATATATTTCTTCATGTCTGATATTTCATCGTCGCGGGAACATATCTCAGCGTTAAGCTTATCAATCTTGACATTGGCTTCATCTATTTCAATCATCACTTTTTCTGATTTCTTGTTTGCAACTTCTACCTCATTCATTCTCTCATCAAGTTTTTTTCTCAAATACCTGATTTCAACTTGAAAATGTTTCAAATTTTCAGCTTCATTTCGCATAACTTTTTGTTCTAACTCCTTGTTTCTAGACTCACTATCCTCTAGTTTAGAGGTCAGTTGTTTTTTCTGTTTTGACAAACTTGCAATATCAGCTTCCATCTTTTTTCTCTGAGAAAAGAACCCAATCTGCATATCAAACTGTCTCAAATTCAATTTTCTCAACTCCTCCTTGTGGTTAATCTTATCATCCTCATTCATTATAACCAAGTTTTCTAATATAGACCTATTTTTCTTTTCCTCTTTAATCTGACATTGCAACTGATTAGTCATAGATGACTTAATACCAAGTTCCTTCCGTAAACTTTCATTTTCATCGGTTGAAATCTTGAGTTTCTTATGAGCTGCTTCAACTTGTTCCGTCAAATGTCTAATCTTGTTTAAATTTTTTGTAATTTTATTCTCCAACTTGAAAATCTCTTCTTCTGAAAGCTTCTTTTGTTTATTCAATTCCTCCTCTTTCAACTCCAATTCTTTGCGCACATTATCAAGCTGATCATTTTTCAGATTCAATTCTCCGCGCAAATTATCAAGTTCATTCTCGCTTTTTAAAATTTGAATCTCCTTCAGCTCCAATTTTTCACACACATCATTAATCTGAATCTCGCTATTCTCAACTTGAACCGCCAACTTGATAACCTCTTGCTCTGAAAGTTGAAGCTTCAAATTGGAAACTCTTAGCTCTTCCTCCTTTTGAATGAACTTTTTGAGCAACTCGTCGTAACTTCTATTGTCCACCTCCCACGAAAAACCATCATCTATGTTTTCCACCCCAACAAAATGGTTTTGCTCTTCCATATCAAGAGAGTTTCCTTCGAGGTTAGTATCCTGAAGGGATTCCTCGGGCGAGATATCGTTTTCGGGTTCAGAATCCCATGATGACAAAGGTGATTCACAACCCTCCTTCATAGAAACCACAGAGCTAACATCAACATCAGAGCTAGAAGGCAAATCAATATTGAGAGCTTGAAGGTCACATTTCAGCACTGTAGTCTTCTGATTTGGGATCATCACTACACTCTCCTCTTCACAACCGATATGACAATTGCTAGAATCTTCCATCTGTGATTCTAAAAATAAACTCAATGATTAGAACTCTATACTTATAAGAACTATGCACTAGTAGAAAAATAAAAACCCTAAGAATGTGCAAATATTTTATTCCAAGATTCAACAATCAGTAACCAACATGTTGTTCAAAATATAATAATATCTCATGACTAATTACATACAATAACAGGAAAATAATAAACATGTTATAAAAAAATATTTGCAAGAATAATCTATGGTACATATATATCATATGTGTCTTCTATATAAAAGAATAAAAAGAAGCAAACCTTCTATTCCAATCATCAACAATTCAAAAATCTAGCTATTGTTCAAACCATAATAATATATTATATGTCATCATCACATAAATACAATAACGTAAACAATAATCTAGATTACAGTTTGAGAACCAGTTATAAAATCATATTACCGGGTGATTATTACATACAAGATTACTAATGCAAAACAAAGTATTCATCATCTTAAAATAAATATTGAAAATTTTCATACCAATAGAAACAAATGATAGAAGTTAATATATAATAGTGATAAAGTAGAGAAGGAGACATACCCAGCAATCAAAGCAATCTTTCTGTTAAGAGATTTGAGAAATCTCAGATAAAGCAGTAGGTTTAGAGAAGAACTCACTTTAGAGATATGCAAGGTTTAGGGTTTACAATGTTGGTTTAATATATGTATGTTCATGTGATGCGTTGGCCATGGAATAGGGACGGGCCACTCACTATATGCAGATATTACCGGGTCTTTTTTTGTTACTAACTTATTCCTTACAATGCGCATATTATAGTATATACTTTTTATTTATTTATATTAAAATATACACTTTTCTCTCTATAATATAGAAAAGTATATTAAATTTATTTCCCCTTAAAAGATGATCATATTACACTCTCATCTTTCTTTGTACATTTCTCTTCCTTGTTACTTTAAAATATTAGAAAAATACACTTCCCTCACCTAAAGTTTTAGATCCTCTCCCTCCTAAATTTTTTTAAAAAATACATTATTCTCCCTTCTTATAATAAATCTATACTTCGAACACACGACGTCTTACTTATTCATCTATAGAATAAATTTCAATCACTAAATTATTTGACAAAAAAAATCTACACTTTACTACATTTTTTAGTATGATACTCTTTAATTTTTCATAAATATTTTAGTCCATTTTAAGAGAAAACAGATATTGACAAATTGGTAAAGAAAATAAAAAATATATTTTAAATTTAATTTATATTATAAAATCATAACTTAAGAATAATTTTTAACTGTTAATTATTATTGACATTGAAAATTATAATAAAAAATTAGTTTCTAAAATGCAGGCTTACTTATTTTTTTATTGATTTAAAATTAAATTTTACCACACAATTTTATTTTTATAATAGATGATAATGTAATACATTGTTAAAGGTATTGTTGGAGAGAAGTTTGACTTGTGTCATGGAATGAGATAATTTTATTGGATTCATAAAAGTAGGGATGACAACGGGTCGGGTCGGGTGCGGGTTTCACACTACCTAAACCCGCACCCGAAATCACCACCCGAACTCGAACTCGAACCCAAAAGTTATTCGGGTGGCAAAATAACACCCACGCCCACACCCGTTGGATTCGGGTTTTTTCACCCAAACCCGAACCCGTAGCAAAAACTCAAAAAAAAAAAAAAAAAAAAAAATATATATATATATATATATATATATATATATATATATATATATATATATATAACGGGTGTGGTTTCGGGCACGGGTTTTACACTACCCAAACCCGCACCCGAAATATCGGGTGGCACCCGAACCCGAACCCGAACTCACTCAACTCGGGTTTCACCCGTTGACTCGGGTTCGGGTGTGGGTGGGCCCCGCGGGTTTGGGTCTGCTTGCCATCCCTACATAAAAGGACAGTTCATAGCAAAGTAGATTAAATGAAGTGTTGGCTGGACGTGTACTGAGTCACCTTTGTTGGGCTTGGTCAGTTTTTTGGGTTGCCCAATTCGAACTAGGATTAAGTTTACTCGTAGGGATGTTCAACGTTGGTTTATTCCCATAACCAATTCATATCAAATATAAAACTATTTATCTTAACCGGTTATTATAACCAATCCATTTAAATGGTTTTGTTTTTACAAAACCGGTTATATCCATAACCAAATTTTATAACCGGTTATATATTTCATAATCGGTTTTCAACTTTAAACCGGATTTGGATATAAAAATCCAGTTTTTAAAACTGGATATTGATTTTCTTACAACTGGTTTTTAAGCTAAAACAGGTTTTTGACTTAAAAATCCAGTTTTTATAAATGAATTTTACACAATTTTTTTTCATATTCTTAAAAAAAAATCCAATTTTTATAAATGAATTTTACACAATTTTATTTTCATATTCTTAAAAATAACGCAAAAGTTTAAAGTATAGCAAAAGTGAATTAATTATACATAAAAGCTCAAATATTTCCAACATGTTCATTAATAATCCAAAAACATATAATCTCTCCAAAAATGTATTTACAATAAGTCAATGACAAAATAGCCCAAGGTAAGATTTTATACATACCAATTATATTGTTGTCACAAAAATCTTATGATATAAACTATGATGTGTTTGTTTGCAATCGTCTTTTTCACCATGTGATGATTATGATCCTGAAGATGGTGTCACCTTAAGTCCAAATCCAAACCAAAAAAATTCATCAGTAGCTATAGAATGTAAATTTCTCACACAAGAGTCAGCATTATCGCAAAAGTATGTTTCGACGATGATCAAACAAGTGAAGATCAAGCAAGTCTGTTTTCTTTAGAATATTATAAAAATTGATATGCAACACTAAACTGCATATCTTGCAGCAGTTTTATAGGTGATTGGACCAAACTAATTGGATATTTTACAGCTAATGTATTTTAGAAGCGTTAATCAAATATAAATGATAAGTTTTCTTTTACTAATTACAAACTATAAGGTAGCCATTATTTGAATGATTATCTTTCTTGAACATTGTTATTAGCTCTAATAATGGATAACAATCTTAAAAGATATAAAAAATTAATATTTTAAAAATATTTTGGATAAAATAATTTATTAAAAAAATCAATTTTTTTATTTTTCAGTATTTTTTTTCTGAAAATTTTTTTTTTTTAAAAATTAATATTTAAAAAAAATTTAAATTAAAAAAAAATATTTTTGAAAAAAAATTAAATTTGTTTTTTTGAAAAAAAATTAAGTTTTAAAAAAAAAAATTATTTTTTTTAAAAAAAAAATTATTATTTTTTTTGAAAAAAAATTCAAAATATTTTTTTTTAATAAGAAAATTGACTAATTTGGTTTTTATTTTGGATATGGATGTCCAAATTATGGATTTGGTTAAATCCATATTAATAAAATATGCAAAATATGGATTTGGTTAAAACCATATTGGTAATTAACCGGTTTTTGATAACCGAATTTGAATATGGATATGGATAATTTTAATAACCGGTTTATTTGAGCATCCCTACTTACTCGTCTATGGCACATGGCATGTGAGGTGTCAAAGCAATAAGGAGTTCGTTGGAATGGATTAGGGAAAACCGTATCCCCATGATTTTAGAAAGAATCAGTCTTACCCTACTCTCACGTTTTCATTAAAAAGCTACGAAAAATTGTTTCTTTACTTCTAACTCGGTCCAAGAAGTTCTCCATAAATACTCAAACCTTAGGGTTTAAGAAGATATTACAACAAATAATACATTTCATGATAAATCTTCAATCTCATCGAACAAAAAAATGAAGGTATAATACCAGGACGCACCGTGTTTTATTTTATTTTATTTTTAAAAAAACTTATATTTCTTCAGTTTATGAATATAACCGAAGAGAAAACTAATTTAGGACATGCCTAAAATCTCAACATATGCAGTTTATGTTTTTATTTTTTTAAAAGTGGTATCTTTTTTTTTATTTGTAACTTTAATGATCTATTCCTTAGGTTTCTTTAATAACCAATGGGTTAGATAATTAGATTTTATTATAAAATCACTCATAAATTAAGTTTTACCCCAAACCTAACTCTTCTATAGTCGCTCCAAACTCGTACACATCATCCTTTAAGTTGAATTGCAAGACATAAAAAAATCTTCAAGGTTCTATGTTGTATGTTGTTCTTCTAACACCAACCTTGAAGAAAATATTTTTTCAGCTTTTGTAATCCATCTCAAATAATGTTGTTGTGGTGGTTGTTGTTGTTGTTGTTGTTGTTGTTGTTGTTGTTTCCACTTCTTGCAAAGTCATTTTTATATTTTGCAATAACCTTCCAATGTTGTCAATAAAAGAAAACACTTCATAATTTATTGGTTTCCTGGGTTGACAACATTGAGAAATTTATTACTAAACATAGTGTAAATTGCAAACAATGTTGTTGTTTCACAATACAAGTCCATGTTTGAATATTACAGCACACGAAGAAAGTGGTGAATCGTAAAAAATTGAAAAAGGAAACAATACATGTTGCTTTTCAATTTTTTTTACCATTCACCATTTTTTTTGCCAGTAATAAAAAAAATCGAGGTGTTAAAAGCCTTTTTTCACCTCGATTTTGTTTAAAGACCAAGGTGAAATGGTTTACTCTGATATATATATATATATATATATATATATATATATATATATATATATATATATATATATATATATATATATATATATATATATATATATATATATATATATATATATATATCTTAGCTTGTAGCGTTCATTTTCACTTACCAAAAAAACATATAATATAAAACAACTCCTACAGAACCCTAACGAAGAACTCTAAACAATGACAACCCTAAACACATATCATCCTCCAACTCCTGAAAAAGCAAGGAAATACGAAGATGATATGTGTTGAGGACTCTTGAAATAAATATGTTATAGGTTCATTGAGATTGATGTTATAGGTTTATTGTTGATGTTGCTATATTTTTGTGACAGATTATTTTTTTAGTTGTTGTTTAATATTAGTTGTTGTTTAGATTGAGATAATGTTAATGTTGTTGTTATTTATTGTTGTTTTTTATTTTTTGATGTTATTGCTGTTATTGTCTAGTTTATATACTTTCTAAAATTTTGAAATCTATGTTTAGGGTTTAGTTGGTGTTATTGAGTTTGAGTTTGAGATTGAGACTAAGATTATGTTTTTTTGTGATTCTTTATGCAACTCTCATCTTGTTCCTCTGAACATGTCAGTAGGAAATTATAGTGATAGAAAATACAGTTGAGTTTATTATATCTAATTGAAGGTGAGAAAAAGTACACAAGATGGGGGGTTGAATTGTGTATTCTATTTTCTTAATTTGCGTCTGATCAGAGTTCAGAATCTAAACTGGTGTTCAGATTCTGATTATACTTAACAGGGGAATGTTAATAGAAGCAAATAAATAATAACAGAAGACACAAATATTTATACTGGTTCCTCCAAACTGAGAGTAGTACAGTCCCCTTGCTTCACAAGAAATTTTCACTATAACCAAATCATGATTTCAATCGCTTATGCATTTTGCATAAGACTTTTACAATGCTCAGACCCTAGGTCCAAGACTTCTTGCTCAAGGTTTCAAGAACCGAGACTTCTTGCTCAAGTCCTACAGACCCAAGACTTCTTGCTCAATTCGCATTGGCCCAAGACTTCTGCTAAGGTTCCACGAACCGAGACTTCCTGTTCAAACCCCTCAGGTTCAAGACTTCCTGCTCAGGTTCCACGAACTGAGACTTCCTGCTCAAGTTCCACGAACTCAGGACTTCTACTCAAACCCCTCAGGTTCAAGACTACTTGCTTAAGCCCTACATACTTAAGACTTATGCTCAGGTTCCACGAACCCAAGACTTCTGCTCAATCAATCCACTTGATTAAGTTTTTCGATGCTCTAGCACATATCAAAAGACTTACATGAATCAAGCATCTTGGTGAGCGACTTAGATTTGCTCAATCAATCCACTTGATTAAGACTTTTATTGGTCTAGCACATAGCAGGAGACTTACATGGCTCAAGCATCTTGGCGAGAGACTTTGATCTAAATTGCTAAACAACATGTTCACCGGAATAGAGAATAACGTGTACTTGATACAAATATCAGAGGTACAGGGAAATCACCATAACAAAGACCTAAAGCTCTTAAAATTTCTAAGATATTTAATATGTAAGAAATCTTAAGGCTTTTACAATTACAACCTACAATAGAAATTATGCATAGTCATTTGTGTTGATAATTGATGATCTTGTTATTCCTCCATCAGGTTGATCCTTGTTAAAGATTCAGTTTGAACCTTCAGCTACTTATATAGCATTTGCAGAAGACTAGCCGTTGGAGAGATAACTTGATCAAGTGTCTTTGCTTTCTCCATAGTACAAGAGATGTTGAAGATAGATACACCAAAAGATCTTGATCCATTAAATATCATGTTTAACCACTAAGTCTTCAAAGAGATCCTGTAGTATAGAGCCGTTGAGAGTAGATATCCATAAAGCACTCCAAATTTTCTTGAGCTTTGTGAACTAAGACTATAGCTGACAAACTGATTTGACAATGCAGCTTGCTTTCTGCAGTACGAATAGCTTCAGTTTTATTACTAACTCTGAATGATCACCAGAAGCCAATTTACATTTACCAAATGTAGAGACAATAATGGTGCTTCTTCTGATGCTGAGATCTTCAGCTTTAGAGTCTACGCCATACATCACTTAGAGAATATTCTTCAGATTCTACACCACTAGAAGCTAGCAATTCAGCTTCTCTCAAGTGTGCCTTTGTATATCAGATTCTGTATATATATATATATATATATATATACACACACAAGTATTAGAACCTGCATACAAGAAACACACATCAAATATAACCATTATTCTTTTAATACTTTGTTATCATCAAAACCCAAAGAATATATGTCATGAACAAATCTTGTTCTAACACTAATGTCGATTGTTTGTTTCACTAATCCCTCTTTAAACATGTAATCTATTAAATTGTTTTGGAAATAATAATATGAACAATTATGTTGTATTTGAAAAACATCTTATACTAATCAATGTTTTTCAGAAATTTTGCAACTCATCATTTATCTCACGTTCTTTGATGGTTAAAAACTCTCAAATGCTTCTAGTTTTTGTTCAACTTTCTTCCATAATTGATGAATTAACAAGTATAGAAGAAAGTTAAACAAAAACTAGAAGCGTTGGAGAGAATTTAACCATTTAAGAACACGAGATGAATGATGAGTTGTAAAATGGTAGAAAATCATTAGTCAGTGTAATTTGTTCTTCAAATATAATTGTTCATATAATTATTTTGTAAACTAATTTGAAAAGTTATATGTTCAACTAGGGATAAATGATACAAGCAATCCAAATTAGATATAATAAACCCAAGCTTGTTTTACCTATCAATTATATTTCAAAACCAAGGGGATAAGTTTTTGCGCCATTTAAAAATTCCTTAAAGGATCTCAGTGGGGATAGAACCATGAACATTGTTACTTTACCCCTCAGTTATTCAGAAACCGAGGGGTAAAGTGGAAATTTTTTATGTCGCCCTTCGTTACCTCGCCTGTATAACCGAGGTAACATCTACTTCATGCCCGGGGTAAGATGTGTTTTTTATACTAGTGAGATCATTCACCAATTCCACAAAAAACATATAGTCTCTCGCAGTCCCTAGGTGAGAAGACTCTCTTTCAACTATGACACTTTCAGTAAGTACAATTGGCGCCCATCACGGGGTCCAGTAAAACTGGCATGGGCCTCAAGATTAGTTTCCCCCTACGTTGTTGTTAGCGGTATTGACAATATAAGATGTATTTGAGTTCTCCAACCATTGAGTCTTATTGATGGATATCATCCCTACCTATCACGACATCACCCTTACATAAGCTTTAATTTCCTTAAAGCCCTTGAAGACGCTCTGGAAAACATATGGATCTCATTAGAGTGAATCTATGTTTGGTAGTAAGGTACAATTTTATGTCAACAACAAAGCTTTGGATCTTGATGTCATCGACAACGCTTTGGCCCTCAAGATTGCCAACACATATTTCAACTTCACTAGCAGAACAAATCAAGAAGGAGAAAAAGTGCAAACCAACATATTTATGCCCCCAACGAAGCTTTTGATCTCGAGGTCTCCATATAAGTAACATATATGTCCATATCTTGCAATAATTGAAGGCCTCATCATGAATTTTGTAAGGTGTATTAGGAGGTTAAGGAATATGGTAGCAAAGTCAGTGGTTTTCATTGTGGTTTTGGACATAGGAGCAGGTATGTACTTTATTGGGTCTTAACCACTCCTTTCCTTTGTGCAATACTTGTCTGTTTTCAAATAAAATTAGTTTACATATGACTTACTTGTCAAGTATATTTTGTATGATTGGTGTGTTATATTTCCTAGGCTCTTTAGTACCTCAGGCCAATAGGACTGGTCTCTTGGGCATGTTGGATCTAGCTATTGGTATTCTCACATGGAATTTAAAGTGGAAAAGACCCCTATTTGAATATCATCCCTAAATAAGAAGATAAAGGAGTACCACCATCATAGTATAAAGACTACACCCCTTCTAAACACTTCAAGGGAGCGCATTCTGCAAGAATGCATCAACAGTTTAAAGAAGAGAAGATAGAAGCATCAAAGCCTATTTGAGGGCGTCTGGGAGTGGACAAGTCTCAATACTATCGTTTTCACACGGTCAACGACCATAACACAGACAAATGTGTTCAGATGAAGGACATTATTAAAGATCTGATTATAAATGGAAGGTTTTATAGATTCTATCACTAGGACAAGAAAATATTCAAGGAGAAGAGGCCCGGGGATGATAGTCCATTGAGAAAAAAAATCAAGATAACACATACAACAAAAAAGGAGAAGCATTCTAATAACAAATAAGAGAAAAAATTAGTGATTACTTGCATGGTATCCGAAGGGAATTCGATAAATGGAAAACTTGCCCATTTTGATGAATGTCGAGGAAGGTCCTTACTATCTGAGGGAGACTATCCCCATAAACAATCAGACAAATCTTGAGGAAGTAAATGATAGGTTTGGCCAAATAAACTAACTATCCCTAGATGAATGCACACTATATACAACAATAGTCATTTCAAGTTTGTTCCCTCATTTTTATGGAGCCTACTCTTACTTGATAAATAGGAAGTTGAGGAAAATGGTGAGGCATGATCAGAAGCCACCCAAATATCCGTCCAAAAGAAAATACCACATATCTCCTTCTATGACGAATAACTAGTCAACAAAGTTCCAAATTCCCATTTCTCTTCATTAATAAGGGACATCATGGTAAACATCATTGTGTGAAGATAATTGATAGATCATGGGAGATCATGCAATATCATGTACGTTGACCTATTGGAAAAATTACAATTCACCCGTGAGAAACTCACCCCACTAGAAAGGAAGTGATCTTCAAGGATTTAATGCCTGAAAAATGACACCATAGGACTATATTGAGTTAATGACCTTTTGAAATTCTGGCATTGCAGACAGCAGATGTCCTAACATATTTCAAGACATTGTTCTGCATAAACATTTAAACAAGGAATAGAACAGCAGACTGATACCTTGAATATCAGAACTGCAGAATCACAAATGTTACGACATCTGATCCAACATGTTTATCATGAACACTAATAGAAAAGTAAATCTGCAGAATGATAAAAGACACAACAATTGTTAACCCAGTTCGGTGCAATTCACCTACATTTAGGGGATACCAATCCAGCAAGAAGACTCCACTATCTGTAGAATTATTACAAAGATAAACTCCCCCGTTTACAACTTTATATCCTAATCTCTACCCAATGAAATCCTTATCAAATAACATCCTCTTTGATACGAGATACCCCACCCACTTCCCTTAATCACAACCTGTGATATCTACATCATCTCTGTCAATACAGAATTCTGTCAAGCATACTTGACAAACAAGCTAACTCGGATTTGCTTAAAAGCTTCATCCAAGAACAATACACAATCCAATACCTCAAGGCTTATGGATCTGTCCGACACCTATATCTGCCACAATGCATCAACTGATACAAAGGGAGACTTACAACCTATAGAGCCAACGACTCTCAAAACCCTAAACCCTTATTTTTACACAAAAGAACTAGGTTTCAAAAGGCATATAAAATCCCAGGTCTAAGTCTTCTTTTATAGGCTTCAGTTTCCTTGGGCTTCATATCTCTGGTCCTTGATCCATGCGCATTAAATCTTGGCAGATTTGTTACTGATCTAAACCTGCTAAATCAGTATATCAGTCCAAGATGTCGTGTCTTCAGATTGGGACATCTTCTTCGACATCTTTGTTCATGGCCAGATTTATTCATCTTTATCATCAATATGTTTTATCAAAATTCTGTGAAACCAAAGGTGCTTTCAATCTGCCCCTTTTAACAAATTTTGGCTAAAACTCCTTTTAGTTTGAATGGCGGTTATGATTGGAATACTGAGCATGTTGGATTCATGTTGGTGTACATGAGGAGGAAGATAATGCAACCTTCCTCTTCCCAGGGTGAGTGAAGTTGAAAAAGGTCCAGAAATTGAGACTTCTAAGGAAACAGAAAGAAAGTCTAAAACACCAGAACATTGGACACTCCTTTCAAACACACTCCCCCTCTAGAGATCAGTTGTAGACTTCGTGGATCTGAGTACATAAAGCATGTAACTCAGGTCATAAGACACAACTTGATCTTTAACTCAAGTCACAAGACACAAGAGAAACATAGACAAGATGATAAAGCCAACACCTTATTCAATGTTCTTGCAAAACAACTGCAAAAACAACACACAAATTCCCTGTTCCCGTGACTCATACTCCCCCTTTTAAGCCAAAAATTGGCAAAGGTAGCCAAGGCATTCCCATACCCAACCAATACTAATCCAGACTCGAACAAAAGACATTTGAAACACACCACAAAGAAAACACAGCCTGAGACAAACTGATCCAAGGACTCCCTTAAATACCCAAGAAATTTCCTTCGAATGTAACGAGCCTTTGAAAATAACCATGGTTAATTCAATGACCTCATTAATCCAAGGATGTAACTTCACCAATACCAATGTGCACCGGTTAAGAATGCTTTGACTATTTCTTCTTTGAAGAAAACCGTCCAAAATTAATGTAAGTTACGATGAACATGCATGTTCTCCACCGACCACAAGACCAGTTACTTTTATCAAATGTCCTTAACAATGTTCTGACATCATGTCAGACATTGTCTACCAAAGAAAACTTATGTATTGATCAATACCTTCACAGTCTGCAGTAGCAGAGCAATGTTAAGGCATCCTTCTTGACATCTCATCTTCACAGTAATCACAGATTGCTTGACCTCCAAACAAACTGGATTCAAAACTGCACCCCTGCAGTAATACATCTTAGATCAAGGAGCAACTCCCCCCATCTAAGATAACTAGTGCTCCTCTAATGGACACTTATGTAGATGAATGGAAAACATAAGACGCATCTTCATGTCTTCAAGAGAGCACCCTCTGTCCAACCTACCTGCTGAACACAATCATCAACTCCACTTATTGCTTCTTCTGACAAGAACTAATAATCACTCACACATGAACACTATCATGCTTCCTGTTAGGACACATTAGGATCACCATCCTAAATTAACAAACTCTTCGATTAAGATCAAAGCTCCATTGAGCCCCCTCTTCTTGAACCCATCTATACACCACACGAATTCCTCTTGAATTCTCATGTATAGACCTCCATGTTCCTTGAGATAAAATCCAATTGATCTGGAATGATCCACATTCCTCAAAGAGATACTATACCTCTTAGTTTGTTATCTTCTCAACGATGTTAGATATCGTATACATGCTCCAGAACTTCTCAGCTTGCCAAACTGATCCACTTCTCTCTAGCATGACTCGTAGCAAAGGCGATATCCCATCCACAAGCTTTTCTACTGACCTCAGCAAGGCCAACAAATTTGATAGACACCCTATAATCTAAGACAGTTATTCCTTCATCATTCTCCTGTATGATAACCTGGAATACTTCTAATTCTCCTGGTGAATATCCACTTCCATATTGTGAATGCATCAGAATCCAGACCTTCATGCAATCAACTTGTGATCCACTACAGTCTTACCAAAACCTTCACATCAGACTTCCAAGATAGCTCTCCCACTTCATCATTCTCCTGTATGACAATGTAGATACTTCTTAGAAACGATGTAAGTAACAAGTTCCTCACAGAACATAGTATCCTACTCCAAGGATTACCAACCCAGAAGATGTTCTAACATCAGTTAGGACATCCTTCACACATCATAGACACCACACACCATGGTTCTTGATATGCTTCACCACTGGACTTACTATCCAATTGAAGATCTTCAAACAACACTGCGCCACCAGCTTGGTCAACAAGAACTCCAGAACCCAAAGAGAGAAATAAACTCTCATCCACCAAAAGAAGGCATACTTCCATCCTCAACCTAGAACTTCTACCACAAGCTCAAAGAGAACCAAAACCTCCTTGCATTTTCAACCAACTACCCTTCTGCCCAAGAGTAATTAGTTCTAAGCACCCTGCTTGAATGTACACTATGAAACCAACCAAATGCCACATTTTGATTGATCTCACTCTTCTTCAGAACTCCCACAAGATACACTGATCTACCAATGAAATCTGATCTTCAAGTTACACGAACTACTTGCTCCATAGCAAGATATCTTGGATCCACCAAGCCTCTAGACATGTAACATATTCTCAAACCACAGCTCCCGCAAACTTCATGAGATAGACCTTTTTGAAGCATCCATAACTTGCATTCTCTTGTAGATCACCTTATCTTAAGCTGATGTGCCACATCACCAGCTGAGATTCTGATGTTAAGCTAGATGTCAGAACATTCTGATACGATATCCAGCTGATGAATTCAGCTCCTCCTTCTGCCACTTAGAAGAACCTCCTCCCTTTAATAGAACAAGAGTTCCATGCTCTCATAGACTTGATTCAACAACCAAGTTTGAGTAAACAACCTCCATCCTGCTTATCACAGTAATTCCCTTCAAAGCTCGCACCTTGATGAATAACTGCTTTGAAACTCCAAAGACTTCACACCTGCCACGTCTGAATCTTCAGAAGATAAAGTAGTCATAGATTACACCATAGCCATACCAAAGAATGCCATTTTCCTTAGTAGAGCAGTCTGTAGAAAGTCAGAGATAACTGCCACTTAACCTTGACCTTCAAAATGAGCAAGATCACATGCTCCCAAGTACCTAGATCTGAACTAAACTAATCCAAGCTGTGCCATCACCAGCACTCCATTCTGGACAAGTATTTTGCCAGGACACTTTCCAGATAAACACCAGATGCTTCTAGTAACAACTTGAACACACCTGCTGCACTCTAAAACTCTTAGATAAGAAATAAACTGATCTAAGAACAATCCATCAAGATTATGATCTCTTCATCTTCATCTTCAAAAACACCATTGTCTAGACCAGTTTCTTGCCAGGAAACTCTCCAGAGATCACCTGCTTCTGTCACACCAGACTGAAGCAGATTCTTAGGTCAACACCCAAGACCAAAACAGATGCTAAAGTGTATGCAGTACCCCTCCCATGATTATGCATAAACTCTGATGATGAGATGTTCCAACATCTTGTTGAACATCAACAATCTTGACTTTCAAGGATAATCAATTAAATACTTGTGAATTCCACAAATAGAAATTGATCTTAAATCCTTGTCCAATAACCCTTCTTCACTGTTGTAGCTAAGCTCCACCAGATCACTTCATGAACACTTATCAAGTATTCAATCTTTTGCAAGTATCTTCTTTGACAAACAATGTTGAGATACCAAGGCTGCCACCCTTGACTCAAGTAACTAAGATTCTCTCTGAACGAATCCTATTTACCTCAACGATTCTGAAAACTCCAATCAGATTGGATCCACCCTTAAGGTTAAGAGAGATGAATCCTTCCTTGTTGTTTTGGATGGTGAAAATAAATCACCTCCACTTTCTTCAGGTTATGTTTCATAGAAACACCTTCTAGTTAGAAGAATAACTAGAAGACTCCAGATGCACGACTGAGACGTCTTTATGAGTGGACTTGGAAGAATTCTTAAGTATCTTGGACAACCTAGCCGATCAATAATTTATCAAACTCCCAGAGCAAGAACTTGATAAACCTAAACTCAACTCCTATCTTCTTCAACTGACTTCAAACTGCACCATGGAACTAAGCTTCCAATTACCAAGTCACCATAACAGACATCTCCCAACAACTCTTTCCATTCCATCGCTCCCGACTTTGGAATAAAAAGATGCAGATATCTTCAACTATAGAGGCCGACGATTGAGATCTTCCACCATCTGTTTTCAATAACAACTCCAGAATCCCATAATTCTAGAGCTCTTCCATCAGAAACATATGCAGCAGAACCACCAAGGAACAGATCCTGCTAGCCCTAATAAAATGTCAGAACATCTTATAAGACACCTCAATAAGAGAACTAACCACTTCTCATGTAGTTGTTGTAGAACCTCCTCAGCAACATGAACAACCACCGGGTTGTTATATTCGATCCAGAACATCCATCCCATCCATTAATACCCTTGAGTATGTCTGAGTTGATTGATCTGATCTTCGAAACTCCTCCTTGTTTAAACGCCAGAAAGTATCTCCCAAAGATCTCATCCAGAAACAGACCGGTTGCCTGCTCTGATACCAATTGAAATTCTGGCATTGCAGACAGCAGATGTCCTAACATATTTCAAGACATTGTTCTGCATAAAAATTTAAACAAGGAACAGAACAACAAACTGATACCTTGAATATCAGAACTGCAGAATCACAGATGTTACGACATCTAATCCAACGTGTTTATTATGAACACTAACAGAAAAGTAAATCTGCAGAATGATAAAAGACACAACAATTGTTAACCTAATTCGGTGCAATTCACCTATATCTGGGGGATACTATCCAGGAAGAAGACTCCACTATCTGTAGAATTATTACAAAACTCAACTCCCCCGTTTACAACTTTATATCCTAATCTCTACCCAATGAAATCCTTATCAAAGAACATCCTCTATGATACGAGATACCCCACTCACTTCCCTTAATCACAACCTGTGATATCTACATCATCCCTGTCAATACATAATTCTGTCAAGAATACTTAACAAACAAGCTAACTCAAATTTTCTTAAAAGCTTCATCCAAGAACAATACACAATCCAATACCTCAAGGCTTATGGATCTATGCGACACCTATATCTGCCACAATGCATCAACTGATACAAAGGGAGACTTACAACCTAGAGAGCCAACGACTCTCAAATCCCTAAACCCTTATTTTTACATAAGAGAACGAGGTTACAAAAGGCATACAAAATCCTAGGTCTAAGTCTTCTTTTATAGGCTTCAGTTTCCTTGGGCTTCATATCTCTGGTCCTTGATCCATGCGCATTAAATCTTGGCAGATTTGTTACTGATCTAAACCGGCTAAATCAGTATATCAGTCCAAGATGTCGTGTCTTCAGGTTGGGACATCTTCTTAGACATCTTTGTTCATAGCCAGATTTATTCATCTTTATCATCAATATGTTTTACCAAAATTCTGTCACTGTTGGAGAAAAAAAATACCAGAAGAACAATAGAGAATAAATTTCTCGGTAATCTATTGCAAGTTGGTATACAACTTCATTATTGGAAGAACAACATTAGCCACCCTAGGATCATCTCTTTGATGGTAAAGTATCACACTGAAGAGGGTGTTTTGGACACGAGGGAAGCACATTTGAAGGCTTATAGGTCATGTTTTCTAGAATCTTTAAAGCTCCACCGAGGAGCAATTGATTTTGCAAACAAGGAACTAACATTGATTAAAGAAAAGAAAGAACTTGAGGAACCACATGGCAAAGAGAAGAGTAAGGGGAAGGAACCCCTGCATGCCATTATCGAATTGGATGAGGTATGAATAGAGTCAAGTTTGGGATAAGAGGATGATGCCACCCTATCATCGTGTAAATTTATTAAGCATTAACATATGTATTTGATGATTTTTATTAGATAATGTTTAAGTTTTATGAATATATAGGAAGGAAATTAAGAAGTGAAGAAATAAAGCAAAAATATGAAAAAGTGAAAAAATTATGAAGAAAGAGCATTTTCAACACAATTTACATCATGACGTCTGTCAAATAATTTGATTATATCTAGAGTTTCGTAACTCTGATTAAGGCGGGACTGAAGGCAAATGAAAGGTAACAAAAAGCTTTAGAAAATGGAAAATTTATGGGCACAATGAAAAGCATTGTTTCCACAATGGAACCCTCTTTCTGACACGTTTTGACTTCTATAAAAGGTAAAAACGCAGAGGAAAATGAGTGGACATTCTTATGATTGAATTTTGATGCGAAGCAATTTTTTATGCTCTAATGCTAAATTTTTAATCATTGGAATCCAAATTCTAACCGGAGATTCATGTACTTTTTTTATTACTTTAGTTATAATTCCTATTAGTATATGTAGCTAAGTTTTTATTGATTAGGGCTTGTTAGATGAACCTGTATGAATTTGTTGGATCATATGTTTGCATTTTGTACTCTTTGCACATTTGTTTAATTTAGTATTGTTATTCAGTTACTTTTATGTTCATTGATTTATATGTGTTGACGGATTTATATATTGAACTTAGAACTTGTATCGATTACTAACCATAACTTTACGAATCAGTTCTAAAGTAACTGTTCAACTTAGTAAACGATTAGGGATAAGAGATTATAAGTAATGACTTAGGGTTTAAAGTTCCAATTATCGTTTGTTTTAACTAGCCAGATGGCCAAAGTGATTTGGGTGCATAGTGTAGAATAGTGAGTTATACACCAAGAAATTGAGTATAACAACTAAGTTAAATTGTTGTACTTGTTGAATAATCAATATAGAGAAATTAGACACCGACATTAATAATGACATACATGGGATTCGAAATAAAGCCCAATCGCCTTTATCTTATCAGTTTTTTTCCCAACAATTTCATTTATGATTTTATTTTACAAAATCAAACCTTAACCTCCCTCTCCCCCACCATTTACTTTCAATAGGACATAAATCACTTTGTTAAATTTAGCACAATCCATGCAGATACTGTCGCGGCAAAAATAATACCTAAGCATACAAACATTCTAAATAGAATAAGAGTCACCATTGAAGTTTGTTTTTTATAGGGAAAACGTCGATAAAACCCTTAAAGAACAAAAATATGGTCATCACAATCAAATCAGGTTCAAGAGTCAGCTATGGGTGGGGAAGGTATTAGTACCCCGTACATCTGTTGCATCTAACAGGAACCGTTTAGTCAGCTTTGTGAATGAGAGTGTTAGCATAATGTGTTTATGATTTCTTATAATTATTGTGGGATCTTTACAAAAAGAAATAAAGGGGGAAAATTAATTTTTTATTAGCGTGCTTGACAAGACGTTGAATCTCGCTCCTACGTATCCTCAGCGGGGAACTCAAAGCTACGTAATTATTTGTGAGAAAAAATTGATTTTTTATTATGGTGCTTGACAAGATATCAAATATTGCTCCTACATATCCTCTGGTGTGATGAGGAATTCAAAGCTACATAGTTCTTTGTAGCAAATGTTTGTTTGTTGGTTGATTTTAGTGAGTGATGCTTAGATCGCATTTGAGTGGTCAAACATTGCTTGTTATTCGTGTATGGGAGACTGAAGCGTTTGTTTGTATATCACGTCAGAATGGAGAAAATATCAATCATTTATGAAAAAGTTGCTTAATCGTGATCGGGCGAATAATGCATGTTTGATTGGTTGATATTGTTTTTAGGCGGAAGACGAATGTTCGGTTGGTACGAGGCATACGCCTTGAGTCTGATTATCTGGGGATCAAAAGAGTGTGCACCCAATTGTCCCTTTTAATCCAATTATTTATAAAAAATCATTTGTGGAAGATGAGTAATCGGTTGGAATTAAGCGTGCGCCTAAGGTCTGACTACTCGAGGATAAAAAAGGTGTGCACCCAATTTTCCTTTTTTAATCCGATTTTATTTTGTGTTTTTTGGCAAAGGACGAATGCTCGATTGGAATGAGGCATACGCCTTGGATCCGATTATTCGAGGATCAAAAGAGTGTGCACCCAATTTTCCTTTTTAAATCTGATTTTGGTTATGAAAAAGAGCTAAGATCAATTTGAATAACTTTGAAAATGGCCTTGGTTTTAATTGTGAAAAATAGTTTGATTTTGACGAAAGACGAATAATCGGTTTGGACGAAGCGTATGCCTCGAGTTTGATTATTCGAGGATCAAAAGAGTGTGTACCCAATTGTCCTTTTTAATCCGATTTTTATTGAGAAAAAGATTGGTTTTAATTGTGAGAAGTAATTAATGTAATTATGAAAAATAGTTTACTTTAATATAAAAAAGAAAAGAGATTATTATTTTTTACATTTATTAATTAATTAATCAATTAAAAAGAAGAAAATATAATCAAGAATTAAAATAAAAGCACTAGGGGTGCAAAACAAGTGGGCTTAAGGTCCCAAACCGCATCCAAACAAAAAAGAAAAGTAAAACATAAAGGGGGTGTGTTAGGCCCAGCGGGGTGCTAAACAAATGAAATGAGTCAGAGGTCCAAGGCCCCAAACTGGCATCACACAAACCCTAAAAAATAAAACAAGTAAGATGGGGGAGGTGAGTTTCATCTGCTCTCTTCCTTCTAATCTCCAAGCCAATTCTGAATTAGTTTTTTTGGTCAAAATTGAAAGTCATAGTCAAAATTGATTAAAACAAAGGATTTGTTTCTTCTTAAATCAACCCTCACACTCGGTTCCAGCCCTTTCTTTCTCAAAAAACGCTTCTCTAACTCTCAAACAAATCCCTATTTTGCTTCATCTCTCTTACTTAAAAGACAAGTTAAAAGAAAACTATCTTCTCTTTTCATACTAATTCATCTTCATCCATAAAAAACTAGTTTCCAAAATATCACAAATAAACTCTTGCAAATAAATCTCTCTCTCTCTCTCTCTCTCTCTCTCTCTCTCTCTCTCTCTCTCTATCTATCTATCTCTCTCTCTCTCATATGTTTATTTTTCATCAACAACAACAACAATCTTTCATTTTACTCATCAATCACACATCCAAACAAAATCAAACAATCAAAATAATTATGGAAAAATAGATGAAAAACTTAAGAACATTCAATAAAAACCTAAAACTAAAGTGATTTAGATTGCAACGATCTCATGAAATTAAATCATGTAAACATGGATTAATGGTGCACAAATGGTGCGGAAGCGGATTAATCGAAGGAAAAGGTGAAAAATAGAGAAAATCTCACCAAACGGGTTGCAACACCCTAAAATTTGCCCTCTCTTTTCCTAACCCTAACTGGATTTTCTTTGCATTCATCTGCATCTTCCATTAGGTCATAACTTTGTATTCATCTGCATTTTATTGAGATCCGAAGACATGGGATCAACATTTTCCTGTGATTTGAGTTTTCCATCTTAGGGGTGATTTATCTGACTATTGCACCCAAGATCGAGGCAAGGTTTGAGCTCATAGAATTCTGAGTATCTTTTCCTCTACCAAGGCTTATCAGATATCAGGGTCATCTTCTTCATGATTTTTTAAGAGTATTAATGTGCACTCGAGGGCAGAAATTTTGGTTTCAAGTCAAGGGTGGTTATTTAGTCATGATTAATATTAAATGGAAGTTTGGCCTAATTTTGGTCAAACCATCAAGAGTTCGCTTCAACTGTTATCAAGCAGTGATTTATGAGAAGATGGGGTTGAAATTAGGTTTATTGGAGGTCCATCAGGTCAGGAATGGGTGCGGTGTGTTGAAGCTCATTTGGTGGTGACCTAAGTTTGGTCAGGCAAGAGTTTGTTTCATGATCAATGCCATGGGTGCACAATTCAAGTGATGTGTGTCTGAGGCTTTAATTAGGGTTTGTGCCAATTCAAGTCTGTTATGGATGGATCAAGTTCTCAGGCTGTAACAAAGCAGATGCTTCATGATTAAGATCATCAGGGTTCAATTAGGGTTTTGTGCAATGTTTTGAAGTTCATATCTCAATTCATAATCCCTCTAATTTCAAGGCATCATTCTTGATCAAGAAGGTTCACAGTGAAGTTTTTGGTTTATCAGTATTCAAGTGGCAAAGTTCAGGTGGATTTACTGATTCAAGGCGCCAGTTCATTCTCATTTCAGGATTAACTCAAGATTGATTTATTGATTCAGAATTTCAATCCAATCTATTTCAAGTTCATAATGAATGCAAAATATTTAATTGGTTTTGAGTGTGGTGTCAATATGAAAAGTTCAAGTTTCAATCCTCAAGGTTTCTCTCTAATCAAGTTTCATAAGTCATACATCATCATTTCAAATTCAATTGCAATTCCAAGTTTGTTAAAAAAGTGAGGTGCAACTAGCGTTGTTATTCCAACCCATGTCAATTTGTCTTTATTAGAATTTCATAGTTCAAAAGGCCAGGAAAGAATATTGTCCAAACAATTACAAGTCCAAAGTCCACATCATCACCAAAGGCCCATTTACATTGCATCAAAATAATATTACAAAGAAAAGAAACAAGCTAACAGGTTGTGACATGAGGAAAGGGAAACGCCATTCTGCAAAAAACCGTGACACAAAAAAAAAACTCTGCAGCAATCCTTCAAATAAGCCACAAATCATCCAAGCCATATACCCGCACAGCAAGTCCCCAACAACCTACACATAAATTTTTTCACAACGGCCACAAAGCAAAAAATGCAATGGCCCCACACAAATTGGGAACGAAACAAATACGTACAACCACAACAAGGCTGAGCAAAACCAATTTTCACAAAACAAAAGGATTTCAGCAACAACGTCACCACACAAATTTCAGATTTCCATCTCATCAATTCCTTAAACTCGATTCCATAAATGCCCTCACCACACTCTATAAATTCGACCTATTTCTCCCTCATTCACCAAGTTCTTTGCACCAAAGAAACTCTACGCAAGAAATTCCCTTCACCCTTCATAATCACCCTCAACTTCCAACCCACTGCCTCTTCTTTATCTTCAACCTCCTCCATTCAAACCAAATCATCATAACACACCATAAAACTTGAATCGAAAATAATAACAACCCAAACCTCAAACACACAGAACCGATCCATAACAATAGAAGAAAAAGAACGATTTGAGACGAAGAGAGAGTGACCGAACACGGAAAGAAAACCATACAAACCTTAAATCGAGCACAACAAAAGAAAGGACCGAAACGAGCTTGATGGTGATTGTTTTGATGGTGATGGTCGTGTCTTCTAATGTTGACTTTGCTCTACAACTGCGTTTTTTCATTCTGTTTTAATTCTGGTTTTAAAGTGAAAGATGTGCGTTGTTGTGGATTATATGATTTGTTTGGAAACTCTGGTGATATTGGTTTTAGGTTTAAAATTGGGACTTCATGTTTTTTTTCTCAACGGAGTTATGACTGGGCTTTGAAGCCCGTTTTGCTTCACACACATATTACACACCATGTTTTTCTAATCACCCTTGCCTTGCAATGAATGGACTGCAAGTCCCATAGTGAATAGTTTCTTGATTCATTTCTATTTTTTGTTGATTGAATTCCATGCTTGTGGAATTTCTTGTTTTTTTTTTATTAATTTTCTTGTAGAGTTTTTTTTTTCTTGTTAAATTCTAATTGAATTTCTTGGTTAGATTTTTATTGAATTTCTTGTTTAGATTTTTAATCGATTGTTGGTTGAATTTTTAATCAATTCTAATTGATTTTCTTGTTAGATTTTAATTGACTTTTCTTGTTAGATATTTGATTAATTATTGATTGCTTATTTTGGATTAATTCTTGATTGTTTGTTTTGATTAATTTTTTTAATGTTAATTCTTGTCTAAACTTGTAATGATAATTTTGATTTTAATTTTTTGATAATTTTGATTTATTTTTTATTAACTTTGATTAGATCTTTTTGTTAATTGTTAATTGATAAATTTTGATTAAATTTCTTGTTAAAGTTTTGTTTAGAAAACTTTGATTAGAATCCTTGATCTTAGTTGAATTTTGTGCTCAAATTTCTAGAATTGTGATTAAATTCCTTGAACTCCTAATTGAATATTTGTTGAATATTTGGTGAATTTTGGTTTGGTTTCTTGTTGATCTTTTGGTTAAGTTCTTGTAGAATCTCTAATTGATTTTCTTGTTAATCTCCATTAGAATCTTGATGATTAATTTTGATCATATCTTGTTCTCAACTTTATTTAATTCTTGATGTTAAGTTCCATTAGAATCTTGGTGATTAACTTTGGTTATTTTTCTTGATGATTGTTAAATTGTCTTGATGAGATTTGTGATTTGATACTTGAGATATTTGTGCTTGCTTGATCTTATTGATGTTTGAAATTGCGCATGAATTCTCATTGGTTGATGTTGTTAAACTCTCCTAGTGCATAAGTTGATTGAATGTAGAAAATGATGCTGACGTATGCACTGCTGTTCTATACATACTTGCTGTTAAATGTTGCCATTCTATTCTGTCGGATATTACACCTATTCTGTTCTGAAAATAGGAGATGTTAAATGTTGTTCTTACTGAATGCTGGAATACACTGATGTGCTATGCTGAAGCGCTGTTGTTGCTGTTGTTTTTGGTTTAGTTTATACTTGTGTTACTTTGACATCTCCTCTCTTCATCTCATTTTTTCTCTTTTAAGTTTTGAATACTTGATGTTGTTGAGATTGAGTTTGTTTAATTTTTACTTGTGTGTGATCACATGCTCCCTTAAGGCTCCTAGCTTGAACTTAATTTTTGATGAGGTTCAAAGTAGGATAGACATTAGGCTCTCAATCCTTTGCATGACAACATTAGGGCAGTCCCTGTGCACCTCAACTTTAGGTTCATCTTTGTATGATAATATTAGGTATACTTCTCTCTTATCTTCAACTATAGGGCCATAATGCATGACAACATCAAGGTGAGTTTTCCCTAGATTTTCTTTTGCCCTTTGAGTCTTTTCTTCTTTCTCAAAACAAAAATCAAAACACTTAAAAAATATGATGACACCTTATTCCCTCCAAACCGCACCTACCATGATGATTCTTACCACAAGTACGACATACCGGAGGTGTACTCGTCCTAGAACCCTGAACTTGCTTCCCTTTGAAAGATTGTTGCCTTGGTCTAAATGGTTGATTCGATCTCCCCCGGTCACTTTGATTCAGCCTACTCAATTCTCCTTCCGCTTGTACCTTCTTTAAACTATGTTCTGCCACATAACACTGTCGTAACAATTCAGCATAGCTAGTGAATTCCCTCTGAGATACACTATGCGAAATTTCAGCCCTTAAACCAAACAGAAACTGGTCAATCTTCCACCTCTCATCTGGAGCATACATGGCTTGCCTAGAATAAGCAGCCATAGACTCAAATTTCTCCGCATAAGAAGCCACAGTCAAGTTGCCTTGTCTCAACTGTTGAAACTCGAATTCTTTTTGAGACCTTAAGGAACTTGGAAAATACTTCTCCATAAAAGTTATCTTAAACTGTTCCCATACCTTCGGTACCTCTTGAATTGTCATTAAGGCTGAAGCACTCTCCCACCACCTCATGGCAGGACCCTTTAATAAGTGAGAAGCAAAGACCACCTTGTTTTCCTCACTGCACTGAACTAATAAGAAAATGCGTTCCATACCGGATATCCATTCATGCGCCTTTACCGTATCTAATCCTCCTGGAAACTCTGGAGGATTCATGCAAATGAAATCCCTAAAGGTTCCCCCTGCAGCTTCAGGAACAACCACTGGAGGATGCAGGCCACCAACCATTTGCTGTACCATTTGTTGCACAAACTGATTTTGTTGTTGCTGCATCTGTTGCATGAATTGATACAAAGGGGCATTCTCCCCGTCAACTGGTGGATTGGTCCTGGCTGGAGTGGTTCTCGGTCTACCCCGGTTGTTTCTGCGTCGGTCGGCCATGTTCCTAAATGTCATACAGATAGGATTAAGTTGATCAGGCTCAATACCATAAATATAACACGTAAGACCAATGGCGACACAACACATATGAAACAGAAAAAAAAATACTTATACTATTTCATGGCTAGGTCGAGGATACGACCTGCTCTGATACCAACTGTAACGCCCATACATAAATACATACATCAAAGCATATATCATATATGAATAATACGTTTGGTACTGAAATATACAAGTTCCTAGTAACACAGTGTACATATAAATGCCCAAAAAAATCTAATACCACAACCATGGCATGTTATATATACAAGATGTTCAAAAAGATAAAACTAAGAACTAGATCACTAATGATCTCAAAATCTCCACAACAGAAGCCTTGCTACACAAAAGCCACAATCCGTAAGGAAAAGTCAACCTACTTTGTCCTTACCCTTCGCCGAACCTGTAGTACCTGTGATGTAAACAACAACGTGGGGTAAGATACATCAAATCTCAGTGAGTTCGCTATCTTATAGTCCTCTCAGTTTTACAAGGTTCTAACAAGCCTAACTCAAGTCAAAAGGGAAGGGAAATGACTTTGAGTACACACACGCCATAAATGGATTCACACTCGTGAGCCTGTTAACTCACACTAATACAAAGATAAGACCTGAGCCTGTTAACTCAAGAATCTCTCTAATCAATAACCATACCAAGGCATCCCCTTTTCTCGTCCGCTTTTACGTCTAGAAGACGACCTGAGTCATGGATCCTTGTAGTTACTTGGCATACGAATTGGATTTAGGATCATCGGCCTGTTAACCGTGAACCGTCACTTCTCATGGCCTGTTAACCATCACAAGTCTCTTTACCATATAGGCTCCAATCGTACTACACGTAGGGAATCAAACCTACCAAGTAATTATGCATACGTTTCAGAGGAGGTGCTCGAGTCTCATGAAACTACACCGCAAGATAAACCAGTTATGATTACTAGACACACGCCTCGGTCTCTCTTGCACGAGCGTTGTCACAATGTCATTCCACACTATCTGACAATCGTTTACGGTAATATTCCTCACTCTACCTATTTCATATTTTAACATGCATACATATTCAAACATGTTTAACAATAAGAGCATAGGCAATTAATCATCCATCGCATAGCAAAAACACATAATTCAACATATCACATATTACGCAAATTCACGGTTCTCTTCGATTATTTAATCGGGCATCAAAATCAGCATCTTTTACTGTCCTCATGAAGATTATTTCCACGGCTTTCTATTGATATCAAAAACACTCAAATAGGATAAGCGGATCAAAAGTTAGGAAAGAAACAAAACTGCATAACCTAACATGTTCGCTAGGCGAACTACCCAGCGAGCATTCGCTAGGCGAAGCCCCTGGCGAATGAACAACCAGAACAAAAACAGACATAAAGTTTGCTTCGCGAACTCCCTGGCGAACATTCGCCTCGCCCTTCGCTTCGCGAACAACTCAGCGAAGCAAGGCAGAACCAAACAACACTGAAAAGGAACAAAGTTCGCTAGGCGAACGTCGTTGGCGAACATACGCTGACCTTTGCTGATGGGTTCGCTAGGAGAACCCTCGAAAACCTGTTCGCTGCGACTCGCCCCAGGTTCGCTAGGCGAAGCCTGGAAAATCCCACTTCTCAACAACGCTGTTCTTCATCCCAAAATGAATAATTTCCCAATCAAAACACCTCCAAACCTTATTATAACCATCAAAACATAGTATGATCATAACAACAAGCATTTAACAACAATTATATTGCATTTCATCCGTTAAATTCATAATTTTAACACAATTTCTCATTTTCTCACAATTCCAACCTAACTCTAAAACACATGGAATTCTACATCTAAAGCATCTATCTAGAACCCACCTGGAATAGATGATGATGAAGAAGATTGGGAGATGATTTGATGAAGATTGAATGATGGTTGATGATCTCGAACTCTTGGACTTTTTCCTCTTTTCTCTTCCTTTTCCTTCCTTTCCTTTTCTTCTCAAAATTGGCTATGTTTGGAAATGAGAGGAAAAGAAATGATATAGAAAATATCATCAATTAGAAACACTACTAATTGTCCAAGTAATCTCTAAAGTTCCCACAATTAAAACCTCAGAGTCAGATAATATTAATCTGGTCTGCTCTGAGCTCGTCAGTTTACTCTAATTATTTTATCAAATACATTCTCAGAGTAAACCGGAGTCCACTTGATCATACAAATATTATCCAGAGTGAAATAATTTACGGGGTATTACATCCTCCCCCCCTTAAATAGAAATTCGCCCACGAATTTAAAACAATTACCTGAAAAGATGAGGATACGCGTCTCGCATCTCTGATTCTAGTTCCCATGTTGCATCTCCCGGATGCGTCTCATCCCACTGAACTTTGACCAGAGGAATCTCCTTATTCCTTAACGCCTTAGGTTCTCTTCCCGTGATACGACTCGGTCGAGGCTCAAACGTTAAATCTGCTTCTATCTCAATAGTATCGGGTAGAATTGGCTGAAGAGGGTCTGGAACAAACTTCGAAGCTGAGATACATGAAAAACATCGTGCATCCCGGACAGAGAAGGAGGTAAGACTAATCTATAAGCTACTTCACCAACTCTCTCTAGGATCTAATACGGTCCCACGTATCTTGGACTCAACTTCCGCGATTTAAATGGTCCTTTCAATCTTAATCTCGGAGTAACCTTCAAAAATACATGATCACCCACATCAAATTCCAAAGGTCTCCGCCGGTTGTCTGCATAGCTCTTTTGGCGATCTTGGGCTTGTTTAACCTTTTCACGAATCATTCTAATCTTTTCCGTAGTTTCGTGAATAATCTCGGGTCCCAAAATCCTATCTTCGTCAACCTCCGCCCAACACAATGGTGTTCTACACTTCCTCCCATATAATGCCTCATAAGGAGCCATACCAATACTTGCGTGATAACTGTTGTTATAAGAGAATTCAATCAATGGCAATAGTTCTATCCAATTTCCGCCACTTTCCAACACACAAGCTCTCAACATATCTTCCATGGTTTGTATTGTCCGTTTAGTCTGACCATCCATTTGCAGATGATTCGACGTGCTCAAACACAACTTCGTCCCCATAGCTTGTTGAAAAGCTCTCCAAAATCTAGAAGTAAACTTTGGATCTCTATCTGAAACAATACTGGAAGGAATACCATGTAATCTCACAATTTCCGAAATGAATAATCTCGCGAGATGACTCGCCTTATAAGTAGTCTTTACGGCCAAGAAATGAGCAGATTTCGTTAACCGATCTACCACTACCCAAATCAAATCATAACCACCTTGCGCACGGGGTAATCCCACCGCGAAGTCCATTGAAATACTGTCCCATTTCCACACCGGAATTTCTAAAGGTTGCAACAAGCCACCTGGCCTTTGGTGTTCAATCTTCACTTGTTGGCATACCGCACATTCCGACACGTACACCGCAACATCCCTTTTCATTCCGGACCACCAATAGTCCCTCTTTAAATCTTGATACATTTTGGAAGAGCCAGGATGAATAGTAAAAGTACCCTTATGTGCTTCTTCCAAAATCCTTCTTTTCAACACCGTATCATCCGGAACATAAATTCTTTGGTCAAAAACAATGATTTTGTCGGTAGTTCGTACAAAACCCGGTTGAGTCAACATTTCTTGTAACCTCTCATCCAACTCTTGTCCTTGTCGGATTTCCTCCCTAAGAGTAGAGGTGACATTCAAATTCCCCATCACCACACCATCTGGAGTCCAATTAAATTGAAGATTTAGATCTCTAAACCTTTCCATTAAGGCATACTCTAACATCATCAATTCAACACTATGCAACACTTTCCTACTCAGTGCGTCCGCTACTTTATTCGCTTTACCTGGATGGTATTTTAGTTCCAAATCATAATCCTTCAAATACTCCATCCACCTCCTTTGACGCATGTTCAACTCTTTCTGATCAAAAAGGTACTTTAAGCTCTTGTGGTCACTAAACATCTCAAAATATACACCATACAAGTAATGATGCCACACTTTCAAAGTAAACACAATGGCCGCCAATTCCAGATCGTGCGTCGGATAATTCTCTTCATGGACTTTCAACTGTCGAGAAGCATAAGCTACTACATGTCCATCTTGCATAAACACGCCTCCTAATCCCTTCTTCGACGCATCACAGTACACCTCATACGACTTGCTAGGATCAGGAATAATCAAAATAGGAGCGGTAGTCAATATCTTCTTCAAATTCATAAAACTTCTCTCACAAGCCGAATTCCATTCATATGAACAATCCTTCCGAGTAAGTCTCGTCATTGGTAAAGCCACTTGGGAAAAGCCTTTAATAAACCTTCTATAATAACCTGCCAACCCCAAGAAACTTCTAACTTCGGCAACGTCCTTCGGTCTCTCCCAATTAATCACCGCCTCAACTTTTGATGGATCCACCGCCTCACCTCCTTGAGATATGACGTGACCAAGAAAATTTAAATCCGTCATCCAGAATTCACACTTGCTTAACTTGGCAAAAAGTTGTCTCTCTTGCAAGACGGATAAAACAATTCTCAGGTGTTCTCCGTGCTCTTGAGGATCACGAGAATAGATAAAAATGTCATCAATAAAAATCACCACAAATTGGTCCAAGTAAGGTTGAAATATCCGGTTCATATAATCCATGAAAACTGCCGGAGCATTAGTTACACCGAAAGGCATCACGAGGAATTCATAATGACCATAACGAGTCCTAAACGCAGTTTTCGGTACATCCGAACTCTTCACCCGAATCTAATGATAACCCGACCGTAGATCAATCTTCGAGAACACACAGGCTCCTCTCAATTGATCTAACAGATCGTCTATCCTTGGTAATGGGTATTTGTTCTTAATGGTGACCTTATTCAACTGACGGTAATCAATACACAACCGCATTCCACCATCCTTCTTCTTTACCAACAACACTGGAGCCCCCCAAGGCGAAACACTCGGTCTAACAAAATGCTTAGCCATCAATTCTTCCAATTGATCCTTTAATTCTAGTAACTCGAGTGGTGCCATCCGATACAGAGAAACGGATATTGGAGCCATTCCCGGTACCAGGTCAATAGAGAATTCCACTTCCCTCTCCGGAGGAAGAGAAGTGATATCCTCGGGGAAAACTTCCGGAAACTCGCAAACTACGGGAATACTCAGAACCTGAAGGTCGTTGGTCTCTTCCTTAGTGAGAACCATAAGAACAGACTTTTCATTCTCAAACAAGAAATTAATCATTCCCACCGTACCTTCTAGAATAGTAGTCAACACATCCTTTGGAGTAGCCTCGTCGGACGGAATAATAATTAACTTCTCTTCACAACCGATAAAAACCGAATTAGCAGAAAGCCAATCCATTCCCAGAACAACATCCACTTTCTTAAGCGGCAAACAAATAAGATTAATCTGGAAAACTCTTTCATTCACCGATAGGACACAATTTTCACACACTAACGATGTTTCAACAATCTCATCCATGGCAGTAGTAACCACCATAGGTGGAGACAATGGAATAGCTTGCAACCCCAGTCGCTTCGTACATTGCACCGATATAAAGAAATGCGTTGCTCCACAATCAAACAAAACAAAGCAAGGATTTCCATTAACCAAACACGTACCAGCAATTAAAGAGTTATCACCCTTTGCTTTCCTTGCATCCAACGTATATACTCGGCCGACATTCTTCTCTTGCATTTGATTCCTATTTTGAGGACAATTCCTTGATACATGGCCCACCTTGTTACACTGATAACACCTTATTCCCTCCAAACCGCACATACCATGATGATTCTTACCACAAGTACGGCATACCGGAGGTGTACTCGTCCTAGAACTCTGAACTTGCTTCCCTTTGAAAGATTGGTGCCTTGGTCTAAATTGTTGATTCGATCTCCCCCGGTCACTTTGATTCAGCCTACTCAATTCTCCTTCCGCTTGTACCTTCTTCAAACTATGTTCCGCCACATAACACTGTCGTAACAATTCAGCATAGCTAGTGAATTCCCTCTGAGATACACTATGCAAAATTTCAGCCCTTAAACCAAACAGAAACTGGTCAATCTTCCACCTCTCATCTAGAGCATACATGGCTTGCCTAGAATAAGCAGCCATAGACTCAAATTTCTCCGCATAAGAAGCCACAGTCAAGTTGCCTTGTCTCAACTGTTGAAACTCGAATTCTTTTTGATACCTTAAGGAACTTGGAAAATACTTCTCCATAAAAGTTATCTTAAACTGTTCCCATACCTTCGGTACCTCTTGAATTGTCATTAAGGCTGAAGCACTCTCCCACCACCTCATGGCAGGACCCTTTAACAAGTGAGAAGCAAAGACCACCTTGTTTTCCTCACTGCACTGAACTATTAAGAAAATGCGCTCCATACCGGATATCCATTCATGCGGCTTTACTGGATCTAATCCTCCCGGAAACTCCGAAGGATTCATGCGAATGAAATCCCTAAAGGTTCCCCCTGCAGCTTCAGGAACAACCACTGGAGGATGCAGGCCACCAGCCATTTGCTGTACCATTTGTTGCACAAACTGATTCTGTTGTTGCTGCATCTGTTGCATGAATTGATACAAAGGGGCATTCTCCCCGTCAACTAGTGGATTGGTCCCGACTGGAGTGGTTCTCGGTCTACCCCGGTTGTTTCTGCGTCGGTCGGCCATGTTCCTAAATGTCATACAGATAAGATTAAGTTGATTAGGCTCAATACCATAAATATAACACGTAAGACCAATGGCGACACAACACATATGAAACGGAAAGAAAATACTTATACTATTTCATGGCTAGGTCGAGGATACGACCTGCTCTGATACCAACTGTAACACCCATACATAAATACATGCATCAAAGCATATATCATATATGAATAATACGTTTAGTACTGAAATATACAAGTTCCTAGTAACGCAGTGTACATATAAATGCCCAAAAAAATCTAATACCACAACTATGGCATGTTATATATACAAGATGTTCAAAAAGATAAAACTAAGAACTAGATCACTAATGATCTCAAAATCTCCACAACGGAAGCCTTGCTACACAAAAGCCACGATCTGTAAGGAAAAGTCAACCTACTTTGTCCTTACCCTTCGCCGAACCTGTAGTACCTGTGATGTAAACAACAACGTGGGGTGAGATACATCAAATCTCAGTGAGTTCGCTATCTTATAGTCCTCTCGGTTTTACAAGGTTCTAACAAGCCTAACTCAAGTCAAAAGGGAAGGGAAATGACTTTGAGTACACACACGCCATAAATGGATTCACACTCGTGAGCCTGTTAACTCACACTAATACAAAGATAAGACCTGAGCCTGTTAACTCAAGAATCTCTCTATTCAATAACCATACCAAGGCATCCCCTTTTCCCGTCCGCTTCTACGTCTAGAAGACGACCCGAGTCATGGATCGTTGTAGTTACTTGGCATACGAATTGAATTCGGGATCATCGGCCTGTTAACCGTGAACCGTCACTTCTCATGGCCTGTTAACCATCACAAGTCTCTTTACCATATAGGCTCCAATCGTACTACACGTAGAGAATCAAACCTACCAAGTAATTGTGCATACGTTTCAGAGGAGGTGCTCGAGTCTCATGAAACTACACCGCAAGATAAACCGGTTATGATTACTAGACACACGCCTCGGCCTCTCTTGCACGAGCGTTGTCACAATGTCATTCCACACAATCCGACAATCGTTTACGGTAATATTCCTCACTCTACCTATTTCATATTTTAACATGCATACATATTCAAACATGTTTAACAATAAGAGCATAGGCAATTAATCATCCATCAGATAGCGAAAACACATAATTCAACATATCACATATTACGCAAATTCACGGTTCTCTCCAATTTATTTAATCGGGCATCAAAATCAGCATCTTTTACTGTCCCCATTAAGATTATTTCCACGGCTTTCTATTGATATCAAAAACACTCAAATAGGATAAGCGGATCAAAAGTTAGGAAAGAAACAAAACTGCATAACCTAACATGTTCGCTAGGCGAACTACCCAGTGAGCATTCGCTCCAGCCTTCGCTAGGTGAAGCCCCCGACGAATGAACAACCAGAACAAAAACAGACATAAAGTTCGCTTCGCGAACTCCCCGGCGAACATTCGCCTCGCCCTTCGCTTCACGAACAACTCAGCGAAGCAAGGCAGAACCAAACAGCACTGAAAAGGCACAAAGTTCTCTAGGCGAACGTCGTTGGCGAACATTTGCTGACCTTCGTTGACGGGTTTGCTAGGCGAACCCTCGAAAACCTGTTCGCTGCGACTCGCCCCAGGTTCGCTAGGCGAAGCCTGGAAAATCCCACTTCTCAACAGCGATGTTCTTCATCCCAAAATCAATAATTTCCTAATCAAAACACCTCCAAACCTTATTATAACCATCAAAACATAGTATGATCATAACAACAAGCATTTAACAACAATTATATTGCATTTCATCCGTTAAATTCATAATTTTAATACAATTTCTCATTTTCTCACAATTCCAACCTAACTCTAAAACACATGGAATTCTACATCTAGAGCATCTATCTAGAACCCACCTGGAATAGATGATGATGAAGAAGATTGGGAGATGATTTGATGAAGATTGAATGATGGTTGATGATCTTGAACTCTTGGACTTTTTCCTCTTTTCTCTTCCTTTTCCTTCCTTTCCTTTTCTTCTCAAAATTGGCTATGTTTGGAAATGAGAGGAAAAGAAATGATATAGAAAATATCATCAATTAGAAACACTACTAATTGTCCAAGTAATCTCTAAAGTTCCCACAATTAAAACCTCAGAGTCAGATAATATTAATTTGGTCTGCTCTGAGCTCGTCGGTTTACTTTAATTATTTTATCAAATACATTCTCAGAGTAAACCGGAGTCCAGTTGATCATACCAATATTATTCAGAGTAAAATAATTTACGGGGTATTACACCACATATTCAACCAAAACCTTAAGGTGATAGGTATATGAGTCCTCTTACTTATAAAGTGCTCCACCTCCAATTTTCTTAGTAATGTGGGACTTAGAACTCACACTTGTTTCTCAACAATCTCCTCCTCAAGTGTGAGTCCATCCACTATACTCCCCCTCAAGTGGAAGCTCTTTCATCCACATGCTTGTACCATCATCGAGAGACAACCTTATCTTGTCATGGCCACTTCAACGGGATACGCAGCCTGACCACCATGTCAGGAAGACTTTCGACACAAGGAGCCGATCTCTTACTTGAACCATCGACTCTGATACTGCTAATGGATCATCATGAGGGGAAAGCATTCACATTCGGTCAAACACTCATCTAAAAGTTAAAGACTCACCCAAACAAGTGAGAGAGACACCACATATTCACCAAAAACCTTAAGGTGATAGATGTATGGGTCCTCTTACTTATACATTTCTCAACCTCCACTTTTCTAAGTATTGTGTGACTTAGAACTCACACTTGTTTCTCAACACTTGGTTTTGGTTTTTCTATGAATTTGTGGTTGATTCTAAGTGTGTAATTGTTGTAGTTTGGCTTCTTTTCAGTGTGATTTCTCTTAGGTTTTATAGGATAGAATTAGGGTAGAATTTTAGTGAGTAAGTGTGTGAAAATTCTGAGTGTGTGAGAGTTTGTTAGGATAAGAATTAGTGAAATTGTGTGTGATTTGTGTGTTGTATCTGTGTGATGAGGGTAAGGGAAAAATGAGTGGAAATTTGCAAAGGTTGATTGAGATATTTTCTTGGTGTATCTAAGTGTATGGATGATGGTGAGATGTGATGAGAGTGAAAAAGTTTTGTAAAATTTGAGAAGTTTGTATTGTTTTGTTATGAATGAAAGTTGTATGTGGGAGATTTTACATGGAATGTATGGTGATGTGCATGATGATGTAATCATGAGTGATAATGAGATATTTTTGTCTTTTATGAAAATCTGTTGACTTTACATTGAAAATCAATTGATTGTGTGAAATAAAAAATGGTTGATAAAATTTTGTTGGTTTTTTGACTTGATGCAAAATAAAATATGTGACTTATTTTTTGGTATTTTGGTTTTAATGAAAATGTTGTAGATTTTTAAAAAGTGGAAAATAAACTATAGTAATTAAAATAAAAATAGAAAAATAAAATGATTTTTTTATAAACAAAATTATATTCAATAAGCTGGTACTAAGGGTATCACAATCCAACAAACATGTTACAAGGAAATAAAACAAACTACAACCAAGAGTCCAATACTCCAACACAATAAACACTAAGCCTACAGAAAATCACTTGGCTATTTATACCAATAATAAAAATTGCATATAATTCTAAGATAAGAAATTAAGGACAGCCACCACCAAGAATAGCTAATAATTCTGATAAAATTTTTCGCAGGATTTCTAAAACTATCATTAAACATGATTTGGTTCCTTGTCCACCATATGCTCCAACACGATGTAAACCAGATTAACCCTGCAGATGAATTAGATGCCATCCCGATGATTCTCCAAAACCAGCTCAATAAGTGCTCAGGACAATTACCTGCAGCTGGTGGCTCGATTCTAATCTAATCCCCAACCGCCTTTCAAACCAAACGAATACACGGACAACGAATGCAGATGTGATCAACGTCCTGCTCAGCATTAAAACAAAACACGCAAACCTTCTCATGTACATTAGATACAACACCTCTAGCCGTATGATTCTCTCTCGTATGTAATCTATCTAATAATAGTCTCCACCCGAACATCTTTATTTTCAACGGAATGAAATTAAAATATGAAACAATTATCTTTAAACTAATGCAAAAAAGACAAACAATCAGGTGGAATGAAATTGCCCGAACAAAATTAGGGTACGACTGATACTAAATTAAAAATTTTGTTACTTCGATACGTTTATCACACTTGTTAGATTGTCATCAAATTTTTGGTATTGTTGCCAGAATTTGTTGGATTATTTCAAGAAGACAATTTTTGTTCTTTGTTTTTTAATTTTTTTTAATTTTTAGATTTAGTAATAAATTTTCTTTGTTTCTATTTATTTTATTTGATTTTTTATTGTGATTGTGATTGTTATTTTTATCTTCTATTTTTTTTTAAATTTCAAATTTAGTTTATTTATTAGTTTAATTGCAACTTTGATTCTCCTATTTTTATTTTTATTTGTTGTTCCCTTATTTTAAAATTTGAATTTTTGGTCTTTTCATGTAGGTTTTTTTTTGAAATTTTAGTTCCCTTCTAATTTAAGGTCAAATTTTAATGACATGGTAGTCAATTTAACGATGTGTTACAGCTACTTATGCAACAGTTATTTCGACGTCATTTTTTATTATTTTTTATTTGATAATAATATAATTAATTTTATTTTAATAATAATATAAATTATAATATTTCTAAAAAACAAACTTTTAAAATACAATGAATTTTTAATTATTTTATTTCAGAATATATTTTTAATTATATATTATTTTTTAGATTTAATTATATATTAATTTTTAAAAAATTTGAAGAATTATTGACTTTTAATCTTAAAATTAAACTTTTGCAAAATAGTCGGACCCGTGCTACTTAGGATATTAGGGTGAGTTGGTGACATCAAAGTCACTGAAGCTTAATTAAAATATTTTAGCAACTTAAATATATATAATTTTAAATCACACCAGTAAAATTCAAAGAAATATTTGTAAGTGCCAAAGAAATAGTTGGTCCACCATAGAATTTGTCAAAATATTTGTAAGCAAACAGACTTATAAGTGCCAAAGAAATATAAAATTCAAAGCAATTGCAACTATAACTTTCCATCAAAATAGCATGATTGTGGTCCCACGGTTAGATTAATTATTTAATTAATTAAATATGGATTGACATAATTAATTATTAATTAATTATATTATGATCTGTTTTATTAAACACTAAATAGATAAATTGTTTGATTGAGTTTTGTGTCTGAATGAACTGTGATGGGTTGTACCATTCAGTTAAGCACAATAAAAGGTCCCTATCTTCAGCCGTTTAGTTATTTAAGTGTCTTCCTATTAAACAATTAACATACTCCAAAAACCCTAAATAAATATGAAAGTAGTAATCCTTTCATAATCAATATCCCTGACGGTAATCTCCCCAATACAACAAGGTACATCGTTCATATTATTGTTGATTATTCTCGATATTATAATATGTTATGATTTATATCTATCATTATTAAATTAAATTCTTCAATGGGTGTCAGAGCTGGTTAAACACATATTATAACTATTATTTTTCTTTTCAAGAATACATGAGTTTTATTCTAGATTTAAAAATTATATGAATTCTCACTTGTATTATTTATGCATCCATCTGTTTCATGTTTATATGTCGATTTATAAATCCTAGATGCATAAACATATAATCGAAAATCATAAGATTTCGTCATAATTAATTATGAAATTATAGTGTTTTTTTTTATCGCGTGTCTAATATATAAGAGTTTCAATATGGAATAATCCCTTGTTGATCTTGATGATTCTTCAAATTTTGATAAAATTTAATAAAGGAAGATGAGTTCTTCCAAATCATTATCGTGAGTGTCAAATAGTGTGAATTTATGGAAAGTTTCTTGAGTCAATCTTTCATCCAAATAATTAGCATTAATTATTTTGTTTGTTTTGGAAATTTTTTTTTGGAAACTTTATGCCACACATTTTATACAATTTATTCGTGAAATTAATTTTAATTGTAACTGTTGTCAAAATGTTGTATACAATATTTTGGGATATTTTATAATATTTCTCCTTTTTTTTTTGTAAGCAAGTAGATTCATTCAAACCGAGAACTAAAGGTTCTCGAAATTTGTTTACAAAAGAAACGAGATAAAGACTCTCGTTAAAAAAGATATTGAAAACCAATTGCCTCTACGATAAATAAAATAACGGATTTTTACAAAAAATTATAAAAATTACAATTGGTTTTAACAATATCGCCTATGAAGAACCACTTCTAAGAAGAGACCTTAATATTCCAAACCATATCAAGGACATTCCACGAGTGCCTCTCGAAAATAATGCTATTCCCGAGAGTCCAAATATTCCACCAAACCACCAACGAAATAACACCCGTCTTCTTTGATAAAACATTCCTAAATAAGCAAAAATTAAACCAACTTGAAAAACTATGATGAAAACACCCATCGTCCAAAACCGAAATATCCACAAAATCAATCCACTCCCTTATTTCTCTAACTCTTATACAATGTGCTATAATAATTTATGGGAGACTGAAGCGTTTATTTGTATATCACGTCGGAATGGAGAAAATATCAATCATTTATGAAAAAGTTGCTTAATAGTGATCGGGCAAATAATGCACGTTTGATTGGTTGAAATTTTTTTTAGGAGGAAGACGAATGTTCGGTTGGTACGAGGCGTACGCCTCGAGTCTGATTATCTGGGGATCAAAAGAGTGTGCACCCAATTGTCCCTTTTAATCCAATTATTTATAAAAAATCATTTATGGAAGATGAGTAATCGGTTGGAATTAAGCGTGTGCCTAAGGTCTGACTACTCGAGGATAAAAAAGGTGTGCACCCAATTTTCCTTTTTTAATCCGATTTTGATTATGTGTTTTTTGGCAAAAGAAGAATGCTCGATTGGAATGAGGCATACGCCTTGGATCTGATTATTCGAGGATCAAAAGAGTGTGCACCCAATTTTCCTTTTTAAATCTGATTTTGGTTATGAAAAAGATTTAAGATCAATTTGAATAATTTTGAAAATGACCTTGGTTTTAATTGTGAAAAATAGTTTGATTTTGACGAAAGACGAATAATTGGTTAGGACGAAGCGTATGCCTCGAGTTCGATTATTCGAGGATCAAAAGAGTGTGTACCAAATTGTCCTTTTTAATCCGATTTTTATTGAGAAAAAAGATTGGTTTTAATTGTGAGAAGTAATTAATGTAATTATGAAAAATAGTTTACTTTAATATAAAAAAGAAAAGAGATTATTATTTTTTATATTTATTAATTAATTAATCAATTAAAAAGATGAAAATATAATCAAGAATTAAAATAAAAGTACTAGGGGTGCAAAACAAGTGGGCTTAAGGTCCCAAACCACATCCAAACAAAACAAAAAGTAAAACATAAAGGGGGTGTACTAGGCCCAGCGAGGTGCTAAACAAATGAAATGAGTTAGAGGTCCAAGGCCCCAATCTGGCATCACACAAACCCTAAAAAATAAAACAAGTAAGATGGGAGAGGTGAGTTTCATCTGCTCCCTCCCTTCTAATCTCCAAGCCAATTCTGAATTAGTTTTTTTGGTCAAAATTGAAAGTCGTGGTCAAAATTGATTAAAACAAAGGATTTGTCTCTTCTTAACTCAACCCTCACACTCGGTTCCAGCCCTTTCTTTCTCAAAAAATGCTTCTCTAACTCTCTCAAACAAATCCCTATTTTGCTTCATCTCTCTTACTTAAAAGACAAGTTAAAAGAAAACTATCTTCTCTTTTCATACTAATTCATCTTCATCCATGAAAAACTAGTTTCTAAAATATCACAAATAAACTCTTGCAAATAAATCTCTCTCTCTCTCTCTCTCTCTCTCTCTCTCATATGTTTATTTTTCATCAACAACAACAATAATCTTTCATTTTACTCATCAATCACACATCCAAACAAAATCAAACAATCAAAATAATTATGGAAAAATAGATGAACAACTTAAGAATGTTCAATAAAAACCTAAAACTAAGGTGATTTAGATTGCAACGATCTCATGAAATTAAATCATGTAAACATGAATTAATGGTGCACAAATGGTGCGGAAGCGGATTAATCGAAGGAAAAGGTGAAAAATAGCGAAAATCCCACCAAACGGGTTGCAACACCCCAAAATTTGCCCTCTCTTTTCCTAACCATAACTGGATTTTCTTTGCATTCATCTGCATCTTCCATTAGGTCATAACTTTGCATTCATCTGCATTCCATTGAGCTCCAAAGACATGGGATCAATATTTTCCTGTGATTTGAGTTTTCCTTACTTAGGGGTGATTTATCTGACTATTGAACCCAAGATCGAGGCAAGGTTTGAGCTCATAGAATTCTGAGTATCTTTCTATCAAAGTTCGTCAAGCTACAAGCTTTTCATCTACCAAGGCTTATCAGATATCAGGGTCATCTTCTTCATGATTTTCAAGAGTATTAATGTGCACTCGAGGGCAGGAATTTTGGTTTCAAGTCAAGTGTGGTTATTTAGTCATGATTAAGATTAAATGGAAGTTTGGTCTAATTTTGGTCAAACCATCAAGAGTTCTCTTCAACTGTTATCAAGCAGTGATTTATGAGAAAATGGGGTTGAAATCAGGTTTATTGGAGGTCCATCAGGTCAGGAATGGGTGCAGTGTGTTGAAGTTCATTTGTTGGTGACCTAAGTTTGGTCAGACAAGAGTTTGTTTCATGATCAAGGCCATGGGTGCACAATTCAAGTGATGTGTGTCTGAGGCTTTAATTAGGGTTTGTGCCAATTCAAGTCTGTTGTGGATGGATTAAGTTCCCAGGCTGTAACAAAGCAGATGCTTCATGATTAAGATTATCAGGGTTCAATTAGGGTTTTGTGCAATGTTTTGAAGTTCATATCTCAATTCATAATCCCTCTAATTTCAAGGCACGATTCTTGATGAAGAAGGTTCACAGTGAACTTTTTGGTTTATCAGTATTCAAGTGGCAAAGTTCAGGTGGATTTACTGATTCAAGGCGCTAGTTCATTCTCATTTCAGGATTAATTCAAGATTGATTTATTGATTCAGAATTTCAATCCAATCTATTTCAAGTTCATGATGAATGCAAAATATTCAATTGGTTTTGAGTGTGGTGTCAATATGAAAAGTTCAAGTTTCAATCCTCAAGGTTTCTTTCTAATCAAGTTTCACAAGTCATACATCATCATTTCAAATTCAATTGCAATTCCAAGTTTGTTCAAAAAGTGAGGTGCAACTAGCGTTGTTATTCCAACCCATGTCAATTTGTCTTTATTAGAATTTCATAGTTCAAAAGGCCATGAAAGAATATTGTCCAAACAATTACAAGTCCAAAGTCCACATCATCACCAAAGGCCCATTTACATTGCATCAAAATAATATTACAAAGAAAAGAAACAAGCTAACAAGTTGTGACATGAGGAAAGGGAAACGTCATTCTGCAAAAAACCGTGACAAAAAAAAACTCTGCAGCATTCCTTCAAATAAGCCACAAATCATCCAAGCCATATACCTGCACAGCAAGTCCCCAACAACCTACACATAAATTTTTTCACAACGGCCACAAAGCAAAAAATGCAATGGCCCCACACAAATTGGGAACGAAACAAATACGTACAACCACAACAAGGCTGAGCAAAACCAATTTTCATAAAACAAAACGATTTCAGCAACAACGTCACCACACAAATTTGAGATTTCCGTCTCATCAATTCCTTCAACTCGATTCCATAAATGCCCTCGCCACACTCTATAAATTTGACCTATTTCTCCCTCATTCTCCAAGTTCTTTGAACCAAAGAAACTCTACGCAAGAAATTCCCTTCACCCTTCATAATCACCCTCAACTTCCAACCCACTGCCTCTTCTTTATCTTCAACCTCCTCCATTCAAACCAAATCATCATAACACACCATAAAACTTGAATCGAAAACAATAACAACCCAAACCTCAAACACACAGAACCGATCCATAACAATAGAAGAAAAAGAGCGATTTAAGACGAAGAGAGAGTGACCGAACACGGAAACAAAACCATACAAACCTTAAATTGAGCTTGATTCGAGCACAACAAAAGAAAGGTCCGAAACGAGCTTGAAGTGAGCGAGAAATCGAGAGCTAGAGAATGAGCGGAAGAGGATCGCGGTTCATCGAGAGGTTAGAAGTTTTGCTCTATCGATCTGTTCCTCCTTTTTCTCAGTATTGTTTTGATGGTGATGGTCGTGTCTTCTGATGTTGAATTTGCTCTACAATTGCGTTTTTTCATTCTGTTTTAATTCTGGTTTTAAAGTGAAAGATGTGCGTTGATGTGGATTATATGATTGTTTGGAAACTCTGGTGATATTGGTTTTATGTTTAAAATTGGGACTTCATGTTTTTTTTCTCAATGGAGTTATGACTGGGCTTTGAAGCCCGTTTTGCTTCACACACATATTACACACCATGTTTTTCTAATCACCCTTGCCTTGCAATGAATGGACCGCAAGTCCCATAGTGAATAGTTTCTTGATTCATTTCTATTTTTTATTGATTGCATTCCATGCTTGTGGAATTTCTTGTTTTTTTTTTATTAATTTTCTTGTAGAGTTTTTTTTCTTGTTAAATTCTAATTGAATTTCTTGGTTAGATTTTTATTGAATTTCTTGTTTATATTTTTAATCGATTGTTGGTTGAATTTTTAATCAATTCTAATTGATTTTCTTGTTAGATTTTAAATGACTTTTCTTGTTAGATATTTGATTAATTCTTGATTGCTTATTTTGGATTAATTCTTGATTGTCTGTTTTGATTAATTTTTTTAATGTTAATTCTTGACTAAACTTGTAATGATAATTTTGATTTTAATTTTTTGATAATTTTGATTAATTTTTTATAAACTTTGATTAGATCTTTTTGTTAATTGTTAATTGATAAATTTTGATTAAATTTCTTGTTAAAATTTTGTTTAGAAAACTTTGATTAGAATCCTTGATATTAGTTGAATTTTTTGCTCAAATTTCTAGAATTGTGATTAAATTCCTTGAACTCCTAATTGAATATTTGGTGAATTTTGGTTTGGTTTCTTGTTGATCTTTTGGTTAAGTTCTTGTAGAATCTCTAATTGATTTTCTTGTTAATCTCCATTAGAATCTTGATGATTAATTTTGATCATATCTTGTTCTCAACTTTATTTAATTCTTGATGTTAAGTTCCATTAGAATCTTGGTGATTAACTTTGGTTATTTTTCTTGATGATTGTTAAATTGTCTTGATGAGATTTGTGATTTGATACTTGAGATATTTGTGCTTGCTTGATCTTATTGATGTTTTAAATTGCGTATGAATTCTCATTGGTTGATGTTGTTAAACTCTCCTAGTGCATAAGTTGATTGAATGTAGAAAATGTTGCTGACGTATACACTGCTGTTCTATACATACTTGCTGTTAAATGTTACCATTCTATTATGCCGGATATTACACGTATTCTGTTCTGAAACAGGAGATGTTAAATGTTGTTCTTACTGATTGCTGGAATACACTGTTGTGCTATGCTGAAGCACTGTTGTTGCTGCTGTTTTTGGTTTAGTTTATACTTGTGTTGCTTTGACATCTCCTTTCTTCATCTCATTTCTTCTCTTTTAAGTTTTGAATACTTGATGTTGTTGAGATTGAGTTTGTTTAATGTTTACTTGTGTTTGATCACATGCTCCCTTAAGGCTCCTAGCTTGAACTTAATTTTTGATTAGGTTCAAAGTAAGATAGACATTAGGCTCTCAATCCTTTGCATGACAACATTTGGGCAGTCCCTGTGGACCTCAACTTTAGGTCCATCTTTGTATGATAACATTAGGTATACTTCTCTCTTATCTTCAACTATAGGGCCATAATCCATGACAACATCTAGGTGAGTTTCCCCTAGATTTTCTTTTGCCCTTTGAGTCTTTTCTTCTTTCTCAAAACAAAAATCAAAACACTTAATAAATATGACGAGTATTGTGCGCCACGAGCCTTAAGAATATGGGAAATGATAAGATGGAGTCTCTCCTTACCTTGTCTAGAGTGTTTTGTATACGTCCCATCTTGGGTCGATCTTACGAAGCATTCGATCCTATGTCATAGACTTTAGTTCAATACAAATCTCAAACCAATTCAATTCACTTCTGTCAAAACTCAATAACAAACTGAAAATCATTTTAACCTTTGGGATTGTTTGTCAAATCTTTTTCAGAAAGGGCGTGTTATTTCCGTTTTGCCGCAAACAAGCATCGACCCTAACTACTAGAACGCGAACTTAACGTTGCTCATAAAAAAACACTTAACAATGGGTTCCACGAACTACGAACGCTCTGATTTCCTCATTCTCCACGTAGACACAAGACGACGAAGTCTTGGCGAGTAACCTTCCCCCATCCACCTGTAGTCCTCCAAACTACATTGAGTATGACTTTCCCATTGCACGGGGGAATACGTATGCCTAGGACGGTGAAGTCCTATCGTGTCTCCTTTTGTTTTTCTCCCTTTCCGTTTCCGTTAACGAGTAGGGTTTAGATAAACACAACCTTTGATTAGAACAACAAGAGTGGATCCCGTTGAGTACAATGGATGCGAGGGGGTGCTAATACCTTCCTCTCGCATAATAGACTCCTGAACCCAGAATTTGGTTGCCAGACAATATTCCTTTCCCTTATGAGGTATCTTCGATCGTTTCCTTTCCCCCGTCGGGATAAATAACGTTCGGTGGCGACTCTGTTTTTCCGCAGGTTGTTTTTCGCATTGCGACACGGGTGTTCCTAAAAAATCCAGAATCCTCGGAGTCTTTGAAGATTCCGGCGGATCTTCGATTTTTTCGGCGAGCTTCGATGAGTTTTCGGCCCAATTTTCCCAATTTCCAACAAGATTAAAATGACAAGGTAAAATCAAATTTCAACTTATCTTTCACTGTTCGTGCTTCTATATTCGATTTTTTCTGCTTCACACACTCCTGAATTCATTCGCTTCCGACTTTGATTGTTGTGTTTTTTTTTTTGTTTTTGAGTTGTTGTTGAAAGTATGGGGTTATTGTTGAGAATTATGGTGTTATTGTAGGTTGATTTTGAAGAATGGTGTTGCTACGGTGTGGAGTGAATCGATTGCTGCTCAAAGCTTCTTCATCATGAAGATTTTGTAGAGCTTGGTGATGGGTCATCATGAGGGGGAAACATTCATATTGGTCCAAACACTTACCTAAAGGTCAAAGATTCACCCAATCAAGTGAGAGAGACACCACATATTCAACCAAAATCTTAAGGTGATAGGTGTATGAGTCCTCTTACTTATAAAGTGCTCAACCTCCAATTTTCTAAGTAATGTGGGACTTAGAACTCACACTTGTTTCTCAATAATCTCCTCCTCAAGTGTGAGTCCATCCACTATACTCCCCCTCAAGTGAAAGCTCTTTCATCCACATGCTTGTACCATCATTGAGAGACAACCTTATCTCGTCATGGCCACTTCAACGGGATACGCAGCCTGACCACTATGTCAGGAAGACTTTCGACAGAGGGAGCTGATCCCTTACTTGAACCATCGACTCTGATACTGCTAATGGATCATCATGAGGGGAAAGCATTCACATTCGGTCAAACACTCATCTAAAAGTCAAAGACTCACCCAAACAAGTGAGAGAGACACCACATATTCACCAAAAACCTTAAGGTGATAGATGTATGGGTCCTCTTACTTATACATTTCTCAACCTCCACTTTTCTAAACATTGTGTGACTTAGAACTCACACTTATTTCTCAACACTTGGTTTTGGTTTTTCTATGAATTTGTGGTTGATTCTAAGTGTGTAATTATTGTAGTTTGGCTTCTTTTCAGTGTGATTTCTCTTAGGTTTTATAGGATAGAATTAGGGTAGAATTTTAGTGAGTAAGTGTGTGAAAATTCTGAGTGTGTGAGAGTTTGTTAGGATAAGAATTAGTGAAGTTGTGTGTGATTTGTGTGTTGTATCTGTGTGATGAGGGTAAGGGAAAAATGAGTGGAAATTTGCAAAGGTTGATTGAGATATTTTCTTGGTGTATCTAAGTGTATGGATGATGGTGAGATGTGATGAGAGTGAAAAAGTTTTGTAAAATTTGAGAAGTTTGTATTGTTTTATTATGAATGAAAGTTGTATGTGGGAGATTTTACATGGAATGTATGGTGATGTGCATGATGATGTAATCATGAGTAATAATGAGATATTTTTGTCTTTTATGAAAATTTGTTGACTTTACATTGAAAATGAATTGATTGTGTGAAATAAAAAATGGTTGATAAATTTTTGTTGGTTTTTTGACTTGATGCAAAATAAAATATGTGACTTATTTTTTGGTATTTTGGTTTTAATGAAAATGTTGTAGATTTTTAAAAAGTGGAAAATAAACTATAGTAATTAAAATAAAAATAAAAAAATAAAATGATTTTTTTTATAAACAAAATTATATTCAATAAGCTGGTACTAAGGGTACCACAATCCAATAAACATGTTACAAGGAAATAAAACAAACTACAACCAAGAGTCCATTACTCCAACACAATAAATACTAAGCCTACAGAAAGTCACTTGGATATTTATACCAATCATAAAAATTGCATATAATTCTAGGATAAGAACTTAAGGACAACCACCACCAAGAATAGCTAATAATTCTGATAAAAATTTCCACAGGATTTCTAAAACTATCATTAAACATGATTTAGTTCCTTATCTACCATATGCTCCAACACGACATAAACTAGATTAACCCTGCAGATGAATTAGATGCCATCCGATGATTTTCCAAACCAGCTCAATAAGTGCTCAGGACAATTACCTGCAGCTGGTGGTTCGTTTCTAATCTAATCCCCAACCGTCTTTCAAACCAAACGAATACACGGACAACGAATGAAGATGTGATCAACGTCCTGCTCAGCATTAAAACAAAACACGCAAACCTTCTCATGTACATTAGATACAACACCTCTAGCCGTAAGATTCTCTCTCGTAGGTAATCTATCTAATAATAGTCTCCACCCGAACATCTTTATTTTCAACGGAATGGAATTAAAATATGAAGCAATTATCTTTAAACTAATGTAAAAAAGACAAACAATCAGATGGAATGAAATTGCCCGAACAAAATTAGGGTACGACAGATGCAAAATTAAAAATTTTGTTACTTTAATACGTTTATCACATTTGTTAGATTGTCATCAAATTTTTAGTATTGTTGCCGGAATTTGTTGGATTATGTCAAGAAGACAATTTTTGTTCTTTGTTTTTTTTTAATTGTTAGATTTAGTAATAAATTTTCTTTGTTTCTATTTATTTTATTTGATTCTTTATTGTGATTGTTATTTTATTTTTATTTTCTATTTTTTTTTTAATTTCTAATTTAGTTTTTATTTATTAGTTTAATTGCAACTTTGATTCTCCTATTTTTATTTTTATTTTTTGTTCCCTTATTTTAAAATTCGAATTTCTGGTCTTTTCATGTAAGTTTTTTTTTTTGAAATTTTAGTTCTCTTCTAATTTAAGGTCAAATTTTAATGACATGGTAGTCAATTTAACGATGTGTTACAGCTACTTATGCCACAATTATTTCGACGTCATTTATTTTTATTATTTATTTGATAATAATAGAATTAATTTATTTTAATAATAATATAAATTATTATACTTCTAAAAAACAAACTTTTAAAATACAATGAATTTTTAATTATTTTATTTCAGAATATATTTTTAATTATATATTATTTTTTAGATTTAATTATATATTAATTTTTAAAAAATTTGAAGAATTATTGACTTTTAATCTTAAAATTAAAATTTTGCAAAACAGTCGGACCCGTGCTACTTAGGATATTAGGGTGAGTTGGTGCCATCAAAGTCACTGAAGCTTAATTAAAATATTTTAGCAACTTAAATATATATCATTTTAAATCACACCAGTAAAATTCAAAGAAATATTTGTAAGTGCCAAAGAAATAGTTGGTCCACCATAGAATTTGTCAAAATATTTGTAAGCAAACAGTTTTATAAGTGCTAAAGAAATATAAAATTCAAAGCAGTTGCAACTATAACTTTCCATCAAAATAGCATGATTGTGGTCCCACGGTTAGATTAATTATTTAATTAATTAAATATGAATTGATATAATTAATTATTAATTAATTATATTATGATCTATTATTATTAAACACTAAATAGATGAATTGCTTGATTGAGTTATATGTCTGAATTAATTGTGATGGGTTGTACAATTCAGTTAAGCTCAATGAAAAGCCCTTACCCTCAGCCGTTTAGTTATTTAAGTGTCTTCCCATTAAACAATTAACATAATCCGAAAACCCTAAACAACAAAGAAAGTAGTAATCCTTTCATAATCAGTATCCCTGACGGTAATCTCCCCAATACAACAAGGTACATCGTTCCTTTTTTTTTTTTTTTTTTTAAGCAAGAGATATATTATATACGGGTACAAAGGGTACCCTCCAGCATACAACAAGGAAGGCCGAGAGAAACAAAACCTCGCCAAAAAGCAAAACAGATTACAAACCAAATGCACTTACGATATAAAAAACAACGGATCCTTATCAAAATCGTATAAGCTGCAGTTGGGGTGAATAATTTCTCCTACAAAAGACCATTTCCACATAGTCAATTTAATCTTCCAAACTATATCGAGAATGTTCCAAGTCGCATTGATAAATATAACCTCGTTCCTAACCATCCAAATACCCCTACACACCGCCAACCAAATACTACTCTCCCGACCTTTCGAGAAATTTCTGGACTTTCCAAATGAGTACCAATGAATAAAGCCGCTCTTGAAATCCATGCCGACATCAACCGAGCAACCAAACCAAATAGAGATTTCTTTCCACACCAATATCGCGACCTTGCACTTTAACAACACATGATCCAAAGTTTCGGGCACCGACGAACAAAAGGAGCAAACCGTGTCAGAATAATCGGCCATAATACCTTTATTAAAAAGAGATATCTTCGAAGGTAATTTATTCAAGATACACCGCCAACCGAAAGCTTTGATATTGGAAGGAACCGACGCCCTCCACACCAACTCCAACGCCTCGTCGTGACGATTGACAGGCCCCAACGGAATGAAACGGGCGAAAGCTAAAGAGTAGTATGAACTCACTGAGTAACCACCGTCGGCCTCCAACAACCACTGCACCGAATCTTTCCTATCACTGATCGAAAAAAACCGGGCTAAAAAACCTGATAAAGAACCTCCAGAACCTGCATTATCTAAAGCAGAAACATAACCTGCCAAAGAAACAATACCTACAGAGGCCAAAGAATTTGATACGTGGTCCATATCAGCCAGCGTATCAGTACCAATAGAATGAACAGACCAAAATTCTGTAGCTGCACCTGCATCAGCGGAAAAGGGAATGGAAGCATCAGCTGCAACCGTAACATTACATACGTGGTCCACATCAGCCAGCGTATCAGTACCAATAGAATGAACAGACCCAAATTCTGTAGCTGCACCAGCATCAGCGGAAAAGGAAATGGAGGCAACAGCTGCAACCGTAACATTACCATTCGAGCAGCAGAACCATCCGTAATTCTTGAGACAGAAACAGACGAAGCCATAAAACGCTGTCCAACAACCTGAGCCGGTATTGTTGATTATTCTTGATATTATAATATGTTATGATTTATATTTATCATTATTAAATTAAATTCTTCAATGGGTGTCAGAGCTGGTTAGACACATATTATAACTATTATTTTTCTTTTCAAGAATACATGTGTTTTATTCTATATTTAAAAATTATATGAATTATGACTTGTATTATTTATGCATCCATCTGTTTCATATTTAAATGACGATTTATAAATTTTAGATGCATAAACATATAATTGAAAATCATAAGATTTCGTCATAATTAATTATGAAATTATAGTGTTTTTTTTATCACGTGTCTAATATATAAGAGTTTTCAATATGGAATAATCCCTTGGTGATCTTGATGATTCTTAAAATTTTGGTAAAATTTAATAAAGGAAGATGAATTCTTCCAAATCATTATCGTGCGTGTCACATAGTGTGAATTTATGGAAAGTTTCTTGAGTAAATCTTTCATGAATTTATGGAAAGTTTCTTGAGTAAATCTTTCATCCAAATAATTAGCATTAATTATTTTGTTTGTTTTGAAAATTTTTTTTTGGGTACTTTATGCCACACATTTTATACAATTTATTCGTGAAATTAATTTTAATTGTAACTGTTGTCAAAATGTTGTATACAATATTTTGGGATAAAATATTTCTCTTTTTTTTTGTAAGCAAGTAGATTCATTCAAACCGAGAACTAAGGGTTCTCGAAACCTGTTTGCAAAAGAAACTAGATAAAGGCTCTCACCAAAAAAGATATTGAAAACCAATTGCCCCTACGATAAATAAAATAACGGATTTTTACAAAAAATCGTAAAAATTACAATTGGTTTTAACAATATCGCCTATGAAGGACCACTTCCAAGAAGAGACCTTAATATTCCAAACCATATCAAGAACATTCCACGAGTGCCTCTCGAAAATAATGCTATTCTTGAGAGTCCAAATATTCCACCAAACCGCCAACGAAATAACACCCGCCTTCTTTGATAAAACATTCCTAAATAAGCAAAAATTAAACCAACTTGAAAAACTATGATGGAAACACCCATCGTCCAAAACCGAAATATCCACAAAACCAATCCACTCCCTTATTTCTCTAACTCTTATACAATGTGCTATAATAATTTATTTTAATATTATTTTAAAAAGAAAATCAAATTCATTTCTCCACCTACTATTTTAATATAGTCTCACCCAAAAATTATGTACATTTCTTTAATGTGGTGTTATTGTTTTTCTGAAGGCTTTTTTACATATATGTTAAATTTGTGCTGATAAAATTGAAACAAACACGAGAGACATTAGCAATAACACCAACATATTCTGCAGGCTATGTCAAAAACACGAGATGTAGTTAAAACTTTCATATCATTAATTTGTGTATTTTTTATGATAGGAGTTGATGAATGAACATTCAACAAGTCCACTTGGAAAAACTGATGCTACTGTCAAACCTTCTCAGAAAAACAATGTAATTTATAGTACCTACGCATTGTGCATATAATAAAGCTAAAAATATTTTGCAACTAATTTTCATGTTTTGTGATTAGTTGGAGGGCTCTACGTCCGAAATAGATGTAGCAGCAACTTTGCAACCCATTTCATAAAAAAAGAATGAGCCAACTTTACACTTAGTTGCTCCTAAACAAAAGGCATTTCTCCTAATTTTCCTATATTTTATTTTTACTCCTTTTCAATGCACGAATTGAATTATACTATTATAACTATAAACATTCTCTTAAAATTTTCAGCAGGGTATTGCGATAAACGTTGAGGAAGCAAATACATCAAATAATGTCAAGACAATAACATCATCAACCAATTTAGAATTAGTAATCATCAAACCTATTAGTGTAAAACATCTTAGGATGCAAACTCATTCTTTTTTTTTACAAGTAAGGGAATAACACTGAATTTCTTTTGGTTTCTATCTTTTTTATTCTATTCGTAATGAAATCTGACTCTTCTAAATAAGGTTGATGCTGTAAATATTAAAACTTAAACACATTAGCATTTTTTATTGTATTTGAGTATGTGTAGGAACTTGGTGATGAACAAGTAGCCATGACTTCTTTTTCCATTGCCTCTAAAGAGACCAATGATCAAGGTGAATAATTTGAATATATTTTTATTTCTTACGTTACTTCAACCTTCATCACCCTTTTGAGTATGAACTTTTTCCTCTCAGAATTTGTGTAGTTTCTTGGAATGACGAGGCTTTCAAGAATGTAAGCTCAAATATTGAGGAACATATACCTAATATTGAGGAACATTTATCTAAGGAAATTGAGTAATCTGGTGGATCACAAAAAAGTCTTTGTATCGCCAATGAAGCATTTAACAAAATGATGAAATCTGCAAGGCTTCATGATTGTGAGTTTTTGTTGATAATATATGAACTTCCATTTGTGGTGGACATTAATCCTAGTCTTTCTAAATGCAGAGATAATGTGTAGTTTCTTTTTATAAAGGATATGTTTTCTGAACTAGACCATATCACCACGAGCCTTTTACATTCCCATGTGTTTATGTATTTGTTGAGTAATATTTTGTATCCCTTTTGCAATCCCACGTGTTCCTTCATTTTGAACCTGTTGTGAAAAACGATGCCTTTAAAGAAAGTATAAATGGTTTTCTTGATGAACAAGAACCAAAACAAGGGTTAGGGTTTAACGGAAAAGAAACCAAGAAGAAGAAGAAGAGAACAACAAGGATTGGGCAAATATAAATTCTGTTTACTATTCACTTTTTCATTAAAGTCACAAATGATTACAAGTGAATATCACAATTTGCCACACTCAACAAACTGAGTGTACTAGCCTATTTATAGACAAACTGCGTAACTTGCAGCCCTAGAAACCTAAACAATTGGATCCTTAACACAAGGCCCAATTCGACAGAATAATATTTCGATACTACATACATATTAGAACAGACTTCGACTATAGCATGTAACAATAAGGTATCAGCATGTGAACAAGCTTCGACTGCATGCTTGCCCCCTGTCGAAATACACATGAAAACTTCTCCTTCGACATAGCATGAGTTCGACCCAAATCTCACAAATCTCTACCTTGGATCTAACTCAGCAACAAGAGAATCAACTAGCTTTCATCATGCAGCTTTATCAACTGCATACAGTGGAAGAACTTGCAACTTGGCAATGTTTTGGTGATCATATCAGCAGTATTATCTTCAGTCGAAACCTTCAGCACCTGGACTTCACCACGCTCGATTATCTCTCTGACAAAGTGCAGCCTCACATCAATATGCTTAGTTCGCTCATGATAGGCTGAATTCTTCGACAGGTGTATTGCACTTTGACTATCACATTTAACAGTGATACTTCGACCTTGAAGTTTCAGCTCCTTTGCAAAACCTTCAAGCCACAATGCTTCTTTCACAGCTTCAGTGAGGGCAATATATTCAGCTTCAGTGGTTGATAATGCAACAACCTTCTGTAGCGTCGCTTTCCAACTGATTGCTGTGCCAAACATTGTGAAAACATATCCATAAATAGACTTTCTGGAATCCATACAACCTGCATAATCAGAGTCAACAAATCCTTCGATTTCGACTATGCTATCACCATCACAGGCTCCACCATAAATCAAGACTCTTTCCAGAGACCCATTTATGTACCTGAGAATCCACTTTACAGCTTGCCAGTGTGCCTTTCCAGGATTGGCCATATACCTGCTCACAAGGCTCACCCTATATACTATGTCTGGCCTCGTACATACCATAACATACATCAAAGAACCCACTACACTAGCATATGGAATGCTACTCATATAGATTCTTTCAGCTTCAGTACTCGAACTTTGAGTAGTACTAAGCTTAAATTGAGGATTTGTAGGTGTCACAACAGGCTTTGAATTTGACATACCAAACTTGTCGAGAAGCTTCCTTAGGTATGTCTCTTGAGATAAGCACAACTTCGACTACTTTCTATCTCTCCGGATGTCAATCCCAAGAATCCTGGCTGCAGCTCCCAGATCCTTCATTTCGAACTCCTTACTGAGTTCAGCCTTCACCTTCGTTACATCCTCAACACTGTTGCTATCTATGAGGATATCATCCACATACAGCAGCAACATAACAAGTGAGTTTCCAGGTCGAAATCTGAAGTAAACACAGTGATCGAACTGACTTCTAGTGAAACCAATGTGTGCCATGAACTTGTCGAATCTCCTGTTCCATTGTCGAGGAGATTGTTTCAGGCCATACAAAGACCTATTTAGCTTGCACACATAGTCTTCTTTACCCTTTGCTGCATACCCTTCAGGTTGAAGCATCAGGATCGTTTCATCTAGATCACCATACAGAAATGTTGTCTTCACATCCATTTGCTCAAGTTCCAAGTCGAACTTTTCCACCATGACCAACAACATTTGAATGGATCTATGCTTTACAACAGGTGAGAACACATCATTGAAGTCGACTCCTTTTTTCTGAGTGAACCCCCTAGAAACCAGCCTCGCCTTAAAGCGCTTCGACATCACTAATTCGGTTCCTTCCTTGACCTTGAAAATTCACTTATAGCTGACTAACCTTGCTCATGCAGGTTTCTCAATCAACTCTCAAGTGTTATTGTCATGAAGAGATTTCATCTTGTCATCCATGGCCTTTCGCCATTCAGTCTTGTTTCGACTCCTTATAGCTTCCTTGTAATATCTAGGTTCTTCGTCAAGTACATCACTTGCAGAGATTAAAGCAAAAGCTATAAGATCTGCATAACCAAGTCTCTGAGGTGGCTTGATGACTCTTCTCGACCTATCTCTTGCCAGTAGGTAGTCATCGACAGTTTCCTCAGTCTCTTCAGCATCTTGCTCTTCGACTTCATCAGGGCTATGCACTTCAGCATCACTATGCTCCACCTCAACAGGCATCTCTACCTGTTCCAGCTCCTCTTCAGAGATTTCTGCACTTCGACCAACATCACCAGTTTTCTTGAAAGCCATTTCGACCTCATTGAAAACTACATCACGACTTGTGATACATCTTCTGTGACCTGGTTCTAGGCACCACAGCCTATAACCCTTGACTCCCTGAGGATATCCAAGGAACATGCATCTCAGAGCTCTAGGTTCGACCTTGTCTTGCCTAATGTGAGCATAGGCTAAATAGCCAAATACTCTCAGTTTGTCGAGATCTGGTGGATGATTCGACCAAACTTCTTCAGGTGTCTTCATTCCCAGCGCAGTCGAGGGACATTTATTTATCAGATAGGCTGCTGTCGAAACAGCCTCTGCCTAGAACACCTTCTTCAATCCAGCACTAACCAACATGTATATAACCCTTTCAAGGATCGTTCGATTGAATCTCTCAGCTAAGCCATTTTGTTGAGGAGTACCTACTACAGTCTTATGCCTTGCAATCCCAGACTCAACACAGTAACGGTCGAACGCTTCATTGCAGAACTCAAGGCCATTGTCGGTTCTCAACCTCTTAACCTTTCTGCTAGTTTGAGTTTCGACCAGAACCTTCCAACTTTTGAAATTCTCAAAAGTTTCATCCTTCGTCTTCTGAATGAATACCCATAACTTTCTGGAATAGTCATCAACAATGGATAGACAATACCTTGCACCTGAGTGTGAATGGTTCCTTGCAGGCCCCCAAAGATCAGCATGAATGTAATCAAGGGATCCATGTGTTTTTTGCTTGCCTTTGTTGAACTTCGCCCTACAGGATTTACCAAATACACAAGATTCACAAAACTCCAGCTTTTCGACTTTGTCACCTCCTAGCAGGTTCTGCTTCCCCAATTCGACCAGGCCTCTTTCGCTGACATGACCCAATCTCATGTGCCATAAATCTGTCTTCGACACAGGTTTCGTGGATACAACATTTGTCGAACCACTTACAACCTCAGCCTCAAGGGTATACAAGCCTTGGTTTTTCACGCCTCTCAAGACTTCCTTCGACCCTTTCATGACTTTCAGGATACCTTGCTCTCCTTTGAAGACATATCCTTTCTTGTCGAATTCACCAAGAGAAATTAAATTTCTCTTAAGGTCAGGTACATACCTAACCCCAGTCAATAGCTTTATTGACTCATCATGGAGCTTGAATCTAACATATCCAATACCTGCAATCTTACAAACTTTATTGTTCCCCAGCAGCACTGATCCACCATCTTGATCACACAATTCTTCAAACACATTCTTGTTTGGAGTCATATGCCAAGTACATCCAAAATCCATAATCCACTATTTGCAAGAGTTGCTGCTCGACACCACAAGGACATCAGATGATTCATAACCATCTTGTACAATAGCTGCATTCCCATTGTCCTTACCTCCATGATTATTCAGGCGCTCAGGGCACACCTTTCTTGTGTGACCCTCCTTCTTACAGTGATAACATTTGATACCAGACATATCACCACCATAAGACTTCTGCTGAACCTTTCCTTTCTTCTTGTCAAACCTACCATCTTTCTTCGACGATCTTCCTTTCACAGACAACCCTTCGCCAAGTGATGAAGGTTTCTGCTCCTTTCTTTCGTTCAAGTCCTTCGAATACAAGGCTGCTTGAACTTCTTCAAAGGTCAGGGACTCTCTTCCATACAAGAGAGTTTCTTTGAAGCAAGCATGCGATCTGGGCAAAGCACACAACAACAACAACGCTTGATCTTCATCATCGATCTTCACATCAATATTTTTAAGATCAAGAATCAGCTTGTTGAACATATCCAACTGCTCAGCCAAAACTTTGTCTTCACTCATCTTGAATGAATACAAAGCTTGCTTCAGGTACAAACGATTTACCAACGATTTGGTCATGTACAAGCTTTCAAGCTTCACCCATAATCCCGATGCCGTCGTCTCTTTTGATACCTGCTGTAGCACCTTATCACCAAGGCTCAACAATATCGCGCTGTGTGCTTTCTCGATCATTACCGTATTTTCTCTTATCGTCAACGTAACATCCATGGCTGCCATTCCCTTCAACGCTTCCAAACATCCCTGCTGCACCAGTAGGGCTTTCATCTTCAAGCGCCACAGACCGAAATCGTTCACTCCAGTGAACTTTTCAATCTCATACTTTATTGAAGACATCTTCTCCACGCTCACCGCACCAATTTGTTGTGAAAAACGATGTCTTTAAAGAAAGTATAAATGGTTTTCTTGATGCACAAGAACCAAAACAAGGGTTAGGGTTTAACGGAAAAGAAACCAAGAAGAAGAAGAAGAGAACAACAAGGATTGGGCAAATATAAATTCTGTTTACTATTCACTTTTTCATTAAAGTCACAAATGATTACAAGTGAATATCACAATTTGCCACACTCAACAAACTGAGTGTACTAGCCTATTTATAGACTAACTAGGTAACTTGCAGCCCAATAAACCTAAACAATTGAATCCTTAACACAAGGCCCAATTCGACAGAATAATATTTCGACACTACATTCATACTAGAACAGACTTCGACCATAGTATGTAACAATAAGGCATCAACATGTGAACAAGCTTTGACTGCATGCTTGCCTCCTGTTGAAATACACATGAAAGCTTCTCCTTCGACACAACATGAGTTCGACCCAAATCTCACAGAACCTTTGAATTTAATTTTTGATCTTTAATTGACTTTGTTATGCGTTCTGAATGAAAATAAATAATTCATCAGAAACTCATTCAATGCAAATAAATTTTTGTCGGATAAAAATAAATAGTTTTTGTGTGTTTAGAGTTGTTTTTTGATTTATATGAGATAAAGCTTATTGTTATGTCTGTAAACTATTAATTTCTTGTTATGTTTTTTAAATTTTCTTTTAGGATGAATTTGAACAGAAAAAGTTGAAGATTTCTTCTCAAAATTCAACTGTTCCAGGAGAGGATGAAGCTGATTTTCAACCTATGGTTGAAAATGCCGCCTAATTTGGATATATGGGTGGAGTCATTTGGAAAGAAGAAAGGGAGGGTATTTGGTCTTGGAACCATTGCCAAGACTCTGGTTCCATTATCAACTCAACCAAGTCTTTCGAGTAACTCTCAAGAGGTTGATGATTTGAGAAGTCAAGTCCATGCTCTCAATGCATCATTGCAAAGACAAGAACATGAGAAGTTAGAGATGAAGCAACAATTGCAACGACAAGAAAAAAAGATGATTGAAATGAACAATAAACTTTCATTGTTAATGAATCATTTAGGATTTGCTGCATCTTATTCTCATCCACCTCAAGCCAATAATGAAACTGATAATCCAAGTGAAGATGATGGTGTGAATCAGATGAAGACATTAGTGAACACATTAGTAGTGAATTTTTATTTGAATTGGTTTTTCTTGTTAACTAGTTTGAAATTTGAATTGTTTTTTCTTATTAATTTGGTTGGACAAGTGATTATTAGTAACTTGATTGTGTCATTTTTAGTAATGTAACTCTAGAAGTATTTGTTATTGACTTTATAGTAATGTTTGGTTGCTTTAAAAATTTGAATGTGATTAGTGTTGCATTGGCTTATTCAAATTAGATTTTTATTTTTATATTATCGTTACTTTGATATTTAACATTAATTATAATATTTTAAATATGAATTAAACACAATTAATAATAAAAATTAACCTGAGAGAGAAATTTCCTGCGAATTTATCTGCGGATTTTCAATTTGCTGCAATTTTTCCTGCGACAATTTCAATTATCTACGGTATTGTAGCGAACGATTTTTGTCGGTGACGTGACCACCTTATCGCTGAAGTTTGGGTTTTCCTCCTCAAGGAGAAAATGGTGCTACTTTCTGATTTCTTATTTATCCCGTGAAGCTGGAAGGGAAAGGGAAGCTATCTAAAACTAACCTTGCACGCGAATATTTAACTGAACAAATGCTTTTAAAGAGATTGGGGAGTCCGGGGTCAGGTTATACAATGGGGAGTTGTCAATTACCCATCCTATATGTGGTTATCCACAGGATATTAGCTTTAGGTCTCGCTTTGTAATTGATAGTGTTTATCTGTTAATGGGTTGGGAAAATTTCTTGGGAAGTATGAGTGAGTGAGATTTTGTTTGTGTTCGGGTTACTCCAGATGTTTTTGGTAAGGTACTGGACCTAAGTTTTGATTGATGTGTGAAGGTACTGGACCTAGAGTTTTTGATTAGTATGCTCGCTAAGATTTCGCAATCTTATGCCTACGTATTCCCGTTTAAACGAAACAGAGAATCAGAGCAATCGTAGTTCCTCCTATTCTAAGGGAGGAAAAAGATATTTGGTGTCTTGTTCAAAGCCCAAGATTGAAGCTAAAAGGTTGAGTATTTGTGTCTTGTTCAAATCCCAAGATTGAAGCTAAAAGGTTATTGAGAGGGAATTTGTCATCTCTAAAGAGAGATCGTTGATTTTTGTGTGCCTTGATCAAAGCACAAGGTTGATGCTAAAAGGTTAATTGACTCGGCTAGGGGATTTCTTTATACAAAGCCTAAGAGGAGGCTAGAGGTGACCGACTCAACAAGAGAGTGTTTTATCCGTCTTATACAAAGCCTAAGATTGAGGCTAAAAAGAGACCGACTCTTTGGGGATATCATTATACAAAGCCTAAGAGGAGGCTATAAGTTTGACTTTTCCAGGGAAAAATGTTCTATCTGTCTTGTATAAAGCCCAAGATTGAGGCTAAGAGGGGATTTTGACTCCACCGGGGAGGTTTGTATGTGTCTTGTACAAAGCCCAAGATTAAGGCTAAAATGGGAAATTTAACTGACTCGGGGTGAGGATATTTTTATGTGTCTTGTACAAAGCCCAAGATTGAGGCTGAAATGAGTTTGAATCTGCTTGGGAAACCATTCCTCAAAGCCTAAAAGAAGGCTGGGAGGAGGTGACTTCACTGGGGAAAATGTTTGTCCTAGGCTTAAGAGAAGGTTTTGAAGATTTATGTCTTGTACAAAGCCCAAGATTGAGGCAAAAAAAAGGTTTTGACTCAACAAGAGAGTGCTTTTATCTGTCCTGTACGAAGCCTAGGATTGTGGCTGAACAAGCTGGAGAAATCATCATACCTAAGAGGAATTTGACTTCTGCTAGGGGAAATCCTTATACCAGGCCTACGAGGAGGTTGGAAAAGATGGACTCAACAAGAGAGCATTTTTACCTGTCCTGTACAAAGCCCAGGATTGAGGCTAAAAGGGTGGACTCAACAAGAGAGTGCTAAAAAGGTGATTGACTCAACAAGAGAGTCTTGAAAAGTTGATGGACTCAACAAGAGAGTCTGAAAAGTGATTGACTCAACAAGAGAGTCTGAAAAGTTGGTGGACTCAACAAGAGAGTCTGAAAAGGTGATTTACTCAACAAGAGAGTCTGAAAAGGTTATTGACTCAACAAGAGAGTCTGAAAAGGTTAGCTCCGCTGGGGAGAATCATTTGTACAAAGCCCAAGAGGAGGCTAACTATCATGAGGAAATAAAAGATCATTATACAAAGCCTAAGATGAGGCTATCTTCTGCTGGGGATTATTGGGATCCCGAGGCAGGTCCAAATGGGGAATCAACTCTTGCTGAGGATTACAGAAGAGTTGAGGTATCAGAGACCTTGAGGTTCTGATTTGGGATAGTGTTATACTGATGATGAACTGACCCTGGCTAGGGATTTTTAGGAGAGAGACTGGGTTTTCTCCTGTGTTTGTAGGGAACTTGAGAATCTCTTTGAGACTCAAGGGGATTAGACTGTCCAAGTTTACTGGTGTGGAAGAGTTTTATCTTTTGTATGATGCCCAAGAGGACGCACGGGCATTAAGGGATGAGAATCAACCCTAAAGTGGCCTGAGGTCTGACACTGGAAAGAATGCTCTAGCAAAGGATGACTAAGTTCTGTCTTATACCTTTAAGAGGTCGTCAGGGTCCTTATATTAAGCCTAAGAGAAGGAATGAGAACTTCTAAGAAGCCGGAGGGTCCTTGTACAAAGCCCAAGAGGAGGCGGGGATGCTTTTAGGAAGCCTGTAGGTCCCAAAACAAGAAAAGTTCAAGAAATGCTATTCACCGAGAATAGATCATTTAGTGAAAGTTCTGTGATTTGAAGAAACTCAGGAGATGTTATTCACAGAGAATAGATCAACTCCGGGGAGTAGAATTTCTTTGACAATTTCTAGGGGTGACAGTCTGAGAAAAGTTTCACCAAGAATACTGCCTTTCTCTTTGTTCCATATTGTTTAACCCCAAGAGAAGGGAAGGCTGTATCTGGAAATCCTATGGAGGATCTAGTTTTGTTTGTATTTAAGAGTGACCAACAGGGCTTTACCTAGTTCTAGACCTAGTTGCCGGGGAAAACTCTAAATAACTATACTAGTATATATACAGTTGATATATGATAAGTATTTTAAAAGGGTATGAAAGAAGACTAACCATACGCAGCTTCCCATAATACAGTTATATATATCTGACATGTATTTAAAAGAATGAAAGAAGACTCACAGTGTGCAGCTTCCCACAATACACACACACACATATATATATATATATATATATATATATATATATATATATATATATATATATATATATATTAAAGCGAGTAAATGAAAGCGGATAAAACTTACAGGTGAGCAAGCTTCCATGCTGTATTGTTAGTTGTTCAAAGAAATTAAAGAAACTTTTGATAACAATACATATATTTGAATCTAAATCAAAAGGGAATTATTTTGAAAAGATTTAGGGGCTTATACTCAAGGAGAGGCCCAAAGAGTTTGACAGTGATCGCACCGTTGTTTTGAATATTATACCGGGACTTATACAACGACTGAGGCACAAAAAGGTTTATGTACAATAAGGGTTGGGTCTTACAACTCAAGGAGAAGCCCAAAGATTATTTAAAGAAAAGAAATGGGACTTACAACACAAGGGTAGGCCCAGATGATTTTCTTGTTAGAAAATGGCGACCGCGCCAAGATTTTTTTAACGCAGAGGGACTTATACAATGTCTAAGGCCCAAAAAGGTTTTGGTTAAAAAAAAATTGGGTCTTACACTCTATTAGAGGCCCATGAGTAATTTTATGAAAAAAGAATGGGGCTTACAACTCAGGGAGAGGCCCAAGTGGTTTTATTTTGAACTGGCGATCGCGCCGAGATTTTTGACAACACCGTGAGTCTTATACAATGACTGAGGCCCAAACTATTTTGGTTTCAAAGAGGGGTTGGGTCTTACACTCTATTAGAGACCCAAAAAGTTTGAAAATGAATAAAGATGGGTCTTATAGCTCAAGGAGAAGTCCAGTTGATTTTGTTAAAAAGGCGACGATCGCGCCGAACTTTTGAAAATATACAGAGGGACTTATACAATATGTGAGGCCCAAATTTGTTTTATTTACAAAGGGGTAGGACTTACACTCTATCAAGAGGCCCAAAGTGTTTGAAAAAGGTTGATGAGGGTGGAATTAATCAAAACCCTAATTTTGTTTAAAAATTAATAAAAATTATGGAAAACATGTGAAAAATGAGTGGTGATCTTGGATCAATGTTTCAAAAATCATGTTTTTATCCACAAAATGATTGAAAACCAATTAAGTTTGGAAAATCAAGAAGGAAAAAATATTTTAAGTGTTAAAAAAAAAATAAAAATTAATTCTTTGCAAAAATATCAAGTATATGAAATAAATAATATTTTTGAGAATTTTTATAAAATAAAATATTTTAACATTTTTGTGAATTATTAAAAAAAGAATCAACTCAAAATCATTAAAATTCAGAGAGAAATTAATTTTTGAATCAATTAAATAAAATCACAAAATTCAAATATTTGAATATTTGAAAAAGGCACCAAGAACACGCGCGCGTTCTGATTTTGCCCAGATTTGCATTTTCTCATCAATCTCACTGAATACTTGATGAAATCACACAATCCACATATCAATATACTCGTTTTTACCTCAAGATCATGTCTATGGTCTTTAATTTCATTTATTTTAAGCATGGAATAAGAAATCAAAGAGAAACCTCAAAAACCCTAAATTCTGCATGAAGGCTGAGAAATTTGATACACGACTCATCCAAAGCAATTAATGGAGGGGAAACACTCCATACATGATTATGAACATATGGCAAAATTATTGTGTGAGGAAATATGCATGAATCATGAGATGACCAAGTTTAGGCTTACTTGAAGGTCGTGGCAGCAAGAGCAACTTGATTTTTGAGTTGGAGGTGTTACAGATGAGTTGTGATGATCTGAACAGCTTCCCTACACCATATGGAGTGTGTTTGAAAGCTTGGATTGGTTTGAAATGGACTGGAACAGATTGTGGCACCTCAGCTGCAACTTTGTTGAAAACTTGAGCAAATGGATGGTGATTTTGTGAAATTGATGTTCCAGATGTTGTTTTAGTGTTTGATCAGCTCGCATATGATGTTTATGAGGTATGTGTGTGATTGGTTTGTTTGGAAACACTTTCTAATTCAAAACCCGATAATAGCTTGCATTAGAAGGCATTTTTGGAAGTGAGAGGGTGATTTTGAGAAAGGCAAGTGTTATAGGCCTTTGGTGTACTCAAACTGATCAGAAATGAGGTCTATTTATAGTGTGTCAAGTTTGTTTTGCAAGAAATAGGGAATGGAAACTGCAGCAGGCCTTTGGCTAATGTGGATCAAATGGAATCTCTAGTCTCCTCTAGCCATTGACTTGAGATTAGAGCACAGGCCTATGGTTCCATGATTCAAGGATAAGGCTTGACTGAAGTGTTCATCTTTGCTCTGATACATGCCACCTCTAAGCATCCATTAAATGTTCCAAAACAAAATTGGAGTCTTGGCCTCCTTTAGGCTTTTTAGGTTTGGCATGGCTATGGTAGATTTTGGGACTTTGGAGGCTGATAGATCAGTGCTTGTCCCTTCTTTGTTCCCCCTTGAGGTGTGTAGATGGATAACCATGCTTTTTGTTGCACAATTTGATCAAATCGAGCCCTTATGCACAAATCTGCCTTACTAAGACAGTTTGCAGCAAGGCATGTTGCAGCTGTCATAACTCCTAGCTCAGATGGAATTTGATGGAATTCTTGGACATTTTGGAAAGCTGATATATCCTATTTCAACATGATGTCCAACTTTGGTTTTGATCCAACTTGAATTACAATGAAAAATGCCTCTACATTTTGGAAAAAATAAGGCAGATTCTGACTTAGTGAAAATTTCACTAAGTGTTGGAAAAATGTCACTTTTGTGTTTTCAGCCATTTTGATCACTCCATAACTTGAAATCCATGAGGAATTGGAATAAGGTGTAGTTGACACTTTTAAAGTATACCATGAGATGACTTTATTCCATAACTTAGAAAAATTCTAAGTTTTTATGGTTACCCCTTTTACAAGTTGTAATACCCCAAAATTTGCTCTCCCTTTTTGGCATCCTAGCATAGCATTATCATATATCATATCATATCCCTTTCATTAGCATTGCATTGCATCTTTCACATAGGAAAATGAAGCATAGCATCCTTCTTACCATCAAGGCATGTGATCAGGTAAAAGGTGGATAATCAAGGAACCATTCAAGGCATAAAGAGGTCAAACAAGTTCACTCAAGGTAAGCCAAGAGGAGCTCCACCAAATGAAGGGAAAAAACCTCAAAATAGATAGGTCATTGGTTCAAAATCATCCTCAAGTGGCACATCTCATCATCCTTTAAGAGGATACACAACATACTCTGAGAAATTTGAAATTGAAGACTGCACATTTTTCTCCTAGGAGGAGGGTACCAAAATTAGGGTTTCCAATTAAATCAGGGTATCTTTGATTTTTTGGGCGAAACTTGATGTCATGGTATTTTATATGTCCTTAAGTGTATGGATGTAGAAAATTGCCTCTCAATTGGTTTTAGAAGTGGTTCAATTGGGAGAAAGATAAAAAATCAGGAAATTTAGGGCCAAGTCAAATAATCAGAGGAAAAAGTCAACTCTTGACTTTTTGAGGCCAAATTCATGAAATTCATGTTATATGTGTCCAATGTACAAAATTTGATCAAGAAACTCCAAAGGAATCATGAAAAAATCAAGATGTGGAAAGTTGCCATTTTTGGAAGAAGTAGGGTTTCCAAAAATAGTAATTTTGGACCATTTTGCATCAGAGTTTGAACCAAGGCCATTTAAAATCAAGACCTCAAATGAAAATTCCACTCGGCCACAACAAAAGATCTTGTTTCAAGCTTCAAATCCATGTGTAGAACATCTCCATTGGATAAAAATTGAGTGAGATATGATTGACCAAAGTTTGGGCAAAGTAGGTTCAAAACTAGGTCATGACCAAGGATTCTCAGGTCACGCGCATGTCCTTTTTACAAACAGTTGGTGGGCCAAATGTACACCTATTTTTCTCAGGGTTAGAGGCTTCATTTGCAAAACTTGTCAACATAAAAAATGTTCCTTGCAGTGTCCTCTTCAAGTTTTATGTTGGGCAAAAGTTGATTTGATCAAGCTATGAAGTAGATATAATGGTCTCAAGTTATGGTGATTTTGCTGAAATTTCATGCCAAGATGTATTGCCAGCCAACCTCATTTCCTCGCCCCTAACCAGTTTCCAAACTTGTGTGTTTTAGGTCATCTTTCAACCTTTTCCTAGCCTCATTTCAACCCAAATTTCAAACCAAATTTGTAGTATTACATCCCCTCCTTCAAATGAATCCAAAAGCTCACCAAACCATTCATTGAGTAGGGAGAAAAACATTTGCAAACCACCCTATGTTGGCACTGATGCATTAACAGCTTGATACACGATTTGGTTCACACACACCACAAACACTTCATAACATCAGCTTTCCACATTAAACCAAACACACATGACATAAATCTCATACACTAGCACGTGCTTTGCATGGAAATAGAAAGAACAAACTTACTGAGCAAGTTTCTAATGCAACAGCCGTTGCCATTCGTTTCCCTTTACCTCCACCATGGCTCACCATAAACCAGCGACACCATATCCTTGCTCTCCCTAACTAACTTGACTCAGTTAGTTAGGGATGACTCAGTTTAACCACCTTGACTCACTCTAATCAACTCACTAAACCATGGTTAGCTCACACTATAAATAAAAACCTCACCATCTAACTTCAGTTTCTAACTTCATTTTTCCATTTACATCTCAAAAACTCTCGCCACTCTCTCTCTGATTCTCGCATCCTTCTTCCATTTCAACATTCATCTTCCATATCCAACTCAGAATCAATCTTCTTCTCTCTCAATTTCTCACCATAGCAGCTGGTTTGGAAGCTTGGATCTCATTTCTTCTCCATTGAATCATTAGCAAGTACTTCATCAAAGCCTTTATTTGGCCAAGTGAAGCTTAAGGAAGAAGCTCATTCCTCTGGTATTCTTGTTTGCTCAAAGTCTCAGCAGTTTCAGGTTTGATCTCTTGAACATTGATTGCATGATTTCTATTCATTATCACTTGTTTTCTTGATGAATTGAGCTTACTAGGAGCATTCCTAACTCCGGCTAGTTGATAGGCCTTCTAAAGGCGTAGTTGCAAAACTTACAGCACAAATTCACATCCACTGTTCTTGCTATGTGTGCATGCTTGGTGGTTTTTATGAGCATATTCTTGATCTACATAAGTTCAGCTTCAATTTGGTATGCGATTTGTGTGTTTCCATGAACGTGTGAGTTTGCAGGTGGTGGCTGTTGGCCGGAGAAGATGACCGGAGGTCATCTCCGGCCGGCAACTTTGATTGCTAGGGTTTGTGTGTGTTTTAATCCTGTCCGTTGATTTTGCATCATCGTGTGGTCTATAGCGTGACAACACATTAAAACAAGCATGCGTGTCACGTGCATTATTTCTGATCTCACTTAAACAAGGTGTGGTGCAGTGTATGGTATGGTGTGTGGACCTTCATGTGCGTGCATTGATTTTAATTACTTTGACTGGCTGGTTGACTTGACTTAATCTAATGGCGTGGAGTGTTTGACCTATGTTTAACTGAGAGTGCATGTTAATTAGTATGGATGCGCAGACTTGGACCTTGGATCAAACTGATATTTGCACCCCTATGTCTTAAGCCCAAACCAATTTGAACTGAATAATTGCTATGCATGCACCCCCTCCCTTATTTCCATTTTATTTTATTTTCTTCATTTTCTACATGTTTGCTTTTTAATTTTTAAAAATACTAACATGCATCTTAAAATTTCATAAAAATTCATGAACATCATTAAAACATTTATAAATTTTTTGATGATTTTATTTTCTGATTTTATGACATTTTTGCCCCTGTTGCATATTTTCTTTGAATTTTTCATTTGTGTGCATTCCATTGATGATACATGATTTTGTTTAATTTTTTTCTTGATCATTGTGAATTTTTTTGACTTGGTTCTTTTTGAATTGATTCACCAATGCCTTGAAGTATGTCATGTGATTTTTATTTGATTTTTTAGGACATTTTATGACATGTCTTGGTGTTCATTTTTGTAATACTTTGCATGTGCATCCAATTTGACCTAAATGCATTGTATGAAGGCATTGTGCCTTGAATTTTACATGCTACTTTGGTGTGTGATTCATTTATGATTTGTGTATCTCAAAATCATGCTTGAATAATTTTCATGAACCCATTTGATTTTTGTTTAAAACATTTCATTTGAAGCATAATAACATGTCATATCCTTGTAATCTTTGTGCATGTTTACATGATTGCTTTTGTGCATACTTGCATGATCATTTGCCTATTTTGTGAACTATTCATTTGACATTATAGGTCATTGGTACATATTATGTGTCATCATTGCATGTTCACTTTCATTTGAACTTTGTGTATCCTTAATATGAAGTACTTGTGTTTTCTTTTGAACTTCCATTTCAATTCTACTTCTCCTATTACCTCTTGAATGTCTTGATAGTTGCTTCATGAATACTTGTGAGATGTTTATGAACCTTTTTTCATTTCATTTCAATTCTGATCCTTGGATTACATGTTCCCTTTATGTATGTTTCTTTCATTTCTTTTCATCTTTCATCTCCATTCTCTTATGATAGCATGTTCTAATGCCATGGATGATGATTGTTGGTTGTTCACTTGAACTTGCTTGATGATAATCATTTGTTTTCCATATGATGCACATTCTGGTTGTGACTAATAGGATTTGATCTTTCATCTTATTCTTTTGATCTTCTTTTGATCTTTATGGTGCATTAAATGTTCTTTTACTTCTTATACTTCTTATACATGTTTACTAACCATGTAGGGGCTTTGGTAAGTTGCAATTGAGTGTGGATAAGGAATCCACATTCAAACTTCTATCCTTTCTCTTTTACAATTCCATCTTGTGTTTTGTTAAGCACTTATGTGCTTTCTTTTAATAACTCATCACTTTCCCTTTTGAATTACAGTTCATCTTCTACTTTAGAAGTGAATTGTTTAATTCCTTCTTTAGACTTTAGGTTTTGAAACCTCACAAACCATTAGGATCATTCCCCTTGACTAATCAACTAGGATTGAGTCTTAGTCCATATAGATTTTTACCTTTCTCTCCCACTTGAGTCTCTTTTCTCATCTAAAAAAAAATTCAAAATATCCAATAAAGGTAGGCATTTATTGCATTTAAGCCTTTCATATAAAGAAGAGATTAAAAGGGGTCTTCTCTTATAATCTTAGAATGTGTAGCATATGCCCCATCTTAGGTCAATGTGTTAAACATTTGATCTTGTATGAGGGACCTAAATGCAATACTTGTTGAAGGTACAAATAATAAAAAACACTTCTTCATTTCTTAATCAACAAAAACACTTAATAAACACAAGTATGCTAGTGTGTTTGAACCTTGACAATTGGAACTAAGTGTGGGGGTCTTCTTCACCCTTAGTGTGCTTTCTTAATCATTCCATCTTGGAATGTGAGAATGTACACATTCCAATGACTAAGATTCAGATACACTATCATATGCAAACAAATGGAAAAAACTCCTAAAAGACAAAAACAAACAATAACGTCTTTCCTTCGGGAATTCTTTTCTCATCTCATTCACTCCTTCCTTAAGGATGCGTCATTTCCGTTTTACCGCAAGCAGGTAACGCCTAAGTCACCCTACAGCGAGCTGCAACACCTAAACTGCTGGAACGCGAATGTTGACGTATCCCACTAAAAAACACAAACAACTTTACCTTAGTTGAGGGGAACTGCGTCGCTCTGATTCTCATGCTCCCGATGAGATACGTAGGCAGTGGGGTAGGGTCCATACGAGCACTTCTTTTATTTTCCCTACATTTGTTTCTTTTTCTCTCTCTTTTTCCTTTTCCTTTTCTAGTTCTTTTTTTCTTTATCCAGTATCTTTCCTTACACCCTTTGATTGAAGCAGCAAGCGTGGATCCCATCGAGTACGATGGACGTGAGGGGGTGCTAATACCTTCCTCTCGCGTAACCGACTCCCGAATCCAGTTCTCTTGGTCGCAAGACCATGCTTTTTCCTTTCCTTCAGGTTTATGCAGTGTTTCCTTTCCCTCTCTTGGGATAAATACACATTGCTGGCGACTCTGTTTCGTGCCACTTTCGCGTTTGTACTAGGATGAAAATCCCGGGAGCGACAGCTGGCGACTCTGCTGGGGACAGGTTGACCTATTGCTGGTCCATCCTAAGCGAGTCAATCCTAGCGCTTGTTTGCTTTTCTTTCATTGGGTGTTTACTGTTATCTTGTATTTGCTGTTTACTGTATTTTATTACTTGTACCATATTTACAGCATGTTAGCATTTACATTTCATATATTATACTGTGTTGCGCTGTTCTGTCTGTTTGGCGGGATGGGAGTTCTGAGGGATGAGCCCAGTACACAGGCTCGAGTATACACTTAGACTTAGAGTGGAGAGTAGTGGGACCTACGTGCCATTTGTGTACGTTGGTGGGTAATCACGAAATTCACAGCTAGACGAGGCTATCTTGGGACCCATCATGGCGTACGCATCTTGCGTATTCCAGGATGTCGATCTAGAGAGCTGTCGACTCTAGTGACCGATCTTGAGGACCTTAGTGGAAACATCTCTCTTTAGCGGTGACAGTGGCAGACCACATTCTGTGGCAAACCCACTCGCGCCCGAGGGCCCACTTTGGTACTTGCATAGGATGACCTTTATTTTCTAAGGTGAGTCAGTGGACGACCTCTTTGATTGGCATAGCATTGTATCCTACGGGCTGAATGTGCTATCGCTTCTCAAACCTCCGAAGCTGACAAGCCTTATTTTCTAGGAACCACATGTGAGTATGGGTGGGATGTTTACAGGTTTGCAGGTAACCCAGCCTCCTACATACCGTACTTGTGATTCTATGATTATTACAGACAGTGTATCCTATGACAGTGGTTTGAGTATTCATCTCAGACATTTTGCCAGATTTAGTACAGAGACACAGTGCACACAGTTTAACACAGACACAGACACCTGGATACCGGATCACATGCCTTTTGCATTTGCATAATCATATCATAACAGGTTACGTTTGTCATTTTCAGGTACCTACCATATTGTCTGATTCCAATCATGAGTTCCCAAGAAGTTAAGGTTAAAAGGAAGATAATGTGTCATACAAATTCCCTGATCCTAAGCTGGATTTATTGAACAAGATGATAGGCATGGCTGGTTCTGATGTTCTCAGCACTTTTCAGAAGGAATATGGAGAGCTGATTAAGATGGTCTGTGCATTCACAAAGTATGAGAAGGATGGGTTGCATACTTTCTTACAGTTCTATGAGCCATCAATGAGATGTTTCCTATTCCTTGACTACATTCTGATGCCCACTCTAGAGGAATTCTCATTTATTTTGGGAATTCCAGTCACGTCTTCTTTACCGTATTTTTCTGAAGGTGCTCTTACCCCCGAAGTAATTGCTACGGTTATACATCTGGACCTGTTTGTTGTGAAAAGTGGCCTGAGTAGACTCAAAGAAGATGAAGGATTTCATTTGGAGTTTCTTTTTCAACAAGCTCAGGAAGCTGCCAAGGCTAAAAATTGGACTACTTACAATGCTGTGTTAGCTCTTTGCATCTATGGTTTGGTGCTTTTCCCCGGTCAACCTGACTTTATTGATATGCAAGCGATGAAAGTGTTCGTTTTGAAGAATCCGATTCCTACCCTGCTAGGGGATTTTTATTACTCAGTACACTACAAAAATGAGAAGGCAAGAGGGAGTTTGGTTAGTTGTTGTACCCAGTTGTTATGTCATTGGCTCTTCAAACATTTACCTCGGACTGGTGCGTTTGTAGAAACTGCTGAGACAATGAAGTGGTCCAAGAGATTGATAGGTTTGACTGCCAATAACATCATTTCGTTTGATCCCAAATTACTGACGATAGAGCTTACTGTCAAATGTGGAAGTTTTCCGAATGTGCCTCTACTTGGAAGAAGAGGTGGGATTAATTATAACCCGGTATTGGCAGTTAGACAATTTGGTTATGCTTCGAGAAATCCTCCTGCTGATGAAGAGATTAGTGCTTCTCTATTTTTCGTGGGAACCAAGAATGAAAGAGTGCTAGAAGTAATAAATGCTTGGAAATTTAGGCAAAGAGAGGGAAAGTTGACTTTCGGCAAAGGAGACTGTAGATCATACCCTGCCTATGATGCTTGGATTGAGATGAAGGTCAAAAAGCTGTTGCTACCCTTTTCCAGAGAAGTTCTCTTATGTCCAGATCAACATTCCATGGTATCGATTGAAGAGTGCGAGAAATTGAAGAAAATGGTCAGAGAGTTGCAGATAGAGAACTCGGGAATGAGCAGATGTCTTCAGAAAGCTTTAGCTGACAACAAAGATTTGGAGAAGAGAGCGTTGAAAGCGGAAAAAACCCTGGCGGATAAGGAAGAAGATTTTGATGATAGAGCTCGGTACTTCCGAAAACTTACTTTGGGAGAAGATGATACTAGTCAGGCTCATAAGGCTACAAAGCAGGCGTTAGCCTGAAGCAAGGATTCATTAGCTAAACTTCGTCAAGCCTGGGATGAGGTCAGAATTGAAAACTCTGAATTGCAGGACCAGCTAAAAGATAAAGATGAAGAGCTGAAGAAAGCACATGTAGAAAGAAGAAAGTATCGAGAAGATCTTGGAAAAAGTCAAGAACAAGTAAGGAATGCTGAAGATAAGCTGAAAATCGCCAACAAAGAGCTTGAAGATGTCACAGCAGAGCTGAAACTGGTTAAAATTCAAGCTGGAATCAAGAGGCGCAAAGGAGCCAATGAAGATGAAGCCTTGCTGATGCACGTGGGGTCATTAGAGGATGCATTGGAAAAAAGGGACGTAGTAATCAAAGAGCTGATTGAGAAGCCGCATCATCAGCGTACCCGCATCCTGTTTGAAGAGATTAAGTACTCCAGCCAGAAGCTGAAAGATGTAGAGCTATCAGATTAAGGATTTCACCATTTCTTTGTAATTTGCAATGGTTACCATCAGAATTGTTGATGGATCCAGTTGACTGCTTGTTTCTTATTGTGTTGCTGAAACTATGACAAACGTGCTTGAAAGTTTTTGGGAATTTGTATGAAATGAGCTATTTCTGTTCACAATTTCTGGTCTTCAGATATATGTGATGTGATATCTGCACACTGGCACACTACAAAATCACTATTTCTGGTCATCAGATATTTGTGATTGGCGTATGTGAATATCTCTTCATGGCAAAACTTAGTAATCATGACTTCTGGTCTTCAGGAATTCGTGGTTACGATTGGAATCAGGATATGAAAAGTATCTTGAAATGAAAAACATAACTTTGCATTTGCATTTGCATATCATTTTTGCATTGCAGGTTTTCTTTCTTTTACAGGCGCCTGCTAACCTTTATTTGGTTTTCAGGCACGATAGCTGATACCCCAGTTCACCGATATTCTACCCGACGCAATCAAGCAAGAGTTATGGAACAAGTTCAGACTGAATTAGCTGATTTGAGGGGAAGGATGGAACAATTCATGAACCTTATGTAGGGGATTGCTCAAGGTCAGCAGGAGCTGAGAACCGGTCAAGAAAACATGAGGATTGGACAAGAAGCTATGAGAACCACTATCCAGAGGCTGGAAACTAAAATCCTAAATCGCACTGTGCGCACTCCTCCTGTTGGCACAATCCCTGCTGGTGGGGTACATATGGGATTTGACAATAATGAGGATGGTCAAGATGACCAGTTCACTGCATTCAACAATGACACGGGTTTCTATAATGACGACCGGAAGTACGAAGGGTTAGATGAAAGACTCAAGGCTATTGAGAGCCAAAATCCTCTGGGAATTGATGTAGAAGACATGGGTCTCGTACAGGGTGTGCGAATCCCTCCCAAGTTCGAACTTTCTGCTTTGGATAAGTACAACGGCAGTACCTGTCCCAAAACACATTTGCAAGCTTACAATCTCAAGGTTGCCGCTTATACTGAGGACCAGAAGCTCTGGATGTATTTTTTCCAAGATAGCCTGTCAGGCGCCTCCCTGGAATGGTACGTTAAGCTGGATAGGGTTCACATAAAGAGCTGGAAAGATTTGTGCGCTGCGTTTCTGAAGCAGTATCAATATAACTTGGATATGGCACCTAATCGTACTCAGCTGCAGAGTATGACTCAGGATCCTAAGGAGGGCTTTAAGCAGTACGCACAAAGATGGAGGGAATTGGCTGCACGAGTTCAACCACCTTTGGGTGATCGTGAGATGGCTGATATGTTCATGAGCACACTCCAAGGGTCGTATTTGGATAGATTGGCTACGTGTCCTTCCACAGGGTTTGCTGATATTGTTGTCGCTGGGGAACGAATAGAGAGTTTGCTGAAATTGGGTAAGATTCAAGACGTCGGTGGGACTGGTGCTTCGAGTTCGAGGAAACCCTTTGCCAACGGATCAAGGAAAAGAGAAGGGGAGTCCAGTGCTGTGCATAGAGGAGGGGGCAGAGGTAGGAATCAGTCCTATCATCAGGTGGATGCTGTAACCATTCCAGTTCCAGCTGGACAGCAAGCTCCAGATCAGCAAGGTAGACCTCGATTCCAGAATAATAGACCAAGGGACCGTAAGTTTGATCCTTTGCCCATGTCATATGCTGCTTTGTTACCACAACTGCTCAAAGAGAAGTTGGTGGAACTTCGGACTATGAGGCCGCTAGACTCCGGAAAATTGCCTCAAGGTTACGACGCCAACGCTAGATGTGAATTTCATTCTGGTGCGTAAGGACACTCGATAGAGAAGTGCTGGGCTTTTCACCATAAGGTTCAGGACTTGATGGACGCAAAAGCTATTAATTTCTCTAAGCCGCCAAATGTTCGTGACAATCCAATGCCCCATCATGGAGGTGCAAGCATGAATGCTATTTCTGATGGTGAGAAATTGAATCTGATTACTGATGTGAATTTGGTAAAGACTCCGCTGTTGATTGTAAAATAGCGTTTGTTAAAAGGAAAGGTATTTCCTGGATGTGGCTCTGATTGTGAAGATTGTTCAAAACAGGTTAATGGCTGCAGTAAGTTGAAAGTTGGACTGCAGGATATTATGGATGAAGGAAGACTTCAGTTTGATAAGATAGAGAAGGAGAAAGATGTTTCTGCCGTTACCATTTACTATAATCCAGTTGAGATACAGGTGCCTGTTGAGGAGCCTGTTGCTATCATCGAGCCCGAGAGGCCGGGACCAGTTACGATTATAGTTCCTGAATCGGCTGCTTATGTGTCTAATAGGGCAGTTCCATGGCAATATGGAACTGATACTTATCAAGGAGGAAGTCAACAGGATGCAGAGGCTGCTGTTGGTACTAGGATTGAGAATGTCAGTGGACCAAGTTGGTTTCACCAGAAGTGGTCAGTTGTTTGCTCCCCATACTTTAAGGAATGATAAAGAGGCTGAAATCGCTGCAAGAGCAAAAGGAAAACAGGTTGTTGATGACAAGGTGCCTGCTCAGGAAGAGGACCCTAAAGTCAATTTTGATAATGATGTTGAGGAATTTATGAGGGTTATCAAAAAGAGTGATTACATGATCATTGACCAGCTTAATCAGACACCCTCTAAAATTTCGATATTATCCCTGCTAATGAGTTCAGATGCACACCGGGCTGCTTTGTTGAAGGTTCTGAATATGGCATACGTTCCCCAAGAGATTACAGTGAATCAGTTGGAGGGAGTAATTTCTAATGTGAATGTGAGCCACGGGTTGGGGTTTACGAATAGGTATTTGACTCCAGATGGACGTAATCACAACAAAGCGCTGCACATCACACTTGAATGCAAAGGGGCTGTTTTATCACATGTGCTAGTCGACACAGGTTCTTCATTGAATGTGTTACCCAAAAAGGCCCTGATGAAGATTGAAGTAGATGGATTGATTCTTAGACCCAGTGATCTGATTGTGAGAGCTTTCGATGGATCCCAAAGATCGGTGTTTGGAGAGGTAGAACTACCAATACAGGTTGGTCCACAGATATTCAAGACGATCTTTCATGTTATGGACATTCAGCCTGCTTATAGCTGTTTGTTGGGCCGGTCGTGGATTCACGCAGCAGGCGCAGTTACCTCCACACTTCATCAGAAGCTCAAATATGTGTTCGAGGGTCAAGTGGTTACTGTTTGCGGCGAGGAAGATATATTTGTGAGTCATCTATCCACTTTCAAATATGTGGAAATGGATGGAGAAATTCATGAAACCCTGTGCCAGTCTTTCGAAGCCCTGAATATCAATAACTTACCAGAATCTACTTCAGCAGCAGTGGTATCGAATGTGCCAGGTGGGCCGAGTGCATCAATTGCGTCATACAAGCAGGCCAAAGAAGTGGTCGAAAGCGGAAATGCCCAAGGTTGGGGTAAGGCTATTGACGTGTTCGTGAAAGAAGATAAGTTTGGCATTGGATACCAACCGGGCCAGACGCCAGTTCCCCGATTCCGTGGGCCAATCAGCTTCAACAGTGGAGGAATCATCAACCCCAATCAGTCCTGCTCAGCAATAGAAGATGGTGCTGAAAGCTCAGATTATCTGGACAGATGGGTATATGCACTGGCTCCGGGCGAGGCATTGCAAAACTGGTCTAGTGAAGAAATCGTTCATGTTGTACACCATTCAGAGTAATAATTCTTGTCTTTCATAATGCATAAAATCCCACACTCTGCCCAAGGTGTGAGGATCCATTTGTAAGGCCACCATATTTTCTCATATAATGTTCAAATATCAATAAAAGGACGTTTTTGTTTACAAATTTGTGTTCCTTTATTCTTTATTTATTTTTATTTTTGCACAAAGAAAATTAAAAATGATAATGCACTTTCTTTTCTTTTGTTTTTAAGCAAAAAATAATCTAAAATAAAGCATAAATCCAATCATGAAGACTTGATTCTGTGAATTCCTCTGAAAATGATTCTGTTATGCCCACGTATGATTTCGACAATCCGATCTATCAAGCTGAGGAGGAAAGTGATGAAGACTATGAACTCCCGGAAGAATTGGCTAGGTTGTTGAAACAGGAAGAAAAGACCATTCAGCCTCATCAGGAAGCTCTTGAGGTTATCAATATTGGTTCAGAGGAAAGCAAGAAAGAGATCAAGATCGGTGCAAATCTGCGGGCTGATGTAAACCAATAGCTGATAGTCATGCTACGGGAATACGTTGACATCTTTGCTTGGTCATATCAAGATATGCCAGGTTTAGATACAGACATAGTTGTGCATAGACTACCGTTGAAAGAGGATTGTCCACCGGTCAAGCAAAAGCTGCGCAGAACAAAACCGGAAATGGCTTTGAAGATCAAGGAAGAAGTACAGAAACAGTTGGATGCAGGTTTTCTGGCAGTGACCAACTATCCTCCTTGGGTGGCCAACATAGTACCGGTGCCGAAGAAAGATGGAAAAGTTAGAATGTGCGTGGATTACAGGGATCTCAACAGGGCGAGCCCTAAAGATGACTTTCCACTCCCTCATATCGATGTGTTGGTTGATAATACCACTCAGTTTTCAGTGTTCTCATTTATGGATGGATTCTCCGGGTACAATCAGATAAAGATGGCGCCTGAAGACATGGAGAAGACGACATTCATTACCCCGTGGGGTACCTTCTGTTACAAAGTAATGCCTTTTGGGTTGAAGAACGCAGAGGCAACTTATCAAAGAGCAATGGTGACGTTATTCCACGATCTAATTCATAAAGAGATCGAGTGCTATGTGGATGACATGATTGCTAAATCAAAGACAGAAGATGAACATCTGATCAACTTGAAGAAGCTGTTTGAGAGGTTGAGGAAATTCAGGTTGAGACTGAATCCTAACAAGTGTACTTTCGGGGTGCGGTCCAGAAAATTGCTTGGTTTCATCGTCAGTGAAAAAGGAATAGAGGTTGATCCTGCTAAGGTGAAAGCTATACAAGATATGCCTGTACCGAGAACTGAGAAAGAAGTTCGCGGATTTCTAGGGAGATTGAACTACATTTTAAGGTTCATATCTCACCCAACTGCCACCTGCGAACCGATATTCAAAATGCTAAGAAAAGATCAAACGGTCAGGTGGAATAATGATTTTCAAAATGCATTCGATAAAATAAAAAGATATTTGCAGGAACCTCCAATTCTGATACCTCCAGTTCAAGGGAGACCGCTGATTATGTACTTGACAGTGCTCGAAGGATCCATGGGTTGTGTTCTCGGTCAGCACGACGAGACAGGTAGGAAAGAACATGCTATCTACTACCTGAGCAAGAAGTTTACAGATTGTGAATCACGTTATTCAATGCTTGAGAAGATATGCTGCGCACTCGCATGGGCTGCCAAGCGATTGAGACAATACATGCTCACACATACAACCCTGTTGATCTCAAAATTGGATCCAGTCAAGTATATTTTTGAGAAACTAGCGCTCACAGGCAGAGTTGCAAGGTGGCAGATGGTACTGACAGAGTACGATATTCAATTTACTTCACAAAAAGCAATCAAAGGAAGTATACTGTCAGATTATCTGGTGCAACAGCCTCTTGATGATTACCAGCCCATGAGATTTGATTTCCCTGATGAGGACATCATGTTTCTCAAAGCGAAATACTGCGAGGAACCACTTCTGGAGGAGGTGCCTGACCCTGAATCCAAATGGAGTTTGATGTTTGATGGGGCAGTTAATATGAATGGGTGCGGAGTTGGTGCAGTCCTCGTTACGCCAGAAGGTGTTCACATGCCTTTCACTGCCCGAGTAACTTTCGGGTGTACCAACAATGAAGCAGAATATGAAGCTTGCATACTAGGGATTGAGGAAGCTATTGATTTACGAATCAAGACCCTCGATATCTTTGGTGATTCAACACTGGTAATCAATCAAGTAAAGGGAACTTGGCACACACATCAGCAGAATTTGATTCCGTATAGAGATTATACGAGGAGATTGCTGACATTCTTTACAACTGTCAAGTTGTACCATGTTCCTAGAGATGAAAATAAGTTTGCAGACGCCTTGGCCACTATATCTTCGATGATCAAAGTGCATGGTTGGGACTTTGTGCCCAGGATTGATGTATCTCGTCTTGATAGGCCTACTTTTGTGTTTGAGGTTGATGCAGTGTCTGACGATAAGCCTTGGTACCATGACATCAAATGCTTCTTGAAAAATCAAGAATACCCGCCTGGGGCATCTTCCAATGACAAGAAGACATTAAGAAGGCTAGCCGGTAGTTTCTTCTTGAATAAAGATGGCGTACTGTATAAGAGAAATTTTGACACGGTTCTGCTCAAATGTGTGGATAGACACGAGGCAGACCTGTTGATGATTGAAGTGCACGAAGGCTCTTTCGGTACCCATGCCGGAGGACATGCGATGGCTAAGAAATTGTTGAGATTGGGGTATTATTGGCTGACCATGGAGTCAGATTGCTGCAAGTATGCTAGCAAGTGTCACAAATGCCAGATTTATGCAGATAAAGTACACGTTCCTCCCAATCCGTTGAGTATCATGTCCTCTCCGTGGCCATTTGCAATATGGGGCATTGATATGATCGGGAAAATTGAGCCTACTGCTTCAAATGGCCATCGTTTCATATTGGTCGCCATTGATTACTTCACTAAATGGGTTGAAGCAGCATCTTATGCCAATGTCACTAAGCAAGTGGTAGCTCGTTTCTTGAAACGAGATATCATTTGCCGATATGGAGTTCCCGAAAGAATCATTACTGATAATGGTTCTAATTTGAATAATAATATGATGGCTGAACTATGCCGGGACTTCAAAATCGAGCATCACAATTCTTCTCCGTACCGCCCGAAGATGAATGGCGCGGTCGAAGCGGCCAACAAAAATATCAAGAAGATTGTGCAGAAGATGGTTGTCACGTACAAATATTGGCATGAGATGTTACCATTGGCTTTGCATGGGTATCGAACATCAGTCCGCACGTCCACTGGGGCAACACCATACTCACTTGTATACGGTATGGAGGCAGTTCTACCGGTAGAAGTTGAGATTCCCTCTCTCCGAGTATTGATGGACGTTAAGCTAGATGAAGCTGAATGGGTACGAGCCAGATTTGATCAGCTGAGCCTTATTGAGGAGAAGCGACTAGCAGCAGTATGTCATGGCCAGCTATATCAGCGCAGAATGAAGAGGGCATTCGATCAAAAAGTTTGACCTCAAGTCTACAAGGTCGGGGATGTGGTAATCAAGAGAATACTTCCTCCGAGTACAGATTACAGGGGCAAATGGACTCCTAACTATGAAGGTCCATTCGTGGTTAAAAAGGTTTTCTCAGGTGGAGCCTTATTGCTGACAACCATGGATGGTGAAGACTTTTCATCCCCTGTTAATTCAGATGCAGTTAAAAAATACTTTGTATAAAGAGACCCGCTGGATAAAAGAAAAAAAGGAATCCAGGCAAAAAAGGGCATCCCGGTGAACCAAAAACAGAATAAAGGTTCGGGCAAAAATTAGGGATATAATAAAAAATTGTACACCCGGTAAGTTGAAAACCCGAAAGGGCAACTTAGGCAAAAATGGGTATCCCGGTGGATTGAAAACCTGAAAAGGCGATCCACGCAAAATAGGGATTAAAGCGAATGACTGCAGTCTGAATTAATCTGTACATTCTCTGCTCTTCAGCAAACTAGCAAAATTCCAAAGGAGGAATTGGTCCGACCACGAGCTTCCGAAAGCAAAGATAATCAAGAGAGTTGGAATACATACTGGCTATAACAGAATCAGAAATCAGTTGGAATCCAATTTCCGCATTATCATTAGGATAGATTTCTTTTCTCAAGTTTATGGCAATCGCCTCTTTCAGGGGTTTGCTTCTGATTGTAAAGTCGCCAATTTTGGCATTTTATCAATAAAATTGAATATTCAGTCACGAGCTTTTATTTTCATTTTACTGTTTTGTTTGCAAAAACGTCCGATTTTTGATAATAAAACATTACTTTGAAAATATCTTGGCCTTGCAAAAACATGCACAAAGACAATTGAAATTACTTTGCTTGTTGGACAACCTTGGATGGTGGACTCAAAAGACCTCGCAATATCCTGGGGCATGTGCATATTCTTTTTCTGTTGCAGGTAATGAGTACGATCGACCCAAGCAGCACGAAAGTTATCTCTCAGCACAATCGACAGATATTTGCTTTGACTTGATACTGTTGTATCTTATTAAGTCGATTCTTCCATTCAAGAGTTCCCACCGAGTTTCGTGACGGCAACGGCGGTCGAAGATGGATTTCTTCTGTGTTGATAACGGTTATTAATGCAGTGAACGCTCCAGGTCAATAACAAGTGCCAACTCTCCGGTACCTTGCAGACGATGTGAAGGGTAGTTCAAGGCAGAGTGTTCGTATAAGAGTTTGAAAACGCTTGGTTTTCTATAAAATCCTCTTAAGAGACGAAACTTTTAGTACTAACATCCCTTGTGGAGTTTACTCTTGGCAGGATGTACCAGCAAGTGGTAGTATCATATCTCCCGCAGGTTTCAGTAGGTGAAATTTGTCAAAGATTAATCCCCAGCGGAGTTATTGACCATCCCATGCATGGGGCATGTTATCTCCCCAGCAGAAGATATTCCTAATCTATAATCCCCAGTAGAGTTTGAGGACATTTGGTCTTCTGTAAAATCCTCTCAAAGGGAAGCCCCAGGACGAGACGCTTTAAAGCAGTTTTCTTTAGCAGAGTGTGTTGTAAACTCATTATCCCCAGCGGAGTTGTCAAAGGGAAAGTTCGCCCAACATGGGGCATTGTGACATTTATCCTAAGCTCGACAGTCTTCTTCCTCAGCAGATTACCATAGAATTGCTTTGGGTTTCCCTAACGGATCTCTAGGGACTCTTTCTCAGCATGTTGCAACGGATTGTCTTTCAACCAAGATTTGCATATCCCCGGCAGAGCAGCCCTGATCCTTAGCAAGATCGTATCTCTGGTAATGGTACCCCCATAGAGTTCAGCATTGAATCTTGTCTGTTATACTCCCTAGCCGAGTCGCAGTAATTTCCCCAGCAAGGTTTAAAGAGATCGACAGAATCTCTCCTTCAGCAAGGTGTCAGCATATGACATTACCAGCAAGTGGTGTAATTTTCAGCAGTGTTCATTTACAACTCAAAGTCCAATTTATTTTTATCATGCGTACAGTTTGTTCATGTCATTCCAGCAGGTGGAGTGATCATTTGGTAATTTTGAGCTTCCAACGACAGTTTGGTAAGCACCAAAGTCCAACGCCAGTTTGGCAAAGCTTCCAACGACAGTTTGGTAAGCACCAAAGTCCAACGACAGTTTGGCAAAGCTTCCAACGACAGTTTGGTAAGCACCGAAGTCCAACGACAGTTTGGCAAAGCTTCCAAAGCCAGTTTGGTAAGCACTGAAATCCAACGACAGTTTGGTAAAAGCTGCAAAAGTCCATCTGAAGATGGCAGGTTTGAGATCCTAAACGCCGGTTTGGTAATCCTTGAAGTCCAACGACAGATTGGCAGAAATCCAGCACAAATTGGTGAAAGTCCAACGACGGTTTGGCAGAAGTCCAACGACAGATTGGCAGAAATCCAGCACAAATTGGTGAAAGTCCAACGACAGTTTGGCAGAAAGTCCAACGACAGATTGGCAGAGCAGCTAAAGTCCTTCGACGGTATGGCAAGCCAGTAGTCGTCTGGCGTCGTTCAAAAAGACATTGTTGAAAGTCCATCGACAGTATGGCAAGCCAGTAGTCATCTGGCATCGTTCAAAAGACATATCTCTCCGACAACGTTTCATTGAATATTTAATCCAGCAGCCTCGCTGGGTTTATATCCCTTTTCTTCTTCATCATCCAAAGCAAATTTTTGGTTATATTTCGTATTCAATCGCTATATACCTTGAAAGTCTGAAAGCAATCGCTTTCAGGCATTCAGGTCTACAGCGTTTGAATAGGGGCAGCTGTAATACCCCAAAATTTGCTCTCCCTTTTTGGCATCCTAGCATAGCATTATCATATATCATATCATATCCCTTTCATTAGCATTGCATTGCATCTTTCACATAGGAAAATGAAGCATAGCATCCTTCTTACCATCAAGGCATGTGATCAGGTAAAAGGTGGATAATCAAGGAACCATTCAAGGCACAAAGAGGTCAAACAAGTTCACTCAAGGCAAGCCAAGAGGAGCTCCACCAAATGAAGGGAAAAAACCTCAAAAGAGATAGGTCATTGGTTCAAAATCATCCTCAAGTGGCACATCTCATCATCCTTTAAGAGGATACACAACATACTCTGAGAAATTTGAAATTGAAGACTGCACATTTTTCTCCTAGGAGGAGGGTACCAAAATTAGGGGTTCCAATTAAATCAGGGTATCTTTGATTTTTTGGGCGAAACTTGATGTCATGGTATTTTATATGTCCTTAAGTGTATGGATGTAGAAAATTGCCTCTCAATTGGTTTTAGAAGTGGTTCAATTGGGAGAAAGATAAAAAATCAGGAAATTTGGGGCCAAGTCAAATAATCAGAGGAAAAAGTCAACTCTTGACTTTTTGAGGCCAAATTCATGAAATTCATGTTATATGTGTCCAATGTACAAAATTTGATCAAGAAACTCCAAAGGAATCATGAAAAAATCAAGATGTGGAAAGTTGCCATTTTTGGAAGAAGTAGGGTTTCCAAAAATAGTAATTTTGGACCATTTTGCATCAGAGTTTGAACCAAGGCCATTTAAAATGAAGACCTCAAATGAAAATTCCACTTGGCCACAACAAAAGATCTTGTTTCAAGCTTCAAATCCATGTGTAAAACATCTCCATTGGATAAAAATTGAGTGAGATATGATTGACCAAAGTTTGGGGAAAGTAGGTTCAAAACTAGGTCATGACCAAGGATTCACAGGTCACGCGCATGTCCTTTTTACAAACAGTTGGTGGGACAAATGTACACCTATTTTTCTCAGGGTTAGAGGCTTCATTTGCAAAACTTGTCAACATAAAAAATGTTCCTTGTAGTGTCCTCTTCAAGTTTCATGTTGGGCAAAAGTTGATTTGATCAAGCTATGAAGTAGATATAATGGTCTCAAGTTATGGTGATTTTGCTGAAATTTCATGCCAAGATGTATTGCCAGCCAACCTCATTTCCTCGCCCCTAACCAGTTTCCAAACTTGTGTGTTTTAGGTCATCTTTCAACCTTTTCCTAGCCTCATTTCAACCCAAATTTCAAACCAAATTTGTAGTATTACATCCCCTCCTTCAAATGAATCCAAAAGCTCACCAAACCATTCATTGAGTAGGGAGAAAAACATTTGCAAACCACCCTATGTTGGCACTGATGCATTAACAGCTTGATACACGATTTGGTTCACACACACCACAAACACTTCATAACATCAGCTTTCCACATTAAACCAAACACACATGACATAAATCTCATACACTAGCACGTGCTTTGCATGGAAATAGAAAGAACAAACTTGCTGAGCAAGTTTCTAATGCAACAGCCGTTGCCATTCGTTTCCCTTTACCTCCACCATAACTCACCATAAACCAGCGGCACCATATCCTTGCTCTCCCTAACTAACTTGACTCAGTTAGTTAGGGATGACTCAGTTTAACCACCTTGACTCACTCTAATCAACTCACTAAACCATGGTTAGCTCACACTATAAATAAAAACCTCACCATCTAACTTCAGTTTCTAACTTCATTTTTCCATTTACATCTCAAAAACTCTCGCCACTCTCTCTCTGATTCTCTCATCCTTCTTCCATTTCAACATTCATCTTCCATATCCAACTCAGAATCAATCTTCTTCTCTCTCAATTTCTCACCATAGCAGCTGGTTTTGAAGCTTGGATCTCATTTCTTCTCCATTGAATCATCAGCAAGTACTTCATCAAAGCCTTTATTTGGCCAAGTGAAGCTTAAGGAAGAAGCTCATTCCTCTGGTATTCTTGTTTGCTCAAAGTCTCAGCAGTTTCAGGTTTGATCTCTTGAACATTGATTGCACGATTTCTATTCATTATCACTTGTTTTCTTGATGACCTGAGCTTACTAGGAGCATTCCTAACTCCGGATAGTTGATAGGCCTTCTAAAGGCGTAGTTGCAAAACTTAGGGCACAAATTCATATCCTCTGTTCTTGCTATGTGTGCATGCTTGGTGGTTTTTATGAGCATATTCTTGATCTACATAAGTTCAGCTTCAATTTGGTATGCGATTTGTGTGTTTCCATGAACGTGTGAGTTTGCAGGTGGTGGCTGTTGGCCGGAGAAGATGACCGGAGGTCATCTCCGGCCGACAACTTTGATTGCTAGGGTTTGTGTGTGTTTTAATCCTGTCCGTTGATTTTGCATCATCGTGTGGTCTATAGCGTGACAACACATTAAAACAAGCATGCGTGTCACGTGCATTATTTCTGATCTCACTTAAACAAGGTGTGGTGCAGTGTATGGTATGGTGTGTGGACCTTCATGTGCGTGCATTGATTTTAATTACTTTGACTGGCTGATTGACTTGACTTAATCTAATGGCGTGGAGTGTTTGACCTATGTTTGACTGAGAGTGCATGTTAATTAGTATGGATTGCACAGACTTGGACCTTGGACCAAACTGATATTTGCACCCCTATGTCTTAAGCCCAAACCAATTTAACTGAATAATTGCTATGCATGCACCCTCTCCCTTATTTCCATTTTATTTTAGTTTCTTCATTTTCTACATGTTTGCTTTTTAATTTTTAAAAATACTAACATGCATCTTAAAATTTCATAAAAATTCATGAACATCATTAAAACATTTATAAATTTTTTGATGATTTTATTTTCTGATTTTATGACATTTTTGCCCCTGTTGCATATTTTCTTTGAATTTTTCATTTGTGTGCATTCCATTGATGATACATGATTTTGTTTAATTTTGTTCTTGATCATTGTGAATTGTTTTGACTTGGTTCTTTTTGAATTGATTCACCAATGCCTTGAAGTATGTCATGTGATTTTTATTTGATTTTTTAGGACATTTTATGACATGTCTTGGTGTTCATTTTTGTAATACTTTGCATGTGCATCCAATTTGACCTAAATGCATTGTATGAAGGCATTGTGCCTTGAATTTTACATGCTACTTTGGTGTGTGATTCATTTCTGATTTGTGTATCTCAAAATCATGCTTGAATAATTTTCATGAACCCATTTGATTTTTGTTTAAAACATTTCATTTGAAGCATAATAACATGTCATATCCTTGTAATCTTTGTGCATGTTTACATGATTGCTTTTGTGCATACTTGCATGATCATTTGCCTATTTTGTGAACTATTCATTTGACATTATAGGTCATTGGTACATATTATGTGTCATCATTGCATGTTCACTTTCATTTGAACTTTGTGTATCCTTAATATGAAGTACTTGTGTTTTCTTTTGAACTTCCATTTCAATTCTACTTCTCCTATTACCTCTTGAATGTCTTGATAGTTGCTTCATGAATACTTGTGAGATGTTTATGAACCTTTTTTCATTTCATTTCAATTCTGATCCTTGGATTACATGTTCCCTTTATGTATGTTTCTTTCATTTCTTTTCATCTTTCATCTCCCTTCTCTTATGATAGCATGTTCTAATGCCATGGATGATGATTGTTGGTTGTTCACTTGAACTTGCTTGATGATAATCATTTGTTTTCCATATGAGGCACATTCTGGTTGTGACTAATAGGATTTGATCTTTCATCTTATTCTTTTGATCTTCTTTTGATCTTTATGGTGCATTAAATGTTCTTTTACTTCTTATACTTCTTATACATGTTTACTAACCATGTAGGGGCTTTGGTAAGTTGCAATTGAGTGTGGATAAGGAATCCACATTCAAACTTCTATCCTTTCTCTTTTACAATTCCATCTTGTGTTTTGTTAAGCACTTATGTGCTTTCTTTTAATAACTCATCACTTTCCCTTTTGAATTACAGTTCATCTTCTACTTTAGAAGTGAATTGTTTAATTCCTTCTTTAGACTTTAGGTTTTGAAACCTCACAAACCATTAGGATCATTCCACTTGACTAATCAACTAGGATTGAGTCTTAGTCCATATAGATTTTTACCTTTCTCTCCCACTTGAGTCTCTTTTCTCATCTCAAAGAAAATTCAAAATATCTAATGAAGGTAGGCATTTATTGCATTTAAGCCTTTCATATAAAGAAGAGATTAAAAGGGGTATTCTCTTATAATCTTAGAATGTGTAGCATATGCCCCATCTTGGGTCAATGTGTTAAACATTTGATCTTGTATGAGGGACCTAAATGCAATACTTGTTGAAGGTACAAATAATAAAAAACACTTCTTCATTTCTTAATCAACAAAAACACTTAATAAACACAAGTATGCTAGTGTGTTTGAACCTTGACAATTGGAACTAAGTGTGGGGGTCTTCTTCACCCTTAGTGTGCTTTCTTAATCATTCCATCTTGGAATGTGAGAATGTACACATTCCAATGACTAAGATTCAGATACACTATCATATGCAAACAAATGGAAAAAACTCCTAAAAGACAAAAACAAACAATAACGTCTTTCCTTCGGGAATTCTTTTCTCATCTCATTCACTCCTTCCTTAAGGATGCGTCATTTCCGTTCTACCGCAAGCAGGTAACGCCTAAGTCTCCCTACAGCGAGCTGCAACACCTAAACTGCTGGAACGCGAACGTTGACGTATCCCACTAAAAAACACAAACAACTTTCCCTTAGTTGAGGGGAACTACGTCGCTCTGATTCTCATGCTCCCGATGAGATACGTAGGCAGTGGGGTAGGGTCCATGCGAGCACTTCTTTTATTTTCCCTACATTTGTTTCTTTTTCTCTCTCTTTTTCCTTTTCCTTTTCCAGTTCTTTTTTTCTTTTTCCAGTATCTTTCCTTACACTCTTTGATTGAAGCAGCAAGCGTGGATCCCATCGAGTACGATGGACGTGAGGGGGTGCTAATACCTTCCTCTCGCGTAACCGACTCCCGAATCCAGTTATCTTGGTCGCAAGACCATGCTTTTTCCTTTCCTTCAGGTTTATGCAGTGTTTCCTTTCCCTCTCTTGGGATAAATACACATTGCTGGCGACTCTGTTTCGTGCCACTTTCGCGTTTGTACTAGGATGAAAATCCCGGGAGCGACACAAGTTAACTCATTTTCTTTGATTTTTCTTGATGAATGATGATTCAAATCACATATTAACATTGTTTTAGGGTTGAGGAACCATAATTGTGAAAAATCTCAAAAAGTCAAACTTGACTTTTGTGGACTTTTTATTAGATGAATTCCAAACTGTGCGACCCTTTGTGAAATCAAGTCCTTGATCTAAATCAAACTTGATGGATATGTTCCATAGGTGTTATAGGGTGTATAGAATCATGTCCCAAGGTTTGGGAGCATGTCTTGGTCAAAAGTCAAAGGTACAATTGACTTTTCCCTTGAAACCCTAATTGTGGTCCTGATGAAAATGAAACTTGTGAGTCTGTCATACCCCAAATTTTGACCACTAATATTCCCATCATTGTGCAAATCATCAGCACAATATGGAGATATTTACATGCCTCATTAATCTCCCCAAAGATGGGTGAGCATACACTACAATCAGGATTAGGGTTTCAAGCCCTCTCAGGGCTCTAAGACAAAGGATCATTCAAGGAATGACATAATCTTCAACTTGTCTAAACCTCTCAAACTTCCACAGTGGATCAAGAGGACTCCCACATCAAGGATTAAGCACAAGGCTACAACAGTCCAAGTGGATCAAGCCTCAAGATCGCTTGTGTCACCAAATTAGGGTTTTGGTCGACCAGGGCCTCCAGATGGAATTTTCCTCTGGGCATGAGCCAATGCTTCAAAGTATAACCTAAAATACTCTAAGGAACCTCATGGATCAGATCATCAAGTCAATCTTACCTCAGGGGATGAATTCACCAAAAATCGGGAATTAGGGTTTCTTGACCTAATTCACCCCTAAGTTGACTTTTGGGACAAAACATAAGCCAAGACCTCAAGGCATGATTTGAGGGTCTCTAATACACTACATTGATCCATTTGGAACAATGAGTTGACCCAGGAAGCTTGATGCACAAGTTTCAGTTTCATCTGAACCACAGTTAGGGTTTTTGAAGAAAAAGTCAACTGTGCCTTTGAATTTTGACTAGGACATGCTCCCAAACCTTGGGACATGATTCAATACATCCTATAACACCTATGAAACCAATCCATCAAGTTTTATTTAGGTCAAGGATTTGATTTCATAAAGGACCGCACAGTTTGGAATTCATCTGATAAAAAGTCAAGCGTGCACAAAAGTCAACTTTGACTTTTTGAGATTTTTCACAATTATGGTTCCTTGACCCTAAAATGATGTTAATGTGTGATTTGAATCAACATTCATCAAGAAAAATCAAAGAAAGTGGGATAACTTGTAAAAGGGGTAACCATAAAAACTTAGAAAATTTCTAAGTTATGGAACAAAGTGGCTAGGGTGCCAACTTCCAAGGATCATAACTTGAGATCCAAGCAACCATTTTGGCTGATCCAAAGATGGACTTATAGCTCTCATGGCATACTTTAAAAGTGTCAACTACACCTCATTCCAATTCATCATGGATTTTGAGTTATGGTTGGATCAAAATGGCTGAAAACATGAAATGTCACTTTTTCCAACACTTAGTGAAATTTTCACTAAGTCAGAATCTGTCTTGCTTTTTTCCAAAAGTAGGGGGATTTTTCACTTGGATCCAAAAAGTATCAAGACAAACTATGATCACACATGTGTTGTATCATATAAGAGCTTTCCAAAATGGCCAAGAACTCCATCAAATTCCATTTGAGCCAAGAGATATGACAATGGCAATGTGCCTTGCTGCAAACTGTCATGGCAAGGCAGATTTGTGAATTTTTCTTGATTTGAGCAAATTTTGCAAATGACAAACAAGTTTATCCATCTGAACACCTCATGGAGGGACCAAGGAGGAACAAACACTGATCCATAAGCCTCCCAAGTCTTTGGAACTAAACATAGCATGTCAAACCTAGAAATGCCTAAAGAGAGGACAAGACTCCAATTTTGTTTTGGAGCATTCAATGGATGCACCAAGGTGGCATGAACTGAGCCATTCCCAACTGAATGAGTTAAGGATGATCTCTGAACTAGGGAACCAGCAGCCTGTGCTCTAACCTCTAGTCAATGGCTAGAGGAGACTTGAGGTTCCAAAATGCAACCATTGGCCAAACCTCTGCAGCAGTTGCCATTCACTATTGCTTGTAAAACAAACTTGCTCTACTATAAATAGAGCTCATTTGTGCTCAGTTTGAGTACACCAAAGCCATCAAACATATGCTTTCCTCAAAATCTCCTTCTCACTTCCAACTTTGCCTTCCAAAGCAAGTCACTATCGGGTTTTGAGTTTGAAAACAATTCCAACCAAACCAATCACACACACACACCTCATAAACATCATATAGAAGTGATCCAAACACTTAAACAACATCCAGAACATTGATTTCTCAAAATCACCATCCAACTGCCCAAGCTTTTAGCAGACTTGAAGTTGGGGTACCATCTTCAGTTCCAGCTTGTTTCAAACCATTCCAAGCATTCAGGCACATCACTTGGCACCTAGGGAAGCTATCCACATCATTGGAACCTAGTTGTAACACCTCCAACACAAAACACGATCACCAGCTGCAAGAGGTAAGCCTCAACTTGGTCATTTCATGATTCATGCATATTTCCTCGCACAATAATTTTGCCATATGTTCATAATCATGCACAGAATGATTCCCCTCTATTAATTGCCTTGTATGAATCATGTGTGGAATTTCTGAGCCTTCATGCAGAATCTAGGGTTCTTGAGGTTTCTCTTTGATTTCTTATTCCATGCTGAAAATAAATGAAATTAAAGACCATAGACATGATCGTGAGGTGAAAACGAGTAGATTGATATGTAGATTGCATTATTTCATCAAGTATTCAGTGAGATTGACGAGAAAATGCAAATCTGCAGAAACAGAGGGGTGGCGTGTGTTCTTGGCGCCATATTTGAATATTTGAATATTTGAATTTTGTGATTTTATTTAATTGATTCAAGAATTAATTTCTCTCTGAATTTTAATGATTTTGAGTTGATTCTTTTTTTAATAATTCACAAAAATGTTAAAATATTTTATTTTGCCAAAAATTCCCAAAAATATTATTTATTTCCTATATTTGATATTTTTGCAAAGAATTAATGTTTTATTTGTTTTTAACATTTGAAATATTTTTTCCTCCTTGATTTTCCAAATTTAATTGGTTTCCAATCATTTTGTAGATATAAACATGATTTTTTAAACATTAATCCAAGATCACAACTTGTTTTTCATGCATGTTTGATAATTTTGATCATTTTAATTAAATTTTTATTTAATTAAAATACATTTTGAAATTAGTTTAGGGTTTTGATCTTAATCACCCTAAACAAATCATTTTCAAACACTTTGGGCCTCTATTAGAGTGTAAGACCCATCCCTTTTGTAAATACCCCACTTTTTGGGCCTCAGTGCATTGTATAAGTCCCGATACAGTTTCAGAAACAATGGCGCGATCGTCGCCTTTTTAACAAAAACAAATGGGCCTCTCCTCGAGCTATAAGTCCCATTTCTTTTCAAAAACAAAAACCTTTTGGGCCTCTAATAGAGTGTAAGTCCCAATCCTTTTGTAAGTAAACCAATTGTGGGCCTCACTTATTGTATAAGTCCCTCTGAACAATTTCAAGTGAACGGCGTGATCGTCGTCTTCTTAACAAAACAATTGGGCCTACCCTTGTGTTGTAAGTCCCATTTTTCTTTTTGAAATAATATTTGGGCCTCTAAAAGAGTGTAAGACCCAACCCCTTTTTCTGAAACCAAAATGATTTGGGCCTCAGTGCATTGTATAAGCCCCGATACCGTCAAAAAGTTCACCACGATCGTCGCCTTTTTCAAACAAAAATCTTTGGGCTTCTCCTCGAGCTATAAGACCCATTTATATTTTCAAACTCATTGGGCCTCTAATAGAGTGTAAGACCCAATCCCCTTTTAACCAAAACCTTTTTGGGCCTCAGATATTGTATAAGTCCCTCTGTGTTAAAAGAAAAACCTCGGCACGATCGCTAGTTCAAAACAAATCATCTGGGCCTACCATCGTGTTATAAGCCCCATTTCTTTTATTTAAATCTTTGGGCCTCTAATAGAGTGTAAGACCCATCCCCTTGTACATAAAAACTTTTGGGTCTCACTTATTGTATAAATCCCTCTGTACAGTTTTCAAAATAACGGTGCGATCATCATTAAAACTTGGGCCTCTCCTTGAGTTGTAAGCCCCAACAATCTTTTCAAAGCACTTTCTCCTTTGATTTTGAATTCAAATATCTGTTGTTATCAAAGCTTTCTTTGTTGAACAACTAACCAAACAACATGGAAGCTCTACAACAGGTAAGTGTTTATCTGCTTTCATTTACCGCTTTCATATGTATATAACTGCATTGTGGGGCTGCTTCACTGTAAGTCTTCTTTCACATCCTTTTATATACTTGTCATATATCAACTATGTAATACTAGTATAGTTATTTAGAGTTTTCCCCGGGAACTACGTCTAGCACTAGGTAAAGCCTTGTTGGTCACTCTTAAATACAAACAAAACTAGATCCCCCGTAGGATTCCAGATACAGTCTTCCCTCCTCTTGGGGTTAAACAATATGGAACAAAGAGAAAGGCAGTATTCTCGGTGAACCTTTTCTCAGATTGTTACCCTTAGAAATTGTCAAATAAACTCTAACTCCCCAGAGATGATCTTTTCTCCGTGAATGGCATCTCTTGAGTTTCTTCCAAATTCTCTAACTTTCCTGGAATGATCTCTTCTCTGTGAATTGCATTTCTTGAACTTCTCTTGGTTTGGGGACCCACAGGCTTCCTAAAAGCATCCCCGCCTCCTCTTGGGCGTTGTACAAGGACCCTTCGGCTTCTTAGAAGTTCTCATGCCTTCTATTGGGCTTAATACAAGGACCCTGACGACCTCTTAAAGGTATAAGATAGAACTTAGTCATACTTTGCTAGAGCAGTCTTTCCCGCGTCAAAACTCCGGCCATTTTAAGGTTGATACTCATCCCTTAATGCCCGCGCCTCCTCTTGGGCATTGTACAAAAGAAAAAACTCTAGACTTGGACAGTCTAAACCTCTTGAGTCTTAAAGACATTCTCAAGTTCCTTTCAAACATAGGAAAAACACCGATCACTCTGAAACCCGGTCTCTCTCATGAGAGTTCCCCACACTTGGACCCGCTTCAGGATCTCAATAATCCTCAGCAGTAAGTCAGCCTCCTCTTGGGCTTTGTACAAATGATTCTCCCCAGTGGAGCTAACCTTTTCAGACTCTCTTGTTGGGTCAGTCAACTTTTAGCCTCCATCTCGGGCTTCGTACAAGATAGAAAAACCCTCTCTTGTTGAGTATTCAAGACTCTCTTGTTGAGTCAACCTTTTTAGCCTCCGTCTTGGGCTTTGTACAAGACATATAAAACACTCTCTTGTTGAGTATAAAAGACTCTCTTGTTGAGTCAATCTCCTTTTAGCCTCAATCTCGAGCTTCGTACGAGACAGCAAATCACTCTCTTGTTGAGTATAAAAGACTCTCTTGTTGAGTCAATCAATCTTCAGACTCTCTTGTTGAGTCAATCACATGTTCAAGACTCTCTTATTGAGTCAACCTTTTTAGCCTCCGTCTTGGGCTTTACCCAAGACAGATAAAAGTAATCTCTTGTTGAGTCAAACCGTCTCAGCCTCCATCTTGGGCTTTATACAAGATACATTCTCCCCAACGGAGTCAAAAATCCCTTTTAGCCTCAATCTTGGGCGTTGTACAAGACAGAAAGAACATTTTCCCCGAAAAAGTCAAACTTCTAGCCTCCTCTTAGGCTTTGTATAAGGAAACTCCGGTTGAGGCAATCAACCTTTTAGCATCAAATTTGTGCCTTGCTCACCGCATACAAACATCTATAACTCCTCTTTAGAGATGACAAATTCTCTCTCAGTCAAACCCTTTAGCTTCACATCTTGGGCTTTGAACAAGATACAAACCACCTTTAGTTTCATGTCTTGGGCTTTGAACAAGACACCAAAACACCTTTTTCCTCCCGTAGAATAGGAGGAACTACAATCACTCTGATTTCCCTGTTTCGTTAAACGGGAATACGTAGGCATAAGATTGTAAAATCTTAGCGAGCATACTAATCAAACAACCCAAAATCCATTACCTTCATATATCCATCGAAAGCCTCAAACCTAACACCTTACCAGAAACCTAGTCTAGACCCTGTTTTTAAGCCAATAACCTTAAAAGACGAACCCCCTATTTTGATAGCATCTATAAACCAACAGTTTTGACTGTTTAACCTCAGTTTACAATCAGGGTTAATTGGAGACATCTATTTCCCTTCCTTAATCAACTCAACAGGATAAAAAATGAATCGAGCTGTAGTACCCAAGCGATAATGATTCGAAACCACAAAAACCACGCTAGTCAAGCTTCTTGGATCAATCCATTGTTACAAATAGATCAATGTGGTTTATTAGAGGTCCTCAAATCATGTCTTGAGGTCTTGGCTCATGTTTTGTCCCAAAAGTCAACTTATGGGTGAATTAGGTCAAGAGACCCTAATTCCTGATTTTTGGTGAATGCATCCCCTGAGGTTAAATTGACTTGATGATGGGACTCATAAGGTTCCTCGGAGTATCTTGAGTTATATTTTGAAGAATTGGCTCATGCCCAGATGAAGATTTTCATCTGGAGGTCCTGGTTGATCAAAACCCTAATTTGGTGACACTGGCGATCTTGAGGCTTAATCCACTTGGAATGCTGCAACCTTGTGCCTGATTCTTGATGTGGGAGTCCTCTTGATCATTTATGTGTGTTGGAGAGGTTAGACAAGTTGAAGATCATGTCATTTCTTTATTGATCCTTTGTCTAAGGCTCTAAGAGGGCTTAAAACCCTAATGCTTGATTGCAGGGAATGCTCAACAATTCTTGAGGAGATTGATGAGGCATAAAGGTACATCCATATTGTGATGATGATTTGCACAATGATGGGAAATCTTAGTGGTCAAAATTTGGGGTATGACAGATGCCTCTATTTAATCTTCTTGGACCCGAAGGTGTAAATGGCGAAGGTGTTCGGGCATTCGGGGTGCAAGAGGATTAAATATCAGAATACCCGAAATTTTGATGGTGGTTATGAATGGTAATTACCATCCTTCATCTTTTGCTAAGCAATGATGCTTAGAAAAGGTAAAAACTTCCCCTCAATCCAGGTCTTCAGCCATGGAACTGGTCTCAGTTTCTAAAATAAACTTCCCCTCGATCCTGGTTTCCTACCAAGGAACTGGTCTCAGTTTCTGATGTAAACTTCCCCTCGATCCTGGTTTCCTACCAAGGAACTGGTCTCAGTTTCTGATGTAAACTTCCCTTCGATCCTGGTTTCCTACCAAGGAACTGGTCTCAGTTTCTGATGTAAACTTCCCCTCGATCTTGGTTTCCTACCAAGGAACTGGTCTCAGTTTCTGATGTAAACTTCCCCTCGATCCTGGTTTCCTATCGAGAAACTAGTCTCAGTTTCTGATGTAAACTTCCCCTCGATCCTGGTTTCCTACCAAGGAACTGGTCTCAGTTTCTTTTGTCAATAAACTTTCTTGACAAGGAACGCTATTTGTAGCGGTTTTCCCTAAACTTCTTGCCGAATTTTCCTAGGGAGATGCCATTTGATGGAAAAAGTTTAATGTCAGACTTGCTGGGGAACCCCTTCGTCTGAGCTGCAGAGGTGTACAAACTTCTCTGTTGGAGACGCCATTTATTGACTCTATTGGGGGAAAACGAGTCTCTTGAGAGTCTGCTTTCCGCTTGGGGGTATTACATCATACTTTTCCTCGAGATCTTCTCGGAGAAATGCCATATGATGTAATCCAAATTGGAGGTGCTGATGACCTTTTGTCAGCGAATCTTCCAGAGAAAAACTGCTGTACTGTTGAATCTTTGATTAAGAGGCTTTCTCTGGGGATTTTCCTTAATCCGGGAAAGCGAAGATATCATCTTCAATGGCGAAGAGTGATGTTTGTCGAAAGTTTTCTTGTTTTCAGAGGTTTAAGTTATCAAAGTGGTCGAAGACCGTCTCTAATCCAGAGATAAACTGGAGAGAGATTGCTTAGATGATTCACTTCCTGACGAGGAAAGAACTGACAACTCGACTGACAAGAGGACTTTTATTACTAGGGGGTAAGACCGACTAGCGTGGTAGTGATGCAATATGAATATGTATGAATCAATAATGCATGATATATGTATGTATATGCTGACGAAACTGACACGACATACAGACTAATCGAGGAACACGACTGGATACTCGGCTACTGCAGGGGATGAAAAGTATCACTGGTCCAAAAGTAGCAATTCTGCCTTGCTTAGGAGAGATAGTCCCTGTGGGGAAAACCGTTGGTCGGGCTTAGGAGATAAGAACTCTGTCGGGGATGTCGGGCAGAATATTCGCATCTGACACAGCTGATCCTTCATTCAGGTGTACTGGTTAAGAATGAGTACTTTGATTATGCACTTTGAAGCTCGATTACTTCTGGAGAAGTGATTAATGTTCTTTCGATGTTCAACAATAAAAAAAAATTGCCATCTTTATTTAAAAGTAGAAAAAAGTTTGACAAGTAAATTCATTTTTTGTTTTATTTCAAGAATCGTTGATCATGTTAACAATGTCATTCTGTAAAGCTAAAACAAATGAGAATTGCAAACAAAAGCACTAGGGCTCAAATTTTATTGATAGAATGGAAATCATCCAAGCGCGTGATTCCATAGAGCATTTACAAAGTTAGAAAATGGTAATTTAAGGGAAAATGGATACATTGAAACATAACGACCGCTATCCTTCTACCAACTTTGAATTCTGGACATCCTGAGCTTCTATCGAAGATGACCTTGACTGGAGTTTTCCTGATAGATGGCATGACTGCTGCTGAGGGATTTTCCCCTTTGTTGGACGTAGTTACTTGCCATTATTCCCTAATTTTTTTCCTGGATTTTACTTTGAGATTTCCAATCCACCGGGATGATTTTTGTTCATGTCTCTAATTTTTGCCTGGACCGCCCTTTCGGGTTTTCAATCCACCGAGACATTTTTTTTCTCTTTTTTTTAGGCGAAGTATTTCTTGACTACATCAACATTTATGGGGTAGGAAAATTCCTCTCCGTCCATGGTTGCAAGTCTCAAGGTGCCGCTCGAGAAGGGTTTCTTGACCACATAGGGGCCGTCGTAATTCGGAGTCCATTTGCCCCGGGAATCAGTGAGAAATGATTGTATCTTCTTGAGCACAAGGTCTCCTTTTCTGAAGACACGGGGTCGAACCTTTTTGTCAAATGTTTTCTTCATTCTTTGCTGATACAACTGACCGTGGCACATAGCCGTTATTCCTTTTTCTTCGATCAGATTTAGTTCGTCGTATCGACTTTGACAGCATTCAGCCTCTGTTAGCTTAGCTCTCATCAATACCCTAATTGATGGGATCTCTACCTCTATAGGGAGCACTGCTTCCATGCCATATACTAGAGAGAAAAGGGTTGCCCCTGTTGAAGTACGGACGAATGTGCGATAACCGTGAAGGGCAAAGGGTAGCATCTCGTGCCAGTCTTTGTAGGTTACAACCATCTTTTGAACGATCTTCTTGATGTTCTTGTTAGTCGCTTCTACCGCTCCGTTCATCTTGGGTCGGTAGGGAGATGAGTTATGGTGTTCTATCTTGAACTCATCGCACAACTCTTTCATCATCTTATTGTTCAAGTTGGATCCATTATCAGTAATGATCTGGCTTGGAACACCATAACGGCAGATGAAATTGTTTTTAATAAATCGGACCACCACTTGTCTAGTTACATTGGTGTAGGATGCTGCTTCGACCCACTTGGTGAAGTAGTCAATGGCCATCAGGATGAACCGGTGTCCGTTTGAAGCCTTGGGTTCGATCATGTCGATTCCCCATATGGAAAAAGGCCATGGGGAAGAGAGAAATTTGAGATGTGTTGGCGGTACATGGATTTTGTTCGAGTATATCTGACACTTGTAACACCTCCTCATGTACTTGTAGCAATCAGATTCCATGGTCAACCAATAGTACCCGGTTCTCAGAATTTTTCTCGCCATTGTGTGTCCGTTGGCATGAGTACCAAAGGATCCTTCGTGAATTTCCTTTATCAGCATGTGTGCTTCTGGTTTCTCTACGCATCGGAGCAAGACCATGTCAAAATTTCTCTTATAGAGTGTATCACCGCTCAGGAAGAAACTGTCAGCCAACCTTCTGAGGGTTTTTCTGTCTTTCCTGGATGCCCCAAGCGGGTACTCTTGTTTCTGAAGGAAACATTTGATATCGTGGTACCAAGGTTTGTCGTCTATGACTGCTTCAATCGTGAAGATGTAAGCGGGCCGTTCAAGGCGTATTATGTCGATCTTAGGTAAGTTGTTCCATTGACCTACACTAATCATGGAAGAGAGAGTGGCTAATGCATTAGCCATGTAATTCTCTTCACGAGGGATGTGATGAAACTCTACTCTGTTGAAGAATGGTAACAACCTTCTCGTGTAGTATTTGTAACGAATCAGTCCTGATTGGTATGTGTTCCAATATCCTTTGATCTGATTGATTACCAGAGTTGAGTCGCCATATACATCCAAGTTCTTGATCCTTAAGCCGATCGCTTCTTCGAGACCCATGATACAAGCTTCGTATTCGGCCTCGTTGTTTGTACACTTGAATGTCAGTCGGGCGGTGAAAGGAATGTGGGTACCATGAGGTGTTATGATGATTGCCCCAATTCTGTTTCCATAATGATTGACAGCTCCGTCAAAGATAAGTCCTCATTGGGAACCTGGTTCTGGCCCTTCACTGGGTAGAGGTTCCTCGCAGTCTTTCATTTTCAAATACATGACATCTTTGTCTGGGAAGTCAAATCCGACTGGTTCTTGATCGTCAATCGGCTGATGAGCCAAATGATTGGCTAAAATACTTCCTTTTACGGCTTTCTGAGCGTGGTACTCGATGTCGTATTCTGATAACAACATCTGCCAACGGGCTATCCTTCCCGTGAGAGCAGGCTTTTCAAAGACATACTTGATTGGATCCATTTCAGAGATTAACCAAGTAGTGTGACGAATCATATACTGGCGAAGACGTTTGGCTGCCCAAGCCAGAGCACAACAAGTTTTCTCAAGCATAGTGTATCGAGTTTCACAGTCAGTGAACTTCTTGCTCAAATAGTAGATGACAGACTCTTTCCTTTTGGTTTCGTCTTGTTGGCCAAGTACACATCCCATCGAGTCTTCCAAGACTGTTAGGTATATGATCAGTGGTCTTCCTTCCACTGGAGGTGATAGAATCGGTGGGTTAAACATGTATTCCTTGATACTGTCGAAGGAGGTTTGGCAATCTTCTGTCCAAAGGCAATCCTGATTCTTTTTGAGTAATTTGAAAATCGGCGCACACGTCGTGGTCATGAGGAATATAAATCTGGAAATGTAATTCAAACGTCCCAAGAATCCCCTGACTTGTTTTTCAGTCTTTGGAGAAGGCATTTCTTGAATGGCCTTGACCTTGTCAGGATCAACCTCAATTCCTTTCTGGCTGACGATGAATCCTAACAGTTTCCCTGAGCGGACACCGAACGTGCATTTGTTGGGATTCAAGCAGAGTTTATACTTTATCAACCGCTCAAATAGCTTTGACAGATGGGTCACATGCTCCTCTTCCGTCTTAGATTTGGCAATCATATCATCGACATATACCTCAATTTCTTTGTGTATCATATCATGAAACAGAGTAGTCATGACCCTTTGATAGGTTGTCCCGGCGTTCTTCAAACCGGACGACATTACCTTGTAACAAAAGGTACCCCATGGGGTAATGAACGAAGTTTTCTCCATGTCTTCCGGCGCCATTTTTATCTGATTATAGCCCGAGAATCCATCCATGAAGGAGAATACTTTGAACTTTACTGTACTGTCTACCAGCATGTCTATGTGCGGTAAGGGAAAGTCATCCTTTGGACTTGCTTTGTTCAGATCCCTGTAGTCTATACACATTCTTACCTTTCTGTCCTTTTTCAGAACTGGTACTATGTTGGCTAACCATTGAGGATATTCTGATGTGGCAAGATATCCCGCGTCAATTTGTTTCTGTACTTCCTCTTTGATTTTGATGGCCATGTCGGGATGAGTCTGTCTTAGTCTCTATTTTACCGGTGGACATTCTGATCTTAACGGTAGATGATGTTCCACGATGCTGGAATCCAACCCTGGCATGTCCTGATAGGACCAAGCGAATACATCGGGAAATTCTTTGAGAAGCTTTATCAAGTCTTCTTTGACTGTCAGACTGAGCAGTGCCCCAATCTTGACTTCTTTTCTCTCTCCTTATGAACCCAAGTTGATCGTTTCCAATGACTCTTTGTGAGGTTCAATGGACCTTTCCTCTTGTCTGAGTAATCGGGAGATCTCTTCTGGAATGTCGTCGTCATCTTCTTCTTCAGCCTCAAATACCGAGAATTCAAAGTTGGGAGAAGGCATTGGATCGTATGTTTCAATGGGGTTTAAAACAAGCAATCTGCATGACGTAATGATTGTTTTTAGAAGGGATAGAGAGAATGCAAGAGAGCGTGCAGTGTATTTTCTGAAAAATGCTTGTTTTTATTATTTGAGTTGTTTTTTAGGATTACCATTTTCTGAAAAAGCGAAAAGAGAAAACAACAATAAATGCGAAAATTACAGAACGACGTTATTTTATTTATGATCTTGTCGATTCTTAAAACTACAACCCTATAAAACAAAACTCTGTCACTTTGGGCAAAGCGAAGAGAGACATTTACAGAAAGTGGGCCCTATCAAAACATCTGTTTCACCTGGGCAGGGTGAAAGGTTAAAGTAAAGACGGAAATTACTTTGACTTATGAACAACTTTCGGGACATCAACAACGATCCATTGGCGGTGAACTCCTCGGTGAATCACAAAGTCGGGTACTTTCCTTCTTGATTTGTCTTCAGAAATGATGCTGATTTCTGGTGGAGCAGGATCGTTGGAATCTGTTTCCCAGGCAGAGTTGTCGTAGACGAACTCTTCTGTTATATCTTGCACAGTGTTTGTACTCTCAGGTATATCTCCCTATCCAGTGGGCTGGATGTCTTTGAGCCTGATACGAGAACTTTCGGGAGCGGTGTACTTGACTAGGAAGTTGTACTTGCCACTCGGTTGTCCTAAGGTGTCCCACACTTCTTTGGAACTAGAGGAGTTATCTTTCTCGATGACGTTGACCTCGGGAAAAGCATAGTTGATGAATTCTAGTTCTGCAAGCTTTGCAAATTCATCATCGTGCTGGATATTTTCTGAATGCCCTGAGTGCTGATCCCATCACATAGTGGGGACGCAGGTATTCTTTTCAATGATGCTCAACTGATATGCATCGTTCGACTGATTCTTTTGCCCCGAGTCTCCTGGGTACGGCTGCCATATAGGCAGGCCATCCATTGGGCCATAATAGTCAAAGTTGTTTTTCATCAGAGTGTCCTCCTCTAATGTGTTTGGTGGAGCATGGCATCCTTCCGGATCACAATCTCCGTATATCATTTTGACATCTGACCTCGGTATAAATCTCAGACTCTGTGCCAGAAAGGAAAATGGTGTAGGCACCTCTTCTTGAGACATATAACCGTCCTCGTTAAGATATGACTTCTATTCTTCATCTGTATCGGAGGAATTACCCTCGTTGATGGTATCTACCTCTTGAGACACTGGGTGAAGGAAACCTCCACTATGGATGAAGTTTTGAATGGGATGAAGACTTTCATCGTTAGTAGCTGTCTGGGCACAGTTTGAAGAAAAACCAAGACCTTTCTTTTTCTTATTGTCAGTAGGAATGACAAGTTGTCCCCATCCTTTGGTATTGTTACTTTTGATCGCTTCGAGAGCATATTTGTACAAGGAAATCGATGCTCCTCCTTCTGATTGGTTGTCGTGACTCACCAAAAGTGCCTGGAACTGGGTTCCGATAATCTCCTCTGGTTCCACGTAAGTGGATGACGATAGATTACTCACGATCAAGGCTTGCTCTCCGCAGACTGTGACTAGTTGGTCGTTCTTGACAAACTTCAGCTTCTGGTGAAGTGTCGAAGTGTCTGTCCCAGCCTCGTGTATCCAAGGTCTTCCTAATAAACAGCTGTATGTTGCCCGGATGTCCATGACCTGGAAAGTGACTTGTGAAATTCTGGCCTGTGCAGACAACAAATATCCTAACACATGTCAAGACATTGTGCTACATAATCTTTTAAACTTGGAGGTGCAACAGCAGACTGATACCTTGAATATCAGAACTGCACACTCACAGATGTCACGACATCTGATCCAACATGTCAGTGAAGAAAATTTACAAAACTGTAAATTGCAGAATGTTAAAATAAGACAGTAATTGTTAACCTAGTTCGGTGCAATTCACCTACATCTGGGGGATACCAATCCAGTATGAAGACTTTACTATCTGTAGAACTGTTACAAAGCTAAACTCCACCGTTTACAACTTCATACCTAACATCTACCCAATGAAAATCTTTACCAAGGCTAAACTCAAATGTTTACAACCCTGATATGACATACCTCACTCACATCCTAATCACAACCTGTGATATCTCTGTCATCTGCCAATTCAGAACTATCGCCGTTTCTTGACCTTCAAGTTATCTTGGACTTGCTTCAAAGCTTCGTCCAAGAACAATACAACAACCATTACCTACTGGTTTCTGGTTGCGTCCCTGTACCTATGCCTTCCACCCTGCATCCCATAATACAGAGTGGAGACTTACAACTCCTAAGAGAGCCAACGACTCTTAAACCCTAAGCCCTTATTCAACACAAAGGAACTAGGTTACAAAGTTACAAGTGATACAAACGTACAATGCTTAACCCTAGGTCTAAGTCTCCTTATATAGTCTTATTTTTGTCTTGGCCTTTCAATCTTTGATTCTATGTTCCCTTGATCCGTTCCTTAATTCTTGCAACAGATTAAACCTGCTAACTTACCAAGTCAGTCAGGATGTCGAGACATTTCCTTCGACATCTGTTTCTTCTACAGATTCTTCAAGTTTATCATCAGAATGTTTTAGCAAAATTTAGTCAAACAATAGGTGCTTTCAATCTCCCCCTTTTGACAAATTTTGACTAAAACAAACATTTTCTTCTGCATTCTGCAAACAGCAAGGCTCCTTCATCAAGAATTCTTTATCTTCAGAATTGATTGGAGCTAAGGTCTGAGAGAGTCTCCCCCTCAACATATTCCCCCTCCTTCCAAGAGAGATCTTGGGAACTAGAAGACTCCTCTAGAAAAGAAACAGCAGTTGTAGGCTCCGTAACACTGAGAGCATAGATTGCGTAACTCAGGTCACAATACACAACCTGCTTCACCACTCAGATCACAAGACACAAGGAAAAATAAAGATTGTTAAGATGTTAGAACATCTTAACCAACATTCTTGCAAAACAACTGCAGGAATGTACCCAAGCCCAGACAACATCAGAAAACCAAAACCATTCTCCCCCTTTTTAGCCAAAACTTGGCAAAGGTGACCAAGACATCCCCAAACCCAGACACAACATACCCAGATTTTGAAGAACCCCATCTGCCACCAACCCAAGGAGAGTATTGAGACTAAAGAAGATCAAGGCAATCCTATTTATAGCCGAGCCATTTCCTTAGGAAGTAACGTGCCCAGAAACATAACGATGGTCAATTCAAAGGACCATTAATCGAAGGTAATAACTCCACTAATAGAGCTTTGACCAAGACTGCTTTGACAGTTTCTTCTTTTGAGAACGCCGACCAACAACCCATTACATGCAAACATCTTTAACAGCGATGTCCTGACATTGTGTCAGACATTGTCTATTCTTCATATGAGCCCTTCTGATTTTGGTCTTTACCGAGATTTCTTCACAAATTTTGATCACAGTCTGCAGAGAAAAATAAATTCTCCCAAACTCAGTCAATGATTCTTAAGCATCCAATAAGAACCATTCAAGTATGCATTGCCAAGTTTCCCACAACTTGCAACAATACTCTAATGTCAAGACATTCTCCTTGACATCTCAGTTTGCTTGACGCACAAATGCAAACTGGAACTACAATAATGTCAAGCCATCCTCCTTGACATCTCAGTTTGCTTGACGCACAAATGCAAACTGGAAATTCAATAATTTCAAGCCATCCTCCTTGACATCTCAGTTTTCTTGACGCACAAATGCAAACTAGAACTACAATAATGTCAAGCCATCCTCCTTGACATCTCAGTTTGCTTGACGCACAAATGCAAACTGGAACTTCATCTCAGATCAAGAGGCCTCTCCCCCTGACTAAGGTAACTGGTGCTCCTCCACAGAACACCCAAGCTAATGACTGGAAAACATAAGACACATCTTCATGTCTTCAAGAGCGCACCCTCTGTTCAACACACCTGCTGAACGTAATCATCAACTCTCTTATTGTTCCCTCTGACAAGAAATAATAATCAGTCACACATGATTACCATCATGCTACCCGTGAGGAAGTGTATACCAACCATAACAAACTCTAGGTTTAAGATCAAAGTCCCATTGATCCCTCTCATCCTGCAACAATCTACACACCACACGAACTCCTCTTGAATTCTCATGTATAGACCTCCAGCTGCTTGAGGCACAAACCAATTGAATCAGAATGCTTCACATTCCTCAAAGAGACACACAGGGCTCCATAGTTTGTTATAACGATGTCAGCTATCGTATGCATGCTCTAGAACTTCACAGCTGCTAAACTGATCCACTACTAGCATGACTTGCTCCAAGGGCTCCAATGTCGTATGCAAGATTTTCCACTGACCTCACCAGGCCAGCATTAGAGATAAACACCCCGCAATCCTAGACAATCATTCCTATCATTCTCACGTATGATAATCTGGAATACTTATGATTTATGGTGAATCTCCACTTCTGAACGCATTCAGGAAACAGACTTCCATGCAATCAACACATGATCCACTTCAGTCTTCACAAACACTTACATCCTCCTTCCAAGGGACCCTTCTACTCCATCATTCTCCCAGATGATCATGTAGATACTTCTTGGACACAATGCAAGTAACCAGTTCATCACAGAACCTAAAATCCTTCACCAAGGATAACTAACCCAAAGATGTTCTAACATCAGTTAGGACATCTTCCATACATCACAGACACCACACACCATGATTCTTGATATGTTCCACCACTGGACTTACTATCAACATAGTAATCCACACTGAAGATCTTCACACGACACTGCACCACCAGCTTGAACAAAGAAGACTTCAAAAACCCAGAGAGAAATAAACTCTCATCCACCAAGAAGGTATGCTTTCATCCTCAACCCAGAACTTTTGCCACAAGCTCCCAGAGAACCAGAACCTCCTTACAATTTCAACTAACTACTCTTCTACAAAAAAGCAATTAGTTTCAAGCATCCTGCTTGAACGCACATTATGAAACCAATCAAATGCCACATTTTGATTGACCTCACTCATCTTCAGAACTCCCACAAGATACCCTGATCTACTAATGAAATCAGATCTTCAAGTCATATGAACTACTTGCCCCAGGCCTACGAGGAGGTTAGAAAAGATGGACTCAACAAGAGAGCATTTTTATCTGTCCTGTACAAAGCCCAGGATTGAGGCTAAAAGGGTGGACTCAACAAGAGAGTGCTAAAAAGGTGATTGACTCCATAAGAGAGTCTTGAAAAGTTGATGGACTTAACAAGATAGTCTGAAAAGTGATTGACTCAACAAGAGAGTCTGAAAAGTTGGTGGACTCAACAAGAGAGTTTGAAAAGGTGATTGACTCAACAAGAGAGTCTGAAAAGGTTATTGACTCAACAAGAGAGTCTGAAAAGGTTAGCTCCGCTGGGGAGAATCATTTGTACAAAGCCCAAGAGGAGGCTAACTATCCTGAGGAAATAAAAGATCATTATACAAAGCCTAAGAGGAGGCTATCTTCTGCTGGGGATTATTGGGATCCCGAGGCAGGTCTAAATGAGGAATCAACTCTTGCTGAGGATTACAGAAGAGTTGAGGTATCAGAGACCTTGAGGTTCTGATTTGGGATAGTGTTATACTGATGATGAACTGACCCTGGCTAGGGATTTTTAGGAGAGATACTGGGTTTTCTCCTGTGTTTGTAGGGAACTTAAGAATGTCTTTGAGACTCAAGGGGATTAGACTGTCCAAGTCTACTGGTGTGGACGAGTTTTATCTTTTGTATGATGCCCAAGAGGAGGCATGGGCATTAAGGGATGAGAATCAACTCTAAAGTGGCTTGAGGTCTGACACTGGAAAGACTGCTCTAGCAAAGGATGACTAAGTTCTGTCTTATACCTTTAAGTGGTCGTCAGGGTCCTTGTATTAAGCCCAAGAGAAGGAATGAGAACTTCTAAGAAGCTGGAGGGTCCTTGTACAAAGCCCAAGAGGAGGCGGGGATGCTTTTAGGAAGCCTGTGGATCCCAAACCAAGAAAAGTTCAAGAAATGCTATTCACCGAGAATAGATCATTTAGTGAAAGTTCTGTGATTTGAAGAAACTCAGGAGATGCTATTCACAGAGAATAGATCAACTCCGGGGAGTAGAATTTCTTTGACAATTTCTAGGGGTGACAGTCTGAGAAAAGGTTCACCGAGAATACTGCCTTTCTCTTTGTTCCATATTGTTTAACCCCAAGAGAAGGGAAAGCTGTATCTGGAAATCCTATGGAGGATCTAGTTTTGTTTGTATTTAAGAGTGACCAACAGGGCTTTACCTAGTTCTAGACCTAGTTGCCGGGGAAAACTCTAAATAACTATACTAGTATATATATATAGTTGATATATGGCAAGTATTTTAAAGGGGTGTGAAAGAAGACTAACCATACGCAGCTTCCCACAATACAGTTATATATATCTGACATGTATTTAAAAGAATGAAAGAAGACTCACAGTGTGCAGCTTCCGACAATACAGATATATATATTAAAGCGAGTAAATGAAAGCGGATAAAACTTACAGGTGAGCAAGCTTCCATGCTGTATTGTTAGTTGTTCAAAGAAATTAAAGAAAGTTTTGATAATAATACATATATTTGAATCTAAATCAAAAGGGAATTATTTTGAAAAGATTGTGGGGCTTATACTTAAGGAGAGGCCCAAAGAGTTTGACAGTGATCACACCCTTGTTTTGAATATTGTACCGGGACTTATACAACGACTGAGGCCCAAAAAGGTTTATGTACAATAAGGGTTGGGTCTTACAACTCAAGGAGAAGCCCAAAGATTATTTAAAGAAAAGAAATGAGACTTACAACACAAGGGTAGGCCCAGATGATTTTCTTGTTAGAAAATGGCGATCTCGCCGAGAATTTTTTAACGCAGAGGGACTTATACAATGTCTGAGGCCCAAAAAGGTTTTGGTTAAAAAAAAAGGATTGGGTCTTACACTATATTAGAGGCCCATGAGTAATTTTAAGAAAAAAGAATGGGGCTTACAACTCAGGGAGAGGCCCAAGTGGTTTTATTTTGAACTGGCGATCGCGCCGAGAATTTTGAAAACGCCGTGGGTCTTATACAATGACTAAGGCCCAAACTATTTTGGTTTCAAAGAGGGGTTGGGTCTTACACTCTATTAGAGGTCCAAAAAGTTTGAAAATGAATAAAGATGGGTCTTATAGCTCAAGGAGAAGCCCAGTTGATTTTGTTAAAAAGGCGACGATCGCGCCGAACTTTTGCAAATATACAGAGGGACTTATACAATATGTGAGGCCCAAATTTGTTTTATTTACAAAGGGGTTGGAATTACACTCTATCAAGAGGCCCAAAGTGTTTGAAAAAGGTTGATGAGGGTGGAATTAATCAAAACCCTAATTTTGTCTAAAATGGAATTAATTTTGCTTAAAAATTAATAAATATTATGGAAAACATGTGAAAAATGAGTGGTGATCTTGGATCAATGTTTAAAAAATCATGTTTTTATCCACAAAATGATTGAAAACCAATTAAGTTTGGAAAATCAAGAAGGAAAAAATATTTTAAGTGTTAAAAAACAAATAAAAATTAATTCTAAGCAAAAATATCAAGTATATGAAATAAATAATATTTTTGGGAATTTTTTGTAAAATAAAATATTTTAACATTTTTGTGAATTATTAAAAAAAGAATCAACTCAAAATCATTAAAATTCAGAGAGAAATTAATTTTTGAATCAATTAAATAAAATCACAAAATTCAAATATTTGAATATTTGAAAAAGGCGCCAAGAACACACCAAGAACACGCGCGTGTTCTGATTTTGCCCAGATTTTCATTTTCTCATTAATCTCACTGAATACTTGATGAAATTACACAATCCACGTATCAATCTACTCGTTTTTATCTCACGATCATGTCTATGGTATTTAATTTCATTTATTTTAAGCATGGAATAAGAAATCAAATAGAAATCTCAAGAACCCTAAATTCTGCATGAAGGCTGAGAAATTTGGTACACGACTCATACAAAGCAATTAATGGAGGGGAAACACTCCATACATGATTATGAACATATGGCAAAATTATTGTGCGAGGAAATACGCATGAATCATGAGATGACCAAGTTTAGGCTTACTTGAAGGTCGTGGCAGCAAGAGTAACTTGATTTTTGAGTTGGAGGTGTTACAGATAAGTTGTGATGATCTGAACAACTTCCCTACACTATATGAAGTGTGTTTGAAAGCTTGGATTGATTTGAAATGGACTGGAACAGATTGTGGCACCTCAGTTGCAACTTTGTTGAAAACTCAAGCAAATGGATGGTGATTTTGTGAAATTGATGTTCCAGATGTTGTTTTAGTATTTGATCAACTCACATATGATGTTTATGAGGTGTGTGTGTGATTGGTTTGGTTGGAAACACTTTCTAATTCAAAACCCGATAGTAGCTTGCATTAGAAGACATTTTTGGAAGTGAGAGGGTGATTTTGAGAAAGGCAAGTGTTATAGGCCTTTGGTGTACTCAAACTGATCAGAAATGAGGTCTATTTATAGTGTGTCAAGTTTTTTTTGGAAGGAATATGGAATGTCAACTGCAGCAGGCCTTTGGCCAATGTGGATCAAATGGAATCTCAAGTCTCCTCTAGCCATTGACTTGAGATTAGAGCACATGCCTATGGTTCCCTGATTCAAGGATAAGGCTTGACCGAAGTGTTCATCTTTGCTCTGATACATGCCACCTCTAAGCATCCATTAAATGTTCCAAAACAAAATTGGAGTCTTGGCCTCCTTTAGGCCTTTTAGGTTTGGCATGGCTATGGTAGATTTTGGGACTTTGGAGGCTGATAGATCAATGCTTGTCCCTTGTTTATTCCCCCTTGAGGTGTGCAGATGGATAACCATGCTTTTTCTTGCACAATTTGATCAAATTCGAGCCCTTATGCATAAATCTGCCTTGCCAAGACAGTTTGCAGCAAGGCATGTTGCAGCTGTCATAACTCCTAGCTCAGATGGAATTTGATGGAATTCTTGGACATTTTGGAAACCTGATATATCCTATTTCAACATGATGTCCAACTTTAGTTTTGATCCAACTTGAATTACAAAGAAAAATGCCTCTACATTTTGGAAAAAATAAGGCAGATTTTGACTTAGTGAAAATTTTACTAAGTGTTGAAAAAATGTCACTTTGTGTTTTCAGCCATTTTGATCACTCCATAACTTGAAATCCATGAGGAATTGGAATGAGGTGTAGTTGACACTTTTAAGGTATGCCATGAGAGCTACAAATCCATCTTTGGACCATCCAAAATGGTTGCTTGGATCTCAAGTTATGATCCCTGGAAGTTGGTATCCTAGCCACTTTATTCCATGACTTAGAAAAATTCTAAGTTTTTATGGTTACCCCTTTTACAAGTTAACTCACTTTCTTTGATTTTTCTTGATGAAGGATGATTCAAATCATATATTAACATTATTTTAGGGTTGAGGAACCATAATTGTGAAAAATCTCAAAAAGTCAAACTTGACTTTTGTGCACATTTGACTTTTTATCAGATGAATTCCAAACTGTGCGACCCTTTGTGAAATCAAGTCCTTGATCTAAATCAAACTTGATGGATATGTTCCATAGGTGTTATGGGGTGTATAGAATCATGTCCCAAGGTTTGGGAGCATGTCTTGGTCAAAAGTCAAAGGTACAGTTGACATTTCCCTCGAAACCCTAATTGTGGTCCCGATGAAAATGAAACTTGTGAGTCAAGTTTCTTGGATCAATCCATTGTTGCAAATGGATCAATGTCGTTTATTAGAGGTCCTCAAATCATGTCTTGAGGTCTTGGCTCATGTTTTGTCCCAAAAGTCAACTAAGGGATGAATTAAGTCAAGAAACCCTAATTTCTGATTTTTGGTGAATGCATCCCCTGAGGTTAAATTGACTTGATGATGGTACTCATAAGGTTCCTTGGAGTATCTTGAGTTATATTTTGAAGCATTGGCTCATGCCCAGATGAAGATTTTCATCTGGAGGCCCTGGTCGATCAAAACCCTAATTTGGTGACGCTGGCGATCTTGAGGCTTAATCCACTTGGAATGCCGCAACCTTGTGCCTGATTCTTGATGTGGGAGACCTCTTGATCATTTATGTGTGTTTGATAGGTTAGACAAGTTGAAGATCATGTCATTTCTTGATTGATCCTTTGTCTAAGGCTCTAAGATGGCTTAAAACCCTAATGCTTGACTGCAGGGAATGCTCAACAATTCTTGAGGAGATTGATGAGGCATAAAGGGACATCCATATTGTGATGATGATTTGCACAATGATGGGAAATCTTAGTGGTCAAAATTTGGGGTATGACAGGTATTATCTGCGAATTTAGCTGTTTTACATGCTAAAAAATAATTACCCACGAAGGTTTTAGCTGGGAACAGAAAATAGCAGAACGGATCGCAGGTAACATGTTTCCTGCAGAAATTTTGTCAAAATCCGCAGGAAAACAGAGTATTTTTAGTAGTGATACAAGAAATTTTTTAAGCTATATATACATTTTGATGCCAAATATTTTCATAAAAACTATATTCTATCATAGACTTTATTCTGCCATGGCCAACTGCTATGTAAATTCATTAACAAGGAATCAATAATTTTTGAAATATATGAACAACAATATGCTAATGCAGTTGATTGATGGAATGATAAATATGTACCTTTATTTTTCTACATTAATTATAAAATATTATTTTATTCTAGGCTTTTATCATCCATCAAATTACTGATTCTGTCATAAAAACTATAAGCAATGTCCACTTAATTATGCACATTATAATTAAAATAGAAAACTAACAGCAATACCGGCATATGCCGTCAATTTATTATACTGGTGATTCTTTTTTTTTTCTTTTCTATATCTCAACTGAACGAGTCTTCCGATGACTAACACCCACTTCCAAAATTTTGTGCTAATTTTAGCATAACTTTTAGGAAATTTTAAATATTTTTTTAAAATCCACCTATTATATCACGATGAAAAAAGCAGCAACATTAATGAATTAATTTATACCTGCATTGATATTACAATTATATTATATTAAATTTAATAATTGATTATAATATTAATAATGTTTAGTGTATATTTTGTATTTATTTGATACTTATAATTTTATTTGTGTCAGTAAAATTGATTTTAATTTTATTTTAATTAATTAAATTTATTTTATAATTAATCAATTTAATATTCTTTATTTTGGAATAAATTTAGAATTGTTTTATATTCAAATTACTCTAGTTTTGTGCAAGAATGTTATGAATGATTTTGATTTTATATTATTGAATTATGTTTAGTGTCTTATATTTTGATAAAACAATTTTCTTTCTAATTATAATCGATTTATAATCCATTTTGAGATGATATTACAATATTATGAAATTCAATAAATATCAATGACTCTACTTATAAGGATGAATGTCACACTTTTGAGGTTAGTAATAATTTATTCTTGAATCTCTTATGACTCATTATATAACTGCATTTAAGGATAGGGGTGGGAATATGCCAGACCAGACTTTTTCTTAAATAGAATAGGCCTAGACTTTTTTGTAAACCTATTTATCTAAAGAGGCTAGGCCACATGTCGTAAGAAAAGCCTTTTAAGCCTATCAGGCTGGTCTATTTAAGAAAAACTCAATAAATTTATTATTATTATTATATTCTATTTTGTACTTTGAATTAAAATACGAAAATAAAACTTAGTTATCTTGAAGAACTTATGAAAATAATTTGAAAAAAAATTATAACACAATTTCATAAGTTGTTGTCATAAGCCTTTTCATAAGTTCTCCCCAATAAATAGTATCACCAAACTTATGCTAATAGGTAAACTTGAATGAGGCAATGAAAACAAACATTTAATCTCATTTATTTTATAATTTGTTAGTATATTTAACATTAGTTGAGTTTCTTATTTACAAATGTTCAAATGAAGTAGGCTTTTAAATAGGCTAGTAGGCCTATCAGGCTTTCGAAAAGGCCAGACTTAGGCCTAAAAATAAGCCTATGATAGGTTACAGGCCATACTTAGACTTTGAATTTTTTAGCAGGCCAGACTCAGGCTTGGCAAAGCCTAACTCGGCCCATCCTATTCCCAACCCTATTTAAGGATAAGTTTGTTTTTAATATTATCTACTCCTTTGAATAAATAAAAAAAAATGCATTTATAGAAAATTATTAATTTTTCACAATATTCTGAATTAAAAACTCTTTATTTATTATCATAAATTAATTTTTTTGTTATATACTCAAATAAATAAATAAATAAAAATATAGTTTTATGAGTATATTAAAAATCTTATTATTTTATGAGTTTTATTCTAGAAAATTAAGTAATCAGTATTAATTTTTATAATTGTAATCTCACCTATTGTGGATACAATTATATAAACTTTTTTATTTTGAATAGAATATAAACATTCTTAATTCGTATGATTGTAACTCATTTATAGTGGATATAGTTATACAAATTTTGTTTAATAAAATAATTAAATTAATTTTAATTATAGTAAATATTATATTGATAATAGTTATATCCTATTGATATGTTATTATTAATATAATTTATTTTATTCAATATACTTATGATTTATGATTATGTAAATTATTGTTCGAGTACCCTATCGGTATTAGAATTTTTGGTGACATAAAATTTATACATTGTTATATTTCTTATTTAATATTGTTGAAAGTATTATTTAAGAAATAAGAAATTATTTTAAATACATGTAATACTTTATTAAATCCAATAATTTTTATTCAATATTTTTAAAAAATAGATTTCAATTCTCTTTATATTATGTAAGTGATGGACATATCCTATCGGTGTAACGTTACTTGACATGATTATTGTGTGATAGAAAAAATAGTTGAATATTTGTTTAAATTTTTTTTCAAAACTCTTAATCTTAGTTCAACTATTATTCTCAATCAAATGGGAGAATTTAACATGTCAATTGTATAAAATTGAGAAACAAATATTATTTATTTATTACTTTATAGAGACTTATGTTAGTAATAAAGTTTAGGCTAAAATACAGTTTTGGTCCCCCTGTTTTTCCCCCCTGTTTTTCAAAATTCACAGTTTTGGTCCTCCTGTTTTTTTTTTAACAGTTTTGGTCCCCCACCCTCACTGTTCATGTACGGACGTGTACTGTTCATGTACGGACAAGTTACTGTTCATCACTTTTTTTGGGCCAAAATTGGGGTGGGGGACCAAAACTATTAAAAAAAAAACAGGGGGACCAAAACTGTGAATTTTGACAAACAGGGGGACCAAAACTGTATTTTAGCCTAAAGTTTATGACTATTTGTACTATATCCTCAATAATAGTTAAATTTAAAGTCTCATATTTGTCCACTGTGCATAACATAATATGTCTCTCAAATGTGTGTAGTTATATTTGTAGCATTTGAGTTTTGAGTGAGTTATTAAGATGTTATTGATCGTGAAGGCTGGATCAGATCCTAAAGAAGTGGGCCACCAAGTACGTCTGAGATGCTGGTCGTATGGAGAAGAAGAGGGGGTGTACCTGCAAGGCACTCTGACACTCAAGTAAGAAAGGGTCAGAGAAAAGGGGCAAGTACAAAGTATTAGTTCGTAGGGTGAATATTGGATACCTGACCCTCTCAAGCGAGAGGATTTATATAGAGCCCCCATCGCGTGGCCAACAGTCCTATTTTCGGGGCGAAATAACTGTTTTCCCGAAGAATAGGTAATTACCCAAACTGGCTGTTATGTCGGGCAGGGTGCCCGAAACTTGCCGTTATGTCGGGCACAAGCGTAGTTTCGGGCACATGCCCTCAACTGTTTGGGGAGTGGATAAGCCGTGCGTAACGAACATTGTTTTCGGGGAGGAGCGATGCAGTCCCTGCCTGGTTAGAGGGGTAGAAAGGTAACTTTTGTCGCTTTGTGGATTGGACTTAGGCAATTTGGGCCGTTCTGGAGCAGAAGTGGATTGGGCCATGTCTAGTCATTGGTCCAGTCCAGAACAGGAGCCCTCCAAGTCGTTGCTCCCGAGCATGGGAGTGATGACTTAAGGACAGCTCGTTACTCCGGGGAGCTAGCGTGAAGTCGTTGTTTAGTGACGAGGAAGGCCGCATCGGGGCGCCCATGACTGGTGGTGTTCGTGACCCCTGGTGTCCGTGGCATTCATGACCGTGACCGTGTTGCCCAGCGTCCGGGGAGACTAACTGTTAGTCAGAATTGGAAACGTTAGGGCGCCACTTGTGCCTAGAGCTCCGTGTAACAGTTACTAGGCAATGATGGCTAGTTAATATCCATCATGACCTACGAGCGCGTGCCACTGCACGTGCCCCTCTGTATAAAAGGGGGAAACTCACTTCATTTTGAACTTTTCACTCTGATTTCTCTTCGTCTTCTTCAGAATTTCTGCTCGTCACCGTCATCTGCTATTCCGGCCACTGCGTCAACTTCCGGGGAACCGTCTTTTATCTTCTAAATCAAGTAAGTTTGCTTATTCTGTGATGTTTTACCCATTAAACGGTTGTTTGTAGTCTTGTATGCGGTTAGGTTTAGGTGTAGAAGATGAAATAGATTAGTTTCCGGTGATTGTTGGTGGTGGACGGTGGTTGTGCCATTTTTCACTTCTGGTATGTCGCCGGATGTTTTGGTACGTGTTAGTGAGAAGGGCGGTTCACGGCGTCGTTGCGACGGCGACGCATGTGTAACTGCTGTGATTGTTCATCTTCTGAGTTGGTGATGAATTTTCCGGTCGAATACTCCCAGATTCCGGTGAAGCTTTATGGTTTCCGGCGAAGCTTCAAACGAAAACTGGGTATGAGTGCGGGGAAGCTCCTTGCTTGGGGATGATTTGTTTCGAGCGTCTCCTCGCGGGGAGGTTTCGGTTTTTCTTTTGATGTTAGGGCTTGGACCAGGGACGTTGTCCTCAGCCCTTTGCGCGCCCTTTCACTTGACTAGCGGTGGAATGGTGGATTTAATTTATTGTCGAATTCACTTTTTTCTCTGCTTTTCAGGTGATCGATATAACGACGGGGCCAGATGGAGAGATTATCCTGGATTCATCCGAGGAAGAAAAAAGTTCATCGGATAGCAGTAGTTCGACGACTTCGAGTACCCCCAGTGAGGTCGGGGAGGAAGAGGAGTTTGAAGATATGGACGAGGATGTCGTCGAGGGTTCCGTGGAGGAATGGGAGGTGGCCGAACCTGCCGAACATGTGTCTACTTTTGCAAAGTACTTAGGGGATGTCTTTATGGAGGTCGGGCCAGAGGGGGAGTGGAAGGTGCACTTTCCCTCTGAGGATAACAGGGTCTGCACGAATTACGGGGACTGCTTTGCTATGTATGAGTATGCCTTCAAGGAGCTGGGTCTAAGGTTTCCGTTCACCGATTTTCAGCAGTCGATGTTCGTGCACTTGAAGTTGGCCCCCACGTAACTGCACCCTTACTCGTTGGCCTTCATCCGAGCGTTCGAGCTGGTGTGCGAGTATCTCACCATAGGGGCTACTCTTCCTCTATTTTTCACTGTCTTCCATCTTCAAAGGCAGCTGTCGGGGAGGCAGTATGGTTGGGTCTCTTTGAAGCAGCCTCGCAAATTGTTTAAACCTTTTTCGGAGTTGATACAGACGTTTAAGGAGCGGTACTATGTTATCGAGCCCGTGTCCGAAGCTGCCCAGGATAGCACATACATCTGGGAGATCGAGGTTGATGAGGAGGGAAATAACCTGCATGACGAGACGGGGAAGTTCGTCGGGGAGAGAATATATAAGTTCCCTATTCACTGGGGACCCGACCATTTCACCAGGAAGCCCGGTAACTATGTTCTCCAACCGCACGAGCTACACGGGAAGGACACCGTGGCGTACGAGGCGTTGGTGAAGTACGTTAACTCCTTCCGGTTCGCTGAATGCTGGAAGAATAAGGGTAACCCGATCTTCGAGGAGGACGGTAGTCATAGGGTCGAATACCGCTTTATTAACACCAAGGCACTCCTGGAGTACAAGACTCCTACGGAAGTCGAGAAGCTGCTTGGTAGTCTTAGTTATTTAGATTTGTTCGCATTATTTCTTTTCCTCGTACCTAATGTGCTCGACTTTTGTTTGTGTAGGTGAAATGCCTCAGGCCCATGAGAAGGTTGTGAAGAATGTTCTTGCGAGGAACAAGGCCTGATCGGTCCCCCTCAAGTCTTGATTTACTGGTGCGCGTGCTCCCACTCCGGTTCAGTCTACTGCGGGGACTTCTTCTCCCACTCCCACTCCCCGGGGATCTCCCCTGCCTTTGACCAGACGATCCAAGCGGCCAAGGGTTACTGATGCTGTGGATCTCAGCCGGGTCCCAGAGAAAGGGAAGTTCGAGCTTCTTCCTTGCATACTTGATAGGAGATTCTTTGAGGGAAATTCCTTGGTTCTGCCTTGGGCGCAATCTCTTCGTTTGGAAAGCATGGACCGCCCGAGTAAGAGGGCGTTGGTGGCTCAAGATGCTTCTGCTTTGGTCAGGATGTTGGAGATGACAGCCGTTTATGCTGAAGGGCACTCTGCAACTGAGTCTGAACTTAATGCTTCCCGGGCTACCATGGCGTCCCTCAAAGAAGAGGTCAAGAGTGCAGACAATGCTCAGAAGAAGGCTGAAGAGGAGGTGGCCTGGTTAAAGAAGGAGAATTCTATGCTGGCTGCGGAGAAGAAGGCGGCTGAGGAGCTGGTCCAGCAGCTGAGGGCGGTCAATGCTCCAGGCGAAGATGAACCTAAAGATGTGAAGGAATTAAAGACAAGGTCCGAGCTGGTCGCCCATATGCTGATGGCCGAGGATGACAGTATTGCCGTCGTGGATGAATCCTTCAAAAACGCAGTGTCTCAACTGCGGGTGGTGAACTCCGAGCTTGACTTCTCTGTCGAGGGTACCCATTATCTGGCGCATGTTGAGGATGGCCGGATCGTTATGCCTACCGCCCTCCTTGAAGAGAATGCCGAGGAACAGCCCGCGGAGAACCAGGATCCTCAGCCTGATCCCACCACCCAGATGGATGAGTGAAGGGTTCTCTTTATGTTGTTGTAATTTGTCCGGCCTGCGTGCCGCGTAATTGTTGTAACTTATTTTGGGGGGCATGACCCCCAGTTTATGTAATCCAGCACAATCGTGGTCCTAGCACCCACTTATTATGTATAAATTATATGCCCGGTCTTGGTGGCCAATTTTGTTATTTGCATGGTTTTACTTGCTTTTATTTTCTGTTAAGTGTTGTACTCATGCTTGTTGTGAATGTATGTCCGCCCGTGATAGGGAGTATTTGACTTATGTGAAGTTTCAGGGGATTGCTCGTTGGATATGTGTTTGGCAGTGAGGGGTACTGGTTGAACGACTGGGGAATATCCTGGCGGGGGTGCGGAGCTCAAGTCGCGTTTGAGGCCTGAGTTCGTGGCGTGAACGTCCCATCGCGAGCTGGGGTTCTTCCAGTCATGGTGCTTTGACGACGGCAATGCTCGATCGAGGACCGCTGTCGAGCAGTTACTCGGCTCGTTACTGAGTGGGGTTCTGCTTTATTGGTATGTGACGCTTGTACCTAGGCGTGCATAGTGGTCGGTAGCTGACGTTCGTCGTCGTGACTGGTCGAAACGAGAATTAGGGCCTTAGCTATAATATTGTTTTACCTTTTCGGCATTCCATGGTCGAGCAAGTTCTTCCCCGTTGAGATGTTCTAGGTAATAGGCCCCATTCTCCGTTTTTGCTCGGACGCGATAGGGTCCTTCCTAGTTGAAGGCTAGTTTGCCTTCGCGAAAGTCTTTGTAGTTTCTCCTTAGAACAAGGCTTCCCACGTCGAACTCTGGTCGTATCACCTTGGCGTTGTGCCTGATGGTAATTTTTTGTTTTAGTGAGGCTTCGCGGAAGGCCGCCCCAGTTTGGATTTCCTCGACGAGGTTGAGTTCTTCTCTTAATGATTCGTCGTTTATCTCCTCGTCTAGGGGCGACTCTGTCCGCCTGGAGGGTACGTGAACTTTGACGGGGATTACAGCCTCGGTCCCGTACGCTAGACGGAAAGGTGTTTCCCAAGTTGTAGAGTGTGGAGTTGTGCGGTATGCCCATAGCACACTGTGCAGCTCCTTGACCCAAGCCTTCTTCGTTCCGTCCAGCCTTCGTTTGAGGCCTCGAAGGATGACCCGGTTCGCCGCTTCGGCTTGCCCGTTTGTCTGGGGATGTTTGACGGATGTGAAGTGTTGCTTCGTACCTAGCTGGACGACGAAGTCCTGGAACTTCCTGTCCGTGAATTGTGTCCCATTGTCCGTGACTATCGCCTGGGGGAAGCCAAAACGTGCAAGGATGTTTCATTTGTAGAAACGCAGTATGTTGAGGGTAGTTATTTTGGCTAGAGCCTCTGCTTCTATCCATTTTGTGAAGTAGTCTACGTCCACTATTAGGTATTTGTTCTGATTTGATCCTACTACGAAGGGTCCTAGGATATCTAGGCCCCACCAGGAAAATGGCCACGGGGAGGACATTGCCTTGAGCTCGTTAGGTGGAGCCAGGTGCATGTCCCCGTGCCGTTGGCATTTATCGCATTTCTTCACGTGTTCTTTAGCGTCGTGCTGCATGGTCGGCCAGTAATACCCTGCTCGGAAGGCCTTTCGGGCAAGGGACCTTCCACCGAGATGTTGGGCGTTGATTCCCTCGTGGATTTCGCACAAGACATGTGCGACCATTTGTTCCTCGACACACTTGAGCAGTAAAATGGAGAATCCTCGCCTGTAGAGTTTATCCTCGACCAGGACGTAGAAGCAAGCTCTTCGCCTAACTATGCTGGCCTCTTTTGGGTCGGACGGAAGTTCGTCTTTAGCGAGATAGTTGTAAACAGGGGTCATCCAACAGTTGTTGTCGCTGATCACCTGTACGTCGAGGGTCGGGGAGGCCTTCTCGATACTGGGTCGAAGAAGTATCTCCTGTATGATGCATTTGCTTCCGCCTTTCTTCTTTGTGCTGGCTAGTTTGGATAGAACGTCTGATCACACGTTATGTTCGCGGGGAACATGTTTCACCTTTACTGTTGCGAACTTCGCCATTTCCCTTTTGACCAGGGCTAAGTATTCGGCCAGGTTGTCGTTTTTGGCTTGATATTCTCCTTGGACCTGAAGGGCCACGAGTTGTGAATCTGTGCAAATGACGTCTTCTTCTGCGCCCAGGTCCTCAGCTAGACGTAACCCAGCGAGGAAGGCCTCGTATTCAGCCTGGTTGTTAGATGTTGGGAAAGATAGAGTGAGCGATACTTCAACAATGATTCCTTCGTTGCTTTCCAGTATGATGCCCACGTCGCTCCCTGCTGAGCTGGAGGCACCATCCACAAAAATGGTCCATTTGCGCGCTTCGCTCGCGGGGGAATCTGCGAATGTCATTTCTGCGACGAAGTCAGCCAGAGCCTGGGCTTTGAGGGCTTTCCTGTCTTCATACTGGATGTCAAATTCAGATAGTTCAAGCGACCATTTGAGCATTCGACCGGCCATGTCTGGTCGTCCCAGTAGCTATTTTATGGGTTGATCTATTCGAACCATGATCCTGTGGGCCAGGAAGTAGTGTCTTAATCTCCTGGCTGTGTTGATGAGGGCCAGAGCCACTTTCTCTATCTGTTGGTATCTTAACTCTGGTCCTTGCAGTGCTTTGCTCGTGAAATATATAGGCTTCTGTCCGTCAGGAGTCTCGCGGATGAGAGCGGCACTCACTGCTTCGGTTGCTACGGCAAGGTACAGGTACAAAGTTTTGCCGTTGTCCGGGCGAGAGAGGACTGGTGGCTATGAGAGCGCCCGTTTCAGATGGAGAAGAGCCTTGTCACATTCCTCGGTCCATTCGATCGTTGCCTCCTTACGGTGGAGTTTGAAGAATGGTAGGGCGTGCTGGGCAGATTTGGCCACGAAACGAGATAGTGACGCGAGCATCCAGTTGAGGGACTGGGTGGATTTCTTTGACTTTGGCTTTGGAAATTCGGAAAATGCTCGGCAATTATCGGGATTGGCCTCGATTCCCCGCTCTGTTAAATAGAAGCCGAGGAACTTCCCTGCTCGGACACCGAACGTGCACTTCTCCGGGTTGAAACGCATTTTGTATTTTCTGGCCTGTTCGAAGACCTTCCTTAAATGGGCAGTGTGATCGGTTTCCTCGTGGGATTATACGATCATGTTATCCATGTAGACTTCGAGCATGTCGCCTATCTCTCCCCGGAAGACTTTATTCATCATTCTTTGATAGGTCGCTCCGGTGTTCTTCAGGCCGAAGGGCATTACGTTGTAGTAATAATTGCCCGATTTAGTCATGAAGGCCGTGTATTTTTTATCGGCCATCGCCATTGGAATTTGATTATAGCCTGAATAGGCATCTATGAGCGATAAAAGTTTAAAACCGGCATAATTATCAACAAGTTAATCAATATTGGGGAGGGGGTAGGCATCCTTCGGGCATGCCTTATTGAGATCGGTGTAATCAATGCACATTCGCCATTTTCCATTAGATTTTTTCACAAGTACAACATTGGACAACCAAGTGGTGTACTTGGCCTCCGAAATAAATTTGGTCTCGAGGAGGTCCTTTACAGCTTTTTCTGCAGCCTCCGTTTTCTTCGGAGACTGCTTTCTCCTATGTTGTGCTACGGCCTTAACGGCCGGGTCAATTGTCAGTTGGTGGCAGGCGACGGACGGGTCCAAGCCGGGCATCTCGGCGGCGCTTAAGTCGAAGAGGTCGGCGTTCTCACGGAGGTAGGCTTTGAGCTGCTTCCTTGCGATGTCGGGCAGGTCTGCTCCAATCTTCACTCCCCGCTGAGGGCCGTCGTCGAACAGAACGAGCTCGAAGTTGCCATCCAGGATTGGGCGCATCAGATGGGAGCTGCTGCTGGATGAGTCGGTTGAAGCTGCCCGATCCTCCTGTTGGTCCTCCTAGGTGAAACGACTGTCGAGGTCGATGGAGTAGACCTGAGGCAGAGGCTTGGCTTCCTCGGAGCTGCTGGGCAAGGCTGGCTTGCTTGATACCTTTGGCTTGTATGCAATGGCGTTGAGCCCCTTTGTGGCTGCTTCGAAACACCGTCGTGCATCTTCGATGTCTCCATGGAGGGTGGCGACCATCCCTTTAGAAGTGTAATACTTCATCTTGAGGTGGACTGTTGAAGGCACAACTACCAACTCGGCCAGGGTTGGCCTTCCGAATATGCACTGGTAAAGCGACGGGCAATCGATTACCAGAAATTGTATCTTGACGGATCTGGCCGTCTCAGCTAATCCAAAGGTTACGATCAGTTCGATGTATCCCCATGGCTTGGTCAATGATTTTTTGAATCCCTGCAAATCAGACCCCACATAGGGGGTAAGGTGTGATTCGTCCAACTGAAGTGTTAAAAACAACTGGGAGTACATGATGTCGACCAAGCTGCCCTGGTCGACGAGGATTCTGCGAACGTCGAAGTTCACCATTTGGGCTCTGACGAGCAAAGGTATGCTCGAGTTTGGAGACCCCCTTAGGAGCTATTCCTGGTAGAAGGAGATGAGGATAGAGCCCTTCTGGGCCTGATCGAGCGTGGTCACCTTGTTAGAGCTTGGGTTGATCATATGCTCGAATTTTCATTTCACGGAGCCCACGGTGACTTTGTTGAAGCCCCCACCAGAGATAACCATGGCGGAGGGAAACGTCTCCCACGGGCTGTGGGCCGCGAAATAAGTAGGGACGCTGAGCCCGTCTGGGACGTAGAAGTCCTCTAGTCGCGATATGGACATAGCGACCTGGATGTTGGCTTCTTCCGAGGAGGGTACTTCTTCCTCTATCTTCTTAGACTCCTGGGCGTCCTGCCGAGGAGTGCCATTCTTCTTTGCGAACTGTTTCAGGTGGCCGTCCCTGATCAGTATCTCAATGGCATCCTTCAGATGGATGCAGTCTTCAGTAGTGTGGTCGTGACTCTTGTGGAAACGGCAGTACTTTGATTTGTCCGTGTTGGGTTTGGCCGACAGTTGTTTGGGGAAGGGGACCCCTGCCTGCTTGAATTTTGAATTTGCACACTCGGACAGTATCTTCTCCCTGGAGACGGTCAGTGGGGTATAGTCGTGGAATCTCCCAGAGGGCCCCTTGTTGTCGCGGGAGTCCCGGGGACGGTCCTCGCTCCTCCGTTCGCCTCGACGAGATATTGAGGCTTCCTCGCCTCTGGAGGCCCGAGCGTTCTCCTGATGGCGTGATGCTCAGACGTTGCTGGCTGCAACCTTCTCTTCGTACTGAATGTGCGATTGGGCTTTGAGGAGGAGGGCATCTAGGTTCCTCGGCGGTGCGAGACCGACGGCTTTAGAGAACTCGGAGCCCGGGCGGAGTCCTTGCTCGAGCAGAAACTTTTTCATCTCGTCCATTGTAGGGACTTGTACTGCTTCTTTGTTGAACCTTTCGATATATGCGCGGAGAGGTTCGTCCTTCCCTTGGATTATGGCTCCAAGGGAGGCCTCAGTCTTGGGGTGACGGCGAGAAGCTATGAAATGCCGCGAGAACATTCTGCCCAGTTGCCTCCATGAGGTAATGGAATCTTCGGGCAGCTGCTTGTACCATGTCATTGCCCCTTTTCGGAGCATGGTCGGAAATAACTGACCCTTGATGGCGCCCCGTACGCCATGGTAGTCCAATAGCGCATCGATGTTCTCGATGTGTTCGTTGGGGTCAGTAGTCCCGTCGTACGTGCCCAGTGACGGGGGCTTCTCCAGGCCCTTAGGGAGACGGGTAGCCAAGATTTCCTGGGATAATGGGTCGCGAGGCTTATCATCGCTGCTGGAACTGGTGAATGACGGGGACCGAAGGGTACGCTCGCGGCGGCGGTTCCTTCAGGGAGAAGGTGAGCGGTTCCTTCGGGGAGAAGGCGATCGGGCCCGACCTTTGGACTTGACCGGGGGTGACTGCTCGTTCCTTCGGGTCCTCTTGTGGCCGGGAGAGTGTTAGTTACGCGGAGAAACCTGGTCACGCTTCTGGATGGCGTGAGGGTCAGACTCTTGGCGCAGTCTTCGGTCGATATCTCTCCGGGGCTGCAGGCTCCGTGATCGTCGCTGGTTCCTCCGCAGAGGAGGGGATCTTGGACAATTGGACTCTTCTAATGCCCCGATCCTTTCGTTCTGCTGCAGGATCAGGGTGTTGGTTTTGTTGATCACCTCCAGAAGGGCCGCCACGGCCGAGTCGACGTTGGGTGGAACAGGAATGGGATGGATGTCCAGCGAGGGCTGATCGTTGTTGTGGTCAGCAAGGGTAGGGGAAGGAGAAACTGTGGCCCCGTCCCTCAGAAAACAGGCATCTCAGAGAAGAGATGATGGGCCGTCAACGTCAGTCTTGTTGACGGGGAGGACAACGGTTTAGAGAGCACCTTTGGCATGATCTTGAGAGGCCATGATGATGATCTTGAAATTTGCTTTGATCTTCGGTTTCCGGGGAAAGAAAGATGGGGAAAATAATGCTTCCCACAGACGGCGCCATTGATCGTGAAGGCTGGATCAGATCCTGTAGAAGTGGGCCACCAAGTACGTCTGAGATGCTGGTCGTATGGAGAGGAGGAGGGGGGTGTACCTGCAAGGCACTCCGACACTCAAGTAAGAAAGGGTAAGAGAAAAGGGGCAAGTACAAAGTATTAGTTCGTAGGGTGAATATTGGATACCTGACCCTCTCAAGCGAGAGGGTTTATACAGATCCCCCAGCGCGTGGCCAACGGTCCTATTTTCGGGGCGAAATAACCGTTTTCTCGAAGAATAGGTAACTACCCAAACTAGCCGTTATGTCGGGCAGGGTGCCCGAAACTAGCCGTTATGTCAGGCACATGCGTAGTTTCGGGCACATGCCCTCAACTGTTCGGGGAGTGGATAAGCCGTGCGTAACGGGCATTGTTTCCGGGGAGGAACGATGCAGTCCCTGCCCGGTTGGAGGGGTAGAAAGGTAACTTTTGCCCCTTTGTGGATTGGACTTAGGCAATTTGGGCCGTTCTGGAGAAGAAGTGGATTGGGCCATGTCTAGCCATTGGTCCAGTCCAGAACAGTTATGTATAATCATATATTATGGGTTTGATCTCACTCAGTTGATGGTAAATCTTTTATATGACCATCATATTCCTTCATGTGAAATTATCTAAATAATGATATATTCCATTTACGTGCAAAATATGTGGTTGAAATGATGTTATATTATACAACCACTTCTCTGTATAGTTTTGCTTTAAATAGTATCTCATTGTTCAATCAGAGTATTTAATATTAGTGCGCTCTGATAAATCTTTATCCTATTGGATCAGTGGGAGTGCATGTGTACACAATCATATAATCTGAAAAGTTTAGATTATTATTCTCATTATGTCATATATTCTTGCGCGCACTGTAAATATAACATATTCTAAAAGGACTTTAAAATATGAAATAATTATAAGAAGTCTTATTCTGTTATACAGAGATATATATTATTCTTTTAATTTCACGGAGCATCATAATTTGATGTTTAGGTCGATATTGAAAAGACACAATAATTCTTTAGCATGCAATAATATTGTGTTATTCTATCTTCAATAGTTCACATTTGTCAGGTCATAATATGAAAGTACAAGAAAATATCAATACTCCTATCGAGTATGATATTGTGTTATGAAGGTACTTATGATTAAATGTAATTACTCTCGTAATAGGGTATCCCTATATGTAATTACTATTATTAGACCCATGTGGATATTCTATGACCTATAATTTAAAACTCATTAATATAATCACTAACCGTAGACTTATACACATGAGTAGGGGTGGCAAACGGGCATGCCCGCGCCCGTTTAACCCGCCCCGCAAAAGCCCACTAAAAAACGGGGCGGGGCGGGGCGGACATTTTGAAAGAGCAGGCTCAAGTACTAGGCCCGCCCCGTTTAATGGCGGGTATGCGGGCATGCCCGTTCTACTTTTTTTAAATAAAAAAACAAATAAAAAACTTTTTTTCTTATTTCATAGAATTTCTAAAAAAAAATACATCATTAGTAAAAATGCATATAAAAAAGTTCAACACCTTAAACAACCTTACAAGTTCAAAATCAAACAAGTTCAACACCTTACAAAACCTTACAAGTTCAACATCTTACAAATTCAAAACATCAATAAAAGTTCAAAACCTTACAACTTAAACCACCAAACAAGTTCACATAAATTACAAAACAACTCATAAAATATTCAATAATCAATCTTCGTCTATGTCACCAACAAAAGACGCTTCTGTTGTAATACTTTTTGCCAAACTTCCTTCATCATTATCTTCATCATCACCCACTACACCTATAAAATAAATTAAGTGTGAGTAATTAAATAAAAAAAATATTAAAATTATCACAAAGTATTGAGAGGAACTTTTATATTTGATTATGTACCAAAACTATTAAAACTGTGGAGCCAATTGTGGGTACAAATCAATGCCTCTACATTCTTTGGCAACAAGCGACTTCTATATTTGTTTAGAATTATTGAACCAATACTGAAAGCAGATTCAGATGCAACAGTAGTAATAGGGATGCCTAATAAATCTCGAGCCAATAAAGATAATTCTTTAAATCTATTCCAATTCTCCTTCCACCATTGAAGAACATTCAAGTCATCAAAATTTTGATAACTTAAATCTACACTTGCCTCCTCCAAATAAACATCAAGTTGAGACTTCTCAATCTCTGTTACAAGTTGTTGTTTGTGTTCTTTCAAATCCTATTATGTTAAAACAATATGTTATCGCATGTTAGCAATATAGATATATTTGACAGCATATTATAACAACTTTTAGGAGTACTTTACAGCAAACAACAACACTTGGTATAATTTACAGCATTTACCAAGTTAAAAATTAGAACAACTTACATTGAACAAACTTTTAGTAAACGCGTGGGAACTTGATTCTCCTTTAGTGTTGGAAGTTGGAGTTTGAGAGATTACGGAAGATGAAGTATGAAGGAGACGATACATCTCAAAGAGAGCGTACAACTTCTCCTTAATTTCTTTTGTTTTAAGTTTTGAGGTAAGTGGATCAACTTTTTCATACATATATTCCAAAGAGGTAAGCTTAATCCTCAGATCAAGAACCGCTCCTAGAGCAAGAACCACACTATAATCACACCAATACTTCTCAAATTTGATCATCATTCTTTCAGCCATGCCTCTAATAAGAGTGTCTTCATCTTTGATGCTTGCTATCAAAACACATTGAATTTTCCAAATTTGCAAAAAATACAAATTGGAAGTAGGATAAGACGTTCCGGAAATCAAGTTTGTGGTCTCATAAAATGGCAACAAGAATATGCATATCTTATCTCCTCTTTTCCAATCTTCTTCTGAAGGGCAAACCTTATAATTATCATCATGGAAACTAAGACTTGCAAATACACGTCGGTACTTCAATGCAGTTTGAAGCATCAAATAAGTAGAATTCCATCTAGTGGAAACGTCGTAAGACAAACCAGCCGATGTTTCAACACCACCAATGAGTTCAACACATTCCTTAAATTTTTTCATTCTACCCTCAGAACCTTTCACATATTTGACACTTTCTCTTATCTTTTCCAGTGCACCACCAAGTACTTTCAAACCCTCTTGCACAATTAAGTTTAAAACATGTGCTGAGCAACGAACATGAAAAAACTCTCCCTCACATAATAACCAGTTTTGCAAGACAAGTTGCCTTTTCAAGTGAGCCTGCATCACGTCATTAGCAGAAGCATTATCTAATGTGAGTGAAAATATCTTCTTCTCAATTCCCCAATCTGATAAAAATTCAAGAATCTTTTTCGACATCTCAGATCCTGTATGTGGAGGAGGCATATGAAAAAAGTTTAGAATCCTACTCTTCAAATTCCAATTGGAATCAACATAATGAGCAGTTAAGCAAATATAACCTTCACTTGTACAAGCTGTCCACAAATCAGAAGTTAATGAAATTCTAGAGGGAATATTAGCTAACTCCTTCTTAAGAGCTTCTTTCTCCGTCGTGAACATTTCATCAACATCAGCCTTAGTGGTATTTCTTGAAATAGGAGAAAATTAAGGGTTCAAATATTTCATCCAATCCCTAATTTTTTGAAACTCCACAAAATTATACGGTAAATCATGTGCAATGATTGCAGCAACACACATTGATCTAGAAACCTTTTGATCTATTGCAAGATTCTTGAGTCTACCTTGCAAGTCGACCATCATTTGACCTACATCAGCATGCTTGATTTTAGTGCACTTCTTCATATGACGATTCAAACTCGGGGTACCATAACTCCTATTGCCACCCTTCAAAATCTTTGAACAACCATTGCACTTAGCTAATGGATTCCCATCTTTATCCACCCCAACTTTAGTAAACACTTTCCAACAATCGGCACTTGAAGTTTTGGCCTTCTTAGACTTAGGCAAAACATCATTTTCGGAATTTCTTAATTCATTTTCACCTTGAATAGTTTCATTCTCCAAATCAACCACATTCACGTTTACTTCATCTACAATTTCAATATCAACTGTTTGTGAATCCATTTCAAGTTATCACCTATGCATTCAAATAAAAACCAATTAAACACATATAATATAGAATATATAAACAACAATAATAATGTGCAGTGACTTTCATGATAAGTGGAAAAGAATGTTACCTTAAAGAGGAATTTTTTTTAAATGTTTTCATTTTCCTTTTACTATTACTATATCCACCAGCATTAGTACTATATGGTCTGTTAACCTTATCTTTTCAAATTTAAAAAAATTAAGTACTAGTACTAACTCGTTTATTTCATATCCTATAGGCTACCAAAACACTAGTACTATATACATGTGATGTGAAGGACCTTAATATAGAATACACAACATTAATATAAACAGTAATTTTAAAATAATTAATTTTATTCATTAAAATTGATAGAGCTCTTTTTTTATGTACAAACATTGGTAGAACTCTACTTAACCATTGTGTTACTGTTGTATATAAATTTGGTCGGATCCTTATGAACTTTACATGATAAAAAATATTATCAATTTTAAAAATATACATGTGAAGGACCTTAATATCAATTTTAAAAATATTATCAATTTTAATAATTTACTATCTATTTAATAACAATGTCTTATTTAAAATAAAAATGAATTTACTAAATTTTTAATTTATAATTATAAAATATAATTTAAAGAATACATTAAAAATTAGCAAATCAGTAAGATGAATTGGTGCAGTATATAAAATAATAGTAGTAGTGTATAATATTTCATAAAAAGTGATTTACAAAATCAAATATATTTGTTAAATGCTTTCCTATTATGTGTCATTGATATGATGCACTGGCTAATTGAAATAGTTGTATTGTATGCTTGATTATTAAGTATTGCCACTGTTTTGAACTGAAAGTGAAAACCTGTCTTAAAATAATAGAGTCCTCGGCACTATTTTGCACTATTTTAATTGGATGATATTGATAGAATTTCACACACAAATTAATAAAACCATTGGATTTACATTCAGGTACCACCACCGTTTATAATCACATGAAGACACATATGATTCACGTCCACATATTTGATTAAATACTAAAAAACAATGACATGTGATTCACATCCACATATTTCTTTCAGGTACCACCACCGTTTAAAAAAATCTAAAAAACAATATGACATGTGATTCACATCCACATATTTGATTAAATACTACAAACTTATAAAGTATATATTTACATATCAGTTTGTTGCCCTATTTACGTATCGCTGCTCTATTTACGATACATTCTTCTTAAATCAATGGCAACGAAAATTATAAGTAAAAAACATACAAAACAATTATTCATCTAAAATCATACAAAACACGGGGAAACCAATTTCACGTCTAAAATTATAAGAAAAAAACAACAAACAATTAATTATATAAACTTACTAGTTACTTGTAGTCGGTAGATAGTTTAGCGGTGCGATTTCGAACAAGAATGGAGAAATTGTATGATTTCGAACAAAGAAAAAAGTTGGGTGTTAGGTGTTTAGCGGCGTAGAAAAAAGATTCCGGTAACAAAACACGTGAAAGAAAGAAAAATGAGGAGAAATAAGAGATGTAACCCTAATTTTAGGTGTTAATGGACTATTTTTGTCATGGCCCAAATTTCCTTTGTTTTTAAGCTTATGCCCGCGGACTGCCCGCGACCTCCCCGCGACCGCCCCGTTTTTTAGCGGTGTGGGGTGGGTCGTGCATACTTAATTACGCGGGTTCAAAATTCATGCTCGGCCCGCAAAAAATGACGAGTTAAACGGGCAATACCCGCGGGCCGGGCCCGTTTTGCCACCCCTACACATGAGTAAGTCTTATGATACTTTGGATTAATGGGAGTTTATCAATAGCATTTTCATATGCTTGCGCCATTCTTTATAACATATTACTCTGAAGTTAAATATGTTACTCTAAAGTCATCATTCTTTATATAAAGTTGTGAGTTTTAACATGTATGATTTGTCCTCCCTATCGGATACAATTTCTACGGCGTTGAAATTTACTTCTTCTTGATTGATTAGTGTTTTGACCATTATTGATATTATAATATTAAAATCAATATTTTTAATAATTAATTATTGTCGTCCAAGTGGGAGATTGTTAGATTAATTATTTAATTAATCAAATATGGATTGACATAATTAATTATTAATTAATTATATTATTGTCTATTTATTAAACACTAAATATATGAATTGTTTGATTGAGTTTTGTGCCTGAATGAACTGTGATGGGTTGGACCATTCAGTTAATCCCAATGAGAGATTCCTGCCCTCAACCGTTTAGCTATTTAAGTGTCTCCCCATTAGACAATTAACATACTATGAAAACCCTAAACGACAATGAGAGTAGTAATCCTTTCAAAATCACTATCCCTGACAGTAATCTCTCCCATACAACAAGGTACATCCTTCCTATTATTCTTGATTATTCTCGATATTATAATATGTTATAATTTATATCTATCATTATTAAATTAAATTCTTCAACTACATGATATCAAGGTAAATTGAACGCTTCAAAGATGGCATGAAAGAGAGGTATTACCAACTCACCATGACAAGTTTGACCATTTGGTGAAAGATAGTTCAAGCTTTGGAATAACTTTAGTGAAGGAAGAAAAGTAGGTACTCCTTAAATTTTTAACCATGCAATAAAACTTTCATATTAAAAAAATTACTCACAGTGGAGAATATAATACCATGCATAACATGTAGGAATGGCAATTTGACCCATCCCCAATGGACACCCGCAAAGACACTAAAGCTTGCTTATTAGATTATGCCAATAGAGACACCAAAGCTTGCTTATTAGATTTTAGCAACACAGATATATAACATTTTAATATACACCAGTAGACTTCTTCACCAGTTTCTAGGATTCATTATATATTTTACTATATGCATTAGAGATGGTCGTGGACAGGGTTTGAGCATGGTATTATAGTAATCATTCCTATATTCGCAATTTGAAAAAATCTCCGTACCCGAGTTCATCCCTGCTTGGGTGCTAAAATTAGCACCCGTACCCGCACCCTATGGGTACGTAAGTACCCATACCCGTACACGTTACCTGCATCCCTATTAAAAATAAATAAATCAATTATAAATATCATATTATTTTAACACAGTGATATATCTCTCGGGTTATATTCTCCACCGTGGAGAATATAATACCTTTCATTGTTATTTCATTATTTCAAAAAACAATGATATATCCTCAAGTTGACTACTATCTCATTAAAATATATCTTAAATTATAAGGGGACTAAAAATAAAAATAAAAAACTTTACGGAAGGACCGAAAATCCAATTTTTAAAATGAGTGGATCAAAATTAAAAAAAAAAGAATAGGGAGGCTAAAGTTGTAATTAAGCCTTGTTTATTTTTATTTTTATTTATGTTTTTTTTAGTTATTCTTAATTAGTGTAGTACTATTGAGGTATTTTTTGATTGTTTATCCAAGATTAAAGATAGTGAAGACAACAAGAGCAATCCGAAAAACAACCAATGTTAGGTCAAATAGTATATTCATCCAAGTCTCACACCGGGTAGTAGAAGAAAATATAATTTGATTATTAATATAAATAGAGATAGGTTTAGTTTTCAACACAACAATAAAATATAATCTTTTGGGTGTATTAGAGATTTAGGTAGTTGTGTGTTTAGAGAGGGTTTTTTTAGTTTTCTGTTAGGTTAAATAATATATTCATCCAAGTCTCACATCGGGTAGTAGGAAGAAAATAGAATTTGAGTATTAAAATAAATAGAGATAGGTTTAGTTTTCAACACAACAATAAAATGTAATCTTTTGGGTGTATTAGAGATTTGGGTAGTTGTGTGTTTAGAGAGAGTTTTTTTATTTTTCTGTTAAAAAATAGTTTTGTTGAGAGAGTTTCCTATTTTTCTGTACAAAAATAGTTTAATGAAAGATGATTTATAATTTTTCTGTCCAAAAATTGTAATTGAGAGATGGTTTGCAATTTTTCTATCCAAAAATTATAATTAAGAGAGGGTGTACAATTGTTCCGTTCAAAAATTGTAATTTGGTGGGTTTGCAATTTTCTCCTTAAAATTTGCAATTGTATGAGAGGGTTTGTAATTTTGTCCTTGTAAAAAATTACGAGTTGAGTTATGATTTTGTAAGTTTGATTTTTGATTTTTTTTTGCTCTTTTTCTATTTGTGGGTATGCTTCCACGTGCGTATGAATTTGTTTTTTTTTGTTATTTTCCCAACAACCCGATTAGTACGGTTAAGAAAGGAAGTACAAATAGAAATAGTCATGGTCAACCCACCAAGGCAGATCATGGAAGACTATTACAGAATAATTAACGATAGGCGGATATCTCTCGGGTTCCAACCAGCTAATTCTATTACATTTGACATTAAAAATGTTGTTCTTGCAGGTTTGAGAGATAAACAATTTGATGGAATATTTTTCAAATTCTCTAACAAAAAATGCTTTCACGTGGTTTATAACACTCCCCCTAATTCCGTACATATTTGGAATAAATTAGAGAGAGTGTTTAATGAGAAGTTTTATATGGGCAAGTCAAAGATTAGCCTTAGGAAATTGACCAGCGTTAGGCGTAAAATGTATGAGTCGATTGATGTTATCTGAATAGATTTAGACTTAAAGCAAGATGCTTTACGCATGTACCTGAGCATGAGTTAATCGAAATGTTGTTAGAGGCCTAAACTATTTTATCAGAAAAAAACTAGATACTCAATACCTTAGGGATATGTCCCGATTAGCAGATATGGTACGACAGGTTGAGTGCATGAAGGATGAAAAAGCCTTTTTGCTATTACGTGATGCACGATGGCTCAGTAAACAAAGACAAGGTCGTCTTTGAAATTCCGACATGTCGATGCAGCAACATCTAAAGCATTTATACACAAGGGCTAAAGTCGACGGTGTCAGGGTCAACAAGGTTCTAATTGATTGTCGAGCCTACATTAATGTCATGCCACATTCTCTGCTCAAGAAGATTGGTAAGGATGACACCGACTTGAAGTCCAATAATATGATCCTGTCCAACTATGAAGGAAAGACCAACATGCCCTTGGGTGTGATCCAAGTGGATATGGTCGTAGGGACCACAACTTGACCTACATTATTCGTTGTAATTCCTACTAAGGCATATTACAACATGCATTTAGGTTGAGAGTGAATCCATGGAGTTGGGAGTGTCTCATCTTCCATGCATCAAAGGTTAACGATATGGAAGCCAGATGGAATCGTTGAGCACATTGAGGCTAATCAGAGCTTCTTTTGTGCGGAAGTAAACCATGTCGACGAAAGAAACTTTGATCGATAATTGGAGAATATGTCACCATGTTCACCGGAAGGAAGAGGCTTTGACTTTAATGGAGCCGACATATATTACTCATTGAAGCTACATCTTTTACATGACTTCATGTGGGAGTAAGAGACCATTAATGGACATAACAGATATTTGAGTTGAGCTTTCTGGCTCGAATTTCGGCCTATGCGGCAAAAAACAAAGTAATTGAGGCTCTAGAGGTTGAATCACAAGAAATAATGGTTGTCGAAGCCACCAAACTTGAAAATTTTAAATCTGGCCAGCATGGCTAAGAATAGCTCGAGAAAGTCGCAGGCTCGACAACATTTATGACAACGAGTCTCCGGGTTTTAAGAAAGACCCACTTACTTCAACCCAAAGGATGAAAGCTCAAGATCTTTTGGAAGAAATTGATCTAGGGGACTGTTCGACAAAAAAACCAACTTATATAAGTGCCAAACTCGACCCAACCTTAAAAACAGAAGCAATCAACATGTTAAAGGAGTTTAAGGATTGCTTTGCATGGGATTACCATGAAATTCCAGGCCTTAGCCGGGAGTTGGTGGAATTGAACCCGCCAATCGCGCTTGGCAAGAAACTCCAAGGAGGTGCGCACCAGAGATTATGTCGAAGATCAAAGCGGAAATCGAAAGGTTTCTTCGAAACAAGTTCATAAGACCTGCAAGGTATGTAGAATGTTTAGTAAACATTGTTCAATTAATTAAAAAGAATGACACTCTTAGGGTCTGTATTGACTTTAGAGATTTAAATGCAGCCACTCCAAAAGATGAATGCCCAATGCCAGTTGTAGAGATACTAGTCGACTCGGCGGATGGTTTTGAGTATTTAAGTCTTTTAGATGGTTATTCAGGTTACCATATTTTTATCGCAGAGAAAGATGTGTCTAAGACAAAGTTTCGATGTCCTAGAGCCTTGGGTACTTACGAATGGGTAGTGATGCCTTTTGAGCTTAAGAACACTGATGCAACCTACCAACAGGTAATGAATCCTATGATCCATGATTTCATTGAAACATTTATGCAATTATATATAGATGACATAATTATTAAATCCTCATCAGAATGTGGCCACGTTGACCACATTCGAAGGTCCTTTGAAAGGATGAGGAAATATGGATTAAAGATGAATTCATTAAAGTGTTCATTTTGTGTCATTGCAGGTGATTTCTTAGGTTTCGTGGTTCATAAAAAAGGAATTGAGATAATTCAGAACAAAATGAATGATATACTTAATACAGAGCCTCCGACAACCAAGAGGTAGTTACAATCCCTCCTGGGAAAGATCAACTTCTTGAGGAGGTACATTTCAAACCTAAGTGGAAGGACAAAGGTAACCTCACCTTTTCTACGTTTGAAAAGGAGGAAGGTTTCATATGGGAATCAGAGCACCAAAGAGCATTCGATGACATCAAAGAATACTTGTCGAAGCCTCCTGTGTTACTACCTCTTATACGAAACAAGAGCATGAAATTGTACATCTCTGCATCAGATTCGACAACAGGGAGCATGCTATCCCAAGAAGATGATAATGGTGTCGAAAAAGCCATATATTATCTTAGTCGATTACTAATTGATGCCAAAACTAGGTATAGGTTAATAGAAAAGTTGTACCTATCTTTTGTATTTTTCATGTATAAAGTTGAAATGTTATATAAAATTGAATGATGTGTTTGTTCATTCACATTTAGACATTATAAATGCTATCGAAACCAATTGTACATAGTAGAATAGTAAAATGGGCTTTAGTCTTAACAAAATATTCTTTAACATATGCACCGTTAAGAGCCATGAAAGGCCAAGTCATTGCTGATTTCATAGTAGATCACGCAATGACGCAACTAGGGCAAAATTATGTCGAGCAATCGATATGGAAGATATATTTTGATGGTTCCAATGACACTATAGGAACCGGTGTTTGGATCCTGATTATCTCCCATCAGGGGATTCCAACTAAGTACAAATTCAAAATTAATGGATGTTTCTCCAATAATGAGGCTGAATATGAAGCCTTAATAATCAGCCTTTCTATCTTGTTAGACCTAGGGGCAACGAGAGTCGAGATTAAGGGAGATTCAAAACTAGTAATGAGGCAATTGACAAAAGAGTATAAGTGTATTAATGATAACTCGCTAATGTATTTTGTCAAGGAAAACTCATTATTAAAGAAGTTCGAAGTGGTCGACATCAAAACATGTGCCAAGAATTGAAAATCAAGAGGCCAATGATTTGGCTCAAATTGCTTCAGGTTATCGAGTATCAAAAGTAAGATTGGAAGAACTGATTGAAGTCAGAGACAATTTGATCTCGAACAAAGTATTGGCTCCAAAATTGTCAAAGACGAAACTAGTGGGGGTAGAAGAATTAGGGGACCTAAATCCCAATTTTTTTGAAACTTTCGCCATTAACAATTTATCGCATGACAAATGGAGGAAACAAATCATAGAGTTCTTGAAGGTCCAATGGGAACTACAGGTCAAAAGATCAGATACAAGACTTTAAGGTACGTGATCATGGGAAATGAGTTGTTTAAAAAGACTCTTGAAAGATTTATGCTTAAATGCATGAGTGAAAGTGAAGCCTACTTGGTAATATTTAGTGCACATAGTGGATCATGTGGCACCCATCAAGCAGGCCACAAAATAAAGTGGTTATTATTTCAAAAGGGATTCTATTGGCCCACCCTGTTGAAAGACTGCATAGAGTTTGCTAAGGGGTTCCAGGAATGTCAAAAGCATGCAGGAATTCAACATGTTCTAGCCAGTGAGCTACACACAATAATTAAACCTTGGCCATTTAGAGATTGGACTTTGGATTTGATAGGATAGATCAAACCAACGTCGTCTAAGTCCCACAAGTACATTCTGGTAGGTATAGATTATTTCACAAAGTAGGTCGAGGCGGTACCTCTGGTAAATGTCGACCAAGAGGTAGTGATCAATTTTATTCAAAGTAATATAATCTCTAGGTTTGGGATCCCTGAAATCATAAACACAGATCAAAGGTCGGTCTTCACCAGACGAAAGATGGTGGAGTTATATTTAGAAACATGGATCAAATTATTGACCTCCACTTCTTATTATGCTCAAGAAAATAGTTATGTTGAAGTTGCAAACAAGGTTATAATTGGCCTGATTAAGAAGCATGTAGGACAAAATCCAAAGAACTAGCATAAAACGCTAGATCAAGCACTTTAGGCTTGTCGAACGTCACATAAGGAGGCAACTAATGCCACGCCTTTTAAGATAGCTTTTGGGCATGATGCAGTGTTGGCTGCAGAGATACATTTGCAGTCAGTTAGAATTCAAAGGCAATGAGAAATCCATGCATATCATTATTAGAGCATAATGATGGATGAAGTAGTCGACCTAGATGAGGAAAGGCTAACCCCTTTAAATGTTTTGATTAGAAAAACAGAGCGAGTTGCTAAAGCCTATAGCAAGAAGGTTAAGTCAAAAGTTTTTTCGGTCGGAGATTATGTTTAGAAGGTAATATTACTTATGGATCAAAGAGACAATACTTTAGGGAAATAGTCTCTAAATTGGGAAGACCCACTTAAAATCAATCAGGTATTTTCAAACAATTCCTATGAAATCGAGGAGTTAAGTCCCGATAGTCAAATATTATGAGTAAATGGCAAATACATGAAAAAGTATAAGACTGTGTTGCAAGAAGTAAAGATATCGGCATAAAGATGCATAAAAGGTAGCCAAAATAGTATATTAATAATGCCAAAATATGGAAAACCTTACAAAAATTTGAAAGTTCATTACAAGTCTTGAAACATAAATAAAACATTAAACAAAGGACTTCAAATTTTTCCTAAACTCTTCGAAGCGAAGCTTGGTGCGGTGGAACTTCCTGTCGACATGCTGGTCAAAAGCTTTCAACTTCTCCACTTCAGCTTCCAGTATCTTATCGGTTTTGACGTGTTTCAGGCCGGTGCTGGCAAGCCATTAATCAACGGACTCCAGGTCAGGAGCCTTTAATTCCTCCCTCTCTTTTTTTGCCGCCTCAAGTTTTAGCTACAACCAGTTCATCTGCTGAGTCCATATGAGGATGTCGGCCTCCAGAGTTGTCGATTTCTTTTTTGCTTTGGCCTTCTCCTCTAACTCAGAAACTAGAGCTTGAGAATCATAAACCAAGCCATAGTGTTCACATAGAATGACCGCCCTTTGGTCGACACGACTTCCACTTTCTTGTTTCTACCTCACCACTTTGACAACTTGCTCAAGTAAAGGTTCGAGATCTAAGATAATGTCAACAATGGGGCTTGGGACTTCAGGCTTCCTAAGTTTCACTACCAGCCCTTGAATCTCGAATAGGGAAATAGGGCAGTCCCTAACAGTCTTAAGGAAATCTATCTCGATAAGTTTGGACTTCAACTGCCCAAACAGTTCATCAAAGTTGTCAACATGGCCACTAGGAGAGTTGGGAGATATATTAGAAAAGACATATTAATTCTCGATGATTCTCTTTAAATCCTCGACTAGATTTTCCTGTTTATCAGCAGCTTTCGAAGCATTTAAGGTGAAGGCACGCACTTCACTAGCGCTTTCTACAGAGCAGGATCCTAGAGTTGGAGGGGATTGATTATGCTCTCGAAAACCTTCATGAGGAGGAGACTCTCCAAATGGCTTCATAAGACCATGCTCAGCGACTTCTGGAGTCTTCTCGACATGAGCACCCACGGGCGTTCCTCAGGGAGGACTAGGATCTTATAAGAGCCTCCGACAATATAACCCTGGCTTATTGGTTTGTGAGAGTGTGCATAGTTGTGATTCTAATTTGTCTTTCAGTTGGAGATTGAATGGTTGGTTTGGTAGTATTCACCATATCGAATTTCAAAATTTGACCTCCAATTGGGTGTTCCTGGTCGATGAAACCACCATTACCAGCGTCACTTTGAAGGTTGTCAGAAGGATTGATCGTAGAAGGAGTATTATATTTGATGCTCGAGTCTTTATCTTGATTATTAGGATAAGTTGGTTGAGGATGGTAACTTTCATAAGTAATGCCAACAGGCTGCCAAAAACAAGTTTAAATCAATATGGCCTAACGTTAAAAATGGAAAAGAGAAAAAGGTAAAGTCACCTATTCAGGTTCAGGTTGAGGATGTGAGGTTGGTGTTCCAGCTTCTTGATGGGGTTGTTCAGAGGTGTCGCCACTCCTTTTCTTTTTTAGAAGTGACAGTTCACTTTCTTTAGTACCCTCCTACTCAAGATCCGTTACATATTCGGTCCTTGTTCTTTTTTTCCCGAAAGAGGCCTCACCTGGGTTTGTGTTCACCTCAGGGGGCACAATGTTGGTCTCAACAATTTAGGTTCCAGCAGTTGATGTTGATGGTGGAGGAACATGAGGATTCTCTTTGTCATCACTGATGTTGAACTCGCACTCTTTCTAGGGAGACTAATGAAGATCAACAAAATGAATAAATGATAAAATTAGTAAAAATAGATGATAAAATGCATATACAAATCAAGACGTTGTCATCAGAAGAACCGTCAGCGTCATCATCTAGATCTCTTGGTCTGGATGGCCTTCTAGAGGTGGAGGCTTCAGTTGCTCTTTATCCCTAAGCAAGCAAGTCTGGGTTAGAAGTGTCGACGAAAATAAAAGGGAATAATTTAGGGGGTTAGTGTTTACCCTTGCATCCCTTGAAGTACTGGTGCCTTGAGAACCATCAGTCAAAGCTTTTGGATTAGTGGGAATACCTCCAAGGGGGAAAACATGATATGTTAGCCTAAGAAGATCCAAAGTAAAAATACAAATCAGTTTGAGAGCATTCGACAAACCTACCTTTTCACTCAAGAAAGAAAAATCATAAACCAAACGTTGTGCTATGAGCATATGGTCAGGCACAATATCCCATTGTTATGCCCGCCACTCTTAAAATTCCCGAGGGCAGTGGTAGGAGAGGGTGTAGTTGAAAGCGTGAAGGAAAACTTCTTTATTTTAGTAAAAGGAGCGGATGCCTTTAAGCCACCTCTCACTAGAAGTGTCAATGGAACATTAGAAGGATTCACACTTAGGAATGAGGCATTTAGGAAGCAGCTGGCTCAATCCAAACTATGTGGCTACCAAGTTTGGCTGGTTGGGTGCCACCCTGAAACTTGTCTTGTCAGCAGTGAGTCTCTTCCACAGAACGGTGGGGTTGAAGCAGGAAAATAAAATGTTTTCTATCTCATCTTGTTCTTGTCGGGTAGGATTAGGGTAAGGTTTCCTAAACCATTCAAGACCGCACTGTCGATTGGAAAAGGGTGCCATCGTCTCAGTAAAAGTTTTACACTTGTAAAACATATAAAGTAAGTTTAACTAGCCTAAGCCCTTAGACTCCTACTTCTGGGTTAAGAGGAACTCAATTTTTTAGGGAGGGTTTAAAAGTGGCATTCAACCATAATTATAAAAGCTAGATAGACCCACCTATTTGGAGGCCGTCGGGGTTCTCTTTCCTTACCACGTCTATAACAACTAACCCTAGGGATTCATATAGGCCCATGAGTATTAATCTGGTCAGGAAATTTTTGCTTCCTTTATGGAGTTGTGTAGCTAGGGGTATGTATTTCTTTGCTACTTGGACAGATCGAGCGCAGAAAACATACCTCGAGAGCCAGTAAGTGAGAAAGGCAATGTGTTCATGTGTAGAGATTCAATTTGATATTTCTCGATGGTCTTCTATAAAGGAGCTGTAAGCAGTCATAGAGAAGTTGAATGCATGATCAGTTTTTGTTTTCCTTGAGGGATCGAAATCCACCCTAGTTGGTGGAAGGCAAACTATAGAAGCTAGGTCGAAAAGGGTAGGAGTTAGTATCCCACAAGGTAGTTGGAACATGTTTGTGGACGTGACCCAAAAACACATGGAATAAATGAGCATGTGAGGGTTGTATGATGGACCCACTATGGACAGTTGGATTAGGTCAAAAATCCCTAAATCCTTCAAAAAATGCTTCTTCTTTTTCTCAACCATGTCTAACCACTTCACGTACTTAGCATCCTCGGTTGGAGAAGAGGAACGAAAAACACGATTCTTGAAAAAGTTGAAATAGAAAGGTTTATTAAGAATCACTAATGGTCATAACTAGTAAAAATAAGGAAGAAGTCTTGAAGCACTTGGGGTTCTTGATGTATTTGGGTAAGAGACCCATAAAAGCACGCACCTTACCAACACGAATATATGGAATGAAAGTAGAGTCATACCATATTTTTCTTTTTTGTGCTTGCATTAGAGGTTCACGCACGTAATTGTGATCATTGATGAATAGAGGAAGGTTGATTTCAGCTGCAAAATCGGCATTGTGTTGTTCTGGAAGCGCCATTGAAAAGAATGGGTTTTTTAGTAATGAGCTAAAGGAAAAATAATTAGAATAGGGCTTCATTCTTTCTATGTATGAATTGTAGAAGGTTGGAAGTAAAGTGAAAAGTGTTTTAGTAAACACATTAAATAGACAAGAAGAAAATCGATTCAATTTTCCCAAAATATTCTAGCCACGTGTTGTCTGAGTCGACAAATGGTGTTATAAAAGCCATAGGGAAAGATGAAATGGAATTTAGATTATTTTTAATGATTTCATTTTCATTTATGGCTCCTAGAAAATAGGAGATAATCATCATGGATTTGCAGGCACGTCTGTGACGTGACATTTTTGTGTAAATTGGTCATAACGGCTGCAGTAATAATTAATTACCATTAAAATTTCATTGATATGACGTGTACATGGTGAACAATTTCAAAGAGTTCAAAAATGCCACTTTTCTTCCATTCGATCATGATCGAAAGTGGCCTTTTTGGGGGGCATGTGTTGACCTGGGATTTTCTACCTACTAGAAAAATCAAGTTAATGCTGCATTTGGTGAAATACTAAGTGTAACAAATGATATACAAGGGTCGATAATGGTTGCACGCCAACTAGATGTTATCGACTGACATCTTTAGATGTTAGTTTGGGAAAATCTCAAAGAGACAGTGAATTTACATGAAATGTAAAGGATTTCTTAATGCACATTATATGTTTCTTAGGAACCACGCGAAACTCCAAAAATGCCCCTAGTTTTTAGAGATGCATCTCCGGACGCATCCCAACACACACAAAATAAAGGCCATTATGAGTTACACCATATTATTTGGTTTATTTTATTCTGGAGATGTATCTCCAGAATGTTTCTGTAGTTACATTTCCGTAACACAGACAGATCACTAACAGAACCAAAAACATGTAATTTTCCAAAATGAAATTAAGATTCATAGAATACAATTAGGATTACATAGATCATTTATACAAAAAATGCAAGATTACTTCAATATCCATGTGGACGCTCAACGTCTTTGCAATATCTTTGACCGATCTTAAAATTGTCACTTCCAACTCGAGCGAAACTTTTGTTTCAAAACGGAAATACATATTCCATACAGCCCTTACATCTGCTTGCATCTTGAGCTCAAATTTACTAAACTTAATCTTCTATTCATTGTCAATCGACGGTGAACGGTACTCGAGCTTCACAATCCTTCGATTGTCTGCATAAGGTAGGAGATTGTGGATTTCGTCTTTGATATCTTCGAGGAAGGTGAAATCAGTGAGCTTAAACATTCGCCTGGGTGTAAAGCTGGAGAAGGAGACATTTGTGACATACCGGTTGATGTTTATTTGTGACATTTGAGACATTTTCAGTTTGTGTGAAATATAACATAAGAACACCTTAATTTATAGAAGCCATAGATCAATATGAACCAATCAATAACTGGCATGCTGACTCCGAAGATATATCTCCGGTTTCGCACCCTATTATCTTATTCTAGAGATGCATTTCCGGAACTTCTCCTGAACTAGTTCCATGACAGAACCTTTAAAATATAACCTTATTTTTTTTATAAAACAAAACCAATTCCAAGTCTCGACTTTTTTTGTTGAATGAGTCGTCCACTTCGGTGATGTAAGTGGTATATGGCATCCCGATTTCAAGTAAACTTAAACAAAATGACTTGATTTTGAAAGCCATCCAATACACATGATACAATCATTTGGATTTTGAGGTGGGGCGGTGCGCAGTGGGAAAAATGTTTCTGAAAAATCGAATCATGTTAGATTAACACACACTCTATCATACGCACATGCTAGTAGGTGACCCATTTTAGGGTAGCGCATCCATTTTGCCTTCGGTGCCAGACTATTAAGGCAAGGAACAAGAGACTCATAAACTTCATCAAAATTTTCTCTCTTTCTGTACAATCGCGTGTATGATTCTTTATGCGTCTTCAACTCTTAGATAAGTTAACGATAGACAAGTGTATGATTATCTTCTCCTTTACATTAAATCTCCAGTTTTTGTTTGCCAACATGTAACCACACACTTTAAACGGACACTCACACTTTCTTGAACTTGTGTCGTCTCTTTTAAAATCTTGGAGAGGAGTTCTATATTTCATGCTTCTTTCGCACGTCATTGTCACAAAAGCGCATCTTCTATCCAAACCATTATCGAACCTCCGATAACCACACCAAATCTAAGTTTAGCAGCCTCTATACAAATCCATTGAAGCATTTGATCACGAGATTCAAACTCTTGCTCATTTTTAAATTGGTTGCCAACATCTACCGCCTTCACAACACCACCTTGGACATTCAAAGAAACAACTTATTTTGGGAAAACATTGGGGTACACCATATCTAATGAAAACAATTAAAACCATAACAGTATATAAGCGCCACTGCTGAAAATAGACTTGAAAAATGAACACATACTACTTCTGGGGATGCATCTCCGGACAAGTTCATACTCGTTTTGGAGATACATTTTCGGACACGATGCTCTTTTTTTTCCCAGAAAAAAGTTTGATTAATGTGAGCAATGCAGTGGGAAATAAATAATCTTTACCTGGAATTCTATCTTGTTTTGCTCCCTATGATGTGATGAACCAAAAGAATGGAGATTTGGAATGAAAAAATGGATTGATAATGGAGGGGTTTTTGGTGAAGGATTTGTGTTTAAAAACAACAATGACAACAATGGTTGTGTGATTATGCAGTTGTTCCCTTTATCATATTATTCCGGAGATGCATCTTCAAAAATATCTGACATGTAAATGTGACATAAAAATTCAAAATCCCGTCCAAATTTTCAGAGATGTACCTCAGGAATTTCTTCTAAACTGATCAATAATTGACATATTTCTTGAAATGTCCCGGAGATGCATCTTCGGAATAAAAATAATCCAATTTATAGGGTGCCACTCAGAATGACCTGCATTGAGTGTGTAATGGGTGCGTCCGAAGATGCATCTCCAGAAACTGAGGACAATTTTAAAATTTCACGTGGTGTCTAAGAAACATATGATACATTAAGAAATCCTCAAAATTGAATTGCAAATTGTTAAAAAAAATGTGCCCACATTTGTTTTAAAAAAAACTAGAGAAATTTATCAGTCACTCGTTGCATTTGACACCCCACATTTTGTCAAAGTAATTATTTTATCTTATAAATATAAATTTTCACATTCTTTGAAATTTTTTTTATGTCTTATAATTTAAAAGTTTGGCATAAATTTTTTTGATTTTTCAAAAAACCGATATAAAACCATAAATTTTGAAGGAAAAAAGATTTCATATCAATTCTTCTAAAAATCTAGACATCCTTACTATACAAAACGAATTTATCAAAAGTCTCACAATGTTTTCTTTGTATTTTATAAACTAGCCAGATACCCGTGCGGCCGAACAGATAAATTTATTTGATACAATAATTTTAAAATAAATAATGATTATATAAACTCAATTATATTAAAATACAAAAAGAAAAAAATGACACGTGAGATGAAAGAAACATGAATATTTAATATTTAAAAATAAAGATTTTATCTTTTAAATTAAGGTAATTGTTAACTAAATAAAATATGTATTGTGTTAATACTGATATGTGAAATAGAAAATGTATTTGATATAGTATAAAATGTATTTATTTACTAATGTAAATTTGAAATTAGTTACTTAATTGTAAAATGAAAAATAATTATATAAACTCAATTCCATTAAATAATCATACTAAAAACAGAAAGAAAAAAAAAACTCATGAAAAGAAGAAAGAAAAAAATTAATATTTTAAAATAAGGATTTTGTCTTTCAAATCAATACAAATTGTTGATTAAAATAAAATAGACATTGTGATGATAATGACCCGTAAGATAAAAATATTATTTGATACAATATGAAATGTATTTAGATACACGTGCAAAATTTGAAATGATTTACTTAATTGTAAAATGAAAAATAATCATATAAATTTAATTGTATTAAATAATCATACAAAAAGAAGAAAAAAAAAACTCTTTGATGGTTGAAGAAAAAATATAATATTTAGAAATAAGGATTTTGTTTCTCAAATTAAGATAATAGTTGATTAAAATAAAATAGATATGTGTTGATAATAATCCGTGAGATAAAATAATTGTTAATTGATCTTACCGGACCAAAAAGTGATCAGCAGGCAGAAACACGTCGTGAGCTCCTAATTCACCGGCGGTGGAGAAGAGGAGGGGGTGTACCTGCAAGACACTCCGATGCTAAAGTAAGTTTCAACGAGAGAGTAAAAAGGCAAGTACATAAAGCGTTAGCATTTAGAATACTTGATCCTCTAGTGAAAGAGAGTATTTATAATGTGCCCCCAGCGTTGGGCCAACGGTTACTTACATTGGGTTGGATTGCTAGGCCCAATACGAATAACTGTCAGGGTCTACGTGGCGTAGGAAATACCTGCACGTGGTATTCGCCCTGGATCAACTGCCCTGTAAACTTCGAAAGGGAGAGGACCGGTTCTTTCGCTTGTGGGTAGTTGACTGATGACGTGTCCCTGCATGAGGGGCACGTAGAGACCATGGGGGAGACGCGTGAGCGCTCCCCATGTGATTTGAAGAGTTGGGCCTTCATTGGCTCCTCCCCGACGGAGGGATGGGTTGGGTCGTGCCCAATAGTGGGGCAGCCTCTGTCCCAGTCCAGAACATTAATTTTATTAAAATTAAAAAATAGATTATTAGTACTTATAGCGATAATAAATAAATAGAGAGAAAAAAAATTAAAATGAAAGTGAGAAAATGTGGGAAAAAGAAATGTGAAGGAGATTTGAAATTTGAATCAAGAGAGAGAATGAGTGAATGTAATATTTAATTGTGATTTAAATGGCGAAGGTTTGAAAATGAATGTCACATATCATGCTCTTATAAGAGATGAAAATGTAAAAGATTAATATTAATTAATTACTTAAATGTCTTCTTTTAGTGTAAATAATTTGTAGTGAAAGGGTAATTTAGAAAGTGCATACAATTGATTTTTATTGATTTTTAATGAGTTGATAGTTGATAATTATAAAAAATAGCCTACAGATTTTAAAAGAAAATATGCTACACACCTACATTTTACATCAAATATTTGAAAAAAATCAATATAAAATTATAAATTTATGCTATTATATCAAATGTTTGGAAAAATAGTCTATAAATCCACTATATATCCCTTTATTTTACATGAGTTTAATGGTAGTGCACTGTCAGTGTAAGATAGTTTTGTACATGCAACCAATTAAAACTCTTATATTTGTCATATCATTTCAGTATTTTAAAAATAAAATTGAGATTTATTCTGATGCATGTCTCTCATTGGTTGACAGTATAAAAAATTTTACACTGTCAGTGCATTTCCTTTTTTCTCATTTTACATATGATATTTGAAATATATTGTAAATATTTGTATAAAATTAATAGAATTTCTCAAATTTTATTGTTTTATACTAGATTTAAAAATCACTGTATACAATATAAAAATTAAAAAAATTGATTTTTTTAAAAATTTATTTCATTTACTTAAAGAGAAAAATAGTCCTTTGGATAAAATATGGAGTGTGAGATAAAAATTTAGACATATAAATATAACATAACAAAATTTAGACACAACATAAACTTAACAACAGACGTAACATAAACTTAACATGGATAAAAAATAACATATTATCATCAACAAATGCGTTGTGACATTTTAGCATTTTTAAAATATTTTTAATTGATCTTGCAAGCGTTGTATCTACTTCAGTTGGGTCCTTGGTTTTGTATTGATAAAATGTATTCCACACAATTTTTACATCACCCTGGTCTTGAGATCAAACTTATGAACCTTATCTTTCTATTAAAATCAATCGCGGGTTAACGGTAACCAACATTAACTACAACATTAACTACAGAGGAGGGAATAAGAAGAGGGGGCTTAATAAATTAAAGACAACAAATGTTTTTTCCAGGGACGAGGTTAATAAAAGAGAATAAACGGAGTTCTTTTTCGTCAGTATACCATGGGGATAATTCAAAAGAAACAGATATTATCAGATGCAATGAAAGAATGTGGGGATATTTTGACTCCAGCTGGAGACAAACTTTGGGAGGCTATTTTGAAACTGGGTGTGGTGGCTATGGACAAGAAGAAAGATTTTAAGAAGATAATTGATGAGTTGGAGAAGGAGGAAAGAGGTAAGAAATTAGGATCGAAGGCGGTAATTTTAGACCGAAAATGATTATTGGATCATTAAACATTAGAGGGGGTGAGAGTTTGGTCAAAAGGAAGAGAATTAGCAACATCATTAAAAAGGGTAGAGCGGATATGTTTCTTATCCAAGAAACTAAATTAACTACGGTGTCTAGTGAGATCGCGAAGAGTTTTTGGTCCAAGGAGGAGATTGGTTGGACTTTCTCCGGTTCCTCGGGTCTTTCGGGAGGGTTAATTATTCTTTGGAAGGAGGGAAGTGTTATGTAGCTTTAAAGGCGAAGGTTTCGTGGGCGTTAAAGTGTTATGGAGAGACCATGTTTATTATGTGGTTAATGTCTATTCTCCGTGTGAATTGGCTTCGAAAATAATTTTATGGAGAAAGTTGTTAGAGTTGAAATCGATTCTTGCGGATGGCGAGTGGTGTTTAGCCGGAGATTTCAATGCGGTTACCTCCTCTAGTGAAAGGAAGGGTAGGGCACCGGAAGCTCGAAATTACGAAATGAAAGAGTTTATGGGGTTTGTAAGGGATAGTGATTTGATGGATGTGGATTGTAAAGGGAAGAGATTCTCTTGGTATAGCGGGGATGGTTCTTCCATGAGTCGGATTGATCGCTTCTTGTTGTCGGATGAGGTAATTCGAAGGTGGGGAGTGGTTGGTCAACTCATTGGGGATAGAGATATATCGAACCATTACCCGGTTTGGTTGGTAACGGATTCTTCGGATTGGGGTCCGAAACCGTTTAAAGTCAATAATGAATGGCTTTCTAACAAGGACTTTCTTGGTTTTGTGGAGAAGGAGTGGAAAACTTTGAAAGTAGAGGGTAGAAGCGATTTTGTTCTTAAGGAGAAGCTTAGACTTCTTAAAGGTAGTCTTCGAAGATGGAATCTTGAAGTTTTTGGCAAGTTCGATCTTGACATTGAAGATTGTGTGAAGGTAATTAATGAGGGGGACGAGAAGGCGGATAGAGAAATGGGTCTTTTATCGGAGGATTTCTTCGTTGATCGCAAGGAGGTCCATAGTCGTTTTTGGTTAAACTTGAGGATTAAGGAGAATATGCTAATCCAAAAGTATAGACTAAAATGGCTTAATGACGGTGATAATAATAGTAAATACTTTCATTGCGTGATGAAGGAAAGAAGAAGACGAAATCATATCGGTCCCTTGAATACGGAGAGAGGAATGTTAGTAACGGTTAAGGAGGTTAAAGAGGGAGTGAGGGAGCACTTTGCCTCTAAATTTATTGAACCTGTTGCTAATAGGCCAGTTTTCGAGGGATTGCATCTCAAATCTATTACCCGTGAAGAGAGGGATGTCCTTGAACGTCCGTTTTCGGAGGAGGAAATCAAAGAAGCGGTGTGGGGTTGTGAAGGCTCCAAGAGCCCGAGTCCGGATGGATATTCTTTTGCTTTTATTAAAAAATGTTGGCATTTTCTTAAAGAAGATTTCTTTAGATTCTTTAAGGATTTTCATAGGGGTGTTTTGTTATCTAAATCAATTGTTTCCTCCTTTTTGACTTTAATTCCAAAGTGTGCGAATCCCTTGGATTTAGATGATTATAGACCCATTTGCCTTGTGGGTTTCTTGTACAAAGCTTTATCTAAGCTTTTGGCGGCTAGGTTGAAGGGTGTTTTGGATTCCATCATTTCTCCTTCTCAAAACGCTTTTGTTCCGGGGAGACAATTGCTAGATTGGGTGTTGGTGGCAAACGAATTGGTAGATTATGCGAGTAAAGAAAATATCGATTGTCCTCTTTTCAAGGTGGATTTTGAGAAAGCTTATGATAAAGTGAATTGGGACTTTCTTAGATTCATGTTGAGAAAAATGGGGTTTGGGGAGCTTTGGTTGAGATGGATGGAAGCTACTATTTTTTCTAGTAAGATGTCCGTCTTGGTTAACGGTAGCCCTACTAAGGAGTTTTTGGTTGAAAGAGGCCTTAGACAAGGAGACCCGCTATCTCCTTTTCTTTTTGTCTTGGTTGCGGAGGGTTTAACGGCTTTAGTGAAGAATTCGATGTCATTAGGAGAGTTCTCGGGGTTGAATGTGAAAGGTAAATATTTTGTTGATGTCCTCCAATTTTCGGACGACACTCTTTTGATTGGAGATGGTAGTTGGAGACATTTGTGGGCTATAAAAGCGGTTCTTAGAGGTTTCGAGATGGTGTCGGGACTCGGAATTAATTTTCACAAGAGTAAACTCATTGGAATTAATGTTCCTCCTAATTTTTTGGAAGCCGGAGCTTTGTTCCTTTCTTGCCGTACGGAGAGAAAAGAATTCATCTTCCTCGGTATCCCCATTGGATTCAATCCTAGGAGAATTGCCACTTGGTCTTTTTTGGTGAAGAAGTTGGAAAAGCGGTTACTTTGTTGGCAAGGTAGATTCTTAAGTTTTGGGGGGAAGAATCACTCTTCTAAAGGCGGTGCTTAGTAGCCTTTCTATTTTTTATCTTTCGTTCTACAAGATTCCGGTGAAGATTCGTAATGAGTTAGTCAAAATCCAAAGCGGTTTTTTGTGAGGTAGTTCGGAGGAGAGTAGAAGAACGCATTGGATTAGTTGGGATTCTCTTTGTTTGCCTTTTGATAAGGGAGGTCTCAATTTAAAGAGAATTGAGGATTTTAATTTAGCTCTCCTTCAAAAGTGGAGATGGAGAATTTTAAATGGTTCGGAGGATCTTTGGTTTAAAGTTTTGCAAGCTCGCTATGGGGATATCATTTCGCATCTTTGTCGTGACGGTGGCTCCTCCTCCATTTGGAGCTCCTATTCATTTTGGTGGAAGGACATTCTATCTATCTCGAAGCATTATCCGGAGGACATTTTTCTTAATAATTGTTCCTTTGTTATTGGTAATGGTTTTGTGACTCCTATTTGGCATGTTAATTGGACGGGGTTTGGAAGCTTGAAATCTCTTTATCCGCAATTATATTCCATTTCTCGTTTGAAGGACGTTGTTGTGGCGGGTATGGGTGGATGGTCTAACGGAGAGTGGAAATAGGGAGATCTTGGTATCAATGTTTCCGGTTTTTCTAATGTTTTTTTGCAGGTACATTTTCGCCCAGCAGCAGGTCTCAGGTGGACACCCTGGGTCAATCCGTCTTAAATTCTGTTTCGGTCATTGCAAAGGGTATTAATCCTCAAGCTGGTGCTACTGTTTTAGGTTCTAATGCTGGTGTAACGCCCCGATTCCGATTATTCCCATTTTGTTGAGTCTTTTATTTAAATTGAGTGATAAATTATTTTATTTGTGAAATTGGTGTGTTAATATGCTATGTTGACATGTTATGATATTTTTACTGTTTTTGAGAGTTTTCGGGGAAATTAGAATGGAGGGTATTTTGGACATTTCTCAATTAATAATAAGTTAGAATTTTAGTGGAAATAGAATTTTGTGAGAAAATGAATTAATTGAATTTGAGTAGAAAATAAGAAAAGAAAAAGAGATAAGAAGAAGAAATAGGAGAGAAATAGAAAGAAAAGAGAGATAGGAGAGAAAAAGGAGAGAAAGAAAGAGGAAGAAGAGAAAAGAGAAGAAAAGGGGAAAAGAGAGGAAAAGAGGAAAAGCTTGGAAATCTTCAAAACAACTTCTAGGAATCGATTTAATCGGGTAAGGGTGTGAAATCTTATTATCTCATCAATGTATATCATTATGTATGTGTTTGCTTGGATGTTTTCTTGTTTTCCATAGCTTGAGTTCTAGGTTGAAATTGAGATTTTTGTGAGGAATCGATGGTTTTACGGTTGAAAATCGGTGTAAACGTAATAGAATACTTGTCATCATGATTGAATTATGTTTTGATGGTTATATGACAGTTTGGAAATGTTTGGGTGGTGAAAACATGATTTTTGGATGAACTGGTGCGCTGCTGGGTTTTTCTGAAAACGCAGGTTCGCACTGCGAATGGCTAGCGAGTGGGTAGCGAGCGTTCGCTGAGTGTTCGCACTGCGAATGGAGTAGCGAAGGATGCGCTAGCTTCTGACTTGATTCGCGGGGGTGTTCGCACTGCGAACGATGAGAATTTTCTAGGCTACTTTGCTTCTGCCTTGGTTCGCTGGTACACTCGCACTGCGAATGAAGTAGCGAAGGACTTGCTAGGAGCTTCGCACTGCGAATGTCGCAGTTTTTCCCAATTTGTTTTCTCTGTAACTTTTGATCTGTGTTTCCGCTTGAGGTGTGGTTTGATGCGTTAAAGAGCTTATGAAATGTACTTTATTATGATGATGTTTTAGAAATTGTTAGCCGATTTAATTATGTCGGAAAGTCGGGAATAGTGTTATTTAGCGACTTTTACCGTTTTTGAAGGTGTGTTTTGGATGTGAATCATACAATAGTGCATTGATGTGAATGTATATAGATTGTATGTGATTGTATGAGATGAATGCATGAATATATTGTGAATATGTATGCATTTCAAGAATGTCATGAGTCATTTTGTATGTGAAGCATAATGATGTACATTCTTGTGTTGTGTGATTCTAATGAGAATCCGTTGTAACGTCGTGTGCCTATGTGAGGTGTGAGCGATGATTACAAATAATTGTGTGCCTAGGTGAGGTGTGAGCAATCGGATTGTGTGCCTATGTGAGGTGTGAGCAATCCATAAACATTGTGTGCCTATGTGAGGTGTGAGCAATGGGTGAACATCGTAGGCCCGACGGGAAGTTACATTGGTAACGAGCGATGGTTCCAATAAGTTCCTGAGTGAACTTGAGATGATTGAGTCGGTACCGCATTGCATTTGCATAGAGTCGTGAGTCGGTCTCTATGATTTGCATTTATCATCTTCATAATTGTGTATTGATGAATAAACATGAATATGTATGTTTATGTGGAATGATGAGAATTGTGAAAGTATGCATGATGAATATGCTTGGTTTTGCATATATGTACATTGTGATGTATGTGAGTGTGATGTGATGAATTGTGGTGAGAATGTAGAATATGTGTATTTTCTTGCTAAGATATATAATTATATGCATTGTTATTATGATAATATTTCTCGCCCTTCTGCTGTTTTATGATGCTCTATGAGGCATTGCAGAGTAGGTATGCTGGTGGCCTTTTTGTGAAGCGTGTCTTCATTCTTTTGGTCGGTCGGCTCTGATATGTAGCACCGGGTAGCTAGGATGTATATGATTCTTTTGTGATACATTTGTACATGTATCTTGTTGACGAATGTTTATGTAAACATGAATTATGTTGGTGGATAATACTTGATGGTATATATATATATATATATATGTATATATGTTTGATGTTATTCAATGTTTAGATTTTCCGCTTTTATTCTAAATATTGAGATGTGGGTGTAAGGACTAAGTTCCTCTGTTGCAAAGTTACCCCACTGTTGCATATCAATTGTTGAGCAGGTGTTGAATGTTTTAATTTCATGTGTAATGTGACATACCTCTTTTATACTATGTTTATAATTATACTCTGACGGAATTTTTAATATGTGCCTAAATGATTATGTGATTATTTGGGGGTATAGAAAGGGGGTGTTACACTAAGTGGTATCAGAGCCAGTGTTGAGTCAGTTGTGTCTGTCTTGTGGTTGTGATGGTTGAACTGTTGTTTAATCTTGTTGTCATTTTTGGGAATGATCAGAATATGGCTGGTAGAAACGACAATGCGATGGTTGCTGCTTTGGAAGCAATGGCTAGGGCGGTGCAAGGTGCGCCGAACGTGAATGCTAATGACGAGTTCAGGAAGAATCAACCACCGGTCTTCAAAGGAAGATTTGATCCCGATGGTGCTCAAATTTGGTTGAAAGAGATTGAAAGGATCTTCAGAGTCACGGGATGTGCAGAGGAGAATAAGGTGAGGCTTGGGTCTCACATGCTGAAGGAGGAAGCCGACGATTGGTGGGTCGGTATGCGTCAAGTTCTTGAGGTAGATGATGAAGAGATAACTTGGAATTTATTTCGTACCGAGTTCTTGAGGAAGTATTACCCTGAAAGTGTGAAAGGGAAGAAGGAGATGGAGTTCCTTGAACTGAAACAAGGTAGTATGTCCGTGGTGGACTATACTGCTAAGTTTGTGGAGTTGGTTCAATTCCATCCTCACTATGCTGCAATTACTGCTGAGTTCTCAAAGTGTATTAAATATGAGAATGGTTTGCGTCCCGAGATTAAGCAAGCTGTGGGATATCAAAGGATAAGAAGGTTTACGGATTTGACGGAATGTTGTAGAATCTTCGAGGAAGATAGCAAGGCTCGTTCTACACATTACAAAAGTTTGAATGAGAGGAAGGGAAAGCAATAAGCTAGAGGTGGACCTTATGTGACACCCATTGATAAGGGCAAGCATATGGGAAACTTTGATAAGAGATCTGGAGGAGGAGGTTCCGGTTCCGTTAAGTGTTACAAGTGTGGTGAAATGGGTCATAAATCATTTGAGTGTGGGAAGAGCGTGGTGAAATGTTCTAACTGTGGAGGCCTTGGGCATGCTACTACCGATTGTAGAAGGAATATGGTGAAGTGTTATAATTGTGGAGAAGTGGGTCACATTAGTACTAAGTGTACTAAGCCGAAACAAGCTCAAGCGGGCGGAAAGGTGTTTGCATTAGCGGGGACGGACACTACTAGTGCAGACCGTTTGATTAAAGGTACATGCTTTATTAATAGTACGCCTTTAGTTACTATTATTGATACGGGAGCGACTCATTCATTCATTTCTCATGAGTGCGCTAAGCGTTTGAATTTGTTTATGACTTCTTGGGGTGGTGAGATGGTTATTGAGACTCCTGCTTCAGGGTCGGTAACTACGTCTTTGGTGTGTGTAAGTTGTCCTTTGACCATGTATGGTAAAGACTTCATTATGGATTTACTGTGTTTGCCGTTGGAGGGATTGGACGTAATCTTGGGTATGAACTGGTTACAATTTAATCGAGTTCATATAGATTGCTATCACAAGTCAGTGAGGTTTCCTTCTTTGGAAGATGATGAAGATGAGAGTTTCCTATCCACTAAAGAGTTGAAGAAACTTTTAGCGGACGAAGCTCAATTGTTCGGTTTGTTTGCATCATTGTCGGTGGAGAGTAAAATTGAGCTCGATGTGTTCCCAGTGGTGTGTGATTTTCCAGAAGTGTTTCCGGAGGATATTACGGATGTACCGCCGGAAAGAGAAGTTGAGTTTTCTATTGATCTAGTTCCGGGTACTAGACTGGTTTCGATGGCACCGTATCGTATGTCGGCATCGGAGTTAGTAGAATTGAAGAAGCAATTGAATGACTTGTTGGACAAGAGATTTTTAAGGCCAGGTGTTTCTCCTTGGGGTGCTCCGGTATTGTTGGTAAAGAAGAAGGATGGGAGTATGCGGTTATGCATTGATTATCGACAATTGAACAAGGTGACAATTAAGAACAAGTATCCGCTTCCAAGGATCGATGATTTGATGGACCAATTGGTTGGTGCGCGTGTTTTTAGCAAGATTGATTTGAGATCGGGATATCACCAGATTCGTGTGAAAGAAGAGGATATTCAAAAGACGGCCTTTAGGACACGGTATGGCCATTACGAATATTCCGTGATGCCATTCGGGGTTTCTAATGCGCCGGTTGTGTTTATGGAATACATGAATCGTATTTTTCATGAACAGTTAGATCGTTTTGTGGTTGTGTTTATCGACGATTTTTTGATTTACTCTAAGTCTCAAGAGGATCATGAAGAGCATTTGAGGATTGTGTTACAAATTTTGAAAGATAAACAATTGTATGCTAAGTTGTCGAAATGTGAATTTTGGTTGTCAGAAGTAAGTTTTCTTGGACATGTTATTTTCGGTAGTGGTATTAGTGTTGATCCATCCAAGATTGATGCGGTGATGCAATGGGAGGCTCCTAGATCAGTTACAGAGATTCGAAGCTTTTTAGGCTTGGCGGGTTATTATCGGAGGTTTATTGAGGGATTTCCGAAGTTGGCACTTCCGTTAACGCAATTGACTTGTAAAGGAAAGGCTTTCATTTGGGATATTCGTTGTGAATAGAGTTTCAATGAGCTAAAAAGAAGGTTGACAACGACTCCGGTCTTGGTTTTGCCAAATCCGACGGAACCATTTGTTGTGTATTGTGATGCTTCATTGGTTGGTTTAGGTGGTGTTTTGATGCAAGATGGAAAATTTGTGGCTTATGCTTCAAGACAATTGAGAGTGCATGAAAAGAATTATCCTACACATGACTTGGAGTTAGCGGCCGTGGTGTTTGTTTTGAAAATTTGGAGGCACTATCTTTATGGTGCAAGATTTGAAGTTTTTAGTGATCACAAGAGCTTGAAATATTTATTTGATCAAAAAGAATTGAACATGAGACAAAGAAGGTGGTTAGAGCTTTTGAAGGATTATGATTTTGGTTTAAATTACCATCCGGGTAAGGCAAACGTGGTGGCCGATGCTTTGAGTCGGAAGTCGTTACATATGTCCGCGTTGATGATGAGAGAATGGGAACTTTTGGAGAATTTTAGAGACTTGAGTTTGGTTTGTGAAATGACGCCGAGAAGTGTGAGACTTGGTATGCTACATGTTACGAATGATTTTCTTGCAAACGTATGTGAAAAACAAAAGTTGGATTTGAAGTTCGTTGATTTGATGATGAGTGAGAATGAGGATTTCAAGGTTGATAATTTTGGAGTTTTGAGATTTTGTGGTCGTATTTGTATTCCCGATGATGCGGAGTTGAAAAAGATGATATTGGAAGAAGGACACCGAAGTAACTTAAGTATTCATCCGGGAGCGAATAAAATGTATCAAGATTTGAAGAAAATCTTTTGGTGGTCCGGATTAAAGAGGGATGTGGCTCAATTTGTGTATGCGTGCTTAACTTGTCAAAAGTCTAAAGTGGAACATCAAAAGCCTAGTGGATTGATGCAACCGTTGGACATTCCGGAGTGGAAATGGGATAGTATATCGATGGACTTTGTTACGGGATTGCCGAATACGCAAAGAGGTCATAATGCTATTTGGGTGATCGTTGATAGGCTTACTAAATCTGCTCACTTCATTCCAATTGATATTAGTTATCCTTTGGAGAAGTTAGCCGAGATTTATGTTCTTGCGGTTGTGAAGTTACATGGAGTTCCTAAGAGTATTGTATCGGATAGAGATCCTAGATTCACATCGAGGTTTTGGGAGAGTTTACAAAAGGCTTTGGGTTCTAAGCTAAGATTGAGTTCGGCTTATCATCCGCAAATGGATGGTCAAACCGAGAGGACAATTCAATCGTTGGAGGATTTATTGCGTGCTTATGTGCTCGAGCAAGGTGGTGCTTGGGATAGTTATTTGGCATTGATTGAGTTCACTTACAATAATAGTTTTCATTTAAGTATAAGTATGGCACCATTTGAGGCTTTGTATGGTCGGAGATGTCGAACACCTTTGTGTTGGCATGAAACCGGTGAGAGGACGTTGGTTGGACCGGAGATGGTACAACAAACGACGGAGAAAGTGAAGTTTATTCGTGAGAAGATGAAAGCTTCTCAAAGTAGACAAAAGAGTTATCATGACAAGAGAAGGAAAGATCTTGAGTTTCAAGAAGGCGACCATGCGTTTTTGAGAGTTACGCCGGTTACGGGTGTGGGTCGTGCTTTGAAGTCGAAGAAGTTGACTTCTCGTATTATTGGTCCGTATCAGATTACTGCACGAGTTGGTGTTGTGGATTACCGTGTGGCGTTGCCTCCGAATCTTTCAAATTTGCATGATGTATTCCATGTTTCGCAACTTCGGAAGTATGCTCCGGATCCGTCACATGTTATTCCTATGGACGAGGTTGAAGTGAGAGATAACCTTACGGTTGAAGCTTTACCGATTAGGATTTTGGACCGTGAAGTTAAGAAGCTAAGAGGCAAGGATATTGCGCTTGTGAAAGTAGCGTGGGGAGGCGCTGCGGAAGGCAATATGACTTAGGAACTAGAGAGTAGGATGCGAGAGTCGTATCCGGAGTTGTTTGAATCAGGTAATATTTTCGAGGACGAAAATTTCTAAAATGGGGGAGAGTTGTAACGCCCCGATTCCGATTATTCCCATTTTGTTGAGTCTTTTATTTAAATTGAGTGATAAATTATTTTATTTGTGAAATTGGTGTGTTAATATGCTATGTTGACATGTTATGATATTTTACCATTTTTGAGAGTTTTCGGGGAAATTAGAATGGAGGGTATTTTGGACATTTCTCAATTAATAATAAGTTAGAATTTTAGTGGAAATAGAATTTTGTGAGAAAATGAATTAATTGAATTTGAGTAGAAAATAAGAAAAGAAAAAGAGATAAGAAGAAGAAATAGGAGAGAAATAGAAAGAAAAGAGAGATAGGAGAGAAAAAGGAGAGAAAGAAAGAGGAAGAAGAGAAAAGAGAAGAAAAGGGAAAAAGAGAGAAAAAGAGGAAAAGCTTGGAAATCTTCAAAACAACTTCTAGGAATCGATTTAATCGGGTAAGGGTGTGAAATCTTATTATCTCATCAATGTATATCATTATGTATGTGTTTGCTTGGATGTTTTCTTGTTTTCCATAGCTTGAGTTCTAGGTTGAAATTGAGATTTTTGTGAGGAATCGATGGTTTTATGGTTGAAAATCGGTGTAAACGTAATAGAATACTTTTCATCATGATTGAATTATGTTTTGATGGTTATATGACAGTTTGGAAATGTTTGGGTGGTGAAAACATGATTTTTGGATGAACTGGTGCGCTGCTGGGTTTTTCTGAAAACGCAGGTTCGCACTGCGAATGGCTAGCGAGTGGGTAGCGAGCGTTCGCTGAGTGTTCGCACTGCGAATGGAGTAGCGAAGGATGCGCTAGCTTCTGACTTGATTCGCTGGGGTGTTCGCACTGCGAACGATGAGAATTTTCTAGGCTATTTTGCTTCTGCCTTGGTTCGCTGGTACACTCGCACTGTGAATGAAGTAGCGAAGGACTCGCTAGGAGCTTCGCACTACGAATGTAGCAGTTTTTCCCAATTTGTTTTCTCTGTAACTTTTGATCTGTGTTTCGGCTTGAGGTGTGGTTTGATGCGTTAGAGAGCTTATCAAATGTACTTTATTATGATGATGTTTTGGAAATTGTTAGCCGATTTAATTATGTCAGAAAGTCGGGAATAGTATTATTTAGCGACTTTTACCGTTTTTGAAGGTGTGTTTTGGATGTGAGTCATACAATAGTGCATTGATGTGAATGTATATAGATTGTATGTGATTGCATGAGATGAATGCATGAATATATTGTGAATATGTATGCATTTCAAGAATGTCGTGAGTCATTTTGTATGTGAAGCATAATGATGTACATTCTTGTGTTGTGTGGTTCTAATGAGAATCCGTTGTAACGTCGTGTGCCTATGTGAGGTGTGAGCGATGATTACAAATGATTGTGTGCCTAGGTGAAGTGTGAGCAATCGGATTGTGTGCCTATGTAAGGTGTGAGCAATCCATAAACATTGTGTGCCTATGTGAGGTGTGAGCAATGGGTGAACATCGTAGGACCGACGGGGAGTTACATTGGTAACGAGCGATGGTTCCAATAAGTTCCTGAGTGAACTTGAGATGATTGAGTCGGTACCCGCATTGCATTTGCATAGAGTCGTGAGTCGGTCTCTATGATTTGCATTTATCATCTTCATAATTGAGTATTGATGAATAAACATGAATATGTATGTTTATGTGGAATGATGAGAATTGTGAAAGTATGCATGATGAATATGCTTGGTTTTGCATATATGTACATTGTGATGTATGTGAGTGTGCTGTGATGAATTCTGGTGAGAATGTAGAATATGTGTATTTTCTTGCTAAGATATATAATTATATGCATTGTTATTATGATAATATTTCTCACCCTTCTGCTGTTTTATGATGCTCTATGAGGCATTGCAGAGTAGGTATGCTGGTGGCCTTTTTGTGAAGCGTGTCTTCATTCTTTTGGTCGGTCGGCTCTGATATGTAGCACCGGGTAGCTAGGATGTATATGATTCTTTTGTGATACATTTGTACATGTATCTTGTTGACGAATGTTTATGTAAACATGAATTATGTTGGTGGATAATACTTTATGGTATATATATATATATATATATATATATATATATATGTATATATGTTTGATGTTATTCAATGTTTAGATTTTCCGCTTTTATTCTAAATATTGAGATGTGGGTGTAAGGACTAAGTTCCTCTGTTGCAAAGTTACCCCACTGTTGCATATCAATTGTTGAGCAGGTGTTGAATGTTTTAATTTCATGTATAATGTGACATACCTCTTTTATACTATGTTTATAATTATACTCTGACGGAATTTTTAATATGTGCCTAAATGATTATGTGATTATTTAGGGGTATAGAAAGGGGGTGTTACAGCTGGCGTGGTTGGTGTCGTTTCTGCTTCTGTGCCTGTTACCAACGGGAGCTTGCGGCTGTTACCGGTGGCTTCTGCGCATGTTTCTGGTTCTGCTTTAGCAGCTGCTGGTGTTGCTGCCGAAGCTGCCGATTTGTTCTTGCGAATCGCCAATCGCAGACCAAATCCTTTCGAGAAGGACAGTTTGGTTTGGTTGTCCAACGCTGAGAATTCTTTCTCAATTAGATCTTTCTATCGAATCTCAGATGATTTTCGGATTCCTTTCGGTCCGCCTTTGAGGAATGATAAAGCCTTAGGGTTGGTTTGGAAAGTGTCGGTTCCTCAAAAAGTTAAAGCTTTCGGTTGGAGGAGTTTTTTAAATAGATTACTGACAATGGATATGCTTATTGCTAGAGGTATCATTCCTACAGCTGGAAATTCTAATTGTGTGTTCTATTCCGCTGTGTCGGAATCCTTACATCATGTGTTGGAGAATTGTCCGGTGATTATTTTGGTTTGGAAAAAGGTGTTCAAATGGATCGGGTTTTCGGCTCCGGATAGTTTTGATTTAAAGGGAAGTTTTTTAGATTGGTTCGATTTTTGCAAATCTAAGAATTTGGAACCGGGTAGAGAAGGTAGCATTTGGTTAATGGTTATATGGACCATCTGGAATACTAGGAATGGTGTCATCTTCCGGAACTCTACTTGGAATATTGTTGACATCGTGTGGTCGATAAAATACACGATTTGGAGATGGTCGTACATTGGAGATATTACTCATTCCAAATGTAACTTTTATGAATTTAATAAGGATCCGTTGTTATTCTTAGCTTAAGTCCCATTTGGTAGGTAATCTCTTTGGCTAGTCGAGGCCTATTTTAACTTTTGTAATCAGGTTGGAGTACCCTTTATACTCGCTTCAATTTATTCCTTGCTTACAAAAAAAAAATCACTTCTAGGTTGTCGGTGTGGTGTAAGAGATCCATTAAAATAAGTCTCAATAATCCTAAATTTATACTGACAATTCATACAGTTAAAGTAAACAAATGTATGGTAAAAATATTGGTTCATTTATATATATATATATATATATATATATATATATATATATATATATATATATATATATCACAAGAAACATATTTATATAAGTTTCAAATAATTGTCAACATACAAAAGTTCGATGCAATCTCAACCATTTATTTAACCAACATCAATGAAAAGGAAATAAATTTAGGCTACCGAATTTTAATGGATCCATAAAAATTTGGTACCCCGAATATTTTATACTCCCTCGTGATTATTTAAAAAAAAAATAAATTTATTTCTTAAATTAGTTGTATATTGTTCTATATATTCTCTAGGTACATAAGTTATTCAATATATTAAAAATTAGCCTTTCTCTTCTAAATAGAATAAATAGAACCAGATGGTATAAATCATATGCCTCGAAAAAAATCAAATTTAAACACATACATGATGTTACACTCCTTATAAATATTTGATTTAACTCAAACAAAACTCCTCCAAACAAATGTTATGATTTACCGGATTTTCCATATAAAAGTATGTGAGTTGTCCATTTTTCAAGTTTCATTCAAAACATTTATTTTAAAATTAACAAGAGATACATTATGAAAGTGTCAAAATTGACATTTTTAAAATATGCGAGGTCTTGGATACAATTACGGAATGCCACCTAAATTCCTCATAAACGGGTCAAGAAGAGCCTAAAGTTCTAGGCCAGGATTATCCATTTGGTTGCATATGTTTGCACAAACCAATATAAATTAGATATACCAAACAATCTTTGAGACATTTTATGTTTATATCATTGAGATCTATTTTTCAACCTGCTATAATCTCATTTCTCACCCAAAAGCAAGAACAACCGGTTAACATTTAGGTGCATTGCATGAATGAATAAGATGAAAGACATTATTATCCAATGTTTAGGTGCATAGCATGAATGAATAAGACATAAATATGAAAAAACCAATAACAACCAAAATCTACCTAACAAAACAAAATAAAACGAAAGGTATGACAAGGAATGTAGCGCCGCGATGCCTATAAACCATTCAATGCTTGGATAAGTTTGGTATATCCACTCCTATAGTGCTCAAGTGAATTACATAGTTGTCTAATTGCCTTCTTCTTCTCCTCAGCCATATTCATGATCACATCATTCTCTTCTGTCACCTCTTTTTCAAGTTCCTCCACTTTCAATTTCAACTTATTTTCTTCATTCAACTTATGTCTGTAGTCCATCACCCGCCCCTTTTGTAATCTGTTTATCCTGTCCATATATATCTTCACACGTGATATTTGATCATCACAGGAAGATATCTCACCCTCAACCTCATCAATCTTGACATCGGTTTCATCTATTTTGATCATTACTTTTTCTGATTCCTTATTTGAAGCTTCTACATCATTCATTCTCTCATCAATTATTTTCTTCTTCAAATAACTGATTTCATCTTCCAAAAACATTAGTTGAGTTGAATGCAGTTTTTTCTGTTTCTCTTTTTCGGCTTCATATTGCATAACTTTTTGTTCTAATACATTTTTTCTAGACTCACAATCCTCTAGTTTAGAGGTCAATTGTTTTTTCTGTATTGACAAACTTGCAATATCAGAATTCAACTCTTCTTTCTCCCAAGAGAACTTAACATGGAAATTAAACAGTATCAAAGTCATTTTTCTCAACTCCTCCTTGTGGTTAATGTCATTTTCCTCATTTTTTCTAACCAAAGTTTCTAACTCGCTTTTTAGTATATCCATTTTTTCCTTTTCCTCTCTAATCCAACATTGCAGCCGAAGAGTCATAGATGACTTACTACCCAGTTCCTTTTGTAAAATTGCAATTTCATTGGTTGAAATCTTGAGTTTCATATGAGCCGCTTCAAGTTGTTCCATCAAATTTGTACTCTTGTTTTGCTCATTCAACTCCTCCTCTTTCAACTCCAATGCTTTGGGCACATTATCAAGCTGATTCTCACTTTCTAAATTCTGAATCTTCAACTTGGAAATCTCTTCTCCCAAAAGCTTCTTTTGTTCATACAACTTTTTCAGCTCCAATTTCTCACACACATCATCAATCTGAATCTCGCTATTCTCAACTTGAACTGCCAACTTGATATTCTCTTGTTCCGAAAGCTGAAGCTTTAAATTAGAAACTCTTAGCTCTTCCTCCTTTTGAATGAACTTTTTGAGCAACTCGTCGTAGCTTCTATTGTCTATCTCCCACGAAAAACCATCATCGGGCGAGATATCCTTTTCGGGTTCAGAATCCCATGATGACAAAGGTGATTCACAACCCTTCTTCTGATTTGGGATTATCGCTACATTCTCTCCATCACAACCTATATCACAATTGCTAGAACCATCCATCTGTGATTCTAAAAATAAACTCAACGATTAGAACACTACAATTATAAGAACTTTGCATTAGTGAAAAATAAAACTATAAAAAGGTGCAAACTTCTTATTCCAATCGGTAATCAACAATGTAATCAACATGATGTTCAAAATATAACAATATGTTCTGACTAAATAGATAACATAACATGAAAATAATAAACATATTTTGCAATCATAATCTTTTAATTATTATTTTTCTAGGATATAAAACAAATCCAAAATTGTATAATAAAACTAAAATAATATATATTCTGTATAAAAACTATAAAAAGAATGCAAATTTTTTATTCCAATCATCAACAGATTCAAAACTAACCTGTTGTACAAACCATAACATAACATGAACGATTACAATTTGAAAGCCAGTTTTAAAAAGATATTACCGGATGATTATTACATGCATGCAAGAGATTACTAATGCAAAACAAAGTATTCATCATCTTAAAATAAATATCGAAAATATCATACCGATTAAAGCAAATGATAGAAAGTAATATAGTTTTAGAAAATAGGGTAAAGTAAAGAAGGAGAGACATACTCAATGATCAAAGCAATCTGAAGAGATCAGATGATAATGGAATAGGCAGGAGGTTTAGAAATATGGAAGGATTTAGGGTTTACGATATTTGTTAAGTATATTTCGTTTGAGGGTTTCTACTTTTTCTTCCTACTTATAGTTCCGTTTCCGTTTAGGGTTTCCGTTTTTCTTTAATTTTGTTTTTAAAACATTTAAAAAATGATATTTAAAAATATAAAGTTTCATTTTTTTATATAAGTTATTTAATTTATATTGTTTAATATTTATATTAGAATTAAGCAAAATACTCATACAACTTTTTAGGTTCTTCAATGAATTTTTTGTGTGCGGTGTTATATTCCTTCAATTTTTTTTCCTTTTGAATAAGAGATGTTCATGTGATGTGTAGGCCATGGAATAGGAATGAGCCGCTTATCATATGCATATTGTTTTGGACTGGGTCAGTGGCGGCTGCCCCACTGTCGGGCACGGCCCAACCCATCTTCCTTGTCGGGGAGGGCCCAATTCATCAAGTCACACGAGGAGCGCACACACGTCTCCACCACGGTCTTCACGTACCCCCCCCCCCCCCCCCCCCCCACGCGGGGAAATGTCATCAGGCAACTATACCCGTTTCCGAAGGAACATGTCACCCACCTTTCGAAGATCACGAGTCAGTTGACCCAGGGCGAAGACCACGTGCTGATCTTCTCTACGCTACGTAGAGCCTGACAGTTACTCGTATTGGGCCTAGTGATCAAACCCAATGCAAAGTAACCGTTGGCCCAACGCTGAGGGCTCACTATAAATATCCTCTATCACTAGAGGGTCAAGTATTCTGAATTCTACACCTTTCTGTACTTGCCTTCTCGCTCTTGCTGAAACTGACTTTAACATCTGAGCGTCTTGCAAGTACACCCCCCTCTTCTCCACCACCGGCGAATTAGGAGCTCACGACGTGTTGCTGTCTGCTGATCCTTTTCTGATCCGGTAAGATCACATATGATACCAGGTCTTTCTTTCAGTTAGAAACCTACTCTTTGACATGCTCATTGTCAGTTGCCTCCTCCTCCTCATGCTCTTCTCTTTCTTGAGTCTCGTTTTTATCTTTGTTGTAGGAATTTTTTTTGCTTGTCTTGCATGCATAATTAAGGATTGTAAGCTTTCTCCTTTCCTCCTTCAGTGAGCGATCCCTTTCATAGGTGTGTTCGCTTTTCTTCAGTTTTTTTGTGTCTTCTGCTATACTCTTCTCCCCGTCTCCATGGAAAGTTGAAAAACCTAATAATCACCGTCAATAGAATCAAGAAATGGTGGAGCACACGGGAATCAACAATGACCTTAATCGTGTTCTTACCACCATTAAACCTGTTATTGAAAACACATATATCATCTGATCAATTGAGCAATCCCAACACCTTATCATCAAACCTAACCACAAAAAGATTATGAAACCCCATCATGAACACATAATTGAACCTCTCTCAATCCCCACCAAAAACCTAAGATATATCCCTAATCTCCCATCATTGATAATCCCCATAATACCCACATCAGAAACCCTCTTATGATTTTAAATCCTCAAATTTCTTTGTCTATGAAGAAGAAGAAATTTAAGAAACAGAAAACTTACCTGCCCTATCTATATCCCTAATCTCCCATCATGGGACATAATGAATAAGATTGCTCTAAAATGACCCCCTAGCCATGAAATCACTCACATAAACACATTAGGGACCCTGGATGAAGGTCTTCAACTCTGGAAGAAAGCTAATTCCTCTCCTTGGGAGGAGATTCAGTAGTAATCCTACAACTAAACCTAGCACCAACCTTTATAGTCTTATCACCAAGGCTATGATAGAGTAAATGACCCAGCTCACGATGACAAACAATTGGTAAAAAGGGCAATAAGAAAAACACTAGAAATGGCTACTACAGAAGGAAGCAATACTGAAACAGAAAAGGAGCTTGATCTAATACACAGGAAAAAAAACAAAAATGATAACAATTGAGGACTGCTCAAACAAGTTCTCAGGTATACCAACCATTGAAGAGGAAAGCTTTTTGGAAAAGGCTGTTAGTGAAGGATAAGGATAATGTCTTAGAACCATCAGAGCTCTGAACAATATAATAATTTCTAACTCTCCTCATATTTTGTTCTTGTCAGAAACTAAAAAAAACTTTAAATAATAATGTCTTTAAAAATATTATGAAAATTAGATGCTTAACAAACTTTCATAGTGTTAGTTGTAGTATTAATGAGGTTGAACTACTAGAGAGAAGCGTTTTAGCCTAAATTATTTAACGTTGGCCTCGACACCGACGTCATTAGCGTCGGGATTGTGTCTATCGCGGCGCGTAAAATACCCTGGCGTAAGGAACGCTCGAAATATAAACAATACAGAGTCGCCACCGAACTTTATTAATTCCCAAAAAGGGTAAGGGAAATATCGATAAAACCCTCAGAAAAAAAGAAATGGACGTCACAACGAGATCGGGTTCTGGAGTCGGTTATGCGATGGGAAGGTATTAACACCTCTTACATTCGTTGTACTCTATGGGACCCATTTAGTTAGTTTTGTGAAAGAGTGCTAGCATGATATTAGCTTGCGATCTTCTACTTATCAAGTGAGAAAAGAGAAAAGAAAGTTTTTTATTAAAGGGATGCCTGACAAGATTTCAAAATCCTTCTTCTACATATCTCTAGGTGCTATGGAGAACTCAAGGCTATGTAATTTTTGTTAGCAAAGAACTACTTGGTTGCTTTCTTTTAAGGAGTGATCCTTTAGACGTGTCGAGTGGTTAAACCTTTGCTTGCTGCTCGCTCTTGGAGGCGGAAGCCTTTATTTGTTTCACATCGATATGGATAAAGCATACTCATTTTTGAAAAATGTTTTCGAAGTCGCGAAAGGGCGGAAAATAAGTTTGATTGGTTAAGTTGCTTTTACATGGACTAGGTAATCGTTGGAGCAAGGTGTGCACAAAACTTTGTTTACCCAAAGCTTCTAGAGAAATATGCATTTCTCGGTCCTGTGTCGTCCACTTTTATGAAGATTTGGTCTTTACGGAATGTGATTAAACATTTGAGTAGTGGTGTGCACCAAGCACGCGTTTACTCGGGATTCGCATGGATGTGCTTCCATCATCCCTTTATTCCAAGTTTAGTTAATATGTTTTTTATTTGGAAGACTGATAGTCGTTTGCAATCCGGTGTGTTCCAAATGCTCGACTATAAAGGTATCTAAAGAGATGTGCATCTCTCGATCCTTCTTTTGTCAATTTTATTAGAAAAAGGTTTTGCATCAATGACTTGACGTTGGATCAAGGGTTCCAAATTGATATGGAAAAAATTTTGAATCAATCGGAAGAAAAGGTAAAATTATAAAGAAAGGAAGTAAAATTACTACACGCCACGGGAATGGGGGTACAATTTGTCGAATGAGATATACAAAGCAGTTAAAACACAAGCTTATTAAACAAATGTAAATAGCAAGAAAATCAATGAAAAAATACTCAAGAGAAAGACAAAAGATCAGAAATAAACCGAATTTAAAGTAATGAATTTAGCTCTAAATTAAACTAACTTAAAGTGGATTCATGTAGGAATTATTCTATAAGAAGTTGAGCAACCTAAACTATGTATCCAAGCAATTTTTGGAAGCTAAATTGGATTTTAGCTCGAAAATCGCAACACAATAAAAAAATCCAGCAATTCGATAAATTATACAACATTTACAAAGGTAAAATAAACCAAATTTAAAGTAATAAATTTAGCTCTAAGTTAAGCTAACATAAAGTGAATTCATGTAGGAATCACTCTATAAGAAGTCAGGCAACCTAATCTATGCATCCAAGCGATTTTCGGAAGTTAAATTGGATTTAAGCTAAAAAATCGCAACACAATAAAAAATCCAGCAACTCGATAAATTATACAACATTTACAAAGGTAAAATAAACTGAATTTAAAGTAATGAATTTACCTCTAAGTTAAGCTAACTTAAAGTGGATTCATGTAGGAATCTGAAATTCTGGCATAGCAGATAGAAGATGTCCTAACGCATGTCACGACATTGTTCTCTGCATAACATTAAAATAAGGGCAGAACAAGCAAGCTGATACACTGAATATCAACAACAGATTCACAATAGATGTTTCAACATCTGTTACGACATGTTAATCAATATTGAATTGTAAATTGAAGAATGATAAACAACACAGAATATAATGACCCAGTTTGGTGCAAATCACCTACATTTGGGGGCTACCAAGCCAGGAAGAAGAATCCACTATCAGTAGTATAGTTTTATGTAAACAACCTCTGGTTTACAGTAAACAACCTATGGTTTACCTATCACTACCCAATGAAAACTTTATCATTAGAACTCACATCTAATTGATAAGAGAAACCCATCTCACTACCTAAATCACAACCTACGATATCTAAAAGTTACAATTGACAATAACTGCATAGTCCTACTTGCAAGACACGTTTTTCAATGCAAAGTTCAGCCAATCATTCTCGACTAACAACCTACTTGGATTTGCTTCAAAGCTTCACCCAAGAACAATATACAATTCATTACATCAAGGCTTTTAAATCTGTATATACATCTATGTCTACCACAATGTATCAAACCGATACAAAGGGAGACTTATAGTACAAGAAAGCCAACAAATTTTAAAACCCCAAACCCTATTTTCTACTTTACAAGTATTACAAAATAGGATTCCTAAAGTCTATCTCTATTCTAGGTCTTGATCTTCCTTTTATAGTCTTCTGTCTTGGGCTTCAGATCTTCTGTCCTTGATCAACTACAAACCGAGCCGTGAATCTTGGAACATAATTAAAACAACCTGCAGTATTTGTCCAGATGTCAAGTCTTCATGCTGGGAAATTTCATTCGACATCTTTGGTTTCTGGCAAAAATCTTTATGTTTGATCATCTTGTTCTTCATCAAGTTTTAACCAAAATTTAGTCAAACCATTGGAGCTTTCAATCTCCCCTTTTTGACAAATTTTGGCTAAAACTCCTTTTGCACAATAAACCCAGGGTGAGTGAAGTTGAAAAAAGGGTCCAGAAAGGAAGTTGAGACTCCTAAAGAAGCTAGAAAGAAGTCTGAAAGGCTTGATCAAAAAACACTACCTTCAAACACACCCCCTCTAGAAATCCCCCTTACCCATGAATCTATACTTCCTCACCTGGGTAACTCAGAACACAGGGCATGATTGTGTTCATAACTCAGATTACAAGACACAAAGGAAGGACTCAGAGCAGAAGGGAAACTTGAGACTCAAACAGAATGTCAGAGCATTGTATCCAACATCCTTGCAAACCAACTGCAAGGATAAACTCAACCCCTGTACTTTTCTCCCCCTTTTAAGGCAAAAATTGACAAACATGTCCAAGACAGACCTATACCCAAACTGAGCAATCCCAAAGGCGGATAAATCCCATGAGAACACAACACAACAGAAAAGAAAACCTGAGACAAGTAGATGCCAAGAACCCCCTTTATATACCCGAGCGTTTTCCTTAGGATTTAACGAACCATTGAAAATAACAAAGTTCAATTCAATAAGAACATTAAATGAGGAATGAAACTTCCAAAAAAAATGTGCACCGGCCAAACACTTTTGACTGTTTCTTCTTTTAAGGGGAACCGTCCAAAGAATGCGCATGTCTCAAGACACATGTTTAACACACCTTCTCTAAGACACACTCTCCACCGTCCAAGAAAATTAACTAGGAAATAGAAACACGTCTTAAACAATGTCTTGACACCTTGTCAGACTTTGTTTAGTTCCTCTTGTATACTCTGAAGCATAGTCATAATGCCTTTCAATGAGCCCCAAGAATAATCCTTTCAACCAGAAGAAAATAAAACTGACTAAGATGTTAAGACATTTCTTCAAACATCTTCCAGTTACCAACAAAGTCTTCCAAGAGCCTTGTCTAATTCTGCTGAGAAAATAGATTCTCCCATACACAAGCAATGACTCTCAAGACACTCCCAAGAAGCTTGTACAACTCTGATTCAATCCATTGACACCCAATGACAGAACCAAAATCAACGTGTCAAGTCCACCCAGAACTATAACAGTAACACAATGTCACGACATCTTGTTTGACATTACACCCTCACCAGAGGTATTCTATCACAAACTGCTTAAAACCATAAACAATCTTGATAAACAACTGCACTACTGCAGCAACAAATCCAAGACAGAAATCCAACTCCCTCTGTCGTAGATAACCCGTGCTCCTTTGTAAGAAGAACACCTTAAAGTGAATGGAAAACATAAGACTCATCTTCATGTCTTCAAGAGCGCACTCCTTGTTCAACACACCTGATGAACGCATTCACTTACTGCTTGATCCACAAGCAATCTATGTACCACAATAGTACACCCAACAGACAGAAGTTCTACCCCTATCTTTTATAAATGATGCTCCTTTCAACAAAAAACACCCATAATCACCACATGATATCACATGACACACTTCATGATCATATAGTGAGAGAGTACCAGGATCACATCCTTGTACCATAACCAACAAACTCTTGGATTGAGATCAAAATTACCATTGATCCCTCTCATCCAGATCCCATCCATACCCTGTACAAATCCACCTTGAATTTTACAGCCATAGATATCCTTGTTCCTTGAGAGTAAATCCAATTGAATCTGGAATGTTTCACATTCCTCAAAGAGACATACAAAATCTCTTAGTTTGTTATCTAGCCCAGATGTCCTTCACACTTGAAAGACATCAAATACATGCTCCAGAAATCCTCAGCTTACTTGCTTCACAAGCACCAAACTGATCCACTTCTTTCTAGAGTTACTTGCAGCAGAAGAAACCACCTCTCCACAAGCATTCTGACCTCAACAAGAGTCAGACTACCAGATAGACACCCTATGATCCAAGGCAGTCTTCAATTCACCATTCTCCCATATGATAAGTTAGAACACTTCTGATTCTACTGGTGAATATCCGCTTCCACAATTTGAACTCTAAGTTCAGAAAATATAAAGATGTTCTAACATCAGTTAGGACATCCTGATCATATCATAAACACCCTACATTATGGTTGTTGATACAATTACCACTGGACTTACTATCTGCATAGTAATCCAATTGAAGATGTTCAAAGAACATGGCTCCTACCAGCTTGATCATCAAGAACTTCATACACCTGTAGAGAGAAATCAACTCTCATACTCCCACCAAGGAAAGCACCTCAAGCGAAGATCCCTTCAATCATCAGCAAGCCAAGAGCAGAACCAACTCCATCTTTGGTCTTAAAACAACCTCCCTTCTCCACAAAGGTAATTTGTTCTTGGATTCAAGTGAAAATGGTTAAACACAGCCAAGAGTCACAGCTTCCTCCAGATCTCCATCCAAGAATATGGGTCTTCAGCAAGACATATTAGATACACTAGGACTATGAAATGTAGCCACTACTAGCTTCTGTAATTCCCATACATTGCATAGGCCTATTGCAGCATCCATTCCAGTCATATCACCTTCTCTCAAGATAATATACCTCCACTATAATCAGACCCCCACATAGGAAACAATCTAATGGTAACCCTGATGTCAGAACATCTGACATTAATGTCATAACTTCCAGCCGATGAGTTCAAGTCTGTCTGATACAGTCTTGATCAACTCCCCCTCAGACATACCATCATGAGAAACTTCTCCACTTCTACAGAACAAGAGTTTCATGCTCTCATAGACTTGATTAACATATCAAGTTTGATTAGACAACCTTCATCCTGTGTTAATGGTCCATAACCAATCTCAAGACCAGATACCTTGAAGAGAATTAGCTTCAAGACCTTATCCTCAGAAGAACCAAACATGCCAAGGCCTGATTATTTAGGAAGGAGTATTCAACAACAGCTACAAGAAATCCACCTTTCTTCACGATGTCAGAGACACTGTCCTTTAAACATATCTCGAACCTCCATGTTGAAATGAATCACATGCTCTCTACAACTGCACTCCAATTCACCTAGATCCGAAATAAACAGATCCAAGCCATCTTCCTCAAGAATAAGAAGTCTTCATCTTCACTTCCATTAGCACCATATTCTATATGAGCTTCCTGCCATGAAACTTCCTGGAATGATTATGTGCCTCTGCAGATCCAACCAGAAGAAGATTCCCAACACTATATGTCAACACACAAAAGTTTGGTTCCCAGAGCATAAGTCACTCCACTTCCTTGTTCTAGAGATTCACTCCTTGAATCAACATGATTCTGCACAATCTCTACTGATGGAATGCTTCAACATCTGGTTGAACATCAGATCCTTGTAGAATCCTAAACAGATCCAAGGACAACAACTGATGAAACACCAAGGCTTCATCTTCCTTGATCATCAACTAAGGATAATTCATTAAATACTTTTGAATATCACAAATAGCAATGAATCTTAAATCCTTATTCATACATCCAAGAGATATCAACACTTTAGGAATACCAATCAAGTATTCTTTAGTGTAGGTACTATCCTTCCCAAGGAGAATGTTGAGACATCAAGCACTACTAGAAAATTCGCTTTTAGTGACCGAATTAGTGACTGAATTAGCCACCAAAATTAGATATCATGTTAGTAAAATTTTAAAAGTTACTAAATCGGTCACTAAATAAAAGTAGCCACCGAATTAGTGACTGATATTTTGTGACCATAATTTCCAGTCTCAAATAATTATTTTTATATAAATTAATTCATAAAAAAATCAGTGACCGAAATTTCGGTCACTAATATTTTGTTTTTGTTTTTTTCATTATTAAGTTGCTTCCTTCCCGATTTTCTCCTTTTATTTGTTTATTTATTTATTTTTTATTTAAAATTTTACATCTTTATTGTTTTAACAAATAAAACATATATTTATATAAATAATTAACACATACAAGTTTATTAATTTAAATAAAATATAATTTTAATGACAATTAGTGTAAGAATTTTTTGAAATAATATTTGAAAGTTCTATTTTATTTATAATATATACATTTCAAATATAAATTATACAACAAAAACCAAATGGCTTAGTGGACACCTGAAAGCCTCATAAAAGAAATTGCATTGGTTTGATTCTTGCTAGACACTAAACATTTATTTTATTTTAAGTTTTTTAAACAATTGAAAATGGTCACTAAAATCGGTCACTAATTTCAGTCACTAAATTCGTCTCTAAAGGTTAGCGACTAGCACTTTTCCAACCGAAATTTGGTAGTCGCGTTATTTGTCGCTAAGCGTTATAGTGATCGATTTTTAGATTTTTTTGGTCTCTAACTCAGTCACTAAACACGAATTTTTTAGTAGTGAAGACTGACACCCTTGACCTAGTTGGTACAAACTTCTGCATCTTCCTTGAGAAGAACTACTTCAACTTATCTGAAGAAGCATTACCTTGCACGATATGGAAGGTGAAAATAAATCACCCCTAAATTCTTCAGATTGATGATCCTCAGGACCCCCCTTGATCCAGAAGAGCAACCATAAGCCTCCAGAACAAAAACAGTCCTCATGACAAGAGATGCCTTTATGAGTGGACTTGAGAGAATTCGCAAGTGTCTTTGGCAACTTTATCATGACACGGGTATTTACCGGTTTCATAACCCAAGAAATTGATAACCTAGACCTCTCCTTTTCTATCTTCAAAATACTTGAAGAACCTAATCTTCCCAGTACCAAGAAATCAAAGGTAAAAGAGCAACAATCAAGTCTCCCCATTCCATTACTCCCTGCTGGAATGGCTAGAACTTCAATAGGTGATGACACCTTCATGGACAGAGTCTTCAATCTAGGTTTACCAAAGTCCTTTTATCAGAAACATATGCAGCAGAACACCAACACATCCTCAACAGGCTCCAATTAAGATGTTAAGACATCTTAGGGGACACCTAGCAGAAAAGGACCTAATCACCAGCAAAGGCTGGAGAAACTTCACAGAAGTAAGAGACAACCAACAGAAGCAGTCGTCCTTGATCTAATACCGATCATTCCAGATATCCAATGAATGGTATGATCGCACAAACACCTTGTTTAAAAACCAAAAAGTATCTCCCAAGATCTCATCCAGAAAGAAACAGGATGCCTACTCTGATATCAATTGAAATTCTGGTATAGCAGATACCAGATGTCCTAACGCATGTCACGACATTGTTCTCTGCATAACATTAAAATAAGGGCAGAATAAACAAGCTGATACACTAAATATCAACAACAGATTCACAACAGATGTTTCAACATCTGTTACGACATGTTAATCAATATTGAACTCTAAATTGCAGAATGATAAACAACACAAAATATGATGACCCAGTTCGGTGCAAATCACCTACATCGGGGGGCTACCAAGCCAAGAAGAAGAATCCACTATCAGTAGTATAATTTTATGTAAACAACCTCCGGTTTATAGTAAACAACCTCTCGTTTACCTATCACTACCAAATGAAAAATTTATCATTAGAAGTCACATCTAATTTATAAGAGAAACCCATCTCACTCCCGAAATCACAACCTGCGATATCTAACACTTATAATCGACAGCAACTGCATCATCCTACTTGAAAGACACCTTTTTCAATGCAAAGTTCAGCCAAGCATTCTCGACTAACAACCTATTTGGATTTGCTTCAAAGCTTCATACAAGAACAATATAAAATTCATTACCTCAAGGCTTCTAAATCTGTATATACAACTATGTCTACCACAATGTATCAAACTGATACAAAGGGAGACTTACAACATAAGAAAGCCAACGACTTTCAAAAGCCTAAACCCTATTTTATACTTTACAAGTATTACAAAATAGGATACCTAAAGTCTATCTCTATCCTAGGTCTTGGTCTTCCTTTTATAGTCTTTTGTCTTGGGCTTCAGATCTTCTGTCCTTGATCCACTGCAAACCAAGCCTTGAATCTTGGAACATAATTAAAACAACCTGCTGTATTTGTCCAGATGTCGAGTCTTCATGCTTGGACATTTCATTCGACATCTTTGGTTTCTGGCAAAAATCTCTATGTTTGATCATCTTGTTCTTCATCAAATTTTAACCAAAATTTAGTCAAACCACATGAGCTTTCAGAATCACTCTATAAGAAACCAGTCAAAAATAAATCTATGCGTCTAAGCGATTTCTGAAAGTGAAATTGAATTTAAGCTCCGAAATCGCAACACAGTGAAAAAATAATCAAAATAATTAGTTAATTTAAAATTTAATAAAATAATCAACTAAATAATTCATTAATAAATTACTTATCAAAATTAACCAAATCAAAAAAGAAAGAAAGACAAATAATGGCACAAAAATAAATATGGAGTGTAAGAAATGATAAATTGAGCCCAACGCCAAAATAAAGTTAACCTAATTACATTACACATTAAATAATAATAATAATAATGATAGTATATATATATATATATATATATATATATATATATATATATATATATATATATATATATATATATATATATATATATAAAGCAAAAAAGAAAACAAAAAAATTAAAAAGAATGAGAAAAAGCTCGGTTGGCATTTGATGAGATAGAGGTTATGAAATTCAAAACAACAAAAGCCACCATCCATATCTTGACATGTGGTAGTGCATTAAGGACCAATAAAACAAAACTGTTGTCGACTAGCCCAATGGCTAGGCATGACCCAATCTGCTTCTGCTCCCAGAACGGCCCAATTGCCTAAGTTCTGCCAATTAAGGGCAAATGGAAGCATTTTACCTTTCTGCCCCTCTGCTAGAGAAGGCTGACCGGTTGACCTCCAGGATCAACTGCCCCTCCTCAGCATTCCTGCCCGTCACGCACGTTTCAACCATCCAAAAATATTCACGATGCTTGTACCCACAACTACGCCCTTGCCCACGACAACGACTAGTTACAGCCACCTCTGCCCGTCCCAACGGCTAGTTTCTGGCAGTTACCTATTCTTTGGGAATGAGTATCTCACCCCAAAAATAGGGACCAATGGCCAAGCTCTGGGGGAATTATAAAAACCCTTTCATTTGAGAGGGTCAGGTATTCTAAATCATCCCAAGACACACATACTTTATACTTGCCTTCTTCTCTCCTAATCCTTACTTTAGCATCAGAGTGTCTTGCAAGTACACGCCCTCCTTATCTTTCACACCCAGCATCGCAAACGTAGTCTCTAGCCCATTTCAGGTTCAGATCAGCTGGTAAGATCAGTGGCGCCTTATGTGGGAAACTTTGTTATCCACGTATTTCTTTCCTCATAAACTCAAGACCAAAACAGTTCTTCCAATATTCCGATCATGGACAGCCATGACAATGTCCACGATGCTCGCAACACTGATTTTCTCCCCGTCAACAAGACTAATACTAACAGAGCAACCCCCTTTCTTGAAAGCGACGTCCATCAGCAGAGAGATGGAGCCACCGCGTCTCCCTCCCCCGTTCGTGCTGATGACGTTGGAGTCCGACCATTAGAGGACCATATGCCCGTCCTAGTTCCGCCTAACGCCGATCCGGCCATGGCGGCCCTACTCGAGGCCCTCAACAAGACAAACCTATTAATCCTCCAGCAGAACACCAAAATTGGAGCCTTAGAAGAGTCCAGCCAACCAAGATCTCCTCCGCCGAGGAGAGAGCACCAGAGATATCTGAGTCCTCCTCCCAGACAAGAAAGAGACTGCCGAGCACCACCAGATCCAGAATCTCTGGCAGTCAGAAAACGCAACCATATCTCTCCCCGAAGCCAGCACTCCCTAGGGGCCAAGAGGAACAGAAGGGATCTACGGATAAAGCACCAGCGTTCACCTCCGCCCAGATCCAAGGGTCGAGCACGAACTCTATCTCCCCGTCGAGATCGTTGTCCTTCCCTTGGATGAAGTACCCGCTCTCCGTGCGGTCTAGCAGCAGCGACGACGAGCCTCATGGCCCGTTGACCCAATAAATCATGGCCATGCGCCTACCTAAAGGGCTGGAGAAACCTAAATCCTTGGGCACGTACGATGGCACCACAGATCATGAGGAACACATCGAGAATATTGATGAGTTGCTCGATTAGCATGGCGTCAGAGGTGCCATCAAATTTAGATTGTTCACAACCACGCTGAGGAAGGGAGAAATGACTTGGTACAAGAAGCTCCCCGACGAATCCATCACATCTTGGAGACAGTTGGGGAGAATGTTCTCCAGGCATTTCACGGCCTCTCGTCACCACCCAAAGACCGAAGCCTCCCTTGAGGCCATTATTCAAGGGAAAGATGAACCTCTTCGAACCTACATCGAAAGGTTCAACAAAGAAGCCGTCCAGGTCTCCACGACCGACGATATGAAGAAGTTCTTGCTCGAGCAAGGGCTCTGTCCCCAGACCGAATTTTCCAAGGACCAAATTTGCCAAGGCGGTTGGTATTGAGACTCCAGCAACGATGGACGCCTTCCTCCTCAAGGCACAAGCGTACATCTAGTACGAGGAGAAAGAAGTTGTGAGCTCCTTCTGGGACTCGAGGCACCAAGAGAGTGCCAGGTCCTCCAAGCACGACGACCCCTAGACATCTCGTCGGGGAGAGAAAAGATGGGATGACCGCCCACAGGAGTCCCGGGACAATAAAGGGCCTTCTGGATGGTTTCACAAATACACTCCTCTAACCGTCTCTCGAGAGAAGATCCTCTCCGAGTGCGCCAACTCAGAGTTTCGACAAGCAGGGGTCCGATTCCCAAAACAGATATTGGCCAAGCTGAATACAGACAAGTCAAAGTATTTCCGATTCCACAAGAGCCACGACCATATGACCGACGACTGTATCCATCTGAAGGATGCAATTAAGATATTAATTAGGGACAGGCACGTAAAATAATTCTCCAAGAAGAATGACGCTTCTCGGAAAGACGCCCAGGAGTCCAAGAAGGTCGAGGAAGAGGTGTCTTCCTCGGATGAGACCAGCCTTCAGGTCACCATGAGCATCTCGCAGCCTGAAGACTTCTATGTCCCTGAGGGGCTCAACATCCCCCCTTACTTCGCTGCGTACAGCCCATGGGAAACCTTCCCCTCCGTCATGGTCATTTCTGGAGGGGGCTTCTACAAGGTTACTATGGACTCCGTCAAGAGGAAGTTCGAGCATCTAATCAACACGAGCTCGAACCGGAGTTCCACGCTTGATAAAGTCCGGGAAGAGTTGGTCCCCATCACCTTCTACCATAAGGAACTCCTCGGCGGGGCTCTTAACTCAAGCATTCCGCTGCTCGTGAGAGCACAAATGGCCAACTTTGACGCTCGTCGAATCCTGGTCGATCAAGGCAGCTCGGTCAACATCATGTATTCTCAGCTATTCTCCACCCTCCAACTGGATGAGACACACTTGACACCCTATGTAGGCTCTGAACTACAAGGCTTTAAAGGGTCAGTCACAAAGCCTTGGGGGTAGGTGGAGCTGATCGTGACTTTCGGGTTTGCAAAAATGGCCAGGTCCATCAAAGTCCAGTTCCTGGTCATTGACTGCCCGTCCCTCTACCAATGCATCTTTGGGTAGCTAACTCTGGCCGAATTGGTAGATGTACCCTCAACCGTGCACCTAAAGATGAAGCACTACACTTCCAAGGGGCTCGTTGCCATTCTGCACGAAGACATCGAAGCAGCCTCCAAGGGGCTGAACATGATCGCAGCCAAGCCGAAGACTCCCAGCAAGCCTACTCTGTTTTACAGCTCCGAAGAGGCAAAGCCGCTGCCCCGCGTCGACTCCATCGACCTTGACAGTCGTTTCTCCGAGAACAACCAGAGGGACCAGAAAAGGAAAGGCAAGGAGATCCATCCATGTTCGAACAACCCTTCCACATCGACCAGCAGTGACGAAACCTCCCATCCGATGCGCCCAAATCTGGATAGCGAGTTCGAACTTGTCCTGCTCAGTGATGACCCCCAGCAAGGAGTGAAGATAAGGACCAGCCTCCCCGACCTAGCGAGGAAATAACTAAAGGCCTGCCTCCAGGAGAATGCAAATCTGTTGGCATGGAGCGCCGCAGAGATGTCCGAGCTAGATCCTGACGTGGCTTGCCACAAACTCACTATCGACCCCGCCGCTAGGGTAGTAGCTCAACGTTGGTGAAAGCAGTCTCCAGAGAAAACGGAGGCTGCCGAACAGGCTGTAAAAGACCTCATAGAGACAAATTTTATTTCGGAGGCCTAGTACACTACTTTGTTGTCTAATGTTGTACTCGTTAAAAATCAAATGGAAAATGGCGCATGTGTGTTGACTATACCGGTCTCAATAAGGCCTACCCTAAAGATGCATATCCCCTCCCCGATATAGACAAATTAGTTGATAATTCTGCTACTTTTAAATTGTTATCTTTCATGGATGCATATTCGGGCTATAACCAAATACCCATGGCAAAAAGCGACAAAAGGTACACAGCTTTCATGACCGAATCGGGAACTATTACTACAACGTAATGCCATTCGGCTTGAAAAACGTTGGCGCTACCTATCAAAGAATGATGAAAAAAGTCTTCCGAGGAGAAATCGGGGATATGCTTGAAGTCTACATGGATGACATGATCGTGAAATCCCACAAGGAATCCGATCACACGCTTAATCTAAAGAAAGTCTTCGAGCAGGCCAGGAAGTACATGATGCCTTCTTCGAGGTGCGAGCGGGCAAGTTCCTTGGATTCTACCTAACATAATTGGGAATCGAAGCTAAACCCAACAAATACAGATCCTTCTCCGAGTTCCCTATGCCAAACTCGAAGAAGTCCATTCAATCCCTCAACGGGATGCTCGCTTCGCAATCCCGTTTCGTGGAAAAATCCGCTCAGCACGCACTCCCCTTTTTCAAACTCCTCTGCAAGGAGGCAGCCTTTGAGTGGACGGAGGAATGCGACAAATGCCTCCTCCACCTAAAACAAGCACTATCAGAACCCCCAGTCCTCTCCCAGCCAGATAACAGGGAAACCTTGTACCTCTATCTCGCCGTCGCAACCAAGGCTGTCGGCGCCGCCCTCATTCGCGAAACTCCTGATGGACAGAAGCCCATATACTTCACGAGAAATGCGCTGCAAGGACATGAACTTAGATACCAACAAATTGAAAAAGTGGCCCTGGCCTTCATCAATGATGCGAGGAAGCTAAGGCACTACTTTCTAGCCCACACAATCGTGTTACGCACAGACCAGCCCGTGAAGCAACTGTTGGACCGTCCAAACATGGCCGATAGAAGGCTCAAATGGTGGCTGGAACTGTCCGAGTTCGACCTCCAATATGAGAGCAGAAAAGCTCTCAAGGCTCAGGCGCTAGCCGACTTTGTGGCGGAGATGACCTTACCCGACTCCCCCACTTGCGGGGCTCGCAGGTGGACAATCTTCATCGACGGTGCATCCAGCTCGACAGGGAGCAGGACAGGCATCATCCTAGATAACGAGGAAGGAATCCTCGTTGACGTCTCATTTACCCTATCATTCCCCACTTCCAACAATCAGGCCGAGTATGAGGCCTTCCTCGCGGGCCTACGTCTCACCGAAGACCTGGGAGCCGAGGAAGTCATCATCTGCACCAACTCTCAACTCGTGGCCCTCTAGGTTCGGGGAGAATAATAGGCCTAGAATGACAATCTGTCTGAATACTTATCCCTGGTTAAGGAAAAGATGACAAAATTCACACCGGTAGAGGTAAAGCATGTTCCCCGCGAACACAATGTCGGGGGCGATGTTTTGTCAAAGCTAGAGAGCACGAAAAAGAAGGGAGGAAACAAATCTGTCATCCAGGAAGTACTTCCTCGACCCAGGATCGAGAAAACTTCTACAACCCTCGACGTGCACATCATTGGCGACAATAACTACTGGATGACCCCAGTCTACAACTACCTCGCCAAGGACGAACTACCGTCCAACCCTAAGGAAGCCAGCGTAGTCAGGCGTAGAGCCTGCTCTTATATCTTGGTCGAAAATAAGCTCTACAGGCAAGGGTTCTCCATCCCTCTCCTCAAGTGTGTCGAGGAAGAGATGGTCACCCACGTCTTGCACGAGATCACGAGGGGATCAACGCCCAGCATCTCGAGGGAGATCCCTCGCCAAGAAGGCTCTACGAGTAGGATATTACTGGCCAACCATGCAGCATGACACAAAGGAACACGTGAAGAAATGCGACAAATGCCAACGGCACGGGGACATGCACTTGGCACCACCCAATGAACTCAAAGTAATGTCCTCCCTGTGGCCCTTCGCATGGTGGGGCATGGATATCCTAGGACCATTCGTCGTAGGGTCGAATCAGAACAAGTACGTGATAGTAGGTGTTGACTACTTTACCAAGTAGATAGAAGCAGAGGCTCTGGCCAAAATAACGGCCCACAACATACTCCACTTCTACAAGCCGAGCATCCTTGCTCGCTTCAGAATCCCCCAAGCAATCGTCACCGACAACGGGACACAGTTCACAGACAAAAAATTTCAGGAGTTCGTCGCCCAATTGTGCTCCAAGCAACACTTTGCGTCTGTCGAGCATCCCTAGACGAACAGGCAAGCCGAGGCAGCAAACAGGATAATCCTGCGAGGTCTCAAAGAGAGACTAGATGAAACCAAGAAGCAATGGGTCAAGGAGCTGCACAACGTGCTCTAGGCCTACCGTACTACCCCCCACTCTTCGACGGGGAAACCCCTTTCCATTTAGCATACGGGACTGAGACAGTAATCCCTATTGAGATACATGTGCCCTCCAGGCGGACTGAAGCTCTCCTGGACGAAGAGAACAACAACGAGGCACTAAGGGAGGAGCTCGATCTCGTCGAAGCGGTCCAATCAAGAGCAGCCCTCCGCAAGGCCTCATTAAAACAAAAAATCGCTATTAGGAATAACGCCAAAGTCATATCGCGAGACTTCCAAGTGGGCAGTCTTGTCCTAAGGAGGAATCACAAGGATTCTAGTGAAGAAAAACTCGCCGCAAACTAGGAAGGACCATATCGCGTTCGAACAAAAACAGAGAATGGGGCCTACTACCTAGAACAACTCAACAGGGAAGAACTCGCTCGACCATGAAACGCCGAAAAGCTAAAACAATATTATAGCTAGGGCCCTAACTATCGGCATGCTCCATCGACACGATGAGCATATCGTACTGACCATATGTGCGCGCCCAGGTACAGCGCTGCATGCCAAAATAAATCAAGGCATACTTTCGCTCATGAACGAGCAAAACCCATACCCGACGGAGGTCCCTCTACCGAGCCCACCGTCGTCCCAATACCACAAAAGGTAGAATATCCAGCTCGCGATGGAAGATTCACGCCGCGAACTCAGGCCACAAACGCGACCTGAGCTCCGTCCTCAAACCTATAAACAAAAAAATCATTTACTAGAGCGGCCCTTACACAGGGCATGCATATCGAGCAAGCGTCTTGACACTTAGCGAAAATAAAGCAAAGTAAAAACATGCATCAAAATAAATAATACGCAAACGACCACCATGGTCGAGAATAAACATTGCAATAAAAACGGCCACAAGGACCTCAATTGTGCTTGTTACATTACAAAGGGGCTAAGCCCCATACAAAAAATAAATTACAAAAACTTGGCACGCATGCCGGAAGTACAACAGAAGGAAATCATTCGGTCGCTGGCTGAGAATCTTCACGGGCAGGCTGCCCGTGTTCCTCGTCGAATTAAAGGAAGTCGGGGATGACGATTTTTCCTTCCACCACACTGTGGAGGAACCCGGTCCCCTAATTGGACAATTAGACCTTGGGGTTCGCGATCCTCAGCTGCTCCATAGAATTGTTGAAGGAATCCTCGGCGATACCCACGCAATCATCCTTCGCCTGGCTGATACTAGCAACAAGCTCAGCTCAAGTCGTCAGACTCTTCACTTCATCGCTTTCATCCTCGGCAGGAGTTGTTGCGGCTCTCAATGACTCGACCAGGTCCTCGGCGACTTTCTTTTCAGTAGCCAAGGTGTCTTTCTCCCCGACGACCTTGGCCAGCTCGTCCTTATACCTTTATACTGTCTCTACGGTGGCCCTGATGTAACGCCCCAGTTTTGTGAGTTTTATTTAATCGAGTCGTTTTGATTATTTTATTATTGTATTATTTTATTTTCGACTTTTATTTGGAAATATGTTATTTTTTAATGTTGTGATATTTTATCGCGTTTTGGGAATGTTTGCGAGATATTTGAGTGTAGGAGTATTTTGGGCATTTCACTTTATTTTTCTTAAGTTAAGAAAATAGAAAATAGAAAGAGAGAAAAATAGAGAGAAAGAAAAAGAGAAGAAGGAAAAGGAGAAGAAAAGAGAAAGGAAGGAGAAAGAGAGAAAAACTTGGGAAAATCTAGAAATCGAAACAACCGACTTTCCAAACACGATTAACTCGGGTAAGGGTGCGAAACTTGATTATTATATACTTGTGTATGATTATGTATGTATGTTTTTGGTTGTTATTGGATTGAAATGGAAATATAGAGTAAAACCCATAAATATTGAAAGTGTTAGAAATTGATCCAAATGTGTCTGAAATCATGTTTTAGTGTTCCTTATTGTTGATGCATGATAGATACATGTTGTTAGGCATTGTATTGGTAATTTTTCTGGTGTATAGGTGAAAATTGATTGAATTTGGTTTGAAAACACAGAACAAAATTCTGCAAGAAATTCTGGTTTTTCCACTGCCCATACGCGTATCACTCAAGGCAATACGCGTATTGGTCAAGGAAATACGCGTATGGAATTGAAGGAATGTGGCCAATACGCATATGGAGCTTCATTTTCTCGGCCATCTGCCCATTTGCGTAATGGTACGCGTAAGACTTTAGGGCAATACGCGTATGAAGTAGGACACTACGCGTATTGGATTTTTAATGGGAATTTTGGGAAAAATGGGTCTCTGCCCATACGCGTACGACCTTGGGCAATACGCGTATGGCCAGGACAATTGTAAAAAGTTGTTTTTTCGCGATGTCTTTTCTTATTTAGTCCGTAACTTGTGTTTTGATTATCCGTTTTTAACATTCTTGGTATCGTTGAGTAGCTATTGAACTGTACTTTCTTATGATAATAATTTTGAGATTGTTAGCCAATTTAATTATGTCGGGGATTTGGAATAGTGTTGTTTTGTCGACTTTTGTCGTTATAATTGTGCGTAATTGGTGTGTATCATGCAATGTGATGTTGATATGGATATGGTATGATTTGCATACTGTTGTATGGTATAAATGCATTGTTTTGGGCTTGAATTGCAAAGCATGATTAATGTTGAGTGAGATGATTGCATGTATGTGTGCATTTAAATGTCATGAGTCATTGTATGCCAAGCATCATGATATGCATTTTTGTGACGTCGTGAGCGACGGATTGATTCCAGAGGGAATCCGCTATAACATCGTGCGCCTTAAAAATAAGAGGACTGAAAGCAATCTGATTGGATCGTGCGCCTTAAAAATAAGAGGACCGAAAGCGATGATTATAGACGATCGTGTGCCCATGTGGGGTGTGAACGATCGGGTCATGTGCCCGTGTGGGGTGTGAGCGATCCATAAACGTCGTGTGCCCGTGTGGGGTGTGAGCGATGGGGAACATCGTATGCCCGACGGGGAGTTACACTAAGTAACGAGCGATGGTTCCAGAAGAGTTCCTGAGTGAACTAGTGATGAGAAATGTTGGAAGTCGGCACCGCATATGCATTGCATAGAGTCGTTGTGTCGGTCTCTGTGCATTTGCATAAATCATGGATTAATTGTGATGGAATTGTGAATGTGATTGATGAGATGGAATATGTATAATTGTATTGATGATGAGTGTATTGTGTATGACTGATGTGCATTGGTATTGGATACCTGAGAATTGTACTGTGTTGTGTTGTATTTGATTGTGGTGCATTTGTGGTGAGAATATTTTACTTGTGCATTTCTGTGTTAATATATAATTATATGCAACTATATTATGATTGTGTTTCTCACCCTTCTGCTGTTTTATAATGCTCTATGAGGCATTGCAGATTAGAGTTGCTGGAGGTCTTTTTGTGAAGCTTAGGTCTTTATTCTTTTGTCGGTCGGCTCTGATATGTGGCACCGGGTAGTTAGGGAGACCGTTGGTGACTTGTGTGTATATGTATATGTTTCTTTTGAGATTGTACATGTATGGTTGTATATGACACATACACTTTTATGATATATATATATATATATATATATATATATATATATATATATATATATATATATATGAGATTTCAGTATAGATTTTCCGCTTTTATTCTGCATCTGAATTGTGGGTAGTAGGAACTAAGTTCCTCTGTCAATTGCTACCTGATTGTTGCATATCTTTATGGGCAGGTTCATGTGTATTTTGTTTTAAATTGATGTGACCCCTCGGTCTATGCTGTGAATGTTTTAAATATACTCTGATGAAATTTTGAATTTTTATTACCGCTTTATTAATTGGGGGTATAGATTGGGGGTGTTACATTAAGTGGTATCAAAGCCAGTCCGTGTCAGTTGTGTCAGTCCTTGTCGGTCTTGGTGTTTGGGTGAGCTGTTTGTTTAACCATAGTTTCTGTTATTGGAAATGAACAGAATATGGCTGGTAGGAATGATGCTGTTTTGGCTGCTGCTATGCAAGCAATGGCTCGGGCTGTGCAGGGTGCACCTAATGCTGCTGGTAATGATGAGTTCAGGAAGAACAAACCGCCTGTCTTTAAAGGGAGACATGATCCTGATGGTGCACAGATTTGGTTGAAAGAGATTGAAAGGATTTTCCGAGTTATGGATTGTGCTGAGGACAGTAAGGTGAGATTGGGAACTCATATGTTACAGGAAGAAGCGGATGACTAGTGGGTTAGTACTCGTCAGGTGTTGGAAGCTGGGGATGAAGAAGTTACTTGGGAATTGTTTAGCCGGGAGTTTCTGAGGAAGTATTTTCCCGAAGATGTAAGAGGAAAGAAGGAAATTGAGTTCTTGGAATTGAAACAAGGTAATATGTTTGTTGTTGATTATACTGCTAAGTTTGTGGAGCTTGTGCAGTTTTATCCTCATTATGCTGAAGCGACTGCAGAGTTTTCTAAGTGTGTGAAGTATGAGAGCGGATTGCGTCCTGAGATTAAGCAGGAAATCGGTTATCAAAGGATAAGAAGGTTTTCTGATTTGGTGGACTGTTGTAGGATTTATGAAGAGGATAGTAAGGCTCGTTCGACTCACTATAAGAGTGTGAGTGACAGAAAAGGGAAGCAACAGTTCCGTAGTGGCCCGTATGTAACACCAGCTGATATGGGTAAACAAAGGGGTACTTTTGATCGAAGGTCAAGTGGTGGAGGTATGTCTGGTCCTCTGAGGTGTTATAGGTGTGGTGATTTGGAGCATCGTCAGTTTGAGTGCAGGAAAGATATGAGGAAGTGTACCAATTATGGAGGTGTAGGACATGTAGCGGTTGAGTGCAAAAGGAAGAATGTGGTGAAGTGTTTCAACTGTGGTGACCCTGGTCATATTAGCACGAAGTGTCCGAAACCGAAGCAAGCTCCATCTGGTGGGAAAGTTTTTGTATTGGCGGGGACTCAGACTACTAATGCAGATCGTCTGATCAGAGGTACTTGTTTTTATTAATAGTACGCCTTTAGTTGCTATTATTGATACTGGAGTGACTCATTCGTTTATTTCGTCTGAGTGCGTGAAGAGTTTGAATCTTGTGTTGTCTTTGATGGATGGTTAGATGGTTATTGATACTCCAGCAATGGGGTCAGTAACTACTTCTTTGGTTTGTTTAAGTTGTCCTTTGACCATTTATGGTAAAGACTTTGAGATGGATTTAGTGTGTTTGCCATTGGAGGGTTTAGATGTGGTTTTGGGAATGAATTGGTTGCAATTCAATCGGGTTTATATTGATTGTTATCATAAGCTGGTAAGGTTTCCTTCTCTTGAGGAAGACGAAGACTCGAGTTTCTTATCTACCAAAGAGTTGAAGAAACTCTTGGCGGATGAAGCTCAGTTGTTTGGGTTGTTTGCATCATTGACTGTGGATAGTTGTTGCACCCCAAAATTTGCCCTCCTTACTTTCTTACTAACTGGCCTACGTTTCATTTATTTTTTTGCATTATCATGTATGCATATCATTAGCATGGGGTCAAGGTGCCTGAGGCAGTTCAGAAAGGTCTTATCTGGTCTACTACATCCTCAAGGGTTCACAGGTGGCAAGGGATTGCAAGTGGATCACCCTCTCCTAACCAGTGCATGAATCAGGGTTTTGAGATTCTTGGGTTTATTGCTTCAATAGGCAAGCTCCTTGGGTTTTTATCATCAGCAAAGGGCATATCTTATCTTTGTTGGAGAGGATACACATCATATTCAGAGGAATTTGAATTTGGAGACTGTGCTATTTCCTCCTAGACTGAGGGTGCCACAAACTAGGGTTTGCTATAAAGTCAGTTTATTTCTGATTTTTTGGGCAAGACTCGATTCCATGGTATTCCTTGGGTCCCTAAGTATCTAGGAGTGGAAGATTGTCCATCAGTTTGATTCAGGAGAAGTTCAATTGGCCAATGGATTAAAAATCAGTTAACTTGGTCAAAAAGTCAACTGTGGTCAACACAAAGTCAAACCTCAAGATTTTTGGTCAACATCAATATTATGGGGTGAAATTCATCATTTGATTAAGGGTTGATCATGATTCATCAAGGAAACCTCAGAATCATCAAGAATCAAGAGTTACTAAATTAGGGTTTTTTGTAAGAAAAGTCAATTGTACTTTGACCAGGCCTAACTTCCACATACTTCATCAAAAATTCCTCAACCAAAGCCCATATTGAAGGAAATTTAATTACCTACAACTTTGTGTCTCACAAGCCAAGTCCAGAAATGCTTCATTTGGGAGATATGAGCTAAGACATTATAGGTCATTTTGAAAGTCAACAAAAGTCAACCTTTTTCAAAAGCTCATAACTTGAACATGGAAAATCAAATTGACATGGGACCAAAAGGGTTGGTTAGAGGACATCTTGAGGTTTTTAAAAAGTATTGGTTTGCATTAAGGAGCTAAAAATTGAAGGAGTTATGCTTAGTCAAAGTTGGACAATTTTGAGGAGGTGCACAAAGCAAACTATGCCTAAAACCCAAGTTTTGACAAATGGGCCATAAGTTTCTTAAACCAAACTCAAACATAAAGTCATGCACGACCCAAAGAGCATATATTTGATTTTTCCTCATTTTATTTTATTTTTATTGGATTTAATTAGTTAAAATTCAATATTAAATGAAATAATTCAAAAATAATTAAATAATGGATTATTCAGGCCCAACTCATCATCAGAAGAATAACCCTAAGTATTTAAAACCTATTCATGCATTGGTTAGGGTTCATGCACGTGAAATTGGAGGAGTTCTCAAGAAAACCCTAAAAAAGGATTCCTCACCACAACTCACGATCCACAAGGAGTTTCTCCAGAATTCTTCCACAAAGGTTCTCTTGGTAGTCCCTAGAGTGAAAATCAACCTCCATTCGCAGCCAAAAGCAAAGTTTGAAGGTATGCCATCTCCGGTTTGAAGGATTTTGAAGGATCCTAAAACTCCAATTTTTTACGTGAATATTGTTGTGTTTTCATCACTGATCGTTCTGATATAATTATTTTTAATTATAGGTGTCTGTATGGCTTGCTATGATGATTTAAAGTTTGATGCCCTAACATAATTCCATGCGTTTTTTATTATACACTAATAATTTGTGATTTTAAGGCCATATTTGGATTCCTCGCGAAATTCTGGGTCGGATAGTGTACCCATACGCATTTTCTGGGCAGGTTGGGTGGTTGCAGGTGGCGGCCGGCGGTGGAGCTCCGGCGAGGTGTGGTGGCCGGCCGGCCAAGGGTTAAAGGGAAGAAGATGATGTTTTAGCCGTTGATCTCCTTAATCCAACGTCCATGATCGTGCCACATGGCTTTTGTTTTATGTTTTTATTTTATTAATTTCGTGTGTGCCTTACCATGCTAACCACCGTGCACCTTCGAATCATAGCCATTGTTGTTTATTTCATTTTGATCGTGTGGCCTGTACCGTGACAACGCATTAATGAGCCATGTGCGCGGCACATGGAGGGAGTATGGTGTTCTCTTTTTTTATTTTTGTTTGCTGAATAGTCAATTGGGCGGGCCGTGCTAACGGCACCCCCCCTTGAGCCCATTCCTTGCTTTCCTGTACGAGTAAGTTACTAACGCACCCCCCAGTTTTATTATTTTTTGATGGACTTAGCATCTGGGCCGCGCTATGCGCACACCCCATCTCCAGCCCACTTCAATTCCCATTGACCTTTTTTTACTGATTACACCCCCAGCCCGTTTCTCATTTTATTTTATTTTCAATTACTATTTTCATATTTTAATCATAAAAAATAGTAAATTGCATCTAAAAAATCCTAAAAAAATTCATACATCATCTTTATTGATTTATAAAATTTTTACAAATTTTATTTTTTTATTTTAATTTTATTTTTATCATTTAAATTAATTGTTTAATTGAACTCTTTTTGCATTACACATCTCATGCATACATAAATTTCTTCATTTTATTTCTCTTCACCTATAAAACATTTTTGATCTGTTCTTTTTGCATTCATTCATGAACATTCTAAAGTGCTTAAAAAAATTTTTCTTACATTTTTAAATATTTTTCATATTGCATTTAGGTCCTTCTCTTTGGCATAATTGAAACCTATCCCTTATTTGAATTTGTATGATTATTTGAATGGCTAACATTTTGGATTTTTGCAGGGACCTCTTATATGTTGTTTGCCTCTGGTTGAGGAACGTAAATGATTAATTTGGGAATTTTAGGAATCACTTTGCTAATTATTTGATTTGCTTTCTTTTGAGGTTCTCTTGTGTGCACATCTTTGACCTTATATGATTACCTTGTTTGAAAGGCACTTGTGCCATTTGCTTTGAGGGTGTTCCTTTGATTTCTAAGTTCATGATTGGATTATGCTCATTATTGTTTGCCCTTGCTTGAGTGTCATTCACCTCATTCCTTTTATTTTCTCACTAACCTTTTATGCAGGATCAAGGTAAGTACTTTAAGGGAATGGATAAGCATCCATGGTCACCCTTACCTTTTCCTCTCCTATCTTTATTCTTTAGGGTTTAGGTCATCTTCAAGCCTCACTAACCGTAGGTCACCCATGCATGATAAAATTAGGATTCATAGTCCCCCTTTAGAGTTACCCTTGTGTCTTCTCTCTTCTCATCTCAAATTTCTTTAAAACACTTAATAATAATAAGGTGTATTGCACACGAGCCTTAAGTATGGGGAATGAGAAATGAGGGGCTTCCTCTCATCTTTCTAGAGTGCTTAGCGAGCGTCCTGTCTTGGGACGATGCGTTAAGTATTCGCCCCTGTGCCCTAGACTTTGGTGCAATGCAACTTAGGAACTAACTTAAGCCACTTCTGTCCTAAAAAACACAAACCAACTTCAAACCTTTTTCTCCTTTGAGACTTCCAAACTTAAAGGATATTTTCAAAAAGGGCATGTTACTTTCCGTCTGAGTCGCAAACAGGTGTCGACCCTAACTGCCGGACGCGAACTTAACGTCGCTCATAAAAAACACAAAAAGAACTTGGTCCGAACTACGTTGACTCTGAATTCCCCATTGCACAAAGGGGGTACGTAGGCCTAGGACGTCGACGTCCTACCGAGTCTGTCTTAGTTTTTCCTCCCCCGTTTAGTACAACCCTAGATGATAGTATGACTTAGCCTTAGAATAGACAACAAGCGTGGATCCCATCGAGTACGATGGACGCGTGGGGTGCTAGCACCTTCCCCTCGCGTAACCGACTCCCGAACCCAGGTTATGGTTGCGATGACCATTCCTTTCCCTCTTCCTAAGGTTTATGCGGTGTTCCCTTTCCCTCTCTTGGGATAAATTTACACGGCTGGCGACTATGTCTTTCCGCGTCACTCTCGCGTTTGTACCTGGATGAAAATCCTGGGAGCGACAGCTGGCGACTCTGCTGGGGACTCTGGTTGACCTATGCTGGTCCATCCCTAAGCGAGTCTATCCTAACACTTGCTTGTCTTTGTTCTCTTTGGGTGTTTTGTTTTGATTTGCTTTATGTGTTGTATTTTATTATTTTTATTTTTTTACCGCATTTTCTGCATTTCATTTTTTTTACTATCATGCTGCTGTGCTGTGCTGGCTGTCTTTATTTTGCAGGTTGGGTGGGACCGAGAGCTAAGCCCAATACCAAGGCTTGAGAATACCCTAGGACTAGAGTGGAAAGTAGTGGGACCTATGTGCCCGCTTGGTACATTTGTGTGTTCACGAAATTCACAACCAGACGAGGCCATCTTGGGACGCATTCTAACGTGTGTGTCTTGCGCATGTTGGGGTCTTGATCTAGAGAGCTGTCGACTCTGGTGACCGATCATTGAGGACCTTAGTGGAAACATCCCTCTTTAGTGGTGATAGTGGCAGACCACATCCCGTGGCAAACCCATTCGCACCCGAGGGCCCGCTTCGGAACTCGCATAGGATGGCCCCTACGTTTTGAAGAGAATCAGTGGAGGCACTCCTCGATTGACTTTAGTACTATACCCAGAAGGATGAATGTACTATTGTTTCTCGACCTCAGTGCCAAAGCTGAGGACCTTCCGCCTTGGAGAATCAGTTGAGGCCTCCTCGATTGATGATGATGCCAAACCAGAAATGGTGAACGTATCATCATTTCTCGACCTGAGAGCCCGGGATACTGAACATCCTAGTACCTACACGTGAGAGGGGATGGGAGTTTGCAGGTTTGCAGGTAACCGAGACCTTCAACCTACCCTTATTCTGGATTTCTCATCAATGTCTAATTACTTGGGTTATCTCAGTGATTCAGAGTTTTGGTTTTCTAGTTTCTCGTTCAGCTAATAGCACAGCACATCCAGCAGTGTGCCTTGACCCCATGTTTGCATAAGCATATCATCTATCTTGCATTCTGACATGTTTGACATTTTTCAGGGCTTGCATCTTACTCTTGATTGCGGTTTTCTAAGGTTACTTCAGCATGGATATCCCAAGAAAGAAGACTGTTGCCTATTCGTTCCCAGATCCGACTTTGACATTGATTCATAAATTGATTAATATGACTAGTTTCGGAGTTCGTACAGAGTTCAGTGGAAGGTATGGAAGACTTCTGAAATTCGTCTATAATATTTCCCAGTATGAGAAGGATGCCATTCACACGCTTCTTCAGTTCTACGATCCGTCTCTGCATTGCTTCACCTTTCCAGACTACATCTTGGCTCCAACGTTGGAGGAGTTCTCATTTATTTTGGGAATTCCTATCAGTCATGATATAGTTTTCTTTTCTGAAGAACACCCCGGGGTGAAAGATATGGCTGTTGCTCTTCATATTGATGAATCTGTTCTTAACTGTAATATTGTAGAAAAACAAGGAGTTAAAGGTTTCTTGTTGAAGTTCTTGTTTGATCAGGCTTGCATACATGTCAAAAAGAAGAACTGGACGGCTTTCCAAGCTATCCTAGCTATGTGTATCTATGGGATTGTTCTGTTTCCGAATATTCCCGATCTGGTGGATATGCATGCCGTCAGAATCTTTATTTCGAAGAATCCTATACCTACCTTGCTAGGTGATGTGTACCATTCAGTTCACTACAAGAATGAGAATAGGCGTGGGAAAACTGTGAGTTGTTGTGCACCACTCTTATCTACTTGGTTTCTAAATCGTCTCCCCGAATCTGGTGCCTTCGTTGATACAAAAGATGCTCTGAAATGGTCAAAGAGGGTTATGGGCTTGACTGCTGACAACATCGTTTGGATCAATCATGACTTGCTAGGAATGGATATTGTTTACAAGTGCGGAGAATTCCCTAATGTTCCCTTGATAGGGAGAAGAGGCGGAATTAACTATAATCCCTCCCTAGCTATCAGACAGTTTGGTTATCCTTTGAGAGGTCCACCGGATGAGAGAGATATCAGAGAGTCCTTATTCTTCAATGGTATTAAGGATCAAGAGATGATGAAGAAGGTTGTGAATGCGTGGAAACAAGTAACCAAGAAGGGTAAGATGTCATTCGGAAAGTGTAATAACCGGGCTTTTCCTCCCTATAAAGAGTGGATCAAGAAGAGAGCAGAAGAGGAGCTTCTTCCCTTCCCGGTGGAACCACCTTTGTATCCTTTGGTGATCGAGCCTCCTACCATAGTTGAGATAGAGAAGTATGACAAGTTATGGGCTGAAAGGGAAAGGTTGCGGGAAGAAAATAGTGAGCTAAAGAGAGAGATCTATCAGTGGAAGCATGAGCGGGGTGAAGCTGTTCATACCGCCAAATTGAAGACAGAGCTCCTTGCTAAAGCAGAAAAAGAGCTTGCTGACATGGTCGCATCCAGAGAAAGAATGAAACAAGCTTTGGATGGTATCAGTAACGTTCTCAGGTCCAAGGAGGAGGAATTAGGCAAGGCTTTGTTGAAGATCCACAGGTTCAATGATCACTAAGAAACTGCCATGGCTGAGAATAAGAGAAAGGAAGACAACTACCTAGCTAAGATTGATCAGTTGAAGTCAACGCTCAAAAAGAAAGACGCTGAGATCCTATCAGGAATATTCAAGAGGCAAGCAGTCCAAGACCAACTCAATGAAGCTATAGCCTCCATAGAGGAACTGAAAGTCCAAGCTGAAGTGAAGAAACCTAGACATGAGGGACCTAGCATGGATGGTGTTCCTGGAGAAAACGCTTGGGAGGTACATTGTCGATACTTGGATGGAATCATACACAGGAGAGACCTTCTTATTCAAGGACTGATTCAGAGACCGAAGCATCCCGACACCAGAAAGCTGTTCGAGGAAGTTCAAGACTGATGCAGAAAGCATAGTGGATGGGGAGGATTGACACTTGTGAATTTTGATGACATACCTTAGTTTTCTTCTCCCTTTTTATTGTATGTGGATCACCACCAGGCTTGTTGGTTGGGACCTCTATGGTTTATGGGTTCAGATTCATTATCTTGGATTCGTGATTGTCGACATTTGGCTTTTCTCTGGTTTTCTTATTATATGAGCAGAAGTTCCATTATATCTTGTTACTAAACCGGAATCAAGGGGTGGATCGCCTTGTGAATTTTCAAACATGTCCATTTGCATTCTCATAATCATTTTGCATATTCATTTTGCATGACAGGTGTTTATTTCCGGTGTTCTTATCTTGTTCTAATCTCAGGATCTCAGATCAGCGCATTCATCGGTATTCTACCAGACCAAATCAGAAGAGAATCATGGAACAAATCCAAGCTGAGTTGAGGGAAATGCGAGGCCAGATGGAGCAGTTTATGGGGAACATGCAAACCCTCGTGCAAGAGCAGCAGGTGCTGAAAGAAGAGGTCAACCAACTAAAGACTCAAATGAGTCTGGTTATGGAGGTTGTGAGAGGTGTGATAAGCAAAGGTAATACCCTCATGCCTGAGACTGCGACTGGAATTGTCTCTCCCCCGGTGTTCAAGAAGGGCGAGCAGATTGCCACTGTGACTGTCCCTGCTGTACCTCAACAACGACAGAATCGTGCTCCGCGCCCGCCACAATCTACACCTAAGCGGAATAGGCATTTTGAGGCTCCACCAGTGCCATATTCTCAGTTATTCCAGCATCTTCTTCGGTTGCAACTGGTACGGAAAAGGACCTTGGCTCCTCCCTCTGGAACTCCCCCACCAAGTTATGATGCAAGAGCCCACTGTGGCTTTCACTCTGGTGCACCGGGGCATAATGTGGAAGATTGTAGGGCATTTCAGCATGTTGTCCAGGATCTGATAGACTCGAAGGCAATTGAATTCACGCCGAGCGGCGTAAGTATACATGGTAGTCCTACTCTAGCTGTTGAAAAAGAAGTGGATATCCCCGTTGCTTCTCCCAAAGCCACATCCAGTCAGGGGCATTTCTTGCAGTCCTTGGTCTTAGAATCCCCACATCCGCAAATGCTGCCTACGCCTCGACTAAGTCTGAAGAGAAAAGTGCCTGAAAGGATTATGCGCTCGAATCAGGGTCAACAAGAGAACTGCTCTGGAAAGAGACAACAAAGATCACAAAGGCCTGAAAGGAGGGTTGATCCACTCCCTGTGCCTCACAGCCAGGTTCTTGCCCGTCTACTTGAAAGTTCTTTGGTTCAACTAAGGGATGCCAAGCCTGTCCCCGACCCTATTCCTCCTGATTATGATCTGGATGCCAGATGCGAGTATCATTCAGACACACAGGGACATTCGATTGAAAACTGCAACGTGTTCAGGCACAAGGTGCAAGACCTGGTAGACTCAGAGATCATTGTATTCACTGAAGATGATATGTACATCAATGGAAGCCTCCTTTCTCAAATGAACACTCAGTCTGCAAGTACGTCCAGGCATAATTAGGCTTCCTCAGCAATGGCAATCTTCAGCTTCTTTACTGCATTTTCATTTGTAATTTTATTTCTTGTTAAAAGCATCGTATGTATGCAAGACTTGTTTGTTTTTATGATGATATTAATGCAATGAGTATGTTTTCCTTGAAGTAATCCATTCGTATTCACTCTTAAATGTTTTTATGCACTGCAATACCAATTTTCTTTGTTTAGAACTCTTGAGGGAGGATGACGAAATAAGAACGCAAGTTTCTAATGGTACGCTTTTGGATAGAACCCTGTTGAGGATGTACAGGCATTGTTTCAAACCCCTAAACACTGGAGAGATGAGGAGATAAACCTTCATTAACCCCTTTGAGCCTTGAAGTAGGAGTTTCTTTCGTACGAAAAAAACCCTCATACTTAACCCAGGGGCAGGGTAGGCGTCAGTTAGTTTGACCGAGCGCTCAAATTCCAAGGAGAGTGTGCAAGAGACGTGAAACCACAATGGTTATCCTCCAACAATCAGGGAGTGAGGCAGTCACAAGCAAGTAAGACAACCAGTGTCACGCGCTTTGTTCAAAAAGGGGAATAAAAAGAGAAAGCCCGCTAAGTCGAAACTAGTAAACAAGTGACTTAGGCAAAAGTTAGGGCGTCCCGCTGGACTTCAAAATCGAAGAAACTCAAAAGAGTCAGTCCAGGTAAAAATTAGGAAAAAAAAAGAAGGAAAGAAAAAGCGAAAGGCGAAAAGAAAATCCCCGATAAGAACAAATTCGCGTGATTACAGAAGATAAAAGGGATGACTGTCACTCCAAAATTTCATTAGTGGCGTAGGTTGTAACACCCCAATTCCCATCGCGAATAAATAACACATAATAAAAATCAGAGTAACTAAAAATTTATTTTTCCGACAGAAACAGGGATGCCACATTTAAAGAAATAAAATACAATCCCTGCTCAACATTTTTGATACATAACACAAAGAGAAACTTTTCCTCACAAAAGGATGGTCAATTATGGAATAAAGCGGAAAGATCCATAACCGACTTGTTTTACAAATAAATGGTTTTAGAACATCAAAATATAAATACAAAATAATATTTAATATATTCAACAAAAATATACATATAATAAACGTTCCCCGACTCCCGTGCTACGTATCAGAGCAGACACCAAGACCGACAACGGAACGGAGGACTAATCTTCACAAAATCCTCCACGCCTCTAAAGCTGACAATCTGCACTATGCCATAAAAAGCATATTCCAGCAGAAAGGTGAGAAATAACAACTATAACAAGATTGCATAATAATATGCCACAACACAGATAATTCACATATGTAATATTTCTCACCGCATACATCACATACTAACACATATAGCATGGCACCAATACATAATATATCACACATAATAAATCGAATCATGATTTTCCACACATAACACATCCCTTCACAATTCACACCACAATTCATCCCAACTCACTCATATACATCACAATGTATATATCTATACGAAACCAAGCATATAATCATGCATATTCCATTAATTCCATACTTCCACAAACCATACTTTTCCATAATCATTCATCAATGCAAATATACAAAAGATGATCAATGCATACCATAGAGATCGACCAACGACTCTATATAGATGCAAATGCGGTACCGACTCAATTGGTGATACATTAGTCCCCCAGGAACTCTTGGAATCATCGCTCGTTACATAGAGTAACTCCCCGTCGGGCCTACGATGTTCCCCGTCGCTATAAACCACTATTTCAGGGCGAACGACGTTTATGGATTGCTTTCTACCACTATTTCAGGGCGCACAATCCGATTGCTTTCTACCAGTATTTCATGGCGCACAATCGTCTATAACCACCGCTTTCAGTCCTCAGGCAACGCCTCATATCTTCGAGGCACACGGTGTTATAGAAAATTCCCTCTGGAATCATTCCGTCACTCAGGACGTCACAACAATGCATATCATGATGCTTGGCATACAAATTACTCATGACATTCACATTGCACCCACATACACATCCATAATCATGCATAAATCAACAATTACCACGTATCGCATTTTCTTGCCATAAGGCCACAAATCATCATCACAACAATATCACGTGCATATTCATTTCACAACATGTCACCACATGCATTTTCATTACAAACCACAAACCACAACAATTATGCAATCACAATCACTTCCACAAGGAATTCACATATCAAATGCTACTCACAACACATCATTATCGCACATTGAAATCAAAACCCAAAACACACATTTATTCCTCCATAACACCACAAACCATCATCACCAATACTTATCATATATATTCACATCAACACAATTATTGTCATAAAGCCACAAACCATCAACAAAGTATTCCACAACAACCAATTAACATCAAAGAATCATCACACAAGTCATACAATCACTTACCAAAGCATAACCCACAATATTGAAAAATAACACCAAAGTCCATAATTCGTTTTCTCGGAAAAGTCGGCCAAAAATAATATTTTTCATCATCACTAAAAAGTACTCCTAAAGACCTTCGATTCGATATAAAGAACTCTTAAATCCGATAAACGACGAATAAGTTACGAATATTTCCAAATAACGCAAAACATAAACCGGACGCCCGACACTACGAAACGGTTCGTAAAAACTGTACCGATTGGGAAGGATTCAGACCTCAAAACTATTTTTCCTAGAAAAAACATCTCGTTAGCTTCCCAACGCTTCGAACGGGGGTTAAAACCGACTTACGGTTCAAGAGATATGAATTTCCGAAGTTTTTCCAAAACAGAATTTTTCACCTACAACACGCGTCCGTACGACTGCGCACAAAACCAGAAATTCTGCTACATTCTGGTACAGCCGCGTAATCGCCCGAAACCCGACCGATTCAATTACTTTCTTCCGAATAAATACATGGTAATATCACATAAATACACACCAACATATTAGGATCAAGAAAAACCCGATTCCACGACTTTTATTTTTCACCAAAATCTCAAAATCTCAAAACTCAAAAATGTCAAAACTCACAATATCAACCGATTTCAACCAAACGAGTTTCTATAATCTCGTCCTAACCTCATACGACTAATCTACGCAATTTATTTCGAAATTCATCCGTGAAAACATCGATTTCTATCGATTTGATCCCAATTTATCAAAAGAGAAAACATTGTAAAACAACCAAAACATTCACAACAAACAACACATATACATACACAAACAAGATATAATTGAAACTTCTCACCCTTACCCGATTATTCGCGCTTGAAACGGAGATTTCCTCGATTTTCCTCTTTTTCTTCTTCTCTCTTTTTCCTTCTCTTCTCTTTCTCTTCTTCCCACTTTCTTTCTTTTCTTTTCCTTTCTCTCTCTTTTCTCTCTATTTCTCTTTTTATATAAAATATCTAACTTTTCTAAAATATCTAACCTCTCAAAATGACCATTTTACCCCTCAGCTCAAATATCTCCCAAACGCTCTCAAAATGCGATAAAACTTAAACAGCGATAAAATATATTTCGGGAAATAAAAGTTGAAAAGAAATTATAATTTATTGCAAATATTTTACCTATCAGAGAAATTAACTAATTAACTCAATTAGCAGGTAAAATACAATAAATTCACACATATCACAAAATTCACATAACTGAAATAAATAAATACAATTAAACAAATCGGGGCGTTACAACTCTCCCCCACTTAGACATTTTCGTCCTCGAAAATATACTGAGACGAACAACTCCGGACACGACTCTCGCATCCGACTAACAAACTAACAGGCCAACCAAAGGCACACCACGAATAACACCACAGACAAACACCTTGCTAACCACAAATACAATAACGACACAACAACGACAAGATGCAAAGCCCATACAATGCACTTGACGACCAACTCACAACCCAAAGAATACACAAAACACAACTCACAGGTTCACTCTTGAACCCAAAACACAACAGGATCGTTACCCGCACCTTAGGTAACACTCCCCCAATTCCCAATCATAGGAATTAGCTACACACACTCGAACCATCACCATGGAAACGAGGCAACAACACAAACAAGAACATAAAATTCCACGACACCACAATGTCTCAACAACATCAACAAAACCAGAACACCAACATCCTTGTCACACAACCATACTACAACAATGCTACGATTCACCAATCGAACATATAACCAAAACACCCGACTACATATTCGTACCTGATTAATATTGAAACCTTCCACTTATGACTTCTATTATAGAACATCCCATGGTCTCATCATTCCTACCGTTTCCCACTGTTCAACCTTTGAACTCTATCAAGTCACACACGCATAAACGAAATGTGCCACATCAGGCTTCCGATGCGCACTCTGATTACTCGTAACCATCAAAACTATCAATTTCACGTCCAAAGTCTAGCTCTTTTTCATATTCACCAAAAATCATTGTTCGCCTTTAATATACCCAACCTCACACTTGACTATGTTTTCTCACACACCAGACACAAGTCTCTGATTTGCTCAAATAATTCTCATCCATCCGAACAGACATGCATAACAACTTTCGACTTAACTCATCCGGCACAACCTCGGCTTTTCCCAAAGAATAATCCAAGCCAAATTCATAACTCATCACAAATTCTAGCCATCCTCATTGTCTCATACTCTATTCCTTCAAACCAACCAAGTACTCTAAACTCTTGTGGTTACCAAACACTTCGAGTCAAGAACCATAAAAATAATACCTCCAAATTTTCCAACACAATACAACCGCAACCAATTCCAAATCCTGAATAGTATAGATCCTTCTATGAATCCTCAAAGGTCGTAAAGTATAAGCCACAAATTTACTTTCTTGCACTAACACACTGCCTAAACTTATCAAAACACATCCTCATACCTCACAAACGGTTGAACAGGATCACACAGACTCAAAACTGCAGCCGTAGACAAATTCTACTTCAGCTTTCTGAAACTTTCCTCACAATGAACATCCAAAACAAACGACTCATCCTTTGCAAGCCAACTGAAATAACAGAAGTACAAACTTAGTAAAGTCTTCCATACCCTACCGTAACAACCAACTGAGCCCAAAAGTTTCTACTCTCCTTAACCAACTTCGGAGCCTCTCATGAAGAACTACATCTACTTCCGATGGATCCGTAAAAATACCATCACCAGAAATAACATATCCAAGAAAACTAACCTTTTCAACCAAAATTCTCACTTGAATAACTTAGCATAAAACTTCGTCTCTTTCCAACACTTGTGATTCAAATCTCAAACACTCTACCGGTTCTTCTTCTGAGTTTATAACAGATTCGAATATCCTCAATCAAAACCAATACGAACTTATCCAAATAAATATGAAAGATACGATTCCTCTACTCCACAAACATTACAGACGCATTACTATCACCGAACAACATCACCGTACTTCGTAATGTCCAACCCAATTCCAAAAGATATAAATTCTTAAAGCTTTTGCAAAACCTTGCACTGGGTAACTGGCTCCTCACACACAAGCTTAACCGAGTAATTAACAGCCTATTCCGATGATAACAACATAACCAGTCACATCAAATCGATCAAAGTCTTAACTCACACAATTCACCACTCTTATCAAACATTCCAAACAATTGCAAGTTCACTCAAACTCAGTCAAACCATTCCAATTATCTATTCCCGAAAGTGAACACTTATTCTCAATCGTCACCTTATCCGCTGTTAGTAATCCATACACAATTTCTCCTCTTAACAATCCAAACTCTATAAATCCCAACATGTAGCAACAATCAACCAAAAAGAACTCTTAAATAATACATCCACACTTAAGGTTTTCTCAAAATTTCCATTAATGCTCTAAAATTCCAAAAACTCCAAACCTCTTCGGAACTCTAAGTTTGGCTTTCCATAGTCTCAATACCATTATACACATCATGCTTGTTATTTCGGTCAATCATCCTTCCTTTTTGTTGCTAACAACACTGAAGCTCTCCAAGACGACACACTTGGCCTCACAATTCTCCTTTCCAGTAAATCTTCCAACTGCTCTATCAGTCCGGGTACCTCTAACGCTAACATCCAATATTCCATCTGGGAATACGTCTTAAAATCACGCACAACCGGTAGCTCATCACTGTGTCCTCCCTGCCAATTTCTAGAAAACTATCATCACAAACATAACAACATCTTAGTTTCACTTCCTAAAAGTTCTCCTGCTTACTTAGCAGATCCAAACCTGAAATCCTTACCTTTGTCCAATTTGAGTTCACACTTTTCTCTCTGAGAACAACCATTAACGATGCCCAATCATTCTCTCTCAAAACTTCCCAACTGGACCAACATACCAAAACCTCTAATCCATTTCATCTTCCGATATTAGCATCTTCATCGACTCATCAAAACAATCTGTAATCGTTTCCTTAAATTCCAAACACTCATTTCACACGCTATCAAAGCCGGAAAGACACGTCTATTCCATCCAACATAATTTCCGTCTGCTATCAACAAGAGATTAAGGGTGATCAGTTCCTCAATTTGTCAATAGACAGCCGACAATCACGATGGGGCATAAACCGTCTTTACCAAACTATAATAACATTTCTTACATCCTGTACACAAAACTACCTAAGGCACAAATCCTTAGTTGACATAAACCTTACCTCCGCATCCCCTTCGGAACTGAGAACAACATTGTCCGAACAACACTTACAATCTTGCAATTCACAATACACTGAGCCAACGCTCCACACCTGAAGCAACATGGAGAAGTACCAACTTCTCCCCCACTTATCTCAAACTCAATCCTGAAAACAAAGGATTAGAAAACCCAGAAAGTACTGACAGTGTTCCACACACCTATCACGTACTAAGAGATAAACAACAACGACAGTATTCAACTGTCACACCAACTGACTCAATAGCTTGGCCGGACGGACCGACCTGCTCTGATACCACTTATGTAACACCCCAATTCCCATCGCGAATAAATAACACATAATAAAAATCAGAGTAACTAAAAATTTATTTTTCCGACAGAAACAGGGATGCCACATTTAAAGAAATAAAATACAATCCCTGCTCAACATTTTTGATACATAACACAAAGAGAAACTTTTCCTCACAAAAGGATGGTCAATTATGGAATAAAGCGGAAAGATCCATAACCGACTTGTTTTACAAATAAATGGTTTTAGAACATCAAAATATAAATACAAAATAATATTTAATATATTCAACAAAAATATACATATAATAAACGTTCCCCGACTCCCGTGCTACGTATCAGAGCAGACACCAAGACCGACAACGGAACGGAGGACTAATCTTCACAAAATCCTCCACGCCTCTAAAGCTGACAATCTGCACTATGCCATAAAAAGCATATTCCAGCAGAAAGGTGAGAAATAACAACTATAACAAGATTGCATAATAATATGCCACAACACAGATAATTCACATATGTAATATTTCTCACCGCATACATCACATACTAACACATATAGCATGGCACCAATACATAATATATCACACATAATAAATCGAATCATGATTTTCCACACATAACACATCCCTTCACAATTCACACCACAATTCATCCCAACTCACTCATATACATCACAATGTATATATCTATACGAAACCAAGCATATAATCATGCATATTCCATTAATTCCATACTTCCACAAACCATACTTTTCCATAATCATTCATCAATGCAAATATACAAAAGATGATCAATGCATACCATAGAGATCGACCAACGACTCTATATAGATGCAAATGCGGTACCGACTCAATTGGTGATACATTAGTCCCCCAGGAACTCTTGGAATCATCGCTCGTTACATAGAGTAACTCCCCGTCGGGCCTACGATGTTCCCCGTCGCTATAAACCACTATTTCAGGGCGAACGACGTTTATGGATTGCTTTCTACCACTATTTCAGGGCGCACAATCCGATTGCTTTCTACCAGTATTTCATGGCGCACAATCGTCTATAACCACCGCTTTCAGTCCTCAGGCAACGCCTCATATCTTCGAGGCACACGGTGTTATAGAAAATTCCCTCTGGAATCATTCCGTCACTCAGGACGTCACAACAATGCATATCATGATGCTTGGCATACAAATTACTCATGACATTCACATTGCACCCACATACACATCCATAATCATGCATAAATCAACAATTACCACGTATCGCATTTTCTTGCCATAAGGCCACAAATCATCATCACAACAATATCACGTGCATATTCATTTCACAACATGTCACCACATGCATTTTCATTACAAACCACAAACCACAACAATTATGCAATCACAATCACTTCCACAAGGAATTCACATATCAAATGCTACTCACAACACATCATTATCGCACATTGAAATCAAAACCCAAAACACACATTTATTCCTCCATAACACCACAAACCATCATCACCAATACTTATCATATATATTCACATCAACACAATTATTGTCATAAAGCCACAAACCATCAACAAAGTATTCCACAACAACCAATTATCATCAAAGAATCATCACACAAGTCATACAATCACTTACCAAAGCATAACCCACAATATTGAAAAATAACACCAAAGTCCATAATTCGTTTTCTCGGAAAAGTCGGCCAAAAATAATATTTTTCATCATCACTAAAAAGTACTCCTAAAGACCTTCGATTCGATATAAAGAACTCTTAAATCCGATAAACGACGAATAAGTTACGAATATTTCCAAATAACGCAAAACATAAACCGGACGCCCGACACTACGAAACGGTTCGTAAAAACTGTACCGATTGGGAAGGATTCAGACCTCAAAACTATTTTTCCTAGAAAAAACATCTCGTTAGCTTCCCAACGCTTCGAACGGGGGTTAAAACCGACTTACGGTTCAAGAGATATGAATTTCCGAAGTTTTTCCAAAACAGAATTTTTCACCTACAGCACGCGTCCGTACGACTGCGCACAAAACCAGAAATTCTGCTACATTCTGGTACAGCCGCGTAATCGCCCGAAACCCGACCGATTCAATTACTTTCTTCCGAATAAATACATGGTAATATCACATAAATACACACCAACATATTAGGATCAAGAAAAACCCGATTCCACGACTTTTATTTTTCACCAAAATCTCAAAATCTCAAAACTCAAAAATGTCAAAACTCACAATATCAACCGATTTCAACCAAACGAGTTTCTATAATCTCGTCCTAACCTCATACGACTAATCTACGCAATTTATTTCGAAATTCATCCGTGAAAACATCGATTTCTATCGATTTGATCCCAATTTATCAAAAGAGAAAACATTGTAAAACAACCAAAACATTCACAACAAACAACACATATACATACACAAACAAGATATAATTGAAACTTCTCACCCTTACCCGATTATTCGCGCTTGAAACGGAGATTTCCTCGATTTTCCTCTTTTTCTTCTTCTCTCTTTTTCCTTCTCTTCTCTTTCTCTTCTTCCCACTTTCTTTCTTTTCTTTTCCTTTCTCTCTCTTTTCTCTCTATTTCTCTTTTTATATAAAATATCTAACTTTTCTAAAATATCTAACCTCTCAAAATGACCATTTTACCCCTCAGCTCAAATATCTCCCAAACGCTCTCAAAATGCGATAAAACTTAAACAGCGATAAAATATATTTCGGGAAATAAAAGTTGAAAAGAAATTATAATTTATTGCAAATATTTTACCTATCAGAGAAATTAACTAATTAACTCAATTAGCAGGTAAAATACAATAAATTCACACATATCACAAAATTCACATAACTGAAATAAATAAATACAATTAAACAAATCGGGGCGTTACATAGGTTCCTTAAAGATTATAAACCTTTTGAGAGATGAGCATTCAGGTCAGATTAACTGAACATAGGACTGGAGAACATCACGGAGAGTGGGTGGGCACCGATAAATTTTGAGCCATAAATCCTTTTTTCTGAAACCGTGAACCAGACCACGTTACAACCCTTAAAAGTCCTAATTGAAACAAGGTTTATTCCGAAAACGTACTTCAACAGGACATCGTTCCTGACTCCTATGAGTTGTGCTAATAAGATTTGTTCGTATTGCATGTGCGCATTGTTTTACCATTCAAAAATCAAGGTCGCATCCCAGCAAGTGATTCGTTCACTAGGCTTGGCGATGCATTTTCAATAAAAACTTCAAGGTTAACATAAGTGTTGCATTAGGATTATCATTCTCATAAATAGCTTGTTCTGTTTGCATACGTGTGCCTAAGCATCAATGCAGCCTACACAGTGAAAGTCAGTCAAGAAGCTTGATCCTGCCAAGTTGGGTTGTTTGGAAATTTTGAAGGACAATCATATCAAAGGGCATGCTGCCAAGAGACTCAGTGTAGAGTGGGCTCTCCCCAGTAAGTCGTGTTAAGATGTAGCCAATCTGGGGCAGTCACGTCAAGAAATCTCTCCGAAATTCAGTTATTCTGGGGCATTCATTCTAAGATCAGGGGCAAAGTCACTTCAAAGCTCATATTGGGATGGGCCACCTCTAGAGTGTGGGAGATTGTCCATTCCTAAAAATGGTTAATTGAAAGCACCTCTTCAAGGTACAAAATACTGAGGCAGAGTATTTCAGGGCACTGCACAACCTTTCGAGGCAAGTTACTTCACAGATTGTGTCGTTTGGGGCAATTATGTCGAGATCTGATAAATCTCTCCAAGAGTTTGAAGACCCCGGGGCAGTGCGAAGGCCCGGTCTTCTGTAAAATCCTCTTGAGATGATTTCTTCCATTAGACATGGTGGTCTGGGGCAAGTGGAAAGTTCAGAGAGCCATTTATGACCATAGAGACAGGTCAGGTTGCAGGGCAACATGATCATACTTCCCCAGCAGCTTGCTCTCCCCAGCATTGAGATCGCACTTTCCTCAGCAGAGCAGACCTCCCCCAGCAGGAGACTTGAGAAGTGTTTTTCTCAGGAGCAAGACATTATTTCCCCATGGAGTCTGAACACTTATTTTCCTCAGCCAGTCAGAAATGTTTTTCTCAGCAGCAACGGTGCGATCTGATCCTCAACAGATAAGTAAACTTGATGTTATCCGCTAGCAGGGTGGATGTCAGCATCTACCGTCCCCTCAAGTAGAGTTTGGTGGTAATCCTCGCAACAGTTTGCCCAACGGTGGTTGACATCCCCAGCAGGTTTTAAAGTCCAAGTGATATTTGGCACTCTTCTGATTCAGGCCGTAGCCTCCCTTTTCAAAAGGTTATGTATAACCCCCAGTGGAGCAGATGTTCTTTCGAGATTTCATCCCCAGCAGAAGGTGTTGATCCAAAGAGTCGGTTGGAGTGATCCTTCTCAACGGAGTTCCTGTTCAGAGGACAATTTATTTTTGTCGCCAGTCTTTTCTCTCCAACGTTTATTTTACCGGAGGGACCCCTTTTTGCATATCATAAGCATCTGCATTGCATCCTCTAGCACATAGCATTTTCATTTGCATTCGAAGCATAAGCCAGGTTTGATACTTTCTTTGCCAATTCTCTTTCTCAGCAGAGATGGCATAACTCAGGAGATTTTTTATAGAAGGATGCGTTCCTCATACTTGCGCTCCCTGGCAGAGTCTTTTATTCAGACTTCTCCTTCCCCGACGGAGTCTTTTATTTAGACTTCTCCTTCCCTAACGGAGTCATCTTACCAGTAGATTTTGAAACGAGGTGGTTTAAAACCAGAAGTTTCGTTTCACGTTATCCCCAGCGAAGTGGCCATTTATGTTGCTAGATTCTCTTTATCAGCAGAGAACAGCAATGTTTTGGAGATTTTCTTTCGTCAGTTTCCCTTTGTCAGCAGGGATGGCATTTATGTTGCTAGATTCTCTTTATCAGCAGAGGACGGCAATGTTTTGAAGATTTTCTTTCGTCAGTTTCCCTTTGTCAGCAGGGATGGCATTTATGTTGCTAGATTATCTTTATCAGCAGAGAACGACAATGTTTTGAAGATTTTCTTTCGTCAGTTTCCCTTTGTCAGCAGGGATGGCATTTATGTTGCTAGATTCTCTTTATCAGCAGAGGACGACAATGTTTTGAAGATTTTCTTTCATCTGTTTCCCTTTGTCAGCAGGGATGGCATTTATGTTGCTAGATTCTCTTTATCAGCAGAGAACGACAATGTTTTGAAGATTTTCTTTCGTCAGTTTCCCTTTGTCAGCAGGGATGGCACTTATTTTGCTAGATTCTCTTTATCAGCAGAGAACGACAATGTTTTGAAGATTTTCTTTCGTCAGTTTCCCTTTGTCAGCAGGGATGGCATTTATGTTGCTAGATTCTCTTAATCAGCAGAGAACGACAATGTTTTGAAGATTTTCTTTCGTCAGTTTCCCTTTGTCAGAAGGGATGGCATTTATGTTGCTAGATTCTCTTTATCAGCAGAGAACGGCAATGTTTTGAAGATTTTCTTTCGTCAGTTTCCCTTTGTCAGCAGGGATGGCATTTATGTTGCTAGATTATCTTTATCAGCAGAGGACGACAATGTTTTGAAGATTTTCTTTCGTCAGTTTCCCTTTTTCAGCAGGGATGGCATTTATGTTGCTAGATTCTCTTTATCAGCAGAGGACGACAATGTTTTGAAGATTTTCTTTCGTCAGTTTCCCTTTGTCAGCAGGGATGGCATTTATGTTGCTAGATTCTCTTTATCAGCAGAGAACGGAAATGTTTTGAAGATTTTCTTTCGTCAGTTTCCCTTTGTCAGCAGGGATGGCACTTATTTTGCTAGATTCTCTTTATCAGCAGAGGACGACAATGTTTTGAAGATTTTCTTTCATCAGTTTCCCTTTGTCAGCAGGGATGGCATTTATGTTGCTAGATTCTCTTTATCAGCAGAGAACGACAATGTTTTGAAGATTTTCTTTCGTCAGTTTCCCTTTGTCAGCAGGGATGGCATTTATGTTGCTAGATTCTCTTTATCAGCAGAGAACGGCAATGTTTTGAAGATTTTCTTTCGCCAGTTTCCCTTTGTCAGCAGGGATGGCATTTATGTTGCTAGATTCTCTTTATCAGCAGAGGACGGCAATGTTTTGAAGATTTTCTTTCATCAGTTTCCCTTTGTCAGCAGGGATGGCATTTATGTTGCTAGATTCTCTTTATCAGCAGAGAACGGCAATGTTTTGAAGATTTTCTTTCGTCAGTTTCCCTTTGTCAGCAGGGATGGCATTTATGTTGCTAGATTCTCTTTATTAGTAGAGGACGACAATGTTTTGAAGATTTTCTTTCGTCAGTTTCCCTTTGTCAGCAGGGATGGCATTTATGTCGCTAGATTCTCTTTATCAGCAGAGTACGACAATGTTTTGAAGATTTTCTTTTGCTAGATTCTCTTTATCAGCAGAGGACGGCAATGTTTTGAAGATTTTCTTTTGCTAGATTCTCTTTATCAGCAGAGGACGGCAATCTTTTGGAAGATTTTCTTTTCGTCAGTTTCCCTTTATCAGCAGGGATGGCATTTGTTTTGCTAGATTCTCTTTATCAGCAGGGAACAACAATCTTTTGGAGATTTTCTTTCGTCAGTTTCCCTTTGTCAGCAGGGATGGCATTTATGTTGCTAGATTCTCTTTATCAGCAGAGAACGGCAATGTTTTGAAGATTTTCTTTCGTCAGTTTCCCTTTGTCAGCAGGGATGGCATTTATGTTGCTAGATTATATTTATCAGCAGAGGACGACAATGTTTTGAAGATTTTCTTTCGTCAATTTCCCTTTGTCAGCAGGGATGGCATTTATGTTGCTAGATTCTCTTTATCAGCAGAGGACGACAATGTTTTGAAGATTTTCTTTCGTCAGTTTCCCTTTGTCAGCAGGGATGGCATTTATGTTGCTAGATTCTCTTTATCAGCAGAGAACGGAAATGTTTTGAAGATTTTCTTTCGTCAGTTTCCCTTTGTCAACAGGGATGGCACTTATTTTGCTAGATTCTCTTTATCAGCAGAGGACGACAATGTTTTGAAGATTTTCTTTCGTCAGTTTCCCTTTGTCAGCAGGGATGGCATTTATGTTGCTAGATTCTCTTTATCAGCAGAGAACGACAATGTTTTGAAGATTTTCTTTCGTCAGTTTCCCTTTGTCAGCAGGGATGGCATTTATGTTGCTAGATTCTCTTTATTAGTAGAGAACGGCAATGTTTTGAAGATTTTCTTTCGCCAGTTTCCCTTTGTCAGCAGGGATGGCATTTATGTTGCTAGATTCTCTTTATCAGCAGAGGACGACAATGTTTTGAAGATTTTCTTTCATCAGTTTCCCTTTGTCAGCAGGGATGGCATTTATGTTGCTAGATTCTCTTTATCAGCAGAGAACGGCAATGTTTTGAAGATTTTCTTTCGTCAGTTTCCCTTTGTCAGCAGGGATGGCATTTATGTTGCTAGATTCTCTTTATCAGCAGAGGACGACAATGTTTTGAAGATTTTCTTTCGTCGGTTTCCCTTTGTCAGCAGGGATGGCATTTATGTCGCTAGATTCTCTTTATCAGCAGAGTACGACAATGTTTTGAAGATTTTCTTTTGCTAGATTCTCTTTATCAGCAGAGGACGGCAATGTTTTGAAGATTTTCTTTTGCTAGATTCTCTTTATCAGCAGAGGACGGCAATCTTTTGGAAGATTTTCTTTTCGTCAGTTTCCCTTTATCAGCAGGGATGGCATTTGTTTTGCTAGATTCTCTTTATCAGCAGGGAACAACAATCTTTTGGAGATTTTCTTTCGTCAGTTTCCCTTTGTCAGCAGGGATGGCATTTATGTTGCTAGATTCTCTTTATCAGCAGAGAACAACAATATTTTGGAGTTTTTCTTTCGTCGGTTTCCCTTTGTCAGCAGGGATGACATCTATTTTGCTAGATTCTCTTTATCAGCAGAGAACAACAATCTTTTGGAGTTTTTCTTTGTCAGTTCTCTTTATCAGCGGAGATGACATAGCTATACCCAGCATACCAGCATTTATGAATAATTTTCAATAGAGGATTGCAAATTTTCGGGTTCTTTGGTATTCAATCTCCGTGTATACTGATTATCTGAAAGCTGTCGCTATCATACACTCAGGACCAAGTTAATTGAATAGGGGCAGCTGTTGCACCCCAAAATTTGCCCTCCTTACATTCTTACTAACTAGCCTACGTTTCATTTCTTTTTTTGCATTATCATGTATGCATATCATTAGCATGGGGTCAAGGTGCCTGAGGCAGTTCAGAAAGGTCTTATCTGGTCTACTACATCCTCAAAGGTTCACAGGTGGCAAGGGATTGCAAGTGGATCACCCTCTCCTAACCAGTGCATGAATCAGAGTTTTGAGATTCTTGGGTTTATTGCTTCAATAGGCAAGCTCCTTGGGATTTTATCATCAGCAAAGGGCATATCTTATCTTTGTTGGAGAGGATACACATCATATTCAGAGGAATTTGAATTTGAAGACTGTGCTATTTCCTCCTAGACTAAGGGTGCCACAAACTAGGGTTTGCTATAAAGTCAGTTTATTTCTGATTTTTTGGGCAAGACTCGATTCCATGGTATTCCTTGGGTCCCTAAGTATCTAGGAGTGGAAGATTGTCCATCAGTTTGATTCAGGAGAAGTTCAATTGGCCAATGGATTAAAAATCAGTTAACTTGGTCAAAAAGTCAACTGTGGTCAACACAAAGTCAAACCTCAAGATTTTTGGTCAACATCAAGATTATGGGGTGAAATTCATCATTTGATTAAGGGTTGATCATGATTCATCAAGGAAACCTCAGAATCATCAAGAATCAAGAGTTACTAAATTAGGGTTTTTTGTAAGAAAAGTCAATTGTACTTTGACCAGGCCTAACTTCCACATACTTCATCAAAAATTCCTTAACCAAAGCCCATCTTAAAGGAAATTTAATTCCCTACAACTTTGTGTCTCACAAGCCAAGTCCAGAAATGCTTCATTTGGGAGATATGAGCCAAGAGATTATAGGTCATTTTGAAAGTCAACAAAAGTCAACCTTTTTCAAAAGCTCATAACTTGAACATGGAAGATCAAATTGACATGGGACCAAAAGGGTTGGTTAGAGGACATCTTGAGGTTTTTAAAAAGTATTGGTTTGCATTAAGGAGCTAAAAATTGAAGGAGTTATGCTTAGTCAAAGTTGGACAATTTTGAGGAGGTGCACAAAGCAAACTATGCCTAAAACCCAAGTTTTGACAAATGGGCCATAAGTTTCTTAAACCAAACTCAAACATAAAGCCATGCACGACCAAAAGAGCATATATTTGATTTTTCCTCATTTTATTTTATTTTTATTGGATTTAATTAGTTAAAATTCAATATTAAATGAAATAATTCAAAAATAATTAAACAATGGATTATTCAGGCCCAACTCATCATCAGAAGAATAACCCTAAGTATTTAAAACCTATTCATGCATTGGTTAGGGTTCATGCATGTGAAATTAGAGGAGTTCTCAAGAAAACCCTAAAATAGGATTCCTCACCACAACTCACGATCCACAAGGAGTTTCTCCAGAATTCTTCCACAAAGCTTCTCTTGGTAGTCCCTAGAGTGAAAATCAACCTCCATTCGCAGCCAAAAGCAAAGTTTGAAGGTATGCCATCTCCGGTTTGAAGGATTTTGAAGGATCGTAAAACTCCAATTTTTTACGTGAATATTGTTGTGTTTTCATCACTGATCGTTCTGATATAATTATTTTTAATTATGGGTGTCTGTATGGCTTGCTATGATGATTTAAAGTTTGATGTCCTAACATAATTCCATGCGTTTTTTATTATACACTAATAATTTGTGATTTTTAAGGCCATATTTGGATTCCTCGCGAAATTCTGGGTCGGATAGTGTACCCATACGCATTTTCTGGGCAGGTTGGGTGGTTGCAGGTGGCGGCCGGCGGTGGAGCTCCGGCGAGGTGTGGTGGCCGGCCGGCCAAGGGTTCAAGGGAAGAAGATGATGTTTTAGACGTTGATCTCCTTAATCCAACGTCCATGATCGTGCCACATGGCTTTTGTTTTATGTTTTTATTTTATTAATTTCGTGTGTGCCTTACCATGCTAACCACCGTGCACCTTCGAATCATAGCCATTGTTGTTTATTTCATTTTGATCGTGTGGCCTGTACCGTGACAACACATTAATGAGCCATGTGCACGGCACATGGAGGGAGTATGGTGTTCTCTTTTTTTTTTATTTTTTTTTGCTGAATAGCCAATTGGGTGGGCCGTGCTAACGGCACCCCCCTTGAGCCCATTCCTTGCTTTCCTGTACGAGTAAGTTACTAACGCACCCCCCAGTTTTATTATTTTTTGATGGACTTAGCATCTGGGCCGCGCTATGCACACACCCCATCTCCAGCCCACTTCAATTCCCATTGACCTTTTTTTACTGATTACACCCCCAGCCCGTTTCTCATTTTATTTTATTTTCAATTACTATTTTCATATTTTAATCATTAAAAATAGTAAATTGCATCTAAAAAATCCTAAAAAAATTCATGCATCATCTTTATTGATTTATAAAATTTTTACAAATTTTATTTTTTTATTTTAGTTTTATTTTTATCATTTAAATTAATTGTTTAATTCAACTCTTTTTGCATTACACATCTCATGCATACATAAATTTCTTCATTTTATTTCTCTTCATCTATAAAACATTTTTGATCCGTTCTTTTTGCATTCATTCATGAACATTCTAAAGTGCTTAAAAACATTTTTCTTGCATTTTTAAATATTTTTCATATTGCATTTAGGTCCTTCTCTTTGGCATAATTGAAACCTATCCCTTATTTGAATTTGTATGATTATTTGAATGGCTAACATTTTGGATTTTTGCAGGGACCTCTTATATGTTGTTTGCCTCTAGTTGAGGAACGTTAATGATTAATTTGGGAATTTTAGGAATCACTTTGCTAATTATTTGATTTGATTTCTTTTGAGGTTCTCTTGTGTGCACATCTTTGACCTTATATGATTACCTTGTTTGAAAGGCACTTGTGCCATTTGCTTTGAGGGTGTTCCTTTGATTTCTAAGTTCATGATTGGATTATGCTCATTATTGTTTGCCCTTGCTTGAGTGTCATTCACCTCATTCCTTTTATTTTCTCACTAACCTTTTATGTAGGATCAAGGTAAGTACTTTAAGGGAATGGATAAGCATCCATGGTCACCCTTACCTTTTCCTCTCCTATCTTTATTCTTTAAGGTTTAGGTCATCTTCAAGCCTCACTAACCGTAGGTCACCCATGCATGATAACATTAGGATTCATAGTCCCCCTTTAAAGTTACCCTTGTGTCTTCTCTCTTCTCATCTCAAATTTCTTTAAAACACTTAATAATAATAAGGTGTATTGCACACGAGCCTTAAGTATGGGGAATGAGAAATGAGGGGCTTCCTCTCATCTTTCTAGAGTGCTTAGCGAGCGTCCTGTCTTGGGACGATGCGTTAAGTATTCGCCCCTGTGCCCTAGACTTTGGTGCAATGCAACTTAGGAACTAACTTAAGCCACTTCTGTCCTAAAAAACACAAACCAACTTCAAACCTTTTTGTCCTTCGGGACTTCCAAACTTAAAGGATATTTTCAAAAAGGGCACGTTACTTTCCGTCTGAGTCGCAAACAGGCGTCGACCCTAACTGCCGGACGCGAACTTAACGTCGCTCATAAAAAACACAAAAAGAACTTGGTCCGAACTACGTTGACTCTGAATTCCCCATTGCACAAAGGGGGTACGTAGGCCTAGGACGTCGATGTCCTACCGAGTTTGTCTTAGTTTTTCCTCCCCCGTTTAGTACAGCCCTAGATGATAGTATGACTTACCCTTAGAATAGACAACAAGCGTGGATCCCATCGAGTACGATGGACGCGTGGGGTGCTAGCACCTTCCCCTCGCGTAACCGACTCCCGAACCCAGGTTATGGTTGCGATGACCATTCCTTTCCCTCTTCCTAAGGTTTATGCGGTGTTCCCTTTCCCTCTCTTGGGATAAATTTACACGGCTGGCGACTCTGTCTTTCCGCGCCACTCTCGCGTTTGTACCTGGATGAAAATCCTGGGAGCGACAATAGTCAAGTTTCACTTGATGTGTTTCCTGTTGTGTGTGAATTTACGGAAGTGTTTCCTGAGGATATTTCAGATATGTCGCCAGAGAGAGAGGTGGAGTTTTCGATAGATTTAGTTCCTGGTACTAGACCTGTTTCTATGGCACCTTATCGTATGTCGGCATTTGAGTTGGTAGAGTTGAAGAAGCAATTGAATGAATTGTTGGAGAAGAGGTTTGTGAGACCAAGTGTTTCTCCTTGGGGTGCTCTAGTTTTATTAGTGAAAAAGAAAGATGGAAGTATGCGATTGTGTATTGATTATCGCCAGTTGAATAAGGTGATGATTAAGAATAAGTATCCTCTTCCGAGAATTGATGATCTGATGGATCAGTTGGTTGGTGCTTGTGTGTTCAGTAAGATTGACTTGAGGTCAGGGTATCATCAGATAAGGGTGAAAGAGGAAGATATTTAGAAGACGACTTTTAGGACACGATACGGTCATTATGAATATTTGGTGATGCCGTTCGGGGTTTCTAATGCGCCAGGTGTGTTTATGGAGTACATGAATCTTATTTTCCACGAGCATTTGGATCGATTTGTTGTTGTGTTTATTGATGACATATTGATTTATTCTAAGTCTCGGGAGGAGCACGCAGAGCATTTGCGTATTATTTTGCAGGTTTTGAAGGAAAAGAAGCTTTTTGCCAAATTGTCCAAGTGTGAATTTTGGTTGTCGGAGGTGAGTTTTCTTGGACACGTAATTTCAGGTAATGGTATTGCTGTGGATCCATCTAAAGTAGAAGCAGTTCTACAATGGGAGGCTCCGAGATCTGTTACTGAAATTCGAAGCTTTTTGGGTTTGGCCGATTATTATCGAAGGTTCATTGAAGGGTTTTCTAAGCTAGCACTTCCTTTGACCCAGTTGACTTGTAAAGGGCAAGCGTTCATTTGGGATATTCGGTGCAAGGAAAGTTTTAATGAGCTGAAGAGAAGATTTACGACAGCTCTGATTTTGATTTTACCGGATCCTAATGAACCATTTGTGGTGTATTGTGATGCGTCTTTGATTGGTCTAGGTGGGGTGCTAATACAAGAAGGTAAGGTCGTGGCTTATGCTTCGAGGCAGTTGAGAGTACATGAGAAAAATTATCCTAGTCATGATCTTGAATTAGCGGCTGTGGTTTTTGTATTGAAAATTTGGAGGCATTATCTTTTTGGTGCGAGGTTTGAAGTCTTTAATGATCACAAAAGTTTGAAATATCTGTTTGATCAGAAGGAATTGAATATGAGGCAACGAAGATGGTTGGAATTTTTGAAGGACTACGACTTTGGCTTGAATTACCATCCTGGTAAAGCTAATGTGGTAGCTGATGCGTTGAGTCAGAAATCGTTGCATATGTCCGCTTTAATGGTTAAGGAGTGGGAGCTTTTGGAATCGTTTCGAGATTTGAGTTTGGTATGTGAAGTGACGTCGGATAGTGTGAGGCTGGGTATGTTGAAGGTTACTAATGATTTTTTGATGACTATTAGTGAGAAACAGAAGCTGGATGTGAAATTTGTGGATTTGATGTTGGTGGGAGAAAAAGATGTGAGTGGTGATTTTCAAGTGGATGTTAATGGTGTGTTAAGGTTCCGTGGGCGAATTTGTATTCCGGACGATTCATATTTGAAACGGATGATTTTGGAGGAAGGACACCGGAGTAATTTGAGTATACATCCGGGTGCGAACAAGATGTACCAAGATTTGAAAAAGATTTTCTGGTGGTCTGGATTGAAAAGAGATGTGGCTCAATTTGTGTATGCTTGTTTGACGTGCCAGAAGTCGAAAGTGGAACATCAGAGGCCTAGTGGTTTGTTGCAACCATTGGATATTCTAGAATGGAAGTGGGACAACATTTCTATGGATTTTGTAACGGGGTTGCCGAATACACTGAGGGGGCATAATGCTATTTGGTTGGTTGTTGATAGGCTGACTAAATCAGTTCATTTCATTCCGATTGACATCAGTTTTTCTTTGGAGCAGTTAGCTGAGATTTACATCAGTGTGATTGTGAAGTTGCATGGGGTTCCGTTAAGTATTATTTCAGATCGTGATCCAAGGTTTACCTCAAGATTTTGGGAAAGTTTACAGAAGGCGTTGGGTTCTAAATTGAGATTGAGTTCGGCTTATCATCCGCAGACGGATGGTCAGACGGAGAGAACGATTCAGTCTTTGGAAGATTTGTTGCGAGCGTGTGTTTTGGAACAAGGTGGTGCGTGGGATAGTTATCTTGCATTGATTGAATTCACGTATAATAACAGTTTCCATTCTAGTATTGGAATGGCACCGTTTGAAGCATTGTATGGACAAAGATGTCGAACACCGTTGTGTTGGCACGAATCTGGTGAGAGTTCGGTGGTTGGACCCGAATTGATTCAACAGACTACAGACAAGGTGAAGCTTATTCGTGAGAAATTGAAGGCTTCTCAAAGTAGGTAAAAGAGTTATCATGATCGTAGAAGGAAGGATCTAGAGTTTCAAGAGGGCGATCATGTATTTTTGAGAGTTATGCCGGTAACGGTGTGGGTCGTGCATTGAAGTCGAAGAAACTTACTTCTCGGTTTATTGGTCCTTACCAAATATCCGTGAGAGTTGGTGATGTGGCTTATAGGGTGGCGTTACCGCCGAATCTGTCGAATTTGCATGACGTGTTCCATGTTTCACAGCTTCGAAAGTATGTTCCGGATCCGTCGCATGTGATTCTGATGGACGAGGTTGAGTTAAGGGATAACCTTACGGTTGAGGCATTACCCGTTAGGATTTTGGATCCCGAGGTGAAGCGGTTGAGAGGGAAGGATATTGTACTTGTGAAAGTGGCACGGGGAGGCGCTGCTGAGGGCAATTTGACTTGGGAGTTAAAGAGTCAGATGCGGGAGTCGTATCCAGAGTTGTTCGTCTCAGGTATATTTTCGAGGACGAAAATTTCTAAGTGGGGGAAAGTTGTAACGCCCCAGTTTTGTGAGTTTTAATTAATCGAGTCATTTTGATTATTTTATTATTATATTATTTTATTTTCGACTTTTATTTGGAAATATGTTATTTTTCAATGTTGTGATATTTTATCGCGTTTTGGGAACGTTTGCGAGATATTTGAGTGTAGGGGTATTTTGGGCATTTCACTTTATTTTTCTTAAGTTAAGAAAATAGAAAATAGAAAGAGAGAAAAATAGAGAGAAAGAAAAAGAGAAGAAGGAAAAGGAGAAGAAAAGAGAAAGGAAGGAGAAAGAGAGAAAAACTTGGGAAAATCTAGAAATCGAAAACAACCGACTTTCCAAACACGATTAACTCGGGTAAGGGTGCGAAACTTGATTATTATATACTTGTGTATGATTATGTACGTATGCTTTTGGTTGTTATTGGATTGAAATGGAAATATAGAGTAAAACCCATAAATGTTGAAAGTGTTAGAAATTGATCCAAATGTGTCTGAAATCATGTTTTAGTGTTCCTTATTGTTGATGCATGATAGATACATGTTGTTAGGCATTGTATTGGTAATTTTTCTGGTGTATAGGTGAAAATTGATTGAATTTGGTTTGAAAACGCAGAACAAAATTCTGCAGGAAATTCTGGTTTTTCCACTGCCCATACGCGTATCACTCAAGGCAATACGCGTATTGGTCAAGGCAATACGCATATGGCATGAAGGAATGTGGGCAATATGCGTATAGAGCTTCATTTTCTCGGCCATCTGCCCATTTGCGTAATGGTACGCGTAAGACTTTAGGGAAATACGCGTATGAAGTAGGACACTACGCGTATTGGATTTTTAATGGGAATTTTGGGAAAAATGGGTCTCTGCCCATACGCGTACGACCTTGGGCAATACGCATATGGAATGGGCGAGGGAGCAAGGCAATACGCGTATGGCTCAGGGCAGTACGCATATGGCCAGGAGAATTGCAAAATGTTGTTTTTTCGTGATGTCTTTTCTTGTTTAGTCCGTAACTTGTGTTCCGATTATCCGTTTTTAACATTCTTGGTATCGTTGAGTAGCTATTGAACTGTACTTTCTTATGATAATAATTTTGAGATTGTTAGCCGATTTAATTATGTCGGGGATTTGGAATAGTGTCGTTTTGTCGACTTTTGTCGTTATAATTGTGCGTAATTGGTGTGTATCATGCAATGTGATGTTGATATGGATATGGTATGATTTGCGTACTGTTGTATGGTATAAATGCATTGTTTTGGGCTTGAATTGCAAAGCATGATTAATGTTGAGTGAGATGATTGCATGTATGTGTGCATTTAAATGTCATGAGTCATTGTATGCCAAACATCATGATATGCATTTTTACGATGTCGTGAGCGACGGATTGATTCCAAAGGGAATCCGCTATAACATCGTGCGCCTTAAAAATAAGAGGACTAAAAGTGATCTGATTGGATCGTGCGCCTTAAAATTAAGAGCACCGAAAGCGATGATTATAGACGATCGTGTGCCCATGTGGGGTGTGAGCGATTGGGTCGTGTGCCCGTGTGGGGTGTGAGCGATCCATAAACGCCGTGTGCCCGTGTGGGGTGTGAGCGACGGGGAACATCGTATGCCCGACAGGGAGTTACACTAAGTAACGAGCGATGGTTCCAGCAGAGTTCCTGAGTGAACTAGTGATGAGAAATGTTGGAAGTCGGTACCGCATATGCATTGCATAGAGTCGTTGTGTCGGTCTCTGTGCGTTTGCATAAATCATGGATTAATTGTGTATGGAATTGTGAATGTGATTGATGAGATGGAATATGTATAATTTTATTGATGATGAGTGTATTGTGTATGACTGATGTACATTGGTATTGGATACCTAAGAATTGTACTGTGTTGTGTTGTATTTGATTGTGGTGCATTTGTGGTGATAATATTTTACTTGTGCATTTCTGTGTTAATATATAATTATATGCAACTATATTATGAGTGTGTTTCTCACCCTTCTGCTGTTTTATAATGCTCTATGAGGCATTGCAGATTAGAGTTGCTGGAGGTCTTTTTGTGAAGCTTAGGTCTTTATTCTTTTGTCGGTCGGCTCTGATATGTGGCACCGGGTAGTTAGGGAGACCGTTGGTGACTTGTGTGTATATGTATATGTTTCTTTTGAGATTGTACATGTATGGTTGTATATGACACATACAATTTTATGATATATATATATATATATATATGAGATTTCAGTACAAATTTTTCGCTTTTATTTTGCATCTGAATTATGGGTAGTAGGAACTAAGTTCCTCTGTCAATTGCTACCTAATTGTTGCATATCTTTATGGGCAGGTTCATGTGTATTTTGTTTCAAATTGATGTGACCCCTCGGTCTATGCTGTGAATGTTTTAAATGTACTCTGATGAAATTTTAAATTTTTATTACCGCTTTATTAATTGGGGGTATAGATTGGGGGTTTTACACCTGACCTGCTCCTCCTGAGACTTCTTCAACTTCTCTTCCAGGACCGCAAGCTTCATCTCTGATTCCTGGAGGGCACCCTTCTTGGTGTAAACCACCGCCATTTACAGGACCCTTATCAGGGAAGAACCATCCTGAGCCATCATCGTCCTCTTGCTCAGACGATCCATCTTCTCGAGCTTCGAAGACTCCGCCTGATGGAGTGCCATAGAAGAGCCCTCAAAGAAATTCCTGTTGTGGAGATAGGGAGGCAATTTGAATCTACTGTTCTCTCCCTCGTGGGTGAGGTCGAGGAACTCACCCATTCGACGGCGCTTGTGCTTTGATGTTATTGGCCTTGGGGAGGTTTGCACGGCAGATGGTGTGGACGAGGAAGTCCCCGACCCCGTCTGAGGAGGAGGCACTCGCTGGCTGAGGCAGCTCTTCGCGGTCGTTTGGCCCCCTTGAACTTTTCATGAGCATTATTTACCATTCGTTCGTGGGCAGAAGACATTTTGCCTGCAAAACATCGAGCACATTAGTAAACGAAGAAAATTACAATCCAAACAAACTAAGAAGAAATAAAGGGCTACCCAACAGTTCTAGAGCTTCCTCACGAGTGCTGCACTCAAGGAGCTCCTTTGTATTAATAAAGCGATTCTCCACCTTAGGCCCCCCATCTTCTTCGTAAATTGGGGTCCGCTCTTGGTCACGCACTGAGCAGGGGAGAAGCCATTGACAAAGCCGGCTAGCTTCTCGTAGATGGCCTTATCATCCTCGTCCAGCAAGTCCGGGTTGGCAAGGTAGTCATCAGTTCCCCGGGGAAAATGATCTCTGCTCCAGCAGAAAGGGAACTTCAACAACCTCCGCCCCTGTATTTTTCCCTGCTCGTCGACAAGGGCTTCCTCGTTCTCATCCGTCGAAACCTCCAAGAGAAACGTGGAGTCTGTGGCCCAACCCGACACGGGCTAGATGATATAGAACATTTCCTTGAAAGTCCTGATGGACTCAAAGAAAGGCTTGAATAACTTTTTCCCCTGCTTCAGGGACACCCATCCGAACTTCCTCCCCGAAACTTGGCGCTGAAGATGGAAAATGGTGAAGAAGAGGGGAATAGTAGCTCCGATCTCCAGATATTTGCACGTCAGCTTGAATGTCCGTGTGAAGGCAATCGAGTTCGGATGAAGTTGTGAGGGTGCCGGGTCCAGATGCCCGAAGACTGCCATTTGAAATTCCGTAAAGGGCAGCCTTAACCCTATATCTTTGAAGACGTACTCGTACATGGGGAACCTTTCCCTGTAAGCCGAGAAAATCTGGTCATTCTGCCCAGGGAAATGAACCTTCCAGTCGCCTTCGGCCCTCACCGTCGTGAAGGCATCTCGGGTGTAAGTTGCGAAGAGGGAGGCATGCTCCCGAGGTTCCACAATACACCACTCCTCCGCGGTATTTCTCGAAATAGATGTTTCGCCAACGTCCCAGGGAGCGGAAGTATCTTCAGTGTCGCTATCGTCCGAGGAGCTCTCCTCGGATAGGTCTCTCAGGATTTCATCCTCAGCTTCGCGAGACATCTCTTTTACCTGAAAAGCAGAGGACAAAAGTAAATTTGATGACAAAGTCAAACCCACCCTTCCACCGCTAGTCAAGTGAAAGGGCGCGCGAAGGCCCGAGGACAACGTCCCCGATCTAATCCCTACTTAAATGGCACATCAACGGCACGAGGAGACACCCATGGAAATCCCTCTAACCCACACGGGGACGTGCTCCTCGGTGCGTTACCCAAAACCTCTGTTAGAGATCCACCGGAAAGCTCTTGAAGTACACCGAAAAACTCATGGATCTCGCCGGCGACGAACTCATCAGTTGTTGCAACAGTGTCAAAATCAGCTTAAGGCCTAAGTTCCTAAGGCTCCGGCGACGCCGACGGCGGCATAAGATGACCTAACCATCGCCAGCCACCAACAGTCACCAGAAACCACCCTACTCTACACTATTTCGCCCTAGCCACATGCTAACTAAGGAAACATGAATAAAAAACACCTACAACAAAGATCAATTAAAGCGACTTATGTGGTCGAGGAAGAGAAATAGAGGGTCGGCGAGTCTGGTCGGGTGCACGTATGATGGTTGAACAGCATTGAACGATGGCGAAAAGTGTAAATGAGCGCGTTCTCCCTCTATTTATAGAAGGGCCAAGGGCACGTGCACGAGCACGCACGGCATAGGGGCATCATCATGACCCTAGCCTAGCCATCATTACACATTAAATATGACACGTGGATCAAGGCGCGTGTGGCACTCCATCCCTTCAAATCCCATCAACCGTTGGGCTCTCCGCAAGCCGGGCACGCCAGACAACGTTATAGGTTTCCCGGGCACAGACTCCCTCGGACACCGCGGAACAACCTTATCTCAATAATCGGTGTCGACCACGCCTAGTCCTCCCCGAGACTACGAGATGCCCTTGAGTCATCACTCCCATGCTCGGGAGCAACAACTTAGGGGGCTCCTGTTTCGGACTGGCTCAATGGCTAGGCATGGCCCAATCCGTTTATGCTCCCAGAACGACCCAATTGCCTAATCCTTGCCAATTAAGGGTAAAGGGAAGCATTTTACCTTTCTACCCCTCTGCTGGGGAAGGCTGGCCGGTTGACCTCCAGGGTCAGTTGCCCCTCTTTAGCATTCATGCCCGTCACGCGCGGTTCTACCATACAGAAACAGTCACGACGCTTGTGCCCGCAACTATGCCCTTGCCCGCGACAACGTCTAGTTACGGGTACCTCTACCCGTCCCAACGGCTAGTTTCTGGCAATTTCCTATTCTTTGGGAACGAGTATCTCACCCCGAAAATAGGGACCAATGGCCAAGCGCTGAGGGAATTATAAAAACCCTTTCATTTGAGAGGGTCAAGTATTCTAAATCATCCTAAGACACACATATTTTGTATTTGCCTTCTTTTCTCCCGATCCTTAATTTAGCATCGGAGTGTCTTGCAGGTACACCCCCATCCTCATATTTCACACCAACATCGTAGACGTAGTCTTTGGCCCACTTCAGGTTCTGATCAGCCGGTAAGATAAAAAACTAACACAACAAGTGTTCTCTCTAGCTCTCTCTCGTTCATGGAACAGGAAACAGAGAAAAAAATTCTTTATCGTCTCCCTCATGATCTCCTCTTTCTCGCTCATGTTTATGCAAAGGGGTGGCCGGCCAGCCTAGTGGCGGCGGCGACACCCCCTCCACCTTTATCTTTATGACTTTTTGCTTTCTCTCAAATAAATTTCTCCCTTGTATCTCTCTCATGCTCACGTTTATGTCTCTCCTCTCAAGAGTAACAAGTGCAAACGACCATAACAAGAGAAAAAAAGAGAACAAAAACATGTAGAGCTCATAAAAAGGAAGAAAAACAAACTACCAATAGTGGCACTAGATGGTTGTTGTTGTTATTTTTTGTGTGAATAGTAAAATCAAGGGAGTATGTTATATGATTATGGTTTATCTGTGGAGAAGATGATATTGTATGTAAGGTTTTTTTTTTTATGAAAGTATGGTCATAGAGTTAGTGGTTTGAGTTGATGATGAAGAGTGATGTGAGGTTTGGTTGGTTTTGAAGTAGAAGTTGTTATGATAAAGGGGTGAAGGTGATGAAGATTATGAAGGTTGTGTTGTTATGTTGTAGTGTTGAGTGGAGTTTGAAGGATATCCACTTGAAGCCTTAGGATCAATCATGCCGATCATATCAACCCCTAATATAGAAAAGGGCCATGGAGAGGATAAAACTTTGAGAAGAGTCGGAGGCACATGAATCTTGTCGGCATAAATATGACATTTGTGAAATTTCCTCATGTATTTGTAACAATTGGATTCCATTGTCATCCAATAATATCCTGCTCTTAACATCTTTCTTGACATTGCATGTCCATTGGCATGAGTTCCAAAGGAGTCTTCATGAATTTCCTTCATCAACAAGTTTGCTTCGTGTCTATCCACGCATCTGAACAAAACCATGTCGAAGTTTCTTTTGTATAACACATCATTGTTTAGGAAGAAGTTGCCATCCAGTCTTTTGAGAGTCTTCCTATCTTTTCTTGATGCCCTAAATGGGTATTCTTTTCTTTGAAGGAAGCACTTGATGTCGTGATACTAGGGTTTGTCATTGATGACTGTCTCTATTGCGAATATGTAAGCGGGCCTATCAAGGCGTGTCACATTAATCTTGGGTACGTCATTCCATTGATTCACAATAATCATGGAGGATAAGGTAGCAAGTGCATCAGCCATGTTGTTATCTTCACGAGGAATGTGATGAAATTCAACATTATGGAAGAAAGGTAACAACCTTCTTGCGTAGTCTTTGTAGGGGATCAATCCAGGTTGACGTGTGTCACATTCTCCTTTGATCTGATTTATAACCATACCAAATTCTCCATACACATTTAGATTCTTTATCCTTAAGTCAATGGCTTCTTCGAGACCCATGATGCAAGCTTCATACTCGGCCTCGTTGTTTATACATTTGAATATCAATCTGGCCGTGAAAGGGATGTGGGTACCATGAGGCATAACAATGATTTCCCCAATTCCATTTCCATAAGCGTTAACAGCTCCGTCGAATATTATACCCCAACGGTGTAACACCCTTAACCCCCGAGAAAATTAATAATAGAATATCAGAGTACAATAAAACATACAACGTTTAGGATGCTACATTCAACCAACACCTGCTCATGCCTATGATATGTAACACATAAATATCACAAATAAAACATACTTAATTAATCTTCATTACGACAACAAAAATTCGACAAAAATATAACATATTTAATACCACATAATCATCATCAAGTAAATAGAGTGGTAACAAATAATAAAACAAATAACGACAAGCGTTCCGAATCCCCAGAGTTACACATCATAGCAGATGCCGACATAACAAAATAAAAGAGAAGACTCCGTCTTCACTAAATCCAACTCCGCACTAATCTTGCTTATCTTTACGTTACCCACACAGAGGTAACATTCAAACAGAAGGGGTGAGATTCTCAAATCAACATAAGAAATGCATAAGATAAGTATGAAAGAACATAATCCATATATAACTCACCCTATCATCACAACATCAACAGAACAGGATGCAATGCAATGAGACCCACGACTTGACTCAATGCATGTGGTACCAATTCGATCCCTTTTTCATGATCATAATTCTCGTAGAAATTTCCATATAAGTCGCTCACACCCCACATGGGAACACAACATCCATGATCGCTCACACCCCACATGGGCACACGATCACCTCAACAACAACAATAACATCGACACGATTCTATCTCAAAGAATCCGGATGAGACACTCACACCCCACATGGGCACACGACTCATCACACTACTTATGCAATATGGCATGCACATAAAGACAACATACAACGACAACAAAATGCATATGACTAAATAATACGCCAGTATATCACACCACAACTGTCCAACACGCAACATATACCTACCAAAACATGCAACAATCACAATCCACCGCTAAAACACACATTAACACAACCGAATTCACCATTTCAACGTGCAACACATAAAAACATCCACGAAAACCTAATTAATGCATCAAATAGTTGGAATTCTGGCATTGAAATAAATTTTAACAAAAATTAGGTGAAACCAGCTTTCCAACGATTCGAACGGCGACTGAAACGGGCCTACGGATCAAAAGATACAATTTTTTTAAGTTTTAGAAGGTTTTGTTCGTCTCAGCTCTGCTCGCCTGATGTTCGCCCAGCGAGGCACTAGCGAATCCACTTTTGCCTGGCGAAATCCCCCTTCGCCTGACGAATTCCCCTTTCGTCCCATGCTCGCCCGGCGAAGTAGAGGCGAATCTTCCTCCCCCATACAAATTCCAGAACCCCTATTTTCACCCCTCGCTCGCCCCTCAGGTTGCCTGGCGACCTTTAAGCAAGGTCACCTTCGCTTGGCGAAACACCCCATTCGCCTGGCGAAACTGCGCAAATCAGCAATCCTGCGATTGCGATTCTGCACTATTCAGACCCCAATCCTTCTCCTATTTCATTCACAATCAGTCCAAAAATTGCACATATGTTCACTGACCATCATACAATTGATTAGAAACACATAACCTATATTTCAACAGGTTAATTTATGCATTTTATTCTCTTATCAAAACCTCCGACACGCAAAAACCCCAATCTCCAAATCAACATAAACCATACTTTAGGGATGATCCTAAAGGTTTATCTACCCTCATACAAATATTATGCAACCCTTAGAAATTAAAGAACCCCACCCTTACTTAGAGTTCTTGACAAAACTTCGGCCTCAACAATGACTTTTCTCTTCCCTTTTGCCCTAGCTCTCCTATTTCTCTTTTCCTTCAAAAACACGTACTGAATGGTTTCTCCTCCCTAATTCCCTTTTTCTATTTTCTATTATTCTATTATTATTATTATTATTATTATTATTAAGATTAATAGCCATTTTGCCCCCTGCCATATAGGCGCTTTTCGAAAAACCCCCTATAAAAAAAACTTGCAAAAAATACCCTAACATTTGAAGATTCTCTCAATTTTGACCTTCATCACATCCAGTCACCAAAAAAGCTGATGTGGCAGCGTTTTTTTAGTGATGTGGAAGGCCATGTTGGTTTTTTATTTTTATTTTGAATTATTTTAATGACACGTTGGCATTTCGTTTTTCATTTATTTTTGGTTTATTTTTAAAAATATGTTAAATGTTCAAAAAATGTTGAAAATGGGAATAGAACCCATGACCTCTTAACACAAAGCACCAATCACTACCACTAGGCTAGAATGCTCATGTTGTAATCTTGTTTCCATTAATTGATGTTAATACATATGTTTTGTTTTTTTACCTTTAATTGATGTTAATATATTATAACTAAATAATATATTTAGTTTTAATTTTTTTTAATGTTAAATATACTGTAGCAATTTTAGTTTATTAAAATGCTACAATTATTAATTTTTCAAATTAGTGTATTTTTACCTTTCGTTTTTTTGTGTATTTTAATTTCGTTTTTTAACATTAGTTTATTAATTTGTGTATTAGTTTCGTTTTTTGTGTAGCATTTTCGTTTTTAATTATATACTAATTTATTTCAAAATTATTTTAACATTAGTTTATTAATAATTCCAGTTTATTAATTTATATTAATAATTTTTAATTTAGTTTAATTTAATTTATATTAAAACGTAAATATTAATTTATATTAATAACGTTAATAATTTAATTCCAGTTTATTAATTATTTTATCATTAGTTTATTAATAATTCCAGTTTATTAATTTATATTAATAACGTTAATAATTTAATTTATTAATTTATACTAATTATTTACAACTGGTATTATTAATAAACTAATGTTAAAATAATTAATAAACTGGAGTTAAATTATTAACGTTATTAATATAAATTAATATTTATGTTTTAATATAAATTAAATTAAACTAAATTAAAAGTTATTAATATAAATTAATAAACTGGAATTATTAATAAATTAATGTTAAAATAATTTTGAAATAAATTAGTATATAATTAAAAACGAAATTGTTACACAAAAAATGAAACTAATACACAAATTAATAAACTAATGTTAAAAAACGAAATTAAAATACACAAAAAAAATGAAAGGTAAAAATACACTAATTTGAAAAATTAATAATTGTAGCATTTTAATAAACTAAAATTGCTACAATATATTTAATATTAAAAAAAATTAAAACTAAATATATTATTTAGTTATAATATATTAACATCAATTAAAGGTAAAAAAACGAAAAATATGTATTAACATCAATTAATAGAAACAAGATTACAACATTAGCATTCTAGCCTAGTGGTACTGATCGGTGCTTTGTGTTGAGAGGTCATTGGTTCTATTTCCATCTCCTACATTTTTTGAAATGAACATTTAACATATTTTTAAAAATAAACCAAAAATAAATGCCAACGTGACATTAAAATAATTCAAAATAAAAATAAAAAACCAACATGGCCTTCCACATCACTAAAAAAAACACTGCCACATCAGCTTTTTGGGTGACTGGATGTGATGAAGGTCAAAATTGAGAGAATCTTCAAATGTTAGGGTATTTTTTGCAAGTATTTTTTATAGTGGGGTTTTTCGAAAAGCGCCTATATGGCAGGGGGCAAAATGTCTATTAACCCTTATTATTATTTCAATATTTTTTTTTTGAATCAAAAGATATAATATTAATTCAAAAAACAATTACAACCCATGGTGATCAATGATCCAACCATCCAAAAGGACTAAAGCTATTCAGTCATTAATATTCTAGCTAAGTGGGGTCTCAACTTGAGATTCCTCCAACCTCTATACACTATGCTATCCTTTATATTTCTTTCTATACATCCTCTATTATTTACACCAGTAAAACAAATTGAATTCCTCATATTCCAAATGGCATAAACTGTTTCTGCACTAGCCATTTTCACTAAGGTGGCTTTCCATCCTTTACCTCTAGTGACCTCATTAAGCCATTCCATGTCTCTATCCCATTGTAATGGACTATGGCTTATACCAATCCAATCTAGCAAGCTTGACCAAATAGGACCTGTAATATCACAAGAAAAGAGAAGGTGATTTATGGTTTCTTCTTCCTTATTGCAAACCACACAAGTGTTCTCAAGAATAATTCCAAACTTTAACATTCTATCCTTTGTGGCAAGTCTTTTATGACATGCCATCCAAAGGCAAAATACAGCTTTAGGACTAGCCTTATTGTATTTAACCATCCTGCTCCAAGGCTCTCTACTTCCATCATCATTCATGCTTTCATAAAACTTAGTAACTCTGAACTTCTTCTTCTGTATTGATTCGTCCCATTCACTCTGCACATTCAGAATTTTCTCTCTTTGTTTCAGGATACCTTTAAACATCCAACTGTCCTGGTTTCTCATACCATATTCCATAATGTTCTCTTTTTTAAGATAGTAGCAATGAACCCATCTTACCCAAAGAGTATCAGCTTTCATATTTAGATTCCATAAGCATTTCATCAGTAAAGCATCATTCCAAGTTCCAAGGTTGATAATTTGCAGCCCACCTTGTTCATAGCTGCGACAGACTTTCTTCCAGGCAATGGGATTTTTTCTGCATTTCTCAGTACTTCCAGCCCACACAAAACCTCTACAAATGGCTTCAATTTTATTAATGACAGTTCTAGGAAGTGGAAATACCTGCATCCAATATTGGACTATGGCTCTAATGATACTTTTAACAAGTTGAACTCTCCCTGCATAGCTGAGTAATTTGGTGGTCCAGTGGTGCATTCTCCCCATAATTTTCTCAATTAGAGGCAGGTAGTGCTTCACATCGAGTCTCTTGCAAGTAAGTGGGACTCCAAGGTATCGAACAGGTAAGCTCCCTTCTTTGTAACCTGTTAACTCCTGCAGCCTAGCCTTCAGTCTGTCATCAATGCCTCCAAAATAGATTTTGCTTTTCGCAGGATTCTCAATCAGCCCAGTGGAGAGAGTAAATTGTTTGAAGGCTCCCTGCATCATGTCAACTGATATAGGGTCTCCTCTGCAGAACATTAAAACATCATCTGCAAAAATCAAAGTGGTTAGCTTCAGCCTTTCACACTTAGCATGATGATTAAAGTTGTGGTCCCTCTGCATTTTGTGCATAACCCTGTTCAGATATTCCATCACAACAACAAACAACATAGGTGATATAGGGTCACCTTGCCTGATCCCCCTCTTGGCTTGTAAAAATTCAGTTTGCTCACCATTCACATTGAATTTGTAAGATACAGTACTCACACATGCCATAATCCATTTGATGAATTGCTTAGGTATCCCAATCTCCTTTAAAATACTCTCCAAGGCCCTCCAATTAATCATATCATAAGCCTTCTGCATATCTACTTGCATCATAACCCTAGGAGTGCCTTTCTGTCTTTTATAACCTTTTAATAACTCATAAGCCAGTAGAATGTGGTTATGGATATTTTGCCCTGGTACAAATGCAGCCTGGTTACTGTCAACAATGATGGGAAGTACTTTACCAAGTCTTTGAGTCATCACCTTGGAAATGATTTTATACACAGTTGTACAGCCAGCAATGGGTCTAAAATCTTTTATATGCATTATTATTTCAATATTATTATTATTATTATTATTATTATTATTATTATTATTATTATTATTTCACTAATTAAATAATAATAACAATATCCTTTAATAATTTAAAATAATAATTTTAACCAAATAACCATTCTCACCACACCACCAATTCTACCTAATTGGTCATACACCCCCAACATCTTGATCCCTACGATTCTAAGGTCACTACCCCATACTAAGGGCAACCCCAAACACAACTATTCACACAAATACTCAACGACATATAATTCCAATTACGAAAAACAATAAAATAAATCAGGGTGTTACAAACGAGATCCTAGCTCTGGTCCTTCATCTAGTAACAGTTCGTCGCAATCCTTCATCTTTAGATACATCACATCTTCATCGGGGAAGTTAAATCTGAGACTCATGATCATCAATAGGTTGGTGGGCCAAATGATCAGCTATAATACTTCCTTTAATAGCTTTCTGAGCGTGGTATTCGATGTCGTATTCTGACAATAACATCTACCAACGGGCAATTCTTCCGGTTAAAGTAGGTTTCTCAAAGATATACTTGATTGGATTCATTTCGGAGATTAACCAAGTGGTATGGAAAATCATAAACTAGCAAAGACGTTTAGCAGCCTAAGCTAAAGTGCAACATGTTTTCTCAAGCATAGAGTATCGAGTCTCACAGTCCGTGAATTTCTTACTCAGGTAGTTAATGACATACTATTTTCTTCCTGTTTTTGTCTTGTTGGCCGAGTACACAGCCCATGGAGTCTTCTAAGACCGTTAAGTATATAATTAGGGGTTTTCCGTCTATTGGAGGAGACAAAATAGGAGGCTTGAGCAGATATTCTTTGATACTTTCAAAAGCGTTTTGGTAATCTTCCGTCCATACACAGCCTTGATCCTTTCGGAGGAGTTTGAAAATTGGTGCACATGTTGCAGTCATGAGGAATATGAACCTTGAAATGAAATTCAAACTTCCAAAGAATCCTCTTACTTGTTTCTCAGTTTTGGGGGAAGGCATTTCTTGAATGGCCTTGACTTTGTCGGGATCAACTTCAATTCCTTTTTGGCTAACAATAAAACCTAAGAGTTTTCCTGAACAAACACCAAATGTCATTTGTTGGGATTCAAGCAGATTTTATGTTTCCTCAGATGCTGGAATAACTTTGATAAGTGTTCCACGTGTTCTTCTTTAGTTCTGGATTTAGCAATTATGTCATTGACATATACTTCAATTTCTTTGTGTATCTTGTCATGAAACAGAGTTGTCATGACTCTTTGGTAAGTTGCACTCGCATCCTTTAAACCAAAAGGCATTACTTTGTAGCAAAATGTTCCCCATGGTGTAATAAATTAAGTTTTCTCCATATCCTCTGGTGCCATTTCGATTTGATTATAACCTGAGAATGCATCTATGAAGGAAAAAACTTTGAACTTCGCAGTGCTATCAATCAACATATCAATGTGCGTTAAGGGAAAGTCATCCTTTGGACTGACTTTGTTTAGATCCCTGTAGTGTACACACATCCTGACTCTGCCATCCTTCTTGGGAACAGGTACTATGTTGGCTAGCCATTGGGGGTATTCTGGAGTGGCAAGGAAGCCTGCATCAATCTGCTTTTGAACTTTTTCCTTAATTTTGATGGCCATATCTGGGTAAGTTCTTCTTAACTTTTGTTTAACTGGAAGACACTCTAGATTTAATGGCAAATGATGTTCCAAAATGTTGGTATCCAACCCTAGCATATCTTGGTAGGACCAAGCAAACACATCTGAAAATTCTTTGAGAAGCTTGATCATACTTTCTCTGACAGTTGTATTGAGTAGTGCTCCAATCTTAACTTCTTTCCTTTCTTCTTCTGAACCTAAATTGACAGTTTCCAACGGCTCTTTGTGGGGTTGAATGGACTCTTCCTCATGTTTGAGTAGTCGGGAGATCTCATCTGGAATTTCTTCATCTTCTTCTTCTTCAACTTCGAATACCGGGAACTCAAAGTTGGGAGAAGGCCTTGGGTTATGTCTTTCAATGGGTTTTTTTATGATTAATCTGCACAACGTGATTTTTCAATTTTAGAAAATAAATCAAAATGCAAGAGTGTGCGTGTGTGTGTTTTTTTTTGAAAATGTTTATTATTCATTTTTGTTTGTTTTAGGATTACCATTTTCCGAAAAAGAAAAAAGTAAAAATAACAATAAATGCGGGAATTTAGAATGACATCTTTATTTATGATTTGCAGATTCTTGAAACACAGGCCTTATAAAACAAAACTCTTCTGCTTTGGGCAAAGCGGAGAGGGGAAATTTAGAGACAAGGGAGGCCCTATAGAACATCTCTTCACCTGGGCAAGGTGAGAGGTCAAAATAAAGACGAGGTATTTACTTTGAGATGTGAACATTCGGGACATCAACAACTATCCAATTATGGTGAACTCCTCTATGTATCACAAAGTCTGGTACATCCCTCCCGGGATTATCTTCATCAATGGTGCTAACTTCTGGTGGTGTTGGGTCAGTAAAGTCTTCTTCCCATGAAGAGTTATTAGAAGAGAGGTCTTCTGATGTTTTTCCGTATGTATTTTCATGTATAGGAGAATCTCCCCATCCAGTTGGTTGGATGTCTTCATACAAGATGTGAGAACTTTCAGGGACAGTATACTTTACTAGGAAATCAAACTTGCCGCTTGGCTATCCCAAGGTATCCTAATTCTCCGAGGAAACTAATGAATCATCTTCTTCAATGGCGTTGATTTCGGTTAGTGCAAAGTTGATAAATTCTTTTCCAGCAATTCTTGCGATTTCATTAAGACGATGTTCGACATTTTCAAGATTTTTCAGATAAGGCCTCCATTCTTTCGGAGGAACAGATGAATCTTTTTTCAGGGCTATTCAGAAGATATGCATTTTCTGGGTGCCTTTGATACCCTGGATCTTTCATGTCAGGCTCCCAAATGGGTAAATCATTCATGGGATCATCCGAGCTATAGTCAAAGTTATTTTTCATCACAGCATCAGCTTCTAATGAATTAGGAGGAGCAAGGCATCCTTCAGTATCATGATTTCTGTAGGCCATCCTGCTGTCTGACTCTGGTATATATCTGAAGTTCTGTTGTGGATTGCAAAAGGGTATGTATGTCTCTTCTTGCAACATATAATCATCATTGTTGAAGTATGATTTCCATTCTTTATCTGGATCGGAAGAAGTGTTCTTAAAGGCATCTCCTACGATGGTGTCCACTTCTTGAGAAATTGGGGTGGAAGAGACCTCCGCTGCGGAAGAAATCTTGAATAGGACGATTAGCTTTGTCCTTCTTCGTAGTCTTGGTGAATGTTTGAGAGAAATAAAGGCCTTCTCTTGCTTTGTTATTGGAAGGAATCACAACTTGTCCCCATCCTTTAGTAGTTCCATTTTCCATTACTCAGAGAGCGTCCTTGTAAGAGGAAATAGATGCTCCTTTTCCTGATTGTCCTTGTAACTCACAGAAAGTGCTTGGAATTGAGTTTCTATGATCTCTTCTGGTTCCAAGTAGGAAAATGATGACATATTGCTTACAATCAAATCTCGTTTGCCACATACTGTAACCAATTTGTTATTTCTTACAAACTTCAGCTTTTCGTGGAGTGTCGAGGTGACTGCTTCTACTTCATGGATCCAAAGACGTCCTAACAAACAACTGTATGCTACTTGGATGTCCATCACCTGAAAGGTGATTTGAAAAGTGTAAGGACCAATGGTTATGGGAAGATCAACTTCGCCAATAACTGTCTTTCTGGATCCGTCAAAAGCTTTGACTACGATCTCACTGCCTCTCATGGGGATACCTTGAAAGGATAATCATAATAGATTTGATTTTGGCATGACATTTAGGGATGAACCAGTGTCTACTAGTACACTAGCTAGAGCATTGTCAATGCAGTTGATTGTGATATTGAGTGCCATGTTATGATTTTTACCCTCCTCTGGGAGCTCTCATCACTGAAGCCTAAGTTATTACAGGCAGTGATGTTAGTAACAATGCTATCAAATTGACCCACTGTCACGTCATGTTCTACGAAGGCTTGTTCCAAAACATTCTGCAGAGCTTCCCCGTGAGCTTCTGAACTTAGTAGAAGAGATAATACAGATATCCGGGAAGGAGTATGCAATAACTGATCCACAATGTTATAGTCACCTTTTGGAATTAGTTTTGAAATCTCATAATTGTTCTTTATAGGCTCTGTGCCACTTGATTGGGCTATCTTCTTATCGGGGACTTCAACTTGAGGTTCCTTCTCCCCAACTATTTCTTCAACTCCTTTTTTTAATACCCGACCACTTCAGGTGACCCGACTTATATCGGTGATGTTGACAATGGATGGCAGTGGAACTTCCTTTCCATCTTCTATCATGGTGCCGTCGTACTTATAAGGAGTAGTTTTCTCCATTTTGTATGGTATTGGACATGGCAAATAAATGACCAAAGGAGTTACGTTGGTCTTACTACTATTATAGGTGACCTCTATTGGTTCGAGTTTTGGGGATATCAAGAATCTTTCTACCGTCAAAAGGGATTTCAACACGCTTTGGTTTACTAAGTAGAGGAATTATGGTGTAAACATCTTCATCGATTCCATAGTCAATGGGCTCTCATTCCTGGAATACTGTGACGACCTTCTGATTTAATAGTCTTTGAATCTCATCCTGGATGAGGAGGCAACCGTGTCGGCTTTTGCGGCGCTTTTTGCAAGTTGAGTGATCATGTTGATTCGGACCAACACAATCAGGTTTATGCAAGCTTTTGACTAATGGTTCTTTGTCATAAATTATGTGTTGTCTTGGGAAACCTTGTACCATATTGATTGAATGATAAACCTCCATTATGCAGGGTATGATCTCTCCTCGGTTTATCTGATTCTGGAGAGCTGCTCGCACGAAGTTGCATCCTTGGTCATTTTCTGAACATATCTCGCAACGTTCATAATTGTAGGGTGGTATACGACCCTGTCCACTCTGTATGCAATGCATCTTAACCAAGTCTGTTTCCAACAAGCGGATATCACAATTTTTATGTCTACTTGGGCTCCCATTAGTTATGTTGATTTAATTCATATTTATGTTACGATATACTGGAAGCCACCAATGGTCCAACATATGTTGAAGAGCTCTTCGTATGACTTGACAACCTTGATTATCTTCTGAGCAGACTTTGCAATTTTGATAGTTGTGTGATGTTAAAAAGCCAAGTCTGACTTGTTTGGCGTGCAATTCTACCAAAATGGTGTTTATAAGGCGGATGTCGAAAATTTGAATCCATTCTGGATCTTCAATCAAGTTCATTTGATAGTTGTTCCTTCCATGATAATCCCGAATCCACCCTAAATCCATTTGACGTTGGAGAGCTTCTTGCACAAAAGAACACCCTTTATTATCCTTTGAACAAATTGAACAACCGTTGTAATCGTACAACGTTAGCTGATGGTGTTGACTCTGTCTGAAGTGCGTTGCCACCAAGTTTACATTCATTAAGTGAATGTCAAAATTTTGAAAAATGCTTGGGCATCCATAAACCATGTTTACTCTACGAATTCTGTGATCTTGGATCCTGCCTAGATCCATTTTCTCTTGAAGGGCTGCCTGTACAATGTTTCACCCTTGGTTGTTCTTGGAACAAATGTTGCATTGATGATAGTTATGAGGTGGCACATGACCGTATCCACTTTGTCTACAATGCATCTTAACCAGATTTGTTTCTAGTAAGCGCACATCATGAATTTGGTAACTGGTGCCAGGACCTTCGTCAATTAAGTTTACAGAAGCTTTCTCATACCGAGGTAACAAATTCCTTTGAACATTCGAATTAGTGTCTTTGAAAGACAAAACTCCATTCTTGACAAGTCTTTGCACATCAGATTTAAACTGAAACAGTTCTCGATGTTATGCCCCAGTGCTCCTTGATGATAAACACATAATTGGTTAGCCTTTAACCAATAATGGGGATTTTCAGGAATGACAGGAGGAGTCCTGGTTTGAATGTGTCCCTTTGCTAGCAAAACTGGGAATAGTTTTGCATATGGCATTGGTATAGGATCAAAACCTCGTGACCTTAAAATACGATTGTTGTTGTTGTATTGCGGGCGAGCCTGCTGAAGAGGCTGTTGTTGCCTTTGCTGATACTGTGGCTGTTGAATTTGCTGATTTTGAGAAATTTGTGGTTGATATGCCTGAACTAGCGCTGAGTTGATAATAGGAGATACCGTCTCTATCTGCCGAGGTTGGTATCTTCATCTCTGTCTACCCTATGAGATAGTGTTGATATCTTGTTATTTCCTCTTTTGGAAAGCGCTTCCATACCTCTTGTTGTTATTTGATGGTTCTGTATCTTTGACCAATCGCCCTTCTCGGATTGCTTCTTCTAGGCATACTCCTATGTTTACCATCTCGGTGAAGTCACTAAGTGCACTTGCGACCATTCGGTCATAATAGAACGAGCTCAAAGTTTTCAGGAATATTTTTGTCATTTCTTTCTCCTTGAGAGGAGGGCAAATCTGGGCGGCAATTTCACGCTATCTTTGAGCGTATTCTTTGAAGCTTTCCTTATTCTTTTGAGACATTGCTCTGAGTTGATCCCTATCAGGCGTCATATCCAAATTGTACTTGTATTACTGAACAAAAGCTGCTCCAAGGTCTCTAAAGATACTGATATTTGAACGGTTTAACCCCATGTACCATTTGAGTGCGACACCAGTTAAACTGTCTTGAATGTAGTGGATCAGTAATTGTTGATTTTCCGTCTCGGTAGACATCTTCTGAGCATAATCATCAAGTGACTTTGAGGGCATGAGTTACTGTCATACCCCAAATTTTGACCACCAAGATTTCCCATCATTATGAGAATAATCACCACAGTATGGATATACCATCATTCCTCATCAATCTCCTCATGGATTATTGATCCTTCACTACAATCAAGGATTAGGGTTTTAACCCCTCTCAGAGCATTTGGACAAAGGATCAATCAAAGAATTGACATGATCTTCAACTTGTCTAGTCTCTCAAACATCCATGAAGGATCAAGGGGTCTCCCATATCAAGAATCAAGCACAAGAATGCAGCATTCCAAGAGGATCAAGCCTCAGGATCACCAGTGTCACCAAATTAGGGTTTTGGCCGACCAAAGCCTCCAGATGAAAATTTACATCTGGGCATGAACCAATACCTCAATTTATGGTCCAATAAACTCAAAAGAATCTCAAGAGCCAATCCACAATGGTAAAATCACCTTTAAATACCATCTATAAAAAAAACCAGGAATTAGGGTTTTTACCTAATTCAACCCTTGAGTTAACTTGTGAAGTAAGACATGACTTGAAGCTTCAAGATGAACTTCAAGGACCTCAAATACATCATATTGATATATCTAAAAGATTTGATTGACTCAAATAGCTTGATTCATAAGCCACAAGAACTCAAAACCATCTGATCACAAATTAGGGTTTCGGGTGAAAAAGTCAACCCTACCATTGACTGTTAACCTACCCATGATTTCAAACCTTGGGGAAGTATCCAAGACATTCCTAAATACCCCTAGAGGCCATCCATGAAGTTTAATTAGGCCCAAGGATTGATTACACAAAAGGATCACAAAATTCAAAATTCATCTGATGAAAAAGTCAACTGTGCCAAAACCAAGTTTGACTTTTGAAATTTTTGGTCAACCAAGGCTTCGTCAACCCTAAAATGATGTTAACATGTGATTTAAATCATAATTCATCAAGAAAAATCAAGAAAATTGAGTTAACTTGTAAAAGGGGCAACCATAGAAAACTTAATTTTTTCTAAGTTATGGAAAAAATGGCTTAGGTACCAACTTTGCAAGGCCATATCTCCCAAACCATAAAGCCTTTTTCTCCCATTCAAAGCTCAAATGAAAGTCCATATGACATACTTTAAAAGTGTCAACTACAATAGATTCCAAATATTCATGGATCATGAGTTATGGATTGATCAAAATCACAAAAACATGAAAATGGCATTTTTTCCAACACTTAGTGAAATTTTCACTAAGTCAGAATCTGTCTTACTTTTTCCAAAATGTAGAGGCATTTTTCATTGTAATGAAAGTTTATTCAAAACCAAAGTTGGACATCATGTTGAAGTAGGATACATCAACTTTCCAAAATGTCCAAGAACTCAATCAAACTCCATTTGAGCTATGAATTATGAATCTCACAAAATGCCTTGATGCAAACTGCCTTCATGACATCATTAGGCAGATTATGTGCATTTCTTGTGCCACACGAGTTCTTTGTTCAAATTTGTCATCTTACCGACTTTGTCATCTTCCCAAATCAATGAGGATCAGATTGAGGCAAGGATTTCTGAACCACCAGCCTTGCAAGTCAAGAAACCATCAATGTTGGCATGTGGGATTCAATGATGAAAAATCCAAAAACTCCAAATTTTGCAAGGAGAATTTAATAGATGCATCAAGCTGCCATGGACTGAGATAAAACCAACTGAATGAGTCAAGATAAACTCCAAGATGAGAAAGCCATAGGCTTGCTCCATTGACTCAATTCAATGGCTAGTGAAGACCAAAGATTCCATTTGATCACCATTGAAGAAAAGCCTGCTGCAGTTGTCATTCACTATTGATGCCAAAACAAACTTGCCACACTATAAATAGAGCTTATTTGTGATCAGTTCAAGTACACCAAAGCCCCCAAACTGAGGCTTTACTCAAAATCACACTTTCACTCCAATTTTGCCTTCTAGCTTAAGTCACCATCAGATTTTGAGATTGAGAGTGATTCAAACCAAACCAACCATATACACACCTCATAAACATCATATGTAGATGATCTAAACACTCACATAACATCTGGAACATCAAATTAATCAAATCACCCTCCAACTTCTCAAGTTCTTGACAGAGTTGCAATTAAGGTACCATATCAAGTTCCAGCCCATTTCAAGTCACTCCAAGCATTCAGACACACTCATTGGCATATAAGGAAGCTATCCAGATCATAGGAACCAACTTATAACATCTCCCTTATTGAATCATGCATCATAAACATATCTTGTGATTACCATTGTGTTTCTGGTTGTTTGTAGATCATTTACCTTCAATCAATTGCTGTTTATGATTCTTATATGAGATTTCATTAAGTTTTGCAATTTTTAGGGTTCATCTGATTTTATCATGTTATCTTTTGATTCAATTAATTTAAACAAAATTGAGTATTGCTATTGCAGTTGTTCAAAAACGCATGATTTTCATATTTGGATCATATGAAATGATTGAGAAACGAGTGAGATAGGAAGCTTCACGCATTTGGCTTAAGGAAGAAGATGAAGTCTGGCACGAAATTTGAATTTGCCACGCACTTTTCATATATTATGTGTTGGTTTGATTTAGTTATAACCAGCACACGCTGGCTCAGTTGGCAAAGGCGTGTTTTGTGAGTTGGAGGGCGAGAGGTCGTTGGTTCAATCCCCACCGATGACCAATTTTTTATCACTTGTCCAATTTCCTTATATTTTTCATATTATTTTCTTAAATGATTTGAAAAATTAATTTCTCTTTGAGTTGTTATGTTTTTGAATTAATTCGTTTTTTTCAAAATTCATAAAAATGGTAAAATATTGTATTTTGCCAAAATTTCACAAAAATATTATTTATTTTATATATTTAATATTTTCATAAAGAATTAATTTTATTTGTTTTTAAACAAATGAAAATATTTCTTTTCTCTTGATTTTTCAAACTCAAATGATTTATAAATCATTCTAGGGATAAAACATGATTTTTCAAACATTTATCCTAGATCATAACTTATTTTTTATACATGTTTGGTAATTTTGATTATTTTAAATAATTTTTATTCAAATAAAAATGTATTTTTCAATCAAACTAGGGTTTTTGATCACTATCACTCTAACAAATCTTTTCAAACACACTTATTTTGGGCCTCAGTCATTGTATAAGATCCACTGCTATTTCAAAAATCTCGGCACAATCGCCAGTTTAAAACAAAATACCCTGGGCCTCTCCTTGAGCTATAAGTCCCATTTCTTTTCTTTTTCAAACTCTTTCGGCCTCTAATAGAGTGTAAGACCTAACCCCCCACCTTGTACATAAATAAATTTAGGCCTCAGATATTGTATAAGTCCCGATCCAGTTCTCAAAATGACAGCCCGATCATTGTATTCCAATGGGCCTCTCTCTAAGTTGTAAGCCCCATCTTTTGTACAAAAATAAACTTTGGGCCTCTAATGGAGTGTAAGACCCAATCCTCTTTGTAAATATAATAACCTTGGGCCACTGTTATGGTATAAGTCCCATAACATCTGTTAATATTATAGTCTGATCAATGTTATCAAATATGTCATATGGGCATCTCTTGTTGAATAAGTCCCAAGCTTCTATTTCAAAACAACTTTCTCTTTTGATTCAAAATCATAATTGTCATCAAAACTTTCTTCAATTTCTTGAACAACTAACAATACAACTATGGAAGCTTGCTCACCTGTAAGTTTTTATTAGCTTTCATTTACATGCTTTATACATATATAACTGCGTTGCTGGAAGCTTGCACACCTGTAAGTCCTTCTTTCATATCCTTTTAAATACTTGTCATATATCAACTGTATATATACTTGTATATCTGCTTAGAGTTTTCCCCGACAACTAAGTCTAGAATTAGGTAAAGCCAGTTGATAACTCTTTCAATACAGTCAAAACTAGTTCCCCATATGACTTTCCAGATACAGTCTTGCCTTCTCTTGGGCTTAAACAATATGGAACAAAGAGAAAGGAATTATTCCCAGTGAAACTTTTCTCAGACTGTCACTATTAGAACGTGTCAAAGAAATTCAGTTTCCCCAGAGAGGATTAATTCCCAGTGAAACTTCTCTTGAATTTCTTCAAACTCTAGAATTGTTCACTAAAGAAAGGATTAATTCCCGGTGAAACCTTTCTTGAACATTCTTAAGTTTGGACCCATAGGCTTCCTAAAAGCATTCCAGCCTCCTCTTGGCCTTTGTACAAGGACCCTCAGGCTTCTTAGAAGTTCTCATGCCTCCTCTTGGGCTTAATACAAGGATCCAAAGACCTCTTAAAGGTATAGGACAAAACCTAGTCATCCTTTGATAGAGCAGTCTTTCTAAGTCAAAACATCAAACTAGTTTAGGGTTGAAACTCATCCCTTAACATAACAGTCTTCTCTTGGGCATCATACAAAGATCATTCATCAGCTGAGAACCAATGTCTTCATACCAGTAGTCTTGGACAGTCTCATTTCCTATTGGATTTCAATGAAACCTTTTTCCTTAAAGAACAGGAAATAACCCTGATCATTCCATCAATCTCCAAATAGAGTTGAAACTTCAACAGGTTTCACAACTCAATCTACCCTTAAAATTTCCCACGCATGGGTCATTTTACTGTCAAAATTCTCAATAAAATCAGAACCTCAAGGTATCTGATATCTCAACTCTTCTGTAAATCCCAGCTAGAGTTGAATTTCCCAATTTAGACCTGTCTTTGGATATCAATAATCCTCAGCAGAAGCTAGCCTCCTCTTAGGCTTTATATAAGAAATTTCCCCAACCAACCTCCTCTTAGCCTTTGTATAATGATTTTTCCTCAACAGTCAGCCTCAATCTTGGGCTTTGTACAAGACATCCCTCAAATATCTCCCTAGTGGAGTCTCGACCCCTTTTGCCTCAATCTTGGGCTTTGTACAAGAAAGATACTCTCTAGCTGAGTCAATTCCCTTTAGCCTTAACCTTGGGGTTTGTACAAGAAACACATAAGTACTCTCCCAAATAGAGTCAAGTCTTTTAGCCCTAGTCTTGGGCTTTGTACAAGACAGATATAAAAATTCCCTAAACAGAGTCATAACCTTTTTAGCCTCAATCTTGGGCTTTGTACAAGACAAATAATCTCCAGCAGAGTCAAACCTCTTTAGCCTTAATCTTGGGCTTTGTACAAGATAGATAAAACCTTTTTTTTTCAAAAGAGTCAATTCTCTTTTATCCTCAATCTTGGGCTTTATACAAGACAGATAAACACTCTCTTGTTGAGTCAATCCTTTAGCCTTCTCTTAGGCTTTGTATAATGATTTCCCTAGTGGAATCCAATCAACCTCTTAGCTTCAACCTTGGGCTTTAATCAAGGCACACAAAAATCAACATCCCCTCAGAGGAAACCAAAATATCCCTGCAGGAAAATATTTCTCTGTATAAATCACAAACCAAAACAGTTAATCAAAACAAATACTAATTCCAGATAATGCTGTAAGTGGCACACTTGTTGATACAAACATCCAAGTTGTCTGTCCATCATTATCCTAGTTAAAACCTCATCTAATTGCTGTAAGTGGCAAGCCTCTGGATACAAACATCTAAGCCAATGTCCCTCTCTTAACATGAGCTCCTAAGGAAAAATAGCATTGCTCACACTAAGTTAAAGTTTCCTCCTTCAAAACAATTCCCCTATAAAGGAAATTATGGCATTGCTGGTCTCCATATACTCCAATTAAAGTAATCCTACTTTATAAATCAATCACCCAAACACTTGTGATAAACAGATGAGATATCTCCCTTTAGAGATGACAAATTCTTTCTCAATTCAAACCTTTTAGCTTCAATCTTGGGCTTTGAACAAGACACAAACAAACAACCTTTAGCTTCAATCTTGGGCTTTGAACAAGACACCAGACATCTTTTCCTTCCTTAGAATAGGAGGAACTACGATCGCTCTAATTTCCCTATACTTCATAACAGGGAATACGTAGGCATAAGATTGCGAAATCTTAGCGAGCACACTAAACAAAAAACCTTAGGTCCCTGACCTTACCAAAACCATCGGAAAACCCAAAAATAACAAAAATACTCTCTCTCTCTCTCTCTCTCAGACAATCCCACAAAAAAGAAACTTTCCCATTTACAAGAAAAACAATCAAGTACAAAGCAGAACTTAAAACTATCATCTCATGGATAACCATGTATAGGATGGGTAACTGACAACTCCCCATTGTATAACCTGACCCCGAACTCTCCAATCTCTCTTAAGCGTTTGTTCAGTTAAACAATCATGTGCAAGGTTAGTTTTAGATAACTTTCCCTTTCCTTTACAGCTTCATGAGATAAATAAGAAATCAGAAAGTACCTGTCAACATTCCTTCCACTGAGGTGAGGAAAGCCCAATTTTGCGATAAGGTGGTCGCGTCACCGACAAAAATCGGTGACTCTGCTGGGGAGTGCCATTAGGATCTGTCTTACCTTGGTCATCATTCGCCCCTATTTTTACACCAACAGAAAAATGGCGACTCTGCTGGGGAATTTACTGTAGGATTATAGTTTTTAAGAGGTTTAGGATGTTAGTTTTAGGAATACTATATACTATATATACTACTTTTCCTACTTGATATCCGTGTTTATTTTTCTGTCAATGGGAATGTGAGTGATGTCGCATCTGGAAAGTTTGAGAAAAACCATAAGATAAGTGATGGCAAAGACAAGGAACATTTATAGGGAGTGATTCTCGAATAAGTTGAACCTGGTAGACCATCGAATCAGTGGAGGTACCCGTGTGATACTATGCTGAACAACCGATTGTTGTGAAAGTAGACGCTATCATAGTGCGGTGACCCGTGAAACTGAGGATTTAGTAGACATTACCCATATGGCCTTTTGGTAGTACGATGGCTATCGGGAATAGTTTATACGTGATACTACACTCAAACTGAGATTTCTTCTGGAATACTATAGCTTGCTCGGGTGAACCAGCTTGCTGTTGTTATCTCCAGATTAAGTTAGTGATTTTTGAGAACCTTAACCCATTCTACAGGTACAAAAATCACCAAAATAGTTCAACCTTTTAGGGATGGGGAGAGCCATGACTCCATGCTTGTGACGCTGAACCTTTGAACCCATGTTTTTTCTATGTTTTTGTGTGCTGCATTCATGCATTCATCTAAAAAACTCTTTACAAACAAGAAAAAAAAATCTTTTTTCAAAATTAAACTAAACAATAAATTGCAAATATCAGAAGGATTGCGTTATGGATTTAGGTAGAAGAAAGACGCACAAGTACACTTTTAAGGCTCCAAAATTAGACGATTTAAGGAAGTTGACAAGGATGATTACCAACCCGGAGGCTTTTAGAGCCAAGCACGGAGGATTGTTGTCTCTGTTAAGGGTCCATGTATTTGAAGGAATTCTGTCTATGCTGATTCAGTTTTACGATCCAGTTTATCACTGTTTCACCTTCCCGGATTACCAACTGACACCAACCCTAGAGGAGTACTCTCACCTGATTGATTTACCAATCACTGACCAAGCTCCCTTTTCTGGACTGGAAGAAATTCCAAAGGAACAAATCATTACAAGAGCAATCTATTTGGATGAATCAGAGGTCAAGTCTCATTTAACCTCTAAAGGAGGAATCCAGGGCTTACTAGCTAAGTTCCTGACGAAGAAAGCCCTATACTTTGCCAGTGTAGGAAACCTAACCGCTTTTGAGGATATCTTTGTTTATTCACCTACGGATTATTCCTCTTTCCCAACATCGACAACTTTGTCGATATCAACGCCATTAAGATATTTCTGATTAGAAACCCTGTACCAACACTGCTCGCAGATGCTTATCATTCTGTACACTTAAGGAATTTGTACGCTGGAGGAATGATCACATGTTGTGTACCCTTGCTTTACAAATGGTTCATTTCCAATCTACCCAAGTCTACTGCATTTTGGGATCATAAGAACACTTTGCGTTGGTCACAGAGAATCATGTCTATCACCAACTCGAACATAGACTGGTCAAATAGGATTTACGAGGGTGTAGAAATCGTTGACAGATGTGGAAATTTCCCTAACATACCCTTCATTGGAACTAAAGGTGGAATTAATTATCATCCAGTTTTAGCTCGCCATCAATTCGAATACCCGATGAGACATATCCCGCGAAATGTTCATCTAGAAGGTCTTTTCTTCAAAGAAGGAGAAAATGACAGAGCACTTAAGAAGGAAATAGTGCATGCCTGGCAACACATTCACAGGAAAGGACGAGAGTCTCTAGGAAAACCAGATTGTATCTCCTTGGAGCCTTATCTCCACTGGGTGAAAGCTAGAACCCTCAAGCTGAGGATTCCTTACCCTCGCCAAGAAGTTTTTCCCCTAAAGGAATCTGCCCTTTATTTCATGTCTGAAACGGAAAAACTCCATGTCACTCTCAACAAAATTCAATGAGAGAAGAATTCTTAGAAAAACAAATACCGAACTCTCAATGTGGAGTGTATCAAAATCCAGAAACTGTTAAAAGAAAAGGATGCTCTTATCGGAATATTAGAGCAACATGCTGTAGAGAGTCGGAAGATCAAAGAAATTTGCTCGCTTATTTCATCTGGAAAAGAGCTTATAACCCGACAACGGTTGAATAACCTCGATAAAAAAAAAGGAAACTACCAGAACAAGCATCTAAGCTCTCTTCAGGGAGGACTCAGGACCCTTAGGCTTAGAATTTTCCTTTTTCCAGCACTTTGTAAAATACTGTACTTTTCTTTGTAACGTACTGAAGTACTTCAATTCAATAAAAAGGGGTCTCCCGTCTCTATATGATATTTGCATTTTATTTAAAGGTTCTTTTTTCTTAAAGCAAAAAACTAAAAAATATGTCATTGCATCCGTCATACTAACATAATGCATTCTCCCGAGTCTCACGCGCTTGTCTCATTTCTAGAGTCAAACTGTCTTACTCATACAATACTCGGGCGAATCGACAAAAGAAAATGGACGATCTCGAGGAAGAGAATAGAGAGCTGAGAGAAGAAATCGACGCTCTAAAGGATGATCTGAAGAAACTTCACAGTGATATGCAGTCCCTGGCAGCAGCTCATGAGCAACTTCAAAAGACTATAATCTCGGAGATCACCTCTACGTCCATGATGGAGACACGTGAGAATCATCCACGGTACAACATGCCCAAGGGTCGACCCTGGGGCATGCCTCTTAACTTTATCCCTGAAGGATACATTCCGTCGGTCTCGGAAGACCCGAAAACGGTAGCAGGAGCCACTGGTCCTGAAGGTTACAAACTTCGGGAAAGTGAAGACGCAAGATTTACGATAGGAATTCCTGAAGGTTACAATCTTCAGGGCTCTGAGGAACCCAGAGTCACGACCGTAATGGCCATACCACAAGCAGTGGTACACACTGTCTTGGGAGGACAGATTCCACAGACGATCTCTGGTGGAAACGAAGATATGTACGAAAAAATGAACGTGTTCCAGGAACAGTTCTTGGAGATGCAAAAGGAATTACATGCCATTCGGGGTCAAGATTTATTTCGAAAGGACGCTGCGGACCTCTGCTTGGTCCCGAATGTCAAAATTCTGCACAAGTTTAAGGTGCCCGACTTTGAGAAGTACAAAGGCAACTCTTGCCCTCAAAGTCATCTGGTGATGTATGCTCGCAAAATTTCTACTCAGACAGAAAATCAACAGCTACTGATCCACTATTTTCAGGAGAGTTTAACCGGTGCCGCTCTCAGATGGTACATGGGTTTAAACCACACTAAGATCAATACTTTTAGAGATCTCGGTGCTGCTTTAGTCCAACAATACAAGTATAACCTAGACATGGCACCAGATAGAGATCAACTCAGAGCGATGTCTCAAAAAGACAAAGAGACATTTAAAGAATACGCTCAAAGATGGCGTGAAATTGCCACCTAGATTTGTCCACCTCTTGAGGAAAAAGAGATGACAAAGATCTTTCTGAAAACCTTAAGCTCATTCTTTTACGACCGAATGGTCGCCAGTGTGCCCAATGATTTCACCGAGATGGTAAACATGGGAGTATGCCTTGAATAGGCAGTCCGGGAAGGAGGGTTAGCCAAAGAGGTTGAACCCTCCAGCGGTACCAAAAGATACGGTAGTGCTTTTCAGAAAAAGAAAGAACAAGAGATCAACAATATCTCCCAAGGAAAGCAAAGGCGGAGATATCAACCAGTAGCGGTGATAACTCCCGCTATCAACCCTGCGCTGGCTCTGATTTATCAGCCTCAGGTTACTCAAAATCAAACTAATCAACAACAATATCAGTAAAGGACTCAACAACCTCTTCAGCAGGCTTGTCCTCAGTATAACAATAACAATCGTGCAACGCAACCACCAGGGTTTGACTCTATATCGATGTTGTACGCGGAAATTTTTCCACTGTTACTGGCCAAGGGGCACGTCCAGACCAAGTCTCCTCTTCCAGTACCGGAAAATCCGCCCTTTTGGTTCAAAGTGGACAAACTTACCCTTACCATCAAGGAGGATTGGGGCACAATATCGAAATCTGTCTCAGTTTCAAATCTGACGTACAGAAACTTGTCAGGAGCGGGGTCTTATCTTTCAAAGATACTAATCCGAATGTTCAGACGAACCCGTTGCCATAACTTGATAAGGCTGCAATATATTTGATAGAGGAAAAATTTAGCCGCTGTATTCAAATTCACGATGTACTCCAGTTGGGGACCAATTTGGTCAGGATGCATTGCAGACAGAGTGGGTACGGTCACGTACTGCCTCACAATTATCACTAGTGTGATATCTGCTCAAATCAAGGGTGTTCTGTAGTACAGTTAGCTCTACAAGAACAGATGAATCTCAGATGGATTCAAGATCATAGAATCCGAGAAGTCAACATGGTTCATTCAAATCCCAACATTGTTCAGAATCACAATATCCTTGCGATGAATGTCAATTTGGTAGCCCTGCACTCAAGGCAAAGTCAATATCATAATCTGCCACGACACGATTATGATGCCTGCCCGATCTGCTCAACAAGTAATCAGGGATGCTCTTTCATACAAGCGGCCCTCCAACGTCAGATAGATCTCAGATGGATCCAGGACTATCAAGAGAGAAATAACCATCAAGATAATATGGTTCAGATATTTGACATACGATTGATGAATATTAGTCAGGTAGAACTACATGCTAAGTAAGTTAGGCTCGGTTTTCTGGCTTCACGTGATTATCAGGACTGTGAAGAATGTCAAGAGGACGAACAAGGCTGTGCGCTTGTCCAACGAACACTTAAACACCTTTTGGACCATTGGTGGCTTCCAATTTACTTGGATAAAGCTACACAACGAATCAGTGTGACCGACGGAAATTCTAGTAGACATCAGAGTCAGGATGTCCGCTCGATGGAAACAGATTTGGTCAAAATGCATTGCATACAAAGTGGACGTGGCCGGGTGCCACCACATAATTATGAATGCTGTAGAGTTTGTTCAGAGAACAACCAAGGGTGTTATCTTGTACGGTCAGCTCTTCAAAATCAGTTGGACCAGAAAGAGATTCGACCATGTTCAAGTTCTGGGTCGATCAACATGATACAAGACTATTTTCCTAATCAAAGCGAAGATATTGTCTTACTTTCCAAGCATGAAATGGCCGAAGACGTTTGCACCATAATTCCTCTATTCAACGAGTCGAAAAATCCTCTTGACAGTAGGAAGATTCTCAACCTCGAACCAATTGAGGCTGCTTATGATGGTCAGAGAAACCAAAAGGCTCCAGTGGTGACCTATTTACCAGGACCAATACCGTACAAGTCTAATAAGGCTATTCCTTACAAGTACGGTGCAAAAACGATGGAAAATGGAAAGGAAACTCCATTACCCTCCGTCGTAAACATTGCCGACATTAGTCGAGTCACACGGAGCAACTGGATCTTCAATAGAGGAGTTGGAGAGCCCGCCAAAGAAAATGAACCTCAAACAGAAGTTCCAAATTAGAAAATCGTACAATCCAGTAATCCCGAACTTTCAAAGAACAACGATGATATGCTGAAGCTCATCCAAAAGATGAGTACAACATTGTAGACCAAATGTTGCAAACTCCATCTAGAATCTCTGTACTATCTCTCCTACTTAGTTCCGAGGCTTACAGGGAAGCTCTGCAGAAAGTTTTAGAATAAACCTACGTGGAATAAGATGTAACTGTAGGACAGTTCGACAATATCATTTCTAACATCACTTCCTGCAATAATTTAGGGTTCAGTGATGAGGAACTACCGGAAGAAGGCAAAAATCATAACATGGCGCTCAACATTACAGTCAACTGTCAGGACGATGCTTTAGCCAGCGTACTGGTTAACACAGGATCATCTCTAAATGTTATGCCAAAGTCAACTTTAACACGACTATCATTTCAAGGAGCTCCGATGAGGGGCAGTGAGATCATTGTCAAAGCATTTGGCGGATCCAAAAAAATAGTTATCGGCAAAATTGATCTTCCTATAACCATTGGTCCTCACACTTTTCAAGTCACTTTCCAGGCCATGGACATTCGGGCAGCTTACAATTGTTTATTAGGAAGACCTTGGATAAACGATGTTGGGGCAGTCACTTCGACACTTCACCAGAAGTTGAAGTTCATTAAGAATGACAAGCTAGTCACACTTTACGGAGAGCAGGCCTTAATCGTGAGCAACTTATCATTATTCTCCTATGTAGAACTATAGGAGGTTGTTGGAACTCAGTTCCAAACACTTTCGGTGAGCAATGAGAATCGACCTGAGAAAGGAACGCCGATTTCCTCATACAAAGACGCTCTCGAAGTACTCAAAAGCGATAACGTAAAAGGATGGGGACAACTTGTGATTCCTATAGATAACAAGACAAAGAAAGGTCTTAGTTTTTCCTCGACCTGTACCCAAACTGCCAAGAAAGACAAAAGTTTTCGTCCCATTCAAGATTTCTTCCTCAGCGGAGGATTCCTTCACCCAGTGTCTCAAGAAGTACACACTATCAATGAGAGTGACTCCTTCGATATGGATGAAGAGTGGAAATCATATCTCAACGAGGACGGTTATTTGTCTCAAGGAGAGGCACATACACCATTTTGCTTTCCCACACAGAGTCCGAGATATATACCGAGATTAGACGTCAAGATGATGTACGGAGATTGTGACCTTGATGGATGTCGTGCTCCACCTAACTCATTAGAAGATGATCCAATGAAAGATAATTTCAACTATGACTATTATGACCCACTGGATGACTTGCCTATCTGGCAGCCATGCCCAGAGGACTTGGGGCAAAAGAGTCAGCCCAATGAGGCATATCAGTTGAGCAACATTGAAAAGAATACATGCATCCCCACCCAGTCATGGGATCATTACTCAGGTTATTCAGAGAACACTCGTCACAACGATGAACCTGCACAGACTGCAGGACAAAAGTTCATCAATTACGCTTTTCCAGAGGTCAACGTCATCGAGGAAGATGACTCCTCTTCTCCTGCTGAAGTTTGGGACACATTAGGACAACCAAGCGGCAAGTATGACTTCTTAGTCAAGTATACTGCTCCTGAATGCTCTCGTATCAAACTCGAAGATATCCAGCCAACAGGATGGGGAGATTCCCTTGAGAACGAGGAAACTATGGAAGATACAACAGAAGAGTTTATTTATGACAACTCTGCATGGGAGGAAGATTCCAATAATCCTAATCCACCAGAAATCAATGTAATTTCTGAGGACAAATCAAGAAAGAGGGTGCCAGAATTTGTGATTCCCCGAGGAGTTCGTCGCCAATGGGTTGCTGTCGATGTCCCAAGAGTCGTCCATAAGTCTAAGTAATTGTCATCTTTGTTTTAATCTTTCACCCTGTAACGCCCCGAAAATCTAAATTAATCATTTATTTATTTATTTAGTTAATTTAGAAGGAAGTAAGAAGTTTTGGTAATTTTGGATCAAAAGAGTATCTGTTTTAATAATTTAATAGAATGAATAATTAATGTATTATTTATACTATTGTTATTATTATTAAAAATAATGGGAAAAGGGACAAGGTGGTCATAAAGGAAAAAGAGTAAGGATAGAAGTGGAAGTTCATAAACTGGGATATTTTGTCTAAAGAGGAGATGACCGATCACTTTTCTAACTGATCGTGTTTTGTGAAGGACATAGAGGGAGAGAAGGAGGAGAACCCTAAGGCTTGAAGGTTGCTGAAGAATCATAGAGAAGGAGGGAAGTTTCTGAATTTCGCTAAGGTATGGGGAGTTTTCATGGTTTATTATAGTTCTATAGGATTTGGTTATGGATAGATTAGGTATTTGTGAATTTTTGGGAAATGGTGGTCTTTGATGATGTAGGATGAGTTAGGGATGATTGATTTCATGAAATATAATGAAATAGAATGTTATGTGTTGATGTATGTGTATTGTGTGAGTCTTTTGGACACATTTTCATATTGTAAAAACTGATTTTTGGGGTAATCGAAGTCAAAAACACAGAAAATCACTTTTTGGGAAAAGTTGGGTTTTGTCGCACCCTGACACGGGCCGTGTCACGCAACACGGGCACCCGTGTCAGCTTTCGGGTTGATGGTGTGTGAAATTTTTTATTAGCAGGTTGCCTGACACGGGCCGTGTCAGCCTACTGTCTGGCTGTAATTTTTTCTGTTTTTAGATTTGTGCTTCAGGGCTTCTGTCACGGGCCGTGTCATAAAACACGAGTGGCGTTGTCAGGCAGCTGTTTTGCTGTTTTTGTTGTGTTCTTGATTATTTCTTGACATTTTCTTGTACTGGTCCTTTGTTGTCGAGTTGGTGTTGATGTAAGATGATAAAACATGATTGTATGATGATTACTTGTTGGATATGAAATGAATGATGCACACGTTGATTTTTTGTTGAATTGAGAAGAATTAGCATCATTGCATTTCATAGCATTTTATGTTGGGACTTCGGTCCATTGGTAGCTTCCATCCCATTGTGCGGATTGAAGCGATACGTTGATTATGTTGTGCTCCTTTTGGAGGGTTGATGGCCAGTGTCCATCCACGTTGAATCGGTACCACATGCATCCTTTGCATTCCATTATAATTGACATTGCATATAAATGATGTTGTTGTTGATGAAGCTACAATATTTTGTTGATAATGCTATGATGTTGCTGTTGACGATACTATGATGTTGTTGTTGTTTTTCTGTTTAATTTCCATGTCCTCATATTATTATAATGAATTGTGATTTCTCACCCTGCCTGCTTGAAAATGTTGCCTCTTATGTGGGTAACTTGCAGATAACCAAGAGTAGGCGTGCGGTGCCGGAGGATTGAGTCTCGGAGCGTCCTTTGGTCATTTTAGTCGTGTTTTAAGTGGTGTCCTGCTCTGTGTGATGTAACATCGGGTTAGGATTAGTTGTGAACCTTGTGTTTCCCTTTGGTTGTATGTTGGAATTTCTTTTTACATCGTTGATGTCATTTTGAATTGGAGGCTTTTATCTTTGAAGTATTTTGTTAACTTGAACTAAAAGTTTGATTCCGCTGCGTAGTTGTTAATTTATGTTAATGATGAATGAATAACTCGTGTGACGGGACAAGACAATGATTTTGAATGTTGTTTGAATATATGTGGCACCTTTCTTGCTCATTTTACTCTGATAATATTAAGTGTTTTTCCTAAAATTGTATGTGGGGTATAAGGGTGTTACATTAGTGGTATCAGAGTAGGTCGGTCCGTCCGGCCAAGTTGTCGAGTCGTAGTTTGTTTAACAATCGAGCATTGTTAACTAGTTCTAACTTTTGTTTGTGTTGAAATGACAAGCTTGTCATACCCCAAATTTTGACCACTAAGATTTCCCATCATTGTGCAAATCATCATCACAATATGGATGAACCATCATGCCTCATCAAATGCCTCAAGGGTTGTGGAGCATTTACTACAATCAAGATTAGGGTTTTAAGCCCTCTCAAAGCATTAGACAAAGGATCAATCAAGGATTGACATGATCTTCAACTTGTCTAACGTCTCAAACATCCACAATGGATCAAAAGGACTCCCACTTCAAGGATCAAGCACAAGCCTGCTCCCTTCTAAGTGGATCAAGTCTCAAGATCGACAGTGTCACCAAATTAGGGTTTTGGTCGACCAGGGCCTCCAGATGGAAAAATTCCTCTGGGCACAAGCCAATGATCCAAAACATAACCTAATATACTTCATGGAACCTCATGAACCCAACCATCAAGTCAATTTGACCTCAGGGGATGCATTCACTAAAAATCAGGAATTAGGGTTTCTTGACCTAATTCACCCCTAAGTTAACTTTTAGGGAAAATCATGAGCCAAGACCTCAAGAGAAGGTTTGAGGGTCTCTAATATACCATATTGATCCATTTGGAACAATGTATTAATCCAAGAAGTTTGAGCAACAAGTCTCAATTTCATCTGCACCACAATTAGGGTTTTAATGAAAAAGTCAACTGTAACTTTGACTTTTGACTAGGAAATGCTCCCAAACCCTAGGACATGACTCAATGTACCCCATGACACCCATGGAACATGTCCATCAAGTTTGATTTAGGTCAAGGACATGATTTCCTGAAGAATTGCATAGTTTGGAATTCATCTGATAAAAAGACAACTGTGCACAAAAGTCAACTTTGACTTTTTGAGATTTTTCACCAAAATGGATTTTTAACCCTAAAATGATGTTAATGCATAATTTGAATCATCATTCATCAAGAAAAATCAAGAACAGTTGGATAACTTGTAAAAGGGGTAACCATAAAAACTTAGAAAATTTTCTAAGTTAAAAATAAAGTGGCAAGGGTACCAACTTTGAAGGATCATAACTCCTAAACCACAAAGCCATTTTTCCTCATCCAAATATGGACTTGTAGCCCTCATTACCCTCTACAAAAACTTCAACTAGACCTAATTCCAATTCATTAAGGATTTTGAGTTATTGAGTGATCAAAATGGCTGAAAAATAAAAATGTCACTTTTTCCAACACTTAGTGAAATTTTCACTAAGTCCAAATCTGTCTTCATTTTTTTTCCAAATGTAGGGAGATTTTTCACTTGGATTCAAAAGAGATCAAAACCAAACATGTTCAAACAGTTGTTATATCATGTAAGGGCTTTCCAAAATGGCCAAGAACATTGCCAAATTCCATTTGGGCTATGAGTCATGACATTGGCAAGTTGCCTTGCTGAAATCTGCCAAGGCAAGGCAGAATTTGCATTTTTGGTCGATTTGCCAAAATCAGCCAAATCCAAATGCTCCTATCCACTTGGACCCCTCAGGGGATTGAATCTAAAGGGGACAATCACTGAGCCAAGCCTCCAAAGTCTTTGGAACAAGAAATAGCATGTTGAACCTAGAATGGCCAAAATAGGGACAAGACTTCAATTTTGGAATTAGGCATTCAATGGAAGCATCAAGGTGGCATGGACTGAGCCATTCCCAACTGAATTCAGTCAAGACTTATCCAAGACCAAGGGAACCACAGCCCTGTGCCCTAACCTCTAGTCAATGGCTAGAGAAGACTTGGATTTCCATTGGACAACATTGGCCAAACCTCTGCTGCAGTTGCCATTCACTGTGGATCCCAAAACAAACTTGCTCTACTATAAATAGAGCTCATTTGTGCTCAGTTTGAGGACACCAAAGCCATCAAACAGATGCTTTCCTCAAAATCTCTTCTTTCACCTCAAATTTGCCTTCCAAAGCAAGTAATTCTGAGTTTTTGAGTTAGAGAGTAATTCCATCACAATCAATCACACACACACACCTCATATATATCATATGTAAGCTGTGCAAACTATCACAAGTGGCCTGTAATCACAAAATCACAAAGTCACATCTCAAAACCTCAAAATAGGCCTTTTGGTGCATTTTTCAAGCCATGTCTTGATTCAGTCACTTTCCAAACCAGATAAAACCTCAAACACACTCCAAATATCATCCTTGAACTGTCCCAAATGGTTCCCAACATCTGGAACACCATTTGAGGAAGTTGCTATTTTGGTCACTTTTAACCCCTTTTGCAAGAAAGGGACTGTTTGTGTTTTTGCAGGTACCAGTCAATTCCAATCATCCTAAAAGCATCCTAGGGATCATTTGAGGTGGTTCAAAGCATACAACCATATCTGGAGCAAGAGGTTTGGCAGATTGCAGAGAAAACTCCAAAATCCCAAAGAAGGGTAAGCCTCTCAACTTGCCCTCACCAAAACATGTGTGCATTTGAAGTCCACTGAGTATGCATATCTTATACATGTCATATGTGTTGTGTTTATGCCAATTAATCATGTAAGTAATGCCTGTATCAAAGTGTAGCATAGAAAATGCAATTATAGGCCATTTTCAAAACCATTATCGGGTTTTGAGGAGGGAGTGTGATCTGAAAAAACCACCACCACCGTTGGATTCCTTGTGAAATTCTGGCCCAGTTACACATAAATTTTGTCTCCAACCATTAAGAATTGAGAAAGTTATGACCTTCACGTTTTTGAGCCAAAACATTCCTTGGGCAAGCCAAAACCAAGGCATGACTTGTATATTTGTTGTTTTGTTTCAAGCAATGGATGTATCACCACCCCAGTGGTAAGGCGCGTGCCTTGTATGCTTGAGGTCATGGGTTCAAACCCCACCCATGCCATTTTGTGATTTTTCACATTTTTGCTATTTTTCCAACTATTTTCATGTTTTGTTAATTATTTGGGAAATTAATAACTCTTTCAATTTTAATTATTTTTTATTGGTTCTTTTTGCAAAAAATCACAAAAATGTTGAAATATTTTATTCCACAAAAAAATTAAGTTATATTATTTATTTAATATAATTAGTATTTTTGTGAATAAATTCACTTTTATTTGTTTTTAAAACATTTTGAAATGAATATTCATCTTGAAAAATCAAGACCAAATGAGTTTTAGTATCTCTTGTGATTTATACCTCATTTTTCAAACCTTAAACAAAAATCACAAGTAGTTTATTCAAACCTATTTGGTATTTTTCATTTGATTTTCTTTAAATATTAACTTTTAAAGAATAAAATTAGGGTTTCTTTGATTTTCACTCCAACAAATCATTGTCAAACACTCATGGGCCTCTAATAGAGTGTAACACCCAATCCTTTTTTGACCAAATCATTTTTGGGCCTCAGTGTATTGTATAAGCCCCGATACCGTCAAAAAACAAACGGCGCGGTCGTCGCCTTTTCAAAAACAAACCTGGGCCTACCCTCGAGTAGTAAGACCCATTTCTTTTCTTTAAACTTTTTTGGGCCTCTATTAGAGTGTAAGACCCAACCCCCTTTTAACCAAAACAATTTTGGGCCTCACCTATTGTATAAGTCCCTCTGCGTTAAAAGAAAACCTCGGCGCGATCTCCATTTTTAAACGAAAAATCAACTGGGCCTACCCTCGTGTTATAAGCCCCACTCTTTTTCTTTAAAACTTTTTGGGCCTCTTGAGAGAGTGTAAGACCCATCCCTTTGTACAGAAAACCTTTCGGGCCTCAGTCACTTGTATAAGTCCCTCTGTACAAATTCAAACAGTGCGCTCACTGATAAAACCCTAGGCCTCTCCTTGAGCTGTAAGCCCCAAATCATTCTTTTTCAAAGCACTTTCTCCTTTGATTTTGAATATACTGTTGTTTTTAATCTTTCTTTATTGAACAACTAACCAAACAACATGGAAGCTCTACAACCGAGTAAGTGTTTACCCGCTTTCATTTATCGCTTTCATATATATATAACTGTCTTGTGGGGCTGTTTCGCTGTAAGTCTTCTTTCATAAACTCATATCAACTGTGTAATAATAGTATAGATATTTAGAGTTTCCCCGGCAACTACGTCTAGCACTAGTTAAAGCCCGTTGATCACTCTTAGAAATAGTCTAAACTAGATCCCCATAGGATTACCAGACACAGTCTTCCCTCCTCTTGGGGTTAAACAATATGGAGACATGAAAGGCAGCATTCTCAGTGAACCCTTTCATAGACTGTCACTCATAGAAGTTGTCAAAGAAACTCTATTCCCCAGAGATGATCTCTTCTCTGTGAATTGCATCTCTTGAGTTTCTTCCAAATTCTCGGACTTTCCTGACTTTGATCTATTCTCGGTGAATAGCATTGCCTTGAATTTCTCGGGGTTTGGGGACCCACAGGCTTCTTAAAAGCACTTGTCAAGAAACTCTACTCCCCAGGGATGATCTTTTCTCCGTGAATGGCATCTCTTGAGTTTCTTCCAAATTCTCGAACTTTCCTGACTTGATCTATTCCTTGTGAATAGCTTGCCTTGAATTTCTTGGGGTTTGGGGACCCATCAGCTTCTTAAAAGCAACCCCGCCTCCTCTTGGGCTTAGTACAAGGACCCTACGGCTTCTTAAAAGTATTCACAACCTCCTCTTAGGCTTTGTATAATGATCTCTTCCTCCGGGAATGACAGCCTTCTCTTGGGCTTAATACAAGGACCCGTCGGCTTCTTAAAAGTCTCTAGCCTCCTCTTGGGCTTCGTACAAATTATCCCGACGACCTCCTAGAGGTATAGGAATAGAACTTAGTCATCTTCATAGAACAGTCCTGTCATAGAGTCTACTACTGTTTCTCAAAGCATGGTACAAAAGATAAAACTCTAGACCTGGACAGTCTAATCTCCTTGAGTCTCAAAGACATTCTCAAGTGACCCCTTCGTTAAATAGGAAGGAAACCCGCAGACTCGGACAGTCTCAATACCCTTTGGATTTCCCACTTCCTTAAAGAATGGGAACAACCCGGATCCTTGAATCAAATCCTTGAGTACAGTGTTGCTCACATAAGAACTGATTTTCTCTTCAAAATCAGTATACTGGACCTGTCACTTAACTGAAACAATTACCTTAGCCTCCTCTTGGGCTTTGTACAATGATTCTCCCCAGCGGAGTCAAACAACGTTTAGCCTCTCTCTCGGGCTTTGTATGAGACACATAAGAAACTCCCTCGTTGAATAAATCACCCTTTTCTCCTCCATCTCGGGCTTCGTACGAGATACAAAGACTCTCTTGTTGAGTCAAACCTTGTAGCCTCCATCTCGGGCTTCGTACGAGATACAAAGACTCTCTTGTTGAGTCAAACTTTTAGCCTCCATCTCAGGCTTTGTACGAGATACAAAAAAAACTCTCTTGTTGAGTATAAAAGACTCTCTTGTTGAGTCAAACATCTTCAGCCTCTATCTCGGGCTTCGTACGAGATACAAAAACACTCTCTTATTGAGTATAAAAGACTCTCTTGTTGAGTCGAACTTTCAGCCTTCATCTCGGGCTTCATACGAGATACAAAATCACTCTCTTGTTAAGTATAAAAGATTCTCCTGTTGAGTCAACCCTTTTAGACTCTCTCTCGAGCTTCGTACGAGACACGTAAAAACTCCCTCTTGTTGGGCCAATAGCCTCCTCTTAGGCTTTGTATAAGAAAACCACTGGTTGATCCAATCAACCTTTTAGCATCAAAGCTGTGCCTCGTTCACAGTATACAAACATCAACAACTCCTTCCCCCTCATCTAATCGCTGTAAGCGGCAAGCCTCTGGATTATTTACATCCATGCCACTGTCCCTCTTTTAGCATGAAAAATTCCTAAGGAAAGATGGCATTGCTCTTCACTGAGTTAAAGTCTTCTCCTTCAGGGTAAAATTCCCTATAAAGGAAATTATGGCATTGCCGGATTCATAAATCCCGGTTAAAGTAATTCTCCTTTATAAACAGTTGTGACATACAACCCCCTCTTTAGAGATGACAAATTCTCTCTAAAGACAACACCCTTTTAGCTTCATATCTTGGGCTTTGAACAAGATACAAATAGAATTTTCAGCTTCACATCTTGGGTTTTGAACAAGATACAAATCACCTTTCGCTTCACGTCTTGGGGTTTGAACAAGACACCAAAAACACCCATTTCCTCCCATAGAATAGGAGGAACTACGAACGCTCTGATTTCCCTATTTCGATAAACGGGAATACGTAGGCATAAGATCGAAAGAAAAGATCTTAGCGACCACACTAAACAAAAACCCAAAATCCCATATCTCCATCAATCAAAAGCAGTAATTCAAAAGCATCAGTCCTAACATCCTAATCCTTGTTCCCCGCCAGAAACATTCTGTCGAAATGAAAAGAAAGAAAACTAGTATTGGCGAAAATACAAATAACCAGTACAAAGGCCCCCCCACATTGATAGCATCTGTAACCTAACAGACCGCTGTATAAACTCAGTATGCAAAGCAGGGTTAATTGGAGACATCTATTTCCCTTCCTTATTCAGCTCACAATAGGATAAAAAATGAATCGACCTGTAGTAAGCTCAAACCGCAGAGAGCGACCAGCGCTTAAGAACCGCGTCCAAAATCGCTCTTTACAGAAAAATGGCACCCACCGTGGGGCCTTTCAAAGTTAGATCTAGGCACGGTCTTACTTCTCTTCACTTATGTGAAAACCACAGATTGGGGCTTCCGCCGGGGAACCCATTTTCTGTCAGGAACTTAGGATTCATAGCTTTAAAGGTCTAGGATGTTTAGGACAAATATATATACCGCTTTTCCTAATTGCTATACGTGTTTATTTTTCTGCTAATGGGAATGCGGGTGATGCCGTATGTGGAAAGATTGAGTATACACTTAAGATAAGTGATGGCGACGAGGTCGACCATCAACCTCAGTGGAGGCTGACCAATGCAACCCATTCTCTCACCTAGACAATGGGCCGATTGTTAAGTCTGAGAAGCTGAGGAGCCAAACCCTTTCGTAGTGCGGAAACTATCGGGAATAGTTGTTACGCGATACTACCCTCATTTGAGGCTGGTGATCTATTCTCGGTGAATGGACTTACTCTAAGATTGCTCTACAACTCGCTGGCGATCCGCTTGTTGTTTTACTTTCCTGGGAGGAGCTGATGATAATAAGTACAGGTACAAAAATCACCCAAGTATAAACCTTTGGGGATGGGTAGAGCCTTGACTTCATGACAACGACCCTTTGACCCCATGTTTTTTCTATGTTTTTGTGTGCTGCATTCATGCATTCATTTAAAAAAACATTAAAACATTCGAAAAATTATTCTCTTCTAGTCTCTCTGTTTTTCAAATTAAACTAAGACTGTGATTGCAAATATCAGAGAAGAGGATTACGCTAATGGATTTCGGTAGAAGGAGAACTCATACGTATACCTTCAAGGTTCCAAAATTACAGGATTTGAGAAGGTTAGCAAGGATGATCACTAACCCTGAGGCTTTCAGAGCCAAGCACGGAGGTCTGTTACCACTGTTAAGAGTCCATGTGATTAAGGGAATCATGGATGCGCTCATTCAGTGTTACGATCCGGTTTATCACTGTTTCACATTACCGGATTACCAGCTTGCACCAACGCTGGAGGAGTATTCTCATCTGATTGATTTACATATCACTGATCGAGCTCCATTTTCTGGACTGGAAGAAATTCCAAAGAATCAGACCATTACAAGAGCAATTCATTTGGACGAGTCTGAGGTCAGGACTCACATGACTACCAAGGGTGGCATCCAAGGTTTGCCAGCCCAGTTCTTGACAAAGAAAGCCCTGTATTTTGCCAGTATAGGAAACAGGGCTGCTTTTGAAAGCATCTTTATTTTACTCACATACAGGTTATTTTTGTTTCCCAACATTAATAACTTCGTCGATATCAACACTTTTAAGGTTTTTCTCATTGGAAACCCTGTGCCGACTTTGCTCGTAGATGCGTATCATTCTGTACACTTGGGAAATTTGTACAGTAGAGGGGAGATCATATGCTGTGTACCTCTGCTTTATAAATGGTTTATCTCCCACTTGCCCAAGTCTGCTGCTTTTTGGGATTGTAAGAGTGCCTTACGTTGGTCGCAGAAGATCATGTCTCTTACCAACTCTGATATAGATTGGTGTAATAGGATTTATGAGGGAATTAGGATCATTGACCATTGTGGAAACTTCCCCAATGTACCCCTTATAGGAACTAAGGGAGGAATCAACTACCATCCGATATTGGTTCTTCGTCAATTTGGGTACCCGGTGAGACACATCCCACTGAGTGTTCATCTGGAAGGTCTTTTCTTCAAGGAAGGAGAAAGTGACAGAGCACTAAAGATGGAAATAGTGCACGCTTGGAAACATGTTCATTGGAAAGGACGAGAGTCTCTGGGAAAACCAGACTGTATCTCAGTGGAGCCTTATCTCCATTGGGTACAAACTAGAGCTCTCAAGCTAAAGATGCATTATCCTCGTCATGGAGTTCTTCCGCCGAGGGAATCTGTCATGTATTTCATGACGGAAACTGAAAAGCTTCAGGTTACTCTCAACAAAGTTCAAAAGGAGAGGAGGTCTTGGAAGAACAAGTATCGCACCCTCGACGTAGAGTGCATCAAAATATAGCAATTACTGAAAGAGAAAGATGCTCTGATTGAAATTTTGGAGCAACATGGTGTGGATAATCAAGATGACCAAAGGAATTTGCTCGCTCTTTTCACTTGGCAAAGGAATGACAACCCGACAATGGCTCAAGATCCCCGGTCAAAGAAAAGGAAGATACCAAAATCAGCACCCGATTTCTCTTCAGAGAGGACTCGGGACCCATTAGCTTAGGTTTCTGTTTCCGCATCTTGTAATCTACTGTATTTCCATTTCTGTAATCCTTCGAATTCAATAAAAAGGGGGTTCCCCACTGTTTGATATTTGCAATCTAATTGTCGAAGTTTATTTTGATTAAACCAAAGAACAATTAATATAATCATTGCATTCATCATTCTCACATCGCGTATTCTTCTTACCTATGAATCTCACACTTGTGTCTCGGTTCTAGAGTCAAACTGTCTCATTCGTACAATACTCGGGCCAATCGTCAGAAAAAGATGGATGATCTCGAGGAAGAGAACAGAGAGTTGAAAAAAGAGATCGACGCTCTAAGAGAGGATATGAGAAAGCTTCGTAACGACATGCAAGCCATGGCAGAAGCTCAGCTACAACGAATTGTGATCTCAGAGATCACCTCAACGCCCATAGTGGAGAAGTATGATCCTAGGTATCAGATACCAAAAGATCATCCTTGGGGCTTGCCTGTTAACTATATCCCAGAAGGATATGTTCTGCCGATCACTGAAGATCAGGGAATCACAACAGAAGCCGCTGGGCCTGAAGGTTACAAACTTCTGGAAAGCGAAGATGTTAGGGGCATACTGAAGACTCCTGAAGGTTACAAACTTCGGGAAACGCCAAGATTCGCTACCATAGTCACGGTACCACCCCTTGTGGTGCACACTATCCCGGAAGGACAGATTCCACCAATACCTGTTGGTAAAAAGGAAACTATGTTCGATAGAATGGATGAATTCCAGGAACAGTTCTTGGAAATGCAGAAGGAGCTGCAAGCCATTCGCGGTCAGGATTTATTTGGAAAGGACGCCGCAGACCTTTGTCTGGTCCCCAATGTGAAAGTCCCGCACAAATTCCAAGTGCCTGACTTTGAAAAATACAAGGGTAACTCTTGCCCTCAAAGCCATCTGGTGATGTACGCTCGGCGGATGTCAGCTCAGACGGAGAATCAGGACCTACTGATTCACTACTTTCAAGATAGTTTAACCGGTGCCGCACTCAAATGGTACATGGGTTTAAACCGTACTGCGATCAGTACATTTAGAGATCTTGGTACTGCCTTCGTCCAACAATACAAATACAATTTGGACATGGCACCCGACAGGGATCAGCTCAGATCGATGTCGCAAAAGGACAAGGAAACCTTTAAGGAGTATGCTCAAAGGTGGCGTGAAATTGCCGCTCAAATTTGTCCGCCTCTTGAGGAAAAAGAGATGACAAAGATCTTCTTAAAGACCTTAAGCTCATTTTATTATGACTGAATGGTTGCTAGTGCACCCAGTGATTTCACCGAGATGGTGGGCATGGGCGTACGTCTTGAGGAAGCAGTCCGAGAAGGACGTTTGGTAAAGGACACTGGATTGACGAGCGGTACTAAAAAATACGGTAGTGCTCTCCCAAAGAAAAAAGAGCAAGATATTGGGAATATCTCTCTCGGAAAGCAAAGGCGACGTTATCAGCCGGTAGCAGCTGTAATTCCTGCTATCAGCCCTACGCCTATTCCTACATATCAACCTCAGGTTGCGCAGAGCCAACCTGATCAGCAAAGGATACAACAGCCTCTTCAGCAGGCTCGTCCTCCATATAACAACAACCGTACAACACAGCCACTAGGATTTGATCCTATACCCGTGACGTACGCAGAGCTGTTTCCATTACTGCTAGCCAAGGGGCAAATTCAGACTAAGTCCCCTCTTGCAGTACCAGAAAATCCACCTTTTTGGTTTAAGGTGGATCAAACTTGCCCTTATCATCAAGGAGGTTCAGGGCATAACATAGAGGCTTGCCTCAATTTCAAGTCCGACGTGCAAAATCTTGTTAGGAGCGGGGTCTTATCTTTCAAGGATACAAATCCTAATGTTCTTACGAACCCGCTGCCTCAACATGACGAGGCTGCAGTCAACTTGATAGAAGGAGAGATTAATGACTTCTATAAAATTCACGATGTACTCTTGTTGAAAACCAATCTGGTCAAGATGCATTGTAGACAGAGTGGATATGGCCATGTGCCACCTCATAACTATCACCAGTGTGATATCTGCTCTAAAGACAACCAAGGATGTTCTATAGTGCAAACAGCTCTATAGGAACAGATGGATCTCGGATGGATCCAAGAGCACCGAGTTCGTGGAGTTAACATGGTCTACATGAATTCTAACGTCATTCAGAACCACGACATCCATGCGATGAATGCCAACTTGGTGGCAATGCACTCAAGGCAAATCCAGTATCATAATCTGCCACGACACGATTACAGTTCCTGTCTGACTTGCTTGATAAACAAACAAGGATGCTCTTTCATACAAGAGGCCCTCCAGCATCAGATGGATCTTGGATGGATCCAAGACTACCATGATAGGAACCCTTATCAGATCAACATGGTTCAGATCTTCGATATTCGCGTGATGAATACCAACCTGGTAGAGTTACATGCTGAACAGGTCCGACTCGGATTCTTAATATCACATGACTATCAAAGCTGTAAAGTAGGTTGCAAAAACGATCGAGGTTGTACCCTTGTCCAGGAGGTGCTTCAGCACTTGTTAAATCATTGGTGGATGCCAATCTATATGGATGAAGATACTCAGCAAATTAATATCAGTAACAGGAATCCTACTCGACGTCAAAGTCAGGATGTCCGATCAGTGGAAGCTAACCTAGTGAGGTTACATTGTATTCAAAGTGGGTGTGGCCAGGTGCCACTACACAATTATGACCGTTGTAGCGTCTGTTCAGAAAGTAACCAAGGGTGTTACCTTGTGAGAGCAGCTCTTCAGGGTCAGGTGGATCATGGAGAGATTCGTCCATATCCGGGTTCTAGACCCATCAACTAGACGCCGAATTACCTTGCCGATCAAGTTGAGGATGTTGTCACCATCTCTGGTCATCACAGGACCAGGGATGTTTTTGCCATTATCCCTCTACTTGACGAATCTAAGGTTCCCAACTGGGAACGGATCGAGATTACTTATGATGGTCAGAAAAATCAGAAGGTTCCCATAGTCATATATCTACCGGGACCATTACCGTATGAATCAACTAAGGCTATCCCTTACAAATACGGTGCGACAACAATTGAGAATGGAAAGGAAATTCCATTACCCTCCGTCGTGAATATTGCAGACATCAGTCGTGTAACACGGAGTGGTAGAATCTTTAACCGAGGGGTTGGGGAACCTAACAAAGAAAAGGAACTTCAGACGGAAGCTTCTGATCCACCAGTCGGTCAATCCAGTAATCCCGACCTTTCGAAAAATGATGATGAGATATTGAAGCTCATCCAAAGGAGTGAATACAACATTGTTGATCAGCTGTTACAAACTCCTTCAAAGATCTCTGTGTTATCACTGTTACTCAGTTCAGAAGCCCATAGGGAGGCTCTACAGAAAGTCTTGGAGCAAGCCTTTGTGGAACAGGACGTAACAATCAGACTGTTCGATAGCATTGTCTCTAACATCACTTCCTGCAATAATTTGGGATTTAGTGATGAGGAATTACCCGAAGAGGGTCGCCGTCATAACATGGCGCTCAACATTACAGTTAACTGCCAGGACGATGCTTTAGCCAGCGTACTGGTAGACACAGGGTCAACCCTAAATGTTATGCCGAAGTCCACTTTGATGCAATTATCATTCAAAGGCCCTCCGATGAGAGTCAGCGAGGTCGTCGTCAAAGCATTCGACGAATCCAGAAAAACGGTTATCGGCGAAGTTGGTCTTCCCATGACTATTGGTCCTCACACTTTCCAAGTCACTTTCTAGGTCATGGACATCCGGGTAACATACAGTTGTTTATTAGGAAGACCTTGGATATATCAGGCTGGAGCGGTCACTTCGACCCTCCACCAAAAGCTAAAGTTCGTTTAGAACGATCAACTTGTCACAGTCTGTGGAGAACAGGCCTTGCTTGTGAGTAACTTGTCATCATATACTGGTATAGAACCCGAGGAGGTTATTGGAACGCAGTTCCAAGCACTGTCGGTGAGTAAGTACAATCAATACCGAGGGGGAACCTCGATTTCTTCATACAAAGATGCTATCAAAGCGGTCGAGAGTACCGATACAACCGGATGGGGACAGCTTGTCATTCCTATTGACAATAAAACAAAGAAGGGTCTTAGTTTTTCTGCAACCTGTACCCCGACAGCTGCCAACGATGAAAGTCTTCATCCCCTTCAAAACTTCTTCCACAGTGGAGGTTTCCTTCACCTTGTGTCTCAGACAGTTCATGCTATCAATGAGGAAGATCCCTCTGACACAGATGAAGAATGGAAGTCCTACCTTAACAAGGACGGTTACATGTCTCAGGAAGAGGTGCCTATGCCTTTTTGCTTTCCTACAGAAAGTCCGAGATTTATACCAAGATCAGATGTCGAAATAATCTACGGGGATTGTGATCCGGAAGGATACCGTGCTCCGTCGAATTCATTAGAGGAAGACACTCCGATGAAAGACAATTTTGACTACAACTACTATGGCCCAATGGATGGTCTGCCAATGTGGCAACCTTATCCAGGAAACTTGGGGCAAGAAAGTCATCCGAGTAATGAAACTCAGCTGAGCGTCATTGAACAGAATACCTGTGTCCCCACCATGTCATGGGATCAACACTCAAGTCATTCAGAAACTACTCAACATGAAGATAATTCGCAATGTTTGCAGGACTTGAATTCATCAACTATGCTTTTCCCGAGGTCAACGTCATCGAGAGGGATGACTCCTCCAGTTCCAAAGAAGATTGGGACACTCTGGGAGAACCAAGTGGAAAATACGACTATATGGTCAAGTACACCGCTCCCGAAAGCTCTCGTATCAGGCTCGAAGATATCCAGCCAACTGGATGGGGAAATACAGCTGAGAGTACAAATACTCTGCAAAATGCAACTGAGGAATTCTCCTACGACAATTCTGCCTGGGAGACAGATTCCAATGATCCTGCTCCACCAGAAATCAGCGTCATTTCTGAAGACAAATCAAGGAAGGTGCCAGACTTTGTGATTCACCAAGGAGTTCGCTGCCAATGGGTTGCTGTCGATGTTTCGAAGGTTGTCCGTCAGTCAAAGTAATTGCCGTATTTAACCTTTCACACTGCCCAGGTGAAACAGATGTTTTGATAGGGCTCGCTTTCTGTAAATATCCCTCTTCTCTTTGCCCAAAGCGACAGAGTTTTGTTTTATAGGGCTGTAGTTTCAAGATTCGACTTGTTCATTAATAAAATAACGTCGTTCTGTAATTTCTGCATTAATTGCTGTTTTCTCTTTTTGCTTTTCTCAGAAAATGGTAATCCTAAAAAACATGTAAAAATAAAAACAAGCAGTAATAAAAATAAAACACTGCACACACTTTTGCATTTTCCTCTATCTCTTCTAAACACGAATCATCACGTCGTGCAGATTGCTTGTTTTAAACCCCGTTGAAACATACGATCCGAGGCCTTCTCCCAACTTTGAGTTCCCGGTATTCGAGGCTGAAGAAGAAAATGACAACGAAATTCCAGAAGAGATCTCCCAATTACTCAGACGAGAGGAAAGGTCCATTGAACCTCACAAAGAACCGTTGGAAACGGTAAACTTGGGTTCAGAGAAAGAGAGAAAAGAAAACAGGATTGGGGCACTGCTCAGTCCAACTGCCAGAGAGAGTTTGATAAAGCTTCTCAAAGAATTCCCCGATGTGTTCGCTTGGTCCTATCAGGACATGCCAGGGTTGGATACTAGCATCGTGGAACATCACTTACCGTTGAGATCGGAATGTCCGCCAGTAAAGCAGAGGTTGAGACGGACTCACCCGGACATGGCTATCAAAATCAAAGAGGAGGTACAGAAACAGATTAACGCGGGTTTCCTCGCTACATCAGAATACCCTCAATGGTTAGCCAACATAGTACCTGTTCCCAAAAAGGACGGAAAGGTCAGAATGTGTGTAGATTACAGAGATCTAAACAAGGCAAGTCCAAAGGACGACTTTCCTTTACCATACATTGACATGCTGGTAGACAGTACAACAAAGTTCAAAGTTTTCTCCTTCATGGATGGATTCTCGGGCTATAATCAGATCAAAATGGCGCCAGAAGACATGGAGAAAACTTCATTTATCACCCCGTGGGGTACCTTTTGCTACAAGGTAATGCCGTTCGGTTTGAAGAATGCCGGGGCAACCTATCAAAGGGCCATGACTACTCTGTTTCATGACATGATACACAAAGAAATCGAGGTATATGTCGATGATATGATTGCTAAATCTAGAACAGAAGAGGAGCATGTGACCCACCTGTCAAAACTATTCGAGCGGTTAAGAAAGTACAAACTCCGCTTGAATCCCAACAAATGCACGTTCGGTGTCCGTTCAGGGAAACTACTAGGGTTCATCGTCAGCCAGAAGGGAATTGAGGTTGATCCTGACAAGGTCAAGGCCATTTAAGAAATGCCTTCTCCGAAAACCGAAAAACAAGTTAGAGGATTCCTGGGACGTTTGAACTACATCTCCAGATTCATATTCCTTATGACCGCGACATGTGCGCCGATTTTCAAATTACTGAAAAAGAACCAGGATTACGTTTGGTCAGAAGATTGCCAAACCGCCTTCGACAGTATTAAGGAATATCTGTTGAATCCGCCGATTCTATCACCTCCAGTGGAAGGAAGACCACTGATCATTTACCTCACAGTCCTAGAGGACTCGATGGGATGTGTACTTGGCCAACAAGACGAAACTAAAAGGAAAGAGTCTGCCATCTACTATCTAAGCAAGAAATTCACTGACTGCGATACTCGGTACACGATGCTCGATAAAACTTGTTGTGCTTTGGCTTGGGCAGCCAAACGTCTTCGCCAGTACATGATTCGTCATACTACTTGGTTGGTCTCCGAAATGGATCTAATCAAGTACGTTTTCGAGAAACCTGCTCTCACGGGAAGAATTGCCCGTTGGCAGATGCTGTTATCAGAATATGACATAGAGTACCACACTCAGAAAGCCGTTAAGGGAAGTATTTTAGCCGATTATTTGGCTCATCAATCGATTGAAGATCAAGAATCAATCGTGTTTGACTTCCCAGACGAAGATGTCATGTATTTAAAAATGAAAGATTGCGATGAACCGTTACCTAGTGAAGGGCCAGAACCAGGTTCCCAATGGGGACTTATCTTTGACGGAGCCGTTAATCATTATGGAAACGGAATTAGGGCAATCATTGTTACCCCTCAGGGTACCCACATTCCTTTCACTGCCAGACTTACGTTCAAATGTACGAACAATGAGGCCGAATACGAAGCTTGTATTATGGGTCTCGAGGAAGCAATTGATTTAAGGATCAAAAACTTGGACGTATACGGCGACTCAACCCTGGTTATCAATCAGATAAAAGGAGATTGGAACACATACCAATCAGGACTGATTCCTTACAAAGATTACGCAAAAAGGTTGCTACCTTTCTTCAACAGAGTTGAGTTTCATCACATCCCTCGTAAGGAGAATCACATGGTTGATGCATTAGCCACTATCTCTTCCATGATCACTGTAGGTCAATGGAATGATATACCTAAGATTGACATCATGCGCCTTGAAAGGCCCGCTTACATCTTCACGATTGAAGCAGTCATAGACGACAAACCTTGGTATCATGATATCAAATGCTTCCTTCAGAAACAAGAGTACCCACCTGGGGCACTAAGGAAGGATAGAAAAACCCTCAGAAGATTGGCTGGAAACTTCTTCCTGAGCGGTGACACTCTTTATAAGAGGAATTTTGACATGGTCTTGCTCCGATGCATAGACAGACTAGAAGCAGACATGCTTATGAAAGAAATTCATGAAGGATCCTTTAGCACCCATGCCAATGGACACGCAATGGCGAGAAAAATTCTAAGAGCATGGTACTACTGGTTGACCATGGAATCCGACAGCTACAAGTACATGAGGAGGTGTCACAAGTGTCAGATATACTCCGACAAAATTCATGTATCGCCATCACATCTCAAAGTTCTTTCTTCCCCGTGGCCTTTTTCCTTATGGGGAATCGACATGATTGGCTTGATTGAACCCAAGGCTTCAAACGGACATCGGTTCATCCTGGTAGCCATTGACTACTTCACCAAGTGGGTCGAAGCAGCGTCATTCGCCAATGTAACCCGGCAAGTGGTGGTTCGATTTATCAAAAATAATATCATCTGCCGTTATGGTGTTCCAAGCGAGATCATTACTGATAATGGATCTAACTTGAACAATAAGATGATGAAAGAGTTGTGTGTAGAGTTCAAGATCGAACACCATAACTCATCTCCCTATCGACCCAAGATGAACGGAGCGGTAGAAGTGGCTAACAAGAACATCAAGAAGATCGTTCAAAAGATGGTCGTAACCTACAAATATTGGCATGAGATGCTACCCTTTGCTCTTCACGGTTATCGCACATCTGTCCGCACTTCAACAGGGGCAACCCCTTTCTCTCTAGTATATGGCATGGAGGCAGTTCTCCCCATAGAAGTAGAGATCCCATCAATCCGGGTATTGATGGAAGCGAAGCTCACCGAAGCTGAATGGTGTCAAAGTCGACACGACGAACTGAATCTGATCGAAGAAAAACGAATCACGGCACTATGCCACGGTCAGTTGTATCAGCAAAGAATGAAGAAAGCCTTTGACAAAAGGGTTCGACCCCGTGTCTTCAGAAAAGGAGACCTCGTGCTCAAGAAGATACAATCGTTTCTCATTGACTCTCGGGGCAAGTGGGCCCCGAATTATGATGGCCCCTATGTGGTCAAGAAAGCTTTCTCAGGCGGTGCCTTGAGACTTGCAACCATGGACGGAGAGGAATTTTCCTACCCCACGAATGTTGACGTAGTCAAGAAATACTTCGCCTAAAAAAAAACAACGTCTCGGTGGATTGAAAACCCGAAAGGGCGGTCCAGGCAAAAGTTAGAGACATATAAAAAATCATCCCGGTGGATTGGAAACATCAAAGTACAATCCAGGCAAAAATTAGGGATAATGGTAAGTAACTATGTTCAACAGAGGCAAGTCCCTCAGCAGCAGTTACATCATCCATCGGAGGAAAACTCCAGTCAAGGTCATCTTCGACAGAAGCTCAGGATGCCCCGAATTCAAAGTTGGTAGAAGGATAGTGGTCATTATGTTTCAACATAGCCCTTTTCCCTATAAATTACCATTTTCAAACTTTGTATATACTCTTAGGAATCACGCGTTTGGCTGATCTCCACCTTATCAATAAAATTTGAGCCCTTGTGCTTTTGTTTGTAATTCTTATTTGTTTTAGCTTTACAGAACGACGATGTTAACATGATTAACGATTCTTGAAATAAAACAAAAATGAATTTACTTGTTAAAACTTTTTTTGCTTTTAAGATAAAGTCGACAATTTCTTTTGACTATTGAACATCAAAGGAACATCAACCGCTTCTTCAGAAGTAAGCGAACTTCAAAGTGCAGAATCAAAGTACTCCTTCTACGCCAGTGCGCCTGAATGAAGGATCAACAGTGTCAGATGCAACTATTCCATCTGACATCTTCGGCCGAGTTCTTACCTCCTAAGCCCGACCAACATAGCTCCCGACAGGGACTATTTCTCCTAAGCAAGGTGGAGTTGCCATCTTGAATCAGCGATATTTCTACACGCCCCGCGATGGCCGAGTATCCAGTCGTGTTCATCCGTCAAGTTGTATGTCGTGTCAGTTTTGTCAGCATAAACATACATACATCATGCATTATTGATTTGCATTCACATTTCATATTGCATCACTATCACTCTAGTCAGTCTTGTCCCTTAGAGATAGGAGTTCTCTCAATCAAGTCGTCAGTTCTTGCCTCGTCAGGAAACGCTGTGTTTGAATAATCTCCCTCCAGGTTATTTCTGGAATGAAGTTGGTCCTTGACCACTTTGATAACTTGAACCTCTGAAAAGCCAGAGGAACCTGCAGTTAACACCACTCTTCGCCATTGAAGATGATATCCTTGCTTCCCCGGATTAAGGAAAATCCACAGGGAAGACCCCTTAATCAGAGATTGGCAGCATGCCAGTTTCGCTCCGAAAAGATTGCTGATGAAAAGGTCATCGGCACCTCAAAATTGGAGCCCATCATATGGCATTTCTCCAGGAAGATCCCGAGAAAAGTATGATGTAAGATCCCAAGCGACAGCAGTCTCCCAAGAGACCTGCTTTCCCCCAATAGAAACAAATGGCGTCTCCAAACAGAGAAGTTTGTGCACCTCTACAACTCAGACGATTGGGTTCCCCAGCAAGTCTGACATCATTCTTTTTCCGTCAAATGGCATCTCCCCAGGAAAATTCGGCGAGAAGTTTGAGGAAAACCGCTACGCATAACATCCCTTGTCAATTAAGTTTATTGACAAAAGAAACTAAGACCAGTTCCTTGGTAGGAAACCAGGATCGAGGGGAAGTTTAAATCAGAAACTAAGACCAGTTCCTGGGTAGGAAACCAGGATCGAGGGGAAGTTTGTTTCCGCAACTGAGACCAGTTCCTTGGTAAAAAACCAAGATCGAGGGGAAGTTGACTAAAACTAAGACCAGTTCCTTGGATGAAGACCAGGATCGAGGGGAAGTTTTACCTTTTCTAAGCATCATTGCTTAGCAAAAGAAGATGAATGTGCAAGCTACCATTCATAAACACCATCAAAATTTTGGGTATTCCGATATTTAATCCTCTTGCACCCCGAATGCCCTAATACCTTCGTCATTCACACCTTCGGGACCAAGAAGATTAAATAGGGGCATCTGTCATACCCCAAATTTTGACCACTAAGATTTCCCATAATCGTGCAAATCATCATTACAATATGGATGAACCATCATGCCTCATCAAATGCCTCAAGGGTTGTGGAGCATTCACTACAATCAAGATTAGGGTTTTAAGCCCTCTCAAAGCCTTAGACAAAGGATCAATCAAGGATTGACATGATCTTCAACTTGTCTAACCTCTCAAACATCCACAATGGATCAAAAGGACTCCCACTTCAAGGATCAAGCACAAGGCTGCTCCCTTCTAAGTGGATCAAGTCTCAAGATCGATAGTGTCACCAAATTAGGGTTTTCGTCGACCAGGGCCTCCAGATGGAAAAATTCCTCTGGGCACAAGCCAATGATCCAAAACATAACCTAATATACTTCATGGAACCTCATGAACCCAATCATCAAGTCAATTTGACCTCAGGGGATGCATTCACTAAAAATCAGGAATTAGGGTTTCTTGACCTAATTCACCCCTAAGTTGACTTTTAGGGCAAATCATGAGCCAAGAACTCAAGAGAGGGTTTGAGGGTCTCTAATATACCATATTGATCCATTTGGAACAATGGATTAATCCAAGAAGTTTGAGCAACAAGTCTCAATTTCATCTGCACCACAATTAGGGTTTTAATGAAAAAGTCAACTGTAACTTTGACTTTTGACCAGGACATGCTCCAAAACCCTAGGACATGACTCAATGTACCCCATGACACCCATGGAACATGTCCATCAAGTTTGATTTAGGTCAAGGACATGATTTCCTGAAGAATTGCACAGTTTGGAATTCATCTGATAAAAAGTCAACTGTGCACAAAAGTCAACTTTGACTTTTTGAGATTTTTCACCAAAATGGATTTTTAACCCTAAAATGATGTTAATGCATGACTTGAATCATCATTCATCAAGAAAAATCAAGAAAAGTTGGATAACTTGTAAAAGGGGTAACCATAAAAACTTAGAAAATTTGCTAAGTTAAAAATAAAGTGGCAAGGGTACCAACTTTGAAGGATCATAACTCCTAAACCACAAAGCCATTTTTCCTCATCCTAATATGGATTTGTAGCCCTCATTACCCTCTACAAAAACTTCAACTAGACCTAAGTCCAATTCATTAAGGATTTTGAGTTATGGAGTGATCAAAATGGCTGAAAAATGAAAATGTCACTTTTTCCAACACTTAGTGAAATTTTCACTAAGTCCAAATCTGTCTTCATTTTTTTCCAAATGTAGGGGGATTTTTCACTTGGATTCAAAAGAGATCAAAACCAAACATGTTCAAACAGTTGTTGTATCATGTAAGGGCTTTCAAAAATGGACAAGAACATTGCCAAATTTCATTTGGGCTATGAGTTATGACATTGGCAAGTTGCCTTGCTGAAATCTGCCAAGGCAAGGCAGAAATTGCATTTTTGGTCGATTTTCCAAAATCAGCCAAATCCAAATGCTCCTATCCACTTGGACCCCTTAGGGGATTGAATCTAAAGGGGACAATCACTGAGCCAAGCCTCCAAAGTCTTTGGAACAAGAAATAGCATGTTGAACCTAGAATGGCCAAAATAGGGACAAGACTTCAATTTTGGAATTAGGCATTCAATGGAAGCATCAAGGTGGCATGGACTGAGCCATTCTCAACTGAATTCAGTCAAGACTTATCCAAGACTAAGGGAACCACAACCCTGTGCCCTAACCTCTAGTCAATGGCCAGAGAAGACTTGGATTTCCATTGGACAACATTGGCCAAACCTCTGCTGCAGTTGCCATTCACTGTGGATCCCAAAACAAACTTGCTCTACTATAAATAGAGCTCATTTGTGCTCAATTTGAGGACACCAAAGCCATCAAACAGATGCTTTCCTCAAAATCTCTTCTTTCACCTCAAATTTGCCTTCTAAAGCAAGTAATTCTGAGTTTTTGAGTTAGAGAGCAATTCCATCACAATCAATCATACACACACCTCATATATATCATATGTAAGTTGTGCAAACTATCACAAGTGACCTGTAATCATAAAATCACAAAGTCACCTCTCAAAACCTCAAAATAGGCCTTTTGGTGCATTTTTCAAGCCATGTCTTGATTCAGTCACTTTCGAAACCAGATAAAACCTCAAACACACTCCAAATATCATCCTTGAACTGTCCCAAATGGTTCCCAACATCTGGAACACCATTTGAGGAAGTTGCTATTTTGGTCACTTTTAACCCCTTTTGCAAGAAAGGGGCTGTTTGTGTTTTTGCAGGTACCAGTCAATTCCAATCATCCTAAAAGCATCCTAGGGATCATTTGAGGTGGTTCATAGCATAAAACCATATATGGAGCAAGAGGTTTGGCAGATTGCAGAGAAAACTCCAAAATCCCAAAGAAGGGTAAGCCTCTCAACTTGCCCTCACTAAAACATGTGTGCATTTGAAGTCCACTGAGTATGCATCTCTTATACATGTCATATGTGTTGTGTTTATGCCAATTGATCATGTAATTCATGCATGTATCAAAGTGTAGCATAGAAAATGCTATTATAGGCCATTTTCAAAACCATTATCGGGTTTTGAGGAGGGAGTGTGATCTGAAAAAACCACCACCACCATTGGATTCCTTGTGAAATTCTGGCCCAGATAGATATAAATTTTGTCTCCGACCATTAAGAATTGAGAAAGTTATGACCTTCACGTTTTTGAGCCAAAACTTGCCTTGGGCAAGCCAAAACCAAGGCATGACTTGTATATTTGTTGTTTTGTTTCAAGCAATGGATGTATCACCACCCCAGTGGTAAGGCGCGCGCCTTGTATGCTTGAGGTCATGGGTTCAAACCCCACCCATGCCATTTTGTGATTTTTCACATTTTTGCTATTTTTCCAACTATTTTCATGTTTTGTGAATTATTTGGGAAATTAATAACTATTTCAATTTTAATTATTTTTGATTGTTTCTTTTTGCAAAAAATCAAAAAAACGTTGAAATATTTTATTCCACAAAAAAATTAAGTTTATATTATTTATTTAATATAATTAGTATTTTTGTGAATAAATTCACTTTTATTTGTTTTTAAAACATTTTGAAATGAATATTCATCTTGAAAAATCAAGACCAAATGAGTTTTAGTATCTCTTGTGATTTATACCTCATTTTTCAAACCTTAAACAAAAATCACAAGTAGTTTATTCAAACCTATTTGGTATTTTTCATTTGATTTTCTTTAAATATTAACTTTTAAAGAATAAAATTAGGGTTTCTTTTATTTTCACTCCAACAAATCATTGTCAAACACTCATGGGCCTCTAATAGAGTGTAAGACCCAATCTTTTTTTGACCAAATCATTTTTGGGCCTCAGTGTATTGTATAAGCCCCGATACCGTCAAAAAACAAACGGCGCGGTCGTCGCCTTTTCAAAAACAAACCTGGGCCTACCCTCGAGTAGTAAGACCCATTTCTTTTCTTCAAAATTTTTTGGGCCTCTATTAGAGTGTAAGACCCAACCCCCTTTTAAACAAAACAATTTTGGGCCTCACCTATTGTATAAGTCCCTCTGCGTTAAAAGAAAACCTCGGCGCGATCGCCATTTTTAAACGAAAAATCAACTGGGCCTACCCTCGTGTTATAAGCCCCACTCTTTTTCTTTAAAACTTTTTGGGCCTCTTGAGAGAGTGTAAGACCCGTCCCTTTATACAGAAAACCTTTCGGGCCTCAGTCACTTGTATAAGTCCCTCTGTACAAATTCAAACAGTGCGCTCACTGATAAAACCCTGGGCCTCTCCTTAAGCTGTAAGCCCCAAATATTTCTTTTTCAAAACACTTTCTCCTTTGAATTTGAATATACTGTTGTTTTCAATCTTTCTTTGTTGAACAACTAACCAAACAGCATGGAAGCTCTACAACCGAGTAAGTGTTTACCCGCTTTCATTTACCGTTTTCATATATATATATATATATATATATATATAACTGTATTGTGGGGCTGTTTCGTTGTAAGTCTTCTTTCATAAACTCATATCAACTGTGTAATAATAGTATAGATATTTAGAGTTTCCCCGGCAACTATGTCTAGCACTAGTTAAAGCCCGTTGATCACTCTTAGAAATAGTCTAAACTAGATCCCCATAGGATTACCAGACACAGTCTTCCCTCCTCTTGGGGTTAAACAATATGGAGACATGAAAGGCAGCATTCTCAGTGAACCCTTTCATAGACTGTCACTCATAGAAGTTATCAAAGAAACTCTATTCCCTAGAGATGATCTCTTCTCCGTGAATTGCATCTCTTGAGTTTCTTCCAAATTCTCGAACTTTCCTGACTTTGATCTATTCTCGGTGAATAGCATTGCCTTGAATTTCTCGGGGTTTGGGGACCCACAGGCTTATTAAAAGCACTTGTTAAGAAACTCTACTCCCTAGGGATGATCTTTTCTCCGTGAATGGTATCTCTTGAGTTTCTTCCAAATTCTCGAACTTTCCTGACTTGATCTATTCCTTGTGAATAGCTTGCCTTGAATTTCTCGGGGTTTGGGGACCCATCGGCTTCTTAAAAGCAACCCCGCCTCCTCTTGGGCCTAGTACAAGGACCCTACGGCCTCTTAGAAGTATTCACAGCCTCCTCTTAGGCTTCGTATAATAATCTCTTCCTCCGGGAATGATAGCCATCTCTTGGGCTTAATACAAGGACCCGCCGGCTTCTTAAAAGTCTCTAGCCTCCTCTTGGGCTTCGTACAAATTGTCCCGACGACCTCCTAGAGGTATAGGAACAGAACTTAGTCATCTTCCTAGAACAGTCCCGTCATAGAGTCTACTACTGTTTCTCAAAGCATGGTACAAAAGATAAAACTCTAGACCTGGACAGTCTAATCTCCTTGAGTCTCAAAGACATTCTCAAGTGACCCCTTCGTTAAATAGGAAGGAAACTGCAGACTCGGACAATCTCAATACCCTTTGGATTTCCCACTTCCTTAAAGAACGGGAACAACCCGGATCCTTGAATCAAATCCTTGAGTACAGTGTTGCTCACATAAGAACTGATTTTCTCTTCAAAATCAGTATACTGGACCTGTCACTTAACTGAAACAGTTACCTTAGCCTCCTCTTGGGCTTTGTACAATGATTCTCCCCAGCGGAGTCAAACAACGTTTAGCCTCTCTCTCGGGCTTTGTACGAGACACATAAGAAACTCCCTCGTTGAGTCAATCACCCCTTTTGCCTCCATCTCGGGCTTCGTACGTGATACAAAGACTCTCTTGTTGAGTCAAACCTTGTAGCCTCCATCTCAGGCTTCGTACGAGATACAAAGACTCTCTTGTTGAGTCAAACTTTTAGCCTCCATCTCAGGCTTTGTACGAGATACAAAAAACACTCTCTTGTTGAGTATAAAAGACTCTCTTGTTGAGTCAAACATCTTCAGCCTCCATCTCGGGCTTCGTACGAGATACAAAAACACTATCTTGTTGAGTATAAAAGACTCTCTTATTGAGTCAAACTTTCAGCCTCCATCTCGGGCTTTATACAAGATACAAAATCACTCTCTTGTTGAGTATAAAATATTCTCCTGTTGAGTCAACCCTTTTAGCCTCTCTCTCGAGCTTCGTACGAGACACATAAAAACTCCCTCTTGTTGGGCCAATAGCCTCCTCTTAGGCTTTGTATAAGAAAACCACTGGTTGATCCAATCAACCTTTTAGCATCAAAGTTGTGCCTCGTTCACAGTATACAAACATCAACAACGCCTTCCCCCTCATCTAATCGCTGTAAGCGGCAAGCCTCTAGATTATTTACATCCATGCCACTGTCCCTCTTTTAGCATGAAAAATTCCTAAGGAAAGATGGCATTGCTCTACATTGAGTTAAAGTCTTCTCCTTCAGGGTAAAATCCCCTATAAAGGAAATTATGGCATTGCTGGATTCACAAATCCCGGTTAAAGTAATTCTCCTTTATAAACAGTTGTGACATACAACCCCCTCTTTAGAGATGACAAATTCTCTCTAAAGACAACACCCTTTTAGCTTCATATCTTGGGCTTTGAACAAGATACAAATAAACTTTTTAGCTTCACATCTTGGGCTTTGAACAAGATACAAATCACCTTTCGCTTCACGTCTTGGGCATTGAACAAGACACCAAAAACACCCATTTCCTCCCGTAGAATAGGAGGAACTACGAACGCTCTAATTTCCCTGTTTCGGTAAAAGGGAATACGTAGGCATAAGATCAAAAGAAAAGATCTTAGCGAGCACACTAAACAAAAACCCAAAATCCCATATCTCTATCAATCAAAAGCAGTAATTCAAAAGCATCAGTCCTAACATCCTAATCCTTGTTCCCCGCCAGAAACATTCTGTCGAAATGAAAAGAAAGAAAACCAGTATTGGCGAAAATACAAATAACCAGTACAAAGGCCCCCCACATTGATAGCATCTGTAACCTAACAGACCGCTGTTTAAACTCAGTATGCAAAGCAGGGTTAATTGGAGACATCAATTTCCCTTCCTTATTCAGCACATAATAGGATAAAAAATGAATCGACCTGTAGTAAGATCAAACCGCAGAGAGCGACCAGCGCTTAAGAACCACGTCCAAAATCGCTCGCTACAAAGTTGAGATGGCTGGAAGGAACGATGCTGCAATTGCTGTTGCATTGGAAGCATGGCTTAGGCTTTGCAGAATCAGCCGAACGCTGACGAGAATGCTGGATCCCGCAGTTTGGAAACTTTTCAGAGGGAGAATCCGCCTACCTTCAAGGGCAAGTATGATCCTGATGGAGCATTGGATTGGTTGAAAGAGATGGAGACAATCTTCCGTGTGATGGACTGCACTCCAGCGCAGAAGGTTCGATATGGGATGCATATGCTAGCATTCGAGGCTGATGACTGGTGGCTAGAGATTCGTCAGAGGTTGGAAACTGCAGGTGAAGGTATCACTTGGGATGTGTTCCAAAGAGAGTTCCTGAGGAAGTATTATCCAGAGGATGTTCGTGGTAAGAAGCAAATCGAGTTTCTCGAGCTGAAGCAAGGGAACATGTCGGTTACTGATTATGCTGCAAAGTTCTTTGAATTGGCTAAGTTTTATCACCACTATAACGATGATGATGCTGAGTTTTCAAAATGCATCAAGTTTGAGAGTGGGTTGTGCCCAGAGATCAAGAAGGCAGTTGGATATCAGAAGATTCATAATTTTGCTGATTTGATTGATAGTTGCAGAATTTTTGAAGAGGATAACAATGCTCATTATAAAATCATTAATGAGAGGAAGAGCAAGCACCAACAAAATCGTGGCAAACCTTATGACGCTCCAGCTAGGAAAGGTAAACAGAAAGTGGTTGATGGCAAGAGGACTAGTGGGGGAGATGCTCTTGCTGGCATAACTTATTTCAAATGTGGGAAACCTGGTCAAAAGAGTAATGCGTGTACTGCTGAAGTGAAGAGGTGTTTCCGTTGTGGTAAGACTAGGCATGCCATATCTGAGTGCAAGCATAAAGAGATGGTTTGTTTCAACTGTGGCGAAGAAGGACACATTAGTAGTCAGTGTCAGAAACCAAAGAAGGCACAAACCGGTGGGAATGTGTTCGCTTTGGCTGGGACTCAGACAACTAATGAGGACAGACTCATCAGAGGTACATGTTTCATTAATAGTACTCCTTTAATTACTATGATTGACACCGATGCTACTCATTGCTTTATTGCTGCTGAATGCGTTGAAAGATTGGGTCTTGTGTTGTCTTCTATGAATGGAGAAATGGTCATCGAGATTCTGGCTAAATGATCGGTGACTACTTCTCTTGTGTGTTTAAAGTTTCCTTTGTTGATCTTCGACAGAGAATTTATTATTGATTTGGTGTGTTTGCCGTTATCTGGGATGGATGTAATATTGGGAATGAACTGGTTAGAATATAACTATGTTCATATCAACTGTTATAACAAGTCAGTGAGATTTTCTACTACTGAAGAAGAAGAAGCTAGTTTGTTGTCTTTTAATCAGTTACAATAGTTGATGCAAGAAGGAGCTCAGATGTTCTCAGTGATGGCATCGTTGTCTGTTGAGAACCGAGCTGTAATAGAGGAGTTGCAAGTGGTGCGTGAATTTCCTGAAGTTTTCCCTGATGAAATTCCTGATGTGCCTCCAGAAAGAGAAGTTGAATTTGCAATTGACCTTGTACCTGGTACCATACCTGTTTCTATGGCACCATACAGGATGTCTGCATCTGAATTGTCGGAATTAAAGAAGCAATTGGAGGATTTGCTTGAAAAGAGATTTGTGAGGCCAAGTGTATCGTCGTGGGGAGCTCTAGTGTTGTTAGTAAAGAAGAAAGATGGAACTATGAGGCTCTGTGTTGAATATAGACAACTAAATAAAGTGACGATTAAGAACAAGTATCCGATCCCGAGAATAGATGATTTGATGGATCAATTGGTAGGTGCTCGCGTGTTTAGCATGATTGATTTGAGGTCGGGCTATCATCAGATTAAAGTGAAAGAGGAAGATATTCAGAAGACAGCCTTCAGAACACGTTATAGACATTATGAGTATTCAGTGATGCCTTTCGGTGTTACCAATGCGCCGGGAGTATTCATGGAGTACATGAACCGTATCTTTCATACTTATTTGGATCGGTTTGTGGTGGTGTTTATTGATGATATATTAATTTACTCTAAATCGAAAGAAGAGCATGCGGAACACTTAAGACTGGTGTTGCAAGTTTTGAAGGAGAAGAAGTTGTACGCAAAGCTGTCCAAATGTGAATTTTGGTTAAAGGAGGTTAGTTTTCTCGGTCATGTCATTTCAGGTAGTGGCATTGTTGTGGATCCATCTAAAGTAGATGCTGTATTGCAATGGGAAACTCCAAAGTCGGCTACCGAGATTAGAAGCTTTTTGGGACTAGCCGATTATTACCGAAGGTTTATCGAGGGATTTTCTAAGTTAGCACTTCCGTTGACTAAGTTGACTTGTAAAGGTAGAGCTTTTGTGTGGGACATTCAATGTGAAGGAAGTTTCAACGAATTGAAGAAGAGATTGACATCGACTCCGATTTTGACATTACCTAACCCAGGAGAACCTTTTGTGGTATATTGTGATGCTTCTAAAATGGGTTTAGGAGGTGTACTTATGCAGAATGACAAGGTAGTTGCTTATGCGTCGAGGCAGTTGAGAATTCACGAAAAGAATTATCCTACACATGATTAAGAACTTGCTGCGGTTGTTTTTATGCTGAAGATTTGGAGACATTATCTTTATGGTTCTAGATTTGAAGTATTTAGTGACCATAAAAGTTTAAAGTATTTATTTGACCAGAAGGAGTTGAATATGAGACAGCGAAGATGATTGGAGTTATTAAAAGATTATGATTTCGGTTTGAACTATCATCCGGGTAAAGCTAATGTTGTGGCCGATGCTCTGAGTCGGAAGACTTTGCATATGTCGGCAATGATGGTTAAGGAATTGGAATTAATTGAGCAATTCAGAGATATGAGCTTAGTTTGCGAAGTGACACTGCAGAGTGTGATGTTGGGAATACTGAAGATTAATAATGATTTTCTGGATAATATCAAGGAAGCTCAGAAGTTAGATGTGAAACTGGTATATTCGATGGTTGGAATCGATCAGTCGGAGAATGATGATTTCAAGTTAGATGTGCAAGGTGTGTTGAGGTTTTGAAATCGAATTTGTATTCCTGATGATGCTGAGATGAAGAAGGCGATTCTTGAGGAAAGTCATAGAAGTAATTTGAGCATTCATCCGGGAGCTACAAAAATGTATCAAGATTTGAAGAATTTGTTTTGGTGGCCTGGGATGAAGCGTGATGTGCCTCGTTTTGTGTATCCATGTTTAACTTGTCAGAAGTCGAAAATTGAACATCAGAAGCCTGCGGGGTTGATGCAACCGTTAGAAGTTCCAGAATGGAAATGGGATAGCATTTCAATGGACTTTGTGACGGGACTGCCAAATACTTCATGAGGACATGATTCTATTTGGGTGATTGTTGATAGGCTTACGAAGTCGGCTCATTTTATTCCTATTAACATCAGTTTTCTGGTATCAAAGTTGGCGGAGATTTATATTCGTGTAATTGTGAAGCTGCACGGTGTCCCTTTGTGTATTATGTCAGATAGAGATCTGCGGTTTACTTCTGATTTTTGGAAGAGTTTGCAAGAAGCGTTGGGTTCTAAGTTGAGGTTGAGTTCGGTGTATCACCCTCAGACGGATGGTCAAACAGAGAGGACTATTCAGTCGTTGGAGGATTTGTTGCGAGCATGTGTTCTCGAGCAGGGAGGTTCTTGGGACACTCATTTACCGTTAATAGAGTTCACTTATAATAACAGTTATCATTCTAGTATAGGAATGGCACCTTTTGAAGCATTGTATGGTCGGAGATGTAGGACTCCTTTATGTTGGCATGAATCTGGAGAAAGTGTAGTGTTGGGACCTGAAATTGTTCGAGATACTACTGAGAAGGTGAAGTTGATTCGAGAAAAGATGAAATCTTCCCAAAGTAGGCAGAAGAGTTATCATGACAAGCGAAGAAAAGATTTAGAATTCCAAGCAGGTGACCATGTGTTTTTGAGAGTTACACCTGTGACAGGTGTTGGCCGTGCGCTGAAGTCTAAGAAGCTTACTCCTCATTTTATTTGTCCATATCAAATTTCGGACAGAGTTGGAAATGTTGCTTATAAAGTGGCTTTACCGCCTAATCTATCAAATTTACATGATGTGTTTCATGTGTCACAACTCCGGAAGTATGTTTCAGATCCGTCTCATGTGATTCAGATGGATGATGTGCAAGTACGGGATAATCTTACTGTGGAAATGATGCCTGTACGAATTGCGGAACGTGAGGTGAAGATTCTAAGAGGCAAAGAGATTGCGTTGGTGAAAGTTGTCTGGTTAGGAGCTGCCGGAGAAAGCATGACTTAGGAGCTGGAAAGCAAGATGAAGGAATCATATCCCGAGTTATTCGAATCAGGTAAATTTTCGAGGACGAAAATTCTTAAAGTAGGGGGGAGTTGTAACGCCCCGAAAATCTAAATTAATCATTTATTTATTTATTTAGTTAATTTAGAAGGAAGTAAGAAGTTTTGGTAATTTTGGATCAAAAGAGTATTTGCTTTAATAATTTAATAGAATGAATAATTAATGTATTATTTATACTATTGTTATTATTATTAAAAATAATGGGAACAGGGACAAGGTGGTCATAAAGGAAAAAGAGTAAGGATAGAAGTAGAAGTTCATAAACTGGGATATTTTGTCTAAAGAGGAGATGACCGATCACTTTTCTAACTGATCGTGTTTTGTGAAGAACATAGAGGGAGAGAAGGAGGAGAACCCTAAGGCTTGAAGGTTGCTGAAGAATCATAGAGAAGGAGGGAAGTTACTGGATTTCGCTAAGGTATGGGGAGTTTTCATGGTTTATTATAGTTCTATAGGATTTGGTTATGGATAGATTAGGTATTTGTGAATTTTTGGGAAATGGTGGTCTTTGATGATGTAGGATGAGTTAGGGATGATTGATTTCATGAAATATAATGAAATAGAATGTTATGTGTTGATGTATGTGTATTGTGTGAGTCTTTTGGACACATTTTCGTATTGGAAAAACTGATTTTTGGGGTAATCGAAGTCAAAAACGCAGAAAATCACTTTTCGGGAAAAGTTGGGTTTTGCCGCACCCTGACACGGGCCGTGTCACGCAACACGGGCACCCGTGTCAGCTTTCGGGTTGATGGTGTGTGAAATTTTTTATTAGCAGGTTTCCTGACACGGGCCGTGTCACAGGACACGGGCGGCCGTGTCAGCCAACTGTCTGGCTGTAATTTTTTCTATTTTTAGAGTTGTGCTTCAGGGCTTCTGACACGGGCCGTGTCACAGGACATGGGTGGCCATGTCAGGCAGCTGTTTTACTATTTTTGTTGTGTTCTTGATTGTTTCTTGACGTTTTCTTATACTGATCTTTTGTTGGCGAGTTGCTGTTGATGTAAGATGATAAAACATGATTGTATGATGATTACTTGTTGGATATGAAATGAATGATGCACACGTTAATTTTTTGTTGAATTGAGAAGAATTAGCATCATTGCATTTCATAGCATTTTATGTTGGGACTTCGGTCCATTGGTAGCTTCCATCCCATTGTGCGGATTGAAGTGATACGTTGATTATGTTGTGCTCCTTTTGGAGGGTTGATGGCCAGTGTCCATCCACGTTGAATCGGTACCACATGCATCCTTTGCATTCCATTATAATTGACATTGCATATAAATGATGTTGTTGTTGATGAAGCTACAATATTTTGTTGATGATGCTATGATGTTGCTGTTGACGATACTATGATGTTGTTGTTGCTTTTCTGTTTAATTTCCATGTCCTCATATTATTATAATGAATTGTGATTTCTCACCCTGCCTGCTTGAAAATGTTGCCTCTTATGTGGGTAACTTGCAGATAACCAAGAGTAGGCGTGCGGTGCCGGAGGATTGAGTCTCGGAGCGTCTTTTGGTCGTTTTAGTCGTGTTTTAAGTGGTGTCCTGCTCTGTGTCATGTAACATCGGGTTGGGATTAGTTGTGAACCTTGTGTTTCCCTTTGGTTGTATGTTGGAATTTCTTTTTACATCGTTGATGTCATTTTGAATTGGAGGCTTTTATCTATGAAGTATTTTGTTAACCTGAACTAATAGTTTGATTCTGCTGCGTAGTTGTTAATTTATGTTAATTATGAATGAATATCCCGTGTCACGGGACAGGACAATGATTTTGAATGTTGTTTGAATATATGTGGCACCTTTCTTGCTGATTTTACTCTGATAATATTAAGTGTTTTTCCTAAAATTGTATGTGGGGTATAAGGGTGTTACACACCCTGCCCAGGTGAAACATATGTTTTTATAGGGCTCGCTTTTCTTTAAATGTCCCTCTTCGCTTCGCCCAAAGCGACAGAGTTTTGTTTTATAGGGCTGTAATTTCAAGAATCGACAAATCATGAATAAATAAATGTCATTCTGTCACTCCCGCATTAATTGCTGTTTTCTCTTTTCGCTTTTCAGAAAATGGTAATCCTAAAACGAACTCAATAAATAAAAACAAGCATTTTTCAGAAAATACATTGCACACACTCTTGCATTTCTCTCTATCTCTTCTAAATAACGAATCATCACACCTTGCAGATTGCTTGTTTTAAATCCCGTTGAAACATACGACCCCATGCCTTCTCCCAACTTTGAATTCTCGGTATTTGAAGCTGAAGAAGAAGAAGACGCAGAAATTCCAGAAGAGATCTCCCGATTACTCAAACAAGAGGAAAGGTCTATTGAGCCTCACAAAGAGCCATTGGAAACGGTAAATTTGGGTTCAGAGAAAGAAAGGACAGAAGTCAAGATTGGGGCACTGCTCAGTCCAACAATCAAAGAAGACTTGATCAAACTTCTCAAAGAGTTTCCCGATGTGTTTGCTTGGTCCTATCAGGACATGCCAGGGTTGGATACCAGCATTGTGGAACATCATTTACCGTTGAAAATAGAATTTCCGCCAGTGAAACAAAGGTTGAGAAGAACTCACCCGGACATGGCTATCAAAATCAAAGAGGAAGTGTAGAAACAGATAGACGCTGGTTTCCTTGCCACCTCAGAATATCCTCAATGGCTAGCCAACATAGTGCCAGTTCCAAAAAAGGACGGAAAAGTCAGGATGTGTGTAGACTACAGGGATCTAAACAGGGCAAGTCCAAAGGACGACTTCCCCTTACCACACATTGACATGCTGGTAGACAGTGCAACAAAGTTCAAAGTATTCTCCTTCATGGACGGATTCTCGGGCTATAATCAGATCAAAATGGCGTCGAAAGACATGGAGAAAACTTCATTCATCACCCCATGGGGCACCTTTTGTTACAAGGTAATTCTGTTTGGCTTGAAGAATGTCGGGGTAACCTATCAAAGGGCCATGACGACTCTGTTTCATGACATGATGCACAAGGAAATCGAAGTGTGTGTCGATGATATGATTGCCAAATCAAAAACAGAGGTGGAACACGTTGAACATTTGTCCATATTGTTTGAACGTCTAAGAAAATACAAGCTCCGCTTGAATCCTAACAAGTACACATTCGGTGTTCGCTCAAGAAAGCTTCTAGGGTTCATCATCAGCCAGAAAGGGATTGAAGTTGATCCTGACAAGGTCAAGGTCATTCAAGAAATGCCTTCTCCAAAGACTAAGAAACAAGTAAGAGGATTTTTGGGACGTCTGAATTACATCTCAAGGTTCATATCTCTCATGACCGCGACGTGCGTGCCAATCTTCAAACTACTCAGAAAGAATCAAGATTGTGTATGGACAAAAGAATTCCAGAAAGCTTTCGACAGTATCAAGGAATATCTGTTGAACCCACCAATTTTATCACCTCCAGTGGGAGGAAGACCACTAATCATTTACCTGACAGTCTTGGAAGACTCGATGGGTTGTGTACTTGGCCAACAAGTCGAAACCAAGAGAAAAGAGTCTGCCATTTACTACCTAAGCATGAAATTCACCGACTGTGAAACTCAGTACACTATGCTTGAGAAAACTTGATGTGTTTTGGCTTGGCCAGCCAAACGTCTTTGCCAGTACATGATTTGCCACACTACTTGGTTGGTCTCTGAGATGGATCTGATCAAGTATGTCTTTGAGAAACCAGCTCTCACGGGAAGAATTGCCCATTGGCAGATGCTACTATCAGAATACGACATTGAGTACCATGCTCAGAAAGCCGTCAAAGGAAGTATTTTAGCCGATCATTTGGCTCATCAACCGATTGACGATCAGGAATCAGTCGGATTTGACTTCCCAGACGAAGATGTCATGTATCTGAAAATGAAATATTGTGATGAACTGCTACCCAATGAAGGGCCAGAACCAGAATCCCAATGGGGACTAATATTTGACGGAGCTGTCAACAATTACAGAAATGGAATTGGGGAAATTATAGTTACCCCTAAGGGTACCCACATTCCTTTCACCGCCAGGTTGACATTCAAGTGTACAAATAATGAAGCCGAATACGAAGCTTGTACCATGGGTCTCGAAGAAGCAATCGACTTAAGGATCAAAAACTTGGATGTATACGGCGACTCGACCCTAGTTATCAATCAAATCAAAGGAGATTGGAACACATACCAATCCGGGTTGATTCCTTACAAAGATTACGTGGGAAGGTTGTTACCATTCTTCGACAGAGTCGAGTTTCACCACATCCCTCGTGAAGAAAATCACATGGCTGATGCACTAGTCACTCTCTCTTCCGTGATTAGTGTAGGTCAATGGAATGACATACCTAAGATTGACGTAATGCGCCTTGAAAGGCCCGCTTATATTTTCACGATTGAAGCAGTCATAGACGACAAACCTTGGTATCAAGATATCAAGTGCTTCCTTTAAAAACAAGAGTATCCACCTGGGGCATCCTGAAAAGATAGGAAAACTCTAAGGAGACTGTCTGGAAACTTCTTTTTGAACGGTGATACACTCTATAAGCAAAATTTTGACATGGTTCTGCTCCGATGCGTAGACGAACCAGAAGCAAACATATTGATGAAGGAGATTCATGAAGGATCCTTTGGCACTCATGCCAACGGACACACTATGTCGAGAAAAATTCTAAGAGAATGGTACTATTGGATGACAATGGAATCTGATTGCTATAAGTACATGAGGAAGTGTCACAAGTGCAGATATACACTGACAAAATCCATGTACCTCCAACACATCTCAAAGTTCTTTCTTCCCCGTGGCCTTTTTCCATATGGGGAATCGACATGATTGGCATGATTGAACCAAAGGATTCAAACGAACATCGGTTCATCCTAGTCACCATTGACTACTTTACCAAGTGGGTCGAAACAGCGTCATACACCAATGTAACCTGACAGGTGGTGGTCCGGTTTATCAAAAACAATATCATCTGCCATAATGGTGTTTTGAGCCAGATCATTACTGACAATGGATCGAACTTGAACAACAAGATGATGAAAGAGCTGTGCGCTGAGTTCAAGATCGAACACCATAAATCATCCCCTACCGACCTAAGATGAACGGAGCGGTAGAAGCGGCCAACAAGAACATTAATAAAATCGTTCAAAAGATGGCTGTAACCTATAAAGACTGGCACGAGATGCTACCCTTTTCTCTTCACGGTTATCGGACATCTGTCTGCACTTCAACAGGGCAACCCCTTTCTCTCTAGTATATGGCATGGAGGCAGTGCTCCCCATAGAAGTAGAGATCCCATCAATCTAGGTATTGATGGAATCCAAGCTCACAGAAGCTGAATGATGCCAAATTCGGCACAACAAACTGAATCTGATCGAAGAGAAGCGAATAACGGCTCTATGCCATGGTCAGTTGTATCAAAAAAGAATGAAGAAAATGTTTGACAAAAAGGTCCGACCTCGCGTCTTCAGAGAAGGAGACCTTATGCTCAAGAAGACACAATCATTTCTCACTGATTCTCGGGGAAAATGGACTCCGAATTACGACGGCCCCTATGTGTTCAAGAAAGCCTTCTCAGGCGGCGCCTTGAGACTCGCAACCATGGACGGAGAAGAATTTGCCTACCCCACGAATGTTGATGTAGTTAAGAAATACTTCGCCTAAACTAAAAAAAACGTCTCGGTGGATTGAAAACCCGAAAGGGCGGTCCAGGCAAAAATTAGAGACATAATCTAAACATCCCGGTGGATTGGAAATCTCAAAAGGCAATCCAGACAAAACTTAGGGATTCATGGCAAGTAACTACATCCAACACGGGTAAATTCCCCAGCAGTAATACTTTCCGTCAGAAAAAAAAAGACTTCAGTCAAGGTCATCTTCGACAGAATGTCCGAAATTTAAACTTGGTAGAAGGATAACGGTCGTTATATTTTAATGTAGCCCTTTTCCCATAAATTACCATTTTCTAAACTTTGTAAATACTTTATGGTATCACGTGTTTGGCTAATAACCATTCTATCAATAAAATTTGAGCCTTTGTGCTTTTGCTTGCAACTCTTATTTGTTTTTGCTTTATAGAATGACATTTTAACATGTTCAACGATTCTTGAAATAAAACAAAAATAAATTTACTTGCAAAACTTTTCTTATGCGTTTAAAATAAAGATGGCATTTCCTTTTGACTTTAAACGTCTGAAAGAACATCGATCGCTTCCCCGGAGGTGATTAACTTCAAAATGTAGAATCAAAGTACTCCTTCTCAACCAGTGTACCTGAATGAAGGATCAACTGTTCAAATGTCAGGTTTCACCTGTTATCCACGGCATAGTTCTTACCTCCTAAGACCGATCAACAACTTCTTTCTCCCCACTGGGCCTACTTCTCCTAAGCAAGGCAGTATTGCTACCCTGAACGATGATACTTTTCATTCCCCACAGAGGCCGAGTATCCAATCCTGTTCATTCACTAGTATGTATGTCGCGTCAGTTTTGTCAGCATAAACATACATACATCATGCATTATTGATTCATACTCATATTCATTTTACATTATTATCACGTTGGTCAATCTCATTTCCAAAGTGATAAAGGTCCTCTTATCAATCGAGTTGTCAGTACTTTCCTCGTCTGGAAATGTTTTGTCTGAGCGGTCTCTTCCCCAGTTTATTTCTGGATTGGAACCCGTCCTTGACCACTTTGATAACTTGAACCTTTGAAAAACAAGAAGACGATCAACAGACACCTTTGAAATATCACTCTTCACCATTAAAGATGATACCTTTGCTTTCCCGGATTAAAGAAAATCCCTATAGAAAACCTCTCAACAAAAGACTCTCAGCAATACATCAGTCTTTCTCCAAAGAAACCCTATGTTAATGAAGTCATCAACACCTCAAAATCGGATTACGTCACATGGCATTTCTCCATGAGAATCCCGAAGAAAGGTATGATGTATTATCCCCCAAGCAAAAAAAAGTAGTCTCCCGAGAGACTCATTTTCCCCAGTAGAGTCAACAAATGGCGTCTCCAAACAGAGAAGTTTGCACACCTCTACGGCTCAGACGAATGGGTGTCCCCAGCAAGTCTGACTTCAAACATCCATCAAATGGCGTCTCCCCCGGTAAAATTCGGCGAGAAGTTTGATGAAAACCGCTACTAATAGCGTCCCTTGTCAAGAAAAGGAACTTGACAAAAGAAACTGAGACCAGTTCCGTGGACAAAAACCAGGACCGAGGGGAAGTTTATTGACAAAAGAAACTGAGACCAGTTCCTTGGTAGAAAACCAGGATCGAGGGGAAGTTTATTTCAGAAACTGAGACAAGTTCCTTGGCCGAAGACCAGAATCGAGGGGAAGTTTTACCTTTTCTAAGTATCAACGCTTAGCAAAAGAAGATGAATGAGCAAAATGTCGTTCATAACCACTGTCAAAATTTCAGGTATTCCGATATTTAATCCTCTTGCACCCTGAATGTTCAAATATCTTCACCACAGTATGGATATACCATCATGCCTCATCAATCTCCTCAGGGATTATTGGACCTTCTCTACAATCAAGGATTAGAGTTTTAACCCCTCTCAGAGCATTTGGACAAAGGATCAATCAAAGAATTGACATGATCTTCAATTTTTCTAGTCTCTCAAACATCCATGAAGGATCAAGGGGTCTCCCATATCAAGAATCAAGCACAAGAGTGCAGCATTCCAAGAGGATCACGCCTCAGGATCGCTAGTGTCACCAAATTAGGGTTTTGGTCGACCAACGCCTCCAGATGAAAATTTCCATATGGGCATGAGCCAATACCTAAATTTATGGTCCAATAAACTCAAAAGAATCTCAAGATCCCATCCACAATGGCAAAATCACCTTGAAAGGCCATCTATAAAAAAAATAAGGAATTAGGGTTTTAACCTAATTCAACCCTTGAGTTAACTTGTGAAGTAAGGCATGACTTCAAGCTTCAAGATGAACTTCAAGGACCTCAAATATATCATATTGATATATCTACAAGATTTGATTTACTCAAATAGCTTGATTCATAAGCCACAAGAACTCAAAACCATCTTATCACAAATTAGGGTTTCGGATGAAAAAGTCAACCCTACCATTGACTGTTGACCTACCCATGATCTCAAACCTTGGGGAAGGGTCCAAGACATTCCTAAATACCCATAGAGGCCATCCATGAAGTTTAATTAGGCCCAAGGATTGATTTCACAAAAGGATCACAAAATTCAAAATTCATCTGATGAAAAAGTCAACTGTGCCAAAACCAAGTTTGACTTTTGAAATTTTTGGTCAACCAAGGCTTCCTCAACCCTAAAATGATGTTAACATGTGATTTTAATCACCATTCATCAAGAAAAATCAAGAAAATTGAGTTAACTTGTAAAAGGGGCAACCATAGAAAACCTAATTTTTTCTAAGTTATGGAAAAAAGTGGCTTAGGTACCCACTTTGCAAGGCCATATCTCCCAAACCCTAAGGCCTTTTTCTCCAATTCAAAGCTCAAATGAAAGTCCACCTGACATACTTTAAAAGTGTCAACTACAAAAGATTACCAATCTTCATGGATCATGAGTTATGGATTGATCAAAATTACAAAAACATGAAACTGACATTTTTTCCAACACTTAGTGAAATTTTCACTAAGTCAGAATCTGTCTTACTTTTTCCATAATGTAGAGGAATTTTTCATTGTAATGAAATTTAATTCAAAACAAAAGTTGGACATCATGTTAAAGTAGGATACATCAGCTTTCCAAAATGTCCAAGAACTCAATCAAACTCCATTTGAGCTAGGAGTTATGAATCTCACAAAATGCCTTGATGCAAACTGCCTTCATGACAACATTAGGCAGATTATGTGCATTTCTTGTGCCACACGAGTTCTTTTTTCAAATTTGTCATCTTGCCAACTTTGTCTTCTTCCCAAATCAATGAGGATCAGATTGAGGCAAGTATTTCTGAACCACCAGCCTTGCAAGTCAAGAAACCATCAATGTTGGCATGTGGGATTCAATGATGAAAAATCCAAAAACTCCAAATTTGGCAAGGAGCATTCAATAGATGCATCACGCTGGAATGGACTGAGACAAAACCAACTGAATGAGTCAAGATAAACTCCAAGATCAGAAGACCATAGGCCTACTCCATTGACTCAAATCAATGGCTAGTGAAGACCAAAGATTCCATTTGATCACCATTGAAGAAAAGCCTGATGCAGTTGCCATTCACTATTGATGCCAAAACAAACTTGACACACTAAAAATAGAGCTCAGTTGTGATCAGTTCAAGTACAGCAAAGCCCCCAAACTAAGGCTTTACTCAAAATCACACTTTCACTCCAATTTTTCCTTCTAACTTAAGTCACCATCGGATTTTGAGATTGAGAGTGATTCAAACCAGACCAACCATATACACACCTCATAAACATCATATGTAGTTGATCTAAACACTAACATAACATCTGGAATATCAAATTCATCAAATCACCCTCCAATTGCTCAAGTTCTTGACAAAGTTGTAGTTAAGGTACCATATACAGTTCCAGCCCATTTCAAATCACTCCAAGCATTCAGACACACTTCTTGGCATCTAAGGAAGCTATCCAGATCATTGGAACTAACTTACAACATCTCCCTCAACAAGCTCGATCACCAGGTGCAAGAGGTAAGCCTCAAACTTCCAAACTCATTGAATCATGCATCATAAACATATTTTGTGATTACCATTGTGTTTCTGGTAGTTTGTAGATCATTTACCCTCAATCAAGTACTGTTTATGATTCTTGTATGAGATTTCATTAAGTTTTGCAATTTTTAGGGTTCATCTGATTTTATCATGTTATCTTTTGATTCAATTAATTTAAACAAAATTGAGTATTGCCATTGCATTATTTGTTCAAAAATGCATGATTTTCATATTTGGATCATATGAAATGATTGAGAAACGAGTGAGATAGGAAGCTTCACGCATTTGGCTCAAGCAAGAAGATGAAGTCTGGCACGAAATTTGAATTTGCCACACACTTTTCATATATTATGTATTGGTTTGATTTAGTTATCACCAGCACACGTTGGCTCAGTTGGCAAAGGCGTGTTTTGTGAGTTGGAGAGCAAGAGGTCGTGGGTTCAATCCCCACCCATGACCAATTTTTTATCACTTGTCCAATTTCCTTATATTTTTCATATTGTTTTCTTAAATGATTTAATAAATTAATTTCTCTTTGAGTTTTTATGTTTTTGAATTAATTCTTATTTTCAAAATTCATAAAAATGGTAAAATATTTTATTTTACCAAAATTTCACAAAAAAATTATTTATTTTATATATTTAATATTCTCATAAAGAATTCATTTTATTTGTTTTTAAACAAATGAAAATATTTCTTTTCTCTTGATTTTTCAAACTCAAATGATTTTTAAATAATTCTAGGGATAAAACATGATTTTTCAAACATTTATCCTAGATCATAACTTGTTTTTTATACATGTTTGGTAATTTTGAATATTTTAAATGATTTTTATTCAAATAAAAATGTAATTTTCAATCAAATTAGGGTTTTTGATCACTATCACCCTAACAAATCTTTTCAAACACACTTTGGGCCTCTAATAGAGTGTAAGACCCAATCCCTTTTTAACCAAAAATATTTTGGGCCTCAGTCATTGTATAAGACCCACTGCTATTTCAAAAATCTCGGCGCGATCGCCAGTTTAAAACAAAATACCTTGGGCTTCTCCTTGAGTTATAAGTTCCATTTCTTTTATTTTTCAAACTCTTTGGGCCTCTTATAGAGTGTAAGACCCAACCCCCCTTTGTACATAAATAAATTTAGGCCTAAGATATTGTATAAGTCCCGATCTAGTTTTCAAAACAACTGTGCGATCATTGTCTTCCAATGGGTCTCTCTCTTAGTTGTAAGCCCCGTATTTTGTATAAAAATAAACTTTGGGCCTCTAATGGAGTGTAAGACCCAATCCTCTTAGTAAATATAATAACCTTGGGCCACTGCTATGGTATAAGTCCCACAACATCTGTTAATATTACAGTCTGATCAATGTTATCAAATAAGTCATATGGGCATCTCTTGTTGAATAAGTCCCAAGCTTCTATTTCAAAACAAATTTCTCTTTTGATTCAAAATCATAATTGTCATCAAAACTTTCTTCAATTTCTTGAACAACTAACAATACAGCTATGGAAGCTTGCTCACCTATAAGTTTTTATTAGCTTTCATTTACATGCTTTATACATATATAACCGTATTGCTGGAAGCTTGCACACCTGCAAGTCCTTCTTTCATATCCTTTTAAATACTTGTTATATATCAACTGTATATATACTTGTATATCTGCTTAGTGTTTTCCCCGGCAACTAAGTCTAGAATTAGGTAAAGCCAGTTGATCACTCTTTCAATACAGTCAAAACTAGTTCCCCATAGGACTTTCCAGATACAGTCTTGCCTTTTCTTGGGGTTAAACAATATGGAACAAAGAGAAAGGAATTATTCCCGGTGAAAATTTTCTCAGACTGTCACTATTAGAACTTGTCAAAGAAATTCAGTTTCCCCTGAGAGGATTAATTCTCGGTGAAACTTCTCTTGAATTTCTTCAAACTTAAGAACTGTTCACTAAAGAAAGGATTAATTCCCGGTGAAACCTTTCTTGAACTTTCTGAAGTTTAGACCCATAGGCTTCCTAAAAGCATCCCACCCTCCTCTTGGGATTTGTACAAGGACCCTCAGGCTTCTTAGAAGTTCTCATGCCTCCTCTTGGGCTTAATACAAGGACCCAAAGACCTCTTAAAGGTATAGGACAAAACCTAGTCATCCTTTGATAGAGCAGTATTTCTAAGTCAAAACATCAAACCAGTTTAGGGTTGAAACTCATCCCTTAACATAACAGCCTTCTCTTGGGCATCATATAAAGATCATTCATCAGTTGAGAACCAATCTCTTCATACCAGTAGACTTGGACAGTCTCATTTCCCTTTGGATTTCAATGAAACTTTTTTCCTTAAAGAACAGGAAACAACCCTTATCATTCCATCAATCTCCAAACAGAGTTGAAACTTCAACAGGTTTCACAACTCAATCTACCCTTAAATTTTCCCCAGCATGGGTCAATTTACTGTCAAAATTCTCAATAGAATAAGAACCTCAAGCTATCTGATATCTCAACTCTTCTGTAATCCCCAGCTAGAGTTGAATTCCCCAATTTGGATCTGTCTTAGGATATCAATAATCCTTAGCAGAAATAAGCCTCCTCTTAGGCTTTATATAAGAAATTTCCCCAACCAGCCTCCTCTTAGGCTTTGTATAATGATTTTTCCTCAACACTCAGCCTCAATCTTGGGCTTTGTACAAGGCACCCCTCAAATATCTCCCCAGTGGAGTCACGACCCATTTTGCCTCAATCTTGGGCTTTGTACAAGACAGATACTCTCTAGCTGAGTCAATTCCCTTTGGCCTTAACCTTGGGCTTTGTACAAGAAACAAATAAGTACTCTCCCCAGTAAAGTCCAGTCTTTTAGCCTCAATCTTGGGCTTTGTACAAGAAAGATATAAAAATTCCCTAAACAGAGGCATAAACTTTTTAGCCTCAATCTTGGGCTTTGTACAAGACAAATAATCTCCAGCGGAGTCAAACCTCTTTTGCCTTAATCTTGGGCTTTGTACAAGACAGATAAAATCTTTTCTTTTTCAAAAGAGTCAATTCTCTTTTAGACTCAATCTTGGGCTTTATACAAGACAGATAAACACTCTCTTGTTGAGTCAATCCTTTAGCCTCCTCTTAGGCTTTGTATAATGATTTCCCCAGTGGAATCCAATCAACCTCTTAGCTTCAACCTTGGGCTTTAATCAAGGCACACAAAAATCAACATCCCCTAAGAGGAAATCAAAATATCTCTGCAGGAAGATATTTCTCTGTATAAATCACAAACCAAAACAGTAAATCAAAACAAATCTTTATTCCAGATAACTGCTGTAAGTGGCACACTTGTTGATACAAACATCCAAGATGTCTGTCCATCATTATCCTAGTTAAAACCTCATCTAATTGCTGTAAGTGGCAAGCCTCTGGATACAAACATCCAAGCCAATGTCCCTCTCTTAGCATGAGCTCCTAAGGAAAAATAGCATTGCTCACACTGAGTTAAAGTTTCCTCCTTCAGGACAATTCCCCCTATAAAGGAAATTATGGCATTGCGGGTCTCCATATACTCCAGTTAAATTAATCCTCCTTTATAAATAAATCACCCAAACACTTGTGATAAATAGATGAGATATCTCCCTTTATAGATGACAAATTCTCTCTCAATTCAAACCTTTTAGCTTCAATCTTGGGCTTTGAACAAGATATAAACAAACGACCTTTAGCTTCAATCTTAGGCTTTGAACAAGACACCAGACATCTTTTCCTTCCTTAGAATAGGAGGAACTACGATCGCTCTGATTTCCCTATACTTCATAACAGGGAATACGTAGGCATAAGATTGCAAAATCTTAGCGAGCACACTAAACAAAAAACCTTAGGTCCCCGACCTTACCAAAAACATCGAAAAACCCAAAAAAAAAACAAAAATACTCTCTCTCTCTCTCTCTCTCTCTCTCTCTCTCTCTCTCTCTCAGACAATCCCACAAAAAAAGAAACTTTCCCATTTACAAGACAAATAATCAAGTATAAAGCAGAACCTAAAACTATCATCTCATGGATAACCATGTATAGGATGGGTAACTGACAACTCCCCATTGTATAACCTGACCCCGAACTCCTCAATCTCTGTCAAGCGTTTGTTCAGTTAAACAATTGCGTGCAAGGTTAGTTTTAGATAGCTTTCCCTTTCCCTTCCAGCTTCACGGGATAAATAAGAAATCAGAAAGTAGCAACCAACGTTCCTCCCACTGAGCTGAGGAAAGCCCAATTTTGCGATAAGGTGGTCACGTCACCGACAAAAATCTTACGCTACAGTTGCCCTTGTACTTTTCAAAGTCAGAAACCTTAAATTTGTGTGGTATTTTAACATTTAGGACTAAGAAGAGGTCGACATCATCTTTCCCAAACAAGTCCTATCCGCGAATAGCCTGAAGTTCTTTCTGCATTGCCAAGAACTGCTCTTGGAATTCATCTATCCTTTCATGTACTCCCATACCCTTGGAGCGGTGTGAAGAATTTGTTCTTCTGGAGTAATATGTATTACAGGTTATGGTACAGAAATTACTGCTGCGGCTCTTGGAGCTTCGGTTACCTGAAGTCTGTAACCTTCAGGTGCATTCATCTTTGTCGTGGCTCTTGCATCTTCATTAACCTAGAGTTTGTAACCTTCAGGACTAGAGACTCCAGCTATAGCTCTTGGGTCTTTAGTGATTGAAGGTATATGACCTTCAGGCACGAAATTGAGAGGCATGCCCCAGGGAAAACCTTTAGGCATGGTGTACTAAGAAAGACTGACGGGTACTTCAAAGGTTAGTGTGGAGACAATTTCTGAGATCACAATCCTTTGAGACGGTTGATCTTGATCCGCTGCCATTGTTTCTATCATGATGTTGAGTCTTTCCAGACTTTCTTTTCAAGTAGTGACCTCCTCTCTTAGTTCTCTGTATTCTTCCTCCAGATCGTCCATTTTCTTCTGACGATTGGCCCGAGTATTGTATGAGACAGTTTGACTCTAAAGTGTGACAAATATGTGTAAGTTTTTTTATGAAAGATGTGAAATGCTTGAATGATGCATGATGTGCAAAAGATGCAAATGCTCATTTTTTTTATATAAAAAAAAAAGAACTTTCAACAATTATGTTGCAAATATCATTCAGTGGATAACATAAACACCTAACACTTTTATTTGATAAACTAAAAAGATTACAAAAGTACAATATTTATAATGCATAAAAGGGAAACTAAACCTATAGCCATTTAATGAACCCTTTTTGATGAGGCTCAAAACCCTTGTTGCTGACTTTTCTTCTGCTTCTTGAATCGGGCTTCCTCAATTTTCAGCGGGTTGACGATCTTTTGCCAAGTGAAAGGGGAGAGTAAAATTTCCCGTTCTTTTTATCTTTCCATAGTATGCTGTTAAAGTATCTCAATCAGATCATCTTTTTCTTTTAGCAGTTTTTTTATCTTTGTGTTTTCCAAGCTGACAATTTGATATATGTTCCTCCAAGAGTTCTTCTCACGTTGAGTTTTGTTAAAAGTGACCTAAAGTTTCTCTTCTTCGTTCATGAAGTATAGGATAGATTCCTTTAAGGGAAATACTTCTTGACAAGGGTAAGGCATCCTCAACTTGATGGCTCTAGTTTGTACCCATTAGAGATAAGGCTCCGTAGAGATGTCGTTTCGTTTTCCCAGAGATTCTCTTCCTTTCCTGTGAATATGATGCCAAGCATGCACAATTTTTTCTTTAAGTGCTCTGTCATTTTCTCCTTCCTTGAAGAAAAGACTTTCCATATGAATGTTAGATGGTATGTCCTTCATATGGTAAACAAGCTGACGACGAGCTAAAACTGGGTGGTAGTTGATCCCTCCTTTAGTACCAATGACAGGTACATTGGGGAAACTTCCACAACTGTCAATGATCTTTGTTCCGTCATAGAACCGATTGTACCAATCTATGTCAGAGTTAGTGAGATACATAATCTTTTGCGACCATCCTATACCATTTTTGAGATCCCAAAAAGCAATAGATTTGGGCAAGTGAGAAATAAACCATCTGTAGAGTAATGGTATATAACACGTAATCATCCGTCCGCTGTGTAAATTTCTTAGATGCATTGAGTGGTAAGCATCTGCAAGCAAAGTTGGGACTAGATTCCCAATTAAGAATATCCTAATAGCATTGACGTCGATAAATTTGTCAATGTTGGGAAAGGGGAAAAATCCATATATGAGTAGAATAAAGATATCCTCGAAAGCAACCATGTTTCCCATACTGGCAAAGTATTGGGCTCTTTCCATAAAAAACTTTGCCAGTAGACCTTGAATTCCTCCTTTGGTGGTCATGTGAACTTTGATATCTGACACTTCTAAAGAGGTGGCTCTTACAATGGTCTGATCTTTGGGAATCTCTTCCAAGCCAGAGAATTGGTCTTGGTCAGAAATGGGTAAATCAATCAGCTGAGAGTATTCTTCCAATGTTCGTGTAAGCTGAAAATCTGGAAACGTGAAGCAGTGGTACACCAGATCATAGAACTAAACCAATGTAGATAGAACTCCTTCACCATGTTGACTTTTAAAAGAGACAAAATCCTTCCATACATAGTTCTGAAAGCTTCGAGATTAACAATCATTCTTCCCAATTCCTTAGGTCTTCCAGTCTTGGGCTTTTGAAGGTGTATTTCTGAGTTTTTCTTCTACCAAAATCCATAGCACAATTTCTAATATTTGCAACAGCCTGTTCTTTTAGTTCTTTTGAAAAAAATTTGAAATTTTTTGATGAATGCATGTATGCACAAACACAAATATTTATAGACATGGGTTTAAGGGTTTATCAACACGAGCACGGAGCTACGGATCTACCCATCCCAAAGGTATGTACTAGGGGTTTATTTTGTACCTGTAGAACAGGTTCTAACAAGGTTCCCAAAACTACTGACCCCTCTTTAGAATATTACCAGCAAGCCGATTGACTCATGATAGCTGTAATATCCTCAAGATAAACCTCATTTGAGTGTAGTATCGCGTATCAACTATTCTCAGTAGTCATCGCACTACATCCTAAAATGGCCAAATGAGTAAAAGGTACTAAAGTACTCAGCTTCTTAGGTTCCCAATGGAGAAAGTAATGTATTCACGACTTGCTCGCTCAACATCAGTAATTCCAAGAGGGTACCTCCACGGAACTGGCAGATTTTCAAGTTAGCTTGTTTGGGATTCACTCCCTATAAGCCTCCTTAATTATACCACCTCCTATCTTAAAGTATGTTCTCAAGTCCAAGTTAGGACTTTTTTTCACCACATGTGTATTAATCACATTCCAAAAACATATGTATTTAAACAAATATGGCAAGTAAATAGATAATATCAACAGTAACAATAAAGAATGAAATGATATTAATAGTAATAGTAAAAAAAGGTACAAAATAGGCTTGACCTTATTAGGGGACAAGGCATCCCCAGTGAAGTCTCCATTTTTCTGTGGACCGATTTCCGTGACCCCACCAATCCTGAGATGGTGAGATTCCTATGAGCCGTGCTTATGCCACTTTCAATTTTCTAATATTTATCCTATGATGCTTAAAAGGAAGGGGAAGGAATCTAAACTAACCCTGTGTACAAATGTTTTTTCTACAAATGCAAAGAGATCTGCAATCGGAGGTCGGTTATACTAAGGGAAGCTATTAACATCCTAAGTATCTATAGTACTCTATAGGAACCTTTTGTACACATTTTACTATTAATCATCCTATTTACTTAAATTGTTTACCGTTGATTGGGAAGGTTTTAACCTATGGGTGAGATTGAGAATATGAGATGTTTTTGAGAATTTTTGTTTTATGTAAGGTTTGGGGAACCTAAAGGGGGATTTTATTTAAAAGTGCGTACTCGCTAAGATCTCTCAATCTTATGCCTACGTATTCCCAAAAAAAAAGAGACTTTGGAAAATCAGAGCATTCATAGTTCCACCTAACTATGGGTGAAATTTGTATCTTGTTCAAAGCCCAAGATGTTGAAGCTAAAAGGGTGTTTGTGTATCTTGTTCAAAGCCCAATACGATGAACCTAAAAGTTTGTTGGCTTTGAAAGAAAAGACAAATTGTCATTCTTTAAGGGAGATATCCCACCTATTCATTACAAACATTTGAGAATAATAACATAAGGGAAAAAGCTTTGAACTTGGATGTTAAATAATCCTAATCAATGCCACATCTTCCTTTATGAGTCTTTGCATGCTAAGAGAAGGACCTTAACTTGGATATAGTATCAACAAGTGTGCCACTTACATCACTTATATGAAAGAGAAGTTTTGGACCATGATAAGAAAAGGACTCCAGCTTGGATTTTGAATCAACAAGTGTGCCACTTACATCACTTATATGGAAAAAAAGTTTTTAATGTTTGATTTTGAATTGTGGTGTATAGATGAGATATCTTCCTACAGAGATGACTTAATGTCTCATATCTGGGGAGAAGTTGATTTATTTGAGTATCTTGTTCAAATTCTAAGATGTTGAAGCTAAAATGTTTGTTTGTATCTTGTTCAAAGCCCAAGATGTGAAGTTAAAAGGTTTATTTGTATCTTGTTCAAAGCCCAAGATGTGAAGCTAAAAAGTTTATTTGTTATAGCCTGAGAGGAGGCTGACTTAACTGGGGGAGTCTTGATTTGATGGTATCTTATATGAAGCCCAAGATGGAGGCTATGATTCATTTAAGAAGTCTGAAAGGTCCTTGTATGAAGCCTAAGAGGGAGGCTATGATGCATTTAAGAAGCCTGAAAGGTCCTTGTATGAAGCCCAAGAGGAGGCTATGATACATTTAAGAAGCCTGAAAGGTCTTTGTATGAAGTCCAAGGGAAGGCTATGGTGAAGTTTGACTTCATCCAAGGGGAACTAGGGTTTGGACTAAGTTTAAACTAAGAATGAGGTGTTAAATGTTAAGAGAAACTTAATATGAATAAGTACATGACAAGTATTTGACAAGTATAGACAAGCATATACATGAATTGAAACTGGAGGGTCTTACACTCTTTTAGAGGCCCATGTCTAAGCATGGTTGACTTGAAAAGGTGATGGGTCTTACACTCTTATAGAGGCCCATGTCTAAGCATTGTTGACTTGAAAAGGTGATGGGTCTTACACTCTTATAGAGGCCCATGTAGTTTTAGATTTTGAATGCCACTAGGGCTGTGTTTGATGAAAGTTGAAGATTGAGATTTGAAAGATTGAAAGTTTTTAGAAATTGAAGAAAGTTTTGAAGAGGAGGGGAGGAACTTACACTCTAATAGATACCCAAAGAGTTTGTTTAAGAAGTTTGAAAAAGTTTTTAATCAAGATGAAACCCTAATGAAAGTTTTAAACAAAGGTATTTTCAAAAGGAAATGATTTAAACATGCTATAAATGACGTGTAAATCAAGATAAACATGTTGTGATCTTGTATCAATGTTTTAAACAAAGTGTATTTATCCATATGAGAATAAAAAATGAATTAGGTATGTAAAAATTAGAAAGAAAATCAAAATTTCAAAGTTTCAAACCCTAAAAAGCACTTCTTTTCAACTTAATAAAAATTGATTAAATAAATCCTTTTTTTTAAAATTTTTTTATGGATTAAAATAATAGAGTGTATGAGTGATATGTGTGAAAATATTTGGGTCAAAAAGAATTAATTTGATAGGAGAAATAAATGTTTGAATTTTGAAAGAAAAATAGGAAAAATATGAAAAGTGGTAAAAACAAATGGTGTGGGTGGGATTTGAACCCACGCCGCCAAGGGTACAACCAACAAAAAATGCCCTTGCCAACTGAGTCAATGTGCGTTGGTGCTAACTAAACACAACCATTCAAATAAATATGAAAATTGCGTGCCAAAATTCAAAAAGTACGCGCCATAGCCTTCATCTTCTTCCTCGGGCTCTAGATTTGCAGAAAGGGTTCTATCTCCCTCAATACACAATATTTTTGAAAGATGTAAACATGAAACTTGTTCATTTTTAAACAAGGAATCGAATGGCAGTTTTTAATTTCATTTATTTTTAGTGTGGAATGAATTATCAAGCACGAACCAGATGAACCCTAGTTTTGCAAAAACTATAATGAAATCCTATACACGTAATATAAATGACAATTGATTGAGGGTAAATGATCTATGAACTACCAGAAACATATTGGTAACTTGAAATAACAATTATGATGCATGAATCATAGAGTTTGAAAAGTTCAAGCTTACCTTTCAAGAGGAAATCGAATCCTTAGTTGGAGGTGTTACAGATGTGATTTAATGATCTGGATAGCTTCCTTGGACTTCAAGGATTATGTTGAGATGCTCAGAACAAGTTGAAACCTCCTGGATTGCTTGGCTCGAATCCAACTGCAACTTAATCAAGGTGAGAAATGATCTTGATGAATTTGATGTTACCAAAAGTGTTTAACTGTCTGGATCACTTCTATATGATGTATATGAAGTGTTTGAATCAAACGTTTAAGTGGAAAAGCTCTGGTTTTGAAAACTCGGTTCTCACTCTTTGGAATTCTGAAATTTTGAAGTGGAAGAAGAAGAATGAAAAAACACGTGTTGTGATTGTTTTGGTGTACTCTGAATGATCAAATGTGGCCTATATTTATAGGGGAAAAGATTTGTTTTGGAGGAATAGTGATGGTTGAAGAATGAGCTTAATGTTCAATGGTTTTGGCAATGCATCATTACTTCTATCTCAAGGTACCATATCTCTTCCACTAGCCTAGCTCTCCTTTTGACTAATTCCACATTATATATATGTTTTTAATGTTGTTTAAGAGTGCATCTTGACTAGTGAGAGTGGTTTCTTTGACAATGCACCATTCCACATAAAATGCTTCTTGAATTCAAGGCTTAAGTGATAATGTCTCACCATTTCAAAGGGATTCCTCTTGACTTAGTGGCTCTATCTTGCATGTTTTGCATGATTCACTCATTCTTGTTGAATTACCATTGTATGATCATCACACTTATGAAGGTGCGAGAAAGAAACAAGAAAGGGGGGGTTTGAATTGTGTATTTACTCTTTTAACAACTTTTCACTTACTGTTGTTAAGACGCTCAAGTAACATCAGAGTTCGTTGAGAGACTCTGACTTGGGATGAAACATTCAGACTTGGCAATGCTTAAGGCATAAGAACCAATGGGAGTCTGAACTCTAAACGCCATATTCAGAACTTGCAGTGCGGAAGCTTATTAGAGTTAAGCTGCAAGGTTCTAACTTGCTTATGTGAGATTCTGATAATAATGAGAAACATAAACAAGGATGTTAAACATAACAAGAGTATAAAACACACGATATATCCTGGTTCACCACAAAGGCTAATCCAGTCCACCCTCCTCAGGTGATTTCTCCTTGAACACAAGGTCTTAATCCACTATAATCAAACTCGATTACAGATGCACAAGCCACGTCGGTGACTAACACACAATAAACCGTTCAGGGATTCAACTCAATGAATATAACAAACATTGACCTGCAGGTTCCAATCTCGTAAGATCTACTGCTAGGATTTCCACAGCTAGACGTTCAGGGATTCATCGTAATGAATATAACGCTACTGACTCTATTTCACTATTTCCCACAATGACACCCAGCCATTGTCTTCTCGAGTCTCCGGTCACACTGACCACTCAAGGAATCCTAATTCACCAAGAATTAGTTCAACAGGAGATTACATAGATGCTTCTTAACAAGCAGATTACTCCTAAGTTTAAGTACAAAGAACACACAAGTGTTCAAGCAAGATATGAGCAACATCTCCTTGCTATCCTAAGAAACTACATAGATGTATCTAGATTTGACAGTTGTTGACATCTTGTAGATCTTCTTCTTCTTAGTCTTCTAGGGTGAACAAGCTTTGAGCAATAACTCCTTGCTTCAGATCTTCAATGTAGTCTTGACGAGAAGGTGGTTGATGACTTGAATGATCTTCAATGTTGTCTTCTTCATCAATAACTTATGTTCCAATTGATTGTTGTTGTGTTGATTTGATCTTAAAGTTTCAACAATAATGGCCATGTGTAAATAAATGACAGCTTTGGATATTCTAAGTGTTACAACGAGAACTCATCATTGTTGCTATCTTCACACCATGACTTGGTCAATTCTTAAGTGATTTATGATGGTAACCATTTATATGAATTAACTTCATTTTTCATCACTTCGGATCGACACATCAGAAGTGATAACTCTTTCCTTTAAATAGCCCAGTAGAATTATAGCTGTTTGAAATACTGTTGGCTATTGGAAAAGTGACGTTGTGTAATAATTAGCTGTACTGACACATCTCCTTTTTACTATGGGAGAAGTGACGGGATATCTTCTTGGGCAGTGTGTACAGATATTCATAACGGTAACATTTGATTTCCAAACTTCAGAGGCTTCTGATGGTAATTTGATGAAGCATGAGTAGAGTCTTCTTAATAGGATATCTGATGCATCAAGTCTTTAGTCTATTGAAGAAGTCCATTAGGAATCAGTCTTCAGAACTTCAACACTTGTCTTTAAGAACATTATCCTTTACTTCTTCAAGTCTTCCGAAACTTCAGAACTTGTCCTTTAGGAATCCGTCTTCAGAGTCTTCAGCACTTGACCTTTGGAGCCTTTCGCCTTCAAAACTTCAAGTCATAAGAGTCTTCAGCACTTCAGTTCTCTTAGAAGATTATCTTCTTCAGAAACTTCATTTTCTTCAGAATCTCAACCACTTTCAGAGAGCATCCACAAGAGCATTGCAACAGCAATCTTGGCATCCTTGGATCTGACTGATCATGATCAGATACAGAAGCGTTCTAGCTTCTTGCGACTTATGTCACACGTAGTAACTTCACGTATTATCAATTACGCACATCTGGCTGGTGCTTGTTGGATCTGATATCTTCTTGTAATATGATCTGCACACAACACACGTTAGAACATAAAATAGTTCTTTCACAAATACATATTGTTATCATCAAAACATAGATTGACTTGTAGAGACAATTCTTGCTCTCACAACTTAGACTCAAATAATCATGCATCACAAGTAATGTCAAATCTGTCTTGCCAAAACAGTTGCATCAAGGCATGTTGTGCACCCCATATCTCTTTGCTCAAATGGAATTAGATTGTGTTCTTGGACATTTTGGAAAGCTGGTATATCATACTTTAACTTTGATGTTTGAAATTGGTATTGATTCATCTTGGATCATGGTGAAAAATAGCCTCAAAGTTGGCTCCAACATAAAACAGATTCTGTCAAATTTTTTTCTAAGTGTCAAAGTTCAAAAAGTGTTGAAACCCTAACTTTATGGCCTTATATCTTAAAATGTATACACCTTTTGGGAATCCACCCTAAGTAACAAAGTTGTAGTATGTAACAAGCTCTTCAATTTGATCTTTGGATCAAAGAAAATGGTTACTTGGTTTGGAAGTTATAACCTTGCAAAGTAGGGTAAAAATCATTGTTTTTTCATGACTTAGAAAAATTTCAAGTTCTCCACGGTTGCCCTTTTTACAAGTAACCTCACTTTTCTTGATTTTTCTAGATCAATCATGATCCAAATCACATATTAACATTGTCCTTGGCTTGAAGTGACCATGTTTGACCAAAAACTCCAAAAGCCAAACTTGATTTTGACCACAGTTGACTTTTTATATCAGATGAATTTTGAACTTTGTGATCTTTTATGAAATCAAATCCTTGGGATAAATTAAACATCATGGATGAACTCTAAAGGTGTTTTTGATTGTCTTGAATCATGTCCCAAAGTTTGAGATCATGCCTTGTTTAAAAGTCAAGGGTACAATTGACTTTTCATAAAAACCCTAGTTTGTGGCCCAGATGAATTTGAATTCTTGCACTGTTTATGAATCAAGTTCTTTGGATCAATCCGATCATATGAATAGACTAATATGAGGAATTTGATTTGACGTCCTTGAAACATATCTTGAGGTTTTGTATCATGCTTTACCCAAAAAGTCAACTCAGAGACTGAATTAGGTCAAAACCCTAATTTTGGTGCACCGAGGTTTTGAAATGAGGAAATCTTGTACTTGATTATTGATGAATGAGAACTCTTGATCTTCATGGATGAATGAGAGACTGGGTAAGTTGAAAATCATGCCTATTCTTGATTGATCCTTTGCCTGAGTCTCTTTTGAGGCTCAAAATCCTAATTTGTAATCAAAAGAAACAAACAATAATCTTTTGTATTTCCAAATGGATTAGTGATGCATAAAAGTATACATATATATGGTTCTAATGAAATGCAAATGATGTGGGATCTTAGGGTCAAAAATTTGGGTATGACATAAGCCGAGGAACTTACCTGCTCAAATGTCGAAGGTACACTTCTCCGGGTTGAATCTCATTTTGCATCTCCTCGCCTGGTCGAAGACTCTCTTGAGGTGGAGCATGTGATCGGCTTCCTCTTGGGACTTTATGATCATGTCATCCATGTAGACCTCGAACATGTCTCCAATCTCACCTCGGATGACTTTGTTCATCATCCGCTGGTAAGTAGCACCGACGATTTTTAGGCCGAAGGGCATTACGTTGTAGTAATAGTTACCTGACTCGGTCGTGAAGGCCGCGTATTTATTGTCCCCTTTTGCCATGGGGCTTTGGTTGTACCTCGAATATGTGTCCATAAATGATAACAGTTTAAAACCTGCAGAGTTATCGACCAATCTATCTATATTAGGCAAGGGAGAAGCATCTTTAAGGAAAGCCCTGTTAAGATCAGTATAATCAACGCACATTTGCCACTTTCCATTAGACTTGTTAACAAGTACGACATTTGAAAGCCAGGTTGTGTATTGGGCTTGCGAAATAAAATTTTCCTCTAGGAGGTCTTTTTTAGCGTTTTTAACAGCCTCTGCTTTTTCGGGAGACTACCTACGCCTACGTTATACTACGACCCAAGCGGAGGGATCTAGTACAAACCCCTTTCTGTCATGTTCCTCGCTCAGAGAACCACATAGCTCAGAGAACCACATACTTTGACGAGATGATCCAGTACTTTGATGAGATTACTTTTCGTCATGTTCCTCGCTCAGAGAACCACATAGCTGACGTCCTAGTCATGTTAACTTCAATGTGGCAAGTCAGATTTGTTAATGAGGTGCCACTGATCAGAATTGAGCGCAAGACTAAGCCCGCCTATTGCAAGTCAGTTGAAGAAGAGGTAGATGGGAAACCATGGTTTCACGACATCATGAACTATCTGAAGACTCAAGAGTATCCTGCAAGTGCTTCTAGTCTTGGAAAGAAAACTTTGCGAAGGCTATCGTCCAAGTTCTTCCTCAGCAATGACGTACTTTACAAGAGATATCATGATATGGTCCTGCTAAGATGTGTTGATAAACAAGAAGCAGGCATTTTGATTCACGACATTCATGAAGGAGCCTTTGGTACTCACGCCAATGGGCATGCCATGTTAAGAAGATCTTAAGGACTGAGTATTATTGGTTGACTATGGAAGCTGACTGTTCCCAATACGCCAGAAAATGTCATAAGTGCCAGATCTATGCTGACAAGATGCATGTTCCTCCAACAATGCTGAATGTTTTGTCATCCCCTTGGCCATTCTCTATGTGGGGAATTGACATGATTGGAGCCATTGAGCCAAAAGCTCCTAATGGTCATCGTTTCATCTTAGTGGCCATTGACTATTTCACCAAATGGGTTGAAGCTGCCTCCTATGCCAATGTGACAAAGCAAGTAGTTGCTCGTTTTATCAAGAATAATATCATTTGTCATTATGGAATCCTTAACAGAATCATAACTGACAATGGGACAAACCTGAATAACAAAACGATGAAGGAGTTGTGTGACAGTTTCAAGATTGAGCATCACAATTCTTCACCTTATCGTCCCAAGATGAATGGAGCTTTTGAAGCTGCCAACAAGAACATCAAAAAGATCCTGCAGAAAATGGTCAAGACTTATAAGGATTGGCACGAAATGTTACCATTTGCCTTGCATGGGTACAGAACTTCGGTTCAAACTTCGACAGGGGCAACTCTCTTTTCTCTGGTATATGAAATGGATGTTGTTCTTCCTATTGAGGTGGAGATACCATCTCTGAGAATTCTGATGGAAGCCAAGCTTGATGAAGCAGAATGGGTTCAAGAGAGATATGACCAGCTGAACCTCATTGATGAGAAGCGACTTACTGCTATGTGTCACGGTCACTTGTATCGGAAGAGAATGAAGAGATCATTTGACAAGAAAGTCTGTGTTCGAGAATTCTGAGAAGGAGAACTTGTACTCAAGAAGATCTTGCCATCTCAAAGGGATGCTCGCGAAAAATGGGCACCCAACTATGAGGGTCCATTTGTGGTGAAAATTGTGTTCTCAGGAGGTTCCTTATTCCTAACGATGGATGGTGAACAACTCTCACACCCTGTGAATGCTGACTCAGTACGAAAATATTACGCCTAAAAGCCCGCTAAGTCGAAAACCAGAAATGGCGACTTAGGCAAGAAAAGGGTACCCCGGTGGGTCATAACTTATGAAGGAGACTCATGAAAAAGTTAAGGACCAAATAAAAAGAAAAGATCTCGCTAGGTTGAAAACCCGAAAGGGCGGCCTAGGCAAAAAAGAGCGTCCCGGTGGACTGAAAACCCGAAAGGGCGGTCCAGGCAAAAGTTAGGGACAAAGGCGTTTCACTGTTTCAGAAAAGGGTTTTCACCTACGTCAAGGGATTCATGAAGAAGTTCAAGCTTACTTGCCCTCATCAGCAGCAAAGTTCATTTTTAGGACTCTTAGTCATTAGGGACAATAGTGGTCATTGAATACGATGTAACCTTTTCCCAAATTTCCATTTTCCTAATTGTAATGTTCCATGGAACTTCGCCATTGGCAAGTTACCATTCTAATAAAATCATAATTTTGAGCCATTCTTTGTTTGATATTTATCATTGCTCTTTTATTTTCTTGGTATGTAAAATTTCACTTATTCATTAATAATTGTTTTGAAGGCAGAAAATGTTTTAAAAATCTTTTGAGAAAACACAATGAGAATTTAATTTGCTTTGGAATTAGGGATGGTTTAGTGAAATCATTTGCCTCCCTCAATAACTCTGTTTGTGACGAAAGTGCTGTTAAGCCATCTGGCACGTAATCATGCCATTGAAGTAAACTGGCAATACTTCCCGAATCAAACATTTCAGCAATGACTGACTACTGCGATACGAAGGATTTATCCCTAGTATTTTCATAGATGTTTGTTGAAGATGGAAAATGTTACTTCCTTAAAAGAAAGAAGGATATTCCCGTTTTTTATTCCGAGCTTCTGTTCTCTTCAGATACAGTGTGACTCTTTGCAGTGGATGTGTCATCCATCTACTCTATTTTTCCAGTCTATCGTCTCTTGCTAGAGTCGTGTCTTACATATCATTAAGCATTCGTATCATACCATATCATTGTGCATCTTTGCATTTGGGTGTGTTTTGCTTGTGGGTCTTTACCTCCATATGTTGATCTGTGGATCTTTGTCTATGTCTTGCTTGTGTCTAATCTTCACTTGTGTGTGCCGAATTTGATTATTCTTATTCCCCAGGAAGTCTAATCTTCATTATGCAACCCTGGTAATGACCTATCTGACACTTGATCTCTGCCTTAAAACTAACTCATATTGGTATCCAGGCCCAACTCATATTGGTGTCTAAAGTCCAGTCTTTGCTGGCAAACCAACTCATATTGGTATCCAGGCCCAACTCATATTGGTGTCTAAAGTCTAGTCTTCGCTGGCAAGCCAACTCATATTGGTATCCAGGCCCAACTCATATTGGTGTCTAAAGTCCAGTCTTCGCTGGCAAACCAACTCATATTGCTATCCAGGCCCAACTCATATTGGTGTCTAAAGTCCAGTCTTTGCTGGAAAACCAACTCATATTGGTATTTCAAATCCAACTCATATTGGTATTCAAAATCCAACTCATATTGGTATCTCAACCAACTCAAATTGGTATGATATCCAACTCAAATTGGTGCTTACTGACGTCATTTCAAATGTCAATACTATGAGTCCAGTGTTTGCTGACATATTATTTCTGAGTCCAATCATCGTTGGCACTTTAACCTTATTCCCAGCAGAGGTTCAGTCACTATCAATATCTTTCATCATTTGGCGCACACAGGGTTTGTCTCTGTCTTTTCTGGATTTTCTTGAAGATCCCGTTTGAACTCTTCAGTATAAGAATTCCCCAGAAAATCTTTGTTGGATGTCTATCGTTTTATTTTAGATTGATCCCCAGTGGAGATCATGTATTCTTTCTGGTTTCATGCCTAGTAAGAATGTGTTTTATTTCCCCAGTGTCGTCCGGTCACCTATGAACCTGTCGTCCATCTCCCTGGATCTTTCCCCAATGGAGAATACCTCTCTGGCTCCTATCTCCAATGAGGACCTGTAGGATTTCCCCCTTTATTTTTCTATCCCGAATGTTTCCCTGGAGTCTCCCCAGTGAGTCCCTTTTGTTTGTTAGGTTCCTTCCCCAGTGAGTCTCCCTTGTGGATACTAACGTTCATCCTTCCCTAGTGATATCCACTTGTGATTGTTTGTTTTTATCCTTTGGTGTCTTGTTTTGTCTACATTTTTGCACTATCATGGCATCATATCATCATACTAGAAGTTCATGGCATGCCAGCATTTCCATGTCTGTTGCTTGTCCTTAGCATCTGCATTCCATCTAAGGGCAAAATTTTCAGTTTGCTATATTTAAATACCTTTCACCTTGATGTCCCGAGGATTTCCATTCCTCGTGCCATCCGGTAAAGCTATTCAAATAGGGGCAACTGTTGTACCCCAAATTTTACCCCTTAGATGTTATAATATTTTGCACTTGCATTTAGGTTTCAATCATCTATGCATTGTTAACTAACCAATTCATCTTGTGAGTTGTTTCTTTTGAGTGAAAGCCATGGTTTGCACATGAAAAATAACAAGGTCAATAAGCCAGGCTCTCACATGCTTCAAGGTCTCCTAAGACATCCTTTGGTTCCATGTAACCATCATAAGTGTTCACCGGTTTGAGTGAGATTGGTATGAGAAGTCATATGTTCAAGAAAGATAACCGAGGCTCCAAATGCAACCATTTGAACTTACATACATCCAAGAAGTCTTAGTCAACAAGAATTCAAGTGTGTTTAGCCACAAGTTATTTATACCTCAAACTAGGGATTTGTTAGGACAAGACAACCACTGCCCTTGATGTTGATCAAGACATGTTCCCAAGCATTGGGACATGATTCCACATGACACTAAACATCCTTAGAGGCCATCTATAGGCCTTGGAAGAGATTAAAGAAGCAAGATCATCAAAGATCATCCAGTTGTACTCTTGAGGAATTAGGGTTTTGACTGAGGCCTTAACTTTTAAGATTTTGATCCCAAAATGAAGCATTCAAGTCATTCTCCATCAAGACATGTCTAATTGTTGAGTTAGAGCATGAGAAGTCAAGTCTTGAGATATTTCTTGCAAAGAGGGCAATGTTTGGTCCTTGAAACTTTCTAAGTGTGAAAAATTCACTCCTTGTGCAAAATTGGGAAGGCCATAACTTTCAAACCACATATCCAATTTGAGTGAATCAAAGCTCAAATGGAATCGCTTTCCATGAACTTCAAAGTGTATTAGAGGACCCGTCTCCAAAAGTGCATGATTTTTAAGTTATGAGACTTGGAAGATAAGATGACTTTATAACTTAGTGAAATTTTGGTTGTTTTACCCTAATTATGAACACAACTTCATGGATGTTTTTCACATAGTTCCAAGCTTCAAATAAAAAATCTTTGGACATGAAAGTTGTTCCTTGTTCTTTAAGCTTTCCAAGCATGTGTAGAACTCCTCATTTGGATAAACCAATCTCAAGTTATGATGTTCTAAAGTTAGGTGTTTCAAGTTGTGAAAAATCCATAACTTAGAAAATTTTCTAATTCTTTATGGACAACCCATGCGCATGAATTTATGGTATTTTTTCTCTTTTTTGCAGCCTTATCCCAAGTTGATTTCCACATGAAAATTACCCTATCATCTTCCTACTTTTCATTAAGTCAGGAATCTCAAGAATTGGTAATGTGGTTATCAAGATATCATGCTCCAAAATGGTTATGTTGCAATATGTTTCATACTTAGTGAAAATTCTGGTCACATCATCTTTCAATCCTTGCTTTGTCCAAACTTTGCCACTCATTTTCACATGTTTCTAGGATCAATCTCAACTTGCCACCAACACATAAACTGCTCTATTACATGTTCTCTTCCAAGAGAATCAATAAGCATATGGTTTGGTCCATTGGATGAGACATGCTCGTGTGGTAAAGACCACAACATGGTTTAGTTCCTTTGTAAACTATGCCTTGCAACTTGAACAATTCTGAAACAAGGATATGACAAGTACAAACACTGATCTCTTGCCATCAGTTTCCAACATACCTCCCACCAAAACCGTGCAAAGAAAGCTCCAAAAGTACAACCTTTTGTACTTTGACAGTTGACATGTGGAAAGGTGTCATGGTGTAAAATAGATGACCATCATGTAGTAGTTCTTACACTTCAAATCCACTGGTCTTTGTTTCTTTATTTTCTGACTCATACTAGCTCAAGCAACCAATAACCCTCATGTGGCTCAAGGATGATAAAGTGGAAGAGCCATGATTTTAGTATCTAAACCCTATCGTGTTTCCCTCTTGGACAAAACCAACATCCCTCGAGTTTTCAGGTCATTAACCAGACTTCTCTCCTATAAAAGGAGACTCTTTCTCCTTTGTTAGGGGCACCAACAAGAGACCTCAGAATAACTTTCACTCAAGAAAACCACAATACTTTCTCATTTCATCTCTTTTGCGAAAATGCCATAGACACACAAACCACATAAATCTCACATAAACGTCATAAGGAAATTGTTTGAACACTCAAACAGATTCTGAGAAGTTGTACACACCACCATCCATTTCCATACTTTTATTCACAAGAACACACAGTTTTCAAACTTGGAGGTAATATCAAGACAGTTCAGTCTTACCATTCACTCTGCAAGTGTCAACCAGCTTAGGGGGAGTTTCTTTTCACTTTTGCAAAGCCCCATTGAAGAGGCCCTGGACCTTCTCCAAGAGGTAAGAGTTAAACTTTGAACTCATAATACTTTGCATAATCATTTTCAGATGCAGTCTGTATGTTGTTTGAATCATATTGATGCATTGCTTGCTATGTTTTGATTAAATATATGCCATGATACAAGTTCATATTATCATGATTGCATTGTTGTGTGCAAGTTTTTGTCAGTTACAGTTAGAGATAGGACTAGAGGATGGCGTGTTTATGTTCTTTGGAGAGAATACATCATTTTTGGTTTTTTTACAAGTTGGGAAATGGTTAAGAAATGAGGTTGGAAGGTGGCTGGGAAGTAGCATGGAAACCATGCTTATTCTTTCACGATGGTTAGGGTTTTTGTTTCATGTTGCATGGAAGAAGAAGAGGTAGCAGCGTGGGGTTGGTTTAAGCTTTCTTTTTTTCGTTTTGTGTTTTAAAAAGGAGTGACCAGTTGATATTTTTGTGTGTCACATGTTTTTGCACACGGTCATTAATTTAAAACATTGACTGATCTTTATTGTTTCATGGCTTCATTCTGAACCTGGTATTTAATTTTTTCCAAGGGTTTAAGTATTAATGGGGTGAGCATATACACTGGATGTATAGCCACCTTAGTGGTATGAAGCGCGCACTGTAACCAAGGGGTCTGGGGTTCGAATCCCCCTCGCCCTAGACACCCTTTTGGCATTTTATTTCTTTTTCTGTCTTCATACTATAAGGCTTGGGCCTTGCGCAAATTGATAATGCCACCCCCTGTTAGGCCCATATGTGCAGCATTAAACAAACTCAGTTCAAACTAATTCACTAATGTACCCTCCCTTTAATTCAACTTGTTTCTTTTCTTAATTTCCTTTTTTTTATTACACCCACTTAAGAATATTTTTCATTAATAGAAAATTACCAAAAAATTCATGAATATATTTTAATGTTTAAATTAATTTTCTTTCATTTTTATTGTCATTTTATTTTTCATATTCATTTCTAAATTTTCAAAAAATGTAAATACTTTATGACTAATTGTTGAACTTCTTTTGAAAATCAACTTTTCTTGAAAGTTTTTTTAGAGTTTTTTAGAATGTCTTAGAACACTTGAGAGGGTTGTTTGAAAAGGGTTCCTTGACCTTGTATAAGGTTATTCCATTAGGGTTTCGTTGGTATCTTTTTGGCTTTGTCGCTAAGTCTCTTACCTTTGGACTTTTTGTCTTTGATCTCAAATTTTGAATATGTTGTCTTTGTCACACTTATGTGTTCATTATTTCATGTTGGTCATGAACGATTTCATGATCTCTTGCCATGCTCATACATGGATGTATGTCATGCTTTGATGTTATTCTCACTTGATTAATGTTTATCCCCTTGAGTCCTTGAACTCATATTGTTCACATACTTTAATCCCACTTCAACTCTTATTCATAAGAAGTTGCCTCCCACCTCCTTCCAAAAGAAAGTCTCTCTATTGACCCCGAAGTCATAGATAGATCATTACCCTCTTGACCTCATAGTCATAGAGTTATCTCTTAACCTTGACCTCATAGTCATAGGTAAGCTTTGACCTCATAGTCATAGGTAAGCTTTGACCTCATAGTCATAGAGTTATCTCTTAACCTTGACCTCATAGTCATAGGCAACTTTTGACCTCATAGCCATAGACATCCATCCTTCCTTGACCTCATAGTCATAGGATTCCCTCCTTGGCCTCATAGCCATCTTTAACCTTTGACCTCATAGTCATAGGCATACATCTTTCCCTTGACCTCATAGTCATAGGATCTCCTCTTGGCCTCATAGCCATCTTACCACCTTTGACCTTATAGTCATTGGTAACTCTTTCCCTTGACCTCATAGTCATAGGGTATTTTCCCTTGGCCTCATAGCAACTCAATCTCACAACTTAAAATTAGAGAGTTCTTAAACTCTACATGAGCTCATACTCATTCCCCCTTGGAACTTTGGCCATAGTCAATGGTTCCTCACCATTAGTTAGGTGAACTACGGTTGCTCTGATTCTTTAGTCAGATACGTAGGTACAAGATGCGATGTCTTGGCGAGCATACTTAGTGTATATACCCTTAGGTCTTTACCTTTAGCCCATAGGTCTTTACCTTTACCTTAGCAGATTCCTTTAGCAAGCAAACATAACATAACACAAACATTAACAAGAGGTTTCTGTAAAGTACTACAGATACTTAGGGTGCTAATACCTTCCCTTAGTATAACCAACCCCCGATCCCCAATCTCTTAGCTTTGTCTTCACTTAGCGCAATTAGGGTTTTCTTCGATCTTTACCCTTTCCTTTGGATAAATCAAAGCTCGGTGGTGAATTTCAAAGATGTGTGATTCAAGTTAATTAATAGCTTGATATCTGATTCTCACCGCAACAGGGAGGTTTGCGTCGATGCATGTCCTGTTCCCGTCGATGCAAACATGCTTTTTCACTGTATTTTTGTTAGCGGGTTAGCTCAGGTCGACCCCCCCCCCATCTGTATAGGTAGACTGTTTGCTCATTATGCACTATTCTTCTACTGTGTTTTGATTTCAAATGTTTGTTATTCTTGTTACTTAGTTTTAACATAGTATATATATTACTTTTGGCTCATTTTTACAACGACGTACAAGAAACGTGAAATAGGCATTGATTTTTCTCTTCATCTTCATCTTCAACCTTACATTCTCTAACAACTACACATAACCATTTTTGTTAGTGTTGTGTATTTTGTGAAGTGATAACGTCCAGACTTAGGTGTGTTGTATCCTTCGTGTTAGGTTGAGAATCAGTGGGTGTTTCTTGAATAAAACCCTAGGGTTTTGTCCTCCAAGAATCTTGGTGATTTTGGGGGTTTTTGGACAAATCGTTTCTCTACAAGGATTCAGCTATGCGAAGGGGATTGAAGAATGGAGTGTTCGGTCAGTCGAGTAGCAACAATTAGAGGATCGTAGAAGAAAGATTTGGGATCGAATTGTGGAAGATCGAAATCGACCGAGTGAAGGGGATTGAAGAGCTGTGGGTTCTTGCAATCGAGTAGCGTGAGATGCTGATTTGTTCGGCCAAATTCGAGGCACTTAATTCATCTTGAATAAAGGGGAGATAAGACTTTGCATCGACATCAAAGATGTTTGAGGGTTTGATGTATCTATTTTCTCTTGTATAAACAATTTGCAACCGTAATATATGCATATCTCAATTCCATTTTCGGAATTGGGGGAAGAGGTACCCTTAGCGAGGACTGTCATACCCCAAATTTGTTCTAGTTGTTTATTACCTTCATCTGTACATCCACCCATGGACAATTATTCAGAAAAATCCAAAAAATATGTTGTCTTCAACTTCATCCCTCTTTTAATTTTTATCCATATATATTTAACCATTTTTTATCCTTAATCCAATTAAATAACCATTTCCATATTCATTTAAATTTCCCATATTTATTTCATATCCAAACCCAATTTTCAAAAAAATCCATTCAATCCATATCCATATCCATTTGTGTGAAACAATTATCCATTTTCATCTATTTTCAATTTCCATTCCATATCCGTTTCATAACCATTACCCAATATCCATTCTTCATATCCAAAATATCATATCCATGATTAAGTTCAATTTCCAAATAACCACATCCAAATCACTTCCAATTATACAATTTTTATCCCTTTTTGTTTTTATCCATTTTTTATTAAATCCATAAACCATTATTCAAATTAAAAAAAAAACATTTCCTTTTTTTAACCATTGTCACAAAACATTATCCAATATCCATTTTATTTGCTATCCATTCCACATCCACATCCATAACCCATAAATATCTATTTTACAATTTTTAAACCTCTCTTAATTCATTTTTCCTTTATATCCAATTTTAAATAATCAACATTCACTTTTTAGTCATTTTAATTCATCTTTTCTAATCAATTTTCAAAAAGCTCAAAAATCCCAAATTCAAATTCTACAAAAGCTCATTACATTCACCAAAAATCACAAAAAAAAAATAGAAAATTGTTTTTTTTGTTACAAAGCCCATCACACTATAAAGATCTTACAACAAAATTTCAAAAAAAAAAAATGAAACGGCTCTTGGAGAAGCTATACACATGACCAAGTTACAAAATTCATGCTACTTTTCACATGTCATGAGACCAAAAGCCATCACTACTTTATTGAAGACTACACAAGATGCAAGGAATAATTCAAATGGCCCCGCAAATGCTACCAGCTTCAGCCTCCACGCAATATACACACACCAACCATGAGCCCCATGTCCCTGTCATGCGACCTGCTGTACAACCTGTGCCAAAATTCCATCACCTGCAGCATAAATTACAACAAGAAAAATTCATAAACATAGCCATGATTCACAGTACACACAAGAGTGATACAATAAACCAACAATCATATAACCAATAACAAATTTCACAAACCACAACTTGCAACCAAATTCATCAATTAAGCCAATCTTCATTTCACTTACTAACTCAAACCATAATTTTCACGCCACAACCCTATACCTGCAGCATCAACAAAGCCTCACGCAGCAATGTTCACAAACTTGTACCAACCAACTTTAAATCGACCCACCACCAGCTTTGCACAACCTGTAGCAGGACCACCACGCCTTGCCAGTCTTCATAACACACACAATTCCAACAAACTGCAAACCCGTACACACCCTTTCCAAATCCTTCAACTACAATATAATGTCACGAGCCTTTCCACATTCCACGCATCCATTCACTCACAATTACCAGCTAACTCTCAAATAACTAAACCCTGCACAAAACAACAATATCTTTTTCTTGCAGAAAAGAACAAAATTCGTACGATAAACAAGCCATTCACCTCACATATCACTATGACAAAACCGTTACAAATTTTCCAGCTCACAATTCTTTCCATCATTCCTATTCTACCCTCCATCTCCTTCTATAAAACCACTTTCTTCTTCACTCAAAAGAGGAAGTCCTAGCCGCCACACAACCCTGCTAAAACTTACTCCAAGTCTCTCCGCAAATTCATCTTCAAAAATCCCAAACGTTAACCCTTCTTCAATCCACCCAACAACCACAAAAATTCCCTCTTCACTCACCTCCACCTAAACTCCTTCAAACCCAAATCACTCACTGATACAAATCTCACACAACCAAACCTTCATCTTCAATAACGAACCTTCATCAATCCTAATCACCAACCCTTCCAAAACCCATTCGACCCAAAATCACCCCAAATCTTCTCAATAACCAGAAATCGATTTAAACCCAGAACCAGAAATTAGACGAGATGAAGAGAAGGTGAACCTCAGTGAAACTGAAAACAAATTTCACAAACTTGTTGAATGATTCGAGACGAAAACGAGTTCAGAGAGAGCGAGAATTCAAAACTCATAAACCTGGAACGAATCGAACATATACCCGCGAGAGAGAACCGAAATCGTATAGCTTCTGATGTAAGAAGGTTGGGTTTCGTTCAATATCGTATTCTCCTACGCTTGGTCTTGCTTTGATCCTTTTTCTTTTATCGTGTAGAGAAATTTGATCATGGATGTTGTTTTTAATTTATCCTTCAGTTGACCTAAGCTGTTTGGTCTCATTTAAGCATGTATTGGATGCTGATCTTGGGCTTAAGAGCCCGTTTTGGGTCCTATGGTTTTCCACCCTATGTTTAATTCAGGCACCTCCGTCATTTCTCCTTTTTATTTATTTTTAATTTTAATTAATTTCACCTTTACTTGTTTTGTTTTAAAAAAAAGGGTTTCTAATGTTTTGTTTTAGATTTAAGTTTCTTGGTAAATAATATTTTATTTATGTCGTTCCTTTTTCTTATTATTTTTGACTTTCTATTTCGATTTACTTTTAAGGGCCAATGATATAACATAAATCTTGATTGGTTGATTTTTTTTTAAGAGATCTACAATCTTGATATATATGAGGCCTACTTTTATTTTCTTTTATTTTTCTTTCAACTTTTTGGGTCCATGAAAACCAAATATCAACGATTTATCGATTTCTCGATTAAATCTTGATAAAGGTGAGACCTTTATTCTTTTTCCTATCTATGTTCGATTTTATTTCATTTTATCGTCCTTTCATTATTTTTATTCATTTTTGGGTCAATGAAAACCAAATATCAATGATTTATCGATTTCTCGATTAAATCTTGATAAAGGTGAGACCTTTATTCTTTTTCTTGACATTTTTTGATTTTATTTTGTTTCTATTATTTTTATTTCATTTTTATTCATTTTTAGGTCAATGAAAATCAAATACTAAAGATTATCGATTTTTCGATTTAAAATCTTAGTAAAGATGAGACCTTTCATAGTTTTTTCGATTTTTATGTCTATTTCGATTTATATTCTTTTATTGTCATTTTTGGTCCATGAAAGTCAAATATCGTTGATTATTGATTTCTCGATTAAATCGTGATTAAGACGAGACCAATTTTACTTTATGTCAACTTTAATCTCTTATCAATACTATCTTGGTTATTATTCTTATTATTCCTATTCATATTGTCCATACCATATTCATATTTATTCATCTAACCATTTCATTTGTTCACCATTAATCAAAAAACACTTAAAATATCGAAACCCTAAAACAATAATTGATGGACCGTTGGTTGCTTGGCGACTTTCGATCAAGGCTTAGTTTAGGACACCTTGCACACACACGGCTTTCTCTTGGGCTACCTTACAATGAGACCCTTTATTTCATGTCATCCCTTGTAATCTACAAGTACCCCGCTCCCCATTCCGATGTACGCATTTAGTTTTCTTTTGATTGTGGTTTGTTTACTAGGAGCACCCCTAGGGAATAGCATAGACAGCCCATTTTCAACCAAACCCTCGATTCTTCGTCGAGCCATTTTCAAACAAACCCCTTTTCAACCAAACTCTCGATTCGTCGTCGAGCCCATTTTCAAATCAACCTCTAACCAAACTCTTTTCAAACCAAACTCTTTTCATACAAATAAACCATTGATCCAACGTCAAGCGAATTTTCATAATAAACTTCAAAAACAATTAAACAACTATCGCAACTCTTTTAAGGTGAAAAATGGGGGTTCAAGTCTTTGATCTTCCTTCGATTGTTTGGGTGCGAGTTCTCTTCCTCGTGTGTGAGCAATTGACGCCTCTTCTTTTAACAAATCAAATTCTTTTCAAAATAACCAAGCGCATACAATAAACCCTTGATCCCACGTCAAGCGGACTTTCATAATCAAACCTCAAAACGACTAACAACTATCGTAATTCTTTTTCAAGATGAAAAATGGGGGTTCAAGTATTTGATCTTTCTTCGATTGTTTGGGTGCGAGTTCTCTTACTCGCGTGTGAGCAATTGACGCCTCTTTTAAAAATCAACCAACTCCCTTGTTTCATGGGCGTACCACGAACTACGGCTGCCATGATTCTTTATTCTCGTCTGAGTGAAGATACGTAGGCACAAGATTGCGATGATCTTGGCGAGCTACCTTCCATCCATCTTCCGTCTTCCCGCTATCCCTTCCCGTAGTCGAACTACGATTGCTCTGATTCCTCATTCTCGTCCGAATGAGCATACGTAGGCCCGAGGTCGCGATGATCTTGCCGAGCACCCTATCCTTAAAACCACCCCATTTCCCCTTAGTGTCTTTTCCTTTTATCTTTACCTTTCTGAGTTTATTTTAGAGAAGAAAACAAACAAGCTTAGCTAACGAGTATCGCGATTCGAATCAAGAGGTTCCCGTTGAGTACAGCGGACGTGAGGGGGTGCGCGTACCTTCCTCTCACGTAACCGACTCCCGAACCTAGAATGTGGTTGCGACGACCATGTTCTTATCCCTCCTTAAAGGTTTTCTCGATATTTTCCTTTCCCTCTTTTGGGATAAATAAAGTTCGGTGGCGACTCTGTCGAACCGTTCCGCGCCTTTCGCGCGAAGGGTCGTGTCTTCGATTAAGCGATTTTTTTGAGGTACGACAGCTGGCGACTCTGCTGGGGATCATTTTCTCTATGCAAGAGAGAGTCAAGCCTATCTTGATTCGAATCGCTAGCTTTTTAGCTTTGTTTTTCTTTTTCTTCTCGTTTGCTTACTTATTTGTTTTCCTATTCCTTATTTGTGTTAACTTTTGTGACATCGTTGGGTTGTTCTGACATTGGGAACTTTGTGAGATGGCTCTACACCCGAGTCGAGAAAAAACCTAGGATTAGGATGGTGGTTGTGTAGTGTAGGCTTGCGTGGTCTCTTCCGCTTGAGTTGAAGCGAAAACCACTGCTTGGAGTAGATTCCCTTGGAGATATTATTGTTGTGGTGAATCTTTGCCATGGTGGTAATACTTTCGAGGTGGGTCGTTGATCCCAAGGACCATTAACCCATTTACCCATGGTGGTTGGTAGCGTTAATTCTATGTGAGTTAATGTGAACGCCCCAATCAGATGAGATCCCTCGAACGTATTACTTCCTGACAGTAATATTTTCGACCTCGATCTAGGATTCTGAGAACCCTATTTAGAACCCGTGTGTCGATGGTTGTGTAGTGGGGGCCTCCGAGGAATCTTTCTCGTGGGGAAGAAACGAAGACCTCACCTAGACGAGATTATTTTGAGGATATTATAGTCGGATGTCTCTTCGTCTTGGTTATAATGTTTTTGAAATATATCCGTAACTCTAGGCACCTACCCATTTTAGAAACCTACCCGTGGGCTTTCTTTGATCCGAGTTGTGGTTCTTGACCCGTTCCTCCGGCCAACCTCAGAACTGTTTGAAGCTGTTTGATTCCGTGATCCTGGATCTTGCATCTTGCATTGCATCTCATATCATTGCATTGCATTGCATATGTTATACATTTTGCATTGCATTTTCAACCTCAGAATCTCACTTCAACTTCCTTCCTTCTCCAGTAAATCAAGTTGATTCCTCGACACCAGTACGCAACTCGAGCCAATACTAGACGAATGATGGAACAGATTCAACAAGAGCAAGCCGCCTTCAGAGAAGAATTGGACTCTATCAAAGGAAAGATTGACCAGATTCTCAAAGCCATCATGATGGCCAGAAAAGAAGAAGAACTGCGTGAAGCCGCTGCTGCCCACAATAATGTTCCTGTGCAAGGGTCAACCTCAAGGCTCTCAGTTCTTGTTCCCAACCCTATCAATTATGGGATACCAATGAACTTCACTCTTGCCGCTGAAGGAGCCACTCCATAACCACTTCCAACATCTGGAGTTACTGTTGGAGCTATTCCGCAAGCCCAACCTGTTGTCACTCAGATTCCTATTCCTCATGCTAAAGAAAATCTGGTAGATCAGTATGATGAGGTACATAATAACCATGCTGCTATCCCAATTGTCAATCCTACTACTGCTCAGGATTCTGAAGCTATCAAGATGTGTCGTGATCTAGCTGAGAAACTCCTAGTCATGGAGGGACGCAACTCAACTTCTTTGAATGCTCTGGATATGTTCTTGGTGCCAGATGTTGTCATTCCTCCCAAATTTAAAGTGCAAGAATTCCCAAAGTACAAAGGTCTCAGTTGTCCTCACATCCATCTGAAGACGTACTGCAACAAGATGGCTGCCTATGCCAAAGACGAAAAGCTGATGATCCATTGCTTCCAAGACAGCTTGTCTAGGGCATCACTCGAATGGTATATGCAGTTGGAGCATAGCAATGTGCACACTTGGGATGATCTAGCTGATGCATTTGTCAAGCAATACAAGTACAACACTGACCTTGCTCCAAACCGTACTCAACTTCAGAGTATGGCTCAAAAGGACAACGAATCCTTTAAGGAGTACGCGCAATGCTGGAGAGAGCTGGCTGCAAGGGTGCATCCACCTCTTGTTGATCATGAACTGATTGACATCTTCATGGGTACTTTGCAAGGCCAATACTATGAGAAGTTAATTGGTAATGTTTCTGCCGGATTCTCTGATTTGGTAATTGTCGGTGAGAGAATTGAAGAAGGTCTGAAAAGTGGAAAGATCCAAGGAGGTTCTAGTAGTCAGTCTGCAGTCAAGAAGCTCTTCAGTGGATACAAAAAGAAAGAGGGCGAAACAAATGCTGTCTCTGCCCAGAAAGGGCAAGCTCAACAAGCTCCCCCTCCAATTCCTTTTCAAATGCCTTACTTCCAGTATCCGTATGTTGCTGCTGCGCAATACGCTCCAATGCCTTATCAGCCAACAGTTCAAGCTGTTCAAGCTCCAATGTCTCAACAACAGGCTCCTCAGCAACAATCCTATAATCAACAAGGGTATCAGTATCCTCCTCAATATCAACAACAGAGAGCTGCTCAACAACGTCAGCCTAATCAACAAAGGACAAAGAGGTCTGATAGAGACTTTGATCGTCTGCCAACATCATATGCTCAAATCTTTGCTCAATTGATGGAAAAGAAGGCAATCGCTCTGAGGGACCTAGCTCCTCCAACTGTCATTCCCCCAGACTATGATGCTAATGCTCATTGCGAGTTTCATAAGGGTGCTCCAGGGCATACGATTGAGGACTGCAGAGCTTTCAAACACAAGGTTCAAGACATGATTGACTCAAAGTTTCTCACGTTCAATGGGAGGGCTCCAAATGTCATCAACAACCCTTTGCCGCCGCCAAACTAGTGCCAGCATCAAGTCAAGTCAAGTTAATTTTATTCCCCGAAGAAGGCAGTCATGTTGCCATCCCATCATTTGCATTCCTGTATTTTCGTCTTTATTTGTTTAAGTACTGCATGCTTTGAACATTTCCGTTTGTATTTGGTTTTTCTAATGTATTGATTATGCATGTTTTGAATCAGTTATGTCGTATTCACTCTTTTTTTTCCATTTACTGCAAATCACCGACACATTTATCCACTTCACTCCTTTATCGACTGTCGTTTAGCAATGATTGAAGGGAGGATGATGATAACGAAATACCCATAATTGCAAAATGTATGCTTTTGGATAGAATCCTGCCGATGATGTACAGGCATTGTTTCAATCCCCCTAAACACTGGAGATACAAGGAGTTAATCCCTAGTAAACCACTTCGAGCCTAGAAGTAGTAGTTTCCTTCAGATATTTAAACCCTTACACTCAACCTGGGGCAGGGTAGTGTTCAGTTAACCCAATCACGCACTCAAATCACAAAGCAAAATCCAAAAGACATGACGGTTGTTCATTAATACCCATGACTTGGCAGTCACAATCCTTCAAAAAAAAACAAAACAAAAAATCAAAAGCCTGCTAAGTCGAGCACCTCAAAGGAGACTTAGGCAAAAATCAAGGCAATCCCGATGGACTTGACAAGCAAAATCAGTCCATGCAAAAGATAGGGATCAAAAACAAAATCAAAGGAGGTCCTCGAATCCTCAACAAAAACAAAATAAGAGCTAGTGACCACCATATCAAAACCAAAGGGTCACTGACATACATCAAAAACAAAATAAAGGTGACTGCCATTTCAAGCATATCTTGAACTGTCAACCCTTTTGGAATACAAACATGTGCAAAATTAGCTGAGCGTAGGACTGGAGTTCATCACGAAGAAGGGGTGGGTACAAATTATACTTTGAGCCTAATATCCTTTGTTTCATAAACCGCGAACCAGACCACGTTACAACCCTTGAAATACCTAATTGAGGCGAGGTTTATTCTGAAGGCATACTATTGCACGGTTACGTAAACTGACTCCCCATATTTGCTAATTTTCAGCATTGGTGTCATTCTGCTTGCTATATCTTTCGCACCATCAAAATCAGCACACGTCTGGACTAACAGTCCATTCGTCTCACAATATCACGACACCCGAATAAACGACTCTTTTTCAAAACTTGCATGAGCATTGCATTAAGATTACCATTTGTGAATGTGCAATTTTAACTGCAAATTAGTGTTAGACATTAAAGCAATTCCATCAAGGGGCAATCAAAGAGGAACTTGAGCATTCAGTGGTGCCGACCCGAAGCAAGAATCCCTCAAAACCCACAGGCTAGGGCAAACTCTTTCAACAGCTCAATCAGGGGCAAGACATCTCAAAGTTTGACTTCCAAAGATCCAACTATGTTAAGAACTGGTTAATCAGGGGCAGACCATTACCATGTTTAGACTGGGGCAAGCCTTGTTGCAGAAAGCAAGTTGGATAAGCATATCCTTCTAAACATTGGCAATCATCAAGTTCATAGCAAAGGCACGGTCTTCATGAGTTGATCATGTCGCTACACTCAGTTTCAGGTTATCCTGACCCTCAAGCACAGAGTCATGGTCTTCTCAAAAGCGACTTGTCATCAAGTGATCAAACTACTTGTCATCAAGTGATCAAACTTGAGGCCTCGAGAGCATCTTCGTTGGCATCAATCATGGCATCTTCAACAAACTGAGTGTCGAGGAAATCAAATCCCTCCCACCGCCCAAAGTCCAATATGCATTGGCAACTACCAAAGTCCACCATGCTGGTACCCTCTCCAAAATATATCCAATCACTCGTCTGCAATCATATGCATCATATGCATCACATTCAATATCATGTGCATCATATGCATACCAAAACCAAATCATACTTCACCAACTCTTGCATCTCCGCGCGTCAGCATTTGCATTGTGCATCATTACAAAATCAAGCATTCATACATGCGTAAGATCCAGGATCAATCTCAAGACTGCAAGAAGATCTTCAGCCTAGCCAGGGGCATCTTCTTCAAATTCGTGAGTGTTCCTCACAAAGTTTTCAACCTTTTATTGAGCAAGTCAGACTGCAAGACGATCTTCAGCCCAGTCAGGGGCATCTTCAGCAAATCCGTGGACGTTCTCCATGAAGTTATTTCAAGACAATCTTCAGCCCAGCCAGGGGCATCTTCTTCAAATCAGTGAGTGTTCCTCACGAAGTTGTTCAACCTTTTGTTGGTCAAGACAAAATTTCAAAGAAATCTTCAGCCCAGTCAGGGGCATCTTCTTCAGTTCATGGGCGTTCCTCATGAAGTTATTTCAACCTTTTGTTGATAAAGCTGTGATCTCCAAGCAAGTCAGTGGGTGTTCCTCATCCTTAGCCCAACCAATAAACATTCCTCCGAGTCAGTGGGCGTTCCTCATTGAATCGTTTCTTCAACCTTTTATTGATGTCTCCAAATAATCTCACTCATTATATCCCCAACAAACTTGACCTTTTGTCAATTGCCTTACTATCATCCTTTTGGTGATAGTCGAAACCCTGTCAATTCAATTCAACCCGCATCCTTTTGGGTGTTGGTGACCCTCAAATTCAGAAGTTTCCTATCATCCTTTTGGTGGTAGCCGTTCATATTGTCAACTTAACCTTCATCCTTTTGGTGTTGGTCCTCGCAAGTGGGAAGTTCCTATCATCCTTTTGGTGGTAGTAGCTTGTATTGATCCGTTATCCTTTTGGTGTCGCCGATCCATGAACCCTTGGTATGTGAATCATCTTTTTGGTGAATGACAACCTTTGTTATTATTTGTGCCCTATTATCCTTTTGGTAATAGCAGGCTTTGACCTCATTTTCATCCTTTTGGTGGAAGGGTCTGTGTGTGTGTGCCCTATTATCCTTTTGGTAATAGCAGGCTTTGACCTCATTTTCATCCTTTTGGTGGAAGGGTCCGTGTGCGTGTGTGCCCTATTATCCTTTTGGTAATAGCAGGCTTTGACCTCATTTTCATCCTTTTGGTGAAAGGGTCTGTGTGTGTGTGTGTGTGTGCCCTATTATCCTTTTGGTAATAGCAGGCTTTGACCTCATTTTCATCCTTTTGGTGGAAGGGTCGGTGTGCGTGTGTGCCCTATTATCCTTTTGGTAATAGCAGGCTTTGACCTCATTTTCATCCTTTTGGTGGAAGGGTCTGTGTGTGTGTGTGTGCCCTATTATCCTTTTGTTAATAGCAGGCTTTGACCTCATTTTCATCCTTTTGGTGGAAGGGTCTGTGTGCGTGTGTGCCCTATTATCCTTTTGGTAATAGCAGACTTTGACCTCATTTTCATCCTTTTGGTGAAAGGGTCTGTGTGTGTGTGCCCTATTATCCTTTTGGTAATAGCAGGCCTTGACCTTATTTTCATCCTTTTGGTGGAAGGGTCGGTGTGCGTGTGTGCCCTATTATCCTTTTGGTAATAGCAGGCTTTGACCTCATTTTCATCCTTTTGGTGGAAGGGTCTGTGTGCGTGCAGGCTTTGACCTCATTTTCATCCTTTTGGTGGAAGGGTCTGTGTGCGTGTGTGCCCTATTATCCTTTTGGTAATAGCAGGCTTTGACCTCATTTTCATCCTTTTGGTGGAAGGGTCGGTGTGCGTGTGTGCCCTATTATCCTGTTGGTAATAGCAGGCTTTGACCTCATTTTCATCCTTTTGGTGGAAGGGTCCGTGTGCGTGTGTGCCCTATTATCCTTTTGGTAATAGCAGGCTTTGACCTCATTTTCATCCTTTTGGTGAAAGGGTCTGTGCGTGTGTGCCCTATTATCCTTTTGGTAATAGCAGGCTTTGACCTCATTTTCATCCTTTTGGTGGAAGGGTCGGTGTGCGTGTGTGCCCTATTATCCTTTTGGTAATAGCAGGCTTTGACCTCATTTTCATCCTTTTGGTGGAAGGGTCAGTGTGTGTGTGTGTGTGTGTGTGTTCACTATCATCCTTTTGGTGATAGGTCTGTCATCCTTTTGGTTTCAGATTTATTCTGTTATTCCACCTCCCAAGCATTTTCTTTCTTTTCGGACAAATTTGTGGTCTTCTTTATATCTAATTGTCTTCTACCTTGAAAAAATAGACGTCGTAGCAGTTCATCTTTCTCGGTTTAAGCCAATTAGATAGGGGCATCTGTCATACCCCAAATTTGTCCTAATTGTTTATTACCTTCATCTGTACATCCACCCACGGACAATTATTCAGAAAAATCCAAAAAATATGTTGTCTTCAACTTCATCCCTCTTTTAATTTTTATCCATATATATTTAACCATTTTTTATTCTTAATCCAATTAAATAACCATTTCCATATTCATTTAAATTTCCCATATTTATTTCATATCCAAAACCAATTTTCAAAAAAATCCATTCAATCCATATCCATATCAATTTGTGTGAAACAATTATCCATTTTTCATCTATTTTCAATTTCCATTCCATATCCGTTTCATAACCATTACCCAATATCCATTCTTCATATACAAAATATCATATCCATGATTAAGTTCAATTTCCAAATAACCACATCCAAATCACTTCCAATTATCCAATTTTTATCCCTTTTTGTTTTTATCCATTTTTTATTAAATCCATAAATCATTATTCAAATTTTAAAAAAAAAACCATTTCCTTTTTTTAACCATTGTCACAAAACATTATCCAATATCCATTTTATTTGCTATCCATTCCACATCCACATCCATAACCCATAAATATCCATTTTACAATTTCTATACCTCTCTTAATTCATTTTTCCTTTATATCCAATTTTAAATAATCAACATTCACTTTTTAGTCATTTTAATTCATCTTTTCTAATCAATTTTCAAAAAACTCAAAAATCCCAAATTCAAATTCTACAAAAGCTCATTACATTCACCAAAAATCACAAAAAAATAGAAAACCGTTTTTTTGTTACAAAGCCCATCACACTACAAAGATCTTACAACAAAATTTCCAAAAAAAATGAAACGGCTCTTGGAGAAGCTATACACATGACCAAGTTACAAAATTCATGCTACTTTTCACATGTCATGAGACCAAAAGCCATCACTACTTTATTGAAGACTACACAAGATGCTAGGAATAATTCAAATGCAACCAACTTCAGCCTCCACGTAAGATACACACACCAACCATGAGCCCCACGTCCCTGTCATGCGACCTGCTGTACAACCTGTGCCAAAATTCTATCACCTGCAGCATAATTTACAACAAGAAAAATTCATAAACATAGCCATGATTCGCAGTACATACAAGAGTGATACAATAAACCAACAATCATATAACCAATAACAAATTTCACAAACCACAACTTGTAACCAAATTCATCAAATAAGCCAATCTTCATTTCACTGACTAACTCAAACCATAATTTTTACGCCACAACCCTATACCTGCAGCATCAACAAAGCCTCACGCAGCAATGTTCACAAACTTGTACCAACCAACTTCAAATCGACCCACCACCAGCTTTGTACAACCTGTAGCAGGACCACCACGCCTTGCCAGTCTTCATAACACACACAATTCCAACAAACTGCAAACCCGTACACACCCTTTCCAAATCCTTCAACTACAATATAATGTCACGAGCCTTTCCACATTCCACGCATCCATTCACTCATAATTACCAGCCAACTCTCAAATAACCAAACCCTGCACAAAACATCAATATCTTTTTCTTACAGAAAAGAACAAAATTCGTACGATAAACAAGCCATTCACCTCACATATCACTATGACAAAACCGTTACAAATTTTCCAGCTCACAATTCTTTCCATCATTCCTATTCTACCCTCCATCTCTTTCTATAAAACCATTTTCTTCTTCACTCAAAAGAGGAAGTCCTAGCCGCCACACAACCCTGCTAAAACTTCCTCCAAGTCTCTCCGCAAATTCATCTTCAAAAATCCCAAACGTTAACCCTTCTTCAATCCACCCAACAACCACAAAAATTCCCTCTTCACTCACCTCCACCTAAACTCCTTCAAACTCAAATCACTCACTGATACAAATCTCACACAACCAAACCTTCATCTTCAATAACGAACCTCCATCAATCCTAATCACCAACCCTTCCAAAACCCATTCGACCCAAAATCACCCCAAATCTTCTCAATAACCAGAAATCGATTTAAACCCAGAACCAGAAACTGGACGAGATGAAGAGAAGGTGAACCTCAGCGAAACTGAAAACAAATTTCACAAACCTGTTGAATGATTCGAGACGAAAACGAGTTCGGAGAGAGCGAGAAATCAAAACTCATAAACCTGGAACGAATCAAACATATACCCGCGAGAGAGAACCGAAATCGTATAGCTTCTAATGTAAGAAGGTTGGGTTTCGTTCAACATCATATTCTCCTACGCTTGGTCTTGCTTTGATCCTTTTTCTTTTATCATGTAGAGAAATTTGACCATGTATGTTGTTTTTAATTTATCCTTCAGTTGAACTAAGCTGTTTGGTCTCATTTAAGCATGTATTGGATGTTAATCTTGGGCTTAAGAGCCCGTTTTGGGTCCTATGGTTTTCCACCCTATGTTCAATTCAGGCACCTCCATCATTTCTCCTTCTTATTTATTTTTAATTTTAATTAATTTCACCTTTACTTGTTTTGTTTTTAAAAAAAAGGGTTTCTAATGTTTTGTTTTAGATTTAAGTTTCTTGGTAAATAATATTTTATTTATGTCGTTCCTTTTTCTTATTATTTTTGACTTTCTATTTCGATTTACTTTTAAGGGCCAATGATATAACACAAATCTTGATTGGTTGATTTTTTTTAAGAGATCTACAATCTTGATATATATGAGGCCTACTTTTATTTTCTTTTATTTTTCTTTCAACTTTTTGGGTCCATGAAAACCAAATATCAACGATTTATCGATTTCTCGATTAAATCTTGATAAAGGTGAGACCTTTATTCTTTTTCCTATCTATGTTTGATTTTATTTCATTTTATCGTCCTTTCATTATTTTTATTCATTTTTGGGTCAATGAAAACCAAATATCAATGATTTATTGATTTCTCGATTAAATTTTGATAAAGGTGAGACCTTTATTCTTTTTCTTGACATTTTCGATTTTATTTCATTTCTATTATTTTTATTTCATTTTTATTCATTTTTGGGTCAATGAAAATCAAATACTAAAGATTATCGATTTTTCGATTTAAAATCTTAGTAAAGATGAGACCTTTCTTAGTTTTTCTGATTTTTATGTCTATTTCGATTTATATTCTTTTATTGTCATTTTTGGTCCATGAAAGTCAAATATCGTTGATTATCGATTTCTCGATTAAATCGTGATTAAGACGAGACCAATTTTATTTTATGTCAACTTTAATCTCTTGTCAATACTATCTTGGTTATTATTCTTATTATTCCTATTCATATTGTCCATACCATATTCATATTTATTCATCTAACCATTTCATTTGTTCACCATTAATCAAAAAACACTAAAAATATCGAAACCCTAAAACAATAATTGATGGACTGTTGGTTGCTTGGCGACTTTCGATCAAGGCATAGTTTAGGACACCTTGCACACACACGGCTTTCTCTTGGGCTACCTTACAATGAGACCCTTTATTTCATGTCATCCCTTGTAATCTACATGTACCCCGCTCCCCATTCCGATGTACGCATTTAGTTTTCTTTTGATTGTGGTTTGTTTACTAGGAGCACCCCTAGGGACTAGCATAGACAACCCATTTTCAACCAAACCCTCAATTCGTCGTCGAGCCATTTTCAAACAAACCCCTTTTCAACCAAACTCTCGATTCGTCGTCGAGCCTATTTTCAAATCAACCTCTAACCAAACTCTTTTCATACAAATAAACCCTTGATCCAACGTCAATCGGATTTTCATAATAAACTTCAAAAACAATTAAACAACTATCGCAACTCTTTTAAGGTGAAAAATAGGGGTTCAAGTCTTTGATCTTCCTTCGATTGTTTGGGTGCGAGTTCTCTTACTCGTGTGTGACCAATTGACGCCTCTTCTTTTAACAAATCAAATTCTTTTCAAAATAACCAAGCGCATACAATAAACCCTTGATCGCACGTCAAGCGGACTTTCATAATCAAACCTCAAAACGACTAACAACTATCATAATTCTTTTTCAACGTGAAAAATGGGGATTCAAGTATTTGATCTTTCTTCGATTGTTTGGGTGCGAGTTCTCTTACTCGTGTGTGAGCAATTGACGCCTCTTTTAAAGATCAACCAACTCCCTTGTTTCGTGGGCGTACCACGAACTACGGCTGCTCTGATTCTTTATTCTCGTCCGAGTGAAGATACGTAGGCAAAAGATTGCGATGATCTTGGCGAGCTACCTTCTATCCATCTTCTGTATTCCCTCTATCCCTTCCCGTAGTTGAACTACAATTGCTTTGATTCCTCATTCTCGTCCGAATGAGCATACGTAGGCCCGAGGTCGCGATGATCTTATCGAGTACCCTATCCTTAAAACCACCCAATTTCCCCTTAGTGTCTTTTCCTTTTATCTTTACCTTTCTGCATTTATTTTAGAGAAGTAAACAAACAAGCTTAGCTAACGAGTATCGCGATTCGAATCAAGAGGTTCCCGTTGAGTACAACGGACGTGAGGGGGTGCGCGTACCTTCCTCTCACGTAACCGACTCCCGAACCCAGAATGTGGTTGCGACGACCATGTTCTTATCCTTCCTTAAAGGTTTTCTCGATATTTTCCTTTCCCTCTTTTGGGATAAATAAAGTTTGGTGGCGACTCTGTCAAACCGTTCCGCGCCTTTCGCTCGAAAGGTCATGTCTTCGGTTAAGCGATTTTTTAAAGGTACGACAAGGACGAAAGGGGAACTGCCTAAATAAATCGTGTTTGTTCTCTCTTTCCCTATCCTTTTACATTTTTTATATTGATTAAACTTGTGAATTATCAATTGATTGGAAAATTTCTGGTGTAGTGTAGTATAGAGCTGAATAATTGATTTGTAAAAACACTACATTACTATGAAACTTACACTTGGAGTGCCTCGCATGCCAAGTGTTTGATAAATTGATTAAGCACAAGTTTCTAAAGCGCTTTGTGAATTAAGTTTGTTGTATTCACCCGTTGGTGATTGGATAATATCAAGTGCATAAATTTGAGTTGATTACATTGTGTATCATTTATTCAATCTTATTTTTATCATCTGCCACATCATTCTCAGTGGCTTTACGCATATCCGATTTTTCTAGTAGTGGTTCGTTGTAGATGAATTGATTCATTGGTTGCTTCTGCATTAAATTTTTAAAACCAACTTTTGGAACACCATTAGCGTGTAATAAATTGTGGGATCTATTCAAACCCCCTTCTAGATCCAAGCCATCGTCTAACAAGTGGTATCACGAGCTCCGGTTTATTTGGTGCTTCGATATAATTTCTAGAAAATGGCGAACGAACCTAAAGGGGCTTATAATAGAGCTCCAATTTTTACAGGCGAGAATTATAGCTACTGGAAAGATTGTATGCACGTGCATATAAATTCCATTGACTGAAAGGTTTGGAATTTTATTTTAAACGGTCCTATGGAAATAACCATGACCGATGAAAATAATATTGTTGTGCCCAAGCCAGAAGCACAATGGAATGACGAGGATGAGAAAAAGTATAGTTATGACTGGAAGGCTAGAAATATTTTGATCTCCTCTTTGGGAGTTGACGAATGTTATCGAGTCTCTCACTATACAATGGCCAAAGCCATGTGGGATGCTTTACAAGTAGACTATGAGGGCACTAATGATGTGAAATTTGCCTGAATCAACACATTAACAGAAAAGTTTGATCTCTTTTACATGAAGTAAGGGGAAACCATTGCTGACATGCAAAAGCGATTCACTCATATAATCAACAAATTACATACACTTAGTAAACCAGTACCCGACGAGGTTGCTACTAATAAAATCTTGAGGTGTCTTAACAGGGAATGGCAACCAAAGGTCACCGCAATCAAGGAGGCCAATGATCTAACTACTCTAGACCTCACGACATTATTTGGCAAACTCGATGAACATGAGCAAGTGCTCATCAACTTGGAAAAACATGAGAAGAGTGTGAAGAAAGAGAAAATAAAGGAAACGGAAAAGAAGTCGATAGAACTTAAGGCTTCTTGTTCAAAGTCCACATCTCAAGAGCAAAGTGAAAATGAAACCAACAATGATGAAGATGATGACTCGAGTGATGACATGGGACTGTTTGTGAAAAATATAATAGGTACATTCGAAAGAATGAAAGTCAGCACTCGGATAAAAATCTCGTCAAATTAGAAGGAAGTCAAAAAATGAAGGCAACAAGAGTGGCAAGTCGAGAGGATCTTGTTTCAATTGTGGAAAGTCTGGGCACTACAAGCCAGATTGTCCATCACTCAAGAAAGACAAGGATAAGTATAAGAGTCGTTAACACAAAAAGTCAAATAAATCTAGACGAGCATATATTGCTTAGGAGAGCGATAACGAGTCGGAAAATGATGTCAGCTCAAGTGACAAAAGTGAATCCGTCAATCTTTGTCTTATGGCACATCGAAACAAGAAGAAAGAGGTACAACGTCTTGAGACCACCGAAAGAAGATGGGTTCTGGATAGTCGTTGCTCAAGACATATGACAGGAGACATATCTCTTTTCATCGACTTTGTGGCGAAGAAAAAGGGGTTTGTTATCTACGGAGACAACAACAAGGGAAAAATTCATGGCAAAGGTAGTGTAGGTAACCCCTCATCTACTACTATCTCTGATGTGCTTCTAGTTGAGGGCCTTAAACATAACCTTTTAAGCATTAGTCAATTATGTGACAAGGACTATAAAGTATCTTTTTCTAAGGATTGTTGCATAATTGAGAATAATGATAAAAATGATGTGTTTAAGGGTTTGAGGGTGAATAATGTCTATATGCTAGACTTAAATGAGGTATCGTTGAGTAACGACAAGTGTCTAGTCACCATGAGTGAAGATTCATGGTTGTGGCATAGACGGTTGGCGCATATCAATTTTGATTTGCTTAATAAAATAGTCTCTAAAGACCTAGTTATCGGCTTGCCCAAAATCAAATTTGTAAAGGATCACTTATGTGATGCGTGTCAAATGGGGAAGCAAACAAGGATCTCGTTCAAATCTAAAAACATTGTTTCTACTACGAGACCCCTTGAGCTCCTCCATATGGACCTCTTTGGACCATCTAGGATTAAAAGCCTACGTGGTAAATATTATGGTTTTGTGATAGTCGATGACTTTTCTCAGCTTTGCTGGACTATTTTCTTAGCAAACAAGAGTGATACCTTTTCGGCCTTTGAAATATTTGCCAAGTTATCCCAAAAAAATTAAACTCGAACATTATATCAATTAGAAGTGATCATGGGGGTGAGTTCGAAAATCATCTTTTTGAAGCATTTTGTGAAAGCCATGGAATTGATCATAATTTTTATGCACCACGTACCCGTCAACAAAACGGGGTTGTGGAACGTAAAAATAGAATTTTGAAAGAATTAGGAAGGACTATGATCAATGAGAGTGGACTTCCAAAATACTTTTGGGCCGACACCATAAGTACGGCTTGTTACGTTTTGAATAGGGTGCTCATCTGTCCTATTCTAAACAAGACACCGTATAAGCTTTTAAAAGGGAGAAAGCCCAATGTCTCTCACCTTCACGTTTTTGGTTGTAAGTGTTTCCTGTTGAATAATGGTAAAGAGACACTAGGTAAGTTTGATGCTAAGGGCGGCGAGGGTATTTTTCTTGGATACTCTCGGTCAAGTAAGACATATAGGATTTATAATAAGAGGTTACATACTGTCGAGGAGTCGGTACACATTACTTTTGATGAGTCTTATCCAAAAAATGTCGAAAAAGGTAGTTATGTTCATGTTGCAAGTGTATCTTCAGAAGACATACTCAAGGACACTGATAAAGGGATTGATCAACCTGAAGAAGTGCATGTGGAGGAGGAAAAAGATCACCAACCTATGAAGAGTGAGGAGAATCATCCGTCTAATAAAGATGACCTTCCTCCAGCTTGGAAGTCTTCCAAAGACCATCCCATCGGCAACATTCTTAGTGACATCTCAAAGGGAGTAACGACTCGCTCCAAGCTAAGTAACTTTTGTTATTAGTCCTCTTTCGTTTCGCAAGTTGAGCCTAAAAACTCTAAAGAGGCCCTACTCGATGAGCATTGGTTTTTATCAATGAAAGAAGAATTAAATCAATTCAGGAGAAATGAGGTTTGGGACCTTGTCCCCCCTCCGCGAGGCCATCGAGTAATCGGCACCCGATGGGTGTTTAGGAACAAGCTCGATGAAAATGGAGTTATAACTCGAAACAAAGCGCGACTTGTAGCGCAAGGGTATAACCAAGAGGAAGGAATCGACTATGAGGAAACTTATGCGCGGGTTGCCCGACTCGAGGCTATACGCCTTTTACTTGCTTACACTTGCACTAAAAATTTCAAATTATTTCAAATGGATGTTAAAAGTGTTTTCCTTAACGGATACATCAATGAAGAGGTTTATGTAGCCCAACCTCCAGGTTTTGAATCCCGTGAATAACACGATCATGTTTACAAACTAAAACATGCTTTGTAAGGACTTAAACAAGCCCCTAGGGCTTGGTATGAACATCTTAGAAAATTTCTACTTGATCAAGGGTATTCAAGAGGCAAGGTTGACACAACCCTCTTTATTAAACGTCAAGGAAAACATTTAATTTTTGTACAAATTTATGTTGATGATATCATTTTTGGGTCTACTAACATGACCTTGGTCAAGGAGTTTTCTAGTTTGATGAAGGGTGAGTTTGAGATGAACATGATGGGGGAGCTTAACTATTTCCTCGGATTGCAAATCAAACAACTTGAAGAGGGCATGTTTGTGAGTCAGACGAAATATTGTCTTGAGCTTCTCAAACGTTTTGACATGGTAAACTGCAAAGCAATTGATACTACGAAGGCTACTTGTGCTAACCTTGATCGTGACGATAATGGTAAGGATGTAGAGGTAAATAAGTATAGAGGTATGATTGGTTATCTCCTCTATCTTACCGCATCTCGACCCGACATTATGTTCAGTGTTTGCAAGTGTGCAAGGTATTAATCATGTCCCAAGGAATCTCACTTGAAAGTCGTTAAGCGCATACTTAGATACCTCTCCGGTACTCCAAAGTATGGGCTTTGGTGTTCCAAGGGTAGTGATTGTTCCTTGGTTAGCTATTCCGATTCCGACTTTGTCGGGTGCAAATTGTATAGGTGTAGCGTGCGATTTTTGTCGGTGACGCGACCACCTTATCGCAATGGGATTTCCTCACCTCAGTGGGAGGAACATTAGTTGCTACTTTCTGATTTCTTATTTTATCCCGTGAAGCTGGAAGGGAAAGGTAAAGCTATCTAAAACTAACCTTGCACGCATTTGTTTAATTGAACAAACGCTTGACAGAGATTGGGGAGTCTGGGTTCAGGTTATACAATGGGGAGTTGTCAATTACCCATCCTATACATGGTTATCCATGAGATGATAGTTTAGGTTCTGTTTTGATACTTGATTTTGTTTGTCTGTGAAATGGGAAAGTTTCTTCTTTGTGGGATGTCTGAGAGAAAGAGAGTGTTTTGTTGTTTTTTGGGTTTTTCAATGTTTTTAGTAAGGTCAGGGACCTAAGGTTTTTGATAAGTAGGCTCGCTAAGATTTCGCAATCTTATGCCTACGTATTCCCTGTTATGAAGTATAGGGAAATCAGAGCGATCGTAGTTCCTCCTATTCTAAGGAAGAAACAGATGTCTGGTGTCTTGTTCAAAGTCCAAGATTGAAGCTAATGGTTTTGACTTAGAGAGAATTTGTCATCTCTAAAGGGAGATACCTCATCTGTTTATCACATTTGTTTGAGTAACTGATTTAAAGGGGAATTACTTTAACTGGAATGCATGGAGACCAACAATGCCATAATTTCCTTTACAGGTGGTTTCTCCTAAAGGATAAAACTTTAACTCAGTGTGCAATGCTATTTTTCCTTAGGAATTCATGCTAAGAGAGGGACATTGGCTTGGATGTTTGTATCCAGAGGCTTGCCACTTATAGCAATTAGATGAAGGAGTTTTAACCAGGATAATGAGGGACAAACAACTTGGATGTTTGTATCAACAAGTGTGCCACTTACAACAGTTATCTAGAATTAAGGTTTTGTTTTGATTGACTATTTTAATGTATGTGATATATAGAGAAGTATCTTCCTGCATAGAGATTTTGATTTCCTCTAAAGGGATGTTGATTTTCGTGTGCCTTGATTAAAGCCCAAGGTTGAAGCTAAGAGGTTGATTAGATTCCACTAAGGAAATCATTATACAAAGCCTAAGAGGAGGATGGAGATTGACTCAACAAGAGAGTGTTTATTTGTGTTTTGTACAAAGCCTAAGATTGAGGCTGAAAGAGGTTTGACTCTTTGGGAAAAAGGTTTTATCTGTCTTGTACAAAGCCTAAGATTGAGGCTAAAAAAGATGACTCCACTGGGGAGGATAATTATGTGTTTCTTGTACAAAGCCTAAGATTGAGGCTAAAGTTAATTGACTCAGCTGGAGAGTATCTGTCTTGTACAAAGCCCAAGATTGAGGCTGAAAGGTTTATGACTCTGCTTAGGGAGTCTAATTATCTGTCTTGTATAAAGCCCAAGATTGAGGCTAAAGGTTTATGACTCCACTGGGAGACATTTGAGGGGTGTCTTATACAAAGCCCAAGATTGAGGCTGACTGTTGAGGAGAAATCACTATACAAAGCCTAAAAGGAGGCTGGTTGGGGAAATTTCTTATATAAAGCCTAAGAGGAGGTTAGCTTCTGCTGAGGATTATTGATATCCAAAGACAATTCCAAATTAGGGAATTTAACTCTAGCTGGGGTTTACAGAAGAGTTGAGATATCAGATACCTTGAGGTTCTGATTCTATTGAGAATTTTGACAGTAAATTGGCCCATGCTGGGGAAAATTTAAGGGAAGGCTTAAAGATTGAGTTGTGAAATTTGTTAAGGTTTCAACTCTGTTTGGAGATTTGATCAAATGATTAGGGTTATTTCCCGTTCTTTAAGGAAAAAGTTTCTTTGAAATCCAAAGGAATAGGGTGAGACTGACCAAGTCTACTAGTATGAAGAGATTGGTTCTTAGCTGATGAATAATCTTTGTATTATGCCTAAGAGAAGGCTGGTATGCTAAGGGATGAGAATCAACCCTGAACTGGTTTGATGTTCCGACTCAGAAAGACTGCTCTAGCAAAGGATGACTAGGTTATGTCCTATACCTTTAAGAGGTCTCTGGGTCCTTGTATTAAGCCCAAGAGGAGGCATGAGAACTTATAAGAAGCCTGAGGATCCTTGTACAAAGCCCAAGAGGAGGCTGGGGATGCTTTTAGGAAGCCCGTGGGTCCAAACTTAAGAATGTTCAAGAAAGGTTTCACCGGGAATAAATCCTTTCTTTTGTGAACAGTTCTAGAGTTTGAAGAAATTCAAGAGAAGTTTCACCAGGAATTAATCCTCTCAGGGGGAATTGAATTTCTTTGACAATAGTGACAGTCTGAGAAAAGTTTCAGCAAGAATAATGCCTTTCTCTTTGTTCCATATTCTTTAAGCCCAAGAGAAGGCAAGACTGTATCTGGAAAGTCCTATGGGGAACTAGTTTGACTGTATTGAATGAGTGATCAACTGGCTTTACCTAATTCTAGACTTAGTTGTCAGGGAAAACTCTAAGCAGATATACAAGTATATATACAGTTGATATATGACTAGTATTTAAAAGGATATGAAAGAAAGACTTACAGGTGAGCAAGCTACCAGCAATAAAATTATATATATGACATGTATTTAAAAAAATGAAAGAAGGACTTAGAGGCGTGCAAGCTTCCAGTAATATAGTTATATATATAAAAGCATGTAAAGAAAGCTGATAAAAACTTACAGGTGAGCAAGCTTCCATAGCTGTAAGGTTAGTTGTTCAAAGAAATTGAAGAAAGTTTTGATAACAACTATACATTTGAATTTAAATTACAAAGAAAGTTGTTTTGAAATAGAAACTTGGGGCTTATTTAACAAGAGATGCCCAGATGACTTATTTGATAAAATTGATCAGACTGTAATATTAACAGATGTTGCGGGACTTATACCATAGCGGGGGGCCAAGTTTATTGTATTTACAAAGAGGATTGGGTCTTACACTCTAAAAGAGGCCCAAAGTTATTTTTGTACAAAAGATGGGGCTTACAACTCAAGGAGAGGCCCAGGTGAAAACAATGATCGCACTGTTATTTTGAAAGCTGTATTGGGACTTATACAATGACTGAGGCCCAAAAAGATTTATGTACAAATGGGGGTTGGGTCTTACACTCTATCAGAGGCCCAAAAGTGTTTTAAAGAAAAATAAATGGGACTTATAGCTCAAGGAGAGGCCCAGATGATTTTGAAATGAAATGGCGATCGCGCCGAGATTTTTGAAATCGCAGTGGGTCTTATACAATGACTGAGGCTCAAAATGGTTTTGGTTAAAAAGGGATTGTGTCTTACACTCTATTAGAGGCCCAAAGATGTGTTTGAAAAGATTTGTTAGGGTGATAGTGATCAAAACCCTAATTTGATTGAAAAATACATTTTTATCTGAATAAAAATCATTTTAAAATAATCAAAATTACCAAACATGTAAAAAAAACAAGTTATGATATAGGATAAATGTTTGAAAAATCATGTTTTATCCCCAGAATGATTTAAAAATCATTTGAGTTTGATAAATCAAGAGAAAGGAAATATTTTCAATTATTTAAAAACAAATAAAATAAACTCTTTATGAAAATATTAAATATATAAAATAAATAATATTTTTGTAAAATTTTGGCAAAATAAAATATTTTACCATTTTTATGAATTTTGAAAACAATAATTAATTCAAAAACATAAAAACTCAAAGAGAAATTAATTTTTCAAATCATTTAAGAAAATAATATGAAAAATATTAGGAAATTGGACAAGTGATAAAAATGGTCATGAGTGGGGATTGAACCCACGACCTCTCGCCCTCCAACTCACAAAACACGCCTTTGCCAACTGAGCCAGCGTGTGCTGGTGATAACTAAATCAAACCAACACATAATATATGAAAAGTGCGTGGCAAATTCAAATTTCGTGTCAGGCTTCATCTCCTTCCTTTAGCCAAATGCGTGAAGCTTCCTATCTCACTCGTTTCTCAATCTTTTCATATGATCCAAATATGAAAATCATGCGTTTTTGAATAAGGAATGCAATGGTAATACTCAATTTTGTTTAAATTGATTGAATCAAAAGATAACATGAGAAAATCATATGAACCCTAAAAATTGCAAAACTTAATGAAATCTCATACAAGAATCATAAAGAGCAATTGATTGAGGGTAAATGATTTACAAACAACCAGAAACATAATGGTAATAACAAAATATGTTTATGATGCATGATTCAATGAGTTTGGAAGTTTGAAGCTTACCTCTTGCAGCTTGTGATCGAGCTTGCTGATGGAGATGTTGTAAGTTAGTTACATTGATCTGGACAACTTCCTTAGATGCCAAGGAGTGTGTCTGAATGCTTGGAGTGATTTGAAATGGGCTGGAACTTGATATGATGCCTTAACTGCAACTCTGTCAAGAACTTGAGCAGATGGAGGGTGATTTGAAGAATTTGATGTTCCAGATGTTATGTTAGTGTTTAGATAAACTACATATGATGTTTATGAGGTGTGTACATGGTTGGTTTGGTTTGAATCACTCTCAATCTCAAAATCCGATGGTGACTTGAGTTAGAAGGAAAAATTGGAGTGAAAGTGTGATTTTGAGTAAAGCCTCAGTTTGGGGGCTTTGGTGTGCTTAAACTGATCACAATTGAGCTCTATTTATAGTGTGTCAAGTTTTTTTTGGCATCAATAGTGAATGACAACTGCAGCAGGCTTTTCTTCAATGGTCATCAAATGCAATCTTTGGTCTTCACTAACCATTGACTTGAGTCAATGGAGCAGGCCTATGGTCTTCTGATCTTGGAGTTTATCTTGACTCATTCAGTTAGTTTTGTCTCAGTCCATGCTAGCTTGATACATCTATTGAATGCTCCTTTCCAAATTTGGAGTTTTTGGATTTTTCATCATTGAATCTCACATGCCAACATTGATGGTGTCTTGACTTGCAAGGCTGGTGGTTCAGAGATCTTTGCTTCAATCTGATCCTCATTGATTTGGGAAGATGACAAAGTTAGTAAGATGACAAAATTGGACAAATAACTCGTGTGGCACAAGAAATGCACACAATCTGCCTAATGTTGTCATGAAGACAGTTTGCATCAAGGCATTTTGTGAGATTTATAACTCCTAGCTCAAATAGAGTTTGATTGAGCTCTTGAACATTTTGGAAAGCTGATGTATCCTACTTCAACATGATGTCCAACTTTGGTTTTGAATCAAATTGCATTACAATGAAAAATGCCTCTACATTTTGGAAAAAGTAAGACAGATTCTGACTTAGTGAAAATTTCACTAAGTGTTGGAAAAATGTCAGTTTCAGGTTTTTGTGATTTTGATCAATCTATAGCTCATGATCCATGAAGATTTGTAATATTTTGTAGTTGACAATTTTAAATTATGTCAGATGGACTTTCATTGAGCTTTGAATGGGAGAAAAAGGCCTTAGGGTTTGGGAGATATGGCCTTGCAAAGTTGGTACCTAAGCCATTTTTTTCCATAACTTAGAAAAAATTAGGTTTTCAATGGTTGCCCCCTTTTACAAGTTAACTCAATTTTCTTGATTTTTCTTGATTAATGATGATTCAAATCACATGTTAACATCATTTTAGGGTTGAGGAAGCCTTTGTTGACCAAAATTTCAAAAGTCAAACTTGGTTTTGGCACAGTTGACTTTTTCATCAGATGAATTTTGAATTTTGTGATCCTTTTGTGAAATCAATACTTGGGCCCAATTAAACTTCATGGATGGCCTCTAGGGGAATTTAGGAATGTCTTGGACCCTTCCCCAAGGTTTGAGATCATGGGTAGGTCAACATTCAATGGTAGGGTTGACTTTTTTCATCATAAACCCTAATTTGTGATCAGATGGCTTTGAGTTCTTCTGGCTTATGAATCAAGCTTTTTGAGTCAATCAAATCTTGTAGATATATCAATATTATGTATTTGAGGTCCTTGAAGTTCATCTTGAAGCTTCAAGTCATGCCTTACTTCACAAGTTAACTCAAGGGTTGAATTAGGTCAAAACCCTAATTCCTGGTTTTTTGATAGATGGCCTTTCAAGGTGATTTTGCCATTGTGGATGGGCTCTTAAGATTATTTTGAGTTTATTGGACCATACATTGAGGTATTGGCTCATGCCCAGATGTAAATTTTCATCTGGAGGCCTTAGTCAACCAAAACCCTAATTTGGTGACACTGGTGATCCCGAGGCTTGATCCTCTTGGAATGCTGCACTCTTGTGATTGATTCTTGATATGGGAGACCCCTTGATCCTTCATGGATGTTTGAGAGACTAGACAAGTTGAAGATCATGTCAATTATTTGATTGATCCTTTGTCTAAATGCTCTGAGAGGGGTTAAAGCCCTAATCCTTGATTGTAGAGAAGGCTCAATAATCCTTGAGGAGATTGATGACGCATGTGTAGCGAGCGATTTTGGACGCGGTTCTTAAGCACTGGTCGCTCTCTGCGGTTGAGCTTAAAACTACAGGTCGATTCATTTTTTATCCTATTGTGAGCTGAATAAGGAAGGGAAATAGATGTCTCCAATTAACCCTGCTTTGCATACTGAGTTTAAACAGCGGTCTGTTAGGTTACGGATGCTATCAATGTGGGGGGGCCTTTGTACTGGTTATTCGTATTTCGCCAATACAGGTTTCTTTCTTTCTTTTTTCTAGGCAAAGGGTTTCTGGCGGGGAATAAGGAATAGGATGTTAGGACTGATGCTTTTGAATTACTGCTTTTGATTGATGGGGATATGGGATTTGGGTTTTTTGTTGATTGCGCTCGCTAAGATATTTTCTTTCGATCTTATGCCTACGTATTCCCGTTTACCGAAACAGGGAAATCAGAGCGTTCGTAGTTCCTCCTATTCTATGGGAGGAAATTGGTTTTTGGTGTCTTGTTCAAAGCCCAAGACGTGAAGCGAAAGGTGATTTGTATCTTATTCAAAGCCCAAGATGTGAAGCTGAAAGGTCTATTTGTGTCTTGTTCAAAGCCCAAGACGTGAAGCTGAAAGACCTCAACTTTAGAGAGAATTTGTCATCTCTAAAGAGGGGGAAGGAGAATTACTTTAACTGGGATACGCGGATCCGAGCAATGCCATAATTTCCGAAGAAAGGGTTTTAACCTGAAGGAGAAGACTTTAACTCAGTGTAGAGCAATGCCATCTTTCCTTAGGAATTTCTCATGCTAAAAGAGGGACAGTGGCATGGATATAGATGATCCAGAGGCTTGCCGCTTACAGCGATTAGATGAAGGAAAATGAGTTATTGATGTTTGTGTACTGTGAACGAGGCACAGTTTTGATGCTAAAAGGTTGATTGAATCAACCAGTGGTTTTCTTATACAAAGCTTAAGAGGAGGCTAATTTCCGCTAGGAAAATCATTATACAAAGCCTAAGAGTAGGCTATTTTGTGTCTCGTACAAAGCCCGAGAGAGAGGCTAAAGGTTTTTGACCCAGTGGGGCATATCGTTATACAAAGTCTAAGAGGAGGCTAGCAAAGAGTTCGACTCTTGCTTAAGGGATTTATATCTCGTACGAGGCCCGAGATGGAGGCAAAAAAAGGGGTGATTGACTCAACGAGGGAATCTTTTGTGTCTCATACAAAGCCTGAGAGAGAGGCTAAAAGGTTGTTTTGACTCCACTGGGGAGAATTTTGGTATCTCGTACGAAGCCCAAGATGGAGGCTATTGTAACTGTTTCAGTTGAGTGACAGATCCAATATACTGATTTAAAAGAGAAAATCAGTTCTTATATGAGCAACACTGTACTCAGGGATTTGATTCAAGGATCAGGGATATCTCCTTCTCTTTGAGGAAACGGGAAATCCAAAGGGTATTGAGACTATCCGAGTCTGCGGGTTTCCTTCCTATTTAACGAAGGGTGCTTGAGAATGTCTTTGAGACTCAAGGAAGTTAGACTGTCCAAATCTAGAGTTTTATCTTTTGTACTATGCTTCGAGAAACAGTAGTAGACTCTATGAAAGGACTGTTCTATGAGGATGACTAGGTTTTGTTCCTATACCTCTAGGAGGTCGTCGGGACAATTTGTACGACGCCCAAGAGGAGGATGGAATCTTTTAAGAAGCCGACGGGTCATTGTACGAAGCCCAAGAGGAGGCTATCATTCCCGGAGGAAGAGATCATTATACGAAGCCTAAGAGGAGGCTGTGAATACTTCTAAGAAGCCGTAGGGTCCTTGAATAATGCCCAAGAGGAGGCGGGGTTGCTTTTAGGAAGCCTGTGGGTCCTTGTATGATGCCCAAGAGGAGGCCGATGCTTTTAAGAAGCCCGTGGGTCCCAAACCAAAGAAAAGTTCAGGAAAACTCTTTTAGAGTTAAAACCACTGGTAAACGTGCGAGGTTTACTATCTAGTGACTTTAACTTTTAGAGAGAGTCCGAACCGTTCGGCGGTTTGAAGAAATTCAAGAGAATTTTCACCGAGAATAATTCATCTCTGGGGGATAGAATTTCTTGACGATTCCTAAGGAGGCTAGCAAAGAGTTCGACTCTATCTGGTGCTCCTATTGGGGATCTAGGCGTCTATTTCAACGAATAAATGAAACGGCGTCACTTAGTTCTAGACGTAGTAGCCAGGGAAACTCGAAATATCTATACTATTATTACATAGTAGATATGAGTTTATGAAAGGAGACTTACAGTGAGCAGCCCCACAATACAGTTTATAATATGAAAGCAGTAAACGAAAGCGATAACCACTTACTCGGTTGTAGAGCTTCCATGCTGTTTGGTTAGTTGTTCAACAAAGAAAGATTGAAAACAACAGTATATTCAAAATCAAAGGAGAAAGTGCTTTGAAAAAGAAAGATCTGGGGCTTACAGCTCAAGGAGAGGCCCAGGGTTTTATCAGTGAGCGCACTGTTTGAATTTGTACAGAGGGACTTATACAAGTGACTGTGGCCCAAAATGGTTTTCTGTACAAAGGGATGGGTCTTACACTCTCTCAAGAGGCCCAAAGTGTTTTAAAGAAAAAGAAATGGGTCTTACTACTCGAGGGTAGGCCCAGATGGTTTTTATTTTTAAACGGGCGACGATCGCGTCGTTTGCTTGTACAGAGGGACTTATACAATGAGTGAGGCCCAAAAAGTTTTTGTACAAGGGGGGATGGGTCTTACACTCTCTCAAGAGGCCCAAAGAGTTTTGAGATGAATAAATGGGTCTTACTACTCGAGGGTAGGCCCAGATGATTTTTGAAAAGGCGACGATCGCGCCGTTTGTTTTTTGACGGTATCGGGACTTATACAATAAGTGAGGCCCAAAGATGATTTGGTCAAAAAAAAGGGTTGGGTCTTACACTCTAATAGAGGCCCAAAGTGTTTTGAAAATGATTTATGAGGGTTGAATTAATCCAAAACCCTAATTTGTTTTCAAAATGTATTTAATTGAATAAAAATTCAATTAAATTGATCAAAATTGTTTAACACATGGAAAACAAATTGTGATCTTGGATTAATGCTTCAAAAATTAAGTATTGACCTACAAAATAATTAGAAAGCATTAAAAGTTGCAAAATCAATGTAGAAAAAATATTTAAAATGCCAAAAACAATCAAAATATTAATTCTTTACAAAAATATCAATTATATGAAATAAATAATATTTTTGGGATTTTTTGATAAAATAAAATATTTTAACATTTTTGTGAATTATTAAAAAAAGAATCAACTCAAAATCATTAAAACTCAGAGAGAAATTAATTTTTGAATCAATTAAACAAAATCACAAAATTCAAATATTCAAATTATTCAAAAATGGCGCCAAGAACAACTGAAGAACACGCGCGTGTTCTTGGTTTCTCAGATTTGCGTTTTCTATCCAATCTCCATGAATACGTAATCATATCATGCAATCCACATATCATTATGCTCGTCTCAACCTCACGATCATGTCTATGTACTTTAATTTCATTTAAATTAAACATACAACAAGAAATCACGAAGAAACCTCAAGAACCCTAATTTCTGCATGAAGGCTAGGATTTTTGATACACGATTCAAACAATGCAATTAATTGAGGGAAAACATTCCATGCATGATTATGAACATATGGCCAAATTATTGTGCGAGGAAATATGCATAGATTGAAAGATGCCCAAGTTTAGGCTTACCTTCAAGTCGTGACAGCAAGTTCAGATGTGATTTTGAGTTGGAGGTGTTACAGACAAGTTGTGATGATCTGGACAGCTTCCCTACACCATATGGAGTGTGTTTGAACACTTGGATTGAATTGAAATGGACTGGATCAGTTTATGGCATCTCAGCTGCAACTTCACTTCAAACTTGTGTGGATGGCAAGTGATTTTGTGAAATTGATGTTTTAGATGTTATGTGAGTGTTTGATCAGCTCATATGTGATGTATGTGAGGTGTGTGAGTGATTGGTTTGTGCAGAATTGCTCTCAAACTCAAAACCCGATAGCTACCTTGCTAAGAAAGGCATTTTTGCCAAGAGAAAGAGATTTTGAGGAAAGCATCTGTTAGATGGCTTTGGTGTACTTAAACTGACCACAATTGAGCTCTATTTATAGTAGAGTAATTTTGTTTTGCAAGGAATAGTACATGGCAGCTGGTAAGTAGGTTTCCTCAATGTTGGCCAATGGAAATGAAAGTCTCCTCTAGCCATTGACTAGAGGTTAGGGCACAGAGCTTTGGTCCCCTTGGTCTTGGATAAGTCTTGACTGATTTCAAATGAGAATGGCTCAGTCCATGCCACCTTGATGGTTCCATTGAATGCCTCATTCCAAATTTGAAGTCTTGTCCCTATTTTGGCCATTCTAGGTTCAACATGCTATTCTTTGTTCCTTGGACCTTGGAGGCTTGGCTCAGTGATTGTCCCCTTTGGATTCAATCCTCTGAGGTGTCCAAGTGGATTGGAGCAATTGCAATTGGCTGATTTTGTCAAATCGAGCCAAAATGCAAATTCTGCCATGCTTTGACAGATTTCAACAAGGAAACTTGCCAATGTTGTATCTCATGATGTAGGTTGAATTTGGCAATGTTCTTGGCCATTTTGGAAAGCTCTTACATGATACAACAACTGTTTGAACAAGTTTCATTTTGATCTCTTTTGATTCCAAGTGAGAAATCCCCCTACATTTGGCAAAAAGTGAAGCAGAATTCTGACTTAGTGAAAATTTCACTAAGTGTTGGAAAAAGTGACATTTTCACTTTTCAGCCACTTTGATCACTCCATAACTCAAAATACTTAATGAATTGGAATGACTTGTAGTTGAAGTTTTTGTAGGTGATAATGAGGGCTACAAATCCATCTTTGGATGAGAAAAAATGGCCTTGTGGTTTAGGAGTTATGGTCCTCCAAAGTTGGTACCTTTGCCATTTTATTTTTAACTTAGAAAAATTTCTAAGTTTTATGGTTACCCCTTTTACAAGTTATCTCACTTTTCTTGATTTTTCTTAATGAATGATGATTCAAATCATACATTAACATCATTTTAGGGTTAAAAATCCATTTTGGTGAAAAATCTCAAAAAGTCAAAGTTGACTTTTGTGCACAGTTGACTTTTTATCAGATGAATTCCAAACTGTGCAATTCTTCAGGAAATCATGTCCTTGACCTAAATCAAACTTGATGGACATGTTCCATGGGTGTCATAGGGTATATTCAATCATGTATTAGGGTTTGGGAGCATGTCCAGGTCAAAAGTCAAAGTTACAGTTGACTTTTCCCTTAAAACCCTAATTGTGGTGCAGATGAAAATGAAACTTGTTGCTCAAGCTTCTTGGATCAATCCATTGTTCCAAATGGATCAATATGGTTTATTAAAGACACTCAAATCATATCTTGAGGTCTTGGCTCATGGTTTATCCCAAAAGTCAACTTAGGGGTGAATTAGGTCAAGAAACCCTAATTCCTGATTTTTGATGAATGCATCCCCTGAGGCAAAATTGACTTGATGCATGGGTTCATGAGGTTCCATGAAGTATATTAGGTCATGTTTTGGATCATTGCCTTGTACCCAGATGAAAATTTCCATCTGGAGGCCCTGGTTGACCAAAACCCTAATTTGGTGACACTGTCGATCTTGAGACTTGATCCACCTAGAAGGGAGCAGCCTTGTGCTTAATCCTTGAAGTGGGAGTCCTTTTTTATCCATTGTGGATGTTTGAGAGATTAGACAAGTTGAAGATCAAGTCATTCCTTGATTGATCCTTTGTCTAAGCACTCAGAGAGGGCTTGAAACCCTAATTCTGATTGTATTGGATGCTCACCCATCTTTGGGGAGACTGATGAAGCATGGTGGTTCATCCACATTGTGATGATGATTTTCACAATGATGGGAAATCTAAGTGGTCAAAATTTGGGGTATTACAGATGCCCCTATTTAATCTTCTTGGACCCGAAGGTGTGAATGACGAAGGTATTCGAGCATTCGGGGTGCAAGAGGATTAAATATCGGAATATCCGAAATTTTGATGGTTTGCTATGAATGGTAGCTTACGCATTCATCTTCTTTAGCTAAGCAATGATGCTTAGAAAAGGTAAACTTCCCCTCGATCCTGGTCTTCGGCCAAGGAACTGGTCTCAGTTTTCTTTTGAAATAAACCTCCCCTCGATCCTGGTTTCCTACCAAGGAACTGGTCTTAGTTTCTGATATAAACTTCCCCTCGATCCTAGTTTTCTACCAAGGAACTGGTCTAAGTTTCTGATTTAAACTTCCCCTCGATCCTGGTTTCCTACCAAGGAACTAGTCTAAGTTTCAGAAATAAACTTCCCCTCGATCCTGGTTTCCTACCAAGGAACTGGTCTTAGTTTCTTTTGTCAATAAACTTTATTGACAAGGGACGCTATGTGTAGCGGCTTTCCTTCAAACTTCTCGCCGAATTTTCTTGGGGAGATGCCATTTGAGTGGAAAAAGTTTTGATGTCAAACTTGCTGGGGAACCCATTCGTCTGAGTTGTAGAGGTACACAAACTTCTCTGTTTTGGAGACGCCATTTGTCGATTCTACTGGGAAAAGCGAGTCTCTTGAGAGACTGTTTTCGTTTGGGGTTACATCATACTTTTCTCGGGATCTTCCCGGAGAAATGCCATATGATGGGGTCCAATTTTGAGGTGCCGATGACCTTTTCATCAACGGTTTTTCGGAGCAAAATTGGTGTGCTGCCGAATCTCTGATCACGAGGCTTTCTCTGTGGATTTTCCTTAATCCGGGAAAGCAAGGATATCATCTTCAATGGCGAAGAGTGACATTTGTTGAAGGTTCTCTGATCTTTCAGAGGTTCAAGTTATCAAAGTGGCCAAGTGCTGACTCTGATCTAAAGATACACTGGTGGCGAGATTGTGCAGACGCAACACTTCCTGACGAGGAAAGAACTGACAAACTCGATTGAGAAAACTGTTTATCACTAGGGGACAAGACCAACTCAAGTGATAGTGATGCAATATGAAATGTGAATGCAAATAAAATGCATGAAGTATGTATGTATATGCTGACAAAACAGACGCGACATACAGACTAATGGATGAACACAATTGGATACTCGGCCATCGCGGGGCGAAGAAGTACCGTTGATTCAAAATAGCAATTCCACCTTGCTTAGGAGAGATAGTCCCGTTGGGAGCTATGTCGATCGGGCTTAGGAGATGAGAACTCGGCCGAGGGTGTCAGACGAAACAAGGTCTCTGACACAGTTGATCCCTTCATTCAGGCATACTGGCTTAGAAGGAGTACTTTGATTCTGCACTTTGAAGTTCGCTTATTTCAGGAGAAGCGATCGATGTTCTTCTGATGTTCAACAGTTAAAAGAAATTTCCATCTTTAATTAAAAAGCAGAAAAAGTTTTAACAAGTAAATTCATTTTTGTTTTATTTCAAGAATCGCTGATTAAGTTTAAACAACGTCGTTCTGTAAAGCTAAAGCAAGTAAAGAATTACAAACAAAAGCACAAGGGCTCAAATTTTATTGATAAGATGGAGATCAGCCAAACGCGTGATTCCAAAGAGTATATACAAAGTTAGAAAATGGTAATTTACAGGGAAAAGGGCTACGTTGAAACATAACGACCACTATCCTTCTACCAACTTTGAATTCGGGGCATCCTGAGCTTCCGTCGAAGATGACCTTTGACTGGAGATTTCCTCCGATAGATGATGCTGTAACTGCTGCTGAGGGACTTGCCTCTGTTGAACATAGTTACTTGCCATTATCCCTAATTTTTGCCTGGATTGTACTATGAGATTTCCAATCCATCGGGATGATTTTTTTTCATGTCTCTAACTTTTGCCTGGACCGCCCTTTCGGGTTTTCAATCCACCGAGACGTTTTTTTTTTAGTTTAGGCGAAGTATTTCTTGACTACATCAACATTCGTGGGGTAGGCAAATTCCTCTCCGTCCATGGTTGCAAGTCTCAAGGCGCCGCCTGAGAAAGCTTTCGTGACCACATAGGGGCCATCATAATTTGGGGTCCATTTGCCCCGAGAGTCAGAGAGAAATGATTGTATCTTCTTGAGCACGAGGTCTCCTTTTCTGAAGACACGAGGTCGGACCTTTTTGTCGAACACCCTCTTCATTCTCTGTTGATACAACTGACTGTGGCATAGTGCCGTGATTCTCTTCTCTTCGATCAGGTTCAGTTCGTCGTGTCGACTTTGACACCATTCAGCTTCGGTGAGCTTAGCTTCCATCAATACCCGGATTGATGGGATCTCTACTTCTATGGGGAGAACTGCCTCCATGCCATATACTAGAGAGAAAGGGGTTGTCCCTGTTGAAGTGCGGACAGATGTACGATAACCGTGAAGAGCAAAGGGTAGCATCTCGTGCCAATCTTTATAGGTTACAACCATCTTCTGAACGATCTTCTTGATGTTCTTGTTAGCCGTTTCTACCGCTCCGTTCATCTTGGGTCGGTTGGGAGATGAGTTATGGTGTTCAATCTTGAACTCTGCACACAACTCTTTCATCATCTTGTTGTTCAAGTTGGATCCATTATCAGTAATGATCTCACTTGGAACACCATAACGGCAGATGATATTGTTTTTGATAAATCGGACCACCACTTGTCGGGTTACATTGGCGAATGACGCTGCTTCGACCCACTTGGTGAAATAGTCAATGGCTACCAGGATGAACCGATGTCCGTTTGAAGCCTTGGGCTCAATCATACCAATCATGTCGATTCCCCATATGGAAAAAGGCCATGGGGAAGAAAGAACTTTGGGATGTGATGGCGGTACATGAATTTTGTCAGAGTATATCTGACACTTGTGACACCTCCTCATGTACTTGTAGCAGTTGGATTCCATGGTCAACCAATAATACCCGGCCCTGAGAATTTTTCTCGCCATTGTGTGTCCGTTGGCATGAGTGCCAAAGGATCCTTCATGAATTTCTTTCATGAGCATGTCTGCTTCTGGTCTGTCGACACATCGGAGCAAAACCATGTCAAAATTTCTCTTATAAAGAATGTCACCGCTCAGGAAGAAGTTTCCAGCCAATCTTCTGAGGGTTTTCCTGTCTTTTCTGAGTGCCCCAGATGGGTACTCTTGTTTCTGAAGGAAGCATTTGATATCGTGATACCAAGGTCTGTCGTCTATGACTGCTTCAATCATGAAGATGTAAGCGGGCCATTCAAGGCGCATGATGTCAATCTTAGGTATGTCATTCCATCGACCTACACTAATCATGGAAGAGAGAGTGGCTAATGCATCAGCCATGTGATTCTCATCACGAGGGATGTGATGAAAGTCGACTCTGTTGAAGAAGGGTAACAACCTTCTTGCATAGTCTTTGTAAGGAATCAATCCTGATTGGTATGTGTTCCAATCTCCTTTTATCTGGTTAATAACCAGGGCTGAGTCGCCGTATACGTCCAAGTTTTTTATCCTTAAATCAATCGCTTCTTCGAGACCCATGATACATGCTTCGTATTCGGCCTCGTTGTTCGTACATTTGAACGTAAGTCGAGCGGTGAAAGGAATGTGGGAACCCTGAGGGGTAACAATGATTACCCCAATTCCGTTTCCATAATGATTGACTGCTCCGTCAAAGATAAGTCCCCACTGGGAACCTGGTTCTGGCCCTTCACTGGGTAGCGGTTCATCGCAATCTTTCATTTTTAGATACATGACATCTTCGTCTGGGAAGTCAAACCCGATTGATTCTTGATCGTCAATCGGTTGATGAGCCAAATGATCGGCTAAAATACTTCCTTTAACGGCTTTCTGAGCATGGTACTCTATGTCATATTCTGATAGTAACATCTTCCAACGGGCAATCCTTCCTGTGAGAGCAAGTTTTTTGAAAACGTACTTGATTGGATCCATTTCGGAGACCAACCAAGTAGTATGACGAATCATGTATTGGCGAAGACGTTTGGCCGCCCAAGCCAAAGCGCAGCAAGTTTTCTCGAGCATCGTGTACCGAGTTTCACAGTCGGTGAATTTCTTGCTTAGATAGTAAATGGCAGACTCTTTCCTTTTAGTTTCGTCTTGTTGGCCAAGTACACATCCCATTGAGTCCTCTAGGACTGTGAGGTAAATGATCAGTGGTCTTCCTTCCACTGGAGGTGACAGAATCGGAGGATTCAACAGATATTCCTTAATATTGTCGAAGGCGGTTTGGCAATCTTCTGACCAAACGCAATCCTGGTTCTTTTTCAATAACTTGAAAATCGGCGCATAAGTGGCGGTCATAAGGAACATGAATCTGGAGATATAGTTCAAACGTCCCAGGAATCCTCTGACTTGTTTCTTCAGTTTTCAGAGAAGGCATTTCTTGAATGGCCTTGACCTTGTCAGGATCAACCTCAATCCCTTTCTGGCTGACGATGAACCCTAGTAGTTTCCCCGAACGGACACCGAAGGTGCACTTGTTGGGATTCAAGCGGAGCTTGAATTTTCTTAGACGTTCGAACAATTTTGACAGATGTTCAACGTGCTCACCCTCCGTTCTTGATTTTGCAATCAAATCATCGACATATACCTCGATTTCCTTGTGTATCATGTCATGAAACAGAGTAGTCATGGCCCTTTGATAGGTTGCCCCGGCATTCTTCTAACCGAACGACATTACCTTGTAACAAAAGGTACCCCATGGGGTAATGAACGAAGTTTTCTCCGTGTCTTTCAGCGCCATTTTGATCTGGTTATAGCCCGAGAATCCATCCATGAAGGAGAATACTTTGAACTTTGCTGTGCTGTCTACCAGCATGTCAATGTGTGGTAAAGGAAAGTCGTCCTTTGGACTTGCCTTGTTCAGATCTCTGTAATAAACACACATTCTAACCTTTCCATCCTTTTTGGGAACGGGTACGATGTTGGCTAACCATTGAGGATATTCAGATGTAGCGAGGAAACCCGCGTCGATCTGTTTCTGTACCTCCTCTTTGATTTTGATGGCCATGTCCGGGTGAGTCCGTCTCAACCTTTGCTTTACTGGCGGACATTCCGATCTTAGCGGTAAGTGATGTTCCACGATGCTGGTATCCAACCCTGGCATATCCTGATAGGACTAAGCGAACACATCGAGGAATTCTTTGAGAAGCTTTATCAAACTTTCTTTGACATTTGGACTGAGCAGTGCTCCGATCCTGATTTCTTTTCTATCCTTTTCTGAACCCAAGTTTACCGTTTCCAACGGCTCTTTGTGAGGTTCAATGGACCTTTCCTCTTGTCTGAGTAGTCGGGAGATCTCTTCTGGAATTTCGTTGTCATTTTCTTCTTCAGACTCGAATACCGGGAACTCAAAGTTGGGAGAAGGCATCGGATCGTATGTTTCAACGGGGTATAAAACAAGCAATCTGCATGACGTGATGATTCGTGTTTAGAAGAGATAGAGAAAATGCAAGTGTGTGCAGTGTTTTTATTTTACTGCTTGTTTTTATTATTGAATGTTTTTTAGGATTACCATTTTCTGAAAAAGCAAAAAGAGAAAACAGCAATTAATGCGAAAATTACAGAACGACATTATTTTATTAATGAACAAGTCGAATCTTGAAACTACAGCCCTATAAAACAAAACTCTGTCGCTTCGGGAAAAGCGAAGAGGGAAATTTACAGAAAGCGAGCCCTATCAAAATATCCGTTTCACCTGGGCAGGGTGAAAGGTTTAAAGATGGCAATTACTTTGACTGATGAACGGCCTTCGGAACCTCGACGGCAACCCATTGGCAGCGAACTCCTCAGTGAATCAAAAAGTCTGGCACCTTCCTTGATTTGTCTTCAGAAATGATGCTGATTTCTGGTGGAGTAGGATCGTTGGAATCTGTTTCCCAGGCAGAATTGTCGTAGGAGGATTCCTCTGTTGCATTTTCCATAGCATTGGTGCTCTCAGCTGTATCTCCCCATCCAGTTGGTTGGATATCTTCGAGCCTGATACGAGAGCTTTCGGGAGCGGTGTACTTGACCATAAAGTCGTATTTTCCACTTGGTTGTCCCAAAGTGTCCCAAACTTCTTTGGAACTGGAGAAGTCATCCCTCTCGATGACGTTGACCTCAGGAAAAGCATAGTTGATGAATTCAAGTCCTGCGAACGTTGCGAATTCATCTTCATGTTGAGTAATTTCCGAATGACCTGAGTGTTGATCCCATGATATGGCGGGGACACAGGTATTCTGTTCAATGACGCTCAGCTGAGTTTCATTACTCGGCTGACTTTCTTGCCCCAAGTTTCCTGGGTAAGGCTGCCACATTGGCAGACCATCCATCGGGCCATAGTAATTGCGACCAAAGTTTTCTTTCATCAGAGTGTCTTCCTCTAATGAATTTGGCGGAGCACGGCATCCTTCCGGATCACAATCTCCGTAGATCATTTCGACATCTGATCTTGGTATAAATCTCGGACTTTCTGTAGGAAAGCAAAAAGGCATAGGCACTTCTTCCTGAGACATATAGCCGTCCTTGTTAAGATAGGACTTCCATTCTTCATCCGTGTCAGAGGGATCTTCCTCATTGATAGCATGAACTGTCTGAGACACCGGGTGAAGAAAACCTCCACTGTGGAAGAAGTTTTGAAGGGGATGAAGACTTTCATCGTTGGCAACTGTCTGGGTACAGGTTGCAGAAAAACCAAGACCCTTCTTTGTTTTATTGTCAATAGGAATGACAAGTTGTCCCCATCCTATCGTATCGGTACTCTCGACCGCTTTGATAGCATCTTTGTATGAAGAAATTGAAGTTCCTTCTCCGGATTGATCGTTCTTGCTCACCGATAGCGCTTGGAACTGAGTTCCAACAACCTCCTCGGGTTCCACACAAGTAGATGATGATAAGTTACTCACGAGCAAGGCTTGTTCCCCACAAACCGTGACAAGTTGGTCGTTCTTGACGAACTTTAGCTTTTGGTGGAGGGTTGAAGTAACCGCTCCAGCCTGATGTATCCAAGGTCTTCCTAATAAACAACTGTATGTTGCCCGGATGTCCATGACCTGGAAAGTGATTTGGAAAGTGTGAGGACCAATAGTTATGGGAAGATCCACTTCGCCGATAACTATTTTTCTGGATCCGTCGAATGCTTTGACGACGACCTCGCTGACTCTCATCGGAGGGCCCTTGAATGATAATTGCGTCAAAGTGGACTTTGGCATAACATTCAGGGCTGACCCTGTGTCTACCAGTACGTTGCCTAAAGCATCGCCCTGGCAGTTAACTGTAATGTTGAGCGCCATGTTATGACGGCGACCCTCTTCAGGTAATTCTTCATCACTAAATCCCAAATTTTTGCAGGAAGTGATGTTAGAGACAATGCTATCGAATTGTCTGATTGTTACATCCTGTTCCACAAAGGCTTGCTCCAAGACTTTCTGTAGAGCCTCTCTGTGGGCTTCTGAACTGAGTAACAGTGATAATACTGAGATCTTTGAAGGAGTCTGTAACAGTTGATCAACAATGTTATATTCACTCCTTTGGATGAGCTTTAGCATCTCATCTTTGTCTTTTGAAAAGTCGGGATTACCAGATTGACTGACTGGTGGATCAGGAATTTCTGCCTGAAGTTCCTTTTCTTTGTTGGATTCTCCAACCCCTCGGTTGAAGATTCGACCGCTCCGTGTTACACGACTGATGTCTGCAATATTCACGACGGAGGGTAATGGAATTTCCTTTCCATTCTCGATTGTTGTTGCACCGTATTTGTAAGGGATTGCCTTAGCTGATTCATACGGTAATGGCCCCGGTAGATAGATGACTATGGGAACCTTCTGATTTTTCTGACCATCATAAGTAATCTCGATCCGTTCCCGGTTGGGAACTCTAGATTTGTCAAGTAGAGGGATGGTGGCAAAAACATCCCTGGTCCTGTGATGACCAGAGATCGTGACAACATCCTCAACTTGATCGGCAAGGTAGTTCGGCGACCAAATGATGGGTCCTGAACCTGGATATGGACGAATTTCTCCATGATCGACCTGACCCTGAAGAGCTGCTCTCACAAGGTAACACCCCTGGTTACTTTCCGAACAGACGCTACAACTGTCATAGTTGTGTGGTGGCACCTGGCCACGCCCACTTTGAATGCAATGTAACCTCACTAGGTTATCTTCCATTGATCGGACATCCTGACTTTGACGACGAGTAGGATTCCTATGACTGATACTAATTTGCTGAGTATCTTCGTCCATATAAATTGGCATCCACCAATGATTTAACAAGTGCTGAAGTGCCTCCTGGACAAGGGTACAACCTCGATCGTTTTCGCAACCCGCTTTACAATTTTGATAGTCATGTGATATTAAGAATCCAAGTCGGACCTGCTCAGCATGTAACTCTACCAGGTTGGTATTCATTACGCGGATATCGAAGATCTGAACCATATTGATTTGATAGGGATTCCTATCATGGTAGTCTTGGATCCATCCAAGATCCATCTGACGCTGGAGGGCCTCTTGTATGAAAGAGCATCCCTGTTTGTTTACCGAGCAAATCAGACAGGAACTGTAATCGTGCCGCGGCAGATTATGATACTAGTTTTGCCTTGAGTGCATCGCCACCAAGTTGACATTCATCACATGGATGTCGTGGTTTTGAATGACGTTAGAATTCGTGTAAACCATGTTAACTCCACGAACTCGATGCTCTTGGATCCATCCAAGATCCATTTGTTCCTGTAGAGCTGCTTGCACTACCGAACATCCTTGGTTATCTTTAGAGCAGATATCACACTGGTGATAGTTATGAGGTGGCACATGGCCATATCCACTCTGTCTACAATGCATCTTGACCAGATTGGTCCCCAATAAGAGTACATCGTGAATTTGATAGACATTGTTAGTCTCTTTCTCAATCAGATTTACTGCAGTTTTCTCATGTTGAGGCAGCGGGTTCGTAAGAACATTAGGATTCGTATCTTTGAAAGATAAGAGCCCGCTCCTAACAAGCTTTTGCACGTCGGATTTGAAATTGAGACAAGTCTCAATGTTATGCCCCGAACCTCCTTGATGATAAGGGCATGTTTGATCCGCTTTAAACCAAAAAGGCAGATTTTCCAGAACTGAAAGGGGAGACTTAGTCTGAATGTGCCCCTTGGCTAGCAGTAACGGAAACAGTTCTGCGTACGTTACAGGTATAGGATTAAATCCTGATGGCCGTGTTGTACGGTTGTTGTTATATAGAGGACGAGCCTGCTGAAGAGGCTGTTGTGTCCTTTGCTGGTCAGGTTGGCTCTGCGCAACCTGAGGTTGATACATAGGAACAGGCGCGGGGCCGATAGCAGGAGTAACAGCAGCTACTGGCTGATAACGTCGCCTTTGCTTTCCGAGAGAGATATTCCCAATATCTTGCTCTTTTTTCTTAGGGAGAGCACTACCGTATTTTTTAGTACCGCTCGTTGATCCAGTGTCTTTTACCAAACGTCCTTCTCGGACGGCTTCCTCAAGACGTACACCCATGCCGACCATTTCGTTGAAATCACTGGGTGCGCTGGCAACCATTCGGTCATAGTAAAATGAGCTTAAGGTCTTTAAGAAGATTTTTGTCATCTCTTTTTCCTCAAGAGGTGGACAAATTTGAGCGGTAATTTCACGCCACCTTTGAGCGTACTCCTTAAAGGTTTCCTTTTCCTTTTGCGACATTGATCTGAGTTGATCTCTGTCGGGTGCCATGTCCAAATTGTATTTGTATTGTTGGACGAAGGCAGTACCAAGATCTCTGAATGTACTGATCGTAGTACGGTTTAAACCCATGTACCATTTGAGTGCGGCACCGGTTAAACTATCCTGGAAGTAGTGATTTCAGAACTGGGGGCAGAGGTACCCTTAGCGAGAACGGAAGGGGAACTGCCTAAACAAATCATGTTTGTTCTCTCTTTCCCTATCCTTTTACATTTTTGATATTGATTAAACTTGTGAATTATCAATTGATTGGAAAATTTATGGTGTAGTGTAGTATAGAGCTGAATAATTGATTTGTAAAAACACTACAATCCTTTGGATTGTATTTAGATTAGCTCTACACTCACATTGCTTTGAAATTTACACTTGGAGTGCCTCGCACGCCAAGTGTTTGATAAATTGATTAAGCACAAGTTTCTAAAGCACTTTGTGAATTAAGTTTGTTGTATTCACCCGTTGGTGATTGGATAATATCAAGTGCATATATTTGAGTTGATTACATTGTGTATCATTGATTCAATTTTATTTTTCTCATCTGCCACATCATTCTTAGTGGCTTTACGCATATCCGATTTTTCTAGTAGTGGTTCGTTGTAGACGAATTGATTCAGTGGTTGCTTCTGCATTAAATTTTTAAAACCAACTTTTGGAACACCATTAGCGTGTAATAAATTGTGGGATCTATTCAACCCCCCTTCTAGATCCAAGCCATCGTCTAACATTTTTATGTTCTCGTTTTATAGAGTGTCAGTATAGATTAGGAAACATGTTGACAAATTATGACAAAAATTTCTTTGGGGACGAACAGAGGAGTCTTCGAAGATCCACTGGGTTAAGTGAGAGTCAGTTTGCAAAGATAGAAAACACGGACGTCTTGGCATTAAAAGTTTAGATGAATTTAATCTAACTTTACTTTCTAAGTAGAAATGGAGAATTCTTGTGGAAAATGAGGCTTTGTGGAAGAAATTACTAGAACCAAGACATATGAATTGCGAGGATTTGATGCTTTTGAATGATTGTTGCAAATCGTATGTTACAACTTCAACTTTGTGGAAGGATTTGACTAAAATTGGAGCGGTGACTGCTAACTCTGGTTTTGATTTTGCAGGTAATGTTTTTATAAAATTGGAGATGGTAAACAAATCCAATTCTGGTTGCGGAAGTGGTGTGGAGATTTTAATCTTGTTGAAATTTTTCTGGAGTTATTTTTGGCTAGCCTTTGAAAAACTCGCTTGTTTCTGATATGGGACAGTGGGTGGATTCAATATGGAGGTGGGGAAATTACGGGTTACAGTGCTGGGATGATGAAATTTTCAGTATCAGGCGCAGTGAGCTTTTTAATTTGTTGGCTGACTTTTCCTAGGTTATAGTTGGTAAAGATTAGAGTATATATGGAATCGTTGTTTCTCTTAATGCAGAAGCGACTACGATGGAGGAAACGAACAAGGAGAATTCTTCTGTAGTTCGTTACTCATCAAGTATTGGATACAAAGATATTATGGGTGCTAAAAATTCTGTTATGTTGGAAGAGGATTTAAAGCAAGCTTTCAACATCATTTTGAGATCTCTGGTTCCGGGAAATAATAGAGCTTTTGGTTGGAGATTATTTTTGGACCGTTTGGCCACAAAAAACCAATTGATCAAGAAAGGAGTTAGCTTTGTCCTGAACGAAGAAGATTGTGTGCTATGTCTTAGTTATGAGGAGGCTCTTAACCATTTGTTCTTCGATTTTCTGATATCCAGATTGGTGTGGTATTGAATTAGTGTTTGGATAGGTGTTGAGATACAAATAGAGTTCGGGTTTAGTGTTATCATTCCGCAGAGATTGTTCGTGATATTACCGCCGTTCGACAGTCGTAACGTTTCAAACTTTAAAGTAACAAGGGGTTTTAGATTGATTTCGCAACGGTTTCATTCAAAGTTAATTAAAAGCGGTAAAGGATTGTTTTAACGGTTTATAAAAACATGTCAAGGTTAGGGTTTGACAAACCTCTTTGCACGTGTATAATCGATAAAGCTAATGAACTTGGTTAAATGATAAATACAATCACATATCCTCCCAATATGTTTATCTCTAACACATATTGTGAGTTTTTCCATTTTGATCCTTTGTTGATTTCTCACACAAACTATCAAAATGACAACATTAAAGTTCAATATATGGTGAACATCACACACATTGCTATCTCTAGCCAATGTACATTGATGGATGACAAACCTAGGTAAAGAGTTGGAGCATATTTCTCAATCATGAACCAACACAAAGAATAAACATAAAATCAAGGTTTATCATCATACATTCATCATCCAAGAGTTCACTAGATAGGATCAATACATATACATACAAAGTAAAGGTTTACTTACATCTAACCTTGACACAAAAGAGAAATTAGCTACACATATTCATGGTAGCTTGATCAACAAGAATCGGTAGAAGAGAAACGAGCATCAACGACGATTTTATCGACAAAATGATGTTTTTTATCTTCCATAAATGCTATGCTACAGTGTAATGTATTTTGATTTCAGAATGTAATGATGAATCCCCAAAAAATCTGATCAAACCACTTTATAAGGGGACTGAGTGTCGCGAAGCGCGCTGGAGCGCGCTGAGCGCGCGCAACTTAAATGCTAAACCGCCAAACCGCGCTGAGCGCGCTAATTAGCCCGCTGAGCGCGCAAGCTACTGTAAGCCACTCCATCCTCGTGCTGGGAGCGCGCTGAGCGCCCTCAAAGCATGCTCGAAAAATCCAAAATTCTTCAAACTGTTTTTGTGGGATCCTCGAGGCTCAATTCCACACCCTTCCATGTAAAAATCTGCAATAAAAACACAAAAGATAGATAGATACGATAAATAATGAAATTAACTAGAAAACGGTTATAAACGGAAACGATGGGAAAAGCATGGATTTACGAATAAAGCTCACAAAAAGGTGCTAAAAACTAATCTAAATATTAACACTTTTTAGCACCTAACAACTCTCCCCAACTTGTCTCTTTGTTTGCCCTCAAACGAAGATAATTTAGAATAGAAGCAAGCGGAAAACAGGGAACAAATACCAACAAAACATAATGGTTCAAACCAAATAAACACGCACGCAAGTACCGCTCGTCCTTACGAAGAATGAAAATATGTAAATGAACTAAATTCTAAACATCATTAACAAGCACAATTCATAAGCAACAAATGCTCAAATTAGAATCACCTAATTTTTCGAATGAGCCTAGCTCAATATATCCAAGGGACAAAACACACTCATAGCAAAAGTGTCAGCATCCAGAACAATTCATGCTTTCATCAGACCAATTCAACAGGAAAACCGAGGAAACAAAGATCACTTAAGGGCTTCTAAAGGTTGTAACTAGGCCAGGTTAAACAAGAAAGGGATATTTGTAAAAAGGCCAATGAATCAAAGTGGTTAACAAATATTATCAACAAATGAAGAACATGCCAATAACCCACTTAGACAAACCTCATAACAATTCAAATCAAACCTTTCTTTTCTTTTCTATTCCTTTCTTATGGTGCACTCTTTCATTTTCTTTTCAAACAACTCCCTTTGGAGTGCAAAGCATAGCACATAATAGTGCTTCAAGTTTCTTTCTTTCTTCACAAGAGGCACCAATTCACCACTCCATTTTCTTTTCAACAAACTAGCACAACTCTCCCCAACTTTAAACCATACTATAATTAGTGGGCAATGTTCTTCAAAAGTATGTTCAAACAAAGGGTTAAGTGTAAAAACAAAAGAACTGGAATGAATCACAATGATTTTCATTAAGCATCAACAACCCACTATAAAGCGCATTCTTTTGATCATATGATGGGTAGATACAAGATTCATTCCAATTCAAGGCTCAACATGGCTAGCAAGTGCTCACACCTCTCATAAGGTAAAATTGAAGATTATATGGATTGGTGGTTTTTCTCATAATCAAAAATTGCCTAGATCATTTCAATGTTTCCACGGTTTGCACATGAATAAAGGATTAAACATGAATCATACGAGCTAAACAACAATTACTAAATCACTCAATATATGAACAATGGAGGGACTCACATTTGTGGTTGTGTCCTAATTGATTCCAAAATGAACAAAAATGCAAAATGAAGAAGAGCTTGAAAATCATGTGAAGCACAAAGTTCAAATACATACTAACATTCTACCAAGCACAAAACAGAGTACCTTTGTGTGCACCAACTTAGACTTATATCATCACCATCAATGAAAGGTGAAGTGCACACTTAAAGTTCAAAGAAACACACTTGCTTCAACCATCCATTACCTTTAAAAAAAATAAAGTTGGCAAACAACAAAAATTTCTATCCAAACTAACCATATAAACATAAAACAACATCCACCCGGATGTTAAATTCATTAAATCAACCAAAAATTTTTTAACACCAAATTCAAACTCACATCCGCCCGGATGGAGACTACAAAATTCCAACCATAATAGTTATACCAAGTAAAATAATAAAAACAAAACAAAATAACATAAAAGGCTAGTCAAACCCCAACGTCAGTCAGAACTAGAGCTATCCACATCATCATCACCGCCATCGTCATCACGGCCGCCTGCCCCTTCTGGAAAACCAGGCCTGCCCTCAGGCCAACGAGCATAAGCAATGAGTTCCTCGCGAGTCCTCAGCCGATGGTCCACATGTGGCTCTCGAATCTGCAGCTGCAATTGCATCATAGAGTCATGCATAAATAATAAAGCTCGCTGATGAGCCTCGTGCATGGCCCAGTTGGCCTCAGCACTTGGATCAAAAGCGTGCCCGCGTCCGCGCCCACAGCCACGAGCAGGAGCAGCAGCAGCTACAGGGACAGCCTGCTCAAAATCAATCGCCCCCATACAATGACGAGTGACATAGTTATCATCAACAATCTGGAGCTTCACATTCGGGTGGGAAGGCAATGCAACTTGCGCCTCATGGCATAAAGCCATAATCAAACCTGGATAAATGAGAGCGCAAGCCACACGGTCTCCAAGTGGTGTACCACTGGTGGCAGTTCTCTTCAATTCATTTGAAATAATCCGCCCAAAGTCCACGGTATGTCCCGCTGCGCACAAATGGAAAATTAGAGCCACGGTCTCCATGGGAATAGATGAGGTGTGGCTTCTCGGTCGAAGGTTGTATAGAACAACCGACATGACAAGCTGAGTGACAGAATCCAACACCCTCCTAGCAAACTTTACCGGCACACCAGCAGCACTTAAAATGTAAGTGCCCCCCTCTCTGCACAAAGACTCCCTAAGTTGGTCGGCATTCCAGTTCCGCCGAGCCAACGTCCGTGAAAAATCACATAAATCATCTTCCCCCAGCTGAGGTGGTCCCCCAAGATAGGTATTGATGGATTCCCTCGAGAAATTTATTACCTTCCCCCGAACCCATGTTTGAAAAGTGAACGTCACACCATCAGCCGACAATGCATTAGCATAGAACTCCCTAACAATATCAATGTTGTACTCAGGGAAGGGAGAACCAAGCTTATCCCATGGCCCACCCTGCACAAAATGACTCATGTTCCTGTGTGGACCATCAGGATCAATCATGATTAACCTGTCCGGCCATATTGATCTTTTTTCAAGCTCCACATATCTTTGTTGTTGCTCGAGGCCCACAAAACGCGTTGAATCAAATTGGCCAGCGGGAGCTCTTCGGTTAGGATTCGACGTCGAACCAACACGTTGCTTCTTCCTTCCTGACATCTGAAAAATACAAAAGAAAAACAACGTACAAACAAAATAGTACCACAAGTTAGTGACAAAAGCAAACTAAAATTCCTAAATTATGTAAACAGTAATAAGAACAATGACAATATAGCAAAACAGAGTTGGGAAAAGGGGGAATTTTTCTGCAAATCTCAGAGCGCGCTGAGCGCGCAGGAGCGCGCTGAGCGGGCTCTGCGAAATGCAGAAAAATCCCCTCTGCACAAATGGCTTAAACAGATAGGCACAACCCCTAATTTCACTACACAGCCTGTTACAGAGAACTAAACATCCAAAATCAAAGCAATTTAACCTTTCTACAAACCCTAAGTCTAAAATTTCCTACCCTAATTTCCACAATTCTAACTATTAATAACATGCAAGCATACTCAGTAAACTATTACATAAAAATTCGTCATTACAGAGGCAAAGGAAAGAAGAAGAACATGAACATCCAACAATTACTAACAATGTCCCAAAAATGGGTTTCTAATTGAAAAATGAAAATAATGCTAAAACAAAAACTTACAATGCTTGATGATGATGATGGTGAGTAGAAAATGAAAGGGAGATGATGTAGAGGAGAGAAAATCCAAGGAAATTTGGAAAATTTTGAAGGAGAGAAAATGGAGGAAAAATGAGGGAAATGAGGAAAAGAGGCAAGGTTTTAAAACCCTAGCCCTTTTAACATTTAACCTGGGCCGGGTACATCATGGTGGGCCCAGAAATTCAAATATTTTTATATTTTTTTTTTCAAAAATCGCAACCCGCGCAGAGCGGGCAAATAGGGCGCTGAGCGCGCTAGTCTCTGGAAGTATAGGTTCTTTTTTTTTCAAGAGCGCGCTGAGCGCGCAGAGCAAAATCAAAAATTCTCCCAGCAGCAAAAAGACATCATCCACACGTTCAAAACATCACCCAAAACATCATACAACATTAAATTTTCACAAACCATGTCTAAACAGCAAATTCACTAGTAAAAACGATAAAAGCTTACAGTGTTGGGGTGCCTCCCAATGAGCGCTTGTTTAACGTCGGCTAAGCTCGACGGTCCAAGATGCTCAATTAAGAACATCAAGGAGAACAGTACTGAAAGCTCGATCGAAATTCCCTAGAAGGTAAATTTTTAGACGCTGACCGTTAACGGTCCACGAGTCCTTCATTTCTAAGTCTTCAATAACAACCGCTCCAAAATCTTTCACTTCCTTCACACGAAAAGGTCCGGACCATTTGGACTTTAATTTTCCCGGAAAGAGTCTTAACCGAGAGTTAAACAGCAATACCAATTGTCCGGCCTTGAAGTCCTTTTTCCGGAGCTTCTTGTCGTGGTACTTTTTCACTTTTTCTTTATACAACCAGCTTGAGTGGTATGCGGCATTACGCATTTCTTCCAACTCAAGAAGTTGCACTTTTCTTTTGGTCCCGGCCAAGTCCTTGTCAAAATTCAGCATTTTTAAGGCCCACAGGGCCTTGTGCTCCAATTCAACCGGTAAATGGCAAGTTTTACCATAAACCAATTGAAACGGAGTTAGACCAATTGGAGCTTTGTAAGCAGTGCGATATGCCCACAAAGCCTCATCCAATTTTTGTGACCAATCCTTTTTTGAACTTGACACGGTTTTTTCAAGGATTCTCTTTATCTCCCAGTTGGATACCTCAGCCTGACCATTCGACTGCGGGTGGTAAGGGGTCGCCACCTTATGTGATACACCATAGTGTTTTAAGACATTTTCGAGAGGTGTATTACAAAAGTGCGAACCACCATCGCTAATGAGCACCCGAGGAGTGCCAAAACGGGAAAAGATATATTTCTTTAAAAATTTTATCACCGTTTTGCCATCAGCCCTCGGTGAGGCAATCGCCTCAACCCACTTCGAAACGTAGTCAACGGCTACCAACATATACTCATTTCCAAAAGATGGTGGAAATGGACCAACAAAATCGATGCCCCAACAATCAAAAATTTCTACCTCTTGTATGTTTTGGAGAGGAATTTCATCTCGTTGTCCAATTCCACCAGTTCTTTGGCACATGTCACAACTTTTGGCATGGAGATGTGCGTCTTTAAAAAGAGAAGGCCAATAAAAGCCCGATTGAAGGACTTTAGTGGCCGTTCTCGCACCATTAAAATGGCCTCCATACGGCGAGTTGTGGCAATGCCAAAGAATGCTTTGAGCCTCATCACTCGTGACACACCTTCTCAAAAGGTTGTCACTTCCTAACTTAAATAAATACGGGTCGTCCCATACGTAATAACTAGCATCCGAAAGGAACTTCCTTTTTTGGTTCCAAGTTAGGTCTTCGGGCACCCAACCAGTAGCCTTATGGTTAGCAAAATCTGCAAACCAAGGCCTAACTTGGACTTTAAAAAGCTTTTCATTAGGAAATTCCTCTTGGATTTCCTTTTCATCAATGGTGACCTCAACATTCACAAGGCGAGACAAGTGATCCGCCACCAAATTTTCCGATCCCTTTTTATCTTTTATCTCTAAATCGAACTCTTGTAATAAAAGGATCCATCGGATGAGCCTTTGCTTCGAATCCAGTTTGGTTAGTAAATACTTGATCGCCGAGTGGTCGGTGTAAACAACAACTTTAGACCCGATGAGGTAGGATCTAAATTTCTCAAGCGCATACACAATAGCAAGTAGTTCTTTTTCAGTTGTGGCATAATTAACTTGTGCCTCATTTAAAACCTTACTTGCATAGTGTATGGCATGGAAATTTTTCTCCTTCCTCTGGCCAAGTACCGCTCCAACAGCATAATCGCTCGCATCGTACATAAGTTCAAAATTTTTCGTCCAATTTGGAGCGATTATTATTGGAGCGGTAACTAACTTTTCTTTTAAAAATTCGAAAGCGCGAAGACATTCATCGTCAAAAAGAAATACCTGGTCCTTGCTTAGCAAGTTGCTCAATGGTCTAGCCACCTTTGCAAAGTCTTTGATAAAACGCCGATAAAATCCGGCATGCCCAAGGAAACTCCGGATTCCTTTCACGTTGGTCGGAGGAGGCAACTTCTCGATCACTTCAACTTTAGCTCTATCAACCTCAAGGCCTTTGGACGAAACTTTGTGGCCGAGCACAATTCCCTCCGTTACCATAAAGTGACACTTCTCCCAATTCAACACTAGGTTTGTCTTCACACACCTCTCTAGCACAGTTTCCAAATTTGTCAAGCATAAATCGAACGAACCTCCAAAAACGGAAAAGTCGTCCATGAACACTTCCATTGTCTTTTCTATTAAGTCGGAGAAGATGGCTTGAACGCACCGTTGGAAAGTTGCCGGCGCATTACATAAACCAAAAGGCATCTTACGATACGCAAAGATACCAAAGGGACACGTAAAGGCCGTCTTCTCATGATCCACCGGGTCAACCGCAATTTGGTTATACCCCGAATATCCATCTAAAAAACAATAGAACTGCTGCCCGGATAACCTTTCTAACATTTGGTCCATAAACGGTAATGGAAAATGATCTTTTCTTGTCGCGGTGTTGAGCCGTCTATAATCAATACACATCCTCCACCCCGTCACTGTTTTTGTTGGAACCAACTCATTGTTCTCGTTACGAATCACGGTCATTCCTCCCTTTTTTGGCACAACATGGACAGGACTAACCCAAGGGCTATCGGAAATCGGGTAAATCATACCGGCTTCTAATAGCTTAACCACTTTTTTTCTCACCACCTCTTTCATTGTTGGGTTCAAGCAGCGTTGCGGTTGGGCTACCGCCTTGAAATCTTCTTCCATCAAGATACGATGCATGCAATAAGCCGGGCTAATTCCTTTTAAATCGGAAAGGACCCAACCTATCGCATCTTGGTTTTTCTTCAAAACATGAATTAGACGGCCTTCCTCTTTTTTTGACAACACGTTACTAATGATAACCGGCTTGTTACCACCGTCATCAAGATAAGCGTATTTTAAATTGGAAGGTAAGACTTTCAATTCAAGTGGTGAATTCTCAACTTTCAAATCCTTTTTTAATTCTTCCGGTTCTACCTCCCAAGGTTGCAACTCTTTGAGGGAATCAAGCTCTTTTAAGCACTCTTCAAGAGCTCTTTCTTCTTCTTCAGAAAATACTTCAAAAGAATCATTAAGAGCCATTTCCAAAGGAGAGATTTCATGTACATGCTTAGAAACCTCCACAGTTGCTTCTTCAATTGCATCGATCCGAAAGCTATCATGTTTATCTTTGGAATGTTTCATAGCTTCGAAAAGATCAAAACAAACCTCTTCATTTTGGACCCTCACCTTCATCAAACCGTCATCCACATCAATCATCATACGGGCGGTTTTCATGAAAGGTTGGCCAAGAATTAACGGTGCATCTTCATCTTCCTCCATATCGATAACAACAAAATCATCCGGGAAGAAAAATTTGTCAACTTTTACCAAGACATCTTGAGCTAACCCATGAGGGTGAGTTGTGGACTTGTCGGCCAGTTGCAAAGTCATACGAATGGCTTTCATCTCAATGTTCCCAAGCTTCTTTATAATGGACAAAGGGATAAGATTAATGCTTGAGTCCAAATCAATTAAGCCCTTTCCAACATAGATGTCACCAATGGTAACCGGCAAAGTCACACGCCCCGGATCAACTTATTTTTTAGGAAGAGTTCTTTGGATGATTGCACTACAACTCGCGTCAAGAACAATAGTTTCCGGTTCCGAATACCTCCGCTTCTTCGTGAGAATGTCTTTCATGAACTTTGCATACTTTGGCATTTGTTCCAAAGCTTCGGCAAACGGAATGTTAACTTGTAATTGCTTGAAGATGTCCATGAACCACGTATAGTGCCTCTCATTGTCCTTTTTTGAAGGAGCATGAGGATATGGTAAGTTTTGGATCGGAATAGCGCTCACTAATTCCTTTCCCTTCTTTACTCTCCTAAGTCTCTCTTTTTTCTTCAACTCCTCACCACTATTATTTTCAACTTCAACCATGTCATTACTTTTATTTTCAACTACACCTTCACTTTCACTTTTATTTTCAACTACTTCCTCATCACTACAATCCTCCACAAGACCATCAAGTTTTTCTTCCTCCATTTTTTTCTCCTTTTCTTTCTCCAACTCCTTCCTACTTCTAGTAACAATCGCCTTGCAATGCTCCTTAGGATTCACTTGAGTATTCGCGGAAAAGGAAGGACCCGATTGTTGTTCGGCAATTTGCTTGGCAAGTTGCCCCACTTGGTTTTCAAGATTCTTAATCGCCGCATCACTACTCTTTTGGTTGGCCATTGACATTTGCATGAATTGAGTCAAAGTGTCTTCCAATTTAGAGCTAGCAACCGGAGGTGGTGGAGGTTGATACGGATTTTGCCGGTTTGAAGGACCGGCACCATACCCTTGATTATTTTGATAATTTGCTCGCGGTTGAAATCCTTGATTTCCTTGATAATTTTGTTGAGAATTGTGTTGTTGTTGGTAAGGTTGTTGTTGTCTACCTTGATAATCCCTTTGATTTGCCATATAGTTCACTTCTTCAAAACCCGGAGGAGGACAAAATCCGGTGTCATGCTCCCCCTTACAAAGTTCGCAACAAGCTACTTGCTTACTTCTGCTCGGCTCCTTCATTTCTTTGATTTGTTGAGTCAAAAACTCCACTTGTTGAGAGATAAGCTTGTTTTGCGCGAGGATCGCATCGTTAGTCCCCAATTCAAGGACACCGGGCTTCTTTTGAGAGTTGCCACGGCTTTGACTTTGAATATCGTTTAGAGCCATTCTATTGATAATATCAGTTGCTTCCTCGGCATTCTTTGCCATCAAACTTCCTCCCGCAATGGCATCCAACAAAGTCTTACAATTCGGTTGGAGACCATTCTTGAAGATATGAATTTATGTTAACTCATCAAACCCGTGACCTTTACATTTGCGAAGCATGGACTTGAATCGTTCCCATGCTTCATTGAGGGATTCATTAGTGCCTTGAGAGAACACTGAAATTGCTGTTTTTGACTCCATGAAACGGTTATGAGAGAAGAACCGTTCAATAAATTTTTCCTCCAAGACATTCCAATCGGTCATCACGGCTGGAGTTTGATCGAGGTACCAATCCTTTGCCTTGCCAAGCAAAGCATGCGGAAATAATCTTTTAAAGAGAGGTAACTCTTGTGCTGGATCTACACCGGCCGCTAATGCAATCTCATAGAATTTTATGAGAAACGCAAAAGGATCTTCATGGTCCATTCCGGTGAATGGACTTCCATACAATAAATTCAAAGTTCCAGTTTTCATTTCAGCTTGCCTTCCTTGATTGTTGTTGGCAAACTGAGCGGTATGTCGTGGACTGTTCACACAAGGTGTGGATACGGGAGGTGGAGGTGGTTGCGCCATGATTGGTGTGAATGGTGGTGGTGGTGTTGTAGTAGAACTTCCTTCTTGCTCTTGTCTTTGTCTCGCAAGCTGCCTCCTCCGTCTAGTTCTGCTATTGAGCCTACGAGCGGTTCTTTCAATCTCAGGATCAAATAGAAGTTGATCCGCCGGTAGTTTCCCTCGCATAAACCAAGTCTGCACACTTAAACAAAACACATCAACAAGCACAAGAAAAATTGTAACAAGTCGAAAACTTCACAACTATTGCAATGCTTGCAATATCAATTTACAATCCCCGGCAACGGCGCCAATTTGTTGAGATACAAATAGAGTTCGGGTTTAGTGTTATCGTTCCACAGAGATTGTTCGTGATATTACCGCCGTTCGACAGTCGTAACGTTTCAAACTTTAAAGTAACAAGGGGTTTTAGATTGATTTCGCAACGGTTTCATTCAAAGTTAATTAAAAGCGGTAAAGGATTGTTTTAACGGTTTATAAAAACATGTCAAGGTTAGGGTTCGACAAACCTCTTTGCACGTGTATAATCGATAAAGCTAATGAACTTGGTTAAATGATAAATACAATCACATATCCTCCCAATATGTTTATCTCTAACACATATTGTGAGTTTTGCCATTTTGATCCTTTGTTGATTTCTCACACAAACTATCAAAATGACAACATTAAAGTTCAATATATGGTGAACATCACACACATTGCTATCTCTAGCCAATGTACATTGATGGATGACAAACCTAGGTAAAGAGTTGGAGCATATTTCTCAATCATGAACCAACACAAAGAATAAACATAAAATCAAGGTTTATCATCATACATTCATCATCCAAGAGTTCACTAGATAGGATCAATACATATACATACAAAGTAAAGGTTTACTTACATCTAACCTTGACACAAAAGAGAAATTAGCTACACATATTCATGGTAGCTTGATCAACAAGAATCGGTAGAAGAGAAACGAGCATCAATGACGATTTTATCGACAAAATGATGCTTTTTATCTTCCACAAATGCTATGCTGTGTAATGTATTTTGATTTCAGAATGTAATGATGAATCCCCAAAAAATCTGATCAAACCACTTTATAAGGGGGCTGAGTGTCGCGAAGCGCGCTGAGCGCGCAGGAGCGCGTTGAGCGCGCGCAACTTAAATGCTAAACCGCCAAACCGCGCTGAGCGCGCTAATTAGCCCGCTGAGCGCGCAAGCTACTGTAAGCCACTCCATCCTCGCGCTGGGAGCGCGCTGAGCGCGCTCAAAGCATGCTCGAAAAATCCAAAATTCTTCAAACTGTTTTTGTGGGATCCTCGAGGCTCCATTCCACACCCTTCCATGTAAAAATCTGCAATAAAAACACAAAAGATAGATATATACGATAAATAATGAAATTAACTAGAAAACTGTTATAAACGGAAACGATGGGAAAAGCATGGATTTACGAATAAAGCTCACAAAAAGGTGTTAAAAACTAATCTAAATATTAACACTTTTTAGCACCTAACAATAGGTTACAAGGTTAGTGTTATAAGCCCTTCTTGGAAATTTTTCTTGGGTTGGAACTCTTTTTTTTAAAAGGGTGTCTAGTAAAGGTAAAATTGATATCATATGGTTGACGGTAGTTTGGGAAACGCAAAATGACATTATCTTCAACATGTCAAAGTGTGATTTGAATAATATAGTTTGGTTCGCCAAATATTTGGTTTGGAAATTGTCGATCATAGGAGATATTCCATATTTTAACGTGAACTACTTAGATTTATGTATGAATCCTTTGTATTGCATAGCTTTGTAGTTATTGTTTGTGGGAAATTTTTCTTTATTTTTTTTGTTGTATTGTTTTTGGGGTTCGAGCACCCCTAGTGCTCCCTTAATGAAATTGATGTTTAAATAAAAAACACTATGGAATGCCAAGTAAATTCCTTATAAACGGGTCATCTACTCTGATAATATTTCATACCAAACAAGAAGGGCCTAAAGATCTAGGCCACTACACCTTTCATTTTACATATGATATTTGAAAAATATGTATAAAATAATAGAATTTCTCAAAGTTTATTGTTTTATACCAGATTTAAAAAAACACGATATAAGTTATAAAGAAATTTTAAAATAATGAAAATTGAATTGTTTTAAATTTATTTTATTTACTTAAAAGGAAAAATAGTCTTTTGGGTAAAATGTGGTAGTTTCAGGTAAATTCTTCTAAAATCGAGTATGAGTACTAGTAAAAAGGTGAAAAATGGAGGCCAAAAGTAGAGGTATATTACTTTTTGTTGTTGTATAACTTTTTTTTTTGTTGTTGTTCCACTTTCATATATGGCTTTGGCGTTATATATATATATATATATATATATATATATATATATATATTTGATCATGACTATCGTTGTATTATTATTTGGGCACTATCGCCTACATGCTTGTTCATGATTTATCGTTGTATAAATTTAACATAAACTTAACAATATCTTTTCATAAAATAAATTGACATAAACTTAACATAACATAAACTTAACATCTAAAAACACCCTAACAAAATTTAAACATAATATAAACTTAACAACATCTAGACATAACATAAAATTAACATAAACACATCATCATCAACAAATGCTTTACAACATTTTAGCATTTTCAGAATATCTTTTGTGTGGCGTCTACTTTGGTTGGACACTTTATTTCATAACAGTGAATATACTACACACAACTCATACATCACCCTTAGTCTTGAGATCAAACTTATGAATCTTATCTTTCTATCAAAATCTATCGTGGGTTAACGGTAACCAACCTTAACCACTTTTCGTTTATCATTATGGTGTATGAGATCCAATAAAAAGGTATTCTCAATAATCCTAAATTTATACAGAGAATTCATATAGTTAAAGTAAATAAATGTAAGATAAAAATATTGATTCATTTTTGTGTATGATTTATTGATATCGCAAGAACCAACTTTATATACGTTTCAAAAAATTGTCAACCATAAAAAAGTTCAGCGCAAGCAATCTCAATTAACAGGTTATTTAAATTATCTATATAGATATCTAAATCCTGTTATTAAAAATTGATTAATTATTAGTATGATTTTAACTAAGGATATGTTATTAATATGATTTTAACTAAATCTATATTTTGGACATTCATATTCAAAGTAAAAACCAAATTAGTCTATTTTAAAAAAAAATTGAGAAATTTTGTTTCCTTCTGAAATTTATTTAAAAAAAAATATTATTTTGAAAAAATAATTGGAAAAAAATATTATTTTGAAAAAATAATTGCAAAAAACAAAAAAAAAACGATATGTTTTAATTTGAAAAAAAGAAGTGTTTAACTGAAAAATGCAAAAATACAACTTTTTAATTTTGAAAATAAATATTTTTCTTAAAATAAAAAATAATTGTTTTTTTTTAAATAAAAAAATCTTGCAAAAACTGTTTTTTTTTTAATTTAAATCAAAACTAATTATAAAATTGATTATTGATAGAATTAGTTAATAATTTGTTTATAACCATTTTACAAAAATTAAAATTGGTTATGACATTTGGTTTTAATAATCGATTATAACATATAGATTATTTATGGTTATGAATTGGTTATGGAAATTAACCATCTATGACCATCCCTAATCTCAACCATCTGTTTAAATAACATAAATGAAAATGAAATAAAGGTAGTATACCAAATATTATTGGGTGCCATAAAAATCTTGATTAAACAAGAAGAGCATAAGAATGTGTTTGGATGAAGCATTGTAATAAGGAAAAATATTTTTTTTTAAGAAATTTAAAATGATTTGATCAAAATGATATAAATTTATAAAGTATTTTATTCAAGTTAAATTTAATAAATTTCAAATGACATGAAAAAGTAAAGAATTTAAAATTGTTCATCCACTCTATATAATGCAACTGTTAAATTGTTTATTATTAATTTTTTAAATTTTGTAAGATGGTCCTCATATTTTATGAAAATGTCAAATTCACCCCTAAAATTAAAAAAATTGTAAATAAGTCCTTAATAATTTTCAAATTTTACAAATTAGTCCCTTCAAATTTTGAAAAATTGTAAATTGATCCCTATTTTTCTTATTTTAAATTTGGTTAAAAAATTTTAAAATTTTTGAAAATGACCAAAAAATTAAACAATGAATCATTTTAATACTCCATCTAAACAAAAGAATTTTAAAATGAATGGATTTCAATTGAATCATTTAAATTGCTTAGAGTTTTGAATTCCTTAAAAATTCTCAATTACTTCATCCAAACACACTCTAAATTTCTAAGTCAGGATTATCCATTTGGTTGCAGGTGTTTGCACAAACCCAGAGGCGCTTCTTGGGCCCGGATAGGCTGGGCACATGCCCCGGCTCTGGCCCAAATATTTTTTTGGTACGAGCGTAAAAAAAAGCAAAAAAAGGAAAATAGAAGGAAACGAGAAATAGAAAGGGAGAAGAAAGGGAACGCTGCCACGCTGACGCCATCCACCTTTTCCTCTCCTCCATCCGCTGCGGTCGAGCCTTCGCTTATCGCCACCACCGTCCATTGCGCCGCACCACCACCTGTTTTTCACGGTATGTTGTATCGTTCTCCCACATTCATTGATGTCGCGAGTTTTTCGTCTTCATCTTCCGGCTACTGAATTGTTGTTGTTGTTTAGTTTGTTTAGAATTGAAAATTATTAAAAATTGTATTGATTTCTTGACTGTGTTTGAATCTTGAGGAAATAAATTAATGAAATTGGGGCAAAATTAAGCTTGGAATCTGATATTGATAAGAAAATGAATTTAGGGCAAAATCAAGCTTGGAATCTGATGTTGAAAACTCTATTGATTTTTTGACTGTGTATGTCATTTTTATGTGAGAACATGAGAATGAATTTAAACCATTAGATTTTAAAATATACTAGTAGAATACCCGTGGGGAAGAGTTTAAAATTTTTGATATATTTATAAAATGCTCAAATGAATAGAGAAAGAATAACAAAGGCCAATTAAATAGAAGTTCAAAAAGAAAAAAAAATGAATTGGATTGCATTTTAAAAAAATTCAATGCTGTGGTATTTTAGGAATTTTTCAGTACCAAATTGAGAACTGAAAGTGAAGAATATTATCAATACAGTCCCAGAAATAACAAAGTCTGCATAAATTGAATTATTTTAATGTGACGCTTATTAAATCAGTTAGTTAGAATCAAATTCTTTAATTTACCTTATAGCACAATTATCTAAAAAATAAAGAAAAACACACATATTTAGTTAATTTTTTATTTGTAATGAGCTAATTCATAATTATTGATGACGTGAATCTACATATATTGTAATCAAACATATATTGCCTGTCATTTTTGTCAAAATTTGCAGGTTCTGAGGATGGCTTAGATTCATAATCAAGTTTGTATGTCCATATTAAGTGATTTAATTGTGAAAATGCTAGATAATAATATATGACCTGGTTAATTTGTTGATTCATCCTACAAATATACTAAGTATAGAAACATAAAATGGAATTATGACTAACGAAAGTAAGAAGAGCCTAATGTTAAGTTATTCACAATGATTTGAAATCATAAGTTTAAGATTTTGAGTGTTTTAAACCTTAAGTATAGTAGCCTTACCAAATCTCACAGGTGCAAGTTTTTGTGAAAAAAGATTCATGAAGTAGCTAGTTTTTCAAGTCAATGTATCATTGTATATTAATACAAAACACAACAGTACTCCATTAGTTAGACATAGATCTTTTAGTGCTTAACATTACATTATTGAAGTCAACAAAACACTAAAAATCATGAAAAAGGGAGGCTAGCATAAACTTGAATTGGTTTAAACTTGTTCAATCCAATCTTTAAACTCTCGATTCCGAGTTGTCACGTGAATTTGATCATCCTACAATGTAGACAGTGATGCAGTTAACATTAAGGTAAATACATGAACATGAAAATAGAAGTATGAACATGAACAGAGGAAACACATGAACATTCAAAACATTCACAAAGGAAAAACATTAACATGAAAAACATATGAATACATATAACAACAATGTCAGGAAAAAAACCGATTTGCAGGATTTAGAGAATTAAAGTAGACAGAATACCATGATTGTTATGGCCTCTAATAGTAGACAGAATTAAAGTTTTACACAAAATATGCACTCAAAATAAAGTTTTATATTTGGTGGAAAAACAGCTGCTCCTTGAAGCCTTCAGAAAAGCCTGTCTTAAGTCAATTTTAACAAAGTGTTATATAACACTAACATTCCTTTCATTGATATTTGTATTACTTTAGTTAATTCACAATCATACTTGACTAATAAAATCATAGTAAAAAACTCATTTCCATAACAAAGAATGTGTGAACAACTTATACCTCAACAATGTAGTTTTAAGTGGTGTTTCAATATACATTTTCTCTAAACTTGGCACTTTAAACATAGACACTTTCACCTGGTAATTCGACAGAATGACAATGCTCTATACAGAAGAAAAAAAGTTAGACATGACACTTCTCTTGATCTCACCAGCCACTGTTGGATAATGCTAAGGATATCTAGTGTTGTTGAGATCATCAATGGCAAACCAAATCTAATTTACATCGGCACGACATATATCAAAAAATTATTTTTAACAAATAGCAACCAATAAGTATTTTTAAGTAGTTCTTAACATAAAGCCAAACATAAAGCCAGTAAAAAAAGATACCTTGATCCAATAAGTATTTTTAAGGTATATATCCTTAATCCAAAACAAAGTTCAAATATTATAAAGCCATCATCAAACATTAACATGCTAAAAATATGAAAACAGAATCATACTTTAGTGCTTTTGAACAAACTTCAAGTTTATTCAAATAAACAATCTTAAAGCTTATTTTTTCCTGCCATATAATATGTAGTTACTATAGTAGCTACACAAAAAAGAATATCTTTTAATCAGAAAAATAAAAAATCAATAAAAAAGGATTTGCTAAACCAAAGACGATGCTAATGTTGGTGAGAATCCTCTACAACATTTTATCAAGCATATGGTGTGCAATAAAACTGAAATAACTCATAAAATTCGTAAAATAGATACCATCAAAAAAAAAATTATTTTTGAAGAAGTAGGTTTTAGAGCGAGATTTACACAAAATAGAAGGTGGGTTGAAGAAAGTCATACATGTGTTATACCTATCTTTTATGTTCACTATAACATTCCAAATTCAGTTCTTATAATTTGTTCACTGTCTTGAATAAACTGTTCACCCACATCTTCCAGAAGCCGATTTCTCAGTTTCTCATTTGAAATTGTAACGTTGTCGACAGAATCCATCAATTCACTGTTGGAAATTCGAGGAAACATATCTTTCACATCTTGCAAAGCTTTTATCCATGTCACATGATCTTCACGTGACTCTGGTCTCAAGTGGAGTCTCTTCATGCCCTTAAACACCAAAAATCGCTTGTCATCTGATTTACTTTCTCGAACCATTGTAACCTAACACATCAAAAAATCACATATTATTAAAATTAAAATTCAAATAATTGTGAATATTAATTGTCAAAGTAACTGGCTAGAGACCTTCCTGGGGTATAGTAGTTATGTTGCTTATTTTTTTTATGCAGAACTACTACATGTCACATTTATAAAGATAATATATTTTAGTTCTTCTTTTTTTGACTAAAAAACTGTATAAACTCATTTGAATTGACTTTATCATATGGCACATTGCAATAGAAAAGTGACAAAGGATTAGTATATTTTCAACTTGCAGATGTATAGCAGACCTTCAAGAATTAATGTAACACATAGCTTGAGCTTGAAGATAATATGATTCCTTGTACTTTCTGTTACTCCTAACATAAACCCCATTTTGAATCCAGTCCTCCCTGTTTATCCATGCATCCCTACCTAAATCCAGTACTCAGAGAATCTGCAAACACGCGATAAACTACTTTAAGAGGTTAAGAATTAAGAATTTTACTCGGCGAAAAAGCTTAATAACCAAGGGGAAGAATTAATGAAGTGAAGCATGATCGACTTATGTGCTCAACATACCGCCCCGTCTTTCCATGACATAAATGTTGGATTTGACCTTGATTGTATAACCTCCATTGTATCAATTACTTCATTTGGAGGAATAACATGTAAAACACTCTGATGTAAAAAGATAGAGGGACTCATCAATCAGCTTAACTTGAAGAAACTAATCAACAAAATAATTGATGATGCTATGCAAATATACCAAGAGGTTAATGGAAATTGAAACAAACCTTTTTTCAACTGCAGGAACTAAACTGTTTGTCAAAGCCACGTCGCCGGTCTATTTCATATAAATTGTGTCAATTCCTTTCTATCAACATGCAATATGATGAACTTCAAAATGCTGAGCTCAATGTGTAAAACTCACCAATTCTCTCAAAGGATATGCCTGTCAACATTTCCAAAACATTATCCCTACTTGCACATTCAAAAAGTGCAATTTATTCTTTAATTGTTCATACACAAATTTTCCTTCCTAAACAACATAAAAATCATTTCCTACTTTATTAAAATCAATAAGATCTTAATCAGTGCATCAAAATATCTATCTATGTACAACTTGAAAGACTACAATGTACAGCTATAGTTAGGGGTGTTCGCGGTGCGGTTTGGGCGGTTTTGACGCTAAAAATCATCCGAACCGCAAGAGAAAAAAACATGCGGTTTGGTTTGGTTCGGTTGGCTTTTAAAAAAAATCCAAACCAAACCAATGCGGTTTGGATTGGTTCGGTTGGTTCGGTTTTTTACAATATTTTTGTTGAGTGATATTTACATATATAGAGAACAACATAACTTTGTGTTTAGTCGTTCATACATTAACAAATAATAGCAAAACTCATCATATTTAAACAAAAAGTTCTCATTCAATATACAAAAATCAAGTTAAAAAAAAGTGGAAAAAATAGTAGCATAAAACAATATCAAAAATATTATAATAAAACAGAAAAATAGAGGAGAAGGGAGATAGATAAGATGAAAAAGAAAGAACATAAGAGATGTGAAATTAGAGATGAAATGTGCGATAAAAACATAATTAGGAGAAAAAATAGTAACATAAAAATGAGAAGATGAAAAAGAAAGAACATGTGAGATGAGAGATTAGTGTAGAAGAGGTGAGACGTACATGGCAAAGAAGATGAAAAGAATGCGCAATACTATTAGGAGAGATTTGAGAAGATTAAAACTGAAAAGTTAAGTGTGAGTAAGAGAAAATATTTCGTAATTGTAAGGTTAAGACATAATGGGTTTTAGTTTTGGGTTAGATGTGGGATAAGTAAAGTTTGGGCTATAACATAATGCGGTTTGGTTTGGTTTAGTTCGGTTTGCAAAATACAAACCGCAAACCAAACCAAACCGTGCGGTTTTGTTAAAAGATGACCCGAACAAATCCGAACCTAATGCGGTTTTTTGCGGTTTCGGTTTGGTTTGGTTTGGTTTGCGGTTTTCTATTGGGTTGGTTCGGTTTTGAACACCCCTAGCTATAGTAATATTTTAAGAACAATGTGAATTGAATGAGAAAAAGCCAGTTTGAAGCCTGTGAAGAGTTATGACAGGTTATTCCTACTATGAGGATGATTGGTTGATCCGTTTGTTAGTTTAATCCATCTCTTGATGGTACCCACAGTCACAATTTCATAGTATCATAAACTGTGAACCCAATAGCCACAGTTGGAACAACCTGAATTACAAACAGCACAAAATAGATAAAAAAGCTTAATTATATCTAGTGGTTTTTTAAAGTGTTAGTTTCTTTAGTGTGCTATTATTCTTCCTAACTTTAAGAAATTGATACTCAACCCATAAAATAGGGTCTTCCAGCCTTGCTTTTGAGCAATGAAAATAATATATCGTAGAGTCCCCTTCAATTCAGCTTCATCGGATGTCGTATGTTTTTGAACCTAATCAAGCAGTGTTAGATTTATTATGTTACTCAACTACTAAAGACTCTTCAATGCCCAAAAAGACTTCAAACCTTATGCACCGTATATCTAGTTATATTAATATTTTATAAATATTAAAAATGACATAATAATGAGATGTAACTAAATGCATACTTGTAGGCAATGTTTTAAAACCCGGACCGGAGAACGAATCGGTGAAACTTCCGATTTAAGGTTCAATTGGTTAAACCGGTTAAACCTACGGTCGAACCGTTTATTAAATAAACTAATAATATGAAACTAAATTTTATAGATATGTCACACATAATCATACTTTCACAACTTAATAAAATAAATATTTAAAAAATCAATTACAAACTTAATACAACAATGTCGATAGTACATATAATCACATAACATAGTTGTACACTTCATTTCAACATTCATTTAAGAATAATTTGAACAAATTAAAGAATTACAATAAAATAAATTAAACTAATTCAAACTAAAATTAAAATAATAGAACATAATAACTAAAATAAATTTCAAATACTTAAGAATACCAAAATTAAATACGATGGAATACTAAAAATGCAATATACTTAATTAAACATCAAAAAACAAATTCGAGTTAAACTATGACAAATAAGTCATAATTGAAAACAACCAGTAATATTGACTCGAACGACAATTAATATTGAGTTGAAAAACATGATTATGTTTGAAAGACATGGCGTGCTGATAATGGAATGTGGTTGAAAGAAAAACTATAACGGAGTGACAAAACTTAGAAGTTTGTATGGTTGTAAAGAAAACACATAATTCTTTTTTGTGATTGGGGAGTGTATGTTAAGTTTTGATATTTAGCTCTTCTTTTTTAAAAATAAATTTAAAAAATGGTCAACTTGATGATTTTTTTTTGAACCGGACGGTTTTACGAAACCGGCGTCGGTTCTTTGGTTCGAATGGTTTTGGACGGTTCAATCCGATTTTTCCAGTTTTACTCTGATCTTGACCCACTAGCGTTTTTGAAAGGTTGACCCAACCGGATTCATCTCCGGTTCCCGGTCCAACCGGTTGAACCGGCCGGTTCGGTCCAGTTTTTAAAACATTGCTTGTAGGAGCATAAAACTATTTTAATAATGTATCTTTAAACTCTTAAATAATTTTAGTATTTAGTTTTGTAATTTTTCATAGCTATTTCAAAATTTAGTTAACTGTGTCAGTATGTTAATACAAATATTTATATAATTGAATTATTCCTTTCTTGAATTCTTTTTGGTAACTCCTTGTGATAATAGCTTTAAAAATTCTACAAAATACCAATAATTCTTCTATTCAATGACAATCTCTTCATGTTTTTTCAACACCTAAAGAGGAAGTTAGACAAGTACATATATGTTGTGTAACACTATTGTGCTCCTAGGTAGAATAAAAGAATCCAAACAAAAGTAGATTACAACTACAACACAAGTGACTTAACATATGTCCCATCTCTATAAACTTGTTCATTATTTACAATCCCAGAAACATTCAACTTGGTTGGAAAAACAACCTGCAGGTTCAATTCCAAATGCAATGTATTTCAGACAACATACACAACATTAGGAAAAATGTGCACAAATCAACAATTTATTTCCTAACTGAAAGTATCACAGAAAACAGACATAACATTATGCCGTATTCAAACACATAACACAAGATTCACACATGAAATTGAAAAGAGCATCAAGTTAAGACATGCTGATATAATGACCACGGGAAAAGTTGTTTATGAGCTGCTCTGGGTGGAAAAGCTGACGATATGTTCCCGTCCTCTCCTCATCAATAACAGTGGCCTCCAGATCTACAAAATTCGTTAAAACATTATCAGAAAAAATACCAAATTTTGGTAGTGGTGAGTGCAAAATTGTCATCCATTTTTAAAAAAGTTTATGAATACCAGATGATACTACAAGGCTCTCAGTCGCACAAGTGAGTGGAACATTACGGGTCATTGAAGACTTTGACTTATCTTTCCCCTTCTCTTCTACTCTAACTGAGATCTTGCGGACCATCAACTCCTTAGCCCTGGCTTCTGAATCATCATTTCGGTCATTGCCTTTGAAGCTTGTGAACTGAAAAAAACACAAATCTTATAAACTACGCAGTAACATGCCTCAAAGAGGGGTGAATCAAACCTAAAAAAATATGGAGCATAGTGAATCCTATCGATAAGGGAAAAAATAAAGACGAATCCCGTGAGTTTGTAATCAACCTCATTGAATGAAAAATATTCTAGAAAATAGGAGATTGCAGAATCGGAGACGAGGGAGAAGGGGCGGGGGCAGCGACGATGGTTTAGGGTTTTGAGGGGAAAGATAGATGAGAGAAAACTGGAGGGAGAGAGAGTAGTCTGGGAATATGGGAAGAAAGACTTTGAAATGAAAATTTGACAATGGGTGTGTGACATGTGTCATGAAAAGAGAGGTTTGAGAGTGTTTTAATTGTAACATTTATTAATTACCGATGTGTCCAAAATATAGTGTAATTATATTTTGGTGAAAGGGCAATTATGGAAGATCATGCATTAAGATTTTGAAGGGATGATAGTAGATGATAGAGATTATGTGTCAGCTTTTTTTCTCTCTCCTCCATCATTTATTTTAATAATGGATGAGAGAGAAGAACAAAAATCGCACATAATCTCCACCATTTATTTAAAATCTAATGGTTCAGATTCATTTTTATGTTCTCACATAAAAATGGCATTTTCATAGTAATTAAATGGTCTTTAATCCCAGTTTTATTTTAGTAAAAAATAGTAATTAAATACATGTAATTATTAAGTTTACTTAAATTAACTTATTCACTCACTTTCTCTATCATAGTATAAATTTATGCACTCATTTTTGGAGTTCAAATAAACCAAAAAAAAAAAAAAAAGAAAACTCATAATAAACTAACAATAAAATTTGAATTAATAAAATAAAAAAAATCTTAATTAAAAAAACTCAAATAAATATTCATATTCAATTTAATTATCAAATACAAAGATTCAAATGTTTTGATAAAATTAAAAAAAAAAAAGCTTAAACAAAATATGATTTAATCTCAGTACTTGTATCACCAACTTCCATTTCTACCAATTCATAATATATCAGGAGCATATTCCTGTTACAATAAACAAGTATAAGTAAAAAAATATTAATCAGTAACAAATATACATAATCTTAATAACATTAGAAATTTAATGAATTTAAAAATAAATGTGTACTTAAACTTTTGAAAGAAGAATTGGATTTAAATTTGCATCTGCACAATTTTTCTTTTTCTTGCTTGTCTTCTTTTTTTTCGTTTAGGGGACATGTAACAACATTATGTCCTTGACCTTTGCATAATCCACAAGCATTCATATTACTAGATAACTATGTTTCACCTTTAATGCGTCTTCGTTTGGGACGACCTTTTATTTTGGAAATTGGAGGACAGCGAACAATTTGTTGTGAACCAACTTCATTATTGCAATCCTTTATTTGATTCTCAACTACATCATCATATTTGTGTAATGCTTGAAGCCGCCACCGTGATGGCAAGTAGTCAAAAGGAATTTCATGATAATCTTTATGAAGAAAAATACTAAGAATGTGGAGACACAATATCCCCCAAAATTCAAATAGCTTGCAACTACATGTAGCTATCTTACCATTCAAAAAGACTTTATGTTTCCGACTATTATCATCTTTATAATAGTACAACATTAACACATTACCATTCTCATGATGAATTGAATATTGAACGGACCTTTCAAACTCATCTTGAAACTTCTGAAAAGAAAAATGTGTTAGAACACTATAAGCTTGCTCTTGTAATGATGACATCATCTTCATATTTTACCTTTTACACTTTTCTAACATTATATCAAACTCTTCTTTTTTCCTAATATCATCAATTGTTATATCAACCTGAAATTAATTTAATTTTTTAATACAAAAAATAGAAATAGTAAGTACTAATATAGTTGAAAATATGCCATACCTATTTTACAAAGTCAGTTAAACTTGTGTGAGAATTGATGAATCTCTTAATGAATGCGTTAATACTCTCTGATCTTCCTGTGGTTGTCATTCCACCAAAGAAATATTCAGGAAGATAAGCGAGTGCCAAATAATTTCTAATCTCGTACAATTTTTTCACATGTTTATTTGTCTGCAAGTTATACTTAGAAATAACTTTTGGCCACTGATGCTCAAATTCTTCACATGTTTCCAACTTATATAATCCATAAAAATTACCACACCATTTTACATATTTGTCTCGAAGTAGAGCATTATACCAAGAACTAAACTTGAAAGTTATGTGCCATATACAGAAATTATGTTTTGTTGATGACATTTCTTTTGTGATTGCTTCTTTAATACACGAATCTTGACCAGTTAATATAGTCATCAATGGCTTCTTCATCAAATCTATAAAATTCTATAAAAAGGAACAAATAAACAAATTAAAGAAAAGGGATCAAACCATCAAATAAACAAAGAAACAAAACAATAGTTACCTTCATTAACCAACGAAATGCAGACAATGTTTTATTCTGTAAAAGTGCATATCCAAATAATATAGCCTTTCCATGGCTATTCATACCACAAAAATTCCAAATGGAATTTCATGAGAATTTACCTTGTATGTAGTATCAAATACTGCAACATCACCATATTTTTTGTGACAATCAAAACAAGATGCAGATGACCAAAAAAATATATTCTAGCCTTTTTCTTCATCAAGTGTATAAGAATATTGAAACTTTGAGCAATTATTTTTTGCATTCTCACAATACTTTAGAAGATCCATATCATCACTTCTTTCAACTTTTTTACTGGATTTCAAAAAAATATTGCGAATGTCTTTTTCAATAAAGGGAAGATATCCATGCTTCACATTTTTCTCTAACTCTAAGACACGCATTATTTGTCTAACCGAAAGTCCACATTCTTTTAATAAGAAAATGCGATCATAATCATTTTTTAAGATAGTTTGATAAAATGGTAAAAAACGCACCTCTGATTGGGTTAGTAATGTTGGAATAATATAGCAAGTGTGAGTAAGTGGAGAAATAGTCCCACATTGGATAGGAATGTGGTGACTTAAGCATTTATAAGTGGGAGAACCCACTCACCTATCACTTAAGGTTTTAGGTGGACATGTCTCTCACAAAGGTGCCTAGTCATACACTATGTATCAATGTTCCCTAGTAAAAACTCCCCCCAACAAATGGTATCATGAGCCTTTGGTTCATAAAGGGACCGGCTTACTTGTGCCGAAAAGCCCAGGAAGTGGTGTCCCGTTGAAATTGAAACGCCCAAGGAAGAGGTGTATTTGATGTGTCAACGGCGGTACAAAGGATAACAAAAAAGGGGGAACATTGTGGACTCACACTTGAGGGGGAGTGTTGGAATAATATAGCAAGTGTGAGTAAGTGGGGAAATAGTCCCACATTGGATAGGAATGTGGTGACTTGAGCATTTATAAGTGGGAGAACCCACTCACCTATCACCTTAAGGTTTTAGGTGGACAAGTGGTGTGTCTCTCACAAAGGTGCCTAGTCATACACTATGTATCAATGTTCCCTAGTAAAAACTCCCCCCAACAAGTAAACCATGATTATGTTCAACAACAAACGTTGTAACTCGCCACTCACTTGGAAATATATCTTGAGACTTTTGTAGTTTAATTCGTAAATGAGCTTTACATTCACACTTTACTGATTCTCTTTTTCTCTGTTCTTTTGATGGATCTATGTCTTTCGAGAAAATTCTACCTGCACGATGACAAAAACATCACACCAACCGATAATTCCATCTTTTTTCTTTACGAATCGACCTTTTCAAATTGAGAATCCATGATGATATGCATATCTCTTGTAAGAAAACAAATGCTTCTTCTTCACTAAGAAAAATTTGACCAATAAAAGGCACCATATTTGTCTGATCACAAGTTCCATCTTTATCAATTTCTTCTGAAAAATTATTTATCACAATATTCTGACTTGAAGGTATAGGATTCTCATTTTCAAAAGTTCCAATTTTTTCAAATTATAACATGTCTTTCTCCATAATATTATGATCAAAATGATCAACAATTGTTTCTGAATAACCATTCTTTAAAAAAAATTCTTCTATTAGACATTCATTAAAATCAAAATTTATTCTATTAACATCCTTTGTTTATTAGTTACAAATAAAAGTAATATAAAAATAAATTATAAAATACTACGGTAAGTGTTGAAAAATAAAACAAAAAATAAATCTAAAATAAATGAATAAATCAAATAAACAAATAGAAACTCATATTATATTAAAAATTATAAGTAAACAAATATATATCATATTCCTAAAAAAATAAACAAATAGAACATATTCCAAAAAAGGAACAAATAAAATATGTACTTGGAAAACGTTAAAACTCAACGGAGGTACATACAATTAGGGTTATTTTTAGTCCGGTCCAGTCTGAGTATTTACTATCCAGAGAAGTGGACCAAAATAGTAATCGGGTAAATCGAGACCGGACCGAAATAGTAATGGTTTGCTTTTTTGGACTGTAATTGGACCGGTACTTCCGGGTAAACCGAGACCGGACCGAAATAGTGATCTTCCTTTTTTTTTTGTACCGAAATTGAAACTGGATCTCAAAAGTATCCAATTCTCAAATTAAGTATCCAAATCTCAAAAGTGCATAAATAAGTATCCAATTATCAAAAGTGCATAAATATAACACAAAAAGTGCATAAACATAAATAAGTACGTGTTCAATTCAAACAACATAAGTGCTAAAAATGCATAAACATAAAACAACAAAACTTCAATTCTCAAAAAACTGCACAAGGAGGTTACATTTTTAATGCCTCAGAACAATCTCATCATTGGCATAATGCAAAATACAGATCTTCAAGTTGTAGTTGTCGAAGCGACACCCGAAAGTACCATCCACCATGTTAAAACATCAAAATTAGCTTTAGGGAGTTTAAGTATATTGATACAATTGGAAGAGGGAGTTTAAGTTGGTTGACAACTCTTGTTGATAGGCACTTGCTTGATTAGGATTTAGATACAAGAACTGATATACCCATTTGATGAAGATCATCTTATACTTATTTGATCAGGTAGAGTTACAGACAACTTAGGAAACAATTCAGAATTGGCCTCAAAATTAGATTTCATCATAGGCACAATTGAATCATAAGGCAACATAATTCACAAGGCAACAAAATTCACAAGGCAACAGAATTCACAAGGCAACACAATTCACAAATCACAAGGCAACACAATTCACAAATCAAAAGGCAACATAATTCACAAGGCAACAAAATTCACAAGGCAACATAATTCGCAATGCAACATAATTAATAAGGCAATAGAATTGGCCTCAGATTTTAATTTCATCACATGCACTATTTACTTTCATGATTATATTTCCAAGTTGCCAAACTAGAAGTAGTAGCACTACCACCTACATTTAACCTAGACTGTGCAACCTCTTTATTATTATTACATTTCAACCTCAACTTTCCATGAATACAAGCTTCTAAATGTTTCTTACTGTTAGCTCTTGGATTGGCTAGAATTTTGGTAAAACAAAGTTGTGTAATGTTGATGTCACATGGGTGATGTCTTAACATTGAGTCTTAACATTTAATAATTTTATTTGTTTAAGTTGTTGAAGCTTTGAAGTCTGATGTCACAGGCGATGTCATGACATCAGATATGCAGATCAGTGAAACATCAGGTTTGAGATGTTTTTAGGGTTAAGCGTTTTAGCTGGAATTTGGGAGAGCTGGTAGAGTAATTGGATGCGAATATCTTGGAGGAGATATTTTCTGTTACAAACAGATTTGATGCAGATTTGTAGGAGTGTTTAAAGGCTGAAGATTTAAGAAGATTTTGAGAGAGAAAATCTGTTGAAGATTCGGTTTTAAATAACAAATCAGGTCAGATATTGCAGCAGGTCCAAGATCAAATCAAATTGCTATATAAAGCGTGTCAATCCTTTGAAGAATGTACAGAAGATAGAGAGCATAGACTGAGTGTCAATCATTTCCTTTGTACGAGTATTTTGTAAACCAATCTAGGTTGAATTGGTAAGTTGTAAAGTGTACTCTCTTAGAGCTGTGAAGCAAGAGAGTGTTGTTACTTGATCAAAGCTTGTAAGCAGGATCAAGGTGTTTCTCAAAGTGTGATCTTTGAGGTGTTTTAGGAAGTGAGTAGTGTTCTCATACCTAAGTGGTCTCTTAGGTAGAAAGTTAATTAGGTAGGAATTAAGTTTAGGAGATGTCAACTGGGTTGTTGAGTCTGTAAATTAATTCTACTGATAGTGAAATTCCTTCCTGGCTTGGTAGCCCCCAGAGTAAGTTGTTTAACTGAACTGGGTAAACAATACTTTGTGTACTCTTCTGTTGTTTTACATTGTCCATTGCAGAGTGTGTTGTTGTGACATCACACGTAACATCACATATCTGGTACCAGAATTTCAATTGGTATCAGAGCAGGCATCCTGCTCTGAATCTGGGTGAGATCTAGGGCTGATACTTTCTGGTAAAGATGGACAAGGAGGTTGGTGGATTTGTGAATAGACCCCTTATTTTGGATGGCTCTAATTATGATTATTGGAAGCCAAGGATGATTACCTTTTTGAAATCCTTGGATAGCAGGGCTTGGAAGGCTATCATAAAAGAATTGAAAGCACCTATTGTTATTGAGAAAGATGATGCTGGGAAAGAAAAAGAAGGCAGCTCAAAACTGAAACCTGAAGAAGAATGGACCAAGGAAGAAGATGAGCTTGCCCTTGGTAATTTCAAAGCTTTAAATGCTATTTTCAATGGAGTTGATAAGAACATATTCAGGTTGATCAATACCTGTGAAGTTGCCAAGGAAGCTTGGGACATCTTGAAGACTACTCATGAAGGAACTTCAAAGGTTAAGATGTCAAGACTTCAACTTCTGACATCAAAGTTTGAAAGTCTAAAGATGAAAGAAGATGAAACTATTCATGACTTTCATATGAGTATTCTTGAGCTGTCCAATGCCTCTAGTGCTCTTGGAGAAAAGATGACTGAAGAAAAGCTGGTGAGGAATATTCTTAGGTCCCATCCCAAGAGATATAAGATGAAGGTGACTGCAATTGAGGAAACTCAAGACATCAGCAAAATGAAAGTTGATGAGCTAATTGGATCTCTTCAAACCTTTGAGTTAGGGTTGAATAAAGAGGAACCTGAAAAGAAGACCAAGAGTATAGCCTTGGTATCTAATACTCAAGAAGAAAAGAAAGGGAATGGTGTTGAATCTCCGGAGGAGCTATCTCAGGCTATTGCTATGCTGGGAAGACAGTTCAACAAAGTGTTCAAGAGAATGAATAGAAACTACAAACCCAATGTTAAGAACATCTCCTCTAACATCAGCAAACCAAAAGAGAAGGATGAAGAGAAGACTGCTCAAGACAAAGGGATTCAATGCTTTGAGTGTGAAGGTTATGGACATATCAAGAAAGAATGTCCTACTTACCTTAAGAAGCAGAAGAATGGCATGACAGTTTCCTGGTTTGATACTGACAGTGAAAGTGAAGAAGAGTCAGCCAAGCATGTCAGAGCTTTAACAGGGACATGTGTGTCTGATGGAGAATCAAGTGATGAGGAACTGACTTTTGAGAAGTTAGCAGCCTCCTATCATGAGTTATGTCTGAAGAGTGCAGAGGTATGTCAAGAAAGTGAGAAACAAAAGAAAGAAATTGTTCAGCTTGAGACTATCAAAACTGATCTTGAAAATGAAGTCTTGTTGGCTAAATCTCAACTTGATCAAAAGACAAAATCTGTTAGAATGTTGAATAATGGATCTGATACTCTTGATAAGATCCTTCAGGCAGAAAAGGTAGCAGGAGACAAATCTGGCTTAGGATTTGTTAAGGAGAAGGTTTCTGCTGAAGCTAGCATTTCAGGAACCAAAAAGGACATGTCACAACCAATGTCTCAACATAACAAAAAGAGACATAATCTTAAACCCAAGCAGGTTGCTCATCAACAGCTCCAAAATGTTGGGAAAAGGTATGCTCATGGTCCTCATCAAGGGAAGGTACATACTTATGGAGCTAAGCAGTATATGCCTCCTCAATACCATAGGAGTATGCAGGCTCCTAGGTTCAACATGTTCCATCAGATGTCTCAACATCAGGGGAACATGTATGGCTTTGAATATAATAATGTTGTGCCTCATTATTATGGAAGAAGGAAGCCACATCACCATAGAAGACAGCCGAAGAGACAGAATCCTCACTACAGGAGACAGGCAAACTATGGAAGAAAACAGCACCAGTACTATGGATAGCAACCACAGCAGTTTCATCATCAAGGTGGCAGGAAGTTTAACAACCTCAGAGGAAAAAGAGTAAGGTGCTTCTATTGTGGAAGATTTTGCCATATACAATTTTCTTGCTTCAAGCTTCATGGCTATCCCGCGTCTATCTCTCAACCTAGACAGAAGGATAACAGGCCCAAGGTTGTTAAACAGTGGGTTCCTAAGGCTGAGGTTACATGTCTATTGGCTCACTTTTCAGATAGACACTCTGCTAAGGATGGATGGTACTTTGACAGTGGTTGTTCAAAGCACATGACTGGATTCAAAAACCAATTGGTGGAAGTCAATTCTTGCTCCTCAATTGATGTTACTTTTGGAAATGGAGAGAAAGGGGTGGTGAAAGGTGTTGGAAAAGTGAAGTGTCGTGATGCACCTGATCTTGACAATGTGTTTCTTGTCAAAGGCTTGAGTGCTAACCTGATTAACATAAGTCAGCTCTGTGATGATGGATATAAGGTCAGCTACACTAAAGATGAGTGTTTGATAACTAATGAAGAAAATGAGATAGTTATGAAAGGAGTCAGATCTAGAGATAATTGTTATCAATGGGTACCTCAAGAGGTCAGCTCATCTGGTGATGTTTAGGTTGATGTTGTGACATCAGACTGTAACATTAAGTGTGAAAGTCTGAGTATGCTGAAATGTCAATTAGGGTCAATAACTTATGGTGTGAATCCTTTTAAAAAATTTTAAAAGGAAAGTTATTTTGGAGGGAGAAAATCATTGATTGGCGTTTATGTGATCCACAAAATCAGGCTCCATACTTTAGGCCATCATTTCCTATTGTAGCTTTCACACGCTTCATCAAACATCATACCCCTAGACTGTTCGTCTCCTTCTCCATCAACAGAAGTAGCAAACCTTCCCTGATCCTCAAGTGCTTCACAGGAACAATGTCAAAACATATATCATCTCCATCTAAGAAAGCTGCTTCACAAAGTTCATCGCGCGAAAAAGCTAGGGTTTTTACAGAGAAGGGATCTGCTGAAGAAGCTTTGAATGTAGCACCCATCTCCATGATGGTTCCTGAATCTGGTAAGTCAAGGTCTTCAAAACTTCAACCAAAAAGGGCTGAAACAAAATTTAATGATAATGAAACTAAGAGGCTAGTCACTAGTGTAATTTTTAGTGATAAATCTGCATCTAGGTCATCTACCTCTCAAGCTGTTGAAGAGAGGGTTGATGTTGATCGCAGTCTTAATCAGATTGCCACCAAAATTTTGGATAAGGGTTTATCTGTAAGAGGCATCTCTATTCCCCTTAGACAAATGCCTGCTGAAAAGGAGGACATGCAAAGTGCTGATACAAATCTTCACAGACTGGCTATGTCTGTCATAAAAGATGCTGAAGTAGGTGGTGAAGAAGAAGGTGTTCCTGAGGAAGCTGATGTCAGAACATCGCCTGATAGGGATGTTGAAACTAGCCCTAGTGAAAAGAAGAATACTGATAAGGTGGATGTAATTGATCTGTCTGATAATGAAGTGATTGGAAGAGCTGTCCCTGGGATTACCAATAGATTGAAAACAAGGAAAGGAAAGAATGTGGAAGCTTCTCCTAAGAAGTCAGCTTAAGGGAAGAAGAAAAAGGCTTATGTGGTTGGTCCAACCAAGTCATGGAGCAAAGTGGCTGTGAAATCCAAAAAGAGAAAGGTGAGGGAGGATTCAGAGTCTGAATTTGATGTTGAGGGTGATGTTCAAGACATCACACCTGTGAGAAGGTCTACATTAAAGAGAATTGCTGATAAGATCCCTAATATCCCTGTTGACAATATTTCATTCCACTATGCTAGCAGTGCATCCAAGTGGAAATATGTCTGTCAGAGGAGACTAGCACTGGAGAGAGAACTTGGTGGAGATGCCTTGGATCTTAAGGAAGTCATTGAATTAATTATATTTGTTGGGTTAATGAAGACTGTGTCTGGACTGTCCAAGTGCTATGATGGATTAGTCAAGGAATTTATTGTCAACATTCCTATGGCTATTAATGACAGTAGAAATATGGATTTTAGAAAGGAGGTCAATGTGTAAACTTTTCTCCAGAGGTAATTAACACTTACCTAGGAAGGGATGAGCAGGAGTATAGAGAGTTAGAAGAAACAGACAATGCTGTGTGCAAGGAAATCACAGCAGGGCAAGTGAAAGTCTGGCCTCTGAAAGGAAAATTGTCTGCCAGTTTGTTAAGTGTCAAATATACTATTCTGCACAGAATAGGAGCAGCTAATTAGGTCCCTACCAATCACAAGACAACTATCTCTGTTGGATTGGGAAAATTTATTTATGCTGTTGGGACAAAGAGGTTATTTGATTATGGGGCTTATATGTATGATCAGACTATCAAGCATGCTGCTACAAATGCAGTGAAGATGTTTATTTCCTTTCCCTCTCTCATTTGTGGGATCATCTTGTCACAACATCCTGAGATTCTTCATCAATCTGATGTGGTGTGTAAGAGTGAATCTGCCTTGTCAATCCACTATAAGCTGTTTGAAGGGAAGCATGTCCCTGACATTGTCAAGACATCAGCTTCAACATCACAATAGCCACCTGCCAAAACTGGGTTGATTTCAGAATTGGAGGAGGCTTGCAAGGAGTTGGATGAAGTCATCAGAGTGAGTACTGAAAGAAAGCTAAAATTTGAAAAACTTCTCATGACTCTGAGATTGGAAGAAAAATAAGATGAAGCAGTCAATGCTAGCCAAAATGATGATGATGTTGAAGGACCAGGTTCTGAAGAAGGTGGCCCTAGCACTGATGATGAAGATGGGTCTAGCTCTGATGAAGATTAAGTTTCTTTTGTTGTTTCTGCTAGACAATAGTTTTTTTTGCTTTTGTTGTTTTGTTCTGCACTTGATGTGCTTAATTATGTTATTTGAATATTGTGGCTTTTTAAACACTTTTTATGTTCTGTGATTTGTCTTGTCTTGTATGCTGACTTTAGACTGACAATGAGAGCTAGCTTAGGACTAACTGGTAGTTAGTACGTGTTTGTCCAATTATGGCTAAAAAGGGGGAGAGGTAGCCAAGCCAAGGTGTGGTTATGAATCCTGTTTCTGATGTGGTGCAGAAGTTGAGAGGGAGAGTGTTTGTGCAGCTGTATGCTGGTTCTGGTTTTGAGGGGGAGCTTGACCCTTTGCTGAGCTGATGAAGTATGTTCAGCATTTTGAAGTAGGAGTTGTTTTGAAGGAGTGCTAAAAACTGCTCACTGCTAGGAGTTTTTAACTTTTTTCAATTTTTATCCGCTGCTGAAGTCTATGATGTTGCAGAGATTGTTTTAGCCAAAATTAGACAAAGGGGGAGATTGTTAGCTCTTGGATTGGCTAGAATTTTGGTAAAACAAAGTTGTGTAATGTTGATGTCACATGGGTGATGTCTTAACATTGAGTCTTAACATTGAATAATGTTATTTGTTTAAGTTGTTGAAGCTTTGAAGTCTGATGTCACAGGCGATGTCATGACATCAGATATGCAGATCAGTGAAACATCAGGTTTGAGATGTTTTTAGGGTTAAGCGTTTTAGCTGGATTTTGGGAGAGTTGGTAGAGTAATTGGATGCGAATATCTTGGAGGAGATATTTTCTGTTATAAATAGATTTGATGCAGATTTGTAGGAGTGTTTAAAGGCTGAAGATTTAAGAAGATTTTGAGAGAGAAAATCTGTTGAAGATTCAGTTTTAAATAACAAATCAGGTCAGATATTGCAGCAGGTCCAAGATCAAATCAAATTGCTATATAAAGCGTATCAATCCTTTAAGAATGTACAGAAGATAGAGAGCATAGACTGAGTGTCAATCATTGCCTTTGTACGAGTATTTTGTAAACCAATCTAGGTTGAATTGGTAAGTTGTAAAGTGTACTCTCTTAGAGCTGTGAAGCAAGAGAGTGTTGTTACTTGATCAAAACTTGTAAGCAGGATCAAGGTGTTTCTCAAAGTGTGATCTTTGAGGTGTTTTAGGAAGTGAGCAGTGTTCTCATACCTAAGTGGTCTCTTAGGTAGAAAGTTCATTAGGTAGGAATTAAGTTTAGGAGATGTCAACTGGGTTGTTGAGTCTGTAAATTAATTCTACTGATAGTGAAATTCCTTCCTAGCTTGGTAGCCCCCAGAGTAAGTTGTTTAACTGAACTGGGTAAACAATACTTTGTGTACTCTTCTGTTGTTTTACATTGTCCATTGCAGAGTGTGTTGTTGTGACATCACACGTAACATCACATATCTGGTACCAGAATTTCACTTACCATTAGAAGTACTTTTCCACTTCACATCATAGGTGTAAAGCTTACCACACCATCTACACTTCCAATTCTTAATACCATCAAGCATTTCAATAAGTAGCATTTCAGTATGAACAACAAATTTTTTGGGATGAGGAACTTTACCAAAGGCATTTCTCTGAGTAGTACTATTAGTTGGAATCTCCAAATCAGTAGTATTTTGAGTAGTGTTATCCGTTGGAAGCTCTAAATCAGTAGTATTCTGAGTAGTGATATCAGTTGGAAGCCCCAAATCAATCATCTCACCAATCTCTATATTTCCATCCATTGTCTCCTCCTCCTCAATCCCATCAAGATCGATTTCAATATCAAGACCATCCATGGTTGGAGTCAATGATGAATCTTGAAAAGACATGGAATAAAATACAATATCAATCAAACAATAGTATAATAATTTACAAAACTCAACAACAGAAGTCAAAACTCAAAAACAGAGGTCAAAATTAAAACATGCATGTACAAACAACAGTCAAAATTCAAAACATGTTAGCGAAAATCGAAACATGTTTATTATCATTTCAAACATTTTAAAATAAATGAAACACTCAGAGAAATATGATAAAACGAGAAAACATATATGATGAACATAGTAAACAAAATATGACGACATTGAAGGTTGAAGGATGAAGATGAAGACATTACCCAGACGAGGTTGAAGATGAAAACAAAATATATGATGAAAACAAAATATAGTTTCTCATTTCTAGTGAGACCATATTGTAATTAAAATTTCTTAACTAGTGTCCCAGACACTAGATAGCATTCCTTAAATGCACTTTTGGTCCTTATAAGTTAGCGAGTTTTTTATTTTGATCCTTGTAATATTTTTTTGTATGAGTCCCTATATCTCACTTTTTTCATGTGTTTTAGTCCCTAAAGGCAAAATCCGCATGAAAATCCGCTGAAAACCTACGGATTTTGGTTTTATGAACTAAACTGCATGCAAAAAGTGAGATATAGGAACTCAAATAAAAAAAATATTACAAGGACCAAAATCAAAATTTCGCTAACTTACAGGTACCAACAGACTATTTATGCCATATATATATATATATATATAGACACTCACACACACACGCACACACTATTGTTCTTGCTTAGTTGCTTGCTAATGAACATTTGTATATTTGTCAATTTTTTTACACCATTAGTTGAAACTCTTTTTTTTGTTTTTTTAATAATCATCTTCATTAAACACAGGTTAAAATATAGCCCCAAAAACATATTACAAAACCTTCTATTTAGCATGAAAGGAAAACCTAACAGATCTTACTAGGCAGGTCTAGTACATATAAAAGAATTACACCCCTGCATCCATACATAACAGAAAAAACAACATACAGACAGTTTCCATTCATGACAAAAAAATCACAACCTATAGTAACCATCAGTCATGTACCTAACAGAACCAAGAAAGATCTTAACAATAAAAATCGAAAGGCATCTTATACCACTCATAAAGATTACCATGTGATTTCTTTTTGATATTCAGATCCTTCCATCTCCAAGATCTTTGGACGATCCCTTGAAAAATTTCCTTTGGAACCGCAACATAATCGTTAAATAAAACTTGATTCCTATATCTCCAAATGCGCCAACATGAAACTAACCATATATGTTGCGGTGAGAATCGGATATCAAGCTATTAATTAACTTGAATCACAAATCTTTGAAATTCACCACCGGGCTTTGATTTATCCAAAGGAAAGGGGAAAGATCGGACACCCTAATTGCAATGTAAAAAAAATGCGAGAGATCTAGGTTCGGGGGTTGGTTATACCTAGGGAAGGTGTTAGCATCCTAAGTATCTGTAGTACTCTGCAGGAACCTCTTGTTAGTATTTGTGTTATGTTATTGCTTGCTTGCTAAGAGAACAAGGTGCTAAGGTAAAAACCTAAGGTATATACACTAAGTATGCTCGCCAAGACGTCGCATCTCGTGCCTACGTATCCTAATAAGGATGGAATCAGAGCATTCATAGTTCACGTCACTACGGTTGGGGAACACTTGATAATGATCAAGGTTCCAAGGGGAAATGAGTATTCATGATCATGATACTCGCATAGAGTTAAAGGACTCTCTAAGTCTATGTTGTAAGGCAAATTTGGCTCAACAAAATATCGCATCTTGTGCCTACGTATCCAGATTAGGAATGAGGAATCAGAGCCTCCAAAGTTCGCCTGGCTAGGGGTGAGGAACTCTTGATAATGATCAATGTTCCAAAGGGAAATAAGTACTCATGATCATGATACTCACATAGAGTTAAAGAACTCTCTAAGTCTAAGTTGAAAAACTATCCTAAAGGTTGACTTTAAATAAAGTCAAAAGGGGAAGTGAGTATGCATCATAATGGTACCCACATGGAGTTCAAAAACTCCAAACCTAACTATAAGTTATAAAGCAAAATGGCTCTCATGAGGCCAAGAAAGAAAAGCAAGTATCTATAATGATAGTGCTTACATAGGGTTTACAAACCCTAACCTAAAACTAGGCTAATGAAGGAAAAAATGGCTCTAATAAGGCCAAGGGAGATGATCCTAAAGAGGTCATGGAAATGAAAAGGGAATGTCTAAACCAACTGAGAAGATGACTTATAAGTCAAAAAGGAATCCTTCATTTGGAGTCAGGCAGAGGTATCTACAACAAGGAGCACATGAATGAAGTTTTAAACATGGAAGATAACAATCGTAAACAAAATGATGAGCTCAAAATGACACTAAAGATAGGATAGGTAGCCAATGTAAGAATCGATATCAAGAACTCAAATAGATATAGTCAAGAAAATTGGTGAAGATTAAAATCAACCACAAATCCTACCGATTTACATTTCTAAACATGATCTTTAAAATAAAATAATAAAAAAAAGATTAATTCACAAAAAATATTTTTTTTTTGAAGTTTTTAATCTTATTAACTAAAATTACATAATCTATAGTAAAAACTATCAAAAATTAAAATGAAGAAAAACTGAAAATTGAAAAGAAATTAAGAGTTATCTAAAAATTAAAATAAGAAATATGTAATAACCAAGTAAAAATAAGAATTATAAAACCAATATTAAAAGAATTAAATAAAAAATTAAAACTATAAAACTTAAAATTAAAATTAAAAAAAAACCAAAGCTAAGAATTAATTACAATTAAAATTGAAAAAGACCAAGAATTTATTAAAATTAACTAACGGTCGAGAATTAATTAAAATTAAAACTAAAAAAATAAGAATTATATTAAAATTAAAATAAAAAAGCGAGTAGATAAAGAAGGAAGGAAATAAAGCCCTTAAGAGGATCAACAGCGGGTCAGGTTGACCCAAACCCGGTTTCATCTAAAAATAGAAAAAAAAAACCTAAATTAAAACAAGGGACTGCACATGAGAAACACGATCTGGAGAGAGAGAGAGAGAGAGAGAGAGAGATAGACAGAGACAGAGAGACAGAGAGCAAAACATTCAAGAAACATAGCAAACCAATCTTTATTCAGAAACATTACTATGGAAACCGAGCAAAACATTATGAGACATTCGTTTCATCATTGCGCATCAGTCAGAAGGAAAAATGAATTGAAAAAATACAAAAAATGATCAACGACCATAATCTTCAACCTTCTTTGTTCTTCCTTGTTCTCGATCGCTTCGTGTTTGTGTTTGGTTTCAATCATCTTCTTCTTCTCTTTCCTTCTCTGTTTATGGATCTATCTGTTCGCCTGCGCGAACAACCGCTGGCCTTCCGTCATAGGTTCGCTTGCAGGATCGGCCAGACGAATCCCAGAACTTGGAATTGGAAGCGTATGTTTGTACTGCGTTTCAGTTTATGTTTGTTTAAGTGTCACGCTTAAGTGACTTGGGTCACGCAAAAAGTGTCTTAACGGTTGCGAGTTGGATGCAAGAAAAACAAAGAAATACAAGGGAAAGCTGAGCGGGAAAAACAAGAGAAGTAAAGACTTTAAATTATGTACGGAAAATAAATTGCATTAAATAATATTTGGACGCAAGTGTACATTTGTTTGCAGGAGTGAACTCGTTTCTCTCTAAGCTTGGTACTTTGAGTATTTTCCCCTTACAATCTGAAAAAATGCGACCCCTAAAATGAAAAGAGCAATGCCTTATATAGGCCTAAAAAATAACTGTTTGTCTGCCAAAACATTTTTTGAAGCTGATATGTGGCACCCCACTCTCTTTTCAACTTCCCATAGTCTTGGAAATTTCAAACTTTTCCAGCCTAAACAATTGTTTCTTGAAGTCGACATCAGCTTGTCTCCTCATTCTCCCCCGACGTCAATACTTATCGATGGTCCTCTGACACGCCTTTTTGCTGGTGTCGACTCGACACCTCATTGTACCTCTTTCTTGCGCCGACCCGCTTTGGAAGTCTCCAGACACCACTGCCATTCAAAATCCAGTTCCAACAAATTGCCCCCTCAAAAGGCCAGTTTTGACTAAGTATTGTGTCGATGGAGAAATCTGGCTTTTTGGTTTCTCGCAAGATTTCGACGGCTTTCCTTTTTTCCAATCTTTTTGTCTTCTTTCTCAACACGTGGCAAGCGCCGCCTGACATGATGATGGCAATCTCCTCCCAAGATTTCCAAGAAAAATGCCATGATGGCTAGTCTCATCCAAGTTATGGGCTTTGATACCAAACCCCACTTACTTTCAGAAGTTGAAAAGTTTTGATTTTTCATTTTCTGCATGCGCCCTATAAATAGTCCTCTTTAGAAACCCTTTCCAGTTTTCGCAACTCCTCTTTCACGAAAACCCTCATATGCTCTAAACTCAACTTTGTGATATTTTCCTTTCCTGACGCTTTGCACCTTTTTGTGTTTCTTTCTTCCAAATGGCTTCATCAAGAACAACTACCACTCGCATTCCTCAAACCACTGGCAACAACCCGGTTGCGTACGTGCTTTCAGAAGCTGAAACACATCATCCTCTTCCTCAACCATTTTCAGCTGACGAGACGGTGGTAGCCAACTGGTGCCGTCAAATGGTTATTCCATTCGCAGTGGAAAACACGCTGTGTGGTTTCCATGGTCCTTTCCCAGACAACAAACCTAGTCCTCAAGAACTCCAAAAGTTCTTCCCTTGTTTTGACCAAACGATCCCACCCGCCTTCGAGAAAGGGGGTACCTTGGATCTCAAATACATGGCACCAAAGTCTAGAGTTTTCAGGTCTATGCCAACTCCAGGCAACAAGGATTATCTCGCCTGGCTCGACAAGGTTGAAGGGAAACGTCAACAACAATGGAAGAATTATGGTATCTTCGACACTATCCAGCTCTCCAGAACCGCCCACAGGGTTAACCCTTGTTTGCTGTTGGCGTCGATGTACTTTTGGGAAGGGTCGACAAACACATTCCACCTTCCTTGCGACATGTTCACGCCGACACTCTTTGATGTGGCAGCCATTACTGGCCTTTCGCCACTGGGTGAAACTTTCGACCCGACTTGGGAGACGGAGAACGCCTTCGACTTCGAGCGTGCTAGTTTCCAAAACTACATCGAGGATCACCATGACAAAGACTCCCAAGAAGTCTCCGACGAAGAACATATTGCTGGCTTAACCCTCTGGTTATCTTACTACATGTTTTGCCCTGGCTCTTTGCAAATAGCCAAAAGCTTAATCAATTTGGCCATTCAGATTCATGAAGGCCGACAAATATCTCTGGCCAAACTCCTGTTGGCTTCCCTTTATCATTCTCTTGGCCTGTCGGCCATGAGACTAAAACTCCTTCACCAAACCACTAAAGCCTTAAACATCTCAGGGCCTATGTGGTTGTTGCAGCATTGGCTCAACGCCACCTTTGAGCACAAATTAGGATATCCAGCCTCTGCAACGATGGAGCGTCTCAATAAAACAAGTTCCGTCGAGGGGCTGCGACTAGCTTTGATGACCACTCAAGAAGCTCCAAGACAAGCCCTCTTTATGAGGTATCTAAGTATGTTTGTGGAAACTTCCTCTTTCGTTCATGACATGGCGCCATTTGTGGAGCGTAAGTTTGGGCCTGATTGGTTCAGAAACCCGTTCCCTGGAGTCTCACCTCAAGCTGTTGCGCTGTCGAATGCTGTATGGTGGGCGTTTCTTACTCCTACCATGATTTCTTTCCGTATCGAAACAGGGAACAATGGGTATGGTTTTATGAACTATTGTCCAAATTTGGTGGCCCGACAATTTGGCTTGAGCCAAATGTTGCCAAAACCCTTAGTCAGGCATCCTGATGACATAGTCTGGTCTGGTCGACGCCTAACTCACGTTGGTCATAAAGCTTGTATGAGGTTTGTCAGAGCCTTCCTTCTTCGCCACTCAGGAATTTGAGGCTTGGTGGTTGGAGTACCAAACTCAAGCTTTCACTCCCAACCTCTTCCTGGCAAACGTGGTCGACGCCTTTGCTTCTACAGCTGGTATCCCTAAACCGTCGACCACAGTAGATGTCGACCCTGCAGATGAAATTTCGACAAAGGTAGATCCTAGACTCTTGATTATATTTTTTTTGTAAGTCTGGGCTAAATAGTGGCAGTGTTGCTTTCAGGGGCGCAAACGAGAAACGACTGCTGGGTCAACTTCCACCAGACCTGCCAAAAAACCTAGGGCCAACCTTGTACAGGTATGTTTATTTTCTTGTTCTATGGCTTTGTCATCCCCTTGTTCTCATATTATTTCTGCGCAGGTTTCTGAGAAAGCAACTTCCCTCGAAAGGACTGAATCGAATGAGAGTAGTCATTCCTGAGTCTTCACTGCAACAGCTCCAGCGTCTCCTCCCTCTACCCCTTTGGTGAGGAAGAAAAAGGCTATAACGCGAAGGACACCTTCGAAAACCAACGTCTCGACAGCGGCCCCTGTCGTCCCGCGGAACCTTGAGGACGCTTTCGAACCAATTCCTTCTATCGCCCTCCCCAAGACAACGACTCCTGCACAGGTAATTCAACTTTATTTACATCCCAGTTGACCTTGGGGGGTGACGAAGCTCACTGGTGTTTTATTTTTTTGCAGGAAAATATGGTCATTTCGACCACTGTTGGTGAGGGTGATACCGGATCGGCCGCAGACGCTCCTAATGCTAGTGTAACCATTACACCAAGTCCCCAAAAGATTGATGAATTTCATTCCCTCGTGCACGAGGAAAACCTGGCGAAGACACCTCCTGCTTCAACTGAAAACGTCGATCCTGATGATACACTCCCTGGGGTCATTATCATTCCTTCGCCTACCGTGGACACTGTCGCCAGAGAGAAACTCCAGATTCCTGAACACCAACCATAGAAGGCCACACTTGCTGCTGATGAATCTCCTACTCCAGAGGCACTCTTAACAGACAAGGCCACAAATCCAGCTGCGACTCTAAGAGCGCTACACAAACTTCGACAGACAGCCGAAGAGATTTGGCCCACCAGTTCGACCTCGATCCCCACTCCAGAAGTGGATGCTTCTTTCAATCTCAAACTTCAGCAGCTGCGGTCCTACCTTTTTGAGGAACAGTTTCTGGCGGCCGTTGCTGAGGAATCCGACATAGCTAATGACGTCTTCAACCTCCTGAGCGAACTCTCTGAGTTCCATCTTCCTTCCCCCATGGCCACCTATCTAATTGAGTTTGAAGCTTTCTTTACTCAAATGGCCAAGGATCTCTCGACGCATCATCAAGCCGACTCCCAAATTCGGTTTCGACATGAAGACATGAAGCACGAGTGGCATCTTAGCTCTGTCTGTGAACAGAAGCTTGGAGACTACGAAGCCAAGAAACAAGAGCATTCCAATAAACGCCAAGCCTTCGATCAGCAGATATCTGAGTATCAAGCCCAGATCACGGAGCTGACGAAAAGAATAGCTGAGGTCGAACATAAAAAAGCCTCTCTGGACTCAGCTGAGCCCTTGCCCTCTCAAGAAACCATCGACCACGAAGTCGCTCAAGGCCTTGTACATGTCGAAGCAGCTATGAAGATTAAGGATGCTATCATCCGTATGCAACAACGAAAGATTATTCTTGAGAGCAAAATAACTCATGAGAAGGTCCTCTTCGATGATTTTAAAGCTAGATTCCCTGAATTCCCTTAGGTTCTATTTTGATACAATGTAATGCACCATTTTGTAAGCCATTCTTGGCCTTAAATTTAATTAAAATTATGTTTTGATGTGAACCTCTTGCAGCAAGGGTCTGTATTTTTTTAAATATTTCTCATTTACTCTTAATATTCGTTGGTCTGCCCCCAACTCCTGTACTTCGTATGCGTTGTTACTGAACACTCGCGTCACATGAAATGGCCCCTCCCAGTTAGGCGACCATTTTCCCATCGTTTGATCTCGTCGATCCATGGGCAACACCATTTTCCAAACATAGTCATTTGCGGCAAAGGTTTTCCCTTGGACTTTCTTATTTTATGCCCTGGCGACTCGAGCCTTCTGGCGTAGCAACACGTTTAAAGCTACCATTCTTTCCTCGTCTAAGTCTACAAGTTCGTCTAACATCATCTCCCAGTATTGCTCCGACGGAATCTCATATTGTCGTTGCACTCTGACGGATTGCAAGTGTACTTCTGTGGGTAACACAGCGTCGTATCCGTAGGTTAGACGGAATGAAGTCGAGTTTGTCGACGCTTTGGGTGATGTCCGACAAGCCCACAACACTTGACTCAGCGTCTTATGTCAGTTCTTTGGCTTGTTCGTAACGTGCTTTTTTATTAAGCCAATTATTATCTTGTTGGCTACTTCAACCTGAACATTCGCCTGGGCATAGTATGGCGTTGAAGTAACTAACTTGAAACCTGTTTCTGCCGCAAACTCTTGCATCTTCTGTCCTACAAACACAAAACCCTGATCTGTTGTGACTGTCTTGGGTATCCCAAATTTATACAAGATATGATTTTGGATGAAGTTTATCACAGCCTCTTGATCCACTTTCACCAAAGGCACAGCCTCTATCCATTTCGTGAAATAGTCTATTCCTACGAGGATAAATTTGTGCTGCTTTGATGAAGCTGGCCGAATCTCTCCTATTACGTCCAAAGCCCATCCCCGAAAAGGCCATGGTTTGACAATCACATGTAATTCACTGGCTGGGACATGCTGGATGTTGGCGTGCTTTTGGCAATCCTGGCACCCTTTCGCGAAATCTATACAATCCTTAAGCATGCTGGGCCAATAGAAACCTTGCCGACACAAAAGCCATTTCATTTTTTGGCCAACCTGGTGAGCCCCACAAGCCCCACCGTGAACCCCTGAGATTGCCAGATATGCATCAGTGTCCCCCAGACACTTTAGCAACACCCCTTCTGGAGTTTTCTTCAGTAACTCGTTTCCCATTAGGACATAACCCATGGCTCTATACTTGGTCCTTCGATCGGTGCTGCCCAGTGGGTTCTCCAGATACTCTATAATTGTCCTTCGCCAGTCTGTTGGTGGCATATCGTTAACGAAAACCTCACAACTTTCTAAACCTTCGACCAAGCTCGTCGAGTCTTTGGGTATCGACCAGCTTGGTGGTGCGCGTACATTCGACACCATCTTTTTTCTAGTTTCGACGAAGCCTTTCAACTTACCTTATGACACTTTATACCCAGACGCAATCTGTGCCAGCTCGTTAGCTTTCTGGTTTTCCATCCTTGGCACATGCGAGATGCTGACAACTTTGAAATGTTCCAACCAACGCTTCGCCAGCGAAAAGTAACTTAAAAGATGTTCCCTTACGCATTTATACTCTCTTGTAATTTGTTTAATCACCAATTCAAAATCTCCTTTTATCTCCAGCTCTTTGGCTCCCAAGTCTTTGAGTATCTTAAGACCAGTAATTAAAGCTTCGTATTCTGCCTCGTTATTTGAACATTCGCCATCGACTTTGCATTTAAAGGTAGTTGGAATTCCCTGCGGGGAGATTATTAGGACTCCAACACCTGCCCCGTTTTTATGGCTCGACCCGTCAAAGTACAATTTCCATGGGGCGAAGTCGATGCTATGTATCGATGTTTCGATCACAGCGTGGTCGGCAATGAAGTCCGCCACTATTTGACCCTTCATCGCCCTTAAAGGGACGTATGTCAGGGAGAATTCAGTTAACGCTAGTGCCCATTTCCCAATTCGACTATGCAAAATAGGTTTGGACAACATATGCTTAATAACATCAAAATGCGACGAAACATAAACATTAACTGGTTTGATATATTGCTTCAATTTCATACATGAGAAGTACAAACATAGGCACAACTTTTCAATCATAGTGTATCTAGTCTCAGCATCTATTAATATCCTACTAAGGTAATAGATGGGTCTTTCGACGCCACCATCATCCTCTTGTGCTAACATACTGCCTATGGTCGTGTCCGACGCTGCAATGTACAACTTCATGCTTTTATTTATACTAGGTGGTAGTAGGATTGGAGGCTTTGTAAGGTACTCTTTGATCTGGTCGAAAGCCTCTTGTTGTTCTTGCCCCCAGCGGAATTCACTTTCTTTCTTGGTCTTGAGCAGTGGTGAAAACACTTTCGTCTTGCCACTTAGGTTTGAGATGAACCTCCTCAAGAAATTTATCTTCCCCAACAAAGACTGGAGCTATTTCTTTGTTGTCGGAGGCTTGAGATCTAAGATTGCCTTTGTTTTGTTCTGGTTGATCTCAATGCCTCATTTATGGACTACGAAACCCAGGAAATCCCCTGCACGAACACCAAAGGCACATTTTAGTGGATTCATTTTTAATTCATATTTTCTCATTCGCTCAAATGAGCGTCGGAGGTGGTCGAGGTGACCATCCTCTGATGACGATTTTATGACTATGTCATCAATGTATACCTGCATGAAATTCTCAATAAAATCATGGAATATAGCATTCATAGCCCTTTGGTAGGTTGCCCCAACGTTTTTCAACCCAAAAGGCATCGCCACCCATTCATATGTCCCCAAAGCTCCAGGGCATCGAAATGCGGTTTTGGGGACATCTTCTTCGGCTATAAGAATTTGATTGTAACCGGAATAGCCGTCGAGCATGCTCAAATACTCAAATCCTGCAGCTGAGTCGACTAGCATCTCTGCCACGGGCATTGAATATTCGTCTTTAGGAGTAGCGTTGTTCAAATCCCTAAAGTCAATACATACTCGAAGGGTCCCATTTTTCTTAATAACAGGAACTATGTTTGCTATCTACTCTACATACCTTGCAGTTCTGATGAACCGACTTTTGAGCAACCTTTCAATTTCTTGCTTGATCTTCGATGTCACTTCTGGGACGAAACGTCGAGGGGGTTGCTTTACTGGCCTCTTGCCTGGCTAGATTGGGAGGCGATGCTCGACTATGCTCCGACTCAAACCAGGCATTTCGCCATAATCCCAGGCAAAACAGTCCTTGTATTCCTTCAACACTTTACCCAATCTAGCTTTCATTGTTGGTCCTACCTTGGTACTCACGTAGGTGGGCCTTTTTGTTATTCCATCCCCTAAGTCGACTTCCTCAAGCGGGTCTTGGGCTTGCATTCTCTGTAGTTTATGATTTGGCCCCTTTTCAAACCCTAGAGGCTCATCATCGTAAATACCATCAAGCCTCTGATTTTCTTTGTCATGGTCGGCTCCCTTAGTTGCTTGGAGAGTCTCGTCTTTTTCGAGTGCCGACATTTTTCTGTTTTCAGCCAGATAGGCCGAAATCCGAGTCATACTTTCTGACTCAGCAGTCATCTTCACCAGTAGTAGACCACCTTATTGGTGGCACTTCCATTGGCTCCATACCTTCGTCGGCAGCGTCCCAGATGAACCCATAGTCGGGGTCTAGGTTCAGGACACGACCCGTGTCGATGGAGGTGTAAGATCCTAATCCGTCATCACAAGGAGCCACATTGGCTAAGTGTTGGTCAAAAGATTTCTTAGTACCCTTGGCTTCGTCGACTTTGTAATAGCTTTGGTCTGCTTCAATATTTTCGACGATGCCATCCTTCCTCCAAATGATCAACCTCTGGTGCATAGTTGATGGTACTGCCCCAATTCCATGGATCCACTCATGTCCCACCAACAAATTGAAGTTTGCCTTCGACTTGATGACCCTGAAGAACGTCAGTCTGTTGGTTGTACCTACTGCCAAATCCACCTGGACAACCCCCAGGATATTACTGGTCTTGCCTTCGTAGTTGGACAAGACCATGTTGTGCTGTCGGAGGTCAGCCTCAGTCTTTCCAATTCTCTTAAACAAACTGTGAGGCATTAGGTTCACAGTCGCTCCACCATCCACAAATACTTTGTTGACCGACACCCCATCAATCTTTGCCTTTATGAACAACGGCTTCAAATGATACATCATCCTAGGGGTAGGACGTTCAAACATAGCCGTTTGTTCCTCGACCACGCCACTGTTCACCACATAATAACATAGTGGCTTGTCATCCGCATTTTCCCCTGTGATGAAGTCTTCTCCAGTCTCGGAGATCTCAGATACTACGTCATACTCAGCTGGTAGCACTGACACGATACCACACTTTACCACGAAATCTTCGCCATAGTTATCGTCGTACATGTCTTCATCAAAATCCCCTTCAGGTGATGGGTCATACTCTTCATCGGACTGAGGAGAGTATTTTGGCTCCTCTTCATCTGACTGAGGAGTATACTCTGGTTCTTTCTTATTTTCTGCCAACGAAGTGCACTTTGAGCTCTGGGTCGACACCACTTCCTTCCCTCCTGAAGCGTTCAAAGTTACTGCCATTGTCTGGTTCGTCGCCACCTTGCTCTTTTCTACCCACTTTCCTTTCGGGTACTGGCGTTTCTGTACAGATATTCTGACAGCCTTTGCCTTTGAAGTTGTAACCTCTCTTTCAGCCTTCTTATTGCGCTGATAGCGCCTCCACTGGATCCTAGTCATAGGGTTCTTTCCTTTGTAGTTGGGGGACACCCTATATCCTGCTTGTTCGACCCTTTCATCAGCGACATTCGCCTCCTTCTCCAAATCAAGAGCTTTCCACTTTGGCCTTTTGCTTCCTTTCTGATTCACTGGGGCCATCCACCTTTCCTGTGGGGAGTCTGATGGGGGCACGAAAGTTTTGGGCCTTGCCCCTTGGAACAACTTTCTATACTCTTCATTTCGACGAGGGACCCCGCTCCTGTTGGACACAAACCTTGGGACAGGTGGCTTGCTATCTAACAGCACTTCTTTCTAGCTCTCCTCGTACTTCTCAGTAGCTTTCTCATCGAACACGGCATTGCACCTGGGGCATACCACGGCTTTGGAGCCGCTTATCCTGCACTTTTCCTGAAAATCTTCCAAACTTTCACCAGCCTGGGGGTACACTTCTTCGAGTTTGCCCTTTGCTTTCTTGTTGGAACCCTCAGTAGTTTCGACCATCATGATTCCACCACTTCAGCCCTTGGTTGTTTGTCGAGGCCCTCAGTAGCTTTGACCATCAAACACTCGTACACTTCTAAATACAAAGCCTCTTCGACCTTCAGTGGGTCAGTGTCAACCTGCATCTTCGGCTTCTCGCCAAATTGGAGTCGACCCTCCTTCAAAGCCTTTTGCACCAAATCCCTGAAAAGAACACATTGAGCTGTTTTATGACCAAGGAAATTATGAAACTTACAAAATCATCTCTTTTTCTTTTGTTCTAGAGGGGGGTCTTTCAAACCAGATGGAATAATAATTTGACCATCTTTAACCAGTAAATCAAATATTTCATCACATTTCGAAACGTCAAAAGTATAAGTTTTAGCGACGTATTTATCCGTCTTGTTAGTTTCGGTGGGATTTTTCCTATTCAATGGTTTCAACAACTTACATGTATAGGGAGGTCCTGGCTTAAGCTCAGCCACGTGGATCTCACTTTCGTCGACGGATTCTTCTTCATCGGACGAGTATTCGTCAGCAGCCACATAAGCTACTTTTTCCTTTTTACGATATCTGTTAGACTGAGCTTTTTCAGCTTTCAATCTTTCGACCTGGCGAACCCGGTCAGCTATTTACGCCATATCTCTAAGATATTGTGTGTCCAACTTCTTCCTGATCGAATAGTCCAGGCCGCCAGCGGCCATTTCGACTAACTCGTGTTCAGGGACCTGAGTAAAGCAACGTGCTTTCAAAAGTCTAAACCTATTTAAGTACTGGTCTACCGACTCCGCGGCCTTGCGTTTGACGCTTGCCAATTCTTTTAAACTTATTTTTGACTATCCCATAAAGAATTGTTCGTGGAAAAGCCTCTCCAATTGTGCCCATGTGTGAATGGACTGTGGGGGCAACGCGGTGAACCACGTGAGCGCATTCTTTGTGGGGGAGCTTGGGAAATATTTCAATTTCAAATCCTCATTGTTCGCTATGTCGCCCGCTTCGGTTTGATACCTAGCGACGTGTTCGACGGTGGACTCTTGTGTTTCCCCAGCGAACTTGGTAAATTTTGGCACTTTCCATCCCCTAGGTAACTCTGTTTGTAGGACAAAATCTGGTAAAGGGGATGTATAGGTTGGCCGTCGAAGTCCAGGGTTCGCCCTATTACGGACCATGATATGTTCGACCACAGCTTCCAAGTTATGTTCTCCAGCCAGGGCATCCTGTCAAACCTGTTGGACAACAAAATCCGGATCTTGGTGCCTATGGACAATTACAGGTGGCATTTGAACCCTCCTAACAGTTTCTTCGAACTCGCGGGGTTGTTCTATAGTCTCGTCGAAGACTTCGTCCTGACGAAGGGGCGTCACCGGTCGCGGTGGTGGGGTCTGTCGACCCTGAGCCCTAGGTGTGCCTAAGAAATCACCAATTCGTGTCATCTGAGTCGCCAGTTGCTGGTAACTGTGGGTTGATTCTTGTATCAATGGTCTTAATATTGTACCCATCTGCTGAGTCAACATGTGAACCATCTCATGGTTACTCTCGTCCATTTGTTGCCTCATGACCGCGACGGAACTAGAGGTAAAAGTCGGTATGGATTTAGAGGACATGTTGAATCCTGGAGGTCGAACCATCGGGTTCGACAAGGGTCCTATCCCTTGATAAGTCGAAAATACTGGGGACGAATTCTCTCCAAACAAATGTCCGCTAGAATGCACACTTGACATGAACTCTAGTGGCATTCCATACGATCTAGGTATGGGCATGGTGATACTAGGCATATATTGCCCCGTAGTCCCAGCCATTGTCGGCCTTGGGTCGTTTTGATGCGGTGTTGTAATTGGTCCGCTAGGAGAGGTTGACACTGTTGATATGGTACCAGAGCCAACATCAGTTGTGTTCGTCCCTACCGCAGTTTCCTTCGGAGACGGTTCTTCGTTTGGTCGTGGTGTTACCATCTTACCACTACGCAAAAACATATACTCAATTCACACGGGTCCCACCAGGTGTGCCACTTTGTTCGCCTACGCGAACAACCGTTGGCCTTCCGTCGTAGGTTCGCTTGCGGGATCGGCCAGACAAATCCCAGAACTTGGAATTGGAAGCGTATATTTGTACTGCATTTCAGTTTATGTTTGTTTAAGTGTCACGCTTAAGTCACTTGGGTGACGCAAAAAGTGTCTTAACGGTTGCGAGTTGGATGCAAGAAAAACAAAGAAATACAAGGGAAAGCTGATTGGGAAAAAAAAGAGAAGTAAAGACTTTAAATTATGTGCGGAAAATAAATTGCATTAAATAAGATTTGGACGCAAGTGTACATTTGTTTGTGGGAGTTAACTCGTTTCTCTCTAAGCTTGGTACTTTGAGTATTTTCCCCTTACAATCTGAAAAAATGCGACCCCTAAAATGAAAAGAGCAATGCCTTATATAGGCCTAAAAAATAATTATTTGTCTGCCAAAACGTTTTCTGAAGCTGACACATGGAACCCCACTCTTTTTTCAACTTTTCATAGTCTTGGAAATTTCAAACTTTTCCCGCCTAAACACTTGTTTCTTGAAGTCGACATCAGCTTGTCTCCTCATTCTCCCTCGACGTCAAGACTTATCGATGGTCCTCCGACACGCCTTTTTGCTGGTGTCGACTTGACACCTCATTGTACCTCTTTCTTGCGCCGACTCGCTTTGGAAGTCTCCAGACACCACTGCCAGTCGAAATCCAGTGCCAACACTATCCTGGGTTTTGTGGTTGTTGATGTGGTTTTAGAAAAGGTTGAGCCATGCTTAAAAGGGATGAAGCAAGGGTTTTTGTTGTTCGGTGGTTACTGGGTTGTTGATGATGATGAAATAGGTGGTGCGAATGAGACTTAACGAAGAAGGAGGATGGTGTGTTGGGTGAAACCATGGGTGGGGGAGAGATGAAGGTGAGGAAGAAGAGAAAGAAGAAGGGTGGTGATTTTTGTGTGGTAATAACGTCTGTGCATAGATTTTTTGAAGGTTGAGGCTTTTGTTTTTTATTCGGTTGTAATGTTTTGGCCTCTATTCAAATGAACATGAAGTTGGTGAGTTTGGTTTTGTGGAATTTTGTCTTGCTCAACATTTGGTCGTACCAGATTTGTGGAAAGGTCATTGTTTTTCAAGTTCCCACGTTGGCTGTAATTTTTGTTGTGGCTGGAAAGTAAGTTTGAAAGCAAGGTTTGAAAATTGTTTTGGTTTTACTTTTTGCTGGAAACTTAGAAATTATTTTGGTTTTACTCTGTGATGTAGTACAGTTTGGAGGATTTTGGGGGATTTTGTTTAGTAGCAGCAAGCTGACCTTGAGTGTTGACATCTAGTTTTATGCAGTGTGTGGGCAAGTTGCTGGTACAATAATAATTAAAGAAAACAAACTTAATAATAATAATAATAATAATAATAATAAACATAATAATAATAATAATAACAATAATAAATGATGATGATAATAATAATAATAATAATAATGATGATGATAATAATAATAATGGAAAAAACAATAATATAAATAATAATAATAATAATAATAATAGCAATAGCGATAATAATAAAATTTTAAATAAAATAATGATGAAGTAAAAATAAAAATAAATAAATAAATAGCTATAATAAGAAATAAACAATAATGAATAAATCTAAATAATAATAATAATAATAATAATAATAATGATAATATTAATATTAATAATAATAATAATAAAAAGATAATAATAATAAAAATGATAAAATAATAAAAAAAGATAATAATAATAAAATATGATAAAATAATAATATATAAGAAAGATAATAATATTAATAATGAACTAATAATAACAAATAAATAAAACTGATAATAAATATAAAAGACAAAAATAATAATTACAATGATAACAAAATAATAATAATAAAACTAATACTAAATAAAGGTAGATAGAAATAATGATAAAAAGATAAAAATAAAATAAAATAAAATAAAATAAAAATAAATGAAATAAATAATTAATAACAATGAACAAAAATATATTGACAAAAAGAAGAAATAAATCTTAGATTAAATAGTGAATTAAAAGTAATAAAAACAAAATTTTAAATTAAAAAGAAAAGCATAAAGTTCTAAGACTAAAAAACAATGAAATTAAAAGAAGAAAAAGCGACAAAAATTAAATGGAACAAACACATGATTATGATCGATGGACTACAAGACTGCAAATGCAAAGACAGATGACCTAAGATGATATGACAATGATCAGAGGATCTGAGGGTAAAATTTGGGGTATAACAGTTGCCCCTATTTAAATATCTTCACTGGATGACATGAGTGATGATAATCCTCGTGAAATCATGGTGAAAGATATTTAAATATAGATAACCGAAAATTTTGCCCTTAGATACAATGATATGCAACACTATGGACAAAACTAATCTAAACTTATGCGGACATGCCATGAACTCTAGCATGATGACATTGATGGAATGCTAAATGCAAGATGCAGACGAACACGAAAGAAAACAGGGGTAGAGTTGACACAATGAGTAACTACTCACTAGGGATGACAACAACGCTGGGGAAGCTGAAACGAAATTGGGGAAATCTAAAGTGGTCGAGCAACTAGTTCAAATGTGACCGGCTGACACTTTAGAAGGGAAAGAATATTGTTGGAGATATAATTCAGACATGTGATCTCCTCTGGGGAAAGATCCAGGGAGATAAACAACATGTTCGGATATGACCGGACTACTCTAGAACAACAAAAAGGGTAGACAAAATCTCTATTAGGGATAAAACCATAAAGAAATACGAACTCCATCGGGGATCAACTTGAAACAAAGGGATAAACATCCAATAAACAAATTTCCTAGGGATTTCTTATGTTGAAGAGTTCAAACGGGATCTTCAAGAAAAACCATAAAAGACAGGGAAGACACAAACTCTACATGTGCCAAACAGACTGGACTTAAACCAAGAGCACAGATAATAATCGGCTCTGATAGGTTCAAATAATGGTAACCACATGGGCATCCGAGCGGACATTGGTAATGACCAAATTTTTGGTGAAGATAAGATTATAAAATGCCAATAATGACTGGACTTAGAAAAACATGTCAGGAATCACTGGACTTAGGGTACCGGTAATGGTCAGACTCTCAACAAATTACAGTAATCACTGGACTCTACAATACCGATAATGGTCGGTCTTTGAAACAATGCCAGTAAACACTAGACTTAAGGTACCAATAATGATTGATTTGAAACAATGACAGTAATCACTGGACTTAGGATATTGATAATGATCAAATCTTCAACAAATGCCAGTAATCACTGGACTCTACAATACTGATAATGATCGATCTTTGAAACCATGCCAGTAAACACTGGACTTAACGTACCAATAACGATTGGTCTAAAACAGCGCTAGTAATCACTAGACTTTGCCACATTAATAATGATTGATTTTTGTAGCGATGTTAGTAAACACTGGACTTAGAGTACCAATAATGATTGGAAAAAAACGCGCCAGTAATCACTGGACTTATACAACACCAATAATGATTGGTCATCATGTTCAAATGTGACTGGATGACATCCTAGAACCAAAAGATCCTCAATGAAGGTTGAACCGGAAAGACGGACTCCACTGGGGAATATCCAAAGCAGTGGATCAACAAGTTCAAGTATGAAAGGCAGACACTCTGAAAAGAATAAAGCAACCTCATTGGAAGTAGAACCAAAAGATGGGCTCCAACGGAGGTATCTAGAATGTTTAATCATCAGGTTCAAATGTGACCGGATGACATCCTAGAACCAAAAGATCCTCAATGAAGGTTGAACCGGAAAGACGATCTCCACTGGGGAAAGAAAAGCTTCACAAATGAATGGCATTGTCAAAGGGTTGACAGAAAGATACATAAACTTGAAAGTCACCACTAAAGGGTTAATGGTAGGGTAGCAAATCACCAGACATTATCATTGTCAATGGGTTGACGGATACGATCCAATTCGGGAAATATTCACCAAAAAGTGGCATCATCAAAGGATTGATGGAACAAAACCGACTGACATATTCAAAGGGTTAAAAACATTTCGTCAAAGAGACACCTCGTCAAATAATTGACGGAAAAACACGTGTCCAAACATTATCATCGCCAAGGGGTTAACAACAACAAAATAATTCACTAGTGAGTGGTGTCATCAAAGGGTTGATGGTAAGGTAGCCACTATCAATGTCAGAAGGTTGACTGAAGGGTCATCAAAATATAAAGCCTGTAAAGACCATATACAATACATGCCTCAAATCATATATTATACATGAGTTTCACTTTTGGTACTGAAACATAACAAGTTCCTAGTTAACACATTATACACGTAAATGCCTCTAATACAAAACACCTAAAAGTCTAAGGCATTACATATACAAGATGTTCCAAAATGATAAAAACTAAGAACTAGATCGAAACAATGATCTCAAAACATAAGCGCCATAGCGGAAGCCATGCCATCACAAAACCACGATCCGTAAGGAAAGTCAAATAACCTTGTCCTTACCCTTCGCCAAACCTGCAGAACCTGTGATGTAAACAACAACAGTGGGGTGAGATACATCAAATCTCAGTGAGTTCCCTATCTTAAAGTCCTCTCGGCTCTATAAGGTTCTAACAAACCTAACTCAAGTCAAAAAGGGAAAAAGGGAAGTGACCTTGAGTACACACACACTATATGGACACATGTTATGAGTTCATCAACTCACAATATCACTAATCCGTAACCACACCAAGGCATCCCCTTTTCCCGTCCGCTTCTACGTCTAGAAGACGACCCGAGTCATGGATCCTTGAACCTACTTGACATACAAATGGATTCGGGTTCTACGGGCCATAAACCGTTATGAACCGTCGCTTCACACGGGCCATAAACCGTCACAAGCATACGCTCCCAGAGCGCCATTCGTACTGCACACAGGAATAAAACCTGTCAAGTAGTTGTGCACAAGTTTCAGAGGAGCTCGAGACCCATGAAACGCACTCGCAAATAAAATCGGTTACGATTACGTGATCACACACAGTCGTGATCGTATTCGACAATCACAAGGCCATAATGCCTTAACATAACCAAATGGTTAACACACATGTTCCATACTAGTGTTTATTCGTTCTAAATTGTCCAACACTGCTTATGGTAATTGTCCTCTCTCTACTTATTTTATGTTTTATCATGCATACATTTTTCAACAACAATTACACAACCAAAATCCACAAAACAACACAATTCCAACAATTCCGATATAATTAAATCGGCCGTCAATCTTAAAACCAATGTAATAAGAAAGTACATTTTATTACCTTTCCAACGATACCAAAATTGTTCCAATCCGGGTCACGGATAAAAAGTTACGGCATTGGAATCAAACGATCGGAAATAAAATATCACAACAGCAGAATTCTGCAACTCTCCTGGCCGTACGTGTATTGGCACTCCTCGTATGCGTATTGCCCAAATGCTCGCCCAGCCATACGCGTATTGCCCCAAGCGATACGCGTATTGCTCAAAATGCCCGGCCATCCATACGCGTATTGCTCAAAACCGTACGCGTATGGGCAGAAACGTTTTTCCTTGAAAATTCCTTTTAAAAATTGCCGTACGCGTATTGCTCTTGCTGTACGCGTAATGACAAGCCCCATACGCGTATCACCTCGACCAATACGCGCATGAGCAGAGGAAAATTCTGCAGAATTTTCTGCAGAATTTTTCTGCTACGGGATCAACCCATTTCAACCCAAAAATCCATTTTCCTCAACCCAAATGCACTGAAACAGGTTACAGATACAACAAGCAGTATAACATACAATCACACATTGCATTTAGCAGTTAGATTCATGAATTTTGTGCAAAAAGATTCAATTTTAACAATTTCAACCTAACTCTAAACTCAACAAAACTCTACTCTAAAGAGTCTAACTAGAACCCACCTGGATTACTAGACGAGGAGGTTGATACTGAGATGAATAGATGAAGAGTTGAAGCTTGATGATGATCTTGAGCTTCTTGAGAAATTTTCTCTTCTTCCTCTTCCTTTTTCTTTTCCTTCTTTCCTTTTTCCTTTCTTTTCTTCTCTTTAGCTTTGTTTCTATCTTTTGTTTGTTTTTCCAAGGAAAATGAAAAGGAAATAGATAGTATAGAAACTATCATATTTAGTAACACTACTAAATATCCAAAATTAGCTCAAATACATCAAATTATAAAAACTCAACGTTAAATACTATTAATTAAATCAACTATGAGTCCGTCAGTTTACTCTAATTATTTTATCAAATAATTGTTCAGAGTACTCCGGAACCCAGTTGATCATAATAATATTAACCAGAGCGTTTATAAATTTACGGGGTATTACATCCTCCCCCCCTTAAATAGAAATTCGTCCTCGAATTTAGAATATTACCCGAACAGATGTGGATAAGAATCTCGCATTTCCGATTCTAGTTCCCAAGTAGCATCACCCGGATGTGCCATATCCCATTGCACCTTAACAAGCGGGATCTCTTTGTTCCTCAACACTTTTGTCTCTCTTCCCACGATACAACTCGGTTGTGGTTCAAAAGTCAAATCCGCTTCTATTTCCACTGATACGGGTAGAATTGGCTGAAGAGGATCAGGAATAAACTTACGGAGCTGAGATACGTGAAAAACATCATGCATTTCAGATAGAGAGGGTGGTAAGGTTAATCTGTAAGCAACTTCACCAATCCTTTCTAAAATCTGATACGGTCCCACGTATCTCGGACTTAACTTCCGTGATTTAAATGGTCCTCTTAATCTCAACCTCAGAGTAACTTTCAGAAATACATGGTCACCTTCCTCAAATTCCAAAGGTCTCATACGATTGTCCGCATAACTCTTTTGACGATCTTGTGCTTGTTTAACTTTCTCGCGGATCATTCGAATCTTTTCCGTAGTCTCTTGAATAATCTCGGGTCCCAAAATTTTATCTTCGCCAATTTCAGCCCAACACAGAGGTGTCCTACACTTCCTCCCATACAATGCTTCATAAGGAGCCATACCAATGCTCGCATGATAACTATTATTATAGGAAAACTCAATTAATGGCAAAAGTTCTTTCCAATTTCCTCTACTCTCTAGCACACAAGCTCTTAACATATCCTCCATCGTTTGTATTGTTCGCTCAGTCTGACCATCCGTTTGAGGATGATTCGACGTGCTTAAACGCAAATTCGTACCCATCGCTTGTTGGAACACTTTCCAAAAATCTCAAAGTAAACTTCGGATCTCTATCGGACACAACACTAGAAGGAATACCATGCAATCTCACAATCTCAGCAATAAACAACCTCGCAAGATGACTTGCCTTATAAGTAGTCTTTACGGCTAAGAAATGTGCAGATTTTGTTAGTCGATCTACAATCACCCAAATGGAGTCATAACCACCTTGTGTTCGGGGTAAACCCACTGCAAAGTCCATAGAAATACTATCCCACTTCCAAACTGGAATATCCAAAGGTTGTAACAAACCGCCCGGTCTTTGGTGTTCAATCTTCACCTGTTGGCACATTGCACATTTTGACACATATTCTGCTATATCCTTTTTCATCCCAGACCACCAATAATCCTTCTTTAAATCCTGATACATCTTCGAAGAACCAGGATGTATCGTAAAAGTACCTTTATGAGCTTCGTCTAAAATCTTCCTTTTTAATGCCTCATCCTTCGGAACACAAATCCTTTGATTAAACAGAACAATCCCATCTGTCGCTCGTGTAAAACCTGGTTGACGTAACAACTCTTGTAACTCCTCTTCCAATAATTGTCCTTGTCGGATCTCAACTCTTAAAGTAGAATTGACATTCAAATTTCCCATGATTACACCATTCGGAGTCCACACAAACTGGAGGTTAAGATCTCTGAACTTTTCCAATAACGAATATTCCAAAATCATCAATTCTGCACCATGAACCATTTTCCGACTTAAGGCATCCGCTACTTTATTCGCCTTGCCTGGATGATACTTCAATTCTAAGTCATAATCCTTTAAGTACTCCATCCACCTTCTTTGTCGCATATTCAACTCCTTTTGATCAAACAAATACTTCAAACTTTTGTGGTCACTGAACATTTCAAAACGTACACCATACAAGTAATGACGCCACACCTTCAGTGCAAACACCACTGCAGCTAGTTCCAAATCATGAGTTGGATAATTCTTCTCATGAACTTTCAACTGTCGAGAAGCATAAGCTACTACTTGACCACCCTGCATCAAAACGCTCCCTAATCCCCTCTTAGAAGCATCACAGAACACTTCATAAGAGTTATCAGGATCAGGAATAATTAATACTGGAGCACTCGTCAAACTTTCCTTCAATTTCATAAAACTTTGTTCGCAACCTGAATCCCATTCAAAAATAACATCCTTCCGAGTAAGTTTCGTCATTGGTAAGGCCAATTGAGAAAAGCCCTTAATAAACCTTCTATAGTAACCGGCCAATCCCAAGAAACTTCTGACTTCTGAAACATTTCTCGGTCTCTCCCAATTAATCACTGCCTCTACCTTCGATGGATCCACTGCCACACCACCCTGAGATATAACATGTCCAAGAAAATTAACTTCCGACATCCAAAACTCACACTTGCTCAACTTAGCAAACAATTGCTTCTCTTGCAAGATCGATAAGACAATCCTCAGATGTTCTCCGTGCTCTTGTGGAGTACGAGAATAAATAAGAATGTCGTCAATAAAGATTACCACAAATTGGTCCAAGTAAGCCTGAAATATTCGATTCATGTAATCCATAAAAATAGCTGGAGCATTAGTCACACCGAACGGCATCACTAAGAATTCGTAATGACCGTAACGGGTTCTAAATGTAGTTTTTGGCACATCGGAACTCTTCACTCGAATCTGATGATAACCCGACCGTAAATCAATCTTCGAGAACACACAGGCTCCTTTCAATTGATCTAACAAGTCGTCTATCCTTGGTAAAGGGTACTTGTTCTTAATAGTGACTTTGTTCAACTTACGATAATCAATGCACAACCGCATTCCCCCATCTTTCTTCTTTACCAACAACACTGGAGCTCCCCAAGGTGAAACACTAGGTCTAACAAAATGCTTAGACATCAAGTCTTCCAATTGGTCCTTCAACTCTCTTAGTTCAAGCGGTGCCATCCGATACGGAGAAACGGATATAGGAGCCGTTCCCGGTATCAGGTCAATAGAGAACTCAACTTCTCTCTCCGGAGGAAGAGAAGAAACATCCTCTGGAAACACTTCAGGAAATTCACACACTATTGGAATATTCAGAACTGGCTGTTCATTACTACCATCCTTAGTAAGAACCATTAAAATAGATTTCTCATTCTCGAACAAGAAGTTTACCATTCCCATCGTACCTTCTAAAATCGTTGATAACACATCTTTCGGAGTAGCCTCAGCAGATGGAATAATGATTAACTTTTCTTCACACCCGATAAACACCGAATTAGCAGAAAGCCAATCCATTCCCAGAACAACATCCACTTTCTTAAGCGGTAAACAGATAAGGTCAATCTGGAAAACTCTTTCGTTAACCGACAACACACAATTCTCACACATCAGCGGTGTTTCAACCATTTCATCCATGGCAGTAGTAACCACCATAGGAGGAAACAAAGGAATAGTTTGCAACCCCAGTCGCCTTACAAAACGCGTGGAGACAAAAGAATGCGTTGCCCCACAATCAAATAAAACAAAGCAAGAATGTCCATTCACGAAACACGTACCCGCAATCAATGAATTGTCACCCCTTGCTTTCCTCGCATCCAAGGTATACACTCGGCCCGTTGTCTTCCCTTGTGCCTGATTCTTACCCTGAGGACAATCCCTCGCCAAGTGGCCCACCTTCTGACACTGGTAACACCTCACACCTTCAATACCACATCGACCATAAAGATTCCGACCGCAGGTACGACACACCGGAGGTACACTAGTTCTAGAACTCTGGACCTGCTTCCCTTTGGAAAACTGTTGCCTTTGCCTAAACTGTTGATTCGACCTTCCCCGATCACTTTGAGTTGCCCTATTCGAATCCACCTCCATTTGTACCTTTTTCAAACTATTTTCCGCCACATAACATTGTCTTAACATTTCAGCATAAGTAGCAAATTCCCGTTGAGACACGCTGTGTGAAATCTCAGCCCTTAACCCAAACAGAAACTGATCTATCTTCCACCTCTCATCAGGAGCATACATGGACTGTCTAGAATAGTCAGCCATGTTCTCAAATTGTTCCGCATAGGAAGCCACTGATAAATTTCCCTGTCTCAACTGTCGGAACTCAAACTCCTTTTGAGACCTTAATGAACTCGGAAAATATTTCTCCATAAAGATTACCTTAAACTGTTCCCACACTTTCGGAACCTCCTGAATTGTCATCAAGGCTGAAGCGCTCTCCCACCACCTCATGGCAGGACCCTTCAACCAGTGAGAAGCAAAGGCCACCTTATTCTCCTCACTGCAATGAACTATCAGAAAAATCCTTTCCATACCTGTTATCCACTCGTGTGCCTTCACCGGATCTAGCCCTCCTTGAAACTCCGGAGGATTCATTCGAACAAATTCCCTGTAGGTTCCTCCTGTAACTTCCGGAACAACCACTGGAGGATGCAGACCATCAGCCATTTGTTGCATCATTCCTTGCATGAACTGATTCTGCTGCTGCTGCATCTGTTGCATAAATTGGTACAAAGGGGCGTTCCCTTCATCACCCTGTGGAACCGTCCCTGCTGGAGTAGTTCTTGGTCTTCCACGGTTGTTTCTGCGTCTATAGGCCATGTTCCCGAATGTCATACAAATAGGATTAAGTTGATCAGGCCCAATACTAAAAATATAACATACAAGACCCAAGGCGACACCACGCATCTGAAACGGAAAGAAACACTTATTCTATTTCATGGCTAGGTCGAGGATACGACCTGCTCTGATACCAACTGTAAAGACCATATACAATACATGCCTCAAATCATATATTATACATGAGTTTCACTTTTGGTACTGAAACATAACAAGTTCCTAGTTAACACATTATACACGTAAATGCCTCTAATACAAAACACCTAAAAGTCTAAGGCATTACATATACAAGATGTTCCAAAATGATAAAAACTAAGAACTAGATCGAAACAATGATCTCAAAACATAAGCGCCATAGCGGAAGCCATGCCATCACAAAACCACGATCCGTAAGGAAAGTCAAATAACCTTGTCCTTACCCTTCGCCAAACCTGCAGAACCTGTGATGTAAACAACAACAGTGGGGTGAGATACATCAAATCTCAGTGAGTTCCCTATCTTAAAGTCCTCTCGACTCTATAAGGTTCTAACAAACCTAACTCAAGTCAAAAAGGGAAAAAGGGAAGTGACCTTGAGTACACACACACTATATGGACACATGTTATGAGTTCATCAACTCACAATATCACTAATCCGTAACCACACCAAGGCATCCCCTTTTCCCGTCCGCTTCTACGTCTAGAAGACGACCCGAGTCATGGATCCTTGAACCTACTTGACATACAAATGGATTCGGGTTCTACGGGCCATAAACCGTTATGAACCGTCGCTTCACACGGGCCATAAACCGTCACAAGCATACGCTCCCAGAGCGCCATTCGTACTGCACACGGGAATCAAACCTGTCAAGTAGTTGTGCACAAGTTTCAGAGGAGCTCGAGACCCATGAAACGCACTCGCAAATAAAATCGGTTACGATTACGTGATCACACACAGTCGTGATCGTATTCGACAATCACAAGGCCATAATGCCTTAACATAACCAAACGGTTAACACACATGTTCCATACTAGTGTTTATTCGTTCTAAATTGTCCAACACTGCTTATGGTAATTGTCCTCTCTCTACTTATTTTATGTTTTATCATGCATACATTTTTCAACAACAATTACACAACCAAAATCCACAAAACAACACAATTCCAACAATTCCGATATAATTAAATCGGCCGTCAATCTTAAAACCAATGTAATAAGAAAGTACATTTTATTACCTTTCCAACGATACCAAAATTGTTCCAATCCGGGTCATGGATAAAAAGTTACGGCATTGGAATCAAACGATCGGAAATAAAATATCACAACAGCAGAATTCTGCAACTCTCCTGGCCGTACGCGTATTGGCACTCCCCGTACGCGTATTGCCCAAATGCTCGCCCAGCCATACGCGTATTGCCCCAAGCGATACGCGTATTGCTCAAAATGCCCGGCCATCCATACGCGTATTGCTCAAAACCGTACGCGTATGGGCAGAAACGTTTTTCCTTGAAAATTCCTTTTAAAAATTGCCGTACGCGTATTGCTCTTGCCGTACGCGTAATGACAAGCCCCATACGCGTATCACCTCGACCAATACGCGTATGAGCAGAGGAAAATTCTGCATAATTTTCTGCAGAATTTTTCTGCTACGGGATCAACCCATTTCAACCCAAAAATCCATTTTCCTCAACCCAAATGCACTGAAACAGGTTACAGATACAACAAGCAGTATAACATACAATCACACATTGCATTTAGCAGTTAGATTCATGAATTTTGTGCAAAAATATTCAATTTTAACAATTTCAACCTAACTCTAAACTCAACAAAACTCTACTCTAAAGAGTCTAACTAGAACCCACCTGGATTACTAGACGAGGAGGTTGATACTGAGATGAATAGATGAAGAGTTGAAGCTTGATGATGATCTTGAGCTTCTTGAGAAATTTTCTCTTCTTCCTCTTCCTTTTTCTTTTCCTTCTTTCCTTTTTCCTTTCTTTTCTTCTCTTTAGCTTTGTTTCTATCTTTTGTTTGTTTTTCCAAGGAAAATGAAAAGGAAATAGATAGTATAGAAACTATCATATTTAGTAACACTACTAAATATCCAAAATTAGCTCAAATACATCAAATTATAAAAACTCAACGTTAAATACTATTAATTAAATCAACTATGAGTCCGTCAGTTTACTCAAATTATTTTATCAAATAATTGTTCAGAGTACTCCGGAACCCAGTTGATCATAATAATATTAACCAGAGCGTTTATAAATTTACGGGGTATTACAAAGCCACATCATCAAAGGATTGATGGAAAGAAAACTGACATCGTCAAAGGATTGACAGAGCAAACAATTGGTTCACTAAAGGGTGACACCATCAAAGGGTTGATGGTTTAATGGCAACAAAATTGACATTGGCAAAGAGTTAATTGGAACAAACTAATTCCCCAAACATCATCATTGCCAAAGGATTGACAGAATGAAAACTTCACTAAAGAGTGACATCGTTAAAGGGTTGACGGAACGAAACAATTCACTAAAGAGTGACATCGTCAAAGGATTGACGGAAAGGAAAACCAATTCATTAAAGAGTGACATCATTAAAGGATTGATGGCAACGAAACAATTTACTAAAGAGTGATGTCATCAAGGGGTTGATGGAAATGACTGATCAAGGGAAACAATAATTGTAACTACAAAAGATTGAATAACACCAAGGACAGATAAGCTTCTCAGGGGAGATATTGTTGTGAGAACAAGATTTGGTTCTGCAATATTATCTCTAAAGTTTTGATGATAACAGATGAATATTTGTATGAACAATTTTGTACAACTAATGTTGTTATGTGTGAGAACCTAGCAAACAGGTTCTGCTTCCGTAATTTAGCGCAATGCTTAATGTAAGATGCTTCGAAGAACAAAACTCAATTCGAAGATAAGACAAGGGTTCTGAAGGAACAAAGTTAAATTGCTGAAGCCTCACGATTTTCAAACAAGAAGTACGGAAGACTCCGAAGACAGGCTCTGAAGATTTGGAAGACTTAAAGCAGAAAAGGATAACGCTCTTAAAGACCAAGTGCTGAAGTTCTGAAGACTGATTCCTAATGGACTTCTTCAAACAACGGAAGAGTTGAAGCATCAGATATTCTGCTATAAAGATTCCACTCATGCTTCATCAAATTAACATCAGAAGCCTCTGAATATGAAGAAAGTGGATTTAGAGAACAAGGTTCAAAAGACAAGTTCTGATGATTCGAAGACTTGATAATCACAAGAACCATACAATGTTTTCCCTTCTTACTCACGCTCACAAAAAACCTCTGAAGTTGAGAAGCCAAGAATAACTGCCACACTGTACAGTTGTACCACATTACAATGATAAAATTCTCGAAGACTGTACAAACAAGACAATCTGACACAGACAGGACCCGCTGCATGCAGAAGATTTTGTACCTGCCCTCACGCTTCCAAGCAGTAAACCTACTTAGCTATCATGATTTCATTTCAACAGCTCTTTTCACTCGGCTATAAAAGGAAGCTCAAAGACTTAAAGAAAGATATACATGCGAACAACGACAATACTTTCTAACTCCATTCTTTCTTAAGTCATTTCTGGTCTAAAAGCTTGTTTACATTATCAGCTTGATAAGAAGCAATTCTCTGTAAACTCATTGTGTTAAAACTTAAAGTTGTATTCCTGAAGAGAGTCTTAGTGATTAGATCTCTTGAGAAGTCTAGGACAAGTATCTTAGAGGTTGTGCCTTGAGTAAGACCTGGGTGGTTGGATTACTTGAGAAGTCTAGAACGTGTGAGTTTTAGAGGTTGTTGTTAGTCACCAGCTGTGTAGCTCGTGCAGTGTACTATTTTGTTGAATAGTTGATTAAGACCTCGTTGAGAGAGGAAAAATCACCTTGGCGGATGGACTAGACTAACTTGAGAGATTCTCAAGTGAACTAGTATAAACATAACGTGTTTATATTTTTTGTTTAACTAAGCCGTTGTTCTTTAGAAAAAGGGAAAAAGTTTTTAACAAGAAAGAATCTCAAAAGAAACAATTATTTTTGAAAAACCAATTCAAACCCCCCTTTCTTACATTTTTCACACCTTCAATTGGCATTAGAGCTCCGGTTCTGAAGTGATAAAAAGATAGAATTTCTATCAAGCGCTTAACAGTGTTCAGTACCGATCCAAGTGTGAAAAACAATGACTATACCACCACCAACAACTTCTGAAACAAATGTCATTGAAAGAGAATCTTACACTGCAAAACGTCCTATCTTTGATGGTGAAAAGTTTGACTATTGGAAAGATAGAATTGAAAGTTATTTCTTATCATTTGATCTAGATCTATGGGATCTAGTACTTGATGGCTACAGTCATCCAGTAGATTCTGTAGGTAAAAAGATTGAAAGAAGTGAGTTTACAGATGCTCAGAAGAAAACCTACAAAAATCATCACAAAGCAAGAACCAGTCTGTTGAAGATGAGTCTTTAAAATGGAAGAAGATGAGTCTGTTGAAACCATGTTCTCAAGGTTTCAAATGCTTGTTGTCGGACTCAGAGTTCTAAACAAAGGCTATTCTACTACTGATCATGTCTAGAAAATCATCAAAAGTCTTCCAGCAAAATGGAGACCAATGGTGACTGCCTTGAAAGTTACAAAGGATTTGAATAATATCAGTCTTGAAGAACTTATCAGTTCTTTAAGAAGTCATGAAATAGAGCTTCAAGGAGATGAACCTCAGAAGAAAAACAAATCCATTGCACTAAAAGTAAAGCCAGAAAAGAAGAAGGCGTATCAGGCAGAAGAAGAGATGGAAGAATCTAAAGAAGATTCAGAAGAAGACAATATATCACTCATGTCAAGGAAGATAAGTCAACTTTGGAAGTACAGAAGGAACAAGTTCAAAGGACCAAGGAGAAGATTTGAATCTACATCTGGTCAAAGAAGAAACTATGGAAAAGATGTTACGTGTTTTGAATGCAAAGAACCTGGACATCTCAAATATGATTGTCCAAAGGCCAAGAAAGAAAAAGACCTAGGAAAACTAAAAAGGGTCTCATGGCAACCTGGGATGACTCAGAATCTGAAGATGATGCTGATGAAAGTCGGGTCAAAATGGCATTCATGGCAGAAACCAGAAGCAACTCATCAGAGGAAGAACTATCAGACTCCGATGATGAAAGAGAGGTACTTTCTTCCTTATCACGTTCTGAACTTGAATTAGGATTAACTGAAGTTATCAAAAAATATCAAAATCTTCAAAGAAAATTCAAAATCCTGAAAAAGAGTTTTATAGTTTCTTCAGAAGATCTTACTAAAAATAAGAAAATCATCTCTGAGCAAAATGAGAAAATGTTTGTCTTAGAAAACTCAAATTCTGTCCTGAAATGTAAATTATCTAAGGTAGAAGAATAAATGGTCTCAAACTCAGCTAACACTAGTAAAGAAGACAAATATGATAACGCATTTAAAAAATTTCTTGCCAAAAGCGTAGATAGAAGCAAAATGGCTTCACTGATCTATAGAGTCAGTAGAAATGGTAGTAGAGGTCTAGGATATTCAGGACCATCTCAACCATATGATGAAACCAAAAACATCAAAATAATACCTTTGTCCAAAGAGTTTTTCCCTCTGGTACTAATTTTAAGCATTCAGAACCAAAAGGTTCAAACTCTAGGATTACACGAACACATCCACTAAAGAAGTACTCTAAACACAAATACTATGCACAAACTCCACACCGTTTTGCTAACGTAAGGAAATCTAAAGGGGTCAGAACCTTTAGAAAAACTAATGTGAAAGGACCCACAAAATGGGTACCTAAAAATAAGATAATTTATGTTGCAGATATCCTTAATAGCTCCATTGAAACATCAGTCATGGTACCTGGACAGTGGGTGCTCGCGACACATGATGGGAGAAAGGCTTATGTTCCAAGATCTGAAACTTAAACCTAGAGGCGTTGTCGGTTTTGGAGGAAATCAGAAAGGAAGAATCATTGGCTCTGGAACCGTTGGAAATGGTAAGCTTCCTTCCATTAAAAATGTTCTGTTAGTAGAAGGTCTAATGCATAATCTGTTGTCAATAAGCCAACTTAGCGACAGTGGTTATGATCTCATTTTTAATCAAACATCTTGTAAAGCTGTTAGTCAGAAGGATGGATCTGTCCTATTCAATGGAAAGAGGAAAAATAACACTTACAAAATTAAGTTATCTGATTTAAAACATCAAAATATAAAATGTCTTCTTTCTGTAAACAAAGAGCAATGGGTCTGGCACAGACGTCTTGGCCATGTCAGTCTGAGAAGAATCTCTCAGTTTAACAAGCTTGGTCTTGTTAGAGGCTTGCCAAATCTGGAATATTCTTCAGACGCTCTTTGTGAAGCATGTCAGAAAGGAAAGTTTTCAAAAACCTCTTTCAAAGCTAAAAATGTTGTTTCCACCTCCAGACCATTGGAACTTCTTCACATTGATCTGTTTGGTCATGTAAAAACAATCTCTTTCAATGGTAAGAAATATGTACTAGTCATCGTTGATGATTACAGCAGATGGACATGGGTAAAATTCTTAAAACACAAGGATGAATCACATTCTGTGTTTGCTTCCTTCTACACTCAAGTACAAAATGAGAAAATTGTAAAATAGTCAGAGTAAGGAGTGATCATGGTGGAGAATTTGAAAATAAAAACTTTGAGGAACTTTTTGATTCGCATGGAATATCTCACGATTTTTCTTGCCATAGAACTCCACAACAAAACAGAGTTGTAGAAAGAAAGAATCGAACTTTGCAAGAAATGGCTCGCACCATGATCTAAGAAACTGACATAGCTAAACATTTCTGGCCAGAAGCAATCAACACAGCATGTTATATTCAAAATAGAATCTCTATAAGACCTATCTTGAATAAAACTCCATATGAATTGTGGAAGAATAAATTACCCAACATTTCTTATTTTCATCCGTTTGGATGTGTCTGTTTTATGCTTAACACTAAAGAGAATCTTAGCAAATTTTGTTCCAAAGCACAGAAGTGTCTGTTGTTGGGATACTCTGAACGCTGGAAAGGCTACAGAGTTTACAACACAGAATCAAGAATTGTGGAGGAATCCATTCATGTTAGATTCAATGACAAGCCTGACTCAGAAAAGTCAGAGCTAGTTAAGAAACTTGCAGATTTAGAAATCAGATTCTATGAATCTAAGGAAAAGGTAGAGGAAGTCAAAGAACAGCAAGATCCTACACCAGAAACCACTGAAGTAACACCAAATACCCCATCTCAACGAAGAAGAAGATTGTCCACATCACATCCTGAGGAACTAATTCTGGGTAACAAAGATGCTCTTATCAGGACCATATCAGCCTTTAGACCATCAGAAGAAACACTTGTAGGACTAGTATCATTGATAGAACCAGCCACAATTGAAGAAGCTCTCATGGACAAAGACTGGGTTCTGGCTATGGAAGAAGAACTCAACCAGTTCTCCAAAAACGATGTTTGGGATCTAGTTCCTAAACCCAAGAATGTTCATGTCATAGGAACCAAGTGGGTATTTAGGAACAAGCTAAATGAAAAAGGAGAAGTTGTCAGAAACAAAGCACGGCTTGTTGCTCAAGGATACAGTCAACAGAAAGGAATTGACTACAGCGAAACATTTGCTCCAGTTGCAAGACTTGAAGCAATACGTTTCCTAATATCCTTTTCAGTAAATCATGACATCACTCTATATCAAATGGATGTTAAGAGCGCATTCTTAAATGGTTATATATCAGAAGAAGTTTATGTCAAACAACCTCCTGGTTTTGAAAATTCAGAAAAACCAGACCTTGTTTTTAAACTTAAAAAATCACTCTATGGTTTAAAACAAGCTCCCAGAGCTTGGTATGAAAGATTGAGCAAGTTTTTACTAGAAAAAAATTTCACCAGAGGAAAGGTTGACACAACACTTTTCTGCAAGACATATAAGAATGACATTCTCATTGTTCAAATCTATGTTGATGACATTATTTTTGGTTCTGCTAACTCTTCTTTATGTCAAGAATTTTCAAAGTTAATGCAGGCCGAATTTGAAATGAGCCTCATGGGAGAACTAAAGTTCTTCCTTGGAATTCAGATTGATCAAAGATTAGAGGCCACTTACATTCATCAAACCAAGTACACAAAAGAACTTCTGAAGAAGTTCAATATGACGGATTACAACATTGCTAAAACACCAATGCATCCAACGTGTGTCATGGGAAAGGAAGAAACAGGAGTTAAGGTTTGTCAAAAACTCTATCGTGGTATGATAGGTTCTCTCTTATATCTAACTGCTTCTAGACCTGATATATTATTCAGTGTACATCTATGTGCTAGATTCCAATCAGATCCAAGAGAATCACATTTAACCGCTGTCAAGTGAATTCTAAGGTATCTGAAAGGAACAACTAACCTTGGCCTGATGTATAAGAAAACATCAGAGTATACTCTTTCTGGTTACTGTGATGCAGACTATGCCGGAGACAAATTAGAAAGAAAGAGCACAACAGGGAACTGTCAGTTCTTAGGAAGCAATTTAATCTCATGGTCATGCAAGAGACAATCTACAATTGCTCTCTCAATAGCTGAAGCAGAATACATATCGGCTTCCCTATGCAGTACTCAAATGCTATGGATGAAAAATCAGCTGGAAGACTATCAGATATATGAGAGTAACATTCCTATCTTCTGTGATAATACTGCTGCTATCTGCTTAAGTAAAAATCCAATTTTGCATTCTAGGGCTAAACACATTGAAATAAAACATCACTTTATTAGGGACTATGTTCAGAAGGGAATTTTATACTTAAAATTCATTGATACTGACCATCAGTGGGCTGACATTTTCACAAAACCCTTAACTGAAGATAGATTTCTAATCATTTTAAAACACCTGAATATGAAATACTGTTCAGAATAAAACATTTTCAGAACCTCGTGAGAAAAGCATTTTTCATCAGAACCACTCTCTTAACGCATCTCAAGTTCTGATAATTTTGTCACATGTCATATTTTCGAAAAATATATTCGCACATGATTTAAATAAAATTAAGTCACTTTAACTATTCAAATTAAATGAACAACATTTCTCTCGAGATTGACTCAACTTTATCGCATTTATTAGCTTATCCCCTCAAGAGTGTATCTGTCCTTTAAACCCTCGAGAATTTATTTTCTTCTCACAAACCCTAAAAAAGTTAATCAACTCTCATCTAGTTCTCTCTCTCTATCTATCACTCTCAAAATCAACTCAAAGATCAATCATCATTCCTTCTTACCACCGTAAGGATGAACACTCATCAATAAGACACTTTTCAAATCTCCCAAGGACTACCATCCTCATCAATCACACACACTACTACTCTATCAATGACTGAACCAGTTGGTTCAGATCCATTAAATCTTCCCTCAATTGATGTAAACCATGTCACCCCGAGAACTCGCTCTGTGACATGTGTGACACATGCAAATGACCTAACTGTTCTAAAAGAACTAGATGTTGATTTCGACAACCTCTCTGATAATGGGTTTAACCTAATTGATCAATTGTGCGCTTAAGAATGGAAGAATTACTTCGATAGACTAAGAGGTCCATGCTTTGATGATCTAGTGAAAGAATTCTGGAGACATGCAGATACAGACGAATTCCATGTGGTATCTTTTGTTCTGGAGCAGAAAATCATCATCACTGAAAGATCTATCTCTGAATTACTAGGATTAAAGTTCTTGGAAGGAAAGAGGGTGTACGGAAAAATTGAGAAATCTGAGTCAGTCATCAACAAAGCCATCTTCAAGAGTTGTCAATCAGGGACAATGGATTACAAAAGTAAAAACTTGCGTGACAACCTAAGGATCTGGCACAAGATCATTCTTGGATGCATCAATCCAAGACCAACAAAGAGTGCTACAGATTTTGCCAACGCAAATAAAAAACACATGCTATACTACCTACACAAACATGAGAAAATGTGCCTTCCCTCCATTTTGTTTTACTATTTAAGGGATATGGTGCACAAAACCAGAACAACGGCCTCACCAGAAAAGAAGAATGTCAACTACATTCCCTTTGGAAGACTTATCTCTGACATCCTGGTTGAATGCGGATTAGTGGATTATCTAACCAAGGAAGTAAAATTCACGGAGTATCTGAATAAAAGAGTTGGAGAAGTTTTCAATGCTGTAAATCTTAAACATATGAAGATGATTGCAAATGTAGAGGTGACACCAACACCTATTTCTCCTGACACAGTGAAAAGGATCAGGAATCCAGTGGGAAACTATCCATTCTACCGTAAAGAAGATAATCCAACAGCAATAGCCTCTTACATTGCCATAATGAGAGAAGCAGAATCCAAAATTAAAGAAGCTGTCCCTCAGTCAAAGCATATTACCAGGAGTAAGAGGAAGCTTGCTGAAGAGGATGCAGAGGGTAAAAAGAAGAAAAAGGATGAAAATGAAATCTCCAGAAAAGAAGCCCTTCTTCTTTAGAAAATCAATAAAGTTGATGCAAATCCATCTGTTGCTGCATCATCTATATCAATCACCTCTACCTCCAATCCACAAGTAAGGTTTAAACCTCCATCTTTCTCTATTCCTTTACCAACCATTAATCAATCAACCAACAGTCCTTCAATAACTACCCCAATCCTGTCCGAGATTGTTTCAACGACAACTACCTCAATAATTCAGCCAAATGAACTAGAACCAACAAACCAAATCTCTGAATCTCCAGCTCCCATTACTAAATCTAGTTCTGAGGGAACCTCCTATGAGTCTCTAGAAATTATCTTACCTGAAAACCTCATGAACTCTGACAATCTAGAAGCCACCTCTCCTAACAATCAACAACAACCACCTGAACCTGCTGCTACTGAGACTAACTTATCTCAGCAACCACCGACTAAAACCAACTCTAATAAATCCAGCCTCGCTCTGGTTGTCTACAATACTCCACCTCCAACTTCCTTTGAAGAATGTACAAGTCAATTTCATGACAAAGCACTTGAGAAGTTTGCTAGGTTAAGAGCGGAACTTTGTACAAGCACAAAGCTCATGGAACTTGAGAGTGCATGTCAAAGTTTTCAAAAATGGCTAGACATGAAACTTACAAGAATTGTAAGTTTCTCAAACACAACCATAACTGCTGAACTAGCAAAAGCTAAGGAGAGAGCAGAAGCTGAAGCAAGAGTTAGAGTACTCAAGTTCTTAGCTGCTAAGCAGAAAGAAGCTGAAGAAAAAACTTCTAAAGAAGCAGAAGAGCAAGCTGCTAGAAAGGCACAAGAAGCTGCAGAGGCTGAAAGAGCTAAAGAAAGTGCTATGATTGCTTCCACCTCTGATCATGTTATCAAGCGCCTGGGAGACGTCGTTGATGAAATCAGAACAGAACGGAAGAACTTCAGAGAAAGGTTTGACAAGCAAGATATTGTCAATGAAAATCTTCAGATCATGATGAAGAAAATCTGGGATAAACTGTCCTCTGACAACAAATAAACCTCTATTTTTCTTTTAAGCTTTAGTTCTGTGTTTTTCACCCTTGGACGTCACTGTTTTAATATTTTTGATTTATGACAAAAAAGGGGAGAGTATGAATGTGATAATTTTGATTATAGTCATTCTCTGAAAAACAATGCTGCTTACATGCTAACAGATAAAATCCAACATTTCTATTAGATTATTTCTCTGTATTTTTGTGTGCAGATAACTCAGAGTTCTGATGATGAAGAAAAACTCAAAAGGTTAATAAAGTCAGAGGGAGCCCTTGCGAGAACCTTAGTCTAATACTCAGCGGGAGCACTTCATAAAAAGGATAAGCTATCCTAAAAACCTTTTCATCTTCCCTGTGTTATATATATCAAAATTGTGTCATCAAATTATATAGTTTTGTCATCATCAAAAAGGGGGAGATTGTGAGAACAAGATTTGGTTCTGCAATATTATCTCTAAAGTTTTGATGATAACAGATGAATATTTGTATGAACAATTTTGTGCAACTAATGTTGTTATGTGTGAGAACCTAGCAAACAGGTTCTGCTTCCGTAATTTAGTGCAATGCTTAATGTAAGATGCTTCGAAGAACAGAACTCAATTCGAAGATGAGACAAGGGTTCTGATGGAACAAAGTTAAATTGCTGAAGCCTCAAGATTTTCAAACAAGAATTTCGGAATACTCCGAAGATAGGCTCTGAAGATTCGGAAGACTTAAAGAAGAAAAGGATAACGCTCTTAAAGACCAAGTGCTGAAGTTCTGAAGACTGATTCCTAATGGACTTCTTCAAACAACGGAAGACTTGAAGCATCAGATATTCTGCTATAAAGATTCCACTCATGCTTCATCAAATTAACATCAGAAGCCTCTGAATATGAAGAAAGTGGATTTAGAGAACAAGGTTCAAAAGACAAGTTCTGATGATTCGAAGACTTGATAATCACAAGAACCATACAATGTTTTCCCTTCTTACACACGCTCACAAAACGCCTCTGAAGTTGAGAAGCCAAGAATAAATGCCACACTGTACAACTGTACCATATTACAACGATAAAATTCTTGAAGACTGTACAAACAAGACAATCTGACACAGACAGGACGCGCTGCATGCAGAAGATTTTGGTCCTGTCCTCACGCTTCCAAGCCGTAAACCTACTTAGCTATCATGATTTCATTTCAAAGGCTCTTTTCACTCAGCTATAAAAGGAAGCTCAAAGACTTAAAGAAAGATATACATGCAAACAACGACAATACTTTCTAACTCCATTCTTTCTTAAGTCATTTCTGGTCTAAAAGTTTGTTTACATTATCAGCTTGATAAGAAGCAATTCTCTGTAAACTCATTGTGTTAAAACTTAAAGTTGTATTCCTTAAGAGAGTCTTAGTGATTAGATCTCTTGAGAAGTCTAGGACAAGTGTCTTAGAGGTTGTGCCTTGAGTAAGACCTGGGTGGTTGGATTACTTGAGAAGTCTAGAACGTGTGAGTTCTAGAGGTTGTTGTTAGTCGCCAGCTGTGTAGCTCGTGCAGTGTACTATTTTGTTGAATAATGGATTAATACCTCGTTGAGAGAGGCAAAATCACCTTGGCGGGTGGACTAGACTAACTTGAGAGATTCTCAAGTGAACTAGTATAAACATAACGTGTTTATATTTTTTGTATAACTAAGTCGTTGTTCTTTAGAAAAGGGGAAAAAGTTTTTAACAAGAAAGAATCTCAAAAGAAACAATTATTTTTAATAAACCAACTCAAACCCCTCTTTCTTGCATTTTTCACACCTTCAATTGCCACTTATCGCCATAGAAAACAAGCTTCTCAAAGAGATTGCCACTTGTTGTATACAAAACGTTGAGGGAAACACCAAAGACAAATAAGCTTCTCAGGAGTGATTGCCACTTATCGTTGCAAAATACCAATGACCAAACAAGCTTCTCAAGAAGACTGCCACTTGTTGTCTGGGTGTAAATTCTAAAGAGACATTGTTATGACAACACTGATGGAGAATAGATTTTGTATTCAATGAGGATCTGTAAAAAATTCATCCTGCAAGACATCGTGCAAAATAAATGCACGTTCAAATTAGGTTCAGTGACCTAATAAGGCTCAAAAGCAACACCTGTCAGGGACCAAAGTTCAATCTAGGAACAAGCTAGAAAAAAAATGGCCAAACAAGACTCCAACCATTGAGGTATGAACCCAAATATGGATTTATCTTATCTAAATGTGGAAAAGATAACTGAAGCAACCATCATCCACGAGAATCAAACTCTGTGGGGAATTTAGAAAGGATGGGCACTTTATGCCTATAGGTGACGACCCAATTGGAGAGAATAGACAAACTCAGTCACTTGGGGAGTAAACGCCAAAGTGAACCAAAACCGGTAAACACCAGAAAGGTAGCAGAAATGCTAAGAAGATATGCACATGTATGAATGCATGTATGTCATGTTTATGCTTGACAAAACAGACAAAGGGAAACAAAAATGGAGATGAAATAAACATCTCAACGAGGAAAACCCAGCCAAACTTCACCAGATTAGAACATCACTAGGGATGAATATGCAGAATCAGCAGCTCTACTTCAGGGTTTCAACCCTCTTTGTGGAGAAGAGTAGTCCACTTGGTATAGCATCATGTCTTCACTAAGATTGCCATCATGAGCCTTATTTCCTTATTGGAGGAGGAAGATCCATGGAGATCTGCCAAGATCAACTGAAGTAACAATTTACTGGGGAGCTGGCAAAGTATCTCACAAGAACTACGTAGTTTTGCAAATCTCATCTGCCCCAGATTACATGGTCTATCAGAAGAAAATACCAAGAGGATTTTACAGAATAACTAGCATACAAGATGCTTCAATATCTTCAAACTCTCGGAGATACTTGCAAATTTTGTCGTGATTGCCCCTGCTAGCTGGTTGATTTGTGCAAGAGTTGCCCCAGACTAACTGACCTTTGAGAGATTTAATCTCGACTTGACTGCTTCTGATTAACTGTATTCGCAATACAAAGTCCTCAGACTGCGGTAGTAACAACTGAGAAACAAACTTGTCCCTGTTAGTGGGTCATTGGAGTCCTTGCCTTAAAAGGATTGGGAAACAACTTGCCATAAGATGACCTCAAGACGGCTTGCCCCAATATTCTGAACTTGAAGAGTTCTGCCCCTGACTCAATGGCTCTTGGGACGGTTGATTAACAAATCCTTCAAATTGGTTGCCCCAGGCTGAGTTTCCTTTACCAAGTCAAATTCCCTAGCCGACTGCATTTGTTGGGATTCCTTTGATTTTGAATTGTCTTGCAAACCGTATTGTTCATTTAAAATTGGCAATTTAAATGCAACATTCATGCAAGCTTTTGAAATCAAAGTTTATCGATGAAAACACACAATGGAGTGATCAAATGATCAAAATTAAGTGGTTCTAGTCATTTACGGAATGACAGATGAAGTGATCAACACAAACAATAGCAAATATCATTAGGAGTCAGGTTATCCAACCTTGCTGTAGTATGCTTTCAAAACAACCTTACCTCAATTAGGTCTTTTAAAGGTTGTAACGTGGCTTGGTTCATGGCTCATGAAACAAAGGATAAAGGCTCAAAGTTTGTGTGTCCCTACCCAACCTTCATGATGAACTTCAATCCTACGTTCAGTTAACTCAGACTATACATTCAGGTTCCTATAGGCTAAGAATTGAACTGATGATAGTTGATGATGGTTCAGAAACCTAGGGCAGTCACTACTCCCTTACAACATTGGGTTGTCCTATTGAGGACTTCCAGAGTTAATGCTTTGAAGAATTCCTCTTTTTTTTTTATTATCCTTGATTTTTTCCTAAACTGCTCCTTTTGGATTCACAGTCAGCGGGATGCCCCTGTCTTTTCCCTAAGTCTCCTTAATAGGTTTTGACTTAGCGGGCTTTTTCTCTTTTTTTTAGAAAGAAGGTGACTACCTGGTTTAATGGCTACGGCGAACCATCATTGGCCTTTAGGCTTGGAAAACATCTTCGGCGCTTATTTTTGTGAGCAAAGAAAACCTGCGGGCATCACCTTTATATGAAAGGGGTCTTGTATGCATATATCGCCAAGTTAACTGAGAACTACCCACCCCAAGGTTGAGATTGCGGGTTTTTGTGTAAGGAAAGAAAACTCCTACTTCTAAGCTCGAAGAGGTTAACGAGGGATTATCATCCTTATTTCTCCAGTGTTTGGGAATTAAAACAATGCCTTACATCATCGGCAAAGTTTAATTGAAAGCATACCACAACAATTATAGATATAATGTTTTCATTATCCTCCCCAATCTCTGTTTAAACAACAGTTTGATAGAGATACGTGAATGGAAAAAGAAATCTTTTTGTCTTTTTTTTTTGTTTTATGACAATAAAAGAAAGAGAATGAGTGAATACGAATGGACTTAATCAAAAGATGCATAAACATTTCATTAATCTTTCCAATTCGAAAAAACAACAGCTTACAAGCAAATACAAGTTCAACATGCAAAGAAAATAAAACAGGAAATGCTAAAACAGCCAAAATATTGCCAGCTTCGGGGAACTGGGCTTTCCTTTCTTGATTTGCCAAACTGAGATAACCCTCTTCAGAATTGATTGTCAAGATCCGTCTGAGAATCATCTTCACATCTATCCTCGGCAATTTCTTCCATCTCGGAGTCTGATGAACCTGCCTGATTAAGTGAAGGATTGTTGATTTGAATGCCTTGAGCCGTGAATGAGATCATCTCGGAGTCAAGCAGAGTCTAAACCTTGCTCTTAAGCACCTTGCAATCTTCAGTTGAATGCCCTTGTGCCCCAGAATGGTAGTTACACCGGGCACATGCGTCAAAGCCTGGTGGATATGGAGGAATCACAAGATCTATCTCCTTCGGCACTATCAATCCACCTTCAATCAAATCTGACAATATCTAACTGTATGACATTGGCAATGGAGTGAAATGCCTTTCTGGATTCCTCGGACTTTGTCGAGCGTGTTGACGCGAATGATGGCGATATGGCTGTTGATATTGAGGAGGTCTTCGATTTGGAGAAGAATATTTCCCCTGTAGAGAGAATGGTGTCTGACGCGGAGACCCAAAAGATTGCTGACTCTGGACACTTGAGTTGCACGAGCACTGAGGTTGAGGTATCGGAGACTCCCCAATGCAATTATTTTCTTCCTCCCATTCTTCTTGAGAATTGACAACTGATTCACTCTCACTAGCTGGGATGTCCGAGGCACCTCGGATTTTTCCGTTCTTGAGACCACTCTCGATACGCTCTCCAGCTATTACCAAGTCAGAAAATTTTGATGTCACGATGCTAAACAGTTTTTCTCGGTACGGGTCTTGCAAAGTATCCACCAACCAGTCAACTAATTCCTTATCCAAGAGTGGTGTTGAACGCGAGAAGTAACTTCTCTCCACCTCTGAGCATACCTTCTAAAGGATTCATTGTCTTCTTGAGATAAGTCCAGAAAATGCAAGCGACTAGGAGCCAAATCAAGATTGTAGTTGTATTGCTTCACAAAGGCATTGGCTAGGTCTGACCATGATTGGATGTGACTGCTTTCTAGCTACATGTACCAATTCAGTGATGCCCTACTCAAACTGTCTTGGAAATAATGGATCATGGGCTTGTCATTACGAACATATGAGGTTATTTTTCTGCAAAACATCACCAAATGCTGCTTTAAACAGCTATCCACTTTGTACCTCTCAAATTTCGGCGTTTTGAACTTTGGAGGCATCACAAGGTCGGGTACCAAACACATGTTCAAAGCATTCATATCAGTAGCGTCACGACCTTTAATGGCATTAAGCTTTTCTTCCAAGGCACGACATTTTTCCATTATCTCAACATATCGTGGGTCCTTGGTTTCCACCACAGGGACTACCTCTTGGGAATCTGGCTCAGAGAATACGAAGCTACGATATTCCACGGTATCAACAGAAGAGGAATGTCCATCTCGGACAATGGCACGTTCTTGTATAACCTGGTTCTAAACAGGAATCTGCACAGGCTGAGCTTGGGCAACATTGGTCATAGAAGTCCTCTGAATATTGTCTCTCTCTTTGACAAGGTTGTCGTAGCTTCCACAATTTGATCCAACTAATCTTTCAACAATTCGAAATCCACTCTTGTCATAAACTGGCTCTGCTCTTCTGAGTTCATGATCCTTTAAAAGCTACCTGAAGTCCAATGCTGGCTTCGAGAAGTCAACTGCTGGGTTACGGATAAGGGATGGATGAGACTCAAGGCTGAGAAATGCAAATGCAATGCTAATGTGATGGCATGCACATGCAATGCTAATGCAAACCACATGGTTCCAAGGAACTCAGAAGCAACTCCCAAACTTTTTTTGGAAAAACTAAAAAGTTTTGCTTTAAAATCTATGAGCTCCATTGACTTTGCAAAGGAAAGAACATCTGAATTCCTTGAAATCAAAGGGCTATCATGAATAGATGAATGTATGCACAAACACACGTATACAGATATTCACATATATACATGTATATACAGGCAAACAAATGAGGGCCTAGGTTTGAAGATCACGAGCATGGAGCCATGGTCTACCCATCCCAAGAGGTGTGTACTATAGGTCTTCAATTTGCATAACAGGGTTCTAAGAAGTTCCCAGAGTCATTGATAAATCTTTCGGATATTGTTGCGGTGAGAATCGAATATTAAGCAATTTAATTAACTTGAATCACACATGTTTGAAATTCACCACCGGTCTTTGATTTATCCATAGGAAAGGTTAAAGATCGAAAAAACCTAAGTTAAGAGAATCTAGGTTCGAGGGTTGGTTATACCTAGGGAAGGTGTTAGAATCCTAGATATCTGAAGTACTCTACAGGAACCTCTTGTTAGTATTTATGTTATCTATTGTTTGCTTGCTAAGGAAATATGCTAAGGGAAAGACCTAGGGGTTTATTTACTAAGTATGCTCGCCAAGACATCGCATATCGTGCCTACGTATCCTGACGGAAGTTAGAGCAATCGTAGTTCGGCTGACTACGGGAAAAATGTTTAGGTAGCTCGCTAGGATCATCGCAATCCTATGCCTACGTATCCTGACGGAAGTCAGAGCAATCGTAGTTCGGTTGACTATGTAACGCCCCAGTTTTTGCTAGAGTTATTTAATTGAGTCGATTTAATTATTTTTATTATTATATTATTTTATTCTTGACTTTTATTTTGCAATATATTATTTTTCATCGTGATTATGTTTTATCGCGTTTTGGGAGCGTTTGCGAGATATTTGAGTGTAGGGGTATTTTGGTCATTTTACTTATTTTTCTTAAAATAGAACTTAGAAGTTAGAAAGAGAGAAAAATAGAGAGAAAGAAAAAGAGAAGAAGGAAAAGAGAAAGGAAAGAAGAAAAAGGGAAAAACTTGGAGAGTAAGAAAATGATTCAACCGACTTTTGAAAACACGATTAATCGGGTAAGGGTGTGAAACTCGATTATCCTATACTTGTGTATGATTATGTATGTATGTATTTGTGTGATATTTGGTTGAAATTGGATATAGAACCAAAACCAATAATATGTTGAGATTGTTAGAATTTGATTTAAATTGTGTCTGAAACCATGTTTTAATGTTCCTAATTGCTGAGACATGTTAGATAGATGTTGTTATGCATTCAATTGGTAATTTTCTGGTGTTTAGATGAGATTTGGAGATGATTTTGGTTGAATTTCGCAGCAGAAATTCTGCAGGAAAAATTCTGGGTGTCGCTGCCCATACGCGTATCAGGCTTGGCATTACGCGTATTGGTTTGGGCAATACGCGTATGGCAAGGGGGAAATGAGGGCAATACGCGTATGGAACACATTTTTCACGGCCTTCTGCTGATTTACGTAATGGTACGCGTACTTGGAAAGGCATTACGCGTAACAAGTGAGGCATTACGCGTATGGAGTTTTTAGTGGAATTTTGGGGAGAAATCAGTCTCTGCCCATACGCGTAGCACTTTGGGCATTACGCATATGGAATGGGCGAGCGAGCTGGGCAGTACGCGTATGGCACAAAGCAATACGCGTATGACCAGAGAGGGTGTAGAATGGTTCCCAATTTTGCGTCTGATGCCGTAACTTTTGATTCGTAACTTGGATCGAGGCGTTCTTGGTACCGTTAGAAAGCTATTGAGATGTTCTTTCTTATAAAAATTATTTTGAGATTGTTGGCCGATTTAATTATGTTGGGAATTTGGAAAGGTTTCATTTTGTCGACTTTTACCGTCTTAACTGTATGTGATTGTTGTGTTATCATGCAATATGCTTTATATATATATATCGTATGACTTGTGTGATGTTATATGATGTTAATGCACGTGATGAAATGTTGTGATGATGGTTTGTGGCCTAAGGGCAAGAAAATGCATTGTGTTATGTTTGATTGTATATGCATGATTATGGATGTGTATATGTGTGCATTTGAATGTCATGAGTCATTGTATGCCAAGCATCATGATATGCATTCTTGTGATGTCGTGTGCCCTAGTGGGTGTGAGCGACGAAATGGTTCCAGAGGGAATCCGCTATAACATTGTGAGCCTTATACCGAGAGGACCTAAAGCAATGATTATAGACGATCATGAGACATATACAAAGAGGACCTAAAGCGATCGGATCGTGAGCCTTATACCGAGAGGACATAAAGCGATCCATAAACGTCGTGAGCCTCATACCAAGAGGACCTAAAGCGAAGGGGAACATCGTTTGTCCGACGGGGAGTTACACTAAGTAACAAGCAATGATTCCAATAGTGCCTGAGTGAACTAATGAAGAGAATGATGGATGGAACGGTACCGCATTGCATTGCATAGAGTCGTTGTATCGGTCTCTGTGAATTTGCATAAATCATGAATGGATTGATTTTGTATGGAATTGTGAATGGAATTGATGAGTTGATATATATATATATATATATATATATATATATATATATATATATATATATATATATATATATATATATATTGGTGATAAATGTATTGTGCATGGTTGACATGCCTTTGTGACGGATGTATGAGATATGAATTGTGTTGTTTTGCATTTGAATTATGGTGTAAGTTGTGGTGAGAATGTTTTATATGTGTATTTTTGTATTATTATATAATTGTATGCAATTATATTATAATTGTGTTTCTCACCCTTCTGCTCTTTTAAATGCTCTATGAGGCATTGCAGATTAGATGCTGGAGGTCTTTTTGTGAAGCTTAAGTCTTCATTCTTTTGTCGGTCGGCTCTGATATGTAGCACCGGGTAGTCAGGGAGATCGTTTATGATTATGTGTTTATGTATATGTTCTTTTTGGATTGTACATGTATGACTCTGTGTATGTCAGACAAACTTTTATGTTATATATATATATATGAGATTTCAGTTGCAGATTTTCCGCTTTTATTCTGTATCTAAATTGTGAGTGTTAGGAGCTGAGTTCCTCTGTTATGTGCTACCTGATTGTTGCATATCTATATGAGCAGGTTGTTGTATTTTGTTTCAATTGATGTGATGCCTCCGTCTATGCCATGAATGTTTTAATTATACTCTGATTATTTTTTATCGCTTTAATTGCTCGGGGGATAGATTAGGGGTGTTACATGATGGTGTAAATGGTTACTTTAAAGTGGATGGTAAGGGTGTTTTGAGATTCCGTGATAGAATTTGTATTCCTGATGATTCGGACTTGAAAAAGATGATTTTAGAGGAAGGACACCAGAGTACTTTGAGTATACATCCGGGAGCTAATAAGATGTATCAAGATTTGAAGAAGATCTTTTGATGGTCCGAATTGAAGAGGGATGTGGCTCAGTTTGTTTATGTGTGTTTGACGTGTCAGAAGTCAAAGGTAGAACATCAGAAGCCTAGTGGATTATTGCAACCGTTGGATATTCCCGAGTGGAAATGGGACAACATTTCTATGGATTTTGTGACAGGGTTGCCGAATACACAGAGGGGACATAATGCCATTTGGGTGATTGTGGATAGGCTGACTAAATCGGCGCATTTCATTCCGATTGACATCAGTTTTTCTTTGGAGAGGTTGGATGAGATTTATATCCGTGTGATTGTGAAGCTACATGGTGTTCCGTTGTGTATTGTTTCAGATCGAGATCTGAGGTTTACTTCCAGATTTTGGGAAAGTTTGAAAAAGGCCTTAGGTTCCAAGTTGAGATTGAGTTCTGCTTATCATCCTCAGACAGATGGTCAGACCGAGAGAACTATTCAGTCGTTGGAAGATTTGCTGAGAGCTTGTGTTCTTGAGCAAGGTGGTTCTTGGGATAATTATCTTTCGTTGGTGGAATTAACGTATAACAATAGTTTCCATTCGAGTATTGGAATGGCACCTTTTGAAGCGTTGTATGGAAGAAGATGTCGAACACCTTTGTGTTGGCATGAATCTGGTGAGAGTTCGGTGGTTGGACCGGAGTTAGTGCAACAGACTACGAAAAAGGTGAAACTTATTCGTGAGAAAATGAAGGCTTCTTAGAGTAGGCAGAAGAGTTATCCTGATCGAAGGAGGAAAGATCTTGAGTTTCAAGAAGGCGATCATGTATTCTTAAGAGTTACATCGGTGACAGGTGTTGGGCGTGCATTGAAGTCGAAGAAGCTTACTTCTCGGTTTATTGGTCCTTACCAGATATCCGCGAGATTGGGTGTTGTGGCTTATCGGGTGGCGTTGCTGCCGAACCTTTCGAATTTGCACGATGTGTTCCATGTTTCACAGCTTCGGAAGTATGTTTCGGATCCATCTCATGTGATTCCAATGGATGAAGTTGAGGTAAGGGAGAACCTTACGGTTGAGGCATTACCAGTGAGAATTTTGGATCGCGAGTTGAAGCGGTTAAGGGGCAAGGATATCGCGCTTGTGAAAGTAGCGTGGGGAGGCGCTGCTGAGGGCAATTTGACTTGGGAGTTGGAGAGTCGGATGCGGGAGTCGTATCCAGACTTGTTCGTCTCAGGTAATATTTTCGAGGACGAAAATCTCTAAGAGGGGGAGAGTTGTAACGCCCCAGTTTTTGCTAGAGTTATTTAATCGAGTCGATTTAATTATTTTTATTATTATATTATTTTATTCTTTTCTTTTATTTGGCAATATATTATTTTTCATCGTGATTATGTTTTATCGCGTTTTGGGAGCGTTTGCGAGATATTTGAGTGTAGGGGTATTTTGGTCATTTTACTTATTTTTCTTAAAATAGAACTTAGAAGTTAGAAAGAGAGAAAAATAGAGAGAAAGAAAAAGAAAAGAAGGAAAAGAGAAAAGAAAGAAGAAAAAGGGAAAAACTTGGAGAGTAAGAAAACGATTCAACCGACTTTTGAAAACACGATTAATCGGGTAAGGGTGTGAAACTCGATTATCCTATACTTGTGTATGATTATGTATGTATGTATTTGTGTGATATTTGGTTGAAATTGGATATAGAACCAAAACCAATAATATGTTGAGATTGTTAGAATTTGATTCAAATTGTGTCTGAAATCATGTTTTAATGTTCCTAATTGCTGAGACATGTTAGATAGATGTTGTTGTGCATTCAATTGGTAATTTTCTGGTGTTTAGATGAGATTTGGAGATGATTTTGGTTGAATTTCGCAGCAGAAATTCTGCAGAAAAAATTCTGGGTTTCGCTGCCCATTCGCGTATCAGGCTTGGCATTACGCGTATTGGTTTGGGCAATACGCGTATGGCAAGGGGGAAATGAGGGCAATATGCATATGGAGCACATTTTTCACGGCCTTCTACTGATTTGCGTAATGGTACGCGTACTTGGCAAGGCATTACGCGTATGGAGTTTTTAGTGGAATTTTGGGGAGAAATCAGTCTCTGCCCATACGCGTAGCACTTTGGGCATTACGCGTATGGAATGGGAGAGCGAGCTGGGAAGTACGCGTATGGCACAAGGCAATACGCGTATGACCAGAGAGGGTGTAGAATGGATCCCGATTTTGCGTCTGATGCCGTAGTTTTTGATCCGTAACTCGGATCGAGGCGTTCTTGGTATCGTTAGAAAGCTATTGACATGTTCTTTCTTATAAAAATTGTTTTGAGATTATTGGTCGATTTAATTATGTCGGGAATTTGGAAAGGTGTCATTTTGTCGACTTTTACCGTCTTAACTGTATGTGATTGTTCTGTTATCATGCAATATGCTTTATATGTATATCGTATGACTTGTGTGATCTTATATGATGTGAATGCAGGTGATGAAATGTTGTGATGATGGTTTGTGGCCTAAGGGCAAGAAAATGCATTGTGTTGTGTTTGATTGTATATGCATGATTATGGATGTGTATATGTGTGCATTTGAATGTCATGAGTCATTGTATGCCAAGCATCATGATATGCATTCTTGTGATGTCGTGTGCCCTAGTGGGTGTGAGCGACGAAACGGTTCCAGAGGGAATCCACTATAACATCGTGAGCCTTATACCGAGATGACCTAAAGCGATGATTATAGACGATCGTGAGCCTTATACAAAGAGGACCTAAAGCGATCGGATCGTGAGCCTTATACCGAGAGGACCTAAAGCGATCCATAAACGTCATGAACCTTATACCAAGAGGACCTAAAGCGACGGGGAACATCGTTTGCCCAAGGGGAGTTACACTAAGTAACAAGCGATGATTCCAATAGTTCCTGAGTGAACTAATGATGAGAATGATGGATGGAACGGTACCGCATTGCATTGCATAGAGTCGTTGTGTCGGTCTCTGTGCATTTGCATAAATCATGAATGGATTGATTTTGTATGGAATTGTGAATGGAATTGATGAGTTGATATATATATATATATATATATATATATATATATATATATATATATATATATATATATATATATATATATATATATATATATATATATGTTGGTGATAAATGTATTGTGCATGATTGATATGCCTTTGTGATGGATGTATGAGATATGAATTGTGTTGTTTTGCATTTGAATTATGGTGTAAGTTGTGGTGAGAATGTTTTATATGTGTATTTTTGTGTTATTATATAATTGTATGCAATTATATTATAATTGTGTTTCTCACCCTTGTGCTGTTTTAAATGCTCTATGAGGCATTGCAGATTAGATGCTGGAGGTCTTTTTGTGAAGCTTAGGTCTTCATTCTTTTGTCGGTCGGCTCTGATATGTAGCACCGGGTAGTCGGGGAGATCGTTTGTGATTATGTGTTTATGTATATGTTCTTTTTGGATTGTACATGTATGACTCTGTGTATGTCAGACAAAATTTTATGTTATATATATATATATGAGATTTCAGTTGCAGATTTTTCGCTTTTATTCTGTATCTGAATTGTGGGTGTTAGGAACTGAGTTCCTCTGTTATGTGCGACCTGATTGTTGCATATCTATATGGGCAGGTTGTTGGATTTTGTTTCAATTGATGTGACGCCTCTGTCTATGCCATGAATGTTTTAATTATACTCTGATTATTTGTTATCGCTTTAATTGCTCGGGGGATAGATTAGGGGTGTTACAGACTACGGGAAAAATGTTTAGGTAGCTCGCTAGGAGCATCGCAATCCTATGCCTACGTATCCTTAATAGGAAGTCAGAGTAATCGTAGTTCGGACGACTACGGGAAAAATATTTAGGTAGCTCACTAGGATCATCGCAATCCAATGCCTACGTATCCTTAATAGGAAGTCAGAGCAATCGTAGTTCGGACTTACGGGTGAAAAAGGCTTGAAAGCAAAGCTTGTGAGGATTGATTGTAAAGGTGAAGAGATTAATGGCTATCTCTTATGAAAGGATTTGAATGAAAAGTTAAAGGTTGTAAAGGGAGAAGAGATTAATGGCTATCTCTATGACAAGGTTAATTGTAAATGTAACGCCTAAGGTGGTAAATGGAGAAGAGATTAATACCTATCTCTATGGAGAGTTAAAGGAAGGGTTAAAGGTTACAAGAGATTAATGGCTATCTCTTGGGAAAGCTAATGGTTTGTTGATGAAAGTGATTTACAAGTTTTAAGGTTGAATGAAATGTTTTCTTTGATTTTTAAGGTTTAAGTTAAAAATAAACAAAGATAAATAATTAATACAAAAATAATAAATATTTTTGGGATTTTTTGATATGAAAGATAAAATGAGAAGAAAATAATTAAAAGGTTTTTTGTTTATTTATGGTTAAAAATAAAGATGAAAATTAAAATAATTGAAAAGAAAAATAGATGAAATTTAGTACCATATATGATCAACCAATACCCATTTTCATGGGGTTTTCACTCAACATTTCAAGACAAACACAATGGTAACTTTAATGGATGAAAATGATACCTTAAGGAGGGAGTTCAAAAATCAAGAAGGTTTACCTATTGGAGTGTGTCCAATGCACCTTCTAGAGCACTTCCAGATGAGATGTGACGATGTTTACAGCTTCACTGAGTCCCCAGGAGTGTGTGGGAATGATGGGTTTCAATGCATTTGATGAGTTATGTTTGATGTAAGAGAAGTGGAAAAATCGGGAGATTCGAAGTTCTGACTCTTATGTGACAATGGATTTAGTGAGAATATGATATTTGGAGGAATTTCATGACCATTTCCCTTGATTTTTCCTTGAATGAATCCTTAATCCTCTCAAAAATCTCCTTGATCCTCTCAAAAATCTCCTCCTAAAATCTCCGAATCTCCCTCCCCAAATGAAGAAACCAAAGGGCTATTTATAGGATTCTTGATCCTCTCCATACTTGAGTACCAGAACTGCCCTGAGTATTAGCTTCTAATTACAATTCTGCCACTAGTAATTACAAAACTATCATTAGTAGTGTAATGTTGATCCTCTCGCTGCTGATCCTCACGCTGCAGATCCTCAATTGTTGATCCTCACGCTGCTGATCCTCACTTGCTGATCCTTGTGCTGCTGATCCTCACTTGCTGATCCTCAACTAACACTTGGTATTTACCACTTTGCCATTGTTTGGTACCCAAGTAAGGAATATTCCTTCTTTGATCCTCACGCATGTTCCATAATTACCACTTTGCCATTGAACAATGTTGATCCTCACGCTGCTGATCCTCACGCTGCTAATCCTCACTTGCTGATCCTCAACCTGTTGATCCTTACGCTGCTGATCCTCAACAGCTTTTGGTAGTTACAATTTTGCCATTGCCTTATTTTTTATTCTTTTTTTGTTTCTTTTGAACAAATGATTTTCTTTCTTCGATTTTCTCGACTTAACTTGACCAAACTCAATTATTTCCCACACTTTCTCAATTATTGACTCGAAAGGTCCGTAGTCTACCAAAAAATGTCAAAAGTCAAACTTTGACTTTGAGCATCTGTTGACTTTTTAGCAATTGAACCAAATTCTCCGACTATTAATAGAGTCACACTGTTTGAGCTAATCGGATCACATGAATGGGCCATAAAGATGCATTTGAAACCTTTGAATCACGTTTTAAGCCATGAGATCCTGGTGAACGTGAATTGATGCACACTAAAACTTGATTATTGATGGAGGGAAACTCTTGATCATGTTGAATGAGTCGAGAGCTTGGCTTAGTGATCTTATCCTCTTTCTTGTGTCAACCCTAACTTTTACACAAAAGAAACAAACTGGCAAGACATTGTGGTTAGCTAACAAATGCATAGATGATTGAGACCTAAATGCAAGTGCAAGATGTTATGACATCTAAGGGGTAAAATTTGGGGTACAAAAGTTATCCCTATTTAAATATCTTCACCGAATGACACGAGAGATGGAAATCCTCATGAAATCATGGTGAAAGATATTTAAATATAGATAACCAATTTTTTTTTCTTAGATGCACTGATATGTAATGCTATGGACAAAACTAATCTATAATGCTGACATGCCATGAACTCTAGCATGATGAAAATGATGGTATGGAAAATGCAAGATGCAGACGAAAACGAAAGTAAGCAGGGATAGAGTCACGACAATGAATAGGCACTCACCGGGGATGACAACAACACTAGGGAAGCTGAAGGTGACCGAGCAACTGGTTCAGGCATGACCGTCTGACACTTTAGAAAGAAAAGATAACACAAGATCCTCAATGGAAGTAGCACCGAAAAGACGGTCTCCACTGGGGAATCAGATAACAAAGACCCAATCTGGAAGAACATCAGAAAGAGAAAGGTACATCTAGAAGAAACATCATATGGCAAAAGAAACCAGACATCTAATAATGGCTTTGAATGAAAGGTACAAATCACAATATCTAATAATGGCTTTAGATAAAAGTGAACAAAGAAGGGATCCAAGAAAGCACAAGAAACTAGTCATAATATCTGAGAAGGCATCAGATGAAAGTGAACAAGATATAGATCCAAGAAAGCATTGGATAAAGAAAACCAGACATCCAATAGTGGCCTTAAATGAAAGGTATAATCACAATATCTAATAATGGCTTTAGATGACTGTGAACAAGGTAGGGATCCAAGAATGGCATTGGATGAAAATGAGATAAAAATGGGTAATCCAAGAAGGCATTGGATGAAAGGACACCAGACATCCAATAATGGCTTTGAATGAAAGGCATGCTCATAATATCTGAGAAGGCATCAGAAGAGAATGAGATAAACAGGGTAATCCCAGAAAGCATTGGACAGAAAGACAACAGACATCCAATAATAGCTTTGAATGAAAGGCAAACTCATAATATATGAGAATGCATCAGATGTAAATGAGATAAAAGCTGACATCTAAGAACATCAGGTGGCAAAAGAAACCAGACATCCAATAATGGCTTTGAATGAGAGGTATAATCACAATATCTGAGAAGGCATCAGATGAAAGAGAGACACATCCGGAAAAGCATCAGATGGTAATAGCAATGTCGTTCCGAAAAAGCATCAGAATAACGAAGCGAAATATCTGGAAAAACATCTGATAAGTTCTGGAAGAACATCAGAACAAAAACTCAATCTGGAAAAACATCAGATAAGTTCTGGAAGAACATCAGAACAAGGACTCAATCTGGAAAAACATCAGATAGAGACGCATCCAAAAAAGCATCAGATGGTAAAGCAATGAAATTCTGGAAAAGCACCAGATAAGTTCTGGAAGAACATCAGAACAAGGACTCAATCTGGAAAAACATCAGATAGAGACGCATCCAAAAAAGCATCAGATGATAAAAGCAAAGAAATTCTGGAAAAGCATCAGAATTACAAAGGACTATCTGGAAAAACATCAGATAAGTTCTGGAAGAACATCAAAACAAAGACTCAATCTGGAAAAACATCAGATCGAGACGCATCCGAAAAAGCATCAGATGATAAAAGCAAAGAAATTTTGGAAAAGTATCAGAATTACAAAGGACTATCTAGAAAAACATCAGATAAGTTCTGGAAGAACATCAGAACAAAGACTCAATCTGGAAAAACATCAGATAGAGACGCATTCGGAAAAGCATCAGATGATAAAAGCAAAGAAATTCTGGAAAAACATCAGAATTACAAAGGACTATATGGAAAAACATCAGATAAGTTCTGGTAGAACATCAGAACAAATACTCAATCTGGAAAAACATCAGATAGAGACGCATCCAGAAAAGCATCAGATGATAAAAGCAAAGAAATTCGGGAAAAGCATCAGAATTACAAAGGACTATCTGGAAAAACATCATATAAGTTCTGGAAGAACATCAGAACAAAGACTCAATTTGGAAAAACATCAGATAGAGACGAATAAATGACATCCAAGAATGGCATTGGATACAAAAGTGGAACAAACATATCCGGAAAAACAATCGGATAAGAAAGGTTATATCTGGAAGAACGTCAGATAGACACTACAATATTTGTTTGGTAGGTGCCAAATGAGTTGGACTTTGACCTCGTGGATAAAGACACGACCTCAGACGAAATGTAAATGAGGATAAAACACTCATGATATGCATATGGTATATGAATTATGCCATGCAGATGCTGATGACACAGTTCGACTATTTCTGGGAGAAGATAAGACTGGAAGACTGATTCCTCAACACAGAGATTACTGTCATTCTACTTGGGGACCAGAGATGCTATTGTTGAATACATCTTTGCCACACTGGTGAACTGTATTAAGTGGTGATCCTTGTAGGAAGGATAAAGAGCTGCTAGGGGATTATTCAAATAAACTGCCCCAGATTAGCTGACTGTTTGGATTAACTGATCATTGCTTCATCTTGTCTGATTCTATAGATGATTGCTTTGCTGTACACTGGGAAAGCTTGTCCCAGTATGAGTCTTGAAATGTCTTCTATATAAACCAATTCTGAGAAAGACTTGCCCCTGAACAATAAATCTTGAATTTATTCTTCAACAGGATACGGAAAGAACTTGCCCCTGATAGGATCACCGACCAAGTTTCTTAATTGTTTGAAAATTCCTTGAGAGGATAGTCAGTTTGCAAAAAAAAGTATTTTTACAAACATGATAAGCTTGAATGCAAAGTCATGCAACATTTGAAATCAAAATTATTCTTGGAAGATGCAAAACAAAATGAGTCACTAGTCCAAACGCGGCGGTTCAAAACATCATAGTGAAAAGTTTAAGCAAAAGGTGTGATGCCAAAATATATGATCTACAAAGATATTTTGGAGTCAGTTTACGCAACCTTGCTGTAGTATGCTTTCAAAATAACCTTGCTTCAGTTAGGTCTTTTGACGGTTGTAACGTGGTCTGGTTCACGGTTTATGAAACAAAGGATAAAAGCTCAAAGTTTATTTGTACCCACCCCTTCTTCGTGATGAACTCCAATCCTATGTTCAGTTAATTGACACATGTATTCTAACCCCAAAAGGTTTTGACGTGTGATAGTAACGATGAGGATTCATGATTTCTTTGAAATGACAGTCACCCTACTTCATCTTTGTTGACCTCTTCTCATCTTTGCTGAAGTTTTGAGACCTCTTCTCGTCTTTGCTGAGGTTTTGAGACCTCTTCTTGTCTTTGCTGAGGTTTACAAACCTCTTCTTGTATTTTGCTGAGGTTTTGAGACCTCTTCTTGTCTTTCATTTTAATCCCTAACTTTTGCCTCGACCGCTTCTTTGAAGCTTTTGGTCCACCGGGATGCCCTAATTTTTGCTCAACAGGTTGTGACTGCCACATTATTGGTGAATGAGGATTCAATAAATTTCCTGGATTTCTTTAATTTTTTCGTCCCTTTTGGGATATTTGAAGGATAACACATGGTTGATGCCCTATGGAGAGTGTACATATGAATGAACCCTTTTGAAGATCAAATGCATAGTCAAGTTAACTGAACCCACTACCCTGCCCCAGGTTCAAAATTAAGGGTTTTTGTATTTGGACAAGAAAACTCCTACTTCAAGGCTCAAAGGGGTTGACGATGGATTATCTTCCTTATGTCTCTAGTGTTTGGGGATTTGAAACAATGTCTTACATCGTCAGCAAAGTTTTGATTTGAAAGCATACCAACAACAATTATGATTATTTTGTTTTCATCATCCTCCCTCCAATCTTTGCATAATAAAAAAGAAACTAGAAAAGGGATAAAATATTTTGCAGAAGAAAGCATAAAGATGTAAATAGTGGACAAAATAAATTGAATCAAAAGTTGCAATGCTCGTTTCATTAATCATGAAAGTACAAACATAATTGAAAGCAAACAGCCAATACAAAATAAGGAAAATGCAAACAATAAGAAACATGACCTAGTGACTAATAAAAAAAAATGAGTTGTCTTGTTGGAAACACTGGCTTGCTGAAGTCGACTGAAGCTTCACTTGGCGTGCCCTGGCAGAGGGTTGTTCTGGACATTGGGATTGTCACGAAAGTTAAGAATTCCAGTCTTAATCATATCAAGCACTCTAGCCTTTAGTGCATAGCAGTTTTCCAAGTCGTGGCATGCGGCACCTTCATGAAATGCACAGTGGAGATCAGATCTAAATCTAGCAGGGAGAGGATTTGGAGGAGCTAAACTCTTTGTGGTAATCAAACCTTGCTCAACCAGACCAGGAAATAGTTCAGTGTACTTCATTGGAATAGGATCAAAATGATTCCTATTACGATACTGGTTTTGTCCCGCGGTTGGACGTTGGGAAGCTTGAGCTGGTCGTGGAGCAGTAACCACGGGAGTGACAGCAGCAATAGTAGGGTGAATGACATACTGAGGTTGGGGACTAGGCCTTCTCACTTCGACCATTACAGCGTTAGTCTGATCTTCTTTTTTCCTCTGAAAGTTCCCATAGGATTTCTTCACGGCATTGGAGGATTCAGTAGCTTTTGACACTTTTCCTTTCTTAAGACCTTCCTCGAGTCTTTAGCCGATAGTAACTAAATCAGTGAAGTTGGAGGAAACACTTCCAATCATCTTTTCCCAATAGAATGGGGACAGGGTATCCATGAACATTCCAGTCAATTCCTTCTCGGCCAAAGGAGGTTCAACTTGGGAAGTCAATTCTCTCCAGCGCTGAGCATACTCTTTAAAAGATTCCTTCTTATGTTGAGTTATATTTTGCAGCTGACGGAGATCAGGAGCCATGTCAAGGTTATACTTATACTGTTTCATGAAGGCATTTGTGAGATCCTGGAAGCAGTGGATGACATTTTGCTCGGGACCCATATACCATTTGAGTGAGGCTCCACTCAAGCTATCCTGAAAATAGTGGATAAGCAGTTTCTGATTTTTGGTATAAGCAGTCATTTTGCGAAGATACATGACCAAATGAGCCCTTGGACAAGAGTGCCCCTTATACTTCACAAATTCTGGAGTTTTGAACTTAGCAGGCATCACGAGGTCAGACACTAAGCACATGTTGTCTGCATTCACATTGAAGAAGTCAGTACCCTCTGAAACTGCTCACGGACAACTTCAGGTTCAACAAAGTCTTCAGGCTCTTCACCCTGAGCACTGGCAATATTGTACTCAAAGAGGGGATTCTCAAAAGAAGCTCGAATAGTCTGTGGAACACCATGGACCACAGGTCTGGGCTCGGTGAAAACAGGAGCTTGAAATACAGGCATAGCAGTCTAACCAACCATATCAGTAGATATAATCGGTGGAGAATAGTTGTGTGGCAAACCAAACTCTGGCCAAGTTGAAGGTGGCATTTGAATAGGTGGTGGATCAACACTTGAAATTTCTTGGATGACAGTCCGTTGAGGTTGCTCTCCTTTAGCAATCAAGACTTGAAGCATCTCAGTAAGTTTGGTCACACTTGACTTAATGTCGTCAATTTCCATTCGGATTTTAGCATTGTGTGCCCCTTGCTTTGACATCTTGCGTCTATAGTTAGCTCTAGTCTGGTGTCGGTGTTGAGGAATCAGCTTGACGACTCACATGTGACACTATTGGATAGAGACAGCTGGAGATGAGTAACTAGACAAACTGGATGTATGCAATGAATTATGTAAAGATGCAAATGATATACAATGCGATGCAAGAAAGGATGCAAATCCAACATAGCAGGATCAAAGGTTCAAGATCACAGGATGGAGTTTGGGTAAAGAACCAATCACAGGGTGTGTACTAGGATTCTTGTATCTATAAAACAGGGTTCTAAGAAGTTCCCAGAGTCGACAACCCATCTTTCAGATATTATCAATTTCCCAGATAACTTGGTAGTCAATAATATTCTCAAGAGAGTCTCGTCTGAGTGTAGTATCACGTAGCAACCAATTCAGGAATAGACTCCCTCATAGTCCTCGCACTACCTGCTAGAAGGCCAAGTGGGGTTAGAGGTGACTACGGTTCTCAGTATCGATGGCACCTATGTCGAGAGTAGTGACGTTTTCACGAATAGACTCGTTCAACATGACTAAACTCTCAAAAGGGCCTAAACTGAGTGATGGTGTCTCAAGTCAACTTTTTCGGGAATCGACTCCCTCAAAGCCTCCTTGAATATATCATCGTCCTATCATAAGTGTACTCTCAAGTCCGGGTAGAGGACTTATCTCACCACTCAAAGTAGCAATCCTGCATACAGGAAAACCCAAGCATAGACAGATATATACATATATACAAAATATACAAGTATACAAGCAAGCAAACATGTAAGATAACACAAATATAAACAAGATAGGCTTAACCCTCTTAGGGGAATGGTCCCTAGTGGAGTCGCCATTTTCTGTTGCGGTAAGAATCGGATACCAAGCTATTAATTAACTTGAATCACACATCTTTGAAATTCCCCACCGAACTTTGATTTATCCAAAGGCATTGGTAAAGATCGAAAAAACCTAAGTTAAAAGAATCTAGGTTCGGGGGTTGGTTATACTTAGGGAAGGTGTTAGCATCCTAAGTATTTGTAGTACTCTACAGGAACCTCTTGTTAGTATTTATGTTATCTATTGTTTGCTTGCTAAGGAAATGTGCTAAGGGAAAGACCTAGGGGTTTATTTACTAAGTATGCTCACCAAGACATCGCATATCATGCCTACGTATCCTGACGGAAGTCAGAGCAATCGTAGTTCGGCTGACTACGTGAAAAATGTTGAGGTAGCTCGCTAGGATCATCGCAATCCTATGTCTATGTATCCTGATGGAAGTCAGAGCAATCGTAGTTCGGCTGACAACGGGAAAATGTTTAGGTAGCTCGCTAGGATCATCGCAATCCTATGCCTACGTATCCTTAATAGGAAGTCAGAGAAATCGTAGTTCGGACGACTACGGGAAAAATGTTTAGGTAGCTCGCTAGGATCGTCGCAATCCTATGCCTACGTATCCTTAATAGGAAGTCAGAGCAATCGTAGTTCGGACTTACGGGTGAAAAAGGCTTGAAAGCAAAGCTTATGAGGATTGATTGTAAAGGTGAAGAGATTAATGGCTATCTCTTATGAAAGGATTTGAATGAAAAGTTAAAGGTTGTAAAGGGAGAAGAGATTAATGGCTATCTCTATGACAAGGTTAATTGTAAATGTAAAGTCAAAGGTGGTAAATGGAGAAGAGATTAATAGTTATCTCTATGGAGAGTTAAAGGAAGGGTTAAAGGTTACAAGAGATTAATGGATATCTCTTGGGAAAGCTAATGGTTTGTTGATGAAAGTGGTTTAAAAGTTTTAAGTTTGAATGAAATGTTTTCTATGATTTTTAAGGTTTAAGTTAAAAATAAACGAAGATAAACAATTAATACAAAAATAATAAATATTTTTGGGATTTTTTGATATGAAAGATAAAATGAGAAGAAAATAATTAAAAGGTTTTTTGTTTATTTATGGTTAAAAATAAAGATGAAAATTAAAATAAATGAAAAGAAAAATAGATGAAATTTAGTACCATATATGATCAACCAATACCCATTTTCATGGGGTTTTCACTCAACATTTCAAGACAAACACAATGGTAACTTGAATGGATGAAAATGATACCTTAAGGAGGGAGTTCAAAAATCAAGAAGGTTTACCTATTGGAGTGTGTCCAATGCACCTTCTAGAGCACTTCCAGATAAGATGTGATGATGTTTACATCTTCACTGAGCCCCCAGGAGTGTGTGAGAATGACGGGTTTCAATGCATTTGATGAGTTATGTTTGATGTAAGAGAAGTGGAAAAATCGGGAGATTCGAAGTTTTGACTCTTATGTGACATTGGATTTAGTGTAAATATGATATTTGGAGGAATTTCATGACCATTTCCCTTGATTTTTCCTTGAATGAATCCTTAATCCTCTCAAAAATCTCCATGATCCTCTAAAAAATCTCCTCCTAAAATCTCTGAATCTCCCTCCCCAAATGAAGAAACCAAAGGGCTATTTATAGGATTCTTGATCCTCTCCATACTTGAGTACCAGAACTGCCCTGAGCATTAGCTTCTAATTACAATTCTGCCACTAGTAATTACAAAACTGCCATTAGTAGTGTAATGTTGATCCTCTCGCTGCTGATCCTCAATTGATGATACTCACGCTGCTGATCCTCACTTGCTGATCCTCACGCTGTTGATCCTCACTTGCTGATCCTCAACAAACACTTGGTATTTACCACTTTGTCATTGCTTGGTACCCAAGTAAGGAATATTCCTTCCTTGATCATCACACATGTTCCATAATTACCACTTTGCCATTGAACAATGTTGATCTTCACGTTGTTGATCCTCATGCTGCTGATCCTCACTTGCTAATCCTCAACCTGCTGATCCTCACGCTGCTGATCCTCAATAGCTTTTGGTAATTACAATTTTGCCATTGCCTTATTTTTTATTCTTTTTTTGTTTCTTTTGAACAAATGATTTTCTTTCTTCGATTTTCTCGACTTAACTTGACCAAACTCAATTATTTCCCACACTTTCTCGATTATTGACTCGAAAAGTCCATAGTCGACCAAAAAATGTCAAAAGTCAAACTTTGACTTTGAGCATCTGTTGACTTTTTAGCAATTGAACCAAATTCTTCGACTATTAATAGAGTCACACTGTTTGAGCTAATCGGATCACATGAATGGACCATAAAGATGCATTTGAAACCTTTGAATCGCGTTTTAAGCCATGAGATCCTGGTGAATGTGAATTGATGCACACTAAAACTTGATTATTGATGGAGGGAAACCCTTGATCATGTTGAATGAGTCGAGAGCTTGGCTTATTGATCTTATCCTCTTTCTTGTGCCAACCCTAACTTTTATACAAAAGAAACGAACTGGCAAGACATTGTGGTTAGCTAACAAATGCATAGATGATTGAGACCTAAATGCAAGTGCAAGATGCTATGACATCTAAGGGGTAAAATTTGGGGTACAACAGATATTATCGGCCTACACGACTACTCGTGCGGGTTAATATTATTCTCAAGATACGCTCGTCTGAGTGTAGTATCGCATGACAACCATCACAGGTCTACACTTGGATAATCACTGCACTACGTCCTAAAAAGGCCAAGTGGGGGTAAAGGGTAACTAAAGGTCCTCAGTATCACGGACTCCCAGGTCGAAAAGAGTGACATCAATACGACTACTCGCATCAAATATCAATAATCCCAAAGGGGCCTCCACTGAGCGTGGTCATCATATGCCAAACATGTTAGGACTACTCCCAACAGCCGACTATTGATTACACCACAATCCTATCATATGTGTATGCTCAAGTCCGGGTTAGGACTTATCTAACTACTCAAGGGAACAACCCTGCACACAGAAAAACCCAAGCACAACAGGTATATATACAGATATAAATATGTACAGATATTCAATCAAGAAAACATATAACAAACACAAACACAAACAAGGTGGGCTTAACCCAACCATATTCCCCAGTGAAGTCGCCATTTCTATTGTAGTGAGAATTGGATATCCATCTATTAATTAACTTGAATCACAAATCTTTGAAATTTACCATCGAGCTTTGATTTATCCAAAGGAAAGGGGCAATATCGGAAACCCTAATTGCAAAATAAAAACAATGCGAGAGATCTAGGTTCGAGGGTTGGTTATACCTATGGAAGGTGTTAGCATCCTAAGTATCTGTAGTACTCTACAGGATCCTCTTGTTAGTATTTGTGTTATGTTATTGTTTGCTTGCTAACAGAACAAGGTGCTAAGGTAAATACCTAAGGTATATACATTAAATATGCTCGCCAAGACGCCGCATCTCGTGCCTATGTATCCTAGTAAAGATGGAATCAGAGCATTTGTAGTTCACCTCATTACGGTTGAGGAACACTTGATAATGATCAAGGGTCCAAGGGGAAATGAGTATTCATGATCATGATGCTCGTATAGAGTTAAAGAACTCTCTAAGTCTATGTTGTAAGGAAAATTTAGCTCGACAAGATATCACATCTTGTGCCTACGTATCCTGATTAGGAATGAGGAATCAGAGCCTCCGTAGTTCACCTGGTTAGGGGTGAGAAACTCTTGATAATGATCAAGGTTCCAAAGAGAAATGAGTACTCATGATCATGATACTCACATAGAGTTAAAGAACTCTCTAAGTCTAAGTTGAAAAACTATCTTAAAGGTTGACTTTAAACAAAGTCAAAAGGGGAAGTGAGTATGCATCATAATGGTACCCACATGGAGTTCAAAAACTCCAAACCTAACTCTAAGTTATAAAGCAAAATGGCTTTCATGAGGCCAAGAGAGAAAATCAAGTATCTATAATGATAGTACTTATATAGGGTTTACAAACCCTAACCTAAAACTAGGCTAAAGAAGGAAGAAGTGGCTCTAATAAGGCCAAGGGAGATGATCCTAAAAAGGTCATGGAAATGAAAAGGGAAGGTCTAAACCAACTAAGAAGATGACTTATAAGTCAAAAAATGAATCCTTCCTTTTATGTCAAGCAGAGGTAACTACAACAAGGAGCACAGGAATGAAGTTTTAAACATGGAAGATAACAATCGTAAACAAAATGATGAGCTCAAAATGACACTAAAGAAAGGATATGTAGTCAATGTAAGAATCGATATCAAGAACTCAAATAGATATAATCAAGAAAATTGGTGAAGATTAAAATCAACCACAAATCCTACATATTTACATTTCTAAACATGATCTTTAAAATAAAATAATAAAAAAAAGATTAATTCACAAAAAATGTTTTTTTTTAAGTTTTTAATCTTATTAACTAAAACTATATATTCTATAGTAAAAACTATCAAAAATTAAAATGAAGAAAAACTGAAAATTGAAAAGATATTAAGAGTTATCTAAAAATTAAAATAAGAAATATATAATAACTAAGTAAAAATAAGAATTATAAAACCAAAATTAAAAAAATTAAATAAAAAAACTAAACCTATAAAACTAAAAATTAAAATTAAAAAAAAAAAACAAAACCAAGAATTAATTACAATTAAAACTGAAAAAGACCAAGAATTTATTAAAATTAACTAACAGTTGAGAATTAATTAAAATTAAAACTAAAAAAAATAAGAATTGTATTAAAATTAAAATAAAGGCTAAATTACATTCAGGGTCCTTTAAGTTATTTAATTGTAACACTTTGGTCATTTATGTTTGTTTTGCTTCAAGTAGATCCTTTAAGTAATTTTAAAACATCAAGTTAGTCCCTTAAGTTGTTTTTGTAACGCTTTGGTCCCTTTTTTAAAAATCTCCGTTAAAATAAATTGCAAACTCATACATCATTTCAACTGGTTTTTCGCGCTGATCATGAATATGCAATCAAATTTATCAAACAAGTTACGATTCATGAGAATTAGTTAAAAATGGACGAAATACATAATGAAAAAATCATCGATCCGACCAAAATACACAATCAAACACAAAACTAGTTACATATTCGTGATCAGCGCGAAAAACCAGTTCAATTTATTTTAACGGAGATTTTTAAAAAAGGGACCAAAGCGTTACAAAAACAACTTAAGGGACTAACTTGATATTTTAAAATAACTTAAAGGACCTACTTGAAGCAAAACAAACATAAAGGACCGAAGTATTACAATTAAATAACTTAAAGGACCCTGCAGGTAATTTAGCCTAAAATAAAAAAGTGAGAAGATAAAGAAGGATGGAAATAAAGCCCATAAGAGGATCAACAGCGGGTCGGGTTGACCCAAACCCGGTTTCATGTAAAAATAGAAAAAAAAAACTAAATTGAAACAAGGGACGACACATGAGAAACACGATCTGGAGTGAGAGAGAACAAAACATTCAAGAAACATAGCAAAACAATCTTTGTTTAGAAACATCAATATGGAAACAGAGCAAAACATTATGAAACATTCGTTTCATCATTGCGCATCAGTCAGAAGGAAAAATGAATTGGAAAAAAAACAAAAAATGACCAACGACCATAATCTTCAACCTTCTTTGTTCTTCCCTTTTCTCGATCGTTTCGTGTTTGTGTTTGGTTTCAATCATCTTCTTCTTCTCTTTCCTTCTCTGTTCATGGATCTATCCTGGGTTTTATGGTTGTTGATGCGGTTTTAGAAAAGGTTGAGTCACGCTTAAAAGGGATGAAGGAAGGGTTTTTGTTGTTCGGTGGTTACTGGGTTCTTGATGGTGATGAAATAGGTGGTGTGAAGGAGACTTAACGAAGGAGGATGGTGTGTTGGGTTAAACCACGAGTATGGGAGAGATGAAGGTGAGGAAGGAGAGAAAGAAGAAGGGTGATGATTTTTTTGTGGTAAGGTTGAGGCTTTTGATCTTTTTTTTTCCTGTTGTAATGTCTTGGCCTCTGTTCAAATGAACATGAAGTTAGTGAGTTTGGTTTTGTGGAATTTTGTCTTGCTCACCTTTTGGTCGTACCAGCTTTGTGGAAAGGTCATTATTTTTCAAGTTCTCGCGTTGGCTGCAGGTTTTGTTGTGGCTAGAAAGTAAGTTTGAAGCAGTTGTAGCAGGGTTTGAAAATTGTTTTGGCTTTGCTTTTTGCAGGAAACTTGGAAATTATTTTGGTTTTACTCTGTGATGTAGTACGGTTTGGAGGATTTTGGGGGATTTTGGTTAGAGACCTTGAGTGTTGACATCTAATTTTATGCCGTGTGTAGGCAAGTTGCTGATACAATAATAATTAAAAAAAACAAACAAACAAACATAATAATAATAATAATAAACATAATAAACATAATAAACATAATAAATGATAATAATAATAATAATAATAATAAACATAATAAACATAATAAATGATAATAATAATAATAATAATAATAATAATAATAAATGGTAATAATAATAATAATAATAAATGATGATAATAATAATAATAATAATAATAATGGAAAAAACAATAATATAAATAATAATAATAAAAATAGCAATAGTGATAATAATAAAATATTAAATAAAATAATGATGAAATAAAAATAATAATAAATATATAATAATGAATAAATATAAATAATAATAATAATAATAAAAATGATAATAATAATAAAAAAATAAAAATGATAAAATAGTAAAAAAATATAATAATAATAATAAAATATTATAAAATAATAATATATAACAAAGATAATTATAATAATAATAATGAAATAGTAATAACAAATAAATAAAACTAATAATAAATATAAATGACAAAAATAATAATAACAATGATAACAAAATAATAATAATAATAATAATAATAATAATAATAATAATAATAATAATAATAATAATAATAATAATAATAATGCCAAATAAAGGTAAATAGAAATAATGATAAAAAGATAAAAATTAAATTAAATTAAATTAAATTAAATTAAAATAAATGAAATAAATAATTAATAACAATGGATAAAAATATATTGACAAAAAGAAGAAATAAATCTTAGATTAAATAGTGAATTAAAAGTAATAAAAACAAAATTCTAAATTAAAAAGAAAAGCATAAAGTTCTAAGACTAAAAAATAATGGAATTAAAAGGAGAAAAGGCGATAAAAATTAAATGGAACAAACACATGATTATGATCGATGGACTACATGACTGCAAATGCTAAGACAGATGACCTAAGATGATATGACAATGATCAGAGGATCTGAGGGTAAAATTTGAGGTATAACAATATATAACACGACGAAATTCCAAACCCAGGAAATTTGGCCCAGTTTAGAAATGATTCTATATAGTTTGAACCTATAGGATAATATACTCCCAGCCACAATTCAATTTCCCTCCAAATCAGTTTTGTTTTAGGACAGGATAAAAAGATATGAGATATGTCTTTTTAGTTCTGGAAACAAAAAACGCTGACCATCTGGTGACAATCAGTGATAATGCCTCTACTAGCAAGGTTATCACGCGTTGGCAGCCTATTTAAAAATAGTCTCCAACCGAAAATCTTAATCTTTAAGGGAATCTCAGCATTCCACAAACGATCCAACGCTTCCATCAATTTGTTATCTAATACCTTTTCCTCCACATTCTGACTCAATGCCAAGTAACCATATTTCACACTATACTTATTATCAATACCCCTGGGCCATATGATCAAGTCTTCTTCATGAAAGTTAAGAACACCCTCATTCAGAATCTGATTTAACTCTGCAGCAGGTCCACCATCTTCTTCATACAGAATGACATTCCTGCCATACAGATCCCACACCCAATTGTTTTCAATCCAAATACCATATTCCTTAATTAAGATGTTCTGAGAAAGAGAAGAATCATAAAGGTCAGGATATTGGAGTTTTAGTGCAGTTCCACCAATCCAATGAGAGTGCCAAAAAAGAGAATTTCCTCCATTTTCCACTTTCCATGTTAACAGCTTGAAAATACCCTGTCCATTTGAAGGTGCTGCCAAACAAAAGAGATCATTCCACCTCCTGGACCACTTTCTTGGATTCTTTGAAGACTGTCTTAGAAAGCAACTTTGAAAATCACAACCATACTTAGCCTTAAGAACACCACTCCATAATGCATCTGATTCATTAGTCACCCTTCATAACCATTTAGCTACTAAGGCTCGATTGAAAACCGACACATATTTTATAGCTAAACCACCATGTTTTCTTGCTTTGCAAACTTGAGACCATTTCACCCAAGAGATACAATTCTTCTCCCCATCACCAGCCCATAAGAACTCCCTTTGTATTGATTTAATCCCCCTCAGAATTTTAGTCGAAGCCAAGAAAAATGAAAGATAGTGAATTGGCATATTAGTTATTACTGAATTAATCATTGTTACTCGACCACCAATAGACAACATTCTTCCCCTCCAAGATGTCAGACGAGCTTTGATAGATGTTATAACCGGCTTCTAAAAAGCAACTGATTTATGATTACCACCCACAGTCAGGCCCAAGAATCTAAATGGAAACACTCCGACTTTTCATGACAAAAAAACTGATGCTGCTTCAATCTTGTCAATATCTAATCCCATACCAATTAGATTGCTTTTGCTGAAGTTAACTTTCAGCCCTGACAGAACTTCAAGACCTCTCAAAATCGATTTAATCGCCCAAATATTGGACCAAGAATCATCACATATAAATAGTGTGTCATCAGCAAATTGAAGTAAATTAATAGAAGTTTCTCCATCTATCTTTAAACCACTCAGAATATTATTGTTTTCAGCTTTCTTCACAAGTAAAGCCAGGCATTCTGTTACTAGAACGAAGAGGAAGGGAGATAACGGGTCTCCTTGTTTGAGGCCCCTATTAATCTTGAAATCTTTTGAAGAACTACCATTCACAAGAACCAATCCACAGCTGTTGCAAATTAGACCTTTAATCTAGCTTTGCCATTAAGGACCAAATTGCATCTCCTCTAGTACCTTAAAGAGAAAGCTCCAACTTACACAGTCATATGCTTGTGAAAAATCAACCTTGAACATAAATCCTCTTTTCTTTTTCTTTACTACATGATCATGGACTTCATTTGCCACTAGAACACCATCAAGTAGTTGTCTACTAGGGATAAATGCAGTTTGAGTAGAAGACACCAGTTTCCCAATCACACGACACAATCTAGCTTCAAGAATTTTTAACAGAATTTTGTGTATACTACCAATAAGGGCAATTGGTCTGAATTCATTCAAAGATTGGGGATTTTCAATCTTTGGAATCAAAACAAAAAAAGATGAGCATAAAGTTTTAGGCAAGAATGCCTTCTCATGAAATTCTGAAATACATTTAGTGATATCTCCACCTATTATCTCCTATATGCTCTTTATGAATTTCAAATTGAAACCATCAGGGACTGGACTTTTGTTACCATCATACGAATTAATTCCCTCTAGGATATCCTCAGAAGAAAAAGATTCTGTCAGCATAGCATTATCCTTCACAGAGAGTTTTTTCATTGCACTTAGGTCCATGTTAAAACCTCTAATTGGCTTGTTCTTATATTTGTCAGCAAAATGATCGTGAATAGCTTGTTTTACTTTCTCCACCTTATCTTCCACGTTCAATCCAATGTTCAAAGTTGTTATAGAGTTATCCCTCATTCTAGAATTAATTAAAGAATGAAAGTACTTTGTGTTGTTGTCTCCTTCAAACATCCATCTTGTTCTTGCCTTTTGATAAAGAAGGCTCTCTTTAAGGTGCAAATTACTCCAAACATCTTCTATGGCTGGACTTCTATCTTTCAAAATACATTCAGAAATATCAGAATCCACTTTAGCCATCTTTCCTTCCAAATTATTGAGTTTCTCAATACCCTCATTAACCTTTAGATCTAAAATACAAAAAACATTTATGTTCCACCATTTCAATCTAGTTTTGAGGATCTTCAATTTTTGAATAAGGATACTACTTGCACTACCTGAAACCTGACAAGCATCCCATACCTCTTTCACAAAATTTAGAAACTCTAGGTGGTCAAACCAAGCATTGATTGATTTGAAAGGTTTGGGCCCCCAATTTCTGTCATTGAGAACAAGAGACACTGACCTATGATCTGATACTTCCCTATCTCCCACCTTCTAATTAACAGCCTTCCATTTTCGACATAATTCCTCAAAAATGAGAAAACGATCTAATCTACTTTTGCACAATCCATTAGAATCAAACCACGTAAATCTATTGCCCACCACAGGTAGATCCACTAATTCCATATCTTCTATAAACAACCCAAAGTCCTCCAATTCAGTATGGTTATAACTTCCCCTACCTTTCCTCTCGCCCTTAGATTTAATGGCATTAAAATCCCCCCAAGAATCCAATCTGCTCTTGGAAATTTAGATTTCAACTTAACCAGTTCCTCCCATAGTTTCCTTTTCTCACTCAGCACACACGATGAATAGATATTCACAATATATATTGCCCTGTCTCTACAAAAACCATACACTCCAAGAAAGCCAATACCAGAAAAACTAAAGATAGAACATAAAGATTTCTTATTCCAAATTGATAACATACCTCCTGATTGTCCTAAAGATCCAGATGCAGGCCAACCAAAGCGTTCTCCTCCCCATATACTTATGACAAAACTCTCATCTATTACCTGTCGTTTCGTTTCTTGTAGCAAACAAAACTCAATTTTCTCCTTCTCAATCAAATTCTTTACTCTCCTTATTTTAATGGAAGAGTTGCATCCACGAACATTATAGGAAGTAATATTCATGGAACTCTTGTTGTTGCCTCCTTCAAACTATCAAATCTAGTTCTGTCTCTCTTTTCCAAACCTCTAATAATTCCTTATAGAGCTTCATCATCTTCTTCTCCTTCGAGACCCATGTTCTTCAAAATCGCCCAAACTTTTCCAGGAACATCATCTAGCCTTCTCTTCACCCTTTCATTACCTGTTTCCACATCTTTATCTGATAATGATTCACAACATAAGATGGAACCCCCCAAATATATTGATTCACTGTCTTTAATCTGAGAGGATATAGATATGTGATCTTCGTTTTGAACAATTAATGAGTTGTATGGTTTTAGAGTAAAAGATGAGTGTAGCAGAGCTGAATAATATGATGGTGCAAAGGGAATCTGAATGTTATCATAAATCTCAGTCAACGGTTTCTTTTTTCTAACTAAAATGAAAGTAGTTGAAACTCTTTATCATATCCATTTTCATTCTTTCTCTGTACGGTAGGATATGTATTTATATATGTCACCATTAAGTTCTAAATATGATAAACATGCAGATATGTTTAATAGTAGTGATATCCTTCAAAAAATAGCAGTAATACTCATACTGATAGATAAATACACATAATGGAATAATTAATAGATAGATAGTAAGTAATGTATAATATGTTAGCGGAACAATCGAGGGGGCCAACGAGGGAGCATTTCTTATTTGGGACACACCTTTGTGAGAGACACACCACATACTCACCTAAAACCTTAAGGTGATAGGTGTGTGGGTTCTCTAACTTATATAGTGTTTAATCTTCCCTTTTCTAATCAATGTGGGACTTCTTCCTCACACTTGATTCTCAACATTCCCCCTCAAGTGTGAGTCTATACACAATGATCCCCCTAAAGTGGAAGCTGTCTCTTCCACATACACTTGTATCACCGTTGAACTCAACGGAACACCTTCTACCCACATCTGCAGGAAGCGTTTCGATACAAGTAAGTCGGTCCCTTTCTCGAACCAAAGACTCTGATACCATTGTTACCGGAACAATCGAGGGGGTCAACGAGGGAGTATTTCTTATTTGGGACACACCTTTGTGAGAGACACGCCACATACTCACCTAAAACCTTAAGGTGATAGGTGTGTGGGTTCTCTCACTTATATAGTGTTTAATCTTCCCTTTTCTAATCAATGTGGGACTTCTTCCTCACACTTGATTCTCAACATAATATAGTATGTAATGTATAATATTCACGCTGATAGAATGGAATAATTGATAGATAGATAGTTAGTAATCTATAATATAATATAATATAGTATTCACACTGATATTTAATTTCTTCCTCTGTTCATAAATTGTAGTTCTATTTTTTTAATTATTAGTTCTCACACCATTAATTATATTTTTCATTCATTGCTTCATTTTGAATTTCAGAATGAGGAGATTTTAGGTTGAATTAGAACTAGAACCACCACCTAATGTGGTTAATGAGTTTAACCCAAATGAGATTGTGGGTGATCCAGGTTTTAGGAAACAAATTAATGAGTATGCTCCGGATATTCAAGACCAAGTGAGAAGGGCATATATATATTGAAGGGTCCAATGCAACCTGATTTTCCAAGCTTTCATCGTACTCTATTTGGAAGTGTCAAAAGAGCATTTAGTAAATCATGGTATAAGAATTAGACATGGTTAGAATTCAGTGAGATCAAGGATGTCTTTATTGTTTTTATTGCTTTCTCTTTAAGAAACCCAGGAGGGCCGAGCACTTTGGTTTTGAAGTCTTCACTAAAAGTGGATATAAAGATTGGAAGCATGCATATCAAGGCTTGAAAGATAACGTTGTTAATCATAATAGTTTGCACAACTCATGTGTCAAGCACTACGATGATTAAAATAATCAAAGACAAAGTGTGGCAAGTAAGTTTGTTAAAGCAACCAAGGAATTAGAAGAATTATATAAGATTTGGTTGACTTGTTCTGTAGATTGTTCAAGATATCTCATTGCACAAGGCATGGCTTTCCATGGCCATGATGAATCCTCTATTTCTCTAAATAAGGAAAGTTTTAGAGAGATGGTAGATCGGGTAAAAGCTAAGAATGAACAAGCAAGAGGTGCTTTTGACCGTGGTGGGAAATATTGCACAATAACTTCCAATGACCTTCTAATGGAGCTTGCAACGTGTTGTGCACATGAAGTTACCAAGGTGATTATGGAAGAGCTTGGTGATAGACAATTCTCCGTGCATATTGATGAGCCACGTGATATATTCGTCAAAGAGCAAATAGCAGTGATGTTGAGGTCAGTAGTTGTATTTTTCCAATTGACAATTTTCATTGCCTATTATTCTCTATGCCGCCAAGTAAACTTGTTGAATTTGTTTTACGTTTGTGAACGACAAAGGAAATGTTGTGGAATGATTTATTGCTTTACATCATGTCAAAGATACGACATCTGAGTCATTAAAGGATGCTCTTTATGGTATTCTTGATAAGTACACGTTATCTATTTCAAGGATACGAAGGCAAGGATATGAAGGAGCTTCAAATATGAGAGGTGAATTTAATGGTTTGCAAAGAAAGATTCAAGATGAAAACCCTTATGCTTTGTATGTCCATTGTTATGCTCATTGTTTCTAATTGGCTGTTGTGCCTGTTGCTAGTAGTTCTTATTTATTCATTATTTCTTTGAGTATATCTCCTTGATTGTGACCACAACAAGTTCATCTTGTAAGAGGAGGGATGCTTTGGCGGAGGCTCAACACCAAGATATTTTAAATAAACTTAACAGTGGTGAGATATCTAGAGGAAGGGGCTTGCACCAATCATCTAGTCTCATTAGACCTGGGGATACTAGATGGGGTTCACATCATACTACACTGCTTCGTTTGAATTAAATGTGGTCCTCCGTGTTAAATGTGCTTTGTATGGTTAATGAAGATGGACGTGGACCATCTCAACAGTGGGTTTGATAGAAAAAATGGAGAGCTTTAAATTTGATTTTATTTTGAAGTTAATGTTAAAGTTGTTTGTTATCACAAACGAGCTTTCATATGTCTTGCAAAGAAAAGATCTTAATATTGTGATTGCCATGGAATTAGTTGATGTTGTCAAAACTCGGTTGGCCATAATGAGAGAGAGTGGTTGGGATAATTCATTTGCCGATGTCCAAGAATTTTGTGTTGCTAAAGGTATTTCGGTGCCATATACGGATGAATAATTACCGGTTCGGGTCGTTCAAGGGTAGAAGGGAGGACTATCACTAATCTTCATCATTACCATGTAGAGATTTTTTATGTTGCTATTGACAAAATATGTGTGGAGATGGATCACCGCTTTAGTGAAGGAAGTAACATTATCCTTGAATATCGTTTCTCATGTCTTGACTCCAAGAACTCTTTCTCCAAGTTTGATCTTGATAAGCTTGCTTGTCTTGCTAATACTTATCATGCAGACTTTTGTAATGATGTACGTGGAACAATAAGGGATCAACTTGACACTTATATTCTTCAAGTGAAAAGAAATGATTCATTTTTAACTTGTGATGATGTTCAAAGTTTTGCTATGAAGATGATTCAAACTGAAAAAAATTTGGTATTTTCATTAGTTTACAAACCTATTGAGGTAGCTTTGATATTGCCGGTGTCGACAACATCCGTTGAAATAGCTTTTTCAGCAATGAAGATTATCAAATCTAAATTGCGCAATAAGAACAACGATATATGGTTCAATGACTTGATGGTATGTTACACTGAGCGGGAAATATTCAAGTCACTTGATGATATTGATATTATTCAAACATTCACCGCAAAGAAGTCTCAGAAATGACATTTCTCGTGATTTTATTTAACACGCTATTGTAAGGTTATGTTTCATCTCTTTTATTTGAAACTATACTTTTGTTAACAAAATGACAAGTATCTTTTATTTTGATTGAAATTATTTATATATTACATACAATGTGAATTCACGGTCTTTAAATTTTATTTCAAACTTTATAATTTTTCTGGCTTTGCCACTACACAAACCAATATAAATTAGATATACCAAACAATCTTTGAGACCTTTTATGTTTATATCATTTTGATCTATTTTTCAACATGCTACAATCTCATTTCTCACCCAAAAGCAAGAACAACTGGTTAACGTTTCTCTTAAATCTAATCAATGGCTGCATTGCTTGTTCTTTTCCGCACAACTATTGCATTTTCTTTTTTAAGCACCAGGTACCTCCATTCATCCGGTGCACGACCATCCATTTTAGGCCTATTCAGCTCTATGAACTTTCTCACTTTTTTGAATTTTTCAACCAAATCAAATTCAAAATATATCTTCAATCTTACCGTTTATGCAAACAAGAATTCCAAATATAGTCTTCAACTTCAATAATATTATTCAATGTTTAAATGCATAGCATGAATGAATAAGTCATAAATATGAAAAAAAACCAGTAACAACCAAAAACTACCTAACAAAACAAAATAAAACAAATTAGGATGCTATAACAGTGCGAGAGCCGCGATACCTATAAACCATTCAATGCTCGGATAAGCTCAGTATATCCACTCCTATAGTGTCCAAGTGATTTACATAGTTGTCTAATTGCCTCCTTCTCCTTCTCCTCCTCCTCCTCAGCCATATCCAAGATCACATCGTTCTCTTTAGTCACCTCTTTTTCAAGTTCCTCCACTTTCAGTTTCAACTTATTTTCTTTATTCTTGACATCAGTTTCATCTATTTTGATCATTACTTTTTCTGATTCTGATTCCATATTTGAAGCTTCTACATCATTCATTCTATCAATTCTTTTATTCTTCAAATAACTGATTTCATCCTGCAAAAACATTAGTTGAATAGAATGCAGTTTTTTCTCTTTCTGTTTTTCAGCTTCATATTGCTCAACATTTTGTTCTAATCGTTTGTTGATCGACTCACAATTCTCTAGTTTAGAGGTCAATTCTTTTTTCTGATTTGACAAACTTGCAATTTTAGAATTCAACTCTTTTACCTCCCAAGAGGAATTAACATGGAAATCAAACAGTAACGAAGACATTTTTTTCAACTCCTTATTGCGGTTAATGTCATTATCCTCATTTTTTCTAACCAAGGTTTCTACCTCACTTTTTAATATAGCCATTTTTTCCTTTTCCTCTCTAATTCGACATTGCAACCACGGAATCATAGATGACTTACTACCAATTTCCTTTTGTAAAATTGCAATTTCATCTGTTGAAATCTCGAGTTTCTTATGAGCCGCTTCAAGCTGTTCCATCAAATTTGTATTCTTGTTGACAAATTCTGGAATATGAGTATTCAATTCAACAGTTTGGTTTTGGAACTCCTCCTTTTTCACATTATCAAGCTGATTCTCACTTTCTTTAATTTGATTCTTCAACTTGAAAATCTCTTCTTCTGAAAGCTTCTTTTGTTCATACAACTCTTTCAGCTCCGATTTTTCACACACATCATCAATCTGAATCTTGCGATTCTCAACTTGAACCGCCAACTTGATATTCTCTTGTTCTGAAAGCTGAAGCTTTAGATTGGAAACTCTTAGCTCTTCCTCCTTTTGAATGAACTTTTTGAGCAACTCGTCGTAGCTTCTATTGTCTATCTCCCACGAAAAACCATCATCTATGTTTTCCACCCCAACAAAATGGTTTCCTTGGAGGTTAATATCCTGAAGGGATTCCTCGGGCGAGATATCCTTTTCTGGTTTAGAATCCCATGATGACAAAGGTGATTCACAACCCTCCTTCTGATTTGGGATCATCGCTACACTCTCTCCATCACAACCTATATCACAATTGCTAGAATCTTCCATCTGTGATTCTAAAAGTAAATTCAATGATTAGAACTCTATAATTACAACTATGCACTAGTAGAAAAAAACCATAAAAAGGCGCAAACTTATTATTCCAATCATCAACAATCTGTTCAAAATATAATAATATGTAATAACATGATAATAATAAACATATTTTGCAATTTGAAAGCCATTTAGTGACCAATCACAAATCTAAAATTGTATCATGAAACTACAATAGTATATCTTCTGTATAAAAACTATAAAAAGAATGCAAATTTTTTATTCCAATCATCAAGAGATTCAAAACTAACGTGTTGTTCAAACCATAACATCGGGAAGATTACGTTGTCCAATTGTAACTTTTATGAATTTAGCAAATTCCTTTTGTTTTATTTACCATAAGTTTCAATTGGTGTGTAATTTTCTTTGCCGAGTTTTTATCCTCGCTTTTTGTAAGAAGAATTGAGAACCCTTAGTTCTCTTTTTAATACTATCCCTTGCTTATTAAAAAAAAATGATTACTATTTGAAAGACAGTTTTAAAAAGATATTACCGGATGATTATTATATGCGAGAGATCACTAATGCAAAACAAAGTATTCATCATCTTAAAATAAATATCGAAAATTTCATACCAGTTAAAGCAAATGATAGAAAGTAATATAGCTTTAGAAAATAGTTTAAAATAAAGAAGGAGAGACATACTCAGCGATCAAAGCAATCTGAAGAGCTCAGATGATAATAGAATCGGCAGGAGGTTTAGAGAAGAACGCACTTGATTGATATGGAAGGGTTTAGGGTTTACAATGTTTGTTAAGTATATTTCGTTCCAGGGTTTCTACTTTTTCTTCCCTACTTTATAGTTCCGTTTCCGTTTAGGGTTTCCGTTTTTTTTTTTAATTTGGTTTTTAAAACATTTAAAAAATGATATTGATAAAATATAAAGTTTCATTTTTTATTTAAGTTATTTAATTTATATTGTTAAATATTTATATGAGAGTTAAGCAAAATACTCATACAACTTTTTATGTTTGTTAGTTACGGTGTTATGTTCCTTCAATTTTTAATTGAGGATTTCATTTTTCACCCTATGTATTTTTTACGCATCGTGTGGATTTTCACTTAGGCTTTTACGTTGGTGAAATATATCTTCAGACGCATCTCACTTTTGAGTAAACGTTAATATATTTCGGAGATATATCGCTGGAACTTTTTAAAACCTTAAACGGTTACAGCATGTCTCTCATAACCCTTTTACATTTGAATATTTCCGGAGATGCATCTACAGGATTTTTTGGAGATACATCTCCGAAGTGTATCAGTATAGTTTTTTTTTATAACGCGTTGTATATTTATTTTCAGATTAATTATGAAGCACGATCTCAAATAAAATAAAGAACATACAAAATAATATAGTAATATAATAGTAAAATAGCGTACATCACGAAATCCAAAATGTAGTAACAATGTCAGAAAAAAGTACAAACTATGTACTACATCAAAATAATAACAGGCTCCTATACTAGGTGTGCCTGACAACCTCTCTTCTACCTCTTGTGCCTCCTCTTCCTGCTCTGCCTCATTTCTTATCAATCCCCCTATCCTCGTGCGATGTCTGTGGTATGATAGTTCCCCCTCTGCCTTCGCAAGAATGTCATCCAGTACTCGCCTGACAGCAGACTCCTCAGGGAAGATACCCTCGTCAATGCTGGTTCGCGCAATCTCCACTATGCGACGACAACGAGGTAAGACATCCTCAGTACGATCTAAATGAGCCTACTGCTCCTCTAGAATATCCTGATGAGATGGTCTCAACGAATCTTCTGGAGCAATCGACACAATGTACGGATATGAGACCCTGAAGAACCACCCGATGTATCAGTCGACGTAGCTCCAGTCATTCGGCGCTATGGTAGCCCGAACCACCTCTGGTACCAGATGACTCTGATAATCAGCAAACATCTCCTATATTTGTATACGAGTCAAGGAAGGAGGAACAGAGAAAGTAGGGTGTATGGGGATGGTTTGGGTGTACCTGAACTGCCGCATGACGCACTCAATAAGATGAGGAGCAGTGATACGCGATCTGCAAGCCAGCCATATGGAGTATAGAGATATGTCGTCAAATGGTCGCGTCTGACGGTGATCCACGCAGTTGAAGTGGATGTCCTCAGCAACCAAGCGATCAAGATAGACTTTGAAAGGCTCGACCGTCTGGTTCCCTCTCAGCGGGATAAAAGCACAGACATGGGGCATCTCCTCTGTGTACTCATCCCAACTTGCCCAGCCAGCGATGCACGGGAAGTGCTGGAGGATCCAAGCCTGAAATGAAAATAAAAAGCATTCAGGGATCAAGAATTATCGTAAATATGGAATGAAAATGATTAAAAAAACGTTCAAAGGATAAAAAATTATTACCACCAGTAGTGTCGTGCTGCCTGTGGCCTTCTTCGTCCTCCATCGACATCCATCTCTCAACTTCGAATACAGATAGGCCAGGTAAGCCTCCCCCAGTTGTACTTATGGATCCGTGTGAGATCCAAAAAGTACAGGAGGTATGCAACGTCAGTATAGGTGGCACTCGTGTCCACAAAAATGCAAGTGCCAACAAAAAAAATACCGTCAAAGCATGAGTCCTGTGTAAGTCCATCAATAGGAGTTGTATGTTCTCTATTTGATTTGTTTTTAGTTTGAAACAGCTCAAGCTTGAATACATATTTAATACTTTTCACTATTTAAAATAATGGTCTTTGATAATGTAGGATGTTGCTTTTCAAGATTGGTCTGAAAATACCAATTATGGTATTCTACTGATATGAAGAGAGTAATATACTTAACGGCGGTTACAACCGTTGTTATTTTAATATATATTATATAATTATGGCGGTTACAACCGTCGCTATTTTAACATATTATATAATTATGGCGGTTACAACCGTCATAATAATATATTGGAGTCAGTTTCAAAACCGTCGTGGAATGTTACGGCAGTTGGAGCGACAGTTTTACAAACTGTCGTAAACCAGCCTCACGACATACGTTTCTACGACAGCAAAGGAACCATCGTTACTTGCAATTTTCGTCGGTTCTAACCGCCGTAATCTGCCAAAATTAATCGTCGTAATTTGCCAATTTTCTTGTAGTGTACATTGCGAATTGTGTGAACTCAAGTCTTATCTCTTTTCCCTCTTGACTTGAGTTATATTAGATTAGAACCTTGTAGAGCCGAGTGAACCCATAAGATAGGGGAACTCACTGAGATTATTATCTCACCCCATTATTGTTGTGGTTTTTCAGGTATTATTTACTGGTTTAGTTTACAAGTGGAGCTATGCATGGATGTTTCAAAAGAAGTTTAGATTATGTTTTTCGATGTGTATTATGTATTTTGTACAATGAAGGATATTGAACTCAGATCTTAGATTTTATTATTTGGCACTTTCTATATTTTGTACCATAGGTTGTTTTACTGTTTAGAAATGGTCACGTATGTAAAGGTTGCCAATAAGCACTTATGATTGTGTCAGTACTAAAGAATAACACTTGTATGATATGATTATATATATATATATATACGGCGTTACAGGCTGATGAAATGATAAAATCTTTCTCCCATGGTTCAAAAACTTCTGGGGATCACGCACCTGTGATTTTTCAGAAATAATCAATGTCGGTAATAATCAATGTTAGAAATAATCATTGTCAACAATTTAAATTAACATAAAAAAAATCCAAAATCAGACTAATGCTACCTCTCTGTTCCATATATGTCTAGAAGTGTGGTATGGATATAAAGGAAGTAGGGACATATCAGATGGACCCCATCCGAATCCCTCTAGCTCGGCATCAACATCCTCACTCTCTGGAGGTGGCATCGGTGCATCAGGATCATCAGCGGGAGGTGGCACCGAATCAACAGGAGGTGGCACTGGCGCATTCCGACGCCTGCGGGAGGATGGGAGAAGTGATGTGTCAGCTGGTGCATCCCGTCTCCTACTGGAAGAAGAAGAAGGACGAGAAGGTGGAGTGCCCTGAGATGAAAATAGAGTGGCCTGAGATGGAGGTGGAGTGGCTTGAGATGAAGGTCGAGTCTCAGGAGTAGGTTGGGCCTCAGGAGTAGACTGCTCCCCAGAAGTTGACGCCTTTTCTGAACTTATGTACCTGCTACCTCCGTAACCTACTGGCTCCGTTCCCGCCGAACGGATGCGTGTTGGGAAACCCGTTCAAGTCTCAGTCTGTCGACTCTGTCAGCCATTATGCCTGCAAGGTAAAATTAGGCATATAATTAGTTTACGCAAAAGAACAACATATAAACAATAAAATTATAATATAAAATAAAAACAGATTGAGGAAATTCCATAGATATATCTACATAAATACCTCTTACACTATTTCAGAGATGTATCTCCAGAATTTCCCAAAGCATATGAAATGTTGAACTTTTCCAGGGATGTATCTCCGGAATGTTCTGAGAACCAGAGGTCGCGACAATGGCATCCTCTACTACTTGGATTGTGAAAAATAACAACCTGATCGTACATTTCAGCCAGCAAACAATGCATACAATTACTATAAACTATGTTTCATGTGATTTCTAAACATCTCTGCACCTAACAATTGATTCTAACTCGTTTGCAAAAAAACTCGAAATATTTACCGAAAACTCGAAAAACTTACCCAAAATTTATGATTTGGAAGATGTTGAATGATGAAATGGATTATGCTTGATGTTTCCTTAAGCCTCCTATTGATGAAATCTGATTTGGTAAAGTTGGAGAATATTGAGAATGAGAGAGTGGAAAAGTTATGTTTGAATGAAAATGAAAAGTGTGGGAGGAGAAGAGTCTGGCGCAGTATTAACCTCCAAAATGTTCCGGAGATATATCTCCGGAATATTTTAATGCTCACTTGAGATTTGATGCGTCTGAAGATATATTTCTGGAATCAAGGGGCATATGTGGAAATTCACATGGTGTGGAAGAAGTCTATATGGTGCAATAAGAAATTCTCATTTTAATTTTTGTTGAATAAGAGATGTTCGTGTGATGTGTTAGCCATGGAATAGGAATGGGCCACCAGCTCAAAAGAACACCTACGAGAATTAAAAACAAACAGAAAAATTCATCTAAAAACAAGGTTAGAACTAACCAATACAAGAACACATGAAGAACCGCTAAAACCACAAAAGAAACCAACAAGAACACAACCAATAGAGGTCGAAATCACTCACCCCCAATTGGTTTGGAAATAGGATAAGGTTCTCCAGTAAAGCCGAGAAGACACAAGAGTTTTCCACTTATCTACCAAGATACCATTTCCAAGCTAAGAAGATGCATATATCTTCCACTTCTTTTTTAGTAACCGAGATCCATAAAAACTATATCATTTCAAGATTTTTAAATCGACCAAACCAAGACATGCAAAACCATCGTCAACTTCCCTTTAGTCCTAAAAACATTAGACGAGGGGCTAAACATCATAAAAAGAGTCAAGAGATGACCAGGAAAAACAATATACCACCCCAACCACATAAAGATCTTATACCAAACAGAAGACGCAACCTCACAAGTCACAAAGAGATGAGAGGCAAACTCGACGTGAAAGGGACATGAAATAGTCCCAGAGGTCAAAAGGACGCCCCTCTTAAGTAAGTTAACTCGGGTTGGGATACGGTCCTGAATAAGCTTCCAAGAGAAAACTATGACTTTAGAAGGAGCCCAACTACCCAACTATACCAAATGGCTGGGAAAGCTAAATTTACTATAGCAATCTGGCAATCATGGGGGAACACACGAATTAGAAGGCGAGAATAAGTAGAAGACACATAATAAATCCCATCGCTCAACTCACGCCACCTCCACACATCCCTTACAGATCCATTTGAGATCCCAGATCCAACTCTGCCCCGCTCATTTGCCAACCTCCCCCATAGAACTAGAAGATTGGTCAGAAATCAAGAACATTACATGGAATCTAAGGCTTAGAATGAGAGTCCCTAACCCAAATATCCTCTCAGAAGGAAGTAAGAAGACCGGAACCAACTTTCAAAGAAAGCCCATCCCTGAACCATTCAGAAGAGTCATGAACTATAGATCCTAGAAGGGAGATCCCTTTCCACCAAGGCGAGGTTGATCTAAGGCAGCCGACTCTCCCACCCAGAATATAAGAGGTAGAGGCTACACCATATCTAGCGGTGAGAATATCACGACCAAATGGCAGAGGTCCCAGAAAGAAGACGCCAGTTTCACTTACTTAGAAGGGCCAATTTAACCAACCGAAGGTCACGAACAGCGAGGCCCCCTAACTTCTTAGGCTTACAAACATTCTCCCACTTGACCCAGGAAACATTAGACTTCTCTTTCACACCTCCCCAAAGAAACCTCCTCCGAATATTCACTATCTTTTTCCAAACCTCGATAGGAATATTTAAAAAAGAAAGGAAAAAGATAAGAATGACATTAAGAACAGAGTTAAGAAGGATCGGTATACCGCCCAAGGAGACATACATATGATTCCACGAAAGAAGTCTTCTAGAGAGAAGATTGACTAGAGGTCCCCAAGTAGCAGTAGAATAGGGGTTAGCTCTAACTGGGAGCCCAAGGTACGTGAAAGAGGGGACTCCTTCTTACAATAGAGGAACTCACAAGCAAGATCTAAGAAAGCCTAGTTAGAATTCACCCTAATAAGAGAGCTCTTATAAAAGTTCACATGAAGGCCTGAAGTAAGCTCAAACCAATAGAGAATAACCTTGATGGTCCAACGATTATAGATAATGTCATCGGCCAGGATAATCGTGTCATCTGCATACTGAAAATGAGAGACCACCAAGTCTGAGGACCCTACTTTAATACCAGATAGGAGATTCATATCAACTTCCCTATAAATCAAACCACTCGGACCTTCAGCTACTAGAAGAAAAAGGAAGGGAGCTAGGGGTCACCTTGCTTCAACCCCTTTTGAATACTAATTTCATGGGCCAGATAACCATTAACCAATACGACCAAATTACCAGAAAACACACAAGCTTTAATTCAGGTCCTCCATTTATTATCAAACCCAAATCTAGAGAGCATATAGTCAAGAAAAGACCAGCTAACAAAATCACAGGCTTTCCCAAAGTCAACTTTAAAGAGGAGGCAAGATTTTTTCCTACGTTTGACTAGGTCTACAAGCTCATTCACAACAACCACCCCATAAACTAAGAGTCTAGCTTTGAGAAAAGCATACTAATTAAGATAGATGAGCTTATCCAAGACACTAGAAAGCCTAGCAACCAAGACCTTGGAAAGGATCTTATAGAGAGACCCCACCAAGGAAATGGGTCTGAACTCCCCTAATTGAGAAGGGGAGTCAATCTTAAGAATCAAAGTGACAAAGAAAGAGGTAAAGCTACAGGGGAGAGTGGCATACTGATGGAACGTATCATATATCACCCCAAGATCATATCTGAGAAGGGACCAAAATCTCTTAAAAAATGAAAAGTTAAATCTATTAGGGCCAGGGCTCTTATTGCCATTAGAAAGAGCAATTGCACGATCAATCTCGGTTAAGAGGAAAGGTGTAGTTACGTTAACATTTTCCTCAACAAATATAGAACGGAAGGAGACACCATCTAAGCGAGGAAGGTCAGCAAAGGGTTCTCTAAAATGATTAGAGAAATGATTAACCACAATCTGGAGAATCTCATAAATCCCTTCAACCCAAACATCCCCAACATTGAGAGCAAGGATGGCATTCCTTCTACTCCTAATCTTAACACATGCATCGAATAAACCTATGTTAGCATCTCCATCTTTGAGCCATTTGGCCATAGATATCTTCAGAAGCTGGGAATCCTTGATCTAGAGGAGGGATCAAAGGTCCACATAGGCCTTACACCTCCTTTCCACCTCCTCCTCAGAAAGACCTCCCTGCTCAACTTTCAAATCAAGGGTACTCACCACATCCCTGAGAAACTAAACCTGGGAATCGAGGGAACCAAACGCTTGATGGTTCCAAGCTTTCAAGACCATTTGAGGACTTTAATTTTCTCTTAAAGGACAAAGGCTCTCCATCCCGAGGACAGAGAGTTAGACCAACTATCAAAAACTACCTCAGGAAGATAAGGATGAGAGAGCCAATGATTATTCAACCGGAAAGGTTTATGGCCCCACAACTGGTTGGAATACTTAAGAATAATCAGACAATGATCAGAAACATCTGTAGGAAGCACCCACTAAGAAGTCATACCCCATAGCTCCCACCAACTATCAGAAATAAAAATCCTATCAAAACAACAAGCAATCCTACCTTTAGGCTGGAACCAAGTGAAACTCCTACATAAAAGAGGGAGATCCCAAAGCTCCATCTGGGAAATGAACTTACTAAACTTAACACAAAGACAATACCCAGTCCTAAAGTCAGGAGAGTCACCACCAACCCTCTCGGAAAGTGTTAGAAAGCTATGCTTACATTCTTCATCATTCAGTTTGTAACTAACTTATGAGTTACTTCATTAACTGAACTCAATATTACAACTGATTGCATTTATAGTTACAATCTGATAACCTGCAATAGCAAGTCACAAGCTAGACAAATAATAACAACTGTAAGAACAAGTTTTGGTTCCGCATCTGGCCTTATGTTTTGATGATAACTCCACATGTTATTCTAGAGAACAATTCTATACTCTAATGTTTTTTGTCAAGTGTGTAGTTTGCTAAAATAGGTTCTGACTCTAAAGGAAAGGCGTGTGACGTCATCGGGCTTTGAACTCAACACTCTAGAAGAAAACATATGGTGTTTATAAATCCAAGTCAGGATTCTGGAATGCTTATAATACAACGGTTATAAAGAACGTTTGTACTAGAGTTTCTGATCATGATTTAGTAAGTAAGATTTTGAGGCCTTCTAAAGCTTTGCTTTTAAGGACCTACTTCTAAAGACTCTAAAGACAAGGTTTTACTGAACAAATTCTGAAGACATTATTTCTAAGGACCTAATTCTGAAGATTCTAAAGACAAGGTTCTGCTGAAAAAGTTCTGAAGATTCTGAAGACGTTGGAAACTTAGTTCTGAAGACTCAAGTTTTGATCCTTCTACAACACGCTTCATCAACATATATCAGAAGCCTCTGAAGAATAGAAGATAAAGATCAAAAATAGTTTGCATGAGATGATAAGTATAAAAGTACAAAGTACACTGAAAACTACCCTGCAAAGGCGACGCAAGGATAATCCTTTGATACAACATTGTCTAACATTTCCACAATGACCGTTGGGGATAAAACAGTTGGACTTCTATTTCCCATTCTACCTTCAAACGGGTCTATTTTCAGCTATAAAAGAAAGTCTTGAAGAATTGGAAATTTAGCAATCTGCTCTACAAAACTTACGCTGAAACGTTGCACTAATCTCTTTTGAGATATATTATATATAGTTTTGTAAATTAGAAAGGAACTTTTGTTCATATCTTGCTATTAACACTTTTGTGTTACTGTGCTTAAACTTTGTGTAATCTGCTTGATTAGAAGCATCCTTGTATACACACTTGTAATCAACAGTTGTTGATAACTCCTTGAGAGACTAGATTTCAATTGGAAGTCTCGAGAAGATAGAGACACTTGTTTATTAAGGTTTGCAACAAGATCAATTAGTCTTGTTGTAATTTCTACAATTCCTTGATATCATTTTTCCTCAAGTGACTAAGTGTTAGGCTGCATACTTGAGAGTGCTAAGGTGTTTTTCTAAACTTTTAGACGAATTGTTTGTAATCTTTCAAGATTAGTGGATTAAGTCCTTATTGAAGGCAAAATACCTTGGCGAGTGGACTGGAGTAACTTAGTTAACAGTGAACCAGGAAAAAAATACTTGTGTTTATTTATTTCTATTCACTTGTTAACTTTGGTGTAGAAAATCTAATAAGATCACATTCCGAGAAACCCAATTCAACCCCTCATTTCTTGTGTTTCTTGCACATTCAATTGGCATCAGAGCGCCTGGTTCTATGATTAATAGTTATCAAACACTTAACTGTGTCAGATAAAGATCCAGACAAGTTTTTAAAAACACCATGGTTTATCATTCACCATCTCATGCTGCTCCAGTTTCAAATGTTAAAGACAACTAAAAATGATAACATGTAAAAAAAATTGACTATTGGAAAGATAGACTAGAAAGTTTCTTTTTAGGTTATAATATTGATCTCTAGAATATGGTAGTTGATGGTTACGTATCTCCCACAAATGTCGCTGGATAGAAGTTTGAAAGAAGACTATGAATGGTCAGCAGAAAAAGGATTATAAGAATCACCTTAAAGCAAGAAATATTTTGTTGAATGCTATTTCTTATACTGAGTATGAGAAGATCACAAATAGAGACCCAGTCATATCTATAGTTGATTTTCTCATAATGACTCTTGAAGAAAATAATCAAGTTAAGGAGACCAAGGCTCTAACCTTGATTTAGAAATATGAAGTCTTCAAGATGGATGATGATGAAACATTTGAGACTATGTTATCAAGGTTTAAAACTTTGGTTGCAGGACTTAGTGTTGCGGTGAAAATCGGATAACAAGCTATTAATTAACTTGCATCATATTTCTTTTACAACCGACTTTGATTTATCCAAAGGAAAGGTTCAAGATCGTTAGAAAAACCTAAAGGGGGAAGATCTAAGGTTCGGGGGTTGGTTATACAAAGGGAAGGTATTAGCACCCTAAGTATCTGTAGTACTCTACAGGAACCTCTTGCTTTAATTTGTGTTATGTTATGTTTGCTAAAGGTTCTATGCTAAAGGTTGAAAAACCCTAGGGGTTAGTATCTAAGTATACTCGATAAAGCATCGCACTTTACGCCTACGTATCCTCGGGAATAGAATTAGAGTATGCGTAGTTCTACTTCTACTGAATTATTGACTATGGCCAATATTCAGAGGGGAAATGAGTACAAGCTCATTGTAGAGTTTAAGAACTCTCTAAGTCTAGTTGTAATGGACCTAAGTTGAAGTTTAGTCAGTAGGGAAAGTGATAAATTCATTATGATGAATATCACTAAGAGTTGAGGAACTCTCTCCTAGAGCTAGTTATGATTTCTATGGCTCTGATGAGGCCAAGAAACAAGGTTTCTTCCTAAGAGGTTACTTAGGTTAGGTGGGGGCTATGACTTTAAGAGTCAACGTATTTCACCTTCCTTTGGAATAGGGGAAAAACAGTTGATAATAACAGATAAAACATGATAAAATAGGACATTGATATAATAGATAAAACAACATAAGCATGAGCATGGCAATATGTTTATGACAAATATATGGATAAGATGAACATGATAAAAGAATACATCAAATATGCTTCAATCTTTAGGAAGACAAACATATAGGAATGATATATAAGAACAAATCAATATGCTTCAATCTTTATGAAGATAAACATAGAGAAGTGATATGAGAGATAATATTTAGAGCATGATAACATTCATATAGAGTCAAACATATGGCCAATCAACATGGATATATTATCTTAAAAATCAAACAAGTCAATTTTAATATAAGATCAACAAAGATGCTAACAAAATAAATAAATCAAGATGGATCATTAATTAACAACACAATTGCAATTAACAATTATAGCACACAAGATAATTAAAAAAACACAAGGGGATAATTAACATTTGGAGATTAACATTTAACCATATATTAGAAATACAAAGTTAAGACACAAATTAACAACCTAAATGGAAATAATAATTAATAACACAAATTTTAAAGTAAACAAGATGATTTGAAGTCTAAATAGGTTAGAGATAAATAAAAGAAACCTAATTATCATGATTATCTAACTAAAAAAAATAAAGGAAATAATTGTCTAAAAAAAAGAAATGGCACACATAGGGTTTGAACCCTTGCCCTTAACCTCAACAACCCAAAACACAGGCCAACCGTGCTGCATGCGTATAGTGAATAAAAGATACAAAGACCAATATATATGTGAAAACAGGCGAAAACAGACGAAAGGAAAAAAAAGGGTGGGCGAGGGGAATCGAACCCCCGTCCTCAGCATGAACAAATCCTTACAAACCTCCTCCTGGACCAGCGGTGCTACGCCCTCATCCGGTTATAATATAACTCATAAAATATATAAAGCAAAACGCTTATTAAATCCCTAAACAACCAAACTGTGCGCAGACCCTAACCAACACACCAGCATCAAATACGGCAACCACCATAACAACAATTTAACTATACGAATTGCTATGACATCAAGGAGACTTAAACATTCAAAGAAAATGAATCCAACATGCTAAAGAATCAAAGCAAGAAGAAAGGCCAACAATCAAAGCATGACAAAACTTAAACAAATGATGATAGATCAATTGACAAACCATTCACTAACATTAGACAGTCATATGTCAGAAAGATCAAACATAGGCAGGCATGGTGAGCACAAAGTTAAACTGGCAGCAGCAAAATAGAAAGACAAAAACAAATAGCAGGCAGCAGTAAAATTCCTTCAAGTATAACATGTAAGACACAACAACAGCTCATATAAATTAAACACGCATCAAGTGTAATGGCAACGCAAATTCACTTAGGCTCATGGTAATCTGAAGCAACAACCTTTATATATCCCAATCAAATGACAGTTTAGGCATTAACATCATACAAACAGTTATATATCATGTTGACACAAGGAAAGTTAAGCTACAACAACAAACACATGCATCTCACGATGAACAAAAGTTCTCAAGACTCACACATACGTGCTCCAAAACAGACTGTGATATAAGAAAGCATCATAAACAAGCTCATCATGTGATAACATTGAAACAAGCATATGACATAGGAATAGACAGTTAAAGCAGTGATTATGATAATGTACAAATATTTTCATGTCAATATACAGCAGAACTTGGATACTCACACGTACATCAACATGCTGACATAATGGATGTTCACATTTAGATGTAAAGCAGAGGTTAAGAACAGACATTGCAGCCATACCAAAATCAATGGTAACTTAAACAGCAAATCTACATACAGTCCTTAGGCATTTGTAAACAGATGCAGACAACAAAATGAAATATCAACAGAAGCAAGTAATCAAAGTGCAGGCGAACAAAATGTCATTTAGAGCAGTTATGGTTCAAAGGGCAATAAGTTCAAAAGATTAAAAGTACCTATGAATGCTAACATATCAGTCAAATAAGAAGATTCATGTGTCATGATACATTGTGGTTATCAAACAAGGCAGCAGTCATAACTACACAATAGATAGCATGTAAGGCATGGTAACAGTTCACAAATTAAACACAAAGTCATGACAAGGTTTGCATTTAATGACATGATGGTGGAAGACATAATTTCATGGCATTTTGGATACACAAAATTAACATGAAGCAAAGGTTCAAACAGAATTTGTACATACATAGTGACATCCAAATCAAATAACAGTTTAAGCATGAATATCACATATATAAAAAAAAGATCTTGATGGTCAAGGGCCAACACATGTATTCAAGGCAAAACAGGGCACAAGGCATAATAGTATGGCAAATAAGTTCACTCAAGTAATGTCATTTAGAACAAGCAGTGGTTAAACATGATACGACATTTATTCTCAAATATATTGACAAAAGTTGGCACACATACTTTGAGATGACTTTAAAGATTTAAAGCACACAAGAGACAACAAAGCATAAAACAAGCATTTTAACAGGTCCAAACATGTCAATTATTCAGATACTAACATTTAACAGTCAAGCAGCAAAAAGAACTATATTTAGGCATATCAAGCTAAACAAACACTTATGAACATAGTTCTTATGCAACATTCAATCAAGTATGTAATATGGCATGTAGATGACAGATAGGACATGTATGCAACAGCTGTAGAATAGACAAAGCAACATCAATCGTCCACAAGCATACTTCAACATTAATGTATAACACACCAAGAATCAATTACTAACTTCATCCATCAACACAAAAGCAAGCAAGCAAAGATCAAGTGTTTAATCATGCAATGGTTCATATGTAAAAATCAAAAACTCAGCAGGCACATAGATAGACATGCTCAAATAAAACCAAGCTCACATGAAAAGCAGTCCTATAAACTAAACATCAATCAAGATGACAAGTGAAGTAGGTATGACATGGTAAGTTGTGAAACATTTAGATATATGATAGCACAGACTCAAGGCAATGCAGAGCAAACATTAAGAAAGAAAATGCATATAGTTCTGTGATAGCAAGACATGAGGTACCAAGACAAATACTTCAAAAGGTTTAGCAACCAAAATCAGACACGGTTACATGGCAGAAAAGCACATATCATGTTTAAACATTTAAAAACTTGCACATAAATTGGAAACACCAAACTGACAGCATATGGCACATGGACAAAACCAGTTTAAATCATGGCAAGGCACATCTAACATAGATTCTAAGTTCACAAATTGGTCACAAATCACAATGACAACAAAATAAACATGGCATATTATATATCACAGCAGCAAGTAAACTTTCAGAGTGCATTTGGTTATTTAATTCTAACAAGGCAACATTTCGGATGTATCAGTTTTAAGCATGCAAACAGATAAACAAATCATGATAAAATGCACAAAATCCAATCAAATGATAAAGTACTTACAAGCACATGGTTAGAACATCAACAAACTCTCAAATTAGACATCAAGTCAAATACCAAGCATAAACAGTTATGTATTTTAGCAATTCAAAACACTTAAGCACATAGGTCAAGAAAACAAAGATCATGCCATGGACAAAAAGTTCATATCAGGATGTAGTTAAATATATGAATACCACAAGTAACCTCTGTGACAGAGTAGGCCAAAAATAGTTTCATGCTCACAAACACGACTCAACAAGCATCAACACCTAAATAAATCTTTGGATACAAAGCAAACCAATGATTTTAAGTACACAAACTGATCATACATTAGTGATGACAGAAAAAGAACAAGAATGACTTTTAATGAAAGCAAATTCCAATCTAGTATTACACACGAGCTAGCAATGGTAAATAGGTTCAACCACCATAAAACACATGAACATCTCAGAAGCAATTAATGAACTAAAAAAAATTCAAGAATCTCTCATCTCAAAATAACATCTAAGCATCATACATAAGTAAGTTAACCATTCCATCCATCTAAGTTTGACAGTACAACACAAAATGGAATCTTATATGCTTACCAATTAATGAACACAACCAAAGCATTATCATCATGGTGATATCTCAAGCATGATAACTTAAAACAAACAGCAACATACATGTCTAACTCAATATATCAGCAAAGCAAATAAAATTATCCTACTTCATGATATTAAGCCATGGACAGAAAGTATAGATTCAAATACACAATAGCACACTATAGATGAGTGAAAAACAATATAAAGCACATTATAACAGTTATGATTGAGATATGATATGATGACATGAATATTAAAAGGGAAAGTGTAGTTACCAAGTGGAGTAATGTCCACTGCACCTTCAAATGTGCTGAATGCTCTTCTTTCTGAACTAGCAAGAGAACTCCAAAACAGCTATTTTCCTCTCTTGCTCGTGGAACTCAAAAACTCAAAGACTTTTAGAATATTTTGTGAGAATTATTGGTGTCTTCAAAACTAAAACGAGCTCCTTTAAATAGGCAGAGTGTTGGGTTGATGAGAGACATATGGGCCGGGTCAAATCCTCAAGCAACTGGTGGGCATAAGCTGAATCACCTAGGGTTTGCGTTTGAATTTCAAATTTAGTCCAATTCTGGGAGAGGAATACGCTGCGACATTTCAGACGTGCAGGGTTAAACTCAATCACTTGGTGAATGAATTCAGAGCTCTCCCATTGATGTTGTTGAGAGGGGTACCAAATGGAGCAAAAGTTGGAGGTAGCGTGGGCAGGTTCACAGATGCAGCAGTCGTATGCTGGAAATGGTATGTCTCCTTTGCACCATTTTCTGCACCCTACAAAGACGAGCTCAAAGAGGAATGTGCTTGGAGATTCAAAATTGGAGAAGCGCGCCAACGCCTTGCAATTTGAATAGTTGGATTGGATTGCTACAAGCTAACCGAAATTCCTTCCTTGTCTACCATTCTTCAGCAAGAACGAAAGAAGGAGAAGGAATTGGTTTCCTTTGGCACTCTTGGATGCCACACGCCGTGCTCTCGTTGGTGGATATGAGAGTTGAAAAGTCAAACCCACAAACTTAATTTTCATTGGTCCAAAATGATGAAATGAGAAACCAATGTGGAATTCTTACCAAAATACATAGCATAGTTGTAAAAATAAATAAAAGAAAGAATACTACTATTTAAATTAAGAACTAAATTAAAGGAGCTAAAAGGATAATTAGCCTAATTAATTAGAATTTGACTTAAATGAAATTGATTTAAATTAAATGAAATTGAAACAACTCAAATAAAATAAAATAGGGCCAAATTGAAGTTAACCTAGTCACAGAGCAAATAAATGCTAAGATAAATATCAAATTAGAATAAGGCAAATAACAGGAAAAATGAGGGTAAAATTTGGGGTGCAACAGTTGCCCCTATTTAAATATCTTCACCTGATGACATGAGAGATGAAGATCCTCATGTAATCAAATGTGAAGGATATTTAAATACAGATAACCGAAAATTTTATCCTCAGATGTACACACATGCAATGCAACAAACATGGCGCCAAGAAGATGCAAGAGAATGCAGACTCAACAAGACACTAAAGGACAAACAGGAAGCAAGAGACCAGAGAGCTTCACCGGGGAAGGGCGAAGGTCAGTATCCATGAGAAACAACTCACCAGGGATACAAGCTAACCAACAAAAGAGACCCACTGGGGAGACTCCAAAGAAACCCTGGGGAAAAGGCCATAGACAATCTCCACTGGGGAAAGATCCGGGGAGATAGACTACTGGGGACAAAACAAAACCACACTCTTCCTGGACATGAAACCAGAAAGAAAAACCTGATCATTGGGGATCAATCTAAGAAGGATAGACAAACAAGCAAGGACTTCCTGGGGAACCTATACTGAAGAGTTCAAGATGGGGTCTTCACGAAAATCCAGGAAGACAGAGACTAACCCTGCGCACCAGATAGGAATCTTACAAGGTTAAATAAAAAGATATTCCCAGAATTTTAGCTTAAAGCAAATTTTAGGAAAGAAGCGAGATAAAGAGGTGTTAAATGTCCGACACGATTCGGGCAAGAACGGTTTTAAAACAAAAGACGATGCTTGACACGATTCAAGTAGCGTCCCTATTCGAGTTCGACACGATTCGAACAAGAACGGTTTTAAAACAAAGGGGGTCATTGTCCGACACGATTTGGACAAAGACTCTGTTCAGGTTTGACACGATTCAAACGAGAACGCAGAAGACAATGCTTGACACAATTCAAACAAAGTCCAAGTTCAAGTTTGACACGATTCAAACGAGAACACAGAAGACAATGCTTGACACGATTCAAACAAAGTCCAAGTTCAAGTTTGACACGGTTCAAACGAGAACACAGAAGACAATGCTTGACACGATTCAAACAAAGTCCAAATTCAAGTTTGACACGATTCAAACGAGAACATAGAAGACAATGCTTGACACGATTCAAACAAAGTCCAAGTTCAAGTTTGACATGATTCAAACGAGAACACAGAGGACAATGCTTGACACGATTCAAACAAAGTCCAAGTTCAAGTTTGACACGATTCAAACGAGAACACAGAAGACAATGCTTGGCACGATTCAAACAAAGTCCAAGTTCAAGTTTGACAAGATTCAAACGAGAACAGTTTTCCTAAACCTTTAAAGTTAAATTCCTTGGGGAACAGAAAAATATTTAGAGATTCTAATCTGGCGCGCAAAGGTTAAGACCAAATGAGCACGACATAAAGCAAACCGGGAATGTCTTTACTTCACTGGGGAAATAAAGACAGACGCCAACACAAGACCACAAGCAAAACAAACACAAGGAGCGAAGATGCTAGGGTATGATGCATATGCTTAGCTATATGCTAGAAACGACGCGAATGACGCAAAACAGGAAAGAAGAAAGGATAACATAAGCTAACACCCTGAAACCCAAACATCAAGGATAACCAGGACAAACTTCTTTCACTGGAGATGGCAGATCCATGCCAAAAGAAAACAGCACCGTTAATTCTTCATGTACCAACTTGATTCCAAAACGTCTTAATTCCAGAATAAAACTTAGTTTATCTTTGTGTTTTCTCAAAATATTGCAATATTTCCGTTTTCAAAAATCAAGTGAAAATGACTAAGCTTGCAAAAAAGGAAGGTAATAGTGTGTTAACACGAAAATGATTCAATAGCTGACATTCATTGAAAAATGGTGACTTGCCAAATAGCAGAGTCTCATGAAATATTACAAATGCAACAAAAATGGAAAATTTAACAAAGGGTACATTGTATTCAATGACCGATAACCCTAATGACTAAGGACTCCGGTTGTAGCAGAACTTGAGCTTCTCTGGGGATTCACAGAGGTGTCTTAGTCTTAAACATAATACTTCCGCACCGAATCAGCGTTCATAGGATGCGCAAGCTGTTCACCGTCCATAGTTGTAAGGAAAAGAGATCCTCCTGAAAACACTGTCTTGACTACGTATGGACCTTCATAATTAGGTGCCCACTTTCCACGGGCATCTCTTTGCGACGACAAGATCTTCTTAAGCACCAATTCGCCTACTCGGTATTCCTGAACGCGGACCTTCTTATCAAATGCTCTCTTCATCTTCTTCTGATACAACTGGCCATGACACAAAGCTGTCAGGCGTTTCTCGTCAATTAGATTCAATTGATCGCATCTCTCTTGAATCCACTCAGCTTCCTCAAGTTTTGTTTCTGTTAAAATCCTTAGAGAAGGTATCTCAACTTCTATAGGAAGGACAACATCCATCCCATATACCAACGAAAAAGGGGTTGCCCCTGTTGATGTTCTGACAGACATCCTATATCCATGTAGTGCATACAGAAACATCTCATGCCAATCCTTGTATGTTTCGACCATTTTCTGAAGGATTTTCTTGATATTCTTATTCGCAGCTTCGACCGCTCCATTCATCTTCAGACGATACGGTGAGGAGTTATGGTGCTCGATCTTGAAGTTATCACACAACTCCTTCATGGTTCTGTTATTCAAATTGGTTCCATTGTCAGTTATGATTTTGCTTGGAATCCCATAGCGACAAATGATATTGTTCTTAATGAAACGAGCAACTACTTGCTTAGTTACGTTTCCATAAGAGGCGGCTTCCACCCATTTGGTAAAGTAATCTATGGCCACCAGAATGAAGTGATTCCCATTAGACGCTTTAGGCTCAATTGCCCCAATCAAATCAATGCCCCACATGGAGAATGGCCAGGGCGAAGATAGTACATTCAATAGAGTAGGAGGAACATGCATTTTATCGGAATAAATCTGACATTTATGGCATTTCCTAGCATACTGGATGCAATCAGTCTCCATAGTCAACCAATAGTATCCAGCCCTCAAGATCTTCTTAACCATGGCATGCCCATTAGCATGGGTACCAAAAGCTCCTTCATGAATATCGTGGATCAACAAATCTGCTTCTCTCTTATCGACACATCTTAACAAAACCATATCATGATTCCTCTTGTACAGTACACCGTTGCTGATGAAGAACTTGGCTGACAGCCTTCGTAGAGTCTTCTTATCAAGAGCGGAGGCATTGGCCGAATATTCTTGATTCTTCGGGAAGTTCAAAATATCATGAAACCAAGGTTTGCTGTCTGATTCTTCTTCAATGACCTGGCAATAGGCCGGCTCAGTCCTTCTTCCAATACTGATCACTGGATCTTCATTGATAAATCTGACTTGCCACATTGAAGCCAGTGTCGCTAAAGCATCGGCCACGTGATTCTCTATACGTGGCACATGACAAAATGTTATCTCGTCAAAACACTTAATCAGCTCCAGAGCATATGCCTGATAAGGGATAAGCTTCTCATCTTTGGTCTCCCACTCGCCTCTGATCTGATAAATGACTAGAGCGGAGTCACCCATAACTTCGAGAAAACAGATTCCAAGATCAATTTCAGCTTCCAAACCCATAATGCATGCTTCATACTCAGCAATATTATTTGTACACCTAAAATCCAGCCTAGCTGTAAAAGGGGTGTAGCCACCTTCAAGATTAATTATGACAACACCCACTCCATGCCCCTTGCAATTGGACGAACCGTCGAACATCATCTTCCATCTATAATCAGCCCTGGGATCTTCTTCAGAACTTAGCTCTTCATCATCCTTTACTGCCATAATGTCCTCGTTAGGGAAGTCAAATTTGAATGGTTCATAGTCTTCAACTGGTCGATCAGCAAGATATTCTGAGAGGATACTTCCTTTAATGGCCTTTTGAGTGACATATTGAATGTCATATTTAGATAATAACATGTGCCAACGGGCAAGTCTGCCTGATTGAGCAGGTTTCTCAAAAATGTACTTTATCGGATCCATCTTGGAAATCAAAAGGGTGGTATGACAGATCAGGTACTGCCTCAAGCGTTTGGCGGCCCAAGCCAAAGCACAACAAGTCTTTTCCAGTAGTGAGTAACGACTTTCACTATCTGTGAACTTCTTACTGAGATAATAAATCGCATGCTATTTCCGGCCAGTCTCGTCATGCTGTCCCAAGACACAGCCCATGGACTCTTCCAAAACTGTCAAGTACATAATGAGAGGTCTTCCGGATACCGGAGGAATTAGAACAAGAGGTTCTTGGAGATAACTTTTGAGTTTCTCAAAAGCTTGTTGACAGTCAGCATTCCACTCTACTGGCTGATTCTTACGGAGCAATTTGAAGATTGGTGAACATATTGGAGTCATGTTGGAGATGAAACGAGAGATGTAATTCAAACGGCCCAAAAATCCCCTGACTTGAGACTTAGTTTGCGGAGCTGGCATTTCTTGAATTGCTCGCACTTTATCTGGATCTACTTCAATACCCTTCTAGCTGACAATGAAACCTAATAATTTCCCAGATCTGACCCCAAAGGTACACTTTGCAGGGTTCAGCCTCAACTGATACTTCCGAAGTCTCTTGAACAGTTTCAGCAAGTGATCTACATGCTCCTCTTCATTCTGAGATTTGGCTATCATATCATCCACATACACCTCTATCTCTTTGTGGATCATATCGTGAAACAAAGTCACCATGGCCCTTTGGTACGTTTCCCCTGCGTTCTTCAGTCCAAAAGGCATAACCTTATAGCAATAAGTGCCCCACAGGGTAATGAAAGTGGTCTTATCCATATCAGCTGGATCCATTTTAATCTGATTGTAGCCTGAGAAACCATCCATAAATGAGAACATGGCGAAACGGGCAGTGTTGTCCACTAGCGTGTCAATATGTGGTAGAGGGAAATCATCCTTGGGACTAGCTTTGTTGAGATCCCTGTAGTCCACACACATTCGCACCTTTCCATTCTTCTTCATAACAGGAACAATATTAGCTACCCATTCTGGGTACTTGGAGACTGCTAAAAATCCGGCATCCAATTGCCTCTTAACTTCATCTCGGATTTTGAGGGCCATATCAGGATGACTTCTACGAAGCTTTTGTTTTACCGGAGGGCACTCGGGCTTGAGCGGTAATTTATGAACCACAATATCTGTATCTAAACCGGGCATATCTTGGTAGGACCAAGCAAACACATCCACATACTCTTTAAGTAGCGAAATCAACTGCTGTCTAATTTCTGGTTTCAAAGATGCCCCAATCTTAACTTCTTTCTTCTCTTCCTCAGAACCAAGATTGATGACATCCACCTGCTCTTCATGTGGCTGGAGATCTGTATACTGGTAATCACACATGTCCGCCAGCTCTTTGGGTACCTCAAAATTCTCCTCCTCTTCAGCTTGATAGACAGGGGAGTCAAAGTCAATGGTAATAGCAGGGTCATTAAATACAATGGGTTTATGATTCATTCTGCATAATAGAATGATTTGTATTACTAAAGTGTACAACAATTCACAAACATGCAAGATGAAGATGTTTTGTTTGAAAAGATTTCCATTTTTAGAAACAGAATGCAGTAAAGTGAAGACAGCGAAAATTGCAAAAAAGTCATTTCATTGATTAATATTGAAAACGGAGGCCCATACAAAATAATCCACTAGCTTTGGTCAAGACTAGGGAAATGAAAACAACAAATCAAAACAAGTTACTCTGGTTCCGGGTACACAGTTGGGATCTCTATAGCCTCCCAATTGCTCAAAGCACCCTCTTGGCGAAAAACCAGATGATCAATGTCTTCTTCCTCCTCAGCGCTCCCAATGATTGCGTGGACCTGATGTCCACCTTTGACAAATATCTCCTGCACAGTCTTCGTCTTCGTCCTTCTTCTCCTTCTCGAAGCAGCCTCATTTTCTGGAGTTGGTCTGTAACCCAACCCCTGGTGTCGGTCCCTCTTCTCAATCTCGATAACCTCACCCCATCCTGCGGGCACGCCTTCCTGAAGAGCAGACTGGATACTCTTATACGAAGCAAAAGATGGATACTCTGGTACTACTGGCTTCTCATTGTCGATCATAACTGCATTAGCTATTTCCAAAGCTTGGAAAGAAGTCTCCAATGCGTCTTCGTCAGCCTCAATGTAGCGAAATGAGGACAGGTTACTGACCATCAAATCTTCCTCACCATGTATGATTACTAACTTTTCACCGGCCACGAACTTCATCTTCTGATGTAAGGTAGAGGTTACAACACCTGCTTCGTGGATCCAAGGTCTTCCAAGCAAACAGCTATAGGCGGGATTAATATCTAGGATTTGAAACAGAATATTGAATTCCTGGGGTCCAATCAAAACTGGGAGCTCAATTTCCCCCATAACAGATCTTCGCGAACCATCAAAAGCTTTGACAATCAACGATGTGGGTCTCATGACTCCTCCTTTGTACGCCAATTTGTCAAGAGTTCTTTTCGGTAAAACGTTCAGAGAAGACCCTGTATCTACGAGGACTCTGGCCAACGTATCCTCCTGACATGTCATGGATATGTGCAGAGCAAGATTGTGCTTTCGGCCTACTTGGGTTAACCCTTCCTCGCTGAAACTGAGTGTATTGCAAGCGGTAATGTTAGCAATAATGTGATCAAACTGCCCAGTGGTGATATCTTGAGTTACATGGGCATGAGCCAAAACCTTCTATAGTGCTGCTCGGTGAGCCGGTGAATTAATCAATAGAGACAAAACAGAAATCTTTGACAGGGTTTGATGGAGCTGATCCACAATTCTATAGTCACTTCTTTTTATTATTCTAAGGAACTCTTCATCGTCCTCTTTGGAGATTACTTTTTTTCCTTTATCGTTGGTAGGTACATGACTAACACCTTCTTTTCTGGACATTTCCATGTTCACAGAGGGACAAATCCTTCCACTTCTCATCATTCTCCCTGTTCCTACTATGTTAGACACGTTCTTCTCATCAGCCCCCACCTCCTTCCTTGGGACCGGTTCTTCTATTACGACCCCCACCTCTTTCCTTGGGATCATTTCTTCTTTCTTTCTTTCACCTGTGATATCTTCATAAATCCAGGGCACTGCTTTGGTTCCTCTGAACCTGAATGGAACTGGTTTTGGGAAGTTATTTTTCCTAGCACGATTAACAGGAGCAGCAGCTTCAGGCCTATTAAATCTCGGAACTGATTGTTTAAAAACAGGACTCACAGTATTTGCCCCTGGATTATTGAACACAGGAACTACTGATGGGTACTCTTCTTCAATAAACAACTGTACTTGTTTTGGCAAGTTGAATACTGGCTCAATCACCGCTATTCTGTTTTCCTTCCTGAAAACCTGTCAGAAACCTTCATTAATCAAGCACTGAATATCACCTTGTACCAACGAACATCCTTCACTAACACCATCACACTCTTCACAAACATCATGGCAAGCTTCGACCAGACCGGCACTGAACAGCTTGGCATGAAACAATTTCAAGGGTGTTTTAATCTGTGCTGCATCTGAGATTAATACCTCGTCATTCTCATCTTCAATAGCATTAGCTGACCCATGGTTTGGCAAAGGGTTGCTTTTCACATTTGGTTGGCTATTGACGAAAGACAGAACATTCTTCTCTATCAGGCCTTTCACTAGATTCTTCAATGCCAAACATCCTTCTAAGTCATGACCTACCCCTCCTTGATGGAAGGCACAGGTTGCATTAGGGTTGTAAAACTGCATAGACTTTTCAGAGGGTGGCCCCAATGGCCTAGTAACAATTAACCCTTGCTCCACCAACGAAGGATATAATGCTGTGTATGTCATTGGTATGGGTGGAAAATTTGGTGTCGCTGCCTGTTTTCTTGGCGGGGTATTTTGTTGTGGCGCTGGCCGCCGCTGTTGGTAATTCTGGTTCTGATTCCTTGGCCACTGCTGTTGACTTTGTGGTTGGGAAACAGAAGCCTGTGGCATTGCTGGATGATTAAAGGTGGGCATAACAGATGCCACGTATGGTTGTTGTGGGATTTGCATAGCATAAACCGGCTGTTGGGGAAAACTGGGACCTGGCTGTGGTTGGAAAAGAGCTCGCTTCCAACGAGGACTCTGCTTCTTCCCTGTCATGATAGCGTTAGTCTCGCCCTCTTTCTTCTTATGAAAATTGCCTGGAGACTTTTTGACACTGGTACTAGTAGCACTGTTAGGTGAACTGGCCACCTTTCCACTTTTCAGTCCTGCCTCCACTTTCATACCAATTGCAACGATGTCAGAGAAATTGGCGCCGGTGTTGCTAATCATTTTCTCATAGAATTCAGGTTTCACAGTGTCTACAAACCAATCGGCTAGCTCCTTCTCGGTTAACGGCGGTTCAACCTGTGATGTAGTCTCTCTCCACCTCTGAGCGTATTCTTTGAATGACTCAGTGTTTTTCTGAGTCATGGTCAAGAGTTGCCTATGATCAGGTGCTAGATCCAGGTTATACTTATAGTGCTTTATAAAGACATCCATAACATCTTGAAAGCACTTAATCTGAGACTAATCTAGACTTAAATACCATTTTGCGGCAGCGCCCTTCAGGCTGTCCTGGAAACAATGGATCATCAACTTATCATTATCCATATATGCCGCCATTCTTCGGAGATACATGACCAAGTGTGCCTTAGGACACATAGCGCCAGAGTACAATTCGAAGCTTGGTAATTTGAACTTTGGTGGAATTACTAAGTCAGTGACCAAACACATATCCCTTAAGTCAGAGCTGAAGACATTATCTCCCTCCATGGCCTTTAGCTTTCTCTGCATAATCTCTATACTGGCCCTCAATTTCTCATTGCTGTCATCTCCTTCCATGGATACGTTATCATTAATAAGATGATGCTGATTCTGGAAGACGAGCTGAAACTGGGTCTGAATCACAGGTGGAGTATAAGTTGGGATAGCTTGTAGGTTTTCACCAATCAAAGGTGCAGCTTGTTGGGTTGACTGAGGAGCTGTGGCTCGTATAAACTCAAACGGTATCCCTAAAGTAGTGTCCACAGCAGGTATGACTGGCGGCTCAACAGTTGTAGTGACGATTTCTGAGACTACAGTAGCTTGAGTATCCATTTTTGCTCGTATAACATGCAAAACTTCCATAATCTGTCCCATGCCTACTCTTAACTCATTGAGCTCTTCGTTGACTTGATCCAGATTCTCATAATTATCAGACATCTTTCCTCTTTAAGCCTGGTCCAGATGTTGCGACAAATGTAGAGATCAGGGTGATGGTTCTGAAGAAGACAAAACGGCGATGAGACACAGAAGAATGCGCGTGCGTATGCAAAGATGCAAATGAGGTGCAAATGCAAATGCAAGCTAAACTATCAAGAAACCAAAGACATCTTGCAAATAATATAGAGAATAGATCCTTGATAAAACAACTTCTTCATTAAGAGTTTGGCAAACATTACATCTGGAGCAGGGTATTCTCATACTCCAAGTACATAAGTAGAGGTACAACAAAATGAAAAGATACAATAACAACACAAAGGTCAACAACAATACTTAGAAATTGAATCCGCCGGTTGACGATCCTTCTCCATTAATTACCCTCATTATCTTGATGATGCGCTCCTTGGTTTCTTTCTTGGCGAGAACCAGCTCTCCCAATTCCTCCATCATCCTCTGCTTTGTTTTAGTAGGGGACTCGTGGCGGGGACGTGGTTTCATCATTACTTGGGTTATGCTACGAGACCATTGCAAATGAGGCTCTGTGACCGGGCATTCAGACCTCCACAACTCTCTGTTGATATGGCGCCAAGTGCGACTCAAGCACATCTTCATCTCGAATCCTTCCTTCTCGTCATAAAACATCATCTGCATGTCTTCATTATCTGGGATTCCTTCCTTCAAATGACCCAGCTGACGGCGAGCGAGGACGGGGTTGTAATTGATACAACCATTCCTTCCCATGAGAGGTACATTGGGACAGTCCCCACAGCTAACGATTATGGTGATTCCCTCGTCCGTTGAATCATACCATTCAATGTCGGTATGCTTCAGTTCCATCAACTTCTTAGACCACACCTTGCAGTCTTCAATCTCCCAGAAAGTTGGGGTCTTCGGCAAATAAGAAACAAACCACTTGTAGAAGAGGGCCACACAGCAAACAATCAGCCCACTGCCTCTCATATACCTGGTCTGAATGGAATGGTAAACATCAGCCAAGAGTGTCGGGACTGGATTATTGACTGCAAACAGCTGAATGGCTTGGGTGTCGACAAAATCCTTGGCGTTTGGGAACAGGAACAAACCATATATCATCAATGCTAAAGTTGATTCAAACAAAACTTCATTTCCCCTGTTCTTAAAGTACAGAGCTTTCTCCATCAAGAACTGTGCTGGCAACCTACGCTTTCCTCCCTTATTGGTCAAATTGGCTTGGACATCAGATAGCCTGATTCTGGTTAGTCTAGCTATGTCCCTGGCAGAAGGTGTTTCTTCAATTCTGGAAAAAACAGGGGCATCTCTAATTGGGATCCCTATCATGGCTGAAAACTCTTCCAAGGTTGGTACTAACTGGAATTCAGGGAACAAGAAACAGCGGTACGCTGGGTGATACAGCTGGACCAACACTTCAAGTGGTCCCACGGTTACTGGTGTCTTCATCAGCGGTATGACACACCCATATCTATCAGCAAAGGCTGACTGGTCTTCAATCATTTCTCCCAACCGTAGCAGACGATCCACCTCTGGCAACTCAAAGCAGTAAGGCCAAACTCTTTTTCCTGCGGCATCCATTTCTACAAAATCTGCAAGACAAGATTAGTAACTTGATAGTTTAGCAGGGATGTATAATGCAATGCAAAGTTTCATGGAATTCAGACATTTGCAAAATATCGAGGGATATCAAAAGACCTCATTTCATTAAAATAAAAGTGAATTACAACAATTGATACAACTTTCAAAAAGCCCTAAACATAAGCTAAATAAAAGCTAGAAAGTCCTAAGGAAATTCTCCTAGAAGTCTTGCGTTGAGTCTTCTGATTTCCTTCTCCACCTGGTCTCTTTCTGTGACGAGGTTGTCAAGAATGGATTTCCAAGCGGGTGGTTGAGTGTTTGAGGGACTTGGATCTTCTTGGGCTTTTCTCTTCTTACAGGAGATTAGCTCTTCATTCTTGATCTGCAGCTGCTTCCAGGCTTTTTCTGACCTCCGGGCTTGTCTCAGATAAATCTCCAATTCTTCTTCTCTTGGTGTGAAGTATAACACAGGCTCCTTCTTCAAAGCGATTGGTTCTTGTCTTTTATAGGGCATTTTCAACTCTATATCTCTTCTTCTAACCCATTGGAGGTAGGGCTCCAAGGACACACAGTTAGGTCTTCCTAAAGAGCTTCTCCCTTTTTTGAATTTGCTATCCCAAGCCTTTAAGATTATTTCCTTCTGTTCTTCGTTCTTGTCATATGTTTCAAAGTAGATACTTTCCACATGAGCACTGAGGGGTTTGTCTTCCAGAGGGTACCCTAATTGGCGTCGTGCCAACACAGGGTTGTAACTGATACCTCCTTTGATGCCAAGCAAAGGCACGTTACCAAAGTCTCCACAGCTATCTATAATCAAGATCCCATCATACACCCTATTATACCAATCAATATCTGCGTGGGAGAGTGCCATGACTTTCTGAGACCACCATCCTTTCTTGGAATCCCAGAATGCGGCTTTCTTTGGTAAGTGGGAAACAAACCATCTATATAATATGGAGACACAGCAAATGATCTATCCATTTTTATGAGCATTTCTTGTATGGACTGAGTGATAGGCTTCGGCAAGTAAGGTAGGTACTGGGTTCTGCTTTAAGAAAATCTTGATTGCATTTAAGTCTACAAAGTTATCAATGTTCGGGAACAAGAAGAGTCCATAGATGAGCAAGGCAACTACAGCTTCAAAGGCATCTCTATTGGAACTCTTAGCAAAGTATCTGGCTTTTTCAATCAAAAATTTGGCAGTTAACCCCAAGATTCCCCCCTTAGAAGTCAAATTGCTCTTGATGTCAACCACCTCTAGATAAGTCTTCTCTGCTATCTCTTCCTCTTTTGGGTCCTTCTCAAAGATGGGAAACGGGGACTCATCCTTGATAGGCAAACCAACTATCTGAGAGTATTCTTCAAGGGTAGGTAAGAGCTAATAGTCAGGGAATGTGAAGCAGTGATACCTTGGATCATAAAACTGAAGTAGAGTTGAAAGAAGTCCTTCATCAATAGTCTTCCTTAGCAAGACCCACAACTTTCCATATCTGCTTAGGAATCCCTCAGGGTCTGTTAACGAATCTCCCAACTTCCTTAGGTCATCCAATTTGGGACTTTTGAAAGTGTATTTGATAGTGTTTCTTCTTGTGATATCCATGATATCTCTCTGATACAAGAAAAGAGGTCTGAGTTCCATGAAACAAATGCAACATGAATGCTTATGCTATATGGATACAACAAACACACATAGGACACAAACACACGAAGGCAAAAGAGGAAAAGGTTAAGCATGGAGCCAAAGGTTCGCCCTTCCCATTGGTGTGCTCTATTGGTTTTCACCTGCCAAACAAGGTTCTAAAAAGTTCCCAGAGTCTACAATCCATCTTTCGGATTTTAAAGATTTCCCAGATAACTTGATAGTCGATAAAATTCTCAAGAGGATCTCGTCTGAGTGTAGTGTCGCGTGACAACCAAGTCAGAAATAGACTCCATCATGGTCACCGCACTACATCTGAAAGGCTTAAGTTGGGTTTGGTAACTACGGTTCTCAGTATCCCGGGTACCCAGGTCGAGAGTAGCAAGCTTTCACGAACGAATTCGTTCAACATAGCTAGACTCGAGAGGGCCTCAACTGAGTGATGGTGTTTATCAATTCGACCTTTCAGGATTCGACTCCCTCAAAGCTTCCTTGAATACCATCGATCTATAATAAGTGTACACTCAAATCTGGGTATAGGATTTATCTCACTCAAAGATATCAACCCAAATCAAACAGGATAAGCAAAACATAAAACAGATATGACAGGTGAGCATACAAGCAATCATACAAGTAGATAAGCAAACATGAATAACATAAAGCAAAATAGGCTTAACCCTCTTAGGAAAGGACCAGCAATAGGTCTTACTTTCCCCAGTGAAGTCGCCATTTCTGTTGCGGTGAAAATCGGATAACAAGCTATTAATTAACTTGCATCATATTTCTTTTACAACCGACTTTGATTTATCCAAAGGAAAGGTTCAAGATCGTTATAAAAACCTAAAGGGGGAAGATCTAAGGTTCGGGGGTTGGTTATACAAAGGGAAGGTATTAGCACCCTAAGTATCTGTAGTACTCTACAGGAACCTCTTGCTTTAATTTGTGTTATGTTATGTTTGCTAAAGGTTCTATGCTAAAGGTTGAAAAACCCTAGGGGTTAGTATCTAAGTATACTCGATAAAGCATCGCACTTTACGCCTACGTATCCTCAGGAATAGAATCAGAGTATGCGTAGTTCTACTTCTACTGAATTATGGACTATGGCCAATATTCATAGGGGAAATGAGTACAAGTTCATTGTAGAGTTTAAGAACTCTCTAAGTCTAGTTGTAATGGACCTAAGTTGAAGTTTAGTCAGTAGGGAAAGTGATAAATTCATTATGATGAATATCACTAAGAGTTTAGGAACTCTCTCCTAGAGCTAGTTATGATTTCTATGGCTCTGATGAAGCCAAGAAACAAGGTTTCTTCCTAAGAGGTTACTTAGGTTAGGTGGGGGCTATGACTTTAAGAGTCAACGTATTTCACCTTCCTTTGGAATAGGGGAAAAATAGTTGATAATAACAGATAAAACATGATAAAATAGGACATTGATATAATAGATAAAACAACATAAGCATGAGGATGGCAATATGTTTATGACAAATATATGGATAAGATGAACATGATAAAAGAATACATCAAATATGCTTCAATCTTTAGGAAGACAAACATATAGGAATGATATATAAGAACAAATCAATATGCTTCAATCTTTATGAAGACAAACATAGAGAAGTGATATGAGAGATAATATTTAGAGCATGATAACATTCATATAGAGTCAAACATATGGCCAATCAACATGGATATATTATCTTAAAAATCAAACAAGTCAATTTTAATATAAGATCAACAAAGATGCTAACAAAATAAATAAATCAAGATGGATCATTAATTAACAACACAATTGCAATTAACAATTATAGCACACAAGATAATTAAAAAAACACAAGGGGATAATTAACATTTGGAGATTAACATTTAACCATATATTAGAAATACAAAGTTAAGACACAAATTAACAACCTAATTGTAAATAATAATTAATAACACAAATTTTAAAGTAAACAAGATTATTTGAAGTCTAAATAGGTTAGAGATAAATAAAAGAAACCTAATTATCATGATTATCTAACTACAAAAAATAAAGGAAATAATTGTCTAAAAAAAAGAAATGGCACACATAGGGTTTGAACCCTTGCCCTTAACCTCAACAACCCAAAACACAGGCCAACCGTGCTGCATGCGTATAGTGAATAAAAGATACAAAGACCAATATATATGTGAAAACAGGCGAAAACAGACGAAAGGAAAAAAAAGAGTGGGCGAGGAGAATCGAACCCCCGTCCTCAGCATGAACAAATCCTTACAAACCTCCTCCTGGACCAGCGGTGCTACGCCCTCATCCGGTTATAATATAACTCATAAAATATATAAAGCAAAACGCTTATTAAATCCCTAAATAACCAAACCGTGCGCAGACCCTAACCAACACACCAGCATCAAATACAGCAACCACCATAACAACAATTTAACTATACGAATTGCTATGACATCAAGGAGACTTAAACATTCAAAGAAAATGAATCCAACATGCTAAAGAATCAAAGCAAGAAGAAAGGCCAACAATCAAAGCATGACAAAACTTAAACAAATTATGATAGATCAATTGACAAACCATTCACTAACATTAGACAGTCATATGTCAGAAAGATCAAACATAGGCAGGCTTGGTGAGCACAAAGTTAAACTGGCAGCAGCAAAATAGAAAGACAAAAACAAATAGCAGGCAGCAGTAAAATTCCTTCAAGTATAACATGTAAGACACAACAACAGCTCATATAAATTAAACACGCATCAAGTGTAATGGCAACGCAAATTCACTTAGGCTCATGGTAATGTAAAGCAACAACCTTTATATATCCCAATCAAATGACAGTTTAGGCATTAACATCATACAAACAATTATATATCATGTTGACACAAGGAAAGTTAAGCTACAACAACAAACACATGCATCTCACGATGAACAAAAGTTCTCAAGACTCACACATACGTGCTCCAAAACAGACTGTGATATAAGAAAGCATCATAAACAAGCTCATCATGTGATAACATTGAAACAAGCATATGACATAGGAATAGACAGTTAAAGCAGTGATTATGATAATGTACAGATATTTTCATGTCAATATACAGCAGAACTTAGATACTCACACGTACATCAACATGCTGACAGAATGGATGTTCACATTTAGATGTAAAGCAGAGGTTAAGAACAGACATTGCAGCCATACCAAAATCAGTGGTAACTTAAACAGCAAATCTACATACAGGCCTTAGGCATTTGTAAACAGATGCAGACAACAAAATGAAATATCAACAGAAGCAAGTAATCAAAGTGCAGGCGAACAAAATGTCATTTAGAGCAGTTATGGTTCAAAGGGCAATAAGTTCAAAAGATTAAAAGTACCTATGAATGTTAACATATCAGTCAAATAAGAAGATTCATGTGTCATGATACATTGTGGTTATCAAACAAGGCAGCAGTCATAACTACACAATAGATAGCATGTAAGGCATGGTAACAGTTCACAAATTAAACACAAAGTCAAGACAAGGTTTGCATTTAATGACATGATGGTGGAAGACATAATTTCATGGCATTTTGGATACACAAAATTAACATGAAGCAAAGGTTCAAACAGAATTTGTACATACATAGTGACATCCAAATCAAATAACCGTTTAAGCATGAATATCACATATATAAAAAAAACATCTTGATGGTCAAGGGCCAACACATGTATTCAAGGCAAAACAGGGCACAAGGCATGATAGTATGGCAAATAAGTTCACTCAAGTAATGTCATTTAGAACAAGCAGTGGTTAAACATGATACGACATTTATTCTCAAATATATTGACAAAAGTTGGCACACATGCTTTGAGATGACTTTAAAGATTTAAAGCACACAAGAGACAGCAAAGCATAAAACAAGCATTTTAACAGGTCCAAACATGTCAATCATTCAGATACTAACATTTAACAGTCAAGCAGCAAAAAGAACTATATTTAGGCATATCAAGCTAAACAAACACTTATGAACATAGTTCTTATGCAACATTCAATCAAGTATGTAATATGGCATGTAGATGACAGATAGGACATGTATGCAACAGCTATAGAACAGACAAAGCAACATCAATCGTCCATAAGCATACTTCAACATTAATGTATAACACACCAAGAATCAATTACTAACTTCATCCATCAACACAAAAGCAAGCAAGCAAAGATCAAGTGTTTAATCATGCAATGGTTCATATGTAAAAATCAAAAACTCAGCAGGCACATAGATAGACATGCTCAAATAAAATCAAGCTCACATGAAAAGCAGTCCTATAAACTAAACATCAATCAAGATGACAAGTGAAGTAGGTATGACATGGTAAGTTGTGAAACATTTAGATATATGATAGCACAGACTCAAGGCAATGCAGAGCAAACATTAAGAAAGAAAATGCATATAGTTCTGTGATAGCAAGACATGAGGTACCAAGACAAATACTTCAAAAGGTTTAGCAACCAAAATCAGACACGGTTACATGGCAGAAAAGCACATATCATGTTTAAACATTTAAAAACTTGCACATAAATTGGAAACACCAAACTGACAGCATATGGCACATGGACAAAACCAGTTTAAATCATGGCAAGGCACATCTAACATAGATTCTAAGTTCACAAATTGGTCACAAATCACAATGACAACAAAATAAACATGGCATATTATATATCACAGCAGCAAGTAAACTTTCAGAGTGCATTTGGTTATTTAATTCTAACAAGGCAACATTTCGGATGTATCAGTTTTAAGCATGCAAACAGATAAACAAATCATGATAAAATGCACAAAATCCAATCAAATGATAAAGTACTTACAAGCACATGGTTAGAACATCAACAAACTCTCAAATTAGACATCAAGTCAAATACCAAGCATAAACAGTTATGTATTTTAGCAATTCAAAACACTTAAGCATATAGGTCAAGAAAACAAAGATCATGCCATGGACAAAAAGTTCATATCAGGATGTAGTTAAATATATGAATACCACAAGTAACCTCTGTGACTGAGTAGGCCAAAAATAGTTTCATGCTCACAAACACGACTCAACAAGCATCAACACCTAAATAAATCTTTGTATACAAAGCAAACCAATGATTTTAAGTACACAAACTGATCATACATTAGTGATGACAGAAAAAGAACAAGAATGACTTTTAATGAAAGCAAATTCCAATCTAGTATTACACAAGAGCTAGCAATGGTAAATAGGTTCAACCACCATAAAACACATGAACATCTCAAAAGCAATTAATGAACTAAAAAAAATTCAAGAATCTCTCATCTCAAAATAACATCTAAGCATCATACATAAGTAAGTTAACCATTCCATCCATCTAAGTTTGACAGTACACACAAAATGGAATCTTATATGCTTACCAATTAATGAACACAACCAAAGCATTATCATCATGGTGATATCTCAAGCATGATAACTTAAAACAAACAGCAACATACATGTCTAACTCAATATATCAGCAAAGCAAATAAAATTATCCTACTTCATGATATTAAGCCATGGACAGAAAGTATAGATTCAAATACACAATAGCACACTATAGATGAGTGAAAAACAATATAAAGCACATTATAACAGTTATGATTGAGATATGATATGATGACATGAATATTAAAAGGGAAAGTGTAGTTACCAAGTGGAGTAATGTCCACTGCACCTTCAAATGTGCTGAATGCTCTTCTTTCTGAACTAGCAAGAGAACTCCAAAACAGCTCTTTTCCTCTCTTGCTCGTGGAACTCAAAAACTCAAAGACTTTTAGAATATTTTGTGAGAATTGTTGGTGTCTTCAAAACTAAAACGAGCTCCTTTAAATAGGCAGAGTGTTGGGTTGATGAGAGACATATGGGCCGGGTCAAATCCTCAAGCAACTGGTGGGCATAAGCTGAATCACCTAGGGTTTTCGTTTGAATTTCAAATTTAGTCCAATTCTGGGAGAGGAATACGCTGCGACATTTCAGACGTGCAGGGTTAAACTCAATCACTTGGTGAATGAATTCAGAGCTCTCCCATTGATGCTGTTGAGAGGGGTACCAAATGGTGCAAAAGTTGGAGGTAGCGTGGGCAGGTTCGCAGATGCAGCAGTCGTATGCTGGAAATGGTATGTCTCCTCTGTACCATTTTCTGCACCCTACAAAGATGAGCTCAAAGAGGAATGTGCTTGGAGATTCGAAATTGGAGAAACGCGCCAACGCCTTGCAATTTGAATAGTTGGATTGGATTGCTACAAGCTAACCGAAATTCCTTCCTTGTCTACCATTCTTCAGCAAGAACGAAAGAAGGAGAAGGAATTGGTTTCCTTTGGCACTCTTGGATGCCACACGTCGTGCTCTCGTTGGTGGATAGGAGAGTTGAAAAGTCAAACCCACAAACTTAATTTTCATTGGTCCAAAATGATGAAATGAGAAACCAACGTGGAATTCTTACCAAAATACATAGCATAGTTGTAAAAATAAATAAAAGAAAGAATACTACTATTTAAATTAAGAACTAAATTAAAGGAGCTAAAAGGATAATTAGCCTAATTAATTAGAATTTGACTTAAATGAAATTGATTTAAATTAAATGAAATTGAAACAACTCAAATAAAATAAAATAGGGCCAAATTGAAGTTAACCTAGTCACAGAGCAAATAAATGCTAAGATAAATATCAAATTAGAATAAGGCAAATAACAGGAAAAATGAGGGTAAAATTTGGGGTGCAACACTTAGGGTTCTGAACAAAGATTACTCAATGTCAGATCATGTGAAGAAAATCATCAGAAGTTTTCCATTCAAATGGAAGCCTATGATAACTGCTCTCAAGCTTGCAAAAGATCTAAACAACACTTCTCTAGAGGAACTGATGAGTTCTTTGAGAAGTCATGAGATTGAGCTAGAACAAGAGGAACCTCAGAAGAGAGGCAAATTTGTTACACTAAAATCTGACAGAAAATTTGAGAAAATCAGAGCTCTTCTAGCTGAAGAGATTAAGAATTCAGAAGAAGATTCTGATGAAGACGCGTTGTCGCTACTGTTTAGAAAAGTTAATCGTCTCTGGAAGAAGAATCATAGCAACAGATTCAAAGAGGCTAGAAGGATTGATGGTAGCTTCGAGTTTACTTCTGGTGGCAAAAAAGTCACCTGCTATGAGTGTAATGAGCCAGAGCATCTCAAGAATAAGTGCCCTAACCACAAAAAGGACAAGCCTAAAACAATGGGCTAATAGAATCATGGGTTGATTGTGATTCCTCTGAAGATGAATCAAAAGAAGAGCAAGCTAACGTAGCGTTGATGGCTATTGTTAAAATTTCTGAAGAGAAAATCCCTCCAAAATATGAAGTAGATTCTGATTCAGACACAGAAGAGAAAGTGAAGAAAGCATATGTTCCAAAGCCTGGAACTTAAAGATTCTAGGAACGTAGGTTTCGGAGGAAACCATAAAGGAAGAATCAAAGGATCTGGAATAGTTGGTAATCGATCTCTTCCTTCTATATCTAATGTACTTTATGTTGAGGGTTTAATGCATAACTTGTTATCCATAAGTTAATTAAATGATAATGGTTATGACATTATCTTTAATCAAAAAACGTGTAAGGTTGTTAGTCAGAAAGATGGCACAGTTCTCTTCACTGGAAAGAGGAAAAAGAACACTTACAAGATAAAGCTTTTTGATCTTAAAAACGATGATGTTAAATGCTTAATGTCTGTAAACAAAGCGCAGTGTGTTAGAACAAGATTTGTTCATGACATATTCTCTTTTAGTTTTGATGATAACAAAAGTATGGAAAGAACAACGGTTTATTTGATGTGTGTTTTATTTATGCAGGTTCTAGTTCTTGTACATAAATAATCAAAATCTGTTTTACTTAGACACACTTGGGAGTTGCTTCATTGCTAGCTTATGGTGGCATAGTCTGAAGAATAATTGCTTGTGTGGCTTGGCGCAGAATCTAAGTTGAGCCTCAACATTCAGATGAGTTACTACAATTGGTAATTGCATATCAGCATCTGGTACCATTCAGAGTTGGTGATAAAGTTGTGGTTGTCCGTACTGCAGAAAGCAAGTTGTATTGTCTTATCAGCTTGTCAGCTAGAGTCTACAAGATTGCAAGGCTCAAGAAAGGTTGGCATGCTCTACGGATATCTGCTCTCAACGGATCTATCACTACAAAACCTCTTGAAGACTCAAAGGTTAAACACATTACACACTAGATTCAGAATCTGCTAGGTATCCATCTTCAATGGCTCTTGTACTATGGAGTAAAGGCAAAGACACTTAATCAAGTTACCTCTTCAACAACTAGTTTCTGCAAAGGCTATAAATATGGGTGAAGATTCAGGTTTGAATCTTAATAAGGATTCTTTAGAAGAAGAAGTAGCAAGATCAAGCAATAATCAACACTAATGTAATATGCAGATTTTCTGTTGTAGGTTGTAATTGTAAAAGCCTTAAGATTTCTTACCATTGAATATCTTAGAAATATTAAGGGCTTTAGGTCTTTGTTATGGTGATTTACCGTACCTCTGATGCTTGTATCATGTACACCTTGTTCTTTATTCTGCTGAGTCTTTAGTAGTTTAGATCAAAGTCTCTTGCTATGTGTTTAAGCAAAAATCTTGTCTCATTGGGATTCAAGCAACAAGTCTTGAGCCCATATGCTTATGCCACATAAGTCTTATTGCTTAAGTGCTTGAGCTGTGAAAGCCTTATTCAGCTAGGCTAATTGAGCAAAGGGAAAGTCTCAGTCTGAGAGGTGTGAGCGAGAAGCCTCAAGTGCTGGTTGAGCAAAGAAGTCTCAGTCTAGATGGTCAGAAGAGCAGATGGATCGGTTAGAGGATGTGAGCAGAAGTCTTAGACATGTGCTCTAAGCAAGGGTAAATCTCAACCAGAAGACCTTTGAAGCAGTTGGCTCGGTCAGAGGGTGTGAGTAAGGAAAGTCTTAGACATGTGCTCTAAGCAAGAAATTCTTAGATAGTTGGTCTGAGCAAGTGTAAAAGACTTATGCAGAAGCATAAACGATTGTAATCATGAAGTGGTTATAATAAAAATCTCTTGTGAGGCAGGGGGACAGGAGTACTCTCAGTTAGGGGAGGAACTATGATAAATCTTTTGTGTCTTCTACTATTATTTGTTTACTTATGTTATATCCGCTACCAATGAATTAAAACAGAATCTGAACACCAGTTCTGATTCTGAAACTCTGATCAAAAGTTAGATTAAAGAAAATTTGAAACACAATTCAACCCCCCTTCTTGTGTATTTTCCACACCTTCAATTGTTATCAGAGCATGTTTTGTGCTTAACATTTAACAGTGGCGCAGATAATGATCCAATAAGAAAAGTATAATTCTTCTTCAAGAAGGAATCAAGTGCCACATGAAAAATATCATATGGCTTTTCCTACCATATTCAAAGGATGATTCCATTGAATTTAAATGATGGAAAAGCTAAACATAAAGGGTTGCTGAAGGTCTATAGAATATCCTTGAAAGAGGTATTACTATAGAAGTTGATGGTGTAAAGATTATCATCTTGAAAATCTCTTTCACCAGCTCAGAAGATGCATATTGAATATCTTCAGAGGTAGTTGCATTCTAGTATATGCTCTATCTTACTTCTGAGTATATCAACATCATTGATATGTCTGATGCTTGGACTATCTTTGAATTCTTGTGCTCAGATCTGTGGGGGTCAGTTTTGAAGCTTAAGCAATTACACTTCATCTAATCTTTTCAAGCAACTTCTGGGAAGATTGCTCTTTGACTTAAATCTAAAGTCAAAATTATTTAAGAAGTTTACTAGAATCTGCTGTGTTTTGAAGATTTGTCTTGCAGTCTTCAAAGGAAAGAAATGGAGTTAGATGATGAAAGACTATTCAATGGATCACCTTGTCAATAAAGCTCAGTTCCTTGGAATGATTGATGATGAGAGACTTAGGTTTCTTGTCAGAAGAACGTCTATACTGGCTGAATGGACTGTGATATCTATTGATAGAAGAGTAACTTCAGAAGCTTCTGAAATACTTGTATTTCAGCTGATTTCCTAGATCATAAAGCAAGAAGAAACACTACCATAACCTAATATCAGATGCTCTTCAACGTCTAAAATTTTGAAGCTGATATTAGTGCAGGACACAAATGAAAAGAAGCATATGTGTTCTGAAATAAAAATCAAGTATTGAAAATTAAGATATGGTGTTAAATCTATCTTGCTTCAAAATATTTGATAATGTGGAGTCTGTTTTTTAGGGTGATATCTTAAGAAACTCCATTGCTTCTTGATTGAGGATCATCATGGAAGTTGTTTTAAAAGACATTTATATGAGATGTCTTCAATTTCTCTTTGACTTCTATCACCCGTACTAAGACAATATTTTGATTTGCTTTGTGTCAATTTCTAATAGCTAACACCATCTGGTTCTGAGCTTGTCAATGATTTCAGATTCAAAAGATTTAATCCTATACAATGAGATTAGTAACTCTACGTAGAACAAGATTTTGTTCCTATCATATCTCATCCTAGACTTATACTCTAGAGTGACTTATGATTTTGCTATTAGATTGAGACATAAGTTAAAGAAGAGTTAGTTTGTACTTACATGTATGGTCTTATAGAAATATGAGTATCATAATGTATCTGCTACAGATATCAAAGAAAGAAGCAAAGGCATCTTCCATAAGGTTGTTTACAACATTTAATGGAGGAAGAGCCAATATCCCAGATTCAAGTACTGGTGGTACTGAATTTGGTGAGAGTATTAGAATCAATGGTTAGGTAGCCATTGAATCAGAGTCCACTCAAAGTTGTGTTCAGACTCTATTGGTCTAGTCTGAATACTGAATCGAGTCTGGCCAACAAAAAAAGGGTATGCTTGTTCTTCTCTGGTTTATCTTTTGATTCAATAAAACATTTATATAGATGTAAATACACAGTTTCTATTAGACTTCTAGAGAAGTTCTTTTGAAAATAAGAACTTCAGAAATCTTAAAGAGGAAACTCTGTTGTGTTTATCTATACTAAATGTATTATTAAGCCAGATGATAATCTTATTTATGGAAATAGTTTCTTCACCTTCTGTATCGTTACTGTTGTGTGTTAGTTGTCTAGAATTCAATTTAATATTCGCCTATCACTCATGACTCTTGTTTAGTTCTGAATAGAACCTTGGAGTATTGTAACTAACAGATGATATCTCTATCTTATTCTATATCTACTAGACTCTGATGGATGATAGCTTCTGAAAGTTATCAGTTTCTGAGATCCAGAAGAAGATTCTTTATGTCTAACATAACAGTTTAAGTAAAAAGTTTTCCAAAAACTTTTATAATGCATAAATTTATTTCATAAAGTTGAAATTCATCTTGTGGAACTGAAACATTTGCTGGATAAGAACCTTTGGGTAATGATGTTCTCTCTTTTGGTACTTGTTGTTACTATTCCCTATCTTGTGAAACATCATTGTGTCCTTTTTTTGACAAGATTCTTATTCTTGTAGGATTCTTGTTCAGTTCTTCTTCTTCCTCTTCTTCTTCTTCTTCTTCTTCTTCTTCTTCTTCTTTTTCTTTTCACCGTGTTTATGTGTTGATCAAACATAACCTGAGATGAGTTCTTTAGTTAATTCTCCTTTGAATCAGTTGGTTGACATCAATGAAAGGTTTATGGATTTTGATGAGTTGCTTAAGATTGGTTTCGAATTATCGAAGATTGTGTCTAAACAAGGTTGGAATGAATACTTTGATATACTCTGTGGCTTCACTTATCCAAGTCTTGTCAAAGGGTTTTGGATTAATGCCTCCATTGTTGAGCTGAATTCTGAGTATGCTATTATGTCTAGAGTAACTGGTGTTTCTATTACAATAACCTCTAAAGCGATTTCAAATGTGATCAATAATGAGGAGATTTGAGAAATCTCAGGAACTCTTGTTTGGGAACACTATCTTCCTACTTGGAATATCTTTGTAGATCCACTAACACATCAATGGTTTCAAATCTTCTTCCTGATGCTGTTGTTTGGAATCGGATTCTGAATTCAAACTTACTTCCAAAGGATAAGGATTTAGACCAAGTGGACCCTATTGAAAAAGATCTGTTTCTACTTCTTAATTCAGTTTTGAAGATTGATCTTCCTCAAGTTATGTTTGACCATCTGAAGAGATCTCTTTCTTCTTTTCAAAAGGGAAAAACCTTCTACATTCCTTATGGATGAGTTATTTCTGAGATACTTGTCCAGCAGAAGGTTAACATAAGTTCTGAGGCTAGTTCTTCTAAGATTTGGAGAGACAAGTTTTAAGTTATCTATGAAAGATTCTGATGTTAGATTTCTGCATAGTTATGCTTTGTATTTTTTTGAAATCTTTGTATTAAGCCTCTTATTATTAATTCAAAGTTTGTTCATGCTTGTGTTCAGTTTAAACTGTTGAATATTTATTCTATGTTGTTCATGAGAATCTAAAATAACTAGGTAAAAGTACTCAATGTTTGCAACTTATTACATTAATGGAAAAGAAGCTATTACAATACAATTAGACACCCTAGTCTGTTGGATTGGCCCTAAGGAATTCCCTAGGATCACCCGACATGTCCAGATTATCTAAGAAATCTTGCCATTATTCCTTAGCAAACTCCAAAGCCTCCTTTTTTAGTTGGTTTCTACGTCTGGATCCAGAAGATCTTCTTCTTCTGTGTGTCTTCACAAAGGATGCTGAAGAGGAGAGTACTTCTGAAGCTGTCTGCTTGCTTGCAGATCCTTCAGGTGCTGTTTTGCCTTGGTTTGCTTGAGTTGTTGCATTCAGTAATGCTGTCTTCTTGAAATCTCTCTTTGGAACCCAAATTTGCTTTTGCTTGTACATCTTGGTGTTTTAGGGATTAAGTGATGATGGAAGAAAGCTTACTTGAGTCCTTTTTATAGACGTGTTACATACATTGTTTTGAGTTTAATATTATTTAAGTATTGGATAAGTCTTATCAGTACTCTAATAATAACTCTTGGAAATGTTATCTAGTAGTCTAACCTATTTAAGATTCTAAGAACAACTATGAGTTAATGTTTGATTAGTTTTACTGATGGTTCTGTTGTCAGTTTCACTTTGTTAATGTACCTTCAGAAAATCTAAAGAAAAGTTACTAGAATGTACTTGCATGCTGAAGAAATCTTGGTCAAAACAACTACTTCATTAACATTAAGCATCTGGATTGCAAAATTAATTTTATAAAAAGGCACAAGATGTTGCTAGTAAATATCCCTAGCTAGAGCATCTCGTGCCAAACGGTATCCACTGTTTCCATAATCCACTTCTTCGTCTTCAGAGTCAATTTCTTCTTCCTCATCAATTACTGGGAGTGATCAGTAAAACCGCTTGTTGACCCTCCTTTTCTTCTTTAACCTTTTCATACTTATTCTCTTTGGCTTCAGAGCAGCTACCGAAGAACCTCCTTCTGAAGGTTGTTCAGGAACTGCTGAAGTTGCCTCTTCAGAAGTAAGTGTTACTGAGGGCAAATGCTCAGTCGTAGAAGATTCAGAAGCAGCTCGCCTCTGAGGAGATTGGACTTCTAAACTTGTAGAGCTCTCTGTTACCTCTGTTATGACAGATGTATGACTCTCAGCTAATGACTCCATATCTCTAGGAAGATGTTGATAAAAATGACTTAGAAGTTTGTTGCTTTTATAATGGCTTTTGAGTATACCAAGAGTCTGAAATGAATCCTTGCTTAATTCTTGGAATAGTAATGACCACTAAAGACTTTAAAGCATGCACTTTACAAACCTTAATGACCCTTGCTACTTGATTACTTTTCTTTCTTGGAAACTGATCAAGTAATGATGATCTGAATTGCATTAATTAGTGGAAATTATTTTTCCTTTCCTTCTTTCCTTCTTTTTCCTTCTTTTATTTTATTCTTTTTTATGTGACAAAAGGGGGAGAAATAATAGTAAGTATTTAAGTGGAAACTAAACTAATTGAGTACATATTCAGTTGTACATATTGGTCATTTATTTTCTTGTCATTTATTTTCTGTTTTTATGGTTACCTTTCTCAGGGCGTATTTTAACTTTCTTGTACATAAGTCTAAGGAAAAGCTTACAAACCTCATACTTAGCCTATCAGACCCAGAAGGAGCTTGCAAACCTCGTATTTTGGCGTTGCCAAAGAAAGTTAAAAGGGCAACATATTTTAACTCTCTTGTACATAGTGTTAAACAAACCTCTGACTTAGCCTATTTAGACTCAGAATGAGCTTACAAACCTCGTAATCTGATGTTGCCAAAGAGAGTTAAAATGTTTTTATTTTGGTTTTCTTAAATATGGAACTAAGGGTGAGCTTGCAAACCTCAGACCCTGATGTTACTAAGAAGACTGATTTATTTTTTCTTAAAAAATAGTTCTTGGTGTTAGAGTCAATAGAACTCAACTGTGGACTATCAGACTCAGGGGGAGCTTACAAACCTCATACCCTGTTGTTGCAGAGAAAATTAAATGCCCAACATTATCCTTTAAATACTTGTGTTTGTCATCATCAAAAAGGGGGAAATTGTTAGAACAAGATTTGTTCATGGCATATTCTCTTTTAGTTTTGATAATAACAAAGTATTGAAAAAATAATGGTTTATTTGATGTTTGTTTTATTTATGCAGGTTCTTGTTCTTGTAGATAAATAATCAGAATCTGTTTTACTTAGACATACTTGGGAGTTGCTTCATTGCTAGCTTCTAATGGCAGAGTCTAAAGAATAATTGCTAGTGTGGATCGGCGCAAACTCTGAGCTGAAGGCCTCAGCATTGAGACGAGTTACTACACTTGATAATTATATATCAGTGTCTGGTACCATTCAGAGTTGGTGATAAAGTTGTGGTTGTCCGTACTACAGAAAGCAAGTTGTATTGTCTTATCAGCTTGTCAGCTAGAGTCTACAATATTGCAAGGCTCAAGAAAGGTTGGCATGCTCTACGCATATCTGCTCTCAAAGGCTCTATCAGTATAAAACCTCTTGAAGACTCAAAGGTTAAACACGTTACAAACTGGATTTAGAATCTGCTGTGTATCCATCTTCAACGACTCTTGTACTATGTTTATTTGGTGAAAGGATTTGACTTCCCAAAACTCAGAATTGGATGACGCTATGGTCAGTGGAAAAATACTAATGCACTTGGTGCCCCAAGTTTTGATCCTTTGAAGAAGTTGTGTGCTTTTTCTTGAGAGGATTCCAACTTCTTTGACAACTTGCAAATTATAGTATGAGCGCATCGACGTAACCAATGCATGTTGATTGTGTGAGCGTAGCGACTTAACCCATGCATGTTGATTGTGCTCTTGGAAGTATGGAGGGAATTGCTCCCTTGCAACCTGTTTGCCCCAGTTTGTTGGGTATTAGAAGGGTGTTTCCTTGGAAGGTTTATGCCATGACATTGTTTGAGATGATTTTCCCCTGTGTCTAGATTTTATAGCAGTATGCCCCTATTTGAACCTCGGAAGGACTTGCCCCAGATTGACTGAGTATCGCTTTGAAGGACTTGCCCCAGATTCACAAGGTTATGAGGTAGTCTTGATTTGAATCAGTGCCATCAAATGTTCAAGTTCCTCTTTGATTGCTCTTGATTGGAATTCCCATAATGCCAAGTACTGATTTGCAGTTAAAATTGTTCATTCAGAAATGGTAATTTTAATGCGACATTCATGCAAGTTTTGAGAAATCATTTATTGGAATGATGTGAAAATGTGTGACGAGTGGACCGTTAGTTCAAACGCAATGTTGATTTAGCTGGTGTATGAAAGATATAGAAAGAATATGACACCAATACATAAGATTAGCAGATCTCTAGGAGTCAGTTTACACAACTTTGCTGTAGTATGCTTTCAGAATAAACTCTGCCTCAATTAGGTATTTTGAGGGTTGAAACGCGGTCTGGTTCACGGTTATGAAACAAAAGGATATAAGGCTCAAAATTTAATATGTACCCCCCCTTTCTTCATGATGATCTCCAGTTCTACGTTCAGTTAATTCGACACACATTTGTCCTCTAAGAGAGTACGACGGTGTAACAGTGAAGATTCAAGGTTTGCTCGAAATGGAAGTCACTTTATTTTGTTTTGATGGATATCAGTGAACCTTTGATTCTGACATGGTGGTCACTGGATCTTTTTTTTTTGTTGAGGATTTACGGACCTCCTTTGGTTTTGTTTTGATCCCTAGTTTGAGGTTGATGTCATCATCGTCATCAGCATTAATGGAATGCTCTCCAAAGTGCTTTTTCGGGGCTTCCTCACAAGATACATCCCTTTAGGACTTCTCTTCCAGCTCTTCTCTTGAGGTGGTGGCATCCCAGGCCATAGTTTCAACATTATTATCAGAGAATAATGATGCCTCATCTGCCATAAGCTCGACCTTTTCCTTGTGGTACAGGATTCTGAGTGGTCCACGAAGCTCTTGTATTTTCTCTTTACCAGACCTTTGGGTTGAACCATTAGTGCTAGGGTCTTCCTTTCTGGTTAGCTTTTGAAATTTGTTTCGAAAACTTTCACATTCATTGACAGCATGCCCTATGGTTCTAGTGTGATATCACACTCTACCCCTGGGTTGTCTTCCTCAAAGACTAGGCGTCTGTTGTTAATTAGCTCTTGAACTTTATTCTTGAATGACCAACAGTCTTTGACAAAGTGCCCACTCGCCCCTTTATGGTATTCACACTGCGCATTAGGACCATATCCTAGTGGAAGAGGGGTACGAACCGGCCCGAGGGATGTGGGTACCACTAGGGCTGTATTTGGACGGGTTTATCCGAGATCCACCTGCAAACCGACCCAATAGAACCGGACCAATGGACTGACCGAAATCTACTCGGTCTGAGAATGGATAATTTTTTTATCCGATACCGAAAATGGATACTATATTGGATACTTTTTTCGGATACCCAAAGTAACGGTCCAGTTTCAGTCCAAAAAAATTACCCATTACTGTTTCGGTCCGGTCCGGGATTACCTGGTTACTATTTCGGTCCGTCTCTCGGGATAGCAAATATCCAGACGGGACCGGACCGAAAACAGCCCTAGGTACCACCAATGAACTCTGAATCAGGAATGATAGTAGTTGTCCATATGTTATAGGAATAGGGTCAAGAATAGGGTGCGACTTAGACTTCTTACAGCCTCTCCAATTTAAATTCTCATGCCCTTTGGACAGAACGGGCGATGACCACTGATTTTGAGGCTTTGGAAGGATTGGTTGGGGACAAAACCCATAAGGAACAACACACAATGGGTTATTCACTGCAGGCTGTGGAGTGGAATGAACTACAGGAGTAAGACTCCTAGTTGTGGCGCCTTCTTGAAGCTTTTTCTTTCTTCTCCCCATAGTCGTTATAGCTTCTGGCGTCTACTTTATGTTGTTCATGACTTTTCTCAGCCCAACTTAATTCTGCTTCAAGCATTCCATGGTTCTCCCAGAGTTATCTCAAATCCAATACGAGTGTCGGGAAATCAACTGCGGATTATGGACAAAGGATGAACGAGTTTCTTGGTTTTGGAAAATGATATGCAATGCTGATGAATGCAAATGCAATGGTATGCAAATGAATGCAATGCTCAAGATCACAGGTTCATCATACTCTTAGGTCAGATAAAACGACAGGGAAAATAAAGGATATCTCTGATTATCGGAACCCCATAGGTAGGCTCTACAACGGGTAGGTACTTAGAGTCATAGATCTTTATCGAAGACATTATTACCATAACGGAGGCCCATCAGACAATAATATCTTTGAAACAATCTCTTCTAGGTGAGGCCTTCGTATCGTCCCCACGAGAAAGACTCCTCGGAGGCGTCAACTACACAACCATCGACACAAGGGTTCTAAAAAGGTATCTCAGAGTCATAGATCGAGGTTAAAAATATCATTGTCAAGATAACGATGCGTTCAAGGGATCTCATCTGATTGGGGCTTTCGTATCAACCCAATAAGTCCAAAGACCTCATGAGTCAATACTACCAACCACCTTGGATAAAATGGGTTAAAGGTCCTTGGGATCAACGATTCAGGTTCGAAAACATTATCATTGTGATGAAGGAAGATCAAAACAATAACATTTCTAAGGTAATATACTCCAAGCGGGGTTTTCGTATCGGCCTCACGCAAAAGATTCCACGCAAGTCTTTACTACACAACCTCCATCATAATCCTATGTTTTTCTCAAACTCGGGTATAGAGTCATCTCACAGAGCACCAATAATCAGAGAACCCCAATGTGTCATAAGAAATAAATAATAGGGTACAATAAATATAAGCAAGTAAGTAGATAATAAATAATCAAATAAACAAACAAACAAACAAACAACAAAAGAAGATAAACAAACAAGCGGATCTCACTCTCACGAATCGAGTCAAGTTAGGCTTGACTCTGTCTAGCATAGGGCAATGCATGTCCCCAACAGAGTCGCCAGCTGTCGTACCTCAAAAAATATGATCCTCGCGATGGACGCAGAAAAAACGTTCAAACAGAGTCGCCACCGAACTTTATTCATTCCAAGGAAGGAATAGGAAAATATCGATAAAACCTTTAAAGGATAAGAAAATGGTCATCGCAACCAAATTCTAGGTTCGGGGGTCGATTACGCAAGAGGGAAGGTACTAGTACCCTTACGTCTGTTGTACTTAACGGGAACCTCTTGATTTGATTCGTGAGAAAAGTTAGCTAGGTTTGTTTGTTGTCTTCTAAGGGATTCGATTCTAAGGGGAAAATGGGTGGTTTTTTATTAGGGTGCTCGCCAAGGATTTGCGCCCTTGTGCCTACATATCTTTCACTCGAATGAATGAAGAATCAAAACGTCCGTAGTTAGTGGGACTACGGTAAAAGGTTTGGGATAAAAAGAAAAAAAAAGGTAGCTCCCTAGGATCTCGCAATCCTATGCCTACGTACCCTCATAGTGCAATGAGGAAGTCAGAGCAATCGTAGTTCAGAAGACTACGGTTGGTTGGTGTCTTTTATGAACGATTGTTTAGATCGCATTCTAACTGCTAAACGTTAGCTTGTCTGCTTGCTAGGGGAGCCTGAAACACTAGTTCATATGCGCGAAAGAAGGGACTAAACAATGTTCTTTTGAAGAAGTGTTTGAGTTGTGGGCGAGGAATTAGTGTCTTGAGAAGTTTCAATCGCACGGGGGCGAGTAAAGAGAGTTTGATATGTTGGATGATTTTAGATGTGACAATTGTCCACACACGAGTAAGAGAACTCGCACCCAAACAATTGAGGAGAAAGATCGAAGACTCAATCCCCCTCACTTCACCTTGAAAGAGATTGCGTTTGAACATGGATTGATGATCGACGGGTTAATGTTTATGTTTCTTAGAAGTGACAATAGTTCACACACGAGTAAGAGAACTCGCACCCAAACAATTGAGGAGAAAGATCAAAGACTCGATCCCCCTCACTTCACCTTTAATCAAAGTGGTATTTAGATATGGATTACGTGTTTTAATGAGTGCTTATAAGAAAAGGTTCGAATCTTATCGAATTAGAAGTTTTTAGAGGTGTCAATTGTTCATACACGAGTAAGAGACCTCACACCCAAACAATTGAGGAGAAAGATCGAAGACTCCATCCCCCTCCCTTTTCACCTTTTAAGAAATAATCTTTAAATATGGTTAAGTATATTGATTTGATTAAGAAAAATGTTCGATCGAATTTTAATCGTGTACACTAGCAAAGTGGGTTAGTCTTCTAAACGACCAACTAGAAGTAATTGATCGAATAGGTCTCACTGTAAGAAAGCCCAGGAGTACGCTTTGAATGTTGTGTATGGTGACCAAAAAGGTTGATGGCGATGCATTAAAAGCGATCGACTTACAAAGGTGAAAAATGGCTCGACGTTGGATCGAGAATTATTTCTTTTGAAAAGGGTTTAAAGCATTAAAATACAATCAAGACAAAAGTGATAAGATTATTACATTGTGAGAACACGGTACATTTTGTCGAATGTGAATGAAATAACACAAAAGGAAAGTGCGTATAAACAAGAGCGAATTGAGTTTTGGAATCGCTCGATCTTGTCCCGATTTTATTTATCAAAATCAAATTGGTTAAAGTTCATTAAATCACTTAATTAGATTAATCCAAATTAATTATCAAAATTATTTGATTAAATAAAATAATTAAGTTAGTTAAAATTGATTAATAAAGTTAAGCGATTGGAATTTGATTAATCGATTAATTAGGCTAATTAAAATTAATTATCAAAATTATTCGATTAAATCAAATAATTAAATTAATTAACATTGATTAACAAAATTAAATAATTAAACCAAATTCAAAGATTATTTAACTTGATTAAGGAAAGGTGAATACAAAAGCGAGCACATAAAATAAATCGAACCGAATTTGTCACAATGTACTCAAAAGCCAGTTTGTGTGTAATAACAACATAAAGGATGTCATACACATGGGTCAAAATGCAGCGAAATATTCAATTAATATATTGCAATTTTTGTGGTATAACGACATAAAATTGTCGAAACCATGATGACACTGGCTAGATGAATAGTCAAGCAAACACTTCGGATTATAAATTGCAGCAGTAGTATAGTAGCCACAAAAAATTGAAAACCTATCTTTGTGAACTAATTGTCCCAAAAACTTAGAACATCACAAAATCATATTCACTTAGAAGCACAAACAATATTAACATAAATATTTACACAATATAATTCCCATAACTCAAGAAAAAACTATCATACTAACTTGTGAACAAAGACCATTAAATATCAACTCTGAATATAGGCCTTTATATCAATCAAACATGGTCTTGTTTTATCCTAAGGCATATGCTAGCATTACAGCACAACCACAAGAATTGTATCAAAGCAGTGTTCAACACCATCAATTTGGTATCAACAGCTTGCCATTCAAACATAAACATGCCGTGTTTATCATCCTGCAGTTTGAATACAGGTCCGCAGAAGAAAAATCCATCTTAATATAACATTAGAAGAGTGGCCGACCAAACCGAAACATCAATACACACATGGCCAAAGTATGTAACAGATTCGCAACTCAAAACCAATAAGGCTTGACTTATACAATGTAAAATAAAACTAATAACCAATACAATCTAAAAGTCGAGAATAAACCATAACATATCGAAACAATATCAACCTATCGTAAACCGACGAACTCAACCAAGTCGAAAAGTCAGAAATAGTAAACGGAAGTCGAACAGGTCAACAAAATTTAGAACACCAACATTGAAATCAGACTCAAACTGAAAAATCAAATAAAACAACAAGCTACACGATACCAACACGACATGAATGTTACGAGAACCTCAAACCATCACTTTATATGGGTTCATGTTCATGTAGCAAGAATCAATCAATTCAAGGCAACACATAAGCTTTGATAACACTAAATTAAACCACTGATTTCACCACCAACAACTAGGCCCAAAATTCTTTGAAATGATCAATTACAAATAGCTCACATGTATTAACCAATCGGACCAAAGATGAAAGTTGTTAATAGTAAGAACACGGCAAGTAAAAATGGCATGAACCATCCTCCATGTTTAGAACATCATAGCAGAATCTAAATGCTACTGCAGTGTATTTCAAACCACTAAAACAAGAAAAACAATCAAGAAAAGTTCAACAGCAGCAGTAAAATTACTCACAAGAAAAGTTCAGCAGCAGCAGGTGCACTCATTTCAACATAAACTTTGAACAAAAACATACTTCTACTTCGAGTTATTGTTGTCACTGCAGAATTTCAAATGTGCAGAACTGCAGGATTGCGATGTTGCTGTTTGGAGCTTTCCATTGTTGTTGTTTAGGGTGTGAAAAAAACCGGTTATTCTTAACCAAATTGATATTCAAATTGTTCTATTTTTAAAAATCCAAACTAAATTACAAAATATAAATATGAGTATCAATTTCGTTATCCAAATATAAACTGGTACACATAATAATAATAATAATAATAATAATAATAATATGGTTTAGTTATTGAATATCCAAGTTTTATTATGTGTTAAATTCATATGTTTGTTTATGTTTCATCATAATATATTTGTCTTATTAATTTTGCATAATAATTAATAACAAAGTTTATATATATAACTAAATAAAAATGCTATTTTATAAATTCTAAACTCACAGCAATATATTATAAACTGCAAATTCTTTTAAAATGTGATTTTTATCATATTTTTCTTCCTATTTCTCTTAAATAACTATATTTATAAAGTTAGACCCAAATTATAATAAACGGGAAATATATGGAATAAGGGATGAAATAAAATTAAGAAATTTTAGTAATAAAATTATGTACAATTGCCTTATAATTATTTCAGTTATTTTTTATTTAAACAAATTTTTCATTGAAGTTAATAGTATGTGGAATTAGAAGAAAAGGGTAGTTGTACTATATAGCGCAGGATTAAGCTACACAAATTCAAGAAATTCTAGTAGTAAAATGATGTATAATTTTTTTTCAAAAAGGTTTTTATTAAAACCCGGTTTAACATGGTTTTAAACCGAATTAAAACCATTTTATATTTTCAAATAAATTTTTATAAAAAGTGGTCTGGTTTTAGAACTTAAACCAATTAAATGGATTAGTTTTTGTAATTTGGTAACCATGCCCATCCTATTGTTGTTGATTCAAAACAGGGGAGTTAGTCGGCAAGCGGTGTTGGACGGTGGCTGAACTGATGAAGGTTGAAGCAGAGATTTTACCACAACGAGGAATTCAATGGCGGAGTGATGATAACTATGTCGAAGGAGGTTTGAAGGAGGTTGCAATGGAGGTGTTGAAGGGTGGTTGAGGACTCTGCGCGAAACCTTACGGAAGTCACGGTTGTTGCTCCCAACTACGAATCACCGATGTGTGGTGAAATGTTTAGGTTTCGCGGTGGGGGGAAGCGTGATGGTGATGGTGACGCCGAAAATGGGTTTGGCGGGGGTGGAAAGGTTAATCAATGGTAGAACAGAGGTTTGGTGATGAGTGAAGTGTGGTACGGTTGCAGATCGAAGGAGGAAATTGCATCACGGCGGAGCTGTGATTTGAAGGGAATGGTGCACCGGCGATGGAGAAGAAGGGTTTCGATCGGAGTATGGATGGAGAGGGTGGAGGAGTATATCTGGAAAGAGGAAAGTTGGAGAAAATGAAGATGAGAAAAATGGGAGAGGAATCTCGTTTTTTTTAAGTTGTTAGAGAGAGTGTGCTTTTTCAGTGGAAACGAAAAAGAAGTGGGTCTATAGTGAGTGGGGAGGCTACCAACCATATAGGCTGTGTTGGATATCACCTTCAATCAAAAACTGTTTTTCCCAATTTTTTCTTATGAAGCAGGACATGTGTCTGGTAAAAGAGGAAGTAGAGAATATTCCTTTAGACATTCTATCTTGTTGTACACGTTTGGAAAAAAAAAACATTTCTTCTTCTCTTTTTTTTTATATTATTTTAAAAATATTTAGAAATTTATTTTAATACATAAAATAAAACAAATCAAAATAAAATTAAACTAAAATTAAACACCTAAATAATCCTAGTTAATTTCACTAGAAAAACAAAAATAAAATGACCGATTATGAACAAAAGTCGGGCGCGAAAGTGTCCAAAAAATTAAAACGAGTGCACTAAAATGATCAGCTCGAAATAAAAGACTCGAAAAAATACAACGTTTGCTCAGATTTGGAAATAAATCGGGATCGATAAAAAGGCTCAGACTGATCGAAATGTGACTGAAAAGTCGTTGAAAAATAAAACGAAAGCGTCAGGTTAAACTATGTGAATGGTAGATCAATCTTACTAACGCCTGCAAGCTTAAATTCGAAACTTTTCCACCACTGATTTTTTTGTATATTTGAGAAACAATTTAATCGGTCTATCAGTATATCTAAGAAATTTATTATGGCTGACATTTTAGACATTATTCATGATGAATAACGAGTTATGCTATGCAAGCAATACAAATTGAAAATAAAGTCAGACAAATGAAAATTTTAAAAATGTAGGACAAATTTGGGGTATGACACTATGGAGTAAAGGCAAAGACACTTGATCAAGTTACCTCTTCAATGACTAGTTTCTGTAGAGGCTATAAATATGGTTGAAGATTCAAGTTTGAATCTTAACAAGGATTCTTCAAAAGAAGGAGTAGCAAGATCAAGCAATTATGAACTCTAATGTAATATGCAGATTTTCTGTTGTAGGTTATAATTGTAAAAACCTTAAGATTTCTTACCATTGAATATCTTAGAAATCTTAAGAGCTTTAGGTCTTTGTTATGGTGATTTCACGTACCTCTAATGCTTGTATCATGTACACCTTATTCTCTATTTAGCTGAGCCTTCAGTAGTTTAGATATCAACGTCTCTTGCTATGTGCTTGAGCAAAAGTCTTGGCTCATTGGGATTTAAGAAACAAGCCTTGAGCCCAGATGCTTAAGTCTCATTGCTTAAGTGCTTAAACTGTGAAAGTCTTATTCAGCTAGGCTGATTGAGCAAAGGGAAAGTCTCCGTCTGAGGGGCGTGAGCAGGAAGTCTCAAGTGTTGCTTGAGCAAGGAAGTCTCAGTCTGGATGGCCAGAAGAGCAGGTGGCTCGGTCAGAGGATGTGAGCAGAAGTCTTAGACATGTGATCTAAGCAAGGGTGAGTCTCAACCAAAAGACCTTTGGAGCAGTTGGCTGGGTCAGAGGGTGTGAGCAAGGAAAGTCTTAGACATGTGCTCTAAGCAAGAAAGTTTCAGAAAGTTGGTTTAAGCAAGTGTAAAAGACTTATGCAGAAGCATAAGTGATTGTAATCATGAAGTGGTTATAATGAAAATCTCTTGTGAGGCAAGGGGACTGAAGTACTCTCAGTTAGGGGAGGAACTAGGATAAATCTTTTGTGTCTTCTGCTGTTATTTGTTTACTTCTGTTATATCCGCTGCCAATGAATTAAAACAGAATCTGAACACCAGTTCTGATTCTGAAACTCTGATCAGAAGTTAAATTAAAGAAAACATGAAACACAATTCAACCTCCCCCCCTTCTTGTGTACTTTTCACACATTCACAGTGGGTGTGGCATAGACGCTTTGGTCATATTAGCATGAGGAAGATTTCTCAGCTAAATAAACTTGAGATAGTCAGAGGCCTACCTATGCTGAAGTTTACTTCAGATGCTCTCTATGAAGCATGTCAGAAAGGCAAGTTTTCCAAAACATCTTTCAAATATAAAAATGTTGCTTCCACCTCTAGACCTTTGGAGCTCCTACATATTGACTTGTTTGGTCCAGTGAAAATAGCGTCAGTCAATGATAAGAAGTATGGACTTGTCATCATAGATGATTACAGCCGTTGGACACGGGTAAAATTCCTAAGGCACAAGAATGAGTCGCATTCTGTGTTTACTAGTTTCTGTTCCAAAGTGCAAAATGAGTTTGACTCTACGATCATTAGAGTCAGAAGTGATCATGGTGCCGAATTTGAGAATCAGTGATTTGAAGAGTTATTTGACTCTAATGGCATATCCCATGATTTCTCCTGCCCTAGAACTCCACAGCAGAATAGAGTTGTAGAAAGGAAGAATATTTCGTTGCAAGAGATGGCCAGAACCATGATCAACGAAACTAATGTGGCTAAGCACTTTTGGGCAGAAGCTGTGAACACAATGTGTTACATTTAGAATAGGATCTCTATCAGACCTATTTTGGAGAAGACTCCTTATGAACTGTGTAAGGGAAGAAAACCCAACATTTCTTATTTCCATCCTTTTGGATGCTCTTGTTTTATTCTGAACACTAAAGAGAATCTAAACAAGTTTGACTCTGAACGCAGAAGTGTATTATGTTGGGATACTCAGAACGCTCTAAGGGCTACAGAGTATACAATACAGAAACACGCATTGTGGAAGAGTCAATCCATGTTAGATTTGACGATAAGCTTGACTCAGAAAAAGTCAAAGCTAGTTGAGGATTTTACAGATCTAGAAATAACCCTTGCAGGCTCTAGAGAAAAGGAAAAAGACTCCGAGGATAAAGACTCAAAGAACACTGATAAAAATACATCAGAAGCAACTGAATGTCCTCCAACTCAGAAAAAGAAAAGGCATAGACAAACTGTTTCTAAAGAATTGATTCTAGGAGACAAAGCTGAACCTGTTATAACAAGATCCACCTTCAAACAAACTAAGGAAATGCTTATGGGATTGATGTCTCTGATAGAACCAACCTCCTGTGAAGAAGCACTTCAGGACAATGAATGGATTTTGGCAATGCAAGAAGAGCTAAATCACTTCTCTAGAAATGATGTTTGGGATCTGGTACCAAAGCCCAAAGGAACGCATGTTATTGGAACCAAGTGGGTGTTCAGAAACAAATTGAATGAGAAAGGAGAGGTCGTCAAAAATAAAGCACGACTGGTTGCACAAGGTTACACTCAACAAGAAGAAGTCACGTACATTCTGTAACACCCCATAATTGGCCCTTTTGTTGTTACCTAGCTTATGTTTCATTTCATTGCATTTACATCTCATCTCATCACATATATCTCATACATGTTGCATTGGGGCATGTGATCAGTGGTTTTTAGAGCATTGATTATTCAAAGCAAGAGAACAAGAGCCAAGGGTCTTCAAATAAGCCTCAATGTTCCCTTACATCTTATGTCATCTCATTTGATCCCACAAGTCATTAGAAGAAGAGAATTCACCAAGAAGATAGACAGTTCATCATCTCCTAACCAAAAGCAGTCAAAATTAGGGTTTGTGATTCAAGCAGTCTCCTGATGAAATTTTGGTTCAAACTTGATTTCAATGTTTTCTACATGATGTCATGTATCTAAGGAGGAAGATTGCCCATTGGTTCATTTCAGAAGAGATTCAATTGGTCAGTTGCTTGAGAATCAAGAAATTGGGGAAAAAGTCAACTGTGCAAAGGAAAAAGTCAACTCCCGACCTTTTTGGGTCAAATTCATGAAATTCAAGTTACATGTGTTCATTGGACAAGATTTAATCAAGAAATATCAAGAGGTTCATCAAAAATCAAGAATTGTATCAAGTTTCCATTTTTAGAAATTTAGGGCTTCCAAAAATGGCAAGTTTGGATCATTTTGCACTACCTTCAAGGCATTCTTTCTTCAATATAAAAGCTTCAAGCTTCAGGCCTAAGTTGAGCCAATTAAAGATCACATTCCAAGCTTCAAATCCATACAAAGAACTCTTCCATTGGATCAAAATTGAGAAAGTTATGATCAATCAAAGTTTGACAAAATCAAGGCAAGAACCAGGTCATGACAAGGTAATTCCATGGCGCCCGACCATAATTTCATCAAACAGGTGGTGTGCCAAACGTCAAGCCATTTTTCTCCATCAAGAAAGCTTCAAATGAAAAAAGTTTTGAACATCAAAGTTGTTCCTCTTGATCTCCTCTACAACTTTGATGTTGGGAAATTTTTCATCTGATCAATGTATGAAGAGATATGAGGGTTCAAACACAAGGGTCTCACACTGAATTCTCATAGGCCCATGGCCATGCATGTGGGAAACTTGACACGACTAATACTTCAATCTTGATCAAGTGATTTCATTGTATTTTTTTTAGTACATTAGAGGTTCCAATTCCACTTGTATTGAACACAAACTTGTTCTATTACATTTCCTCTTTCCATAGCCACCAAAATCTCATCATTTCATGCACCATGCATGAAGAATTCTTTCTCCCAATTTCAAAATTTTCATTGGTATCATGCTGCCAAGAGTAGGATGTATGGCATGGTTGGTGATTGTTTGATTCACACGCATGATGCATATTTCACACCAGACATTGCCTCTTTTGGACCAAGACCTTCTTGCATACATACATCGCATAAAGCACCATACATGGATGTGGAAATGTTGCAAAAACAATAAGCTTACACTACAAGGCATGTTGCAATATTGCAACATCATCATCACCATACATCGGCATCACACTATAACACTCATAAACTTCACACACTTGATTAACACAACAACATAACACACGAGCTAATTCCCTCTCCATTTCAAATTGTACAACACACCTGCCATTGCTTCTCACACCACCATTAACTCAACCTGAGTTATAACCATCAACTGAGATGGTCAACTCCTAACCATACATATAAATAGCTTCCTAACAGAATTTGGAAAAAAAACACTTTCTCATTCTTCACATTTCACAAACCATAGCTCTCAAATTTCTCTCTGAATCCTCTCTCTCTCTCTCTCTGTGCACGAATTCATCATAGTTCATCTCCAATCTTCATCATCAAGCACCCTTGAAGCTTTGAAGTGTTGAATAGTGGAAGCACCTTCAAGTTCCAGATCTCAATTCCTCTGTAAGATCAAGCTTCTATAAGCCTTTATTTTGCCAGATTAAGCTCAAAATTCATCTTGAAGCATCTCTGGTTTTCTGAAGATTCAAGTTACTTCAAATTTCCAGGTTTCAATTCAAACTTCCTTTGCACGTTTTACTGATTTTAGCTTATTGTTGTTGTGATTTGAGCTTAATAGAAGCTGTGGAAACTCTGGCTAGTTGATAGAGCTTGTTAGAAGCTTAGATGAATTTTTAGGGCAAACTTTCTCCCTTCGATTCACTCTGTACATGCATGATCTGTGAAATCTAAGCTTGGATCCGTGTTCTACATAACTTTAGCTTTCGAATGATATATTTTTTGTGAATTTTCTGGAACATGTGAGTGTTTACAGTCGTCGGAGATGGCCGGAGAAGATGACCGGAGTCTTCTCCGGCCGGTGAGGTTGCCTGAATATCTAAAACCCTAGCCATTGCCAACTCTAAGCCACAGCCGTTTGATTTGTTTGATCCAATGGCTCACAGCGTGCCAGCGAATTAATGAGTGTGCTCTCACTCACGTGACTCTCTCTCTTTCTTTGTGCTGACTTTGACTGGTTGCATGTGTGTGCGTGTATGATTATGACCATGTGTGTGGCTTGTGATGCGTTGGATCATATTACTTTGTTTGATTGATCTTGTTGACTTGAATGTGTGGCTCTGATGGAGTCAATGTTTGACTGAGTGTCTATGATATTACCATGTTCTGCGCGTGTATTTGGACCTAGACTATAATTGTTATTCATACACCCACGCTTTAAGCCCAATCACATTTTGAACTTCATTTTTGCTATATCTACACCCCTGTGTTAAATCTTTTTACATTTTATTTTTATTTTTGACATAGTTTTCATTTCATTTTATTAAAAATGATAAAACCTTAATAAAAATTCTATAAAAATTCACCAAGCATCAAGACACATTTAAATAATTTTTCATTTTTATTAATTCTGATTTTAATTGATTTTGTTCATATTTTCTTAATTTCCATTTAATTTCTTTTTAAGTCTTCTTCTTCATTACACATGTTTACTTTTTTATTTCTTTTGCATAGTTCCAAAGTGATTTTACATCCAATCTTTTTACCATGTTCATAAATCATATCAAGGCATCTCATATAATTTTGATAGATTTTTAAAGTCATTTTTACATAGTATTTGAACCATTTCTTTGTGCATCCTTCTTCTTGACATAATGTGATTTAGATGACTTGCTTGAGCATGTTTCTTTTTGAATTTTGCCATGAGATTTTGTTGCTTGATTTGATTCTGACTTAGTTGATTTGTGTTCCATTTTCATTTTTTTTAAAGTCATTTGCTATTCATTTGTGCTTGCTAGATTAGAAGACCTTTTGTGAACTTTGTTAACACCTAAACTCTATTTTTAGGAGGCATTTATGCCATCCTATTAGGACTTGTTTGTGCATTCTTGTATGTCATTTATTTGACATTATAAATCATTTTATATCATGATTATAGGTCATTTACTTCCATCTTTCATAACTTGTACATAATTATTTCAACTTGCATCATTACTTGAACTTGTTTGACCTAAACTTGTTTATCTCTTCTTGTACTCAACATGATTTGTTTGTGAATCATCAACGCCTATTCATGCATTCTAATTGCATCTAATCTTTGGTATGCTACTGACCCATAATCATCTCATGCATTCAAATATCATTCATCTTGCATACTTGTTTATGTTTGATCTATTTCATCTTTCTTTCTTAATTAGTTTCAATATGATTTGCATATGCATATTGTATGATCAATTCTTACATTTTAATTGTATCTTAAATGTCATTTGGTACTGACCTATAATCCATGTTCATTTATCTTTGAGTTTCAACTTTGACTTGTGTTGCAAGTTATTTCTTTTCTTTAAGTGAAACTTGTTTCTTTTCTTCTTACTTCTTCTTCATCTAATTTCTTCTACTTGAATATTCTTTTTCATGATTTGTATGCTTGTTCATAGAAATTATAGGATATTCAAATATGATTTTTAATTCTGACTTGCATCCATTTGCATTTATTTTCATGTTCTTTTTCAACTTTGACTTGTGTTACAAGTTTCTTCCTTTCTTACTTGAACATGAACATTGTTTGCTTCTATTTGCTTTATCTTCTTAAATCATTTCACTCATGCTTTGTATGTTCATTCATTGACATCCATGAGCATTATAATATGACATTCAATTCTGATTTTGACATTTATCCAAGCATTCATTCATGTTTGTATGCTACATGCATTTATACTTCATCCATGTTTCATAACTTGAACTTGTGTGAATCTTTGGCACCTTTCTTGACATAGTTTGATCTCATTAGGTACCTTAACTTTAATTGAACCCCATTAGACATGCTACTGACTTTAAAAGTCATTTAACACTTAGGATCCCTTCTCTTTAGACTTAGGCTTTGTTTGATTCATAATTTCATGTCATGAGATGTTTGGTGCTTACTTGTGTGATTTCTTTCACTTATGCTTTCATATTCAATTGTTTAGCTAACCTTTTCATGTAGGGGCTAATGGTAAGTTGAGGGTGTGGATGTGCATCCACATACACCTTCTTCCTTCATCTCTTTAAAGCTTTCTCTTTTACATTTGTGATAAGCATTTCTATGCTTTCTTTGTACAACTTATTTCTTCTCCTTTTTGGTTCATAACTCGTCTTCTACTTTAGAAGTGAGTTGTGATACCTCTTGCTCTCTTCTTCTTTTCTTTAGGATTAGAGTTCTTTAAACCACACTAACCCTTAGGATCTCCAAGCATGACAACTCTTAGGATTATTAGTCTCCCTTTAGACTTTTGCCTTTCTCAATCTTTGAGTCTCTCTTTTTCTCATCTTAAAACAAAAGCAAAAAAACACTTAATAAAGGATTAACGCGTATTGCACATGAGCCTAGAGCACGGGAAATGGAAGGAGGGGAGTTTCCCTCCGCCTTTCTAGAATTTTTAGCATACGTCTTGTTAGGACGACCATGCGATACATTCGATCTTATGCAATAGACTTGAATGCAATACGTGTTACTGACAAAAAAATAATCAAAACACTTCTTTCTAAAATACAAAAACAAACAAATAATTCTCTTCTCATCTCTTCACTCCTTTCTTAAGGACTCGTCATGTCCGTTCTACCGCAAACAGGTAACGCCTAAGTCTCCATACAGCGAGCTGCCACACCTAACTGCTGGGACGCGCACTTTGATGTTTCCACTAAAAAACACAAACAAAGCAACCCTTGTTGAGCCGAACTACGTTTGCTCTGATTCTTCTTTCTTGTCTAATTGAAGATACGTAGGCACGAGATGCGATATCTCGACGAGCAACCTTTCCCCGTAGTCCGTCGAACTACGTTGACTCTGACTTTCCCATTGCACTGAGGGAATACGTAGGCCTAGGACAACAATAGTGTCCTATCGAGTCACTTCTTTCTCCTCTCCCTTTTCTTTTCTGCCTTTCATTTCCAGTTCTCCAATTAGCAATTCATTTCCAGTACTTTACACCCTTTGATCGAGACAACAAGCGTGGATCCCATCGAGTACGATGGACGCGTGGGGTGCTAACACCTTCCCTTCACGTAACCGACTCCCTTACCCATTTCTCTTGGTCACGAGACCTCGTTCTTTCCTTCCCTCAGGTTTACGCATTGTTTCCTTTCCTTCTCTTGGGATAAATACAAATTGCTAGCGACTCTGTTTCCGCGCCACTTTCGCGTTTGTACTTGGATGAAAATCCCAGGAGCGACAGCTGGCGACTCTGCTGGGGAACCTTCTCCCTAAGCGAGTCAATCCCAGCGCTTGTTTGTTTTCTTTCGTTGGGTGTTTACTATGATGTTGTACTTTGCTGTATTTGTTGTTTACTGTATTACTGCTTTACCGTACTTTGACACCAAGAAAGAATAATGTGCATTACATGTTCTTTGACACCAAGGTGGGTCAGTTACAAAAGATGGCATCTCTTATTACTCCAGATTATGTGGGTATGTTTCGAAAGGCTCGTAGAGAGATTCTGACTATGGTTGATGATTTGAATGCTTCAGAGAGGAGTGTTATTCATACTTGCTTGTAGTTTTATGACCCACAGTTTAGGTGCTTCACTTTTTTGGACTTTCAGTTGACTCCGATGCTAGAAGAGTATGCCATTCTTCTAGGTGTGCCTCTCAAACACCAGATTCCTTTTGACTATGATATGCGTCCTCCAAAGCATGAGGAGGTAGCTAAGGCTCTCCATCTGAGTGTACCTGTGGTAAAAGATAACCTCGCCTCCAAAGGAGGTTTATCCGGTTTTCATCTGGATTTCTTGGTTGCCAAAGCTGAAGAGTGTGCTGCTAAGGCTCAATGGAAAACAGTTTGTGCTATTCTGGCCTTGAGCATTTATGGGATTATGTTGTTTGCTTATGAGTCCAAGTTTGTAGACATGAGAGCCATCCATATCTTTGTGTTGAGGAATCCTATACCTACACTCTTGGGTGATTTGTATTATTCTATGCATTATAGGAATGAGAAGAAACGAGGGATATTGGTTCGATGTTGTGCACCTTTGTTTCATAAATGGCTCATGAGACACTTACCGAGTTCCGAGGCTTTCTTGAATCCTTATCCTTCAAAGAATTGGGCTAAAAGGTTGATTAAGTTGACGACAAAAGATATTCGTTGGTTTGATCAAAGAACGAAGGGTGGGAATTTTATCAGTAGTTGTGGAAGACATCCAAATGTGCCACTCTTGGGAATAAAGGGTTGCATCAATTACAATCCTGTTATTTTAAGGAGACAGTTGGGATTTGCTTTAATAGATCCTCCGAAGGATAGTGAATTAGAAGAATCCTACTTTTTCTCTGTGAAAGATAATCTTTTGTTGGTAAGGCAAGCGGCCGGGGCTTGGGGCAATTTGCAAACAAAAGGTATAGTTGTCTTTAGCAAGTGCAATAACGTGTCTTCTCCTCAGTATGATGCATGGTTGAAAAGAAGAGTTCAGATCACTCTTTTGCCGTTCTCTATGGAAGGTCCGTCAGATCCAGTTGTTGTTGAACCTGTGACCATGATAAGTGTTATTGAATATAACAAGCTTAAGGCGGAAAAGGACAAGGCAGTCAAGATGAATGAGAAGCTAAGAGAAGGACTCCGAAAGACACTTTGTGATAAGCGTAATGTTGAGCATGAAGTTTAAAAGTTAACCGAGCGTTATGAGAAAAATGAGAAAAGAATTGCTGAGGACACTGTCTATATTCGCAAGATTAAACAAAATGAGATGGCATTAAACGAGGCGTGCAAGCGTATCAACGAGCACTTGGAAAAGTCTGAAAATGCACTTTCCAAAGGGCAGTAGAGATGGGATGAGTTCTCTGAGTGCCGAAGAAATATTGAAGCAGGAATCAAGGCTGAAAATGATGAGTTGAAAAAGAATTTGAAGAGTAAAGAAAGCGAGTTTCTCAAGAAACTTAGTTCAGCTAACCGAGAGATTGAAGATCTGAAAGTCCGTGTTGGAGTAAAGAAAGTAAAAGATTTAGCTGTTAAAGATCAAATCAGGAAGCTGGAGGAAGCTGTCAAGATAAGGAGTCAGCTGATCAAGAGTCTTACAGAGCGCCCTAATGATCCAGTTACTGAAGCACTTCTCAAGGAGGTTCTGGAAGACTTGTATGGGCTTAGTGTCTGAAGCATTTTCATTGTTGTTCCGAGAACTCACCATCAGGCTTTTTGATGGGTTTTCTTTTGTTTGTATTCATGCTTTCAGTTGTATTTGTTCATAACAAATTTGTATTTGACAGTTCCACACCTGGTTGTGGGTTTTCATTTATGCTATGGGTATTTCATTTTAGTATTATTGATTCTATGAGGTGGATTCTTCATCAAATTATACAATGGTTCACACACTCACTAGGTCGTATATGATGGATATTCTGATTCATTAATGTGCACCTTTGATGTTCTATCAATATTAGTAATTGCAAGTGTATGTGTTATTCCATTTCGGTCAAACTAGAATCGAAGGAAGGAATGCCCTAAAATGAATAAACATGACATTATAAAGCATATATCATTTTGCATTTTGTTGCTTGCTTTTCAGGTACTGGGATGTGGATTTCTGATCTTTCTACAATTTTCAGGCACTATAGCTGGTAGACGCGTTCACCGATATCTAATCAGGGAAAACAGACCAAAGATCATGGAGCAGATGCAAACTGAATTGACGAAGATGAAGGTCCAGCTGGGGCATTTTATGATGGACATTCAGGCGTTGTCCCGAGGTCCGGAACTGTTAAGAGAAGAAGTCAATCAGATGAAGACTTATATGGGTCGGGTTACAGAAATTCTGAATGCAGTGTTAAAAAAGGAAAACAATCATGTGCCCGCTTCTAAAGTAGATGTTCTCATTTCTCCTATCTCTTTAGGGTCTCCTCTAGACCATGGATTGCCTCGTGAATCTCCTTCGCGACCAAAATTTTCCTATAGGCAATCACTTCCTGTTCTCCAAGAGGATCCTAATCCAGAAAAGCTTGAAAATAAGTTTGATCTGATTCCGATGCCATACGCTCAGTTGCTTCAACACTTGCTCAAGCTTCGGCTAATTGATTTGATTGATGCGGGACCTCCACACACCAAGTTTCGTATGGGTTCCAATGTCCATGATAGGTGTGAATTCCATTCTGGGGTACCTGGTCATGATGTTGAAAATTGTAAGATGCTCAAGTATAAGGTCCAAGGGCTTATTGATTCAGGGGCAATCGAGTTTGCGCCCATCAGCACTGTCAAGCGAAGAGATGTTCCTCTAACTGCTGCTAAAGAAATAGATTTTCTTCCCTCCTCTCAGGGACCTTCCTCAATCCAGAAGCCTGGGGTTCCAAAACTACCGCATCAACAAATCACAGCTGGGACCCTCTCGGTTGTATCCCTTCATCATCAACAGAAGTAAGAAAGGGTTTTTGATTCTCTACCGATGTGTCATGCCAAATTACTTCAGCAACTGCTTCAGTTAAGATTGATTGAGCTCCGGAAGTTGACTCCTCCTCCTGCAAAGCTTCCAAAAGGACGGAATGTTAATGCTCATTGTGATTTTCACTCAGGGGCACCAGGCCATGATATTGAGGGGTATAGAGCATTCCAGCACCAAGTGCAAGACTTAATTGACTCTAAAGCAATCGAGTTCGGACCGAATGGCATGAAGGTATCAGGTGATCTTACGCCATTAGCTGCAAAGGAAGTAAGTATTCCTTCCCCTTCTCTAGGGTCTACCTCAGGTCACGGGTGTATTCCTCTGCTTCAGGTTTCAAAGTCATCACGTCAGCAACCTTTGTTTGTTCCTCGGCCAAATGTGGAAAGAAAAGTACAGGGGCAGATTAGGCACCCTAATCAACATTGGCAGCAAAACTGTCAGCAACAGAGGCAACGAGGACTTAGGAGGTCTGAGAGAGTGTCTGCTCTAGTCCTTATTTCTCAAAGCCGGCTTCTTGCTCGCCTTCTCCAAGGCTCTTTGATTCAGTTGGGCAAGGTAGCGCCAGTGCTGTTTCCTTTTCCTCCGGATTATGACATGAATGCCAGGTGTGAGTTTCACTCGGGAACGTTTGGACATACAATTGACAATTGCAGAGTGTTCAAACTTAAGGTGCAAGACTTGGTTGATTCAAAGGTTATCACACCAGACGGGTGGCCCATAAATTAAACTTTCTTCATCAGATTGAGCACCCAGTTTGCAAAAACATCTTCAGAATCAATAAGTCCAGACAGAGTCAAGCCTCCTCAACAGGGGCAATCATCAGTTCCTTTACTGCATTTTCATATGTAGCTTTCATTTGTTTGTTTAAACACTGTCTGCATGTAAAAACTTGTTTGTGTTTTGAATGTTGATTTTAATGCAATAAATGTGTTGTTCTTGAAGTATTTTGCTTTTATGCACTCATATCATGTTTATATGCACTGCAATACCAACTTTCTTGCCTTAAACTCTTGAGGGAGGATGATGAGGTAAAAATGCAAAATCTTCGGTTAGGTGCTTTTGGATAAAACCCTGTTGAGGATGTGCAGGCATTGTTTCAAATCCCTAAACACTTGAGATATAAGGGAGATAGACCCTCGTTAACCCCTTTGAGCCTTGAAGTAGGAGTTTCTTTCTAGAAACGAAAAAACCCTCAATCTTAACCAGGGGCAGGGTAGGCGTCAGTTAGTTTGACCGAGCGTTCAAATTGCAAAAGGAGTGTGTATCTGAGGATCCATTACCTTCTATTCCACCGCATCAAGAGGTCCAAAGATCGGAAACTACAATGGTTATCCCTCATCAACTGAGAAATGAAATAGTAACAACCCTTCCAAAGAAATCAAGACAGCCGGTGTCACACGATGTGTTCAAAGAAAAAAGAGAGAATAAAAAAAAAGAAATGAAAAAGCCCGCTAAGTTGAAACTTGAAAACAAGCAACTTAGGCAAAAGTTGGGGCATCCCGCTGGACTCCAAAATCGAAGATTCAAAAGAATCTGTCCAGGCAAAAGTTAGGGATAAGCAAAAGAATGTGAAAACAAAATCCGAACAGGATTACCCAAGAAAGATCCTCAAGCGAAAGAAAAAAGTCGTGTGACACAGACACAAAGATGAAAAGGGATGACTGTTACTCTAACAACCTGATTGGTGCTTAAACCGTTAAAATTCAATGGTTCGTCAACCATCACAAAAGCTTCTTTTGAGAGGTGAACGCTAGTGCCGAACTAACTGAACGTAGGACTGGAGGACATCACGAAGAGTGGGTGGGCACTAATAAATTTTGAGCCTTGTATCCTTTGTTTCAATAACCGTGAACCAGGCCCAGTTACAACCCTTAAAAGTCCTAATTGAAGCAGAGTTTATTTCGAGAGTGTACTACCAAGAGATAACGTTCCTGACTCCTATGAGTTGTGCTAAAAGATCTTTGTTGGTGTTGCATGTGCATTGCATTCTTTCATTCAAAAATTAATGCCGTATCCTAACCCGTGATCTGCTCACAAAGGGTTTGCGACATCTTTTCAGTAAAACTTCAAGATTAACGTGTGTGTTGCATTAGAATTTTCATTCTCAGAATAAAACATTTTCTGCTTGCATACATTTGTTTGACATCAAAAGAAGTTTACATATGGAAATTCAGTCCAGAAGCTTAATCTTGCCGAGTTGAGAATCCTGAAACTCCTGAAGGACAGCCACATCCAGTGGTACTTCCTCAGGAAACTTTTTTGAGTAGGAGCTTTCCCAACAAGTTATGTTAAGACATAGCCGATCTGGGGCAATTACGTCGAATCATCTCTTTAAGGTGTAGCCAATCTGGGCCAATCACGTCGAGAAATCTCTTCAGAGTTCAGCCAAACTGGGGCAATTACTTCGAGATTCAAATCTCTCCAAAGGCAGGTATTCTGGGTCTTCCTTCGAAGATCAGTAGTCAGGGGAAAAACCACTTCAAGGTTCATACTGGGGGAGGCCATCCCAAGAGCACGAGAAGTTAGTCCATCCAGACAACTGATCAGCCTATCCAGTGTTCAGAATACTGGGGCAAAATATCTCACGGTGATATGAGATTATTCATGAATCTTCTTGAGGCGAATTCCTCTGTAGACCATACAGTCTGAGGCAGTTACTTCGAGATCCGACGAATCTCTCCAAGAGTTTGAAGACATTGAGGCATTTCGGATGTCAAGTTTTCTGTAAAATCCTCTTGAGATAATTTCTTCTAGTGGACCGTGTTGGTCTGGGGCAAGTGGAAAATTGTAAAAACTGTTGTTCATGCATATGCAGTCAATCAGCCAAAAGGCTTGAAACAAAGGGGCATTCCAACCCAAGGCATTTATGGTTCCCCATCTTCAGAAGGCTTCATTAATCATGTTCCCAGCAAGAGATGCATCAAAACCTTTCTCCCCAACAAGTGGTGGTTCAGAGTTGGATTTTCTCAGTTGCAAAAGTCATACCCAGCACGGGGCACATGTGCATATCCTTTTGCTTGCAGGTAACAGCCTCGTACTAGGCTCAAAAGCAAGATTGAAGCCTTTTCAAGAGCATGGGCCATTTCTTCTAAATAAGTAATCACTCACCCCTAAGTCAGAATACCGGGCAATCATGTTCAAGAAAGGGTTCCCATATCACCCTTTTGTCACAACTTTTACTAATTAAGTTCACCGGTTGATTAGTGGTCACTCACAACGGCTTGAGATTGACAGGCAACTCCGGCAATGTCGTTATATCTTATTAAGTCGATTCTCCCATTCAGTACTTCCAGCAGCTACAAGCTTTTTTGTGTCGATAATAGTGGCTGATTCCCCAACTGAGTCAGAAGGCTAATTGTCTCTAGCAAAGGATCTTGGGTTTGATAGATCCCCAAGCAGAGTTTTAATGACTCTTTTTTCCTCAGCAGAACGTCATTTAGAAAGTTCTCATCCCCATCGAAGTTCCATGAGCAGAATAATCTCTCTCTAGGGCAGAGTCATTCCAGTGGAAACTTCTTCAACAGGATCATCACACCTCAGCGTATCTGCAAGCCAATTTATTTTTGGCAATTTGTGGCAAGCGTTATCCCTGGCAGAAGGGTTAATACCCACAGGGCAATTGAAGGATCAAACAGTGATATTTTCCCCGCAGAGTTGGATTCCTCGTCCGGAGTCTCTTTTGCATTTGCATATATCATGACATTTGCATTCTCTAAAGCGTAGCATTCCAAAACATACGCATAAGAAACATAAGCCAGGTTCAACCGTTTACCTGCAAGCCAGAATAGTTCATAGACTAAACATTGTCATGCAACCCCAGCAAAGCTTACTACAACACTTGATCGTACAATGTTAATTCAATACCCGTCCGTATTGACCTTGGACATCCGTCTGTGTCCTTTCAACGCTCTTCTGTGCTTGAACCCCTTATTCTCAATATCCGTCTGTATTGACCTCTTAGACACTTTTCTGTGTCCTTTTTAGCGTTTTAATCCCCAGTGAGATCACTTTACAAACTTTCATTTTTCAATACCCGGCCGTATTGCCTTTGAGACACCCGTCCGTGTTCTTTCAGCACCCGTCTGTGTTTGAGTCCTTTATTTTTCAATACCCGTTCGTATTGACCCTTTTCAACACCTGTTCGTGTTTGAACTTTTAAGGCAATACTCGTCCGTATTGACCTTTGAGATGCTCGTCCGTATTTTATTAATCATCGTCCGATACTCGTTCGTGTCGTCGACTTGGTCACTCATCGTGTTCCTTTGATGATTGTCCGATGCTCGTTCGTATCGTTGACCCGAACACTTGTGTGTGTTCCCTTCTTAATCATCGTCCGATACTCGTTCGTATCGTCGACTTGGTTACTCGTCGTGTTCCTTTGATGATTGTCCGATGCTCGTTCGTATCGTTGACCCGAACACTTGTGTGTGTTCCCTTCTTAATCATCGTCCGATACTCGTTCGTATCGTCGACTTGGTCACTCATCATGTTCCTTTGATGATTGACCGATGCTCGTTCGTATCATTAACCCGAACACTTGTGTGTGTTCCTTTCTTAATCATCGTCTAATACTCGTTCGTATCGTCGACTTGGTCACTCGTCGTGTTCCTTTGATGATTATCCGATGCTCGTTCGTATCATTGACCTGAACACTTGTTTGTGTTCCTTTCTTAATCATAGTCTGATACTCGTTTGTATCGTCGACTTGGTCACTCATCGTGTTCGTTTGATGATTGTCCAATGCTCGTTCTTATCGTTGACCCGAACACTTGTTTGTGTTCCTGTCTTAATCATGGTCTGATACTCGTTCGTATCGTCGACTTGGTCACTCGTCGTGTTCCTTTATGATTTTTTGATGCTCGTTCGTATCATTAACCCGAACTTTTGTGTGTGTTCCCTTCTTAATCATCGTTCGATACTCGTTCGTATCGTCGACTCGGTCACTCGTCGTGTTCCTTTGATGATTGACCGATGCTCGTTCGTATCATCGACTTGGTCACTCGTCGTGTTCCTTTGATGATTGTCCGATGCTCGTTCGTATCATTGACCCGAACACTTGTTTGTGTTCCTTTCTTAATCATCATCCGATACTCGTTCGTATCGTCGACTTGGTCACTCGTCGTGTTCCTTTGATGATTGTCCGAAGGTCTTTCGTATCGTTGACCCGAACACTTGTTTGTGTTCCTTTCTTAATCATCGTCTGATACTCGTTCGTATCGTCGACTTGGTCACTCGTCGTGTTCCTTTGATGATTGTCTGATGCTTGTTCGTATCATTGACCCGAACACTTATGTGTGTTCCTTTCATCGTCCAATACTCCTTCGTATCGTCGACCTGGTCACTCGTCATGTTCCTCTGATGATAGTCCGTTGCTCGTTCGCATCGTTGACCTAAACACCCGCCCGTGTTTTCTTTCCGTACTCGTCCGTATGATCATTGACAATCGTCCGTATCCCTATTTCGATACACGTTATATCAATCTATGCAGTTATTTACTGATACTTCCCGAAGGGTTTATATCCCCTTTCTTCTTCATTCAACGTGCAATTTTTTTGGTTGTTTTGGCATTCAATCACAATTCACCTTGATTGTATGAATAGTCATTTCTTTCATCCTTCTCAGGTTCATAGATGATTGAATAGGGGCAGCTGTAACACCCCAAAATTTTCCCTCTTGTTGTTACCTAGCTTATGTTTCATTTCATTGCATTTACATCTCATCTCATCACATATATCTCATACATATTGCATTGGGGCATGTGATCAATGGTTTTCAAAGCATTGATTTTTCAAAGCAAGAGAACAAGATCCAAGGGTCTTCAAATAAGCCTCAAAGGTCCCTTACATCTTATTTCATCTCATTTGATCCCACAAGTCATTGGAAGAAGAGAATTCACCAAGAAGATAGACAGTTCATCATCTCCTAACCAAAAGCAGTCAAAATTAGGGCTTGTGATTCAAGCAGTCTCCTGATGAAATTTTGGTTCAAACTTGATTTCAATGTTTTCTACATGATGTCATGTATCTAAGGATGGGAGATTGCCCATTGGTTCATTTCAGAAGAGATTCAATTGGTCAGTTGCTTGAGAATCAAGGAATTGGGGAAAAAGTCAACTGTGCAAAGGAAAAAGTCAACTCCTGACCTTTTTGGGTCAAATTCATGAAATTCAAGTTACATATGTTCATTGGACAATATTTGATCAAGAAATGTCAAGAGGTTCATCAAAAATCAAGAATTGTACCAAGTTTCCATTTCTAGAAATTTAGGGTTTCCAAAAATGGCAAGTTTGGATCATTTTGCACTACACTTCAAGGCATTATTTCTTCAATATAAAAGCTTCAAACTTCAGGACTAAGTTGAGCAAATTAAATATCACATTCCAAGCTTCAAATCCATACCAAGAACTCTTCCATTGGATCAAAATTGAGAGAGTTATGATCAATCAAAGTTTGACAAAATCAAGGCAAGAACCAGGTCATGACAAGGTAATTCCAAGGCGCCCGACCATAATTTCATCAAACAGGTGGTGTGCCAAATGTCAAGCCATTTTTCTCCATCAATAAAGCTTCAAATGAAAAAAGTTTGGAACATCAAAGTTGTTCCTCTTGATCTCCTCTACAACTTTGATGTTGGGAAATTTTTCACCTGATCAATGTATGAAGAGATATGAGGGTTCAAATACAAGGGTCTCACACTGAATTCTCATAGGCCTATGGCCATGCATGTGGGAAACTTGACACGACCAATACTTCAGTCTTGATCAAGTGATTTCATTGTCTTTTTTTAGTACATTAGAGGTTCTAATTCCACTTGTATTGAACACAAACTTGTTCTATTACATTTCCTCTTTCCATAGCCACCAAAATCTCATCATTTCATGCACCATGCATGAAGAATTCTTTCTCCCAATTTCAATATTTTCATTGGTATCATGCTGCCAAGAGTCGGATGTATGGCATGGTTGGTGATTGTTTGATTCACACACATGATGCATATTTCACACCAGACATTGCCTCTTTTGGACCAACACCTTCTTGCATACATACATGCGCATAAGGCACCATACATGGATGTGGAAATGTTGTAAAAACCATAAACTTACACAACAAGGCATGTTGCAATGTTGCAACATCATCATCACCATACATCAGCATCACACTATAACACTCATAAACTTCACACACTTGATTAACACAACAACATAACACACGAGCTAATTCCCTCTCCATTTCAAATTGCACAACACACCTGCCATTGCTTCTCACACCACCATTAACTCAACCTGAGTTCTAACCATCAACTGAGATGGTCAACTCCTAACCATACATATAAATAGCTTCCTAACAGAATTTGGAAAAAAACACTTTCTCATTCTTCACATTTCACAAACCAGAGCTCTCAAATTTCTCTCTGAATCCTCTCTTTCTCTCTCTGCATGAATTCATCATAGTTCATCTCCAATCTTCATCATCAAGCACCCTTGAAGCTTTGAAGCGTTGAATAGTGGAAGCATCTTCAAGTTCCATATCTCAATTCCTCTGCAAGATCAAGCTTCTATAAGCCTTTATTTTGCCAGATTAAGCTCAAAATTCATCTTGAAGCATCTCTGGTTTTCTGAAGATTCAAGTTACTTCAAATTTCCAGGTTTCAATTCAAACTTCCTTTGCACGTTTTACTGATTTTAGCTTATTGTTGTTGTGATTTGAGCTTAATAAAAGTTGTGGAAACTCTGGCTAGTTGATAAAGCTTGTTAGAAGCTTAGATGAATTTTTAGGGCAAACTTTCTCCCTTCGATTCTCTCTGTACATGCATGATCTGTGAAATCTAAGCTTGGATCCGTGTTCTACATAACTTTAGCTTTCGAATGATATATGTTTTGTGAATTTCTGGAACATGTGAGTGTTTACAGTCGTCGGAGATGGCCGGAGAAGATGACCGGAGTCTTCTCCGGCCGGTGAGGTTGCCTGAATCTCTAAAACCCTAGCCGTTGCCAACTCTAAGTCACAACCGTTTGATTTGTTTGATCCAATGGCTCACAGCCTGCCAGCGAATTAATGAGTGTGCTCTTACTCATGTGACTCTCTCTCTTTCTTTGTGCTAACTTTGACTGGCTGCATGTGTGTGCATGTATGATTATTACCATGAGCGTGACTTGTGATGAGTTGGATCAGATTACTTTGTTTGATTGTTCTTGTTGACTTGAACGTGTGGCTCTGATGGAGTCAATGTTTGAATGAGTGTCTATGCTATTACCATGTTCTACGCGTGTATTTGGACCTAGACTATAATTTCTATTCATACACCCACGCTTTAAGCACAATCACATTTTGAACTTCATTTTTGCTATGTCTACACCCCCGTGTTAATTCTTTTTACATTTTATTTTAATTTTTGACATAGTTTTCATTTCCTTTTATTAAAAATCCTAAAACCTTAATAAAAATTCTATAAAAACTTACCAAGCATCAAGACACATTTAAATAATTTTTCATTTTTTTAAATTCTGATTTTAATTGTTTTTGTTCATATTTTCTTAATTTCCATTTAATTTCTTTTTAAGTCTTCTTCTTCATTACACATGTTTGCTTTTTGATTTCTTTTGCATAGTTCCAAAGTGATTTTGCATCCAATCTTTTTTCCATGTTCATAAATTATATCAAGGCATCTCATATAATTTTGGTAGATTTTTAAAGTCATTTTTGCATAGTATTTGAACCATTTCTTTGTGCATCCTTCTTCTTGACATAATGTGATTTTGATGACTTGCTTGAGCATGTTTCTTTTTGAATTTTGCCATGAGATTTTGATGCTTGATTTGATTCTGACTTAGTTGATTTGTGTTCCATTTTCATTTTTTTTAAAGTCATTTTCTATAAGTCATTTACTTCCATCTTTCATAACTTGTACATAATTATTTCAACTTGCATCATTACTTGAACTTGTTTGACCTAAACTTGTTTATCTCTTCTTGTACTCAACATGATTTGTTTGTGAATCATCAACGCCTATTCATGCCTTCTGATTGCATCTAATCTTTGGTATGCTACTGACCCATAATCATCTCATGCATTCAAATGTCATTCATCTTGCATACTTGTTTATGTTTGATCTATTTCATCTTTCTTTCTTAATTAGTTTCAATATGATTTGCATATGCATATTGTATGATTAATTCTTACATTTTAATTGCATCTTAAATGTCATTTGGAACTGACCTATAATCCATGTTCATTTATCTTTGAGTTTCAACTTTGAATTGTGTTGCAAGTTATTTCTTTTCTTTAAGTGAAACTTGTTTCTTTTCTTCTTACTTCTTCTTCATCTAATTTCTTCTACTTGAATATTCTTTTTCATGATTTGTATGCTTATTCATAGACATTATAGGATATTCAAATATGATTTTTAATTCTGACTTGCATCCATTTGCATTTATTTTCATGTTCTTTTTCAACTTTGACTTGTGTTACAAGTTTCTCCCTTTCTTACTTGAACTTGAACATTGTTTGCTTCTATTTGCTTTATCTTCTTAAATCATTTCACTCATGCTTTGTATGTTCATTAATTGACATCCATGAGAATTATAATATGACATTCAATTCTGATTTTGACATTTATCCAAGCATTCATTCATGTTTGTATGCCACATGCATTTATACTTCATCCATGTTTCATAACTTGAACTTGTGTGAATCTTTGGCACCTTTCTTGACATAGTTTGATCTCATTAGGTACCTTAACTTTAATCGAATCTCATTAGACATGCTACTAACTTTAAAAGTCATTTAACACTTAGGATCCCTTCTCTTTAGACTTAGGCTTTGTTTGATTCATAATTTCATTTCATGAGATGTTTGGTGCTTACTTGTGTGATTTCTTTCACTTATGCTTTCATATTCATTTGTTTAGCTAACCTTTTCATGTAGGGGCTAATGGTAAGTTGAGGGCGTGGATGTGCATCCACATACACCTTCTTCCTTCATCTCTTTAAAGCTTTCTCTTTTGCATTTGTGATAAGCATTTCTATGCTTTCTTTGTACAACTTCTTTCTTCTCCTTTTTGGTTCATAACTCGTCTTCTACTTTAGAAGTGAGTTGTGATACCTCTTGCTCTCTTCTTATTTTATTTAGGATTAGATTTCTTCAAACCACACTAACCCTTAGGATCTCCAAGCATGACAATTCTTAGGATTATTAGTCCCCCTTTAGACTTTTGCCTTTCTCAATCTTTGAGTCTCTCTTTTTCTCATCTTAAAACAAAAGCAAAAAACACTTAATAAAGGATTAACGCGTATTGCACGTGAGCCTAGAGCACGGGAAATGGAAGGAGGGGAGTTTCTCTCCGCCTTTCTAGAATGTTTAGCATACGTCCAGTTAGGACGACCATGCGATGCATTCGATCTTATGCAATAGACTTGAATGCAATACGTGTTACTGACACAAAAATGATCAAAACACTTCTTTATAAAATACAAAAACAAACAAACAGTTCTCTTCTCATATCTTCACTCCTTTCTTAAGGACTCGTCATGTCCATTCTACCGCAAATAGGTAACGCCTAAGTCTCCATACAACGAGCTGTCACACCTAACTGCTGGGACGGGCACTTTGATGTTTCCACTAAAAAACACAAACAAAGCAACCCTTGTTGAGCCGAACTACGTTTGCTCTGATTCTTCTTTCTCATCTGATTGAAGATACGTAGGCACGAGATGCGATATCTCGACGAGCAACCTTTCCTCGTAGTCCGTCGAACTACATTGACTTTGACTTTCCCATTGCACTGAGGGAATACGTAGGCCTAGGACAACAATAGTGTCATATCGAGTCACTTCTTTCTCCTCTCCCTTTTCTTTTCTGCCTTTCATTTCCAGTTCTCCAGTTAGCAGTTCATTTCCAGTACTTTATACCCTTTGATCGAGACAACAAGTGTGGATCCCATCGAGTACGATGGACGCGTGGGGTGCTAACACCTTCCCTTCGCGTAACCGAATCCCTTACCTATTTCTCTTGGTCACGAGACCTCGTTCTTTCCTTCCCCCAGGTTTACGCAGTGTTTTCTTTCCCTCTCTTGGGATAAATACACATTGTTGGCGACTCTGTTTCCGCGCCACTTTCGCGTTTGTACTTAGATGAAAATCCCGGGAGCGACACATTCATCAAAGCAAGTACACAAAAGATCTCCTGAAGAAATTTAACATGTCAGATAGTAAACCAGCAAAGACTCTCATGCATCCTATTGTCATACCCCAAATTGTGACCACCAAGATTTTCCATCATTGTGAGGATCATTACCATAGTATGGATGTGCCATCATGCCTCATCAATGTCCTCAGAGATGTTTGAGCATTCACCACAATCAAGAATTAGGGTTTCAAGCCCTCTCAGAGCCTTAGACAAAGGATCAATCAAGGAATGACATGATCTTCAACTTGTCTAACATCTCAAACACCCATAAGGGATCAAGAGGACTCCCAAATCAAGAATCAAGCACGAGGGTGCAACATTCCAAGTGGATCAAGCCTCAAGATCGTCAGTGTCACTGTAATACCCCAAAATTTGCCATCTCATTTCTTTATATCATTTAGCATGAGCTTTCATTTCATTGCATTGCATTTAAGCATAGAAAAAACAAAACATCAAGCATTGCATTACATCTTGCATAAGGGCATGTGATCAGCTGTTCTTCAGAGGTGTTGATCATCCAAAGCTAAAGAATAAGAGCCAAGTGTTTCTTACAAGTCTCAAGGGTTCCTTAACCCATACATCATCTCACTTTGATCCACAAGGCATGGGAAGAGAAGAATTCATCAAGAAGATTGGGCAGTGTATCATTTCCTACACAAGGCAGTAAAAAATGGGGATCTGACCCTTAAATAGGTAAGCTCTTTGAGTTTTTATCACCTCCAAATGACATATCTCATCTTTGTTTGAGAGGATACATATCATATTCAGAGGAATTTGGATTTGGAGGATGTGTTATTTCCTCCTAACCAGAGGGTGCCAAAATTAGGGTTTGACATAAAGTCAGTTTAGTTCTGATTTTTTGGACAAAACTTGATCTCATGGTATTCCTCATGTTCTTAAGTGTATATGGGTTGAAAATTTCTCATCAATTGGTTTCAGAAGGGTCTCAATTGATCAGTTGCTTGATAATCAAGAAATTGGGGAAAAAGTCAACTGTGTAGTGAAAAAAGTCAACTCTTGACTTTTTGGGGTCAAATTCATGGAATTCATGTCATATGTGTTCAATGGACAAAATTTTATCAAGAAATGATGGAGGAATAATGAAAATCAAGAAATTACAAAACTGCCAAAAATAGAAATTTTGGGGTTTCCAAAAATATTAAGTTTTGCCCATTTTAGCACCTCTCTTTGAGTCAGGCTTTCTCAATTTTAAAGCATCAAATCAAAAATCCCCCAAGCCACAACAAAAGATCTTGTTTCAAGCTTCAAATCCATATAAAGAACTCTTCCATCGGATCAAAATTGAGGGAGTTATGATCCATTAAAGTTTGACAAAACTAGGTCAAAAACCAAGTCATGGCAGGGCAAGTGCAGGCCCATGCGCCATAATTTTGTCGAACACTTGGTGTGCCAAATGTCCAGCCACTTTTCTCAATGATGGAAGCTCCAAACGAAAAAATGTTTAACATCAAAGTTGTTCATCTCAATGTCCTCTTCAACTTTGATGTTGGACATTTTTCCATTTGAGCTAGTTATGATGGGGTTATGATTGTCCCAAGTTGACGTGTTCATGCTGAATTTTCCAAGTCAGATTGCCATGCCAACCTACCAACCTGCCAAGCCCATGCACCAGTTCTGAACCATGATGTTTGGAGTCATTTTACACCATCCTACAAGCCTCTATTTAATTCAATTTCAACATCAAAATTATTCTCCTATACCTACTCTTTCATTTGCCACAAAAATTACACATTTCCATTCATTAAAATGAGAGAAATTCATCACCAAACTTCCTTGTTTTAATTGATATTAAGCTGCTATAAAACCAGAAAAAATAACATTTGCTATTGTGGCTAAGTCAAGTATTCACATACATGCTACACACCAGTCCACATTCCATTTAATTAAACTAAAAATTTCCTTACATCATCACCATCCATTTTAAACCCCACCATACACTTCATAAAATCACCCACACCATAGCAAACCTTCACAACTCACCTTTAACTGTCATGACTCAGTTAGTTAGAGTCCACTCAATTAACCTCACATCAACTCACTTAACCAACTCAGTTTACCGTGGTTAAACACACTTAACCCTAACTATATAAACAAATTTACACACAATTTCAAACGGTCTCTCTCTTTTTTCCACATTTCTCAGAACTCATTCTCAATCATTCTCTCAATTTTCTCTCTAATCTCACACATTTCTCACACTTTTCATCACAATTTCTCAAGAAATCTCAAATTTCTCTCTCACTCTCAAGAATTCAGATCCAGATTTCTCTCTCGTTTCTCCATCATTTTCGAAGATTTTTGGAGCAGCATCATCTCCATAACCTCCTCTTTCTACTGTATGCATTAGATTCGCTTGAATCCACCATCGAAAAATCTCAAATTTCACTCATCACTCCCAATTTCTCCTCCAAGCAAGTATTGGATCTAGTTTTAGCCTTTATTTGGCTTAGAGTGTTGATTTAAAGATCTTGCAAGAAGTTCTTGGATTTCTAAAACAAAAAAGTGAATCTCACAAGGTTAGAGATCTTGAAACTTTTTCTTTAGTTCATCATAATTTTAGAGATTTACAATGTGAAATTAGTACTCATGCATTGCATCTGGAAGTCCTAAAATGATGGCACACCTCTGTTTGTTCAATTTGGAATTTATGTGATTTTGTGATTTTTGTGAAATTCATGTTGAATGTGTCACTTTCGTGCCATTTTTCTTGATGTTAGAATGATCTTTTTGAGATTTAATTAGTATATTCATGATCTATGAAGTTTGGGCTTCAGTTTGATATCTTACTTTGTTAATTTTCATTGAGATTTGATGGAGTTATGTGAGGTAGAAATTTGAGAAAAAATCTGCGTTTTTGTGTTGTTGTGTGAGTTTATTTTCACTTTGCATGAGTTTATGATGAAGATGGCGATGTGGCGGTGCATCATTGGTGGTGTTCTTCCACTTTAATAATTAAATATGATTAGAATAATGATTAATTGATAATGAGTACGAATGATTAGTAAGAGAGAGAGGACGAATGACGCGTTGTGATTGGTAGATAATTACACTTTGCGGCTGGCCAATAGAGAAGCAACACCGCATTAATGAAGGAGCATGGCCCTCACGTGATGCATTCTTGGCCATTCAGACGGACGCGTGTGGGAGGGTGTACATTAGGTTGTGTGAGCTTGCATCATGAGCCGTTGGTTTGGAGATATTGGATTGATCGTGTGGTTTGATGGGAAGGTCTATGGCATTGAATGTGCACCGCCACTACACCTGATTATGCGCTTAATGGATTGGGTTAAAACGTTTTTTGCACCCCCTCTTAAAAGCCCAAGCCATTTTTAAACTACAAGGTTACTTTTCCAGCACCCCCATTCTAATTCCTCTTGCATTTTAATTTCTTTTTCATATAGTTTCAATTTTATTTTAATAAAAATAGTAAAACATCTCCAAAAATTCTGAAATAATTCACACAAGTTCTCAACACATTTAGGTAATTTTTCATTATTTTTAATTCTGATTTTACTAATTTTAAATCATATTTTCGTAATTTCTTTTCAATTTCTTTTTGATTGATCTTCTTCATGATACTCAAACTTGCACATTTTCTTTCTCCCATCTCACACAATGTTTTTCATCTGTTCCTTTTGAATTGGTTAGATAACATCCTGAAGTGTCTAAAACTATTTTTTATTGATTTTTAAAGTCATCTTATAGGATGTTTGTATGATCATCTTTACACTTCTTTTTGTGGAATTTCAATACCACTTTGTGCATATCTTTGTGGCACTTTTATCTTGAATTTTGGTTTGAGTTTTTAATATGTGTTTAGCCTCTGACTTAGGTTGTTTAGGACTTGTATTTACAATTTCTTCATGTGCTTTAATATTTGTTCAATGCCTTGCCTTTGAAGCTACTTAGGTGCACTTTATTTTTCTTCCTTCTAACATGTTGTGATAAGACACTTGTGTCATCCATTTTATGATTGCCTTGGGTGATATTATAGGTAATTTGTATAATATTATAGATCTTCTTTGTCTCATTATAAGTCACTTTGGTTTTCATTTACATTTGACATGAGTTTGTGCATTCTGATTTGAACTTTGACTTGTTGCATTTCCCACTTCCTCTTATGCCATAGGTGTTTCATGTTTGCATTTTTGTGTACCATTTCCTTCACGCCATTTGCATATCATGTATAATATGCTACTGCCCATGGGCATTCATTAACCATTTCACATGTTATGCATTTATAATATGTCATTTTGTGCATTTAGTTGAACATGTTTCTCTTATTCTCACTTCTACTTTTTCTTCTCCCTTCTACCTGAATTCTTTTATCCATCATTGGTGTGATATTTCATATGCTTTATAAGACCTTTGTGAATTGAATTTAATTCTGGCCTTGACCTTTCATGAGGCATAAATGCATGATCACTTTGCATTTCCATCCATTCTTCATCTATTTCTTCTATGGTTCACTCCTTTAATGTTTAGGACATTACTTGTACATAGTTAGTATGTGGTTGATACCTTAATATTAGGGAACACCTTTAGATGTAGGTTCTGACCTTAATTAGGTTTTATCTCTTAGGATCATATTTCCTTGGTTCTTAATTGATTTGGTTATCACTTGTTGTTTCTTCCTTTATTTCATACTTGTAAATATTGTGAACTATCTTTTTCATGTAGGTGCATGGTAAGTAAGTGTGGGGACATAGTTCCACCTACACTCCTCTCCCTCATCTTCTCTTATTTCATTTAAATAATTCAATTTGTGATTTTGATAAGCATTGAAATGCTTTCCTTGCATAACTTCTTCTTCATCCCTTCTTAAGATCAACTTAACTTCCATTTTGGAAGTAAGTTGTTTCTTTTACTCTTCTTCTCCTTTCTTTTAGAAATAGGTTTCTTAAACCACATTAACCATAGGATCTCCAAGCATGCTAACACTAGGGTGTGTCTTAGTCTCCCCTTAGTTTTCACCTTTACCCTTCTCTTGAGTCTCTTCTCTCTCACCTTATAATAAAAGTAAAAAACACTGAATAAAGGCATAACAAATATTGTATTTAGGCCTTTCATGTGGGAACAAGGAGGTGAGGGGTCTTCTCACATTTGTTTGGGAATGTTTAGTGTACGCCCCGTCTTGGGTCGATATGCTAGGCATTCGATCTCATATGAGGGACTTAAATACAATGTGCGTTACAAAACACCAAATAAACAAAACACTTTCTTTCTTAAAAGACAAAAACAAACAATAACGTCTTTCCTTCGGGAATTCTTTTCTCATCTCATTCATTCTCAACGTACGAACGTGCTCCTTCTCGTTCTCTTGCAAGATGGTAACGCAGTCGGACCAGCGAGCCTGCAACACCTGAGCTAGAACGTTAGCTGTTCCTTAAAACACACAAACAATCCATCCCTAGTGAGGGGAACTACGTCGCTCTGATTCTCATGCTCCCGATGAGATACGTAGGCAGTGGGGTAGGTCCCATTCGAGCACTTCTTTTATTTTCACTACATTTGTTTCTCTTTCTCTTTCCATTCCTTTTCCAGTTCTTTTTCCAGCATCTTTCCTTACACCCTTTGATTGAAGCAAGCAAGCATGCATCCCATCGGGTATGATGGACGCGTGGGGGTGCTAATACCTTCCCTTCGCGTAACCGACTCCCGAACCCAGTTCTCTTGGTCGTGAGACCATGCTTTTCCTTCCTTTAGGTTTATGCGGTGTTTTCTTTCCCTCTCTTGGGATAAATACACATTGCTGGCGACTCTGTTTCGGTGCCGCTTTCGTGTTTGTACTTGGATGAAAATCCCGGGAGCGACAGCTGGCGACTCTGCTGGGGACAGATTAACCTCTTGCTGGTCCATCCCTAAGCGAGTCAATCCTAGTGCTTGTCTATTTTTCTTTCATTGGGTGTTTACTGTTGTGATGTATTTACCATTTTATTATATGGTTATTTACTGCTTTACAGTACATTACTATATTTACCGCATTTTTAGCATTTTCATTTCATATGATATATTATGCTATATTGGACTGTGCTGGTTTTCTATTTGGCGGGATGGGATTTCTGAGAGATAAGCCCATACACCGGCTTGAGTATACACTTAGGATTAGAGTGGAGAGTAGTGGGACCTACGTGCCGTCTGGAGTGCGTTGGGTATTCACGAAATTCATAGCCAGACGAGGCTATCTTGGGACGCATTCTGACGTGTGTGTCTTGCACATGTTAGGGTGTTGATCTAGAGAGCTGTCGACTCTGGTGACCATTCCCCGAGGACTCAGTTGTGGCACTCCTCCCGAGATGTGACAGTGGCAGACCACATTCTGTGGCAAACCCATTGCATATTCTCGATCCGAGGACCCAATGCTGGGAACTTGCCATAGGTGTTCCTTTCGGGAAAGAGAATCAGTGGAGGCACTCCTCGATTGGCGATAGTACTGTACCCCGAGGGATGAATGTACTATTGCTTCTCGACCTCAGTGCCAGAAGATGAGGACCTTTCGTTTTGGAGAATCAGTTGAGGCCTCCTCGATTGATGATGATGCCAAACCAGAAATGGTGAACGTATCATCATTTCTCGACCTGAGAGCCCGGGATACTGAACATCCTAGTACCCACATGTGAGAAGGGAGGGTTGTTTGCAGGTTTGCAGGTAACCATGACCTCCTACATATCCGGTTTTCTGTTGACATTACACAAAAGGAGGGTTCATCCTATTGTATTCAGACGGTTTCTATTTATGGTTCTATATTGTTCTTAGAGCTATACAGACATAATGCACACAGTCCAGCACAGACACTTGATTACCTGATCACATGCCCTTTTGCATTGCATTATCATATCATAATGGTCGTGTTTGTCATTTACAGGTGCATAATACACTTCTGATTCCAATCCATGGGTTCAACAGAGAATGAAAAGAGAAGGAAGAACAATGTTTCTTACAAGTTTCCAGACCCTACCTTGGATTCACTGCTCAAAGTTATAGACATGGATGGCCCGGGTGTTCTTGATAGGTTTCAAAAGAAGTATGGGAATTTGGTTAAGATGGTCCGTACTATCACAAAGTATGAACATGATGCTTTGCACACTCTGCTGCAATTCTACGAGCCTTCGCTGAGATGTTTCCTCTTTCCAGATTAAATTTTGATGCCAACGCTGGAAGAATTCTCATTTATTTTGGGGATTCCAATCACGTCGGCAATACCGTTCTTTTTTGGTAGCTCTCCTAGTACAAAAGAAATTGCTGCTGCAATGCAAATTGATCAGTCAGTGATAAAGTGTGGGGTGAGTAGCAAAAATGGAGTTGACGGATTTCATCTGGAATTCCTCTTTGATCAAGCTCAAGAGGCTGCTAATGCTAAAAACTGGACGATTTACAACTCCATTCTGGCTCTCTGCATATATGGCCTAGTTCTTTTTCCCAATCAGCAAGACTTTGTGGATATGCAGGCGACGAGAGTTTTCGTTCTTAAAAATCCAGTCATTACTTTGTTAGGAGATTTTTATCATTCTGAACATTACAAGAACGAGAAAAGAAGGGGAGGACCTGTTAGTTATTGTACTCCACTGCTGTGCCATTGGCTCTTCAAGCATTTGCCTCAAACAGGTGCCTTTGTGGAAACCATAGATGTTGCGAAGTGGTCCAAGTGAATGATTAACTGCTGACAATATTATCTGGTTTAATCATCGGTTGTTGAGAATAGAGCTTATCACAAGATACGAAAATTTTCCAAATGTACCTCTGATTGGCAGAAAAGGAGGGATCAATTATAATCCAGTTTTGGCCATCCGACAGTTCGGGTATGCTTCCAGGGATCCTCCTACGGAGCAAGATGTTGAAGAATCTTTATTCTTTATAGGAACTAAAGATAAGAAGGTGGTAGAAGTAGTGAACGCTTGGAAAGATAAGCATAAAATTGGAAAAGCGGTTTTTGGGAAAGGAGATTGTAGGTCTTATCCTGAATATGACAGATGGATCAAGATGAAAGTAAAATAACTGCTATTACCCTTTTCAAGGGAACCTCTTTTATGTTCAGTACAGCCAGAACAATCAACTATGGTAGCTATTGAAGAGTGTGAAAAGTGGAAGAAGATAGTAAAAGAGCTTCAAGTAGAGAACGCTGGTATGAGTAGCTGTCTCCAAAAAGTCCTGCATGACAATAAAGGTTTAGAAGGAAGAGCTCAGAAAGCAGAAAAGATCTTAGCAGCCAAAGAGAAAGATTTTTATGAAAGAGCACAACACTTCCAGAAGATCAGCAAAGGTGTCGATGCTGCCACTCAGGCTCACAAGACAACTAAACAGGACTTAGCTCAGACCAAGGATACATTGGCCAAATTCCAGCGAGCATGGGATGATGTCAGAATTGAAAATGCTGAGTTACAGGAACAGTTGAAGATTAAAGACGAAGAGCTTAAGAAAGCACATGAGCAGAGGAGAAAGTATTAGGAAAGCCTCGGTAAAAGTCAAGAACAGTTAGAAGAAGCTAGAAAAGAGCTGAAGAATACCAAGAAAGAGCTTAAAGAAGTCATGATAGAAAGGGAGATACTCAAGACGCAAGCTGGCATAAAAAGACACAAAGGAGTGTGTGATGACGAAGCTTTGATGCTGCGTATGGGCTCCTTAATGGAGGCTTTGGAGAAAAGGGATGTTTTGATCAAAGAGATGATTGAAAAGCCGAATCACCAGTGTACTCGCATACTCTTTGAGGAGATCAAATACACAAGTGATAAGCTGAAAGACATGGAGTTATCAGACTGATGTTCTTTGTTTTGTGATTTTTTGTTAATGGTTACCATCAGACTTGTTGATGGATCCATCTTTCCCTTGTATTTCAGTTGTTGATGAACCTCTTTTGAATGTACTTGAATACTTTGTTGAATGGGAATGAGCAGTTTTATTCAGAATTAGTCCTTATCAGATATCTGTACACAAGCACATGACCACGGCACGTCTCTTTATATCACGATTTCTGATCTTCAGATTTCTGTGGTTTAGATTGGAATCAGGGTGTAAGGCACCTCGGAAATGATAAACATGACATTTGCATTGCATTGCATATCATTTTGCATGTTGTTATTTGACTTTTCAGGTACTTGTTGCAGGATCTCTAACCTTTATTTGGTTTCAGGCATTATAGCTGAGTATCATATTCACCGATACTCAACTCAAAGAAATTAAGCAAGGATTATGGATCAAGTGCAAAGTGATTTGGCTGAAATGAGGGCACGCATGGACCAGTTCATGACTCTCATGACTGGTATGGCACAGGCTCAGGAAAGATTGAGGCTTCTGGTCGAGCGTCCAGAAACTACGCCTGAAGGCAACCAGAATGAGAATTCACAAATAAGGATCACTCCTCCTCCTGGTGGTAATCCTCCTCCTGGTGGTAATCTGGGTAATGGAAATGGCAGAAATGCTGGTGTGGTTCAGGAAGATGTTCTGGAAGACCAATTTACCCTACCAGATGCTGATGTGGGTAACCATGGTGATCGAAGGTATGATGAGTTAGCGGAGAAGATCCGGGCCATAGAGTGCAAGAATTTTATGGGTATTGATGTTACTAGTTTGGGGCTGGTACTAGGAGTCAGAATCCCTCCCAAATTCAAGCCATTTACATTCGACAAATATCAGGGCAATACGTGTCCCCAGACACATATCCAAGCTTATTTTGGGAAGATCTCAACCCATACAGATGATGAGAAGTTATGGATGCATTACTTTCAAGACAGTCTGGCTGGAGCTCCTTTGACCTGGTATATGAAATTGAACAGAGCTGCTATAAGAAGTTGGAACGATCTGGAAGAGGCATTCCTAAAGCAGTACCAGTACAATATTGACATGGCGCCCAACCGCACTCAATTGCAGGGGTTGTCACAGAATGCTAAGGAAAGTTTCAAAGAATATGCTCAAAGGTGGAGAGAGATGGCTGCACAAGTTCAACCTCCTTTGTTGGATAGAAAAATGGCAAACATGTTTATGGGCACCTTGCAATGGGCATACCTTGATAGATTAGCGGCTTGTCCATCAATCGGATTTGCTGATATCGTGATTGCTGGAGAAATAATAGAGAGTCTGTTGAAACTTGGAAAGATCCAAGATGTAAGTAGGGCTGGCTCTTCTGGGAAGAAGAAACCATTTGCTAGTGGCTAGAAAAAAAGAGAAAGTGATACAAATGCTGTATATAGAGGACGAGGCAGAGGACGTTCTCAGGGTTACCATCAAGTAGGCGCAGTGACAATCCCAGAACCGTCTGTTCAACAGCAACAACCACAACAGCAAGCTCAGCAGCAGCAGCAACCTCCTTTCCAGTAGAGGTCTAGGCAGAGGGATCGTAAGATTGACCCCCTCCCTATGACTTATGCTGCGTTGCTACCATAGTTACTCAAGTTGAAGTTGGTTGAGCTTCGTACTATGAGGCCTCCCGCCGCTGGCAACTTGCCACCTAATTTTGATGTTAACGCTCGCTGCGAGTTCCAATCAGGGGCTCAAGGGCACTCCATTGAAAAATGTTGGGTGTTTCATCATAAAGTGCAAGACTTGATTGATGCTAAAGCAATCAATTTCTCGTTACCTCATAATGTTCTTCAGAACCCTATGCCTAATCATGGTGTGGCAGATGTGCGTGCTATTGAAGACAGAAAGAGGTTAAATTTGGTAATGGATATCAGTCAGGTGAAGACTCCGTTGCTAGTGGTGAAGGATCGTTTGTTGAAGGGACAGGTGTTCCTGGGATGTGATCAAGATTATTCTGAGTGTTCGAATCAAGAGAATGGCTGTGATAAGTTGAAAGTAGGTCTGCAGAATCTGATCAATGATGGTGTCATACCCCAAATTTTGACCACTAAGATTTCCCATCATTGTGAAAATCATCATCACAATATGGGGGAACCATTTTACCTCATCAGTCTCCCCAAAGATGGGTGAGCATTCACCACAATCAAAATTAGGGTTTTAGGCCCTCTCAGAGCCTTAGGCAAAGGATCAATCAAGGAATGACATGATCTTCAACCTGTTTAGCCTCTAAAACATCTACAATGGATCAAAAGGACTCCCACTTCAAGGATTAAGCAAAAGGTTGCTCCCTTCTAGGTGGATCAAGTCTCAAGATCGCCAGTATCACCAAATTAGGGTTTTGGTCGACCAGGGCCCCCAGATGGGAAATTTCCTCTGGGCACAAGCCAAGGATCCAAAACATGACCTAATATACTCCATGGAGCCTCATGGACCCAATCATCAAGTCAATTTTGCCTTTGGGGATGCCTTCATCAAAAATCAGGAATTTGGGTTTCTTGACCTAATTCACCCCTAAGTTGACTTTTTGGGCAAATCATGAGCCAAGACCTCAAAGGAGGGTTTGAGGGTCTCTAGTGTACTATATTGATCCATTTGGAACAATGGATTAATCCAAGAAGCTTGAGCAACAAGTCTCAATTTCATCTGCACCACAATTAGGGTTTTTAAGGAAAAGTCAACTGTAACTTTGACTTTTGACTAGGGCATGCTCCCAAACCCTAGGATATGCCTCAATACACCCTATGACACCCATGGAACATGTCCATCAAGTTTGATTTAGGTCAAGGACATGATTTCCTGAAGAATTGCACAGTTTGGAATTCATCTGATAAAAAGTCAACTGTGCACAAAAGTCAACTTTGACTTTTTGAGATTTTTCACCAAAATGGATTTTTAACCCTAAAATGATGTTAATGTATGATTTGGATCATCATTCATCAATAAAAATCAAAGAAAGTGGGATAACTTGTAAAAGGGGTAACCATAAAACTTAGAAATTTTTCTAAGTTATGGAAAAAGTACCACTAATGCACCAACTTTGAAGGACCATAACTCCTAAACCACAAGGCCATTTTTTCTCATCCAAAGATAGATTTGTAGCCCTCATTACCCTCTACAAAACTTCAACTAGACCTAAGTCCAATTCATTAAGGATTTTGAGTTATGGAGTGATCAAAATCAAGAAATCACACTTTGTTCCAACACTTAGTGAAAATTTCACTAAGTCAGATTTTGCTTCACTTTTTGCCAAATGTAGAGGGATTTTTCATTTGGAATCAAAAGAGATCAAAACCAAACTTGTTCAAACAGTTGTTATATCATGTAAGGGCTTTCCAAAATGGCCAAGAACATTGCCAAATTCAACTTACACCATGAGATATGACATTGTCAAGTTGCCTTGCTGAAATCTATCAAAGGCAAGGCAGAATTTGCATTTTGGCTTGATTTGCCAAAATCAGCCAAATTCAAATGCTCCTATCCACTTGGACACATCTAAGGATTGAATCTAAAGGGGACAATCACTGAGCCAAGTCTCCAAAGTCCATGGAACAAGAAATAGCATGTTGAACCTAGAATGGCCAAAATAGGGACAAGACTCCAAATTTGGATTGAAGCATTCAATGGAAGCATCAAGGTGGCATGGACTGAGCCATTCTCATCTGAAATCAATCAAGACTTATCCAAGACCAAGGGGACCAAAGCTCTGTGCCCTAACCTCTAGTCAATGGCTAGAGGAGACTTGGATTTTCATTTGCCAACATTGGCCAAACCTACTTAACAGCTGCCATGCACTATTCCTTGCAAAACAAACTTGCTCTACTATAAATAGAGCTCAATTGTGTTCAGTTTAAGTACACCAAAGGCCTACAACACTTGCCTTTCTCAAAATCTCTTTCTCTTGGCAAAAATGCCTTTCTTAGCAAGGTAACTATCGGGTTTTGAGTTTGAGAGCTTTTCCAATCAAACCAATCACTCACACACCTCACATACATCATATAGAAGTGATCCAAACACTCACATAACATCTGGAACACTGATTTCACAAAATCACCAGCCAATTGCTCAAGTTCATGACAGTTTTGCAGTTGAGGTGCCATCTTCAACTCCAAACCATTTCAATCCATTCCAAGCACTCAGACACATCACTTGGCACCTGGGGAAGCTATCCACATCATTGGAACCTAGCTGTAACACCTCCAACACAAATCACGATCACCAGCTGCAAGTGGTAAGCATGAGCTCTTCTAACTCTATGATCCATGCAATTTTTGCTGCACAATAATTTGGCCATATGTTCATAATCATGCATGGAATGTTTTCCCTCAATTAATTGCTTTGTTTGAATCGTGTATCAAAAATCCTAGCCTTCATGCAGAAATTAGGGTTCTTGAGGTTTCTTCGTGATTTCTTGTTGTATGTTTAATTTAAATGAAATTAATGGACATAGACATGATCGTGAGGTTGAGACGAGCATAATGATATGTGGATTGCATGTTATAATCAAGTATTCAGTGAGATTGAGGGGAAAATGCAAATCAGCCAAACCCAGAACACGCGCGTGTTCTTGGTGTGTTCTTGACGCCATTTTTGAATAATTCAAATATTTGAATTTTGTGATTTTGTTTAATTGATTCAAAAATTAATTTCTCTCTGAGTTTTAATGATTTTGAGTTGATTCTTTTTTTAATAATTCACAAAAATATTAAAATATTTTATTTTTAAAAAAAAAATCCCAAAAATATTATTTATTTCATATAATTGATATTTTTGAAAAGAATTAATGTTTAATTGTTTTTTGACATTTAAATATTTTTTCTACATTGATTTTGCAACTTTTAATGCTTTCTAATTATTTTGTAGGTCAATACTTAATTTTTGAAGCATTAATCCAAGATCACAATTTGTTTTTCACATATTAAACAATTTTGATCATTTTAATTGAATTTTTATTCAATTAAATACATTTTTTAAAACAAATTAGGGTTTTGGATTAATTCAACCCTCATAAATCATTTTCAAAAACTTTTGGGCCTCTAATAGAGTGTAAGACCCAATCCTTTTTTGACCAAATCATTTTTGGGCCTCAGTGTATTGTATAAGTCCCGATACCGTCAAAAACAAACGGCGCGATCGTCGCCCTTTTGAAAAATAACCTTGGGCCTCTCCTTGAGCTATAAGACCCATTCAAAACTTTTGGGCCTCTAATAGAGTGTAAGACCCAATCTTTTTTTGACCAAATCATTTTTGGGCCTCAGTGTATTGTATAAGTCTCGATACCGTAAAAAACAAACGGCGCGATCGTCGCCTTTTGAAAAATAACCTTGGGCCTCTCCTTGAGCTATAAGACCCATTCAAACCTTTTGGGCCTCTAATAGAGTGTAAGACCCAAACCCCCTTTTAACCAAAACATTTTGGGCCTCACTTATTGTATAAGTCCCTCCGCGTTAAAAGAAAACCTTGGTGCGATCGCCATTTTAAACGAAAAGTCATCTGGGCCTACCCTCGTGTTATAAGCCCCACTCTTTTTTTTTAAACCTTTTGGGCCTCTTGAGAGAGTGTAAGACCCATCCCTTTGTACAGAAAACCTTTTTTGGGCCTCAGTCACTTGTATAAGTCCCTCTGTACAAATTCCAACAGTGCGCTCACTGATAAAACCCCGGGCCTCTCCTTGAGCTGTAAGCCCCAAATCTTTCTTTTTCAAAGCACTTTCTCCTTTGATTTTGAATATACTGTTGTTTTCAATCTTTCTTTGTTGAACAACTAACCAAACAGCATGGAAGCTCTACAACCGAGTAAGTGGTTATTGCTTTCATTTACCGCTTTCATATACATATAACTGTATTGTGGGGCTGTTTCACTGTAAGTCTCCTTTCATAAACTCATATCAACTGTTTAATAATAGTATAGATATTTAGAGTTTCCCCGGCAACTACGTCTAGAACTAGGTGACGCCGTTTCGTTTATTCATAGAAATAGACAACTAGATCCCCAATAGGATCACCAGATACAGTCTTCTCTTCGGCTGTCCTCATTAGGAATCGTCAAGAAACTCTACTCCCAAAGATGAATATATTCTCTATGAATGGCATCTTTGAGTTTCTTCCAAATTCTCGGACTTTCCTGACTTTGATCTATTCTCGGTGAATAGCATTGCCTTGAATTTATCGGGGTTTGGGGACCCACGGGCTTCTTAAAAGCATCGGCCTTCTCTTGGGCATCGTACAAGGACCCACAGGCTTCCTAAAAGCAACCCCGCCTCCTCTTGGGCTTAGTACAAGGACTCTACAGCTTCTTAGAAGTATTCACAGCCTCCTCTTAGGCTTCGTATAATGATCTCTTCCTCCGGGAATGATAGCCTCCTCTTGGGCTTAGTACAAGGACCCGTCGGCTTCTTAAAAGTCTCTAGCCTCCTCTTGGACTTCGTACAAATTATCCCGACGACCTCCTAGAGGTATAGGAACAGAACTTAGTCATCTCCATAGATCAGTCCTTTCAAAGAGTCTACTACTGTTTCTCAAAACATAGTACAAAAGATGAAACTCTAGACTTGGACAGTCTAACTTCCTTGAGTCTCAAAGACATTCTCAAGTGACCCCTTCGTTATATAGGAAGGAAACCCGTAGACTCGGACAGTCTCAATACCCCTTGGATTTCCCGTTTCATTAAAGAATAGGGAATAACCCTGATCCTCACATCAAAAATCCCTGAGTACAGTGTTTCTCATATAAGAACTGATTTTCTCTTTTTCAGTATACTGGACCTGTCACTTAACTGAAACAGTTACCTTGGCCTCCTCTTGGGCTTTGTACAAAGATTCTCCCCAGCGGAGTCAAACAAATTTTAGCCTCTATCTCGGGCTTTGTACGAGACACATAAGAGACTCCCTTGTTGAGTCAATCACCCCAATCGCCTCCATCTCGGGCTTTATACGAGATACCAAAAGATTCCCTCGTGGAGTCAAAACCTTTTAGCCTCTCTCTCGGGCTTTGTACGAGACACATAATAGCCTCCTCTTAGGCTTTATATAAGAAAACCACTGGTTAATCCAATTAACCTTTTAGCGTCAAAGTTGTGCCTCGTTCGCAGTACACAAACATTAACAACTCCTCCCCCTTTCATCTAAACGTTGTAAGCGGCAAGCCTCTGGATCATCTACATCCATGCCACTGTCCCTCTTTTAGTATGAGAAATTCCTAAGGAAAGATAGCATTGCTCTATACTGAGTTAAAGTCTTCTCCTTCAGGTTAAAATACCCTTTAAAGGAAATTATGGCATTGCTAGGATCCGCGTATCCCGGTTAAAGTAATTCTCCTTTATAACCAGTCACCCAACAGTTGTGACAGACAAACCCTTCTTTAGAGATGACAAATTCTCTCTAAAGTCGAGGCCCTTCAGCTTCATATCTTGGGCTTTGAACAAGATACAAATAAACTTTTCATCTTCATATCTTGGGCTTTGAACAAGATACAAACAGACCTTTTAGCTTCATATCTTGGGCTTTGAACAAGATGCAAACTACCCTTTAGCTTCACGTCTTGGGCTTTGAACAAGACACCAAAACACCATTTCCTCCCATAGAATAGGAGGAACTACGAACGCTCTGATTTCCCTGTTTCGGTAAACGGGAATACGTAGGCATAAGATCGAAAGAAAAGATCTTAGCGAGCACAATCAACAAAAAACCCAAATCCTATACTCTCACATCCCAAAGCATCAGTCCTAACATCCTAATCCTTGTTCCCCGCTCTAAAGTCCTAAAAAGAAAGAAATCAGTATTGGCAAAAATACAAATAACCAGTACAAAGGCCCCCCACATTGATAGCATTCGTAACCTAACAGACCGCTGTTTAAACTCAGTATGCAAAGCAGGGTTAATTGGAGACATCTATTCCCCTTCCTTATTCAGCTCACAATAGGATAAAAAATGAATCGACCTGTAGTTTAAGCTCAACCGCAGGGAGCGATCAGCGCTTAAGAACCGCGTCCAAAATCGCTCGCTACAGATGGCCGTCTACAGTTTGACAGGGTTGTGAAAGAAACTGATGAGATATCAACTGTGACCATCTATTATACTCCCGCAGAGATCCAGGTACCTGCTAGTACAGCTCCCATAGCAAGTGTTGTGCCAGAAAGACCTAGTCCTGTTACCATCACGGTGCCAGGACCAGTTCCGTTTACAACTACAAAGGCAATCCCATGGCACTATGGGGCAGACGTGTACTACGAAGGTAAAAAGCAGGAAGTCGGGACATCAGCCAGTTCAAATATTGACAATGTGGGTGGTGTAGGAGGCTTTACAAGAAGCGGAAGATTATTCGCTTCCCAAACTTTGAGCAGTGACAAAGAAACTGAAGCTGCAGTAAAAGTTAAAGGGAAACAGGTGGTTGAAAGTGTGCATGTGACCGAAACAGAGACAAAGGTTGCCTTTGACAACGAGGTGGAAGAGTTCATGAGGATAATAAAGAAAAGCGATTATAAGATTGTCGATCAGTTGAATCAGACCCCCTCGAAAATTTCAATTCTGTCATTGTTGATGTGTTCTGATGCGCATCGGGAGGCTTTATTGAAAGTATTGAAGAGACCATATGTTCCACAGGAAATCACTGTTAATCAGCTTGAAGGTGTAATTTCCAACGTCAATGTCAGCCACGGATTGGGTTTCACAAGTAGAGATTTGACGTCTGAAGGGAGAAACCACAATAAAGCTTTGCACATTACAATGGAGTGCAGGGGTGCAGTGTTGTCTCATGTACTGGTAGACACTAGTTCCTCGCTCAATGTCTTGCCTAAGAAGGCTCTAATGAAGCTAGAAGTTGATGGTTTGATTTTAAGGCCCAGTGAGTTGGTTGTCCGAGCGTTCGATGGAACAAAAAGATATGTGTTTGGTGAAGTAGAACTGCCCGTGCAAATTAGACCGCAGGTGTTCCAATCTATATTCCACGTGATGGATATACAGCCCGCGTATAGTTGCTTATTAGGTCGCCCTTGGATTCATGAGGCCGGGGCTGTTACATCCACCTTACACCAAAAGCTGAAGTACGAGTTTAAGGGACAAGTTGTGACAGTGTGTGGTGAAGAAGATATTTTTGTTAGCCACTTGTCCACGTTCAAGTATATCGAGATGGATGGGGAAATTCACGAGATGCTTTGCCAGTCGTTTGAAGCAGTGAATATTGACAACGTGCCTGAATCTTCCCTTGCACCAGAAAGAGCCAGTACATCCATTTCGTCCTATACGCAAGCTGTCGAGGTGGTCAGAGCAAGCAATGCCCAGGGCTGGGGCAAGTTGATAGAGACACCAATGAAGGAAGACAAATTTGGTATTGGTTATCATCCCTCTATGACTTCAGCTGAAGAAAATAGTGGACCCATCACTTTCAGTAGTGGGGGAATCATTTACTCGAAGCAGTCTTGTGCAGCTACAGAAGATGGTGTTGATAGTGACTGTGACTTGGACAACTGGGTACGCCCACGCGCTCCAGGACAACCATTGCAGAATTGGTCTGTTGAAGAAGTCATCCGGGTTACTCTCCAGACAAAGTAATTTTTCTTTGTTTTTCTAACCATAATGCATGTAAAATCTTGCGCTCTGCCCAAGGCGTATAGATTCATTTGTAGGGCCACCCTGTTTGCATTTGTAATTTTAATCATCAATAAAGGACGTTTTGCAATCAAATTTTGTTCTCTGTCTTTCAATTTTATTTTTGCACAAAAATAATAAAATGGCAATGTTTTGTTTCTTTTTGTTAAAAATAAATTCTAAAATAAAGCATGAACCCGTTCGTGCAGACTTGATCCTTCGGATTTCATTGATAACGGTTCTGCTATGGCTATGTATGACTTTGACAAACCGATTTATCAAGCCGAAGAAGGGGATGAGAAAGGCTGTGAACTCCCTGAGGGACTGGCCAGATTGTTAAAACAAGAGGAGAGGACCATCTAGCCTCATCAAGAGACCATAGAGATCATCAATATTGGTACCGAGGATGATAAGAAAGAGATCAAGATTGGTGCCAGCCTGAAAGCAGATGTGAAGAAAGCTTTGACTGAGATGTTGTGTGAATATGTGGATATCTTCGCCTGGTCGTATCAAGACATGCCAGGGTTGGATACTGATATTATTGTACACAGGCTGCCATTGAGAGAAGAATGCCCACCAGTCAAGCAGAAACTTCGTCGGACTCATCCCGATATGGCCATAAAGATCAAAGAAGAAGTTCAGAAGCAGTGGGACGCTCGATTTCTTGTTGTGACTAACTATCCTCCCTGGGTTTCCAACATCGTGCTGGTGCCGAAGAAAGACGGAAAGGTGAGAATGTGTGTGGATTATCGAGATCTTAACAAAGCTAGCCCAAAAGATGATTTTCCAGTACCCCACATTGATGTACTGGTTGACAATACAACTCAGTTTTCAGTGTTCTCATTTATGGATGGTTTCTCCGGGTACAACCAGATTAAGATGGCGCCTGAGGATATGGAGAAAACCATGTTCATTACCCCGTGGGGTACATATTGCTATAAAGTGATGCCTTTTGGGTTGAAAAACACAAGGGCAACATACCAGCGGGAAATGGTAACCTTGTTCCACGACTTGATTCATAAAGAGATCGAATGTTATGTGGATGACATGATTGCCAAGTCGAGAACAGAAGAGGAACATCTGATTAACTTGAAAAAGTTGTTTGAAAGGTTGCGAAAGTTCCGTTTGAGATTAAATCCAAACAGTGCACTTTTGGGGTGCGTTCTGGAAAGCTGTTGGGTTTCATTGTGAGTGAAAAGGGGATTGAGGTTGATCCTGCCAAAATGAAAGCAATACAAGATATGCCTGAGCCGAGAACGGAAAAAGAGGTTCGTGGTTTTCTGGGTAGATTGAACTACATTGCAAGGTTCATATCTCACCTAATAGCCACGTGCGAACCAATATTCAAGTTGCTAAGAAAAGATCAAACGGTCAGGTGGAATGACGATTGCCAATTGGCATTCGATAAAATAAAAGAATACTTGCAGGAACCTCCAATCCTTATGCCTCAAGTGTCAGGAAGGCCTTTGATAATGTATTTGACAATGCTTGAAGGTTCTATGGGTTGTGTTCTCGGTCAACGCGACGAGATAGGTAGGAAAGAGCATGCTATCTACTACCTGAGCAAAAAGTTCAATGACTGCGAGTCCCGATACTCAATGCTTGAGAAGACATACTGTGCACTTGCATGGGTTGCTAAGCGATTGAGGCAGTATATGATCAGGCACACAACTTTGTTGATTTCAAAAATGGATCCTATCAAATACATTTTCGAGAAACCAGCACTAACAGGTAGAGTTGCACGGTGGCAAATGGTTTTGACAGAATATGATATCCAGTATACTTCTCAAAAGGCCATTAAAGGAAGTATATTGTCAGACTATCTTGCGCAATAGCCGAATGATGATTACCAACCCATGAAATTTGATTTCCCTGATGAGGACATCATGTTTCTCAAAGTTAAAGACTGCGAGGAACCACTCCCGGAGGAGGGGCCAGACCCTGAATCCAAATGGAGTCTGATGTTTGATGGGGCTTTCAACATGAATGGGTGCGGAGTTGGAGCAGTTCTTATCACGCCGGAAGGTGTTCATATGCCTTTCACTGCCCGAATAACTTTCGGATGCACCAACAATGAAGTAGAGTATGAAACTTGTATAATGGGGATTGAGGAGGCGATTAATTTACGAATTAAGACCCTTGATATCTTCGGTGATTCAGCTTTGGTAATCAATCAAGTGAAAGGGAGTTGGTACATGCATCAAGCAAATCTGGTTCCGTATAGAGACTATACAAGGAGATTGCTGACGTTTTTCACAACTGTAAAGTTGTACCATATTCCCCGAGATGAGAACAAGTTTACTGATGCCTTGGCTACATTGTCTTCCATTATTAAAGTGCAAAGATGGAACCATGTACCTAAGATTGAAGTATCTCGCCTTGACGGACCTGCATTTGTGTTTGCGGTTGATGCAACATCTGATGACAAGCCATGGTTTCACGACATCAAGTGTTTCTTGAAAAGTCAAGAGTACCCGCCAGGGGCATCCACCAAAGATAAGAAGACGTTGAGAAGGTTATCTGGTAGCTTCTTTTTGAATCAGGGTGATGTGTTGTATAAATGGAATTTTGACATGGTTCCGCTCAGATGCGTGGATAGGCACGAAGCAGACCTGTTAATGCAGGAAGTACATGAAGGCTCGTTCGGTACCCATGCCGGAGGACATGCAATGGCTAAGAAGTTGTTGAGGTCAGGGTATTATTGGTTGATCATGGAGTCAGATTGCTGCAAGTATGCCCACAAGTGTCACAAATGCCAAATCTATGCAGACAAAGTACACGTTCCTCCAAATCCGTTGAGTGTCATGTCCTCTCCTTGGCCCTTTGCAATGCGGGGCATTGATATGATCGGAAAGATTGAGCCTACTGCTTCAAACGGCCATCATTTCATCTTGGTCGCCATTGATTATTTCACTAAATGGGTAGAAGCAGCATCTTATGCCAATGTCACTAAGCAAGTGGTAGCTCGTTTCCTGAAACGAGATATCATTTGTCGCTATGGAGTGCCCTAGAGAATCATTACTGACAATGGTTCTAATTTGAACAACAAAATGATGGCTGAGCTGTGCCGGGACTTCAAAATTGAACACCCCAATTCTTCTCCATATCGCCCAAAGATGAATGGTGCTGTGGAGGCGGCCAACAAGAATATTAAGAAGATTGTGCAGAAAATGGTTGTCACATACAAAGATTGGCATGAGATGTTACCATTTGCTTTGCATGGGTACCGAACGTCAGTACGCACATCCACTGGGGCAATACCATTTTCACTTGTATATGGTATGGAGGCAGTACTACTGGTTGAAGTTGAGATTCCATCCCTTAGAGTCATGATGGATGTCAAGCTAGACGAAGCTGAGTGGGTTCGTGCCAGATTTAATCAGTTGAGCCTTATTGAGGAGAAATGATTGGCAGCTGTGTATCATGGACAGTTATACCAACGGAGGATAAAGCAGGCATTTGACCAAAAGGTGCATCCTCGGGTTTACAAGGTGGGAGATGTGGTACTCAAAAGGATCTTTCCTCCAAGTATAGATCACAGGGGCAAATGGACTCCCAACTATGAAGGTCCATTCGTGGTTAAGAAGGTTTTCTCGGGCGGAGCCTTGTTACTTACAACCATGGACGACGAAGACTTTCCATCCCCTGTCAACTCAGACGCAGTCAAAAAATACTTCGCATGAATAGACCCGCTGGACAAAAAAAAGAAAAAGTCCAGGCAAAAAAGGGCATCCCGGTGAACCACAAAAACAGAATAAAAAGGTTCGGGAAAAATTAGGGATACAAAATAAAAATAAAAAAATTGTACACCCGGTGAGTTGAAAATCCGTAAGGACAACTCAGGCAAAAAAGGGTATCCCGGTGGATTGAAAACCCGAAAGGGCGGTCCACGCAAAAGAGGGATTTAAGCGAACGACTACGGTCTGAGTTATCTGTACCCCATCACTGTTTCAACAACTGACATTCCAAAGGGTAGGAATCAGTCTGATCATTCCTCAGAAGGCAAGGTCGGGGAGTCTTAAAGACATACTGGCCATAGCAGAATTAAAACTTAGTGGAATGCCGTTTTCACATTGCCATTAGGATAGTTTCTTTTCTCAATTTTCAGCGATCACCTCTTTCCAGGGATTGCTTCCTGATGTAATTGCCTATTCTGGGCTTTTCTTCAATAAATTGAATTTCAGTTAAAAGCTTCTTATTTTGTTTTACTGCTTTGTTTGCAAAAACGTCTGAATTTTTGATACAACATTGCATTTGAAAACATGGTGGCTTTACAATAACATGCGCAGAAAAAACATTTAAAATTACTTTGAATGTGAATAATCCTGGATGGTGGATTCAAACCACGCAATATTCCGGGCCAGGTGTGCATACTCTTTTGTTGCAGGTAACAGATTCAGATGATTTCAAGCACAAGACGAGTAATCACTTATTCCCACACGGAAGACTGCGGCAATCATGTTCAAGGAAGAGTCCACATGTCACCCTATTGCCACAATGTTTACTGGTGGAGTCTATCATTCGGGCGGCGGTTGGTCACGACGTTTCGATATTGGTAAATGGAGTTCAATGGGATGGTGTTACAGCTTATTAAGTCGATTATATCATTCAGCACTTCCAACAGCTACAAGCTTTTCGGTGTTGATAACGGTTGCGAATTCCCCAGTAGAGTGGCTTCGCGGACACCAAAGTTAATGGTCAATCCCCATTGAAATCACCAGGAGTTTGAAGATGTTTAATCTTCTGTAAAATCCTCTTATGACTTAAGTCTTGTATCATGGAGCAGGAAGCAAGTTGTTGACCTTCCCAAACATGGGGCATATTGAATTTCCCCAGCAAGAGATGTTCCCGACTTATTATCCCCAGTAGATTTGGAAGACGCTTGGTCTTCTGTAAAATCCTCTCAAGAGGCGTTCCCCAGCATGAGACGTGTTGAAACGGTTCTCCCCAGCAGAATTTGTGGTAAACTCATTATCCCTAACGGAATCGTCAAACGGAAAGCTCGCCTAACATGGAGCATTGTGGTACTTATCCTAAGCTTGACAGTCGTATTCCTCAGTAGACTACAGTGAAGTTGCTTTGGGTTTCCCAGCAGATTTCTAGGGACTCTTTTCCAGCAAGTTGCAGTGAAATGTCCTAGCCAGGATTTACATATCCCCGGTAGAGTAGCCCTGATTCCCAACAAGATTGTATCTCTGATAGTTGCATTCCCCACAGAGTTTAGCATTGAATCTTTTCGACAATATTCCCCAGCTGAGTTGTTGTTTTTCTCCCCGCATGAGGCTTATTGATCCACAGAATCTATTCCTCAGCAAGGTGATAGTACATACAAAGCTAAAGAATAAGAGCCAAGTGTTTCTCATAAGTCTCAAGGGTTCCTTAAGCCATACATCATCTCACTTTGATCCACAAGGCATGGGAAGAGAAGAATTCATCAAGAAGATTGGGCAGTGTATCATTTCCTACACAAGGCAGTAAGAAATGGGGATCTGACCCTCAAATGGGCAAGCTCTTTGAGTTTTTATCACCTCCAAATGGCATATCTCATCTTTGTTTGAGAGGATACACATCATATTCAGAGGAATTTGGATTTGGAGGATGTGTTATTTCCTCCTAACCAGAGGGTGCCAAAATTAGGGTTTGACATAAAGTCAGTTTATTTCTGATTTTTTGGACAAAAAATTGATCTCATGGTATTCCTCATGTTCTTAAGTGTATATGGGTTGAAAATTGCTCATCAATTGGTTTCAGAAGGGTCTCAATTGATCATTTGCTTGATAATCAAGAAATTGGGGAAAAAGTCAACTGTGCAGTGAAAAAAGTCAACTCCTGACTTTTTGGGGTCAAATTCATGGAATTCATGTCATATGTGTTTAATGGACAAAATTTGATCAAGAAATGATGGAGGAATAATGAAAAATCAAGAAATTACAAAACTGCCAAAAATAGAAATTTTGGGGTTTCCAAAAATAGTATGTTTTGGCCATTTTAGCACCTCTCTTTGAGTCAGGATTTCTCAAATTTAAAGCATCAAATCAAAAATCCCCCAGGCCACAACAAAATATCTTGTTTCAAGCTTCAAAACCATATAAAGAACTCTTCCATCGGATCAAAATTGAGGGAGTTATGATCCATTAAAGTTTGACAAAACTAGGTCAAAAACCAAGTCATGGCAGGGCAAGTGCAGGCCCATGCGCCATAATTTTGTCGAACACTTGGTGTGCCAAATGTCCAGCCACTTTTCTCAATGATGGAAGCTCCAAACGAAACAATGTTGAACATCACAGTTGTTCATCTCAATGTCCTCTTCAACTTTGATGTTGGACATTTTTCCATTTGAGCCAGTTATGATGGGGTTACGATGGTCCCAAGTTGGTATGTTCATGCTGAATTTTCCAAGTCAGATTGCCATGCCAACCTACCAACCTGCCAAGCCCATGCACCAGTTCTGAACCATGATGTTTGGAGTCATTTTACACCATCCTACAAGCCTCTATTTAATTCAATTTCAACATCAAAATTATTCTCTTATACCTACTCTTTCATTTGCCACAAAAATTACACATTTCCATTCATTAAAGTGAGAGAAATTCATCACCAAACTTCCTTGTTTTAATTGATATTAAGCTGCTATAAAACCAGAAAAAATAACATTTGTTGTTGTGGCTAAGTCAAGTATTCACATACATGCTACACACCAGTCCACATTCCATTTTATTAAACTAAAAATTTCCTTACATCATCACCATCCATTTTAAACCCCACCATACACTTCATAAACTCACCCACACCATAGCAAACCTTCACAACTCACCTCTAACTGTCATGTCTCAGTTAGTTAGAGTCCACTCAATTAACCTCACATCAACTCACTTAACCAACTCAGTTTACCATGGTTAAACACACTTAACCCTAACTATATAAACAAATTTACACACAATTTCAAACGGTCTCTCTCTTTTTTCCACATTTCTCAGAACTCATTCTCAATCATTCTCTCAATTTTCTCTCTAATCTCACACATTTCTCACACTTTTCATCACAATTTCTCAAGAAATCTCAAATTTCTCTCTCGTTTCTCCATCATTTTCGAAGATTTTTGGAGCAGCATCATCTCCATAACCTCCTCTTTCTACTGTATGCATTAGATTCGCTTGAATCCACCATCGAAAAATCTCAAATTTCACTCATCACTCCCAATTTCTCCTCCAAGCAAGTATTGGATCTGGTTTTAGCCTTTTATTTGGCTTAGAGTGTTGATTTGAAGATCTTGCAAGAAGTTCTTGGATTTCTAAAACAAAAAAGTGCATCTCACAAGGTTAGAGATCTTGAAACTTTTTCTTTAGTTCATCATAATTTTATAGATTTACAATGTGAAATTAATACTCATGCATTGCATCTGGAAGTCCTGAAATGATGGCACACCTCTGTTTGTTCAATTTGGAATTTATGTGATTTTGTGATTTTTGTGAAATTCATGTTGAATGTGTCACTTTCGTGCCATTTTTCTTGATGTTAGAATGATCTTTTTGAGATTTAATTAGTATATTCATGATCTATGAAGTTTGGGCTTCAGTTTGGTATCTTACTTTGTTAATTTTCATTGAGATTTGATGGAGTTATGTGAGGTAGAAATTTGAGAAAAAATATGTGTTTTTGTGTTGTTGTGTGAGTTTATTTTCACTTTGCATGAGTTTATGATGAAGATGGCGATGTGGCGGTGCATCATTGGTGGTGTTCTTCCACTTTAATAATTAAATAATGATTAGAATAATGATTAATTGATAATGAGTGGATGATTAGTAAGAGAGAGAGGACGAATGACGCGTTGTGATTGGTAGATAATTACACTTTGCGGCTGGCCAATAGAGAAGCAACACCGCATTAATGAAGGAGCATGGCCCTCACGTGATGCATTCTTGGCCATTCAGACGGACGTGTGTGGGAGGGTGTACATTAGGTTGTGTGAGCTTGCATCATGAGCCGTTGGTTTGGAGATATTGGATTGATCGTGTGGTTTGATGGGAAGGTCTATGGCATTGAATGTACACCGCCACTACACCTGATTATGCGCTTAATGGACTGGGTTAAAATGTTTTCGCACCCCCTCTTAAAAGCCCAAGCCATTTTTAAACTACAAGGTTACTTTTCCAGCACCCCCATTCTAATTCCTCTTGCATTTTAATTTCTTTTCCATATAGTTTCAATTTTATTTTAATAAAAATAGTAAAACATCTCCAAAAATTCTGAAATAATTCACACAAGTTCTCAACACATTTAGGTAATTTTTCATTATTTTTAATTCTGATTTTACTAATTTTAAATCATATTTTCATAATTTCTTTTCAATTTCTTTTTGATTGATCTTCTTCATGATACTCAAACTTTCACATTTTCTTTCTCCCATCTCACACAATTTTTTTCATCCGTTCCTTTCGTATTGGTTAGATAACATCCTGAAGTGTCAAAAAATAGTTTTTATTGATTTTTAAAGTCATCTTATAGTATGTTTGTATGATCATCTTTACACTTCTTTTTGTGGCATTTCAATACGACTTTGTGCATATCTTTGTGGCACTTTTATCTTGAATTTTGGTCTGAGTTTTTAATATGTGTTTAGCCTATGAATTAGGTTGTTTAGGACTTGTTTTTACAATTTCTTAATGTGCTTTAATATTTGTTCAATGCCTTGCCTTGAAGCTACTTAGGTGCACTTTATTTTTCTTCCTTCTAACATGTTGTGATAAGACACTTGTGCCATCCATTTTATGATTGCCTTGTGTGATATTATAGGTCATTTGTATAATATTATAGGTCGTCTTTGTCTCATTATAAGTCACTTTTGTTTGCATTTACATTTGACATGAGTTTGTGCATTCTAATTTGAACTTTGACTTGTTGCATTTCTCACTTCCTCTTATGCCATAGGTGTTTCATGTTTGCATTTTTGTGTACCATTTCCTTCATGCCATTTGCATCTCATGTATAATATGCTACTTCCCATGGGAATTCATTAACCATTTCACATGTTATGCATTTATAATATGTCATTTTGTGCATTTAGTTGAACATGTTTCTCTTATTCTCACTTCTACTTTTTCTTCTCCCTTCTACTTGAATTCTTTTATCCATCATTGGTGTGATATTTCATATGCTTTATAAGACCTTTGTGAATTGAATTTAATTCTGACCTTTACCTTTCATGAGGGATAAATGCATGATCACTTTGCATTTCCATCCATTCTTCATCTATTTCTTCTATGGTTCACTCCTTTAATGTTTAGGACATTACTTGTACATAGTTAGTATGTGGTTGATACCTTAATATTAGGGAACACCTTTAGATGTAGTTTCTGACCTTAATTAGGTTTTATCTCTTAGGATCATATTTCCTTGGTTCTTAATTGATTTAGTTATCACTTGTTGTTTCTTCCTTTATTTCATACTTGTAAATATTGTGAACTAACTTTTTCATGTAGGTGCATGGTAAGTAAGTGTGGGGACATAGTTCCACCTACACTCCTCTCCCTCATCTTCTCTTATTTCATTTAAATAATTCAAGTTGTGATTTTGATAAGCATTGACATGCTTTCCTTGCATAACTTCTTCTTCATCCCTTCTTAAGATCAACTTAACTTCCATTTTGGAAGTAAGTTGTTTCTTTTGCTCTTCTTCTCCTTTCTTTTAGAAATAGGTTTCTTAAACCACATTAACCATAGGATCTCCAAGCATGCTAACACTAGGGTGTGTCTTAGTCTCCCCTTAGTTTTCACCTTTACCCTTCTCTTGAGTCTCTTCTCTCTCGCCTTATAATAAAAGTAAAAAACACTGAATAAAGGCATAACAAATATTGTATTTAGGCCTTTCATGTGGGAACAAGGAGGTGAGGGGTCTTCTCTCATTTCTTTGGGAATGTTTAGTGTACACCCCGTCTTGGGTCGATATGCTAGGCATTCGATCTCACATGAGGGACTTAAATACAATGTGCGTTACAAAACATCAAATAAACAAAACACTTTCTTTCTTAAAAGACAAAAACAAACAATAACGTCTTTCCTTCGGGAATTCTTTTCTCACCTCATTCATTCTCAATGTACGAACATGCTCCTTCTCGTTCTCTTGCAAGATGGTAACGCACTCGGACCAGCGAGCCTGCAACACCTGAGCTAGAACGTTAGTCGTTCCTTAAAAACATAAACAATCCATCCCTAGTGAGGGGAACTACGTCTCTCTGATTCTCATGCTCCCGATGAGATACGTAGGCAGTGGGGTAGGGCCCATTCGAGCACTTCTTTTATTTTCCCTACATTTGTTTCTCTTTCTCTTTCCATTCCTTTTCCAGTTCTTTTTCCAGCATCTTTCCTTACACCCTTTGATTGAAGCAAGCAAGCGTGGATCCCATCGGGTATGATGGACGCGTGGGGGTGCTAATACCTTCCCTTCCCGTAACCGACTTCCGAACCCAGTTCTCTTGGTCGTGAGACCATGCTTTTCCTTCCTTCAGGTTTATGCGGTGTTTCCTTTCCCTCTCTTGGGATAAATACACATTGTTGGCGACTCTGTTTCGGTGCCACTTTCACGTTTGTACTTGGATGAAAATCCCGGGAGCGACAGTCACCAAATTAGGGTTTTGGTCGACTAAGGCCTCCAGATGAAAATTTTCCTCTAGGCATGAGCCAATGCTTCAAAGCACAACCCAAGGTACTCCAAGGGACCTCATGGACACAATCATCAAGTCAATTTAACCTCAGGGGATGCATATTTACCCAAAAATTAGGAATTAGGGTTTCTTGACCTAATTCACCCCTAAGTTGACTTTTGGGACAAAGCATGAGCCAAGACCTCAAGATATGATTTGAGGGCCTCCAATACACTACATTTATCTATTTGCAACAATGGATTGATCCAAGAAGCTTGATCCACAAGTTTCAATTTCATCAGGACCACAATTAGGGTTTCGAGGAAAAAAGTCATTGTACCTTTGACTTTTGACCAGGGGATGCTCCCAAACCTTGGAACATGATTCAATATACCCTAAAACACCTATGGAATATATCCATTAGGTTTGATTTAGGTCAAGGACTTGATTTCATAAAGGATCGCACAGTTTGGATTTCATCAGATAAAAAGTCAATTGTGCACAAAATCAAGTTTGACTTTTTGGATTTTTTTTTTGTAATTATGGTTCCTTGACCCTAAAACAATGTTAATATGTGATTTGAATCATCATTCATCAAGAAAAATCCAAGAAAGTGAGTTAACTTGTAAAAGGGGTAACCATAAAAAACTTAGAATTTTTCTAAGTTATGGAACAAAGTGGCTAGGGTACCAACTTCCAAGGGCCATAACTTGAGATCCAAGTAACCATTTTGGATGGTCCAATGCTGGATTTGTAGCTCTCATTACATGCTTCAAAAGTGTCAACTACATCTCATTCCAATTCTTCATGGATTTTTAGTTATGGAGTGATCAAAATGGCTAAAAACATGAAAATGACATTTTTCCAACACTTAGTGAAATTTTCACTAAGTCAGAATCTGCCTTACTTTTCCCAAACTGTAGGGAAATTTTTCGCCTTGATCCAAGTCAAACCAGGTCTAGGGGTAAACATCAAAGTTAAAGTATGCCATAAGGGCTTTCCAACAAGTACCAGATCATCTCCAAATTCAATTTGAGCAAGGAGATACAACCCTTGAAACATGGCATCATGAACTGGTTTTATAAGGTAGAATTTGTGCATTTTGCTCGATTTGTTCAAATCTGATAAATCCAAGCCTTATCATCAATTTGGACACATCTGAGGATCAAATCCAAGGGGGATGATCTGATTTCCAAGCCTCACAAGTCCAAGAATCTACAAATAGCCATGCCAAACCTAAAAAGGCTAAAAAGTGCCAAGACTTCAATTTTGTTTCCAAGCCTTTAATGAATGCATCAAGGTGGCATGAACTGAGCCTATTCCAACTAAATTCAGTCCAAACTTATCTCTGAACTAAAGCTACAAAGCCTATGCTCTAATCTCAAGTCAATGGCTAGAGGAGACTTGAGATTCCATTTGATCACAATTGGCCACATGCATGTACCAGTTTCCATTCACTATTGATGCCAAAACAAATTTGTTGCACTATAAATAGACATCAATTGTGATTAGTTTGAGTACATCAAAGCAACCAAACTGATGCTTTCCTCAAAATCCCTCTCTTTAGGCCAAAATGCCTTATTTTGCAAGGTATCTCTGAGTTTTTGAGTTAGAGAACAATTCCATCACAGCTTGTGATCCAAACACCTCTAATATGTTGTATCTAAGCTGTTTAAACACTAACATGTGACCTGTAACACCAAAATCTCAAAGTCCACTTCCAAAACCTCAAAATTGGACTTTTTGGCATTTTTCAAGCCATGTCTTGATTCAGTCACTTTCAAAACTAGATAAAACCTCAAACACACTCCAAATATCATCCTTGAACTGTCCCAAATGGTTCCCTACATCTGGAACACCATTTGAGAGAGTTGCCATATTAGTCACTTTTGCCCCTTTTGCAAGAAAGAGCTCAAACTAGTTCCTGAAGATTCCAGCTGGTTCCAACCATTCTAAAAGCTTCTAAAAGATCAATTGAGAGTGTCTAAAGCATCAAACAACTTCTGGCACAAGAAACTTGGCAGATAGCACAAAAAGCTCCCAAAGAGGTAAGCATCACAACTTGAACTCTTTGAAATATGCATTGCTTTGAAGTTCACTGATCATAAACATCTCATACATGTTGTATATGTTGTGTTTGAACCAATTTGCCATGTAATTCTTGCCTATACCATGAGGTAGCATAGAAAATGCAAACATAGGCCTTTTTCAAAACCACCACGGGGTTTTAAAATAGGGACCTCATCTGAAAAAACCATGACCACCATTGGACTCCTTGGGAAATTCTAGGCCTGATGCATATAAATTTTGTCCCAATCCATGGAGAAATGAGAAAGTTAGAGGCTTCACGTAAATGGCCCAAAAGCTGGTCTTGCCTTACCTTGCCCAAGCCTAAAACAAGGCATCCCTTATGTATTTATGGGGTGGTTTTGATACACGGATGTATCACCACCCCAGTGGTAGAAGACGCGCGCTGTAACTTGGAGGTCTGGGGTTCGAATCCCCCTCGCCTCAGACCCTTTTTTTACCACTTTTTCCATTTTTTTAATATTTGTCATATAATTTTAAATGATTTGGAAAATTAATTTCTCTCTCAATTTTAATTATTTTTTATTGGTTCTTTTTGCAAAAAATCACAAAAATGTTAAAATATTTTATTTCACAAAAAAATCAAATTTATATTATTTATTTAATATAGTCGATATTTTTGTAAATAAATTCATTTTTATTATTTTTTAAACATTTCAAAAATGAACATTCATCTTGAAAATCAAAATCAAATGAGTCCTAAATCATCTTGTGATTAAAACCTCATTTTTCAAACCTTAATAAAAAATCACAAGTAGTTTATTTAGACTTATTTGGTATTTTTGTCATTTTTTCATTTTTATTAAAAGGTTTACATTTAAAAGAAAATGAAATTAGGGTTTCTTTGGTTCTTGATCTTTATCAAACCTTTTAAAACACTTTGGGCCTCTGATAGATTGTAAGACTCAATCCTTTGTAGATAAAAACCTTTTTGGGCCTCACACATTGTATAAGTCCCTCTGTATATTTTCAAAAGTTCGGCGCGATCGTCGCCTTCATAACAAAATCAACTGGGCTTCTCCTTGAGCTATAAGACCCATCTTTATTCATTTTCAAACTCTTTGGGCCTCTAATAGAGTGTAAGACCCAATCCCTTATTGTACAACAATACCTTTTTGGGCCTCAGTCATTGTATAAGTCCCTCCGCGATTCTCAAAACGACGCTGCGATCACTGTCTTTCATTGGGCCTCCCCTCGTGTTGTAAGTCCCATCTTTCTTTTTCAAAACTTCCTTGGGCCTCTCCTTGAATTGTAAGACCCATCCCTTTGTACAGAAAACCGCTTTGGGCCTCAGTCGTTGTATAAGTCCCGATACGATATTCAAAACAACGGTGGGATCACTGTTAAACCTTGGGCTTCTCCTTGAGTATAAGCCCCAACAATCTTTTCAAAAACAACTTCTCTTTTGATTTAGATTCAAATATACATGTTGTTATCAAAAATTTCTTTAATTTCTTTGAACAACTAACAATACAGTATGGAAGCTTACTCACCTGTAAGTTTTAACCGCTTTCATTTACTCGCTTTCATATATATATATATATATAACTGTATTGTGGGAAGCTGCGCACTATAAGTCTTCTTTCATATCCTTTTAAATACTTGTCATATATCAACTGTATATATACTAGTATAGTTATTTAGAGTTTTCCTCGACAACTAGGTCTAGAACTAGGTAAAGCCAGTTTGGTCACTCTTTAAATACAGTTAAAACTAGATCCCCATAGGATTTCTAGATACAGTTTTGCATTCTCTTGGGCTTAAACAATATGGAACAAAGAGAAAGGCAGTATTCTTCGTGAACCTTTTCTCAGGCTGTCACTATTAGAAATTGTCAAAGAAATTCTACTCCCCAGAGTTGATCTATTCTCGGTGAATAGCATCTCTTGAGTTTCTTCAAACCTCTGAACTTTCACTAAATGATCTATTCTCGATTAATAGAATTTCTTGAACTTTTCTTGGTTTGAGACCCACAGGCTTCCTAAAAGCATCCCGCCTTCTCTTGGGCTTTGTACAAGGACCCTCCGGCTTCTTAGAAGTTCTCGTGCTTTCTCTTGGGCTTAATACAAGGACCCTAAAGACCTCCTAAAGGTATAAAACATAACTTAGTCATCCTTTGCTAGAGCAGTCTTTCTAGTGTCAAACCTCAGACCATTTTAGGGTTGATACTCATCCCTTAAAACACCCGCCTCCTCTTGGGCATCATACAAAAGATAAAACTCTTCCACACCAGTAGACTTGGATAGTCTAACCTTGAGTCTCAAAGACATTCTCAAGTTCCTTACAAACATAGGAAGAAACCCCACTCACTCTGGATAAATCTCCTATAGAGTTAAAACCCATGGGTTCTAAAACCCAGTCTCTCTCCTAAAAATCCCCAAGCCAGGGTCAGTTTATCATCAGTATAACACTATCCCAAATCAGAACCTCAAGGCATCTGATACCTCAACTCTTCTATAACCCTCAGCAATAGTTTATTCCCCATTTATACCTGCTTAGGGATCTCAATGATCCTCGGCAAAAGCTAGCCTTCTCTTAGGCTTTGTATAATGACATTCCCTCAGTACAATCAGTCTCCTCTTGGGCTTTGTACAATGATTCTCCCCAGCGGAGCTAACCTTTTCAGACTCTCTTGTTGAGTCAATCACTCTCAGACTCTCTTGTTAAGTCAATCACCTTTGCAGACTCTCTTGTTGAGTCAATCACCTTTTAGTAATCTCTTGTTGAGTCAACCTTTTAGCCTTAATCTCGGGCTTTGTATTAGACAGATAAAAACACTCTCTTTTTGAGTCAATCTTTTCCAGCCTCCTCCTAGGCTTGGCATAAAGATTTCCCCTAGCAGAAGTCAGCCTCCTCTTAGGAAGGATGATTTCTCCAGCTTGTTCAGCCACAATCTGAGCTTCGTACATGACCAATAAAAGCACTCTCTTGTTGAGTAAAACCCATTTAGCCTCAATCTTGGGCTTTGTACAAGACATAAATCTTCATAACCTTCTCTTAAGCTTGGGACAAATATCTTCCCCAACAGAGTCAATTCCTCCTAGCCTTCTTTAGACTTCGAGAAATAAATTCCCTAAGCCGAGTCAAACTCTTTTCAGCCTCAATCTTGGGCTTTGTACAAGACAGATAATACTCTCCCGCAGAGTCAAACTCAGTATAGCCTCAATCTTGGGCTTTGTACAAGACTCATAAAGATATCCTCATCCGAGTCAGTTAAATTTCTCATTTCAGCCTCAATCTTGGGCTTCGTACAAGACATATACAAACCTCCCCGACGGAGTCAAAATCCCTTTTAGCCTCAATATTGGGCTTTGTACAGGACAGATAGAACATTTTCCCCAGAAAAGCCAAACTTCTAGCCTCCTCTTAGGCTTTGTATAATGATATCCCCAAAGAGTCAGTCTCTTTTTTTAGCCTCAATCTTGGGCGTTGTACGAGATAGATAAACACTCTCTTGTTGAGTCAGTCTTTTTCCAGCCTCCTCATAGGCTTTGTATAAGGACTTCCCCAGTGGAGTCAATCAATCTCTTAGCTTCAACCTTGGGCTTTGATCAAGGCACACAAAAATCAACATCCCCTAAGAGGAAATCAAAATCTCTCTGTAGGAAAACATTTCTCTGTGTTATCACACATCAAAACAGACATTCAAAACAAAACCCAATCCTAGATAACTGTTGTAAGTGGCACACTTGTTGATTCAAATATCCAAGCCGTCGTCCATATTTTATCCTGGCAAATCCTCTCTTTCATCTAATTGCTGTAAGCGGTAAGCCTCTGTATTATTTACATCCACGCCACTATCCCTCTCTTAGCATGAAAGATTCCTAAGGAAAAATGGCATTGCTCAACACTGAGTTAAAGTTTTCTCCTTCAGGATAGCATCCCTCATAAAGGAAATCATGGCGTTGCTGGATTCACATATCCCAGTTAAAGTAATCCTCCTTTATAATCAGTCACCCAACCATTGTGATAAACAGACGAGATGTCTCCCTTTAGAGATGACAAATTATCTCTCAGTCAAACTTTTAGCTTCAATCTTGGGCTTTGAACAAGACACAAATAAACCTTTTAGCTTCAATCTTGGGCTTTAAACAAGACACCAAAATATCTTTTTCCTCCCTTAGAATAGGAGAAACTACGATTGCTCTGATTTCCCTATTTCATTTAAACGGGAATACGTAGGCATAAGGTTGCGAAATCTTAGCGAGCATACTAATCAAAAACTCTAGGTCCAGCACCTTCACACATCAATCAAAACTTAGGTCCAGTACCTTACCAAAAACATCGGGAAAACCCGAACATCAGCAATAAGGTGGTCGTGTCACCGACAAAAATCGCTCGCTACACCTACATGAATTCTGGAGAAAGATGAGGTGAGTAAAAAGGTATGTCAGAAGCTCTATCATGGTATGATAGGATCCCTTCTCTATTATACTGCTTCTCGTCCAAATATTTTATTTAGTGTATGTCTTTGTGCTCGATTTCAATCAAATCAAAGGGAAACTCATTTAACAGCTGTTAAAAGAATCCTATGGCTTGATGTATGAGAAAACATCAGAATACAAGCTATCGGGTTTTTGTGATGCAGATTATGTCGGAGATAGATTAGAATGCAAAAGTACTTCTGGAAACTGCCACTTTTTGGGTAACAATCCCGTGTCATGGGCTAGCAAAAGGCAATCAACTATTACACTGTCAACTGCTGAAGCAAAATACATCTCAGCATCACTTTGCAGCACTCATATGCTTTGGATGAAGTTTCATCTAAAAATTTGTCAAATCATTAAGAGTAACGTTCCTATTCTTTTCTGCTTAGTGGTTGTGTTATTGTTGTTGTTTTTGTTCCTTCTTGTGTTTGGTTTTTGTTGTTCTCTCCTATGTAATCCTCTGCGTCTTGTTTGTACTTCTTCAATCATTATGAATGAAAATTTTCTATTTCTTGAACCTATTCTTTTTTCTTCTTTCGTTTAACTATTTGTGTTATTAGATAAAGCGTGTTGGAATTCTTTTTTATTTCTGACAAAGGGGGAGAAGATGCATGATTTTGATTATATCTATTCTCATAATTTTAAGCCCAAATGTTCAAATGCTTTTGCTTCTAACTTTGTTTGATGTTTGACTTAGGAACTTTGTGAAATTTCACTGATTTTCTTAGACAAGATATTTGGAAATTAGAAGACCTTCATTTGGAAATCAAAAGACATGGTCAAGATGCATGAAGTTTGCTCTAATGAGTTATCTCTGATACAACACATGAAAGAATCTTACTCTGATACCTCAAGCTTCTCAGAAGTTATGAACTGTATGAAAGCATGGCAATCATACTCTGATACTTCAGAAGTTGTGAACTTTCTAGAAGTATGGCAAGTTGCTCAGAAATTGTTAACCTTATGAAAATTCGGTCAAAGACATGGTCATCCAAAGTCTTCGATTAGGTTTTAATTCTTCTGATAACATAACGCTTTGCACCTTCTGGTCGCATGATCAAGATTCTGAAAGAACTAAGATTTAACACATAATGTGGGGCATCAAGTCAGTTACTAATATTATTTTGATACGTCATAGTGATCTGATAGTCAACCAGGTTCTGAGATGAAAACCATGCAGTTCTAGTCAAACTCTAATGAAACATCAACAGGAAAGTATTCCTTCCCTACTTCACCTTTTGTACTTAAAAATTTATTTTGTGAATCTTGGACTCAGGGGGAGACTCTGAACAAGCATAAACAAATTTTGGGTGTAACAGATTCAGGGAGAGATGGTTAGTTCAACTTTGAATTTGAGGTTTTTTTAGTTATTACAATGTATAAATTGTTTTATCAAAATACATTGTTAGTCATCCTCAAAAAGGGGGAGATTGTAAGAGCAAGTTTTGGTTCTGCATCTGGCCTTAAGTTTTGATGACAACTTCACATGTTATTCTAGAGAACAATTCTATACTCTAATGTTTTCTGTCAAGTGTGTAGTTTTTGCTAAAATAGGTTCCGACTCTGAAGGAAAAGCGTGTGATGTCATCAGGCTCTGAACTCAACACTCTAGAAGAAAACATATGGTGTTTACAAATCAAAGACAGTATTTTGGATTGCTTCTAATACAATGGTTCTAAAGAACGTTTGTACTAGAGTTTCTGATCATGATTTAGTAAGTAAGCTTTAGAGGCCTTATAAAGCTTTGCTTCTAAGGACCTACTTCTGAAGACTCTAAAGACAAGGTTCTGTTGAACAAATTTCGAAGACATTGTTTCTAAGGGCATAATTCTGAAGATTCTAAAGACAAGGTTCTGCTGAACAAGTTCTGAAGATTCTGAAGATGTTGGAAACTTAGTTCTGAAGACTCAAGTTTTGATCCTTCTACAACACGCTTCATCAACATATATCATAAGTCTCCGAAGAAAAGAAGATAAATATCAAAAATGGTTTGCGTGAGATGATAAGTATAAAAGTACAAAGTACACTGACCACTACCCTGCTAAGGCGACGCAAGGACAGTCCTTTGATACGACGTTGTCTAACACTTCCACAATGACCGTTGGGGATAAAACAACTGGACTTCTGTTTCCCATCCTACCCTCAAACAGGTCTATTTTCAGCTATAAAAGGAAGTCTTGAAAAATTGGAACTTTAGCAATCTGCTCTACAAAACTTACACTGAAACGCTGCACTAATATCTTTTGAGATATATTATATATAGTTTTGTAAATTAGAAAGAAACTTTTGTTCATATCTTGCTATTAACACTTTTGTGTTACTGTACTTAAACTTTGTGTAATCTGCTTGATTAGAAGCATCCTTGTATACACACTTGTAATCAACAGTTGTTGATAACTCCTTGAGAGACTAGATTTCAGTTGGAAGTCTCGAGAAGATAGAGGCAGTTGTTTATTAAGGTTTGCAACAAGATCAATTAGTCTTGTTGTAATTTCTCTAATTCCTTGATATCATTTTTCCTCAAGTGACTAAGTATTAGTCTGTATACTTGAGAGTGTTAAGGTGTTTTTCTAAACTTTTAGACGAACTGTTTGTAATCTTTCAAGATTAGTGGATTAAGTCCTTATTGAAGGCAAAATCACCTTGGCGGGTGGATTGGAGTAACTTAGTTAACAGTGAACCAGGATAAAAATACTTGTGTTTATTTATTTTTATTCACTTGTTAACTTTGGTGTAGAAAATCTAATAAGATCCCATTTGGAGAAACCCAATTCAACCCCCATTTCTTGTGTTTCTTGCACCTTCAACAACTGTCAGTTATAACTACATAGACTAGCCTATCTCCAATACACCCCATAAAATCATGGGGAGTTGGCTACCCTGAGTTTATGCTTAAGTTCAAGAAACTTGTTGGAGGCAAGAGGTTTGGTCAAAACATCTGCCACCTTAATCTATACCAGGTATATGAATGGCTTCCAACTGCTTAGCAAGCACCTTCTTTTTATCCTTGAGTAAGGTTTGTATCCAAAGGAGATCTGTAGTTGATTGTGCTAAGCTTATATACTCTACCTCTATACTAGATCTAGCCACCACTGGTTGTTTCTTAAACCACCAGGAGATGGGATTGTCCCCAAAAAGATGGGTTCACCTGATGTACGCTTGTTATCAGGGTCAGAGGCCTAATCAACATCACAAAACACTTGTAATGAAGGAGTCACTTAATGAGAGTGAGGAGAGAGGCGAAGGCCATGCCCAAGGGTGTCATTGAGGTATATAAGTATCCTTTTAACTTCTACCCAGTGTGCTTCAAGGGGGAATTCCATGTATTGACAAACTTTATTTACTGCATAGGAAATGTCAAGCCTAGTTATGGTTGCATATTGTAATGCACCTACAACTGACCTATAAAGAAAGGGATTAGAGAGAGAATGTTGTCGACCCAGTTTTAGTGAGTCTGCAAGTGGATTGCATAAGAGTGGCCACTGGACTGGACTCATGCATGTTGGTCTTGTGGATTAGGTCCCTGATGTATTTGGTCTGAGGGAGTAACAAAGCAACATTTTGACCCTGATTTACCTCAATGCCCAAGAAGTAGTCAAGATCTCCCAAGTGTTTGAGAGAAAAGGCAAGGTTTAGTTTGGTGATGATGTCCTGAACCAAGGACTTAGAGCTACCAGTAATGATTATGTCATCTACATACACAAGAAGGTAAAGGGTATGGCCATTAGAGGAGTAAATAAAGAGAGAGGATCACATTTATTGGCCTTAAACTGTAGTTGAATTAAGGCAGCCTGCAACCTTTCAAACCACTGCCTTGGAGCCTACTTAAGGCTATAAAGTGCCTTATGGAGCTTACAAATAAGTGAGGGATCATAATTGACAAACCATTGGGGTTGTTCCATGTATACTTCCTCATCAAGCAACTCATTGAGAGATGCATTATTAATATTAATTTGATGAATGGTCCAATGATGAGTGATGGCAATAGTGAGAATAACCCATATAGTAATAGGTTTGACAACAGGTGAAAAGGTTTCATGAATATCAAACCCTTGTCTTTGATGGAAACCTTTAGCAACAAGCCTAGCTTGATACCTATTTACAGTCCCATCAGGATTTTCCTTCACCCTAAAAACCCATTTGCATCCTATGGCTTATCTATGAGATGGGAAAGGAACAAGAGACCATGTTTTCAAACCGATTAGAGCATCACATTCTGCCTATATTACAGACTTCCACTGCAAGTCACTTAGAGCTTGCTTGACATTTTTGGGTTTAGAGTTGGCAAGAAGTAATATAGGATCAAGTCTTGGTTGAATGAAGCATGGTGTATCCCTAGTTTGCATATGATGAGAATTGGTAGGGGCATGAGTAAGAAGAATGACTCTAGTAGGTATAGAAGCAGGAAAGACTAAAGAGTGTTCATACTGAGAGGTGTTGGAAGAAGAAGATTGATAGGACTGAGTCTCGGCAGAGGGAGTTTCATGTGAGGAACTGGAAGATACCTCAAACCTGAAAGGGGAAGTGTGTACTGCAGGTTGCTCAGTGGAAGAATAAGTAGGAGAAGACTGTGTAGATTGAGGCATAGAAGTGTGAAGAGAGGCAGGTGAAGGCATGAGAGGGAGAGGTGATAAAGTGACACCATTAGATCATGAAGTACTAGGTTTTGATTTGGTGAATAAATCAAGATAGGGAAACCTAGTTTCGTTGAATAAGACATCTTTAGAGATGTACAATCTGTCATTGGAGGAGAGACATCTATAGACTTTATGAGAAATGGAGTACCCAAGGAAAAGGCACTCTTGGGATCTAAACTCAAGTTTACAAGCATGATATGGTCTAAGACGAGGGAAATAAGCACACCCAAAAATCTTTAAAAAATTATAGTCAGGTTTAGTGTTAAATAACACTGTACAGGGAACTTGAAAAATTAAGTGAAGTAGATGGAAACCTATTGATGAGATAAACATCAGTGGAAAAAACATAATCCTAATAGGTGAGAGGTAAGGATGATTAACTTAGTAAAGTAAGGCCAAGATCCACAATATGTATATGCTTTCTTTCAACTACACCATTTTGGTGGTGAGTGTGACGATAAATGATTCTATGGATAATACCTAGCTCAGATAATAATTTGGTGAAGGTTCTAAAATCCCTCCCCAATTAGTCTAAACAACTTTAATAAGATGACCATGTTAGAGTTCAACCATAGACTTGAACTATTTAAAAATGTTAAGAGCTTTAGATTTAGATTTAACCAAGTAAAACCATGTGACTTTGGATTATGCGTTCATAAAAGACATATAGTAAGAAAACCCTAAAGTAGTTTAATTAGGGGAAGTTCCCCATAAATCACAATATATCAATTATAAGGGAGTAAAGTGTGTGGAGTGTGAAGCAGAAGAAGGTAACTTGTGAGTATTTTCCATGCAACAAGTAGTACAAAAGATATTATTATCTTTAGCATGAAAGGAAATATTACAAGCTTGTTGAACAACTCTTAGGGAATTCAAACTAGGATGGCCTAGTATAAGGTGCCACACACTAGGCAACTTAGATCCTATACAAGTAGAATTAATACTAGGCAAATTATTTTTACAGGGAAAACCATACATAAACATAGTGGAAAATTTTGTAGGAGGAGATAATGCTATAGAGGGAAACTAATAAAGCCCATCATTTCCAACATGCCATTCAAGAAGAGTGGCATCAGTTTCCTATGATTTGACAAGACACTTGTCAGTAGAAAACAAGAAATGTACATTATTATCCTTTTAAAACTAACTGACACTAATTAGGTTTTTAGTTATAGAAGATTGTTGAGTGTAAGTTGTGTGTGGGTGAATTTGAGATTGAAAAGAAATGGAGCCAGTAAGGGAGATATGAAAACCTCTGCCATTGCCAATGTAAATTTGATCAGGACCTTCATAAGGTGTGGCATGCTTAATGTTTTTGGCTTCACTAGTCACCTGAAAGAAGGCTCTTGAGTCAGGAAAACAGGAAGTGGAAGTTGAGGGCAAAGTGTTGGCAATGAAGGTGCTTGGAGGAGCTTGAAATGGAGGTGAATACCTCATGTGAGAAAGTTGTTTGTTCCAAATATTGCCATAAGAGTAATTATGCCAAGGTTTCTGAGAAGCACCAAATGAGTTGTTGCCAATGACTGAAGAAGGTTGTAAGTTTTGATTGAAACGATGCCAACATTATAACGCAGAATGACCAAATTTAGAGAAAACTTGACATTGTAGTGTAGCATTAGAGAATCTACTTCCTCTGCCTCTGCCATAAACGACCTTTTCTTCTGCCATATCTTCAACGAAGATCTTGATAATCATTGTCATTGTTAGATGTTGGCATGAAGGAAGGAGAGGAATCTAAACTAGTTGTTAGAGTCTCATCCCGAGGTAGATGAGAATGGACAATGTGAGTAAGATTGAAAGAGGCTAGGTCAGGAACTGAAGGCTTCTTGAACTTGTTGAGACAAAGGTCATAAGAAACTAATAAGATTTCAACCTCATTAATATCCATAACTCCAAGTTTGCTTTCAACAACAGACACAACTGATGCATAATTAGCTGGTAAGCCTTCAAGAATCACATCAATGTGATGTGAAGGGGGAATATGATCACCAATCAAAGCTAGGGCGTCAATGATAGTGAGAATCTTAAAGAGTTAATCTTGAATGGATGAAGTATCCAATGTAATAGCGCATAATTCCACTCACAAATGATGAGCTCGAGCACGAGTTTACTTTCGAAAATAATTGAAGAAGCGATCCCATAACTGATGCGAATGCGAACAACCTAGAACGGGAGAGAGAATTTCGCTGGAAAGATTAGATTGAAGCCAGGATAACAACATTTGATCTTTCTGAAGCCAAATGAAATACTTAGGGTTGATCATATTGGAATTGCAAGAAGAATCATCGAGGAATTATGGAGGAATTCGCGTATAGACTATGAATTCAATGAGGTTTTGTGTGTTGATGTAAGGCTCAACTTGTTGACGCCATAGATGAAAGTTATTTTCATCAAGCTTGTGAGTGATTTTGAGAGAGAAATTCATAAAATGTAGATCATCATTGACAGATGAAGCTACAGGAACCAACGTGGTGGATGTAGGAGTGAAAGACGGCGGCGACACCGTGGATGAAGACGCATGGCCGGAGATCGTGTTAGTGATCTGATACCATGTTAGAAAGCTATGCTTACATTCTTCCTCATTCAGTTTGTAACTAACTTTTGAGTTTCTTCATTAAATGAACTCAATATTACATCTGATTACATTTATAGTTACAATTATAAAACTTTAGACAAATACTAATAGATGTCAATTATAACTACCTATACTAGCCTATTTCTAATAGAAAGGGAACATATATAATTAAAATCACCCATAACACACTACAAAGACTTAGAGGACCCATACTAGCCTTCTCTAGAGGAGATTACTCCTAAGAGCCCTCTTCTCACTAGCGCTACACTTGGAATAAACATTAATGACCACACACAAAGACTTGGAGGCCCCCCATTCCAGAAAAACCCCAAGATAACCAAGACCCTCAAAGGAGACTAAACAAGACCCTTTAGAGCTACACCAAATGGAAAGAAGGTCACCCCTATTACCACTAGACGGGGAAAAACTCCAATCACAAAAAGGGTTCCCCCAAAGGGAATGAACCAAAGAGGCAGAGATATCAAAAAGTTTAGTCTCCTAAATAGCAAGGTACTAAAGAGATTTAGAGATAATGAGATCTCTAACCTTACTCTTTTTTATCCTTCTACCCATGCCTCAGACATTAAAAGACCAAATCAACATCGAGCACAACTCCTAGAAAGTATAGTAGACCTCAATTGCTTATGTCTAGACTCTATACCTAGCAATATATTAATCTCATCCTCATCACTAAGCAGAAAAGTACACCCCAATTTCTTGATTTCTCTAAAAACCTAGCCTCTTTCTTACTGTCAAGCAACTAGAGAACCCATGGTGATATATGAATAGGACTTCGGTGACAAGGAAGCCGAGGAAGAGGAGCATCATCCAGGCATATGGACAACTTAAGCCCTTGAGCACTCAAGCCCTCCTCGGTCAAAGGCCGAGGAGTACTATCCTGTAAGCAAAAACCAATAAGAGTTAGAGGATTAGAAATACCTAAGTTTGTAAGAAGAGTGGAGAGGTCCTCTACCTGATGTTCTAAAGATGGTCTAAAAGGAAAGTCTAAACCTCATCCTTCAACAAGAAAGTTTGTTAACTCTAGCCCCACACAGCCATTTGAGGCCCCAAAATCTGACACCCTTCCATCAAAAGAGGAATACATGGAAGAGTGAACCAAAGTCAGAGGAGGTGAGGAGGATAACCCACTAACCGTATCCAAATCATGATTAGCTGCCAAAGAGGAGTCATTACACCTTCCAAAAGTCAAAAGGTTTAAGGAACCCACCAAAAAATTATTAAAAAAATGAGTTTATATAGGATCTGAATAGGGACTGAATGGGGGTGTAAATCAGCAATAAGAGAAGGATTTTCCATTTGGCCCAGCCAACTACAAGAGTCCCACTTTTTGTTCGTCAACAAAAAATCACGAGAGGTCAACCAGGAGAGAGAGGGTGAGGCATTGAATGCATAAAAAACATTGCCACATATTGAAACCACGTATGAGAATGAAGCTTTTGCGGGAGATATCAAAGGAGAAATATTATTTTTCTATGGCCTAAGGTAGGAATCAAGAGAGAAAGTATTATGGTTTGACTTTTACACATTAATTCTCCAATCGCTATCGTGCAGAACCCCAGGATTTGAAAAATTGGAAAATTTTGTGCAATCATACTGGCTTTTCATAGGAGCATAGGGCGACAGAAAGGAGACGACAGATCTCTTATCAGCATCCATATTATCCACATCTGAGCCAACCTGCACCCCACCTACCAAACAAGAATTTTCCAACGGTACCATGCCACGTAAGGGAGAGGCGGCCTCACTCAGATGAGATCCCACTTCATCTTCTTCCTCACTAAACTTACACGCAGAATCTCCATTATTATCAGGAAAAAAATTCTCATCTTCTAGGCCTCCCATAATCAAATTTTCATCATCTAACGAATCCAATCAAAGCAAAGTTGATGAAGAGGAGCTACACTTACAAATACAAGGCAAATAGACATCTTCAACAACCCAAGTCGATTACACATTAACACTAACTTTCACCCTAACTTCCATGCTGATAAGAGGCCCAAGATCCATTGCAACAAGCACTCTGCAAGAAACAAAATATTGGCCCATAATAGAAGCATTGGCGACCTTAATAACACTGCCAAATAAACCACTAATCTTGGAAAAATCTATTCACCCCAAACATGAAGTGGAATTCCTCTGCACAGGAGCCACGCTTCCTTTCTAGTAGCTTTAAGAGAAGGGGGCCAAGGAACAAAATAAACAAATAAGGAGTTCCAAGTCCCTAACTCATTAACATGAAAATCATTTGTTAACCCTTCAATATTCGAGCTTAAGAGAACATAAGCTCAACCCAAAGAGGATATTTTGCTAGAAGGAAACCCAAGAATATGGAGTTGGTCAGAGACAAAAGAAAGATGAAAATGAGGATACAACACCCCACAAAAGGTTTATACAAAGAGGCAAACTTTTCCTCATTCAAAACTACCTCAAGCCACTTGTGATTACTCGAAGAAGAGGCTGAGTAAAAGTTCACAGCTTTAGGGTTACCGGAAGAAACCACGTCTTTGAAGGTGATTCCATTAGAAATTCTGTCATGGCTAGACACACTTTTTCGAATTTGAACATGTTTAATATGTTTAGAAGCAGCAATGGGAGAAGGTTGCGTGATACCATGGTTCTTGGTAAATCTAGCAAGATTAACCCTTAGCTTTAAAGACCCAATCCACACATCTTCAAGGGCTAGCTAGAATTTTTTAAGGTTATTTACTTCAGAAAATATGACAGAGCCAAAACGGTTACCATGTTTCAAACTTTTGGAGGAATGAAGACTTTTTTTAACCAATATAAAGTGATTAAAGCATTTGCAAGAGGAACAGAAAGAAGCTTTATCCGGGATATTGGAAACACAGAAGGAGACTAGTTCATCAAAGAGAGCACCTTTTGATAAATTACTCATGATATGAACTAGGAGATAAAACAAAACCACACACTTTTAACACACAATCACAAGGTGTGCTCACCTTTTGGTTGTGCATGAACGCAAGAACCAAAAGGTAATAAAACTATATCGGAACCCGAGAATAACATAAGAATCCAAGGAACAAACAAAAAACAATGCAATGCAGCCTAAAGCTAAATGAAAGATTTATGCATGAAGTGTTTAATGCATGATATGCATGTAGTATAGGTGGTTGTAAAAAGCTACATCAGTGGATATGCATGATTATATGAATGCAAGAAGGTGGCATGAGGTTGGTTGAATGCATGAAGAAGAAAACCTAGAGAGAAAGAGGATTCTCCCTCTCTAAACCATCAAAATAAAGTAAATTTATATTATATGCCAAATTACCCGGTTTTTCATTCAGTTAGAAACCTACTTCTTAACATCCTTATTGCCTATATTTGTTCCCAAAAGAAAAAATAAAAATAAATTATTATTAAATTAAATTTATATTTCATAGGTTAAAAGGGTAATTTATATTTTAATAAAAGCTTGTTAATTGGAGTAAATGTATTAGTCTTGGTTGGTGGAGGCGTCGAGTGTGTTGAAATTAAGATTGACTTTATTTACTTTTTTTGTATATGGGTATATTGATGGGTGGTGACCCTAGTAAGTTGGTTTTTTGACATTCTTTACTCAAATAAGTAAAAAAGAGATTATTGGGGGTGGAAGAGTAAAAAATTACCCATGGGTGATCGTTTGGTTCTCCTTAAGTTTGCCTCGTCCTCGCTCACAAACTACTTCTTCTTTAAAGCTCTCACAAGTATCATTTCCTCTTTTGAATCTATTTTTAATTTATTTTTTGGGGGGAGGGGTGAGGTTACCAGGAAAATTTATTGGATCAAATGGGAAAATGTGTGCCTTGAAAAGGAGAAAAGATGTTTGGGAGTTTAATGCATTGGGGAGTTTAATTTATCGTTATTAGGAAAGTGGTGTTGGACGTTGTATGATGAGCGTTGGAGCCTGTGGTTTAAGGTATTGGTTGTATGTTATGGTGAGGATGGTGCACTACTAGAAAAAGCACATTTAACCTCGAACGCGAAATACATTTAATCTTGGCTATAGAGGCGAGGTAACGAAGGGCGTCATGAAAAGTGCACACTTTACCTCTCGGTTTTATAAAAACCGATGGATAAGTGAAAAGGTCATGGGTTCGATCCCCAAGGATACCCTTTTAGAATTCTGAAATCGCGAAACACATTTCCCCTATGTTTGGTAATTTCACCGACGGGGTGTACCACATTTTCACCTCGTTTATCTCATAAAATTAAGGGGTAAAACAACTTTGGGTTTATTAAATCTAATGTGGATTGCTTATTTCACAAAACCCTATACTAAACATATAACTTCTCAAAATTAGTTTGGAAAATAATTATATGAATAATTGTGTTATATTTGAAGATCAACTTACATTGATTAGTGATTTTGAAGCATCATCTAACTCCTCATTCATATCACACTGTTTTATGGTTAAAATCTCTCAAATGTTTCAAGTTCTTTATTCAAAAATTCCTTTTCTACTAATTCATTCTTGAAAGCATAAAACTTGATGCTTTGAAAAATGAATAAACATGGAAGACAGTTGAACAAAAACTAGAAGTATTGGAGAGATTTTAACGATAAAACAACGTGAGATGAATGATGAGTTACATAATTCTAGAAAATTATTAATCTGTGTAAGATAAGTTTCAAATACAACATAATTTTACATATGATTATTTCCAAAATCAATTTACTAGGTTACATGTTCAAAGAGAGGTTAATGAAATAAATAATCAACATTAAATATAATACTCTCAACTGAATGGAATAAGATGGGAACTGCACAAAGAATCACAAAAAAACATGATCTCAATATCAATATCAAAAACAAAAACAATAAGAAAACACCACCACCACCACCAACAACAACAACAACATCAATAACAACGTCAATAACCAACCATGTTAGCAATAACAAAAACAACAATAAAAATTTTAGGGTTTCGGATCTGAACAACACCACCACTACCACAACAACAACAATAACAACAACAACAACAATATTAGTAGTGAAGTTTGACGTACCAAATCTTTGAAGATGAAGTAAAAGAAAATGATTTGGATCTCTAAATAAGAAACGAGAGCACTAATCACATAATATATTCGTATTGAAGATAGTATATGTTATGAAAAATGATACCGGAATAACAAAGTATATTTGTTTTCTTGAACACCAAGAAATCCACAAGGGTAGAAAAGAAGGAAAAACTTGAACAAACACACGAAAACCTATTAGGGTTCACAAAGGAAGAGAAAAGAGGAAGAAGAATAGATAATTGGTTAAATCTATTTTACTATTCACTTTCTCAATAGGGTTCAAAGATTACAAGTGAATACCAACAATTAACCTCTCTCAACCTAATAAGGATTTACCACACAAATTTGGTTATAAACTGTTATTCTTTCTTTTCTCTTTCAAACAAGATTACAAGTATACAAGAATAACAAAATAACCTCTCTCATTAAGATTTTATCTTCCTATTTTTCCTTTTACAAGATGAGATGCTAGCATGTTATTTATAAGAAAACTAACACACTAACCTAATGGGCTTTTTAACAATTACCCATTACAAGCTAACTTAGGGTACAAGCTAACTTAAACAATTAGGCTTACAAGCAAGACCCAATTCAATATGCTAACGAACCTAGCAATATTGACTAATGCATGTTAGAAGAAACTCCGACTACAACACACATTACTCCTACAGAACAAATACGAACAAACTTTGACCTCATGCTTAATTCCTGTCAAACTAGAAGCTACCCTTCGACCATACTAGAGTTCGATCCAATATCTCACAAATCTCCATTTCGGAACAAACTCTATAGCATCAAGGAACAAACTAGCTTTCTTCATGCAGCTTTATCAACTGCATGTAGTGGAAAAACTTGCAACTAGGCAATGTCTTTTCAGTTTTCGTTAACGTAGCGTTCATGGCTGCCACTCTCTTCAACGCTTCCAAACAACCCTGCTGAACCAGTAGGGCTTTCATCTTCAAGCACCACAGACCGAAATCGTTCACACCGGTGAACTTTTCAATCTCATACTTTGTTGAAAGCATCTTCTCCACGCTCACCGCACCAATTTGTTGTGAAAAATAATACCGGAATAACAAAGTATATTTGTTTTCTTGAACACCAAGAAATCCACAAGGGTATAAAAGAAGGAAAAACTTGAACAAACACACGAAACCCTATTAGGGTTCACAAAGGAAGAGAAAAGAGGAAGAAGAATAGATAATTGGTTAAATTTGTTTTACTATTCACTTTCTCAATAGGGGTTCAAAGATTACAAGTGAATACCAACAATTAACCTCTCTCAGCCTAATAAGGATTTGCCACACAAATTTGGTTATAAACTGCTATTCTTTCCTTTCTCTTTCAAACAAGATTACAAGTATAAAAGAATAACAAAATAACCTCTCTCACTTGAATTAGGATTTTATCTTCCTATTTTTCCTTTTACAAGATGAGAGACTAGCATGTTATTTATAAGAAAACTAACACACTAACCTAATGGGTTTTTTAACAACTACCCATTACAAGCTAACTTAGGGTACAAGCTAACTTAAACAATTGGGCTTACAAGCAAGGCCCAATTCAATATGCTAATGAACCTAGCAATATTGACTAATGCATGTTAGAACAAACTTCGACTACAACACGCATTACTCCGACAGAACACATGTGAAAAAACTTCGACCTCATGCTTAATTCTCGTCGAACCAGAAGCTACCCTTCGACCATACTAGAGTTCGATCCAATATCTCACAGTATATGTTTATGGATCTCGTTGTTTAGGGCCCTTCATTAGGGTTTTGTTTGTGTTATTTAGATAAATGAAACTGAATGCTAGTAGCTAAAGCTATATATATCAGAGAAAAATATTCACCTCGGTTGGAAAGAAAATCATGGTGAAAAGTATGTAGCATATTTTTAGATTAAAAATAAAATATTCAAGAAGGCGCTAGTAGATAAAGCTATATATATATATATATCAGAGAAATATTTTCACCTCTGTTGGAAAGAAAATCGAGGTGAAAAGTAGCGTGTTTTTAGATTAAAAAAATATTCAAGAAGACACCACTTTTAATGAGATACAAACATAAACTGAGGCTGATGGGATTTGAAGCATGTACAGTGAATAGGTTTACCCCTCAATTTTCAGAAAAACCGACTGAATATATTGAATATATTTTTTTTATAAAAAAACACAGGGTGCATCCATGAATTGTACCTCGGTATTACAATAATTGAGGTGAAAGCTTCGTCATGGAATGTATTATTTGTAGTAGTGGTGGTCGGGTGAAGGAGGGTGGCATATTTGGTTATTGATGGTGGAGAGACATTTCAGGTATCAATAGAGGAGTAGGAATGGGGATAGAAGGTTGGGTTGATAATAATAGGTGACGGTGGAGAGACATTTTAGTTTTGTCCGATCTGAGGTTAGAGGGAAGTGTGTTACGGGATAGGTTCAGAAGGCTTTTTGATTGAACATATAACTAATAGGTGACGGTGGTCGAGATGTGTTCTCGGGGATAGGTGTGAGGGTAGATAGATGGAAGTGGAGGAGGAGGTTATTAGCTTTAGAGGAGGAGTAGATGGATGAGTGTTGTCTTTTGTTGTCTAACATTGTTTTGCTGATTGGTGTGAAGGATAATTTGAAATGGAAGCTAGATCATGATAAAGGTTACACACTTCAAAGAGTTTATCAGTTTTTAACTACAAACTCGACAAAAAAAATAGATCTTTTCGCTTTGATATGGTTTGGTTAAAAGTGGTTCCATTGAAGATTTCTTTATTTGCATAGAGGCTGCTTCAAAACAGGTTACCAACAAAAGATAATTTGATATGTCGTGGGTGCATTCAGATTTATTCAGGTTTGTGTGTGTTTGGTTGTGGGAAGGAGGAAAATGCATATCACATTTTTGTTGGATGTGACTCGCATGGGCGTTTATGGCCATATTTTATGTTATTTGCTTCATGTTATTTAGGTGGTTGTGTTTGGATGCTTTGGAAGCTGTGAAATTGTAGAGTTTTCCAGCATAGGGAAACATCTATTCAATATTTTCTTGATAAACTCAAAATTTTCTCTTATTGGTGGTTAAAAGCGAAGAACAACTATGTAACTTTTGAATTTCATCAACGGTGGATTAATCCATTTCATTGTGGTATTCATGTTTTGTAGCTTTGTATTATATATTTGTTGGATCTTTTTTTGTTGTTGTAATTTTGCTTATTTTATACTTTGAGTTTTAGTCTAACACTCATTGTATGAATTGGGTGCTTCTATTGATCTTTTCATAATAATAATAATAATGCATATAAATTGAAATCGCCCCCAGATCAACTAGCTCTTCAATCCATTTTTTGCGCATTTCCTCACTCTTTGAAGATGATTTTAAAAAATCTCAAGACGGCGCCTCGTCCAATACCACAAACACATCCACCATATCCTTTGTTCCAATCGCTTCTACCAATATGTCATGGAATTTTTATGGAACAAAGGCACCAACACTGGCTTTTTCAACCAAAAAATCCTATAACACAAATAAAAGTTCATTGCCAAAGCAAATTAACTACAAATAATAATGTTGAAAAAAACCTACTTACAATCTTCTCAGCAACTACGGGTGTGGCCTTTGATGTGAACTCATATACTGGTTTTTGACATGATATCTTCCATTTCTCATTGCGTGATAGTGGATATGTATCATGATCAAGGCTTAATGAAGGATCTACCAACTCTTGTTCTCTATGTTTTCTCTTTTCTTGAATCATTCTTTCTTCCAGTTTATCATATCCTCCATGAGATATTCTATGTGGATATATATTTTTCCATATTTTTCTTTCCTCTTTGACTCTTAGCCTGGAATTCATAAGTGTTGTGAGACTCGACAAACTTATTCCAAGTCTCATTTTCAATAAAACTATACATCTCAGGTGGAGGCTTCAAGTCATGCATTTACTTTTTGATATAATTTATTGTAAGTTGTGTCTTAAACCCCATTCTGTCGCTCATCAACATATGAAATACATTTCTTTGTCAGCTTATTATCATCTTTTGAAACAATAAAAACATTTTACATTTACATAATAAAGTTAGTATTAGTATTAAACAAAAAATAAATGGTCATATATACTTGTAAAATAAATCATGAAAGTTAAAATAAATACTGGAACATCAGTCTGTATACTTGTTTTCACTTCAAGATCAACATAGCTTATAGCGTCTAACAAAATGTTCGCTTTGTTTCTACCAAGTAATTCTATGTAACTCTTAAAATTTGTAGCATTTTCACCATAATAGCCACCATTGTTTAAACAAAATTCGAACAACATTCTAACATTGGTGTTGCAGACTTTTGTCAACTCTTCCATCATTGTGGCACTTCTAGAATTTCTTATACTTTTAGTCTTAGTAGTAGAATCCTCATTTATAGGAGAGGTGGTGGTTGAATCTCCAATCTATATTTAAACACAACAAAAAAATATACATTTTACTTTACAAAAATCAACAAAGGTACCTAATGTAAGATTCGTAGTACATATGGTACATTATAGGGTTAAATAAGTATTAGGTCCCTGAAAATAACCCAACTTTGAGGTTTAGTCCCTAAAAAAATTTCCTTCAAGGTTTGGTCCTCCTAAAGTTTTCCGTTTCTAACTCTAATCCATCCCGTTAGTTTTCACTAATGGCGGATGACGTGGCGTGCCATGTGTGCATTGACCAGTCAAAAAATAATTTTTATATTAAATTTATTCTCCTCCTTCTCTCTCTCTCTCTCTCACTCCTCTTCTTCTTTCCCTCTCCACCTTTTTCTCTACCCTCATTTCTCTTTCTCTCTCTCTCATTTCTCTTTTGCATGCATTGAGATCTATTATTAAGGGACTCGTGGTTTCAGTACTTGTTTACTGCTGTCTTAATCATGACATGTGAATGTAAATTTTTGAAGTGCAGGTTTGCAACTTTCTCAAAGATACAGAACCACTATTATAATAAATTCTGTTGTCCATGTAGCTTATTTTAAACATGTTGAGTTTTGATAAGATTTCTGTATCTGCTATTGGTTCTCACTTGAGTCAATATATCACATTACCTGATTTGATGGTGCATTTCGCATTAAAAAAAGGATTTTGTAATAGTGGATCTCTTTTAAACTAGAATGAATATGGTCCAATTATTTTTTTTATCCTATATGTAGCAACATTTCCTTTGGATCTTGTGAGACGGAGGAAGCAACTTGAGGGGACCGGTGGTCGAGCCCGTGTGTACAATACCGGTCTCTTTGGTACGTTCAAGCACATTTTTCGAACGGAAGGTTTACGTGGGCTTTACAGAGGAATTTTTCCTGAATACTATAAGGTGGTGCCTGGTGTAGGCATCTGTTTTATGACTTATGAGACATTAAAGATGGTTTTATCGGAGATTACTACTGCATGATTACACCAGCCAATTCAGGAGTCTTGATCTGCAAGACTTAAAATGTATAAGTTACTTATTCATGCAAAAGGGTTAGACTGTTAGAGTTGACATTTATCAATTGAAGTTCATTTCACAGATTCTCATGGTTGGAGGTAATTTTGTAGTACTACTATGGGAATCACATTTTTGGCTGTACAGAAACTTGCACAACATTTAAAATATTAGGTTGTTACTTATTACTTATAGGTCTTGACTCTTGAGAGCTTAATCTTTTGCACACTAAAAAAAAAAGGGAAAGTCTAATGAACTATATAGCAAAGGCTGTAACTCAATGTTCACAAGTGTATTTCAAGGCATCATCAAGTCCTGTTGCAGGGTTGTGCAGAAAGTTATCTTTTGAGAAGTGACCAAGTTGGATAAAAAAGAAAAAAAAAACTAAGAGACACTTGTAGAACAATAAAAAAGACAACAAGTTCTTCAATCCATACTTAAGAAAACATGTGTAGTTCTTTTCTTACACAGGGAAAAAACCAGTCAAACGAATATGCTCAAGAGTAGTACGCAGACCATATTTATTAACAGCCTCATTAGCAGCTTTAACCCCGCCACCATAAGCTGGGGAGGAATCTACAATTTGATTCTAGAAGAATTTCCCCAATTTATTTTCAACATGAGACTTTGCACCTTTCATTGAGGATGATGAGGAGGAAGAGAAATGAGAGAGAGAGAGAAAGAGAAATGAGGGTGGAGAAAAAGGTGGAGAGGGAAAGAAGAAGAGGAGTGAGAGAGAGAGAGAAGGAGGAGAATAAATTTAATATAAAAAAAGTATTTTTTGACTGGTCAATGCACACATGGCACGCCACGTCATCCGCCGTTAGTGAAAACTAACGGGAGGGATTAGAGTTAGAAACGGAAAACTTTAGGAGGACCAAACCTTGAAGGAAATTTTTTTAGGGACTTGTAATACCCCAAATTTTGACCACTTAGATTTCCCATCATTGTGAAAATCATCATCACAATATGGATGTACCTTTATGCTTCATTAGTCTCCCCAAGGATGGGTGAGCATCCACTACAATCAAAATTAGGGTTTCAAGCCCTCTCTGAGTGCTTACACAAAGGATCAATCAAGAAATGAAATGATCTTCAACTTGTCTAATCTCTTAAACATCCACAATGGATCAAAAAGGACTCCCACTTCAAGGATTAAGCACAAGGTTGCTCCCTTCTAGGTGGATCAAGTCTCAAGATCGACAGTGTCACCAAATTAGGGTTTTGGTCGACCAGGGCCTCCAGATGGAAATTTTCATCTGGGCACAAGGCAATGATCCAAAACATAACCTAATATACTTCATGGAACCTCATGAACCCATGCATCAAGTCAATTTTGCCTCAGGGGATGCATTCATTAAAAATCAGGAATTAGGGTTTCTTGACCTAATTCACCCCTAAGTTGACTTTTGGGACAAACCATGAGCCAAGACCTCAAGAGATGATTTGAGGGTCTCTAATATACCATATTGATCCATTTGGAACAATGGATTGATCCAAGAAGTTTGAGCAACAAGTCTCAATTTCATCTGCACCACAATTAGGGTTTTAAGGGAAAAGTCAACTGTAACTTTGACTTTTGACTAGGACATGCTCCCAAACCCTAATACATGATTGAATATACCCTATGACACCCATGGAACATGCCCATCAAGTTTGATTTAGGTCAAGGACATGATTTCCTGAAGAATTGCACAGTTTGGAATTCATCTGATAAAAAGTCAACTATGCACAAAAGTCAACTTTGACTTTTTGAGATTTTTCACCAAAATGGATTTTTAACCCTAAAATGATGTTAATGTATGATTTGAATCATCATTCATCAAGAAAAATCAAGAAAAGTGAGATAACTTATAAAAGGGGTAACCATAAAACTTAGAAATTTTTCTAAGTTAAAAATAAAGTGGCAAAGGTACCAACTTTGGAGGACCATAACTCCTAAACCACAAGGCCATTTTTTCTCATCCAAAGATGGATTTGTAGCCCTCATTATCACATACAAAAACTTCAACTACAAGTCATTCCAATTCATTAAGGATTTTGAGTTATGGAGTGATCAAAGTGGCTGAAAAGTGAAAATGTCACTTTTTCCAACACTTAGTGAAATTTTCACTAAGTCAGATTCTGCCTCACTTTTTGCCAAATGTAGGGGGATTTTTCACTTGGAATCAAAAGGGATCAAAACCAAACTTGTTCAAACAGTTGTTGTATCATGTAAGAGCTTTCCAAAATGGCCAAGAACATTGCCAAATTCAACCTACACCATGAGATACAACATTGCCAAGTTGCCTTGCTGAAATCTGTCAAGGCAAGGCAGAATTTGCAACTTTGGTCGATTTGCCAAAATCAGCCAAATTCAATTGCTCCTATCCACTTGGACACCTCAGAGGATTGAATCTAAAGGGGACAATCACTGAGCCAAGCCTCCAAAGTCCATGGAACAAGAAATAACATGTTGAACCTAGAATGGCCAAAATAGGGACAAGACTTCAAATTTGGAATGAGGCATTCAATGGAACCATCAAGGTGGCATGAACTGAGCCATTCTCATCTGAAATCAGTCAAGACTTATCCAAGACCAAGGGAACCAAAGCTCTGTGCCCTAACCTCTAGTCAATGGCTAGAGGAGACTTGGATTTTCATTTGCCAACATTGGCCAAACCTACTTACCAGCTGCCATGCACTATTCCTTGCAAAACAAACTTGCTCTACTATAAATAGAGCTCAATTGTGGTCAGATTGAGTACACCAAAGCCATCTAACAGATGCTTTCCTCAAAATCTCTTCTTTCACTCCAATTTTGCCTTCTAAGGCAAGTCACTATCGGGTTTTGAGTTTGAGAGCAATTCCAATCAAACCAATCACTCACACACCTCACATACATCACATATGAGCTGATCAAACACTTAGATTACTTCTGAAACATCAATTTCACAAAATCACCAGCTGGTTGCTCAAGGTTTTAACCAAAGTGCAGCTGAGGTACCACAAAATGATCCAACCAATTTCAATCAAGTCCAACCATCCAAACATAATCCATAGGGTGTAGGGAAGCTGTTCAGATCATCACCACTCATCTGTAACACCTCCAAATCAAAAATCACATTGCACTTGCTGTCACGGCTTGGAGTTAAGCACATGCTTGGTCATCTCTCAATCTATTCATATTTCCTCGCACAATAATTTGGCCATATGTTCATAATCATGCATGGAATGTTTTCCCTCAATTAATTGCATTGTTTGAATAGTGTATCAAAAATCCTAGCCTTCGTGCAGAAATTAGGGTTCTTGAGGTTTCTTCGTTATTTCTTGTTGTATGTTTAATTTAAATGAAATTAAAGTACATAGACATGATCGTGAGGTTGAGACGAGCATAATGATATGCGGATTGCATGATATGATTACGTATTCATGGAGATTGGATAGAAAATGCAAATCTGAGAAACCAAGAACGCGCGCGTGTTCTTCAGCTTGTTCTTGGAGCCATTAATTTCTCTCTGAGTTTTAATGATTTTGAGTTGATTCTTTTTTTAATAATTCACAAAAATGTTAAAATATTTTATTTTCACAAAAAATCCTAAAAATATTATTTATTTCATATAATTGATATTTTTGCAAAGAATTAATATTTTAATTGTTTTTGGCATTTTAAATATTTTTTCTACATTGATTTTGCAACTTTTAATGCTTTCTAATTATTTTGTAGGTCAATACTTGATTTTTGAAGCATTAATCCAAGATCACAATTTGTTTTCCATGTGTTAAACAATTTTTGATCATTTTAATTGAATTTTTATTCAATTAAATACATTTTGAAAACAAATTAGGGTTTTGGATTAATTCAACCCTCATAAATCATTTTCAAAACTCTTTGGGCCTCTTGAGAGAGTGTAAGACCCATCCCCCCTTGTACAAAAAACTTTTTGGGCCTCATCTATTGTATAAGTCCCTCTGTACAAGTAAACGGCGCGATCGTCACCTTTTTTAAAAATAAACCTGGGCCTACCCTCGAGTAGTAAGACCCATTTCTTTGTCTTAAAACTTTTTGGGCCTCTAATAGAGTGTAAGACCCAATCCTTTTTTTGACCAAATCATTTTTGGGCCTCAGTGTATTGTATAAGCCCCGATACCGTCAAAAACAAACGGCGCGATCGTCGCCTTTTCAAAATAACCCTTGGGCCTCTCCTTGAGCTATAAGACCCATTCAAAACACTTTGGGCCTCTATTAGAGTGTAAGACCCAATCCCCCTTTTAACCAAAACATTTTGGGCCTCACTTATTATATAAGTCCCTCTGCGTTAAAAGAAAACCTCAGCGTGATCGCCATTTTTAAACGAAAAATCATTTGGGCCTACCCTCGTGTTATAAGCCCCACTCTTTTTCCTTTAAACCTTTTTGGGCCTCTTGAGAGAGTGTAAGACCCATCCCTTTGTACAAAAAAACCTTTTTGGGCCCCAGTCACTTGTATAAGTCCCGCTGTACAAAGTCAAACAGTGCGCTCACTGATAAAACCCTGGGCCTCTCCTCGAGCTGTAAGCCCCAAATCTTTCTTTTTCAAAGCACTTTCTCCTTTGATTTTGAATATACTGTTGTTTTCAATCTTTCTTTGTTGAACAACTAACCCAACAGCATGGAAACACTCCAACCGAGTAAGTGGTTATCGCTTTCGTTTACTGCTTTCATATTATAAACTGTATTGTGGGGCTGCTCACTGTAAGTCTCATTTCATAAACTCATATCTACTGTGTAATAATAGTATAGATATTTCGAGTTTCCCCGGTAACTACGTCTAGAACTAGGTGACACCGTTTCATTTATTCGTAGAAATAGACGCCTAGATCCTCAATAGGAGCACCAGATACAGTCTTCTCTTCGGCTGTCCTCCTTAGGAATCGTCAAGAAGCTCTACTCCCCGAGATGAATGTATTCTCTGTGAATGGCATCTTTGAGTTTCTTCCCAATTCTCGAACTTTCCTGACTTGATTTATTCCTTGTGGATAGCTTGCCTTGAATGTCTCGGGATTTGGGTACCCACTACGGTCATAATCTTGGACCTTAACTAAGGAACCCTCTTTAAAAGCTAAAAGCCGCTGGATAGTAAACCTCACACGTTTACCAGTGGTTTTTATCTTTAAAAGAGTTATCTCTCCTAATGGAAAGGAGTTGATAGACCCACGGGCTTCTTAAAAGCATCGGCCTCCTCTTGGGCATTATTCAAGGACACTACGGCTTCTTAGAAGTATTCACAGCCTCCTCTTAGGCTTCGTATAATGATCTCTTCCCCCGGGAATGATAGCCTCCTCTTGGGCTTCGTACAAGGATCCGTCAGCTTCTTAAAAGTTTCCAGCCTCCTCTTGGGCTTCGTACAAATTGTCCCGACGACCTCCTAGAGGTATAGGAACAGAACATAGTCATCCTCATAGAACAATCATTTCATAGAGTCTACTACTGTTTCTCAAAGCATAGTACAAAAGATAAAACCCTAGACACGGACGATCTAACTTCCTTGAGTCTCAAAGACATTCTCAAGCACCCTTCGTTAAATAGGAAGGAAACCCGCAAACTCGGACAGTCTCGACACCCTTTGGATTTCCCGTTTCCTCAAAGAGAAGGAAATATCCTTGATCCTCAAATTAAATCCCTGTGTACAGTGTTACTCATATAAGAACTGATTTTCTCTTTTAAAATCAGTATATTGGATCTGTCACTCAACTGAAACAGTTACAATAGCCTCCATCTCGGGCTTCGTACGAGATACCAAAATTCTCCCTAGTGGAGTCAAACAACGTTTAGCCTCTCTCTCGGGCTTTGTACGAGACACATAAGAGACTCCCCCGTTGAGTCAATTACCCCTTTCGCCTCCATCTCAGGCTTCATACGAGATACAAAAAAAAACTCTCTTGTTGAGTATAAAAGATTCTCCTGTTGAGTCAACCCTTTTAGCCTCTCTCTCGGGCTTTGTACGGGACACAAAATAGCCTCCTCTTAGGCTTTGTATAATGATTTTCCTAGCAGAAAGTAGCCTCCTCTTAGGCTTTGTATAAAGAAAACCACTGGTTAATCCAATTAACCTTTTAGCATCAAAGCTGTGCCTCGTTCACAGTACACAAACATCAACAACTCATTCCCCTTCATCTAATCGCTGTAAGCGGCAAGCCTCTGGATCATCTACATCCATGCCACTGTCCCTCTTTTAGCATGAGAAATTCCTAAGGAAAGATGGCATTGCTCTACACTGAGTTAAAGTCTTCTCCTTCAGGTTAAAACCCTTTCTTTAGAAATTATGGCATTGCTCGGATCCGCGTATCCCAGTTAAAGTAATTCTCCTTCTCCCCTCTTTAGAGATGACAAATTCTCTCTAAAGCCGAGGTCTTTCAGCTTCACGTCTTGGGCTTTGAACAAGACACAAATAGACCTTTTAGCTCCACATCTTGGGCTTTGAACAAGATACAAATCACCTTTCGCTTCACGTCTTGGGCTTTGAACAAGACACCAAAAACCAATTTCCTCCCATAGAATAGGAGGAACTACGAATGCTCTGATTTCCCTGTTCCGGTAAACGGGAATACGTAGGCATAAGATCAAAAGAAAAGATCTTAGCGAGCGCAATCAACAACAAACCCAAATCCCATATCTCAGTCAATCAAAAGCAGTAATTCAAAAGCATCAGTCCTAATATCCTAATCCTTGTTCCCCGCCAGAAACCTTCTGCCTAGATAAAAAGAAAGAAAACCGTATTGGCGAAAATACAAATAACCAGTACAAAGGCCCCCCCACATTGATAGCATTCGTAACTTAACAGACCGCTGTTTAAACTCAGTATGCAAGCAGGGTTAATTGGAGACATCTATTTCCCTTCCTTATTCAGCTCACAATAGGATAAAAAATGAATCGACCTGTAGTTTTAAGCTCAAACCGCAGAGAGCGACCAGCGCTTAAGAACCGCGTCCAAAATCGCTCGCTACAGAAAAGTGGCGCCCACCGTGGGGCGGGTTCTTTCCTTCTTACAATTTAAACCTTGGGTAAGTCATTTTCATGGCGGTGGCCGCCAACAGAAAAGTGACGCCCACCGTGGGGCCGTTCAAAGTTAGATCTAGGCACGGTCTTCCTTCTCTTCACTTGTGTGAATACCACAGATTGGGGCTTCCACCGGGGAACCCATTTTCTGTCCGGAACTTAGGAATCATAGCTTTATAAGTCTAGGATGATTAGGACAAATATATATACTGCTTTTCCTAATTGCTATACGTGTTTATTTTTCTGCTACTGGGAATGCGGGTGATGTCGTATGTGGTGAGGATGAGTATACACTTAAGATAAGTGATGGCGACGGGGTCGACCATCAACCTCAGTGGAGGCTGACCAACACAACCCATTCACTCTTATAGCCAATGGGCCGGTTGTTAAGTCTGAGAAGCTGAGGAGCCAAACCCTTTTGTAGTGCGGAAACTATCGGAAATAGTTATTACGCAATACTACCCTCATTTGAGGCTGGTGATCTATTCTCGGTGAATGGCACTTACTCTAAGATTGCTCTACAACTCGCTGGCGATCCGCTTGTTGTTTTGCTTTCCTGGGAGGAGCTGATGATAATGAGTACAGGTACAAAAATCACCCTAGTATAAACCTTTGGGGATGGGTAGAGCCTTGACTTCATGACAACGACCCTTTGACCCCATGTTTTTTCTATGTTTTTGGGTGCTGCATTCATGCATTCATTTAATAAAACATTAAAACATTCAAAAAATTTCTCTTCTAGTCTCTCTGTTTTTCAAATTAAACTAAGACTGTGATTGCAAATATCAGAGAAAAAGATTGCATTAATGGATTTCAGTAGAAGGAGAACTCATCAGTATACCTTCAAGGTTCCAAAACTAGGGGATTTGAGAAAGTTAGCAAGGATGATCGTTAACCCAGAGGCTTTCAGAGCCAAGCATGGTGGTCTGCTACCACTGTTAAGAGTCCATGTGATTAAGGGGATCATGGACGCGCTCATTCAATTCTATGATCCGGTTTATCATTGTTTCACATTCCCGGATTACCAGCTTGCACCAACGCTGGAGGAGTATTCTCATCTGACTGATTTACATATCACTGATCGAGCTCCAGTTTCTGGACTGGAAGAAATTCCAAAGAATCAGACTATTACAAGAGCAATTCATTTGGACGAGTCTGAGGTTAGGACTCACATGACCACTAAGGGTGGCATCCAAGGTTTGCCAGCCCAGTTCTTGACAAAAAAGGCTCTATACTTTGCTAGTATAGGGAACATGACTGCTTTTGAAAGCATCTTTGTCTTGCTCACCTACGGGTTATTTTTGTTTCCTAACATCAATAACTTCGTCGATATCAACGCTATTAAGGTTTTTCTCATTGGAAACCCTGTGCCGACTTTGCTCGCAGATGCGTATCACTCTGTACACTTGGGAAATTTGTACAGCGGAGGGGAGATCACATGCTGTGTACCTTTGCTCTACAAATGGTTTATCTCTCACTTGCCCAAGTCTGCTACTTTTTGGGATTGCAAGAGTGTCTTACGTTGGTCGCAGAAGATCATGTCTCTCACCAATTCTGATATAGATTGGTGTAATAGGATTTATGAGGGAATCAGAATCATTGACCGTTGTGGAAACTTCCCCAGCGTACCCCTCATAGGAACTAAAGGAGGAATCAACTATCATCCGATATTGGTTCTTCGTCAATTTGGATACCCGATGAGACACATCCCACTGGATGTTCATCTGGAAGGTCTTTTCTTCAAAGAAGGAGAAAGTGACAGAGCACTAAAGATGGAAATAGTGCAAGCTTGGAAACATGTTCATAAGAAAGGACGAGAGTCTCTGGGAAAACCGAACTGCGTCTCGGTGGAGCCTTATCTCCACTGGGTACAAACTAGAGCTCTCAAGCTAAAGATGCCTTATCCTCGTTACGGAATTCTTCCGCCGAGGGAAATTGTCATGTACTTCATGACGGAAACTGAAAGGCTTCAGGTTACTCTCAACAAAGTTCAAAAGGAAAGAAGATCTTGGAAGAACAAGTACCGCACCCTCGATGTAGAGTGTATCCAAATACAACAACTATTAAAAGAGAAAGATGCTCTGATTGAAATTTTGGAGCAACATGCTGTAGAAAATCAAGATGACCAAAGGAATTTGCTCGCTCCTTTCACCTGGCAAAGGAATGATAACCCGACAACGGCCCAAGCGCCCCGGGCAAAGAAGAGGACTCGGGACCCATTAATTTAGGTTTCTGTTTCTGCACTTTGTAATCTACTGTATTTCCATTTCTGTAATCCTTTGGAATTCAATAAAAAGGGGTTTCCCCACTGTTTGATATTTGCAATCTAATTGTCGAAGTTTATTTTGATTAAACCAAAAAACAATTAATATAATCATTGCATTCATCATTCTCACATCGCGTATTCTTCTTCCCTACGAATCTTACGTTTGTGTCTCGATTCTAGAGTCAGGCTGTCTCATTCGTATAATACTCGGGCCAATCGTCAGAAAAGGATGGATGATCTTGAGGAAGAAAATAGAGAGTTGAAAGAAGAGATCGACGCTCTGAGAGAGGATATGAGAAAGCTTCGTAACGACATGCAAGCCATGGCAGAAGCTCAGCTGCAAAGAACTGTGATCTCAGAGATCACCTCAACGCCCATCATAGAAAAGTATGATCCTAGGTATCAGATGCCGAAAGATCGTCCTTGGGGCATGTCTGTTAACTATATCCCGGAAGGATATGTTCCGCCGATCACTGAAGATCAGGGAATCGCAACAGAAGCTGCTGGGCCTGAAGGTTACAAACTTCGGGAAAGCGAAGATGCCAGGGGCATACTCAAGACTCCTGAAGGTTACAAACTTCGGGAGGCGCCAAGACTTACTACCGTAGTCATGGTACCACCCCCTGCGGTGCACACTGTCTCGGAAGGACAGATTCCACAGACATCTTCTGATAAGAAGGAAACTATGTTTGACAGAATGGATGAATTCCAGGAGCAGTTCTTGGAAATGCAGAAAGAGCTGTATGCCATTCGCGGTCAAGATCTATTTCGAAAAGACACCGCAGACCTCTGCTTGGTCCCAAATGTGAAAGTCCCGCACAAGTTCCAAGTGCCCGACTTTGAAAAATACAAGGGTAACTCTAGCCCTCAGAGCCATCTGGTGATGTACGCTCGGCGGATGTCAGCTCAGACGGAATATCAGGACCTGCTGATTCACTACTTCCAGGATAGTTTAACCGGTGCCGCACTCAAATGGTACATGGGTTTAAACCGTACTACGATCAGTACATTCAGAGATCTTGGTACTGCCTTGGTCCAACAATACAAGTACAATTTGGACATGGCACCCAACAGAGATCAACTCAGATCAATGTCACAAAAGGACAAGGAAACCTTTAAGGAGTATGCTCAGAGGTGGCGTGAAATTGCTGCTCAAATTTGTCCACCTCTTGAGGAAAAAGAGATGACAAAGATCTTCTTAAAGACCTTAAGCTCATTTTACTATGACCGAATGGTTGCCAGTGCGCCCAGTGATTTCACCGAAATGGTCGGCATGGGCGTACGTCTTGAGGAAGCCGTCCGAGAAGGACGTTTGGTAAAAGACACTGGATCGACGAGCGGTACTAAAAAATACGGTAGTGCTCTCCCTAAGAAAAAAGAGCAAGATATTGGGAATATCTCTCTCGGAAAGCAAAGGCGTCGATATCAACCAGTAGCGGCTGTGACTCCTGCTGTCGGCCCCGCGCCTGTTCCTATGTATCAACCTCAGATTATGCAGAGCCAACCTGACCAACAAAGGACACAACAGCCTCTTCAGCAGGCTCGTCCTCCATATAACAACAACCGTACAACACGGCCACCAGGATTTGATCCTATACCCGTAACGTACGCAGAACTATTTCCGTTACTGCTGGCTAAGGGGCACATTCATACTAAGTCTCCCCTTTCAGTTCCGGAAAATCCGCCTTTTTGGTTTAAAGCGGATCAAACATGCCCTTATCATCAAGGAGGTTCAGGGCATAACATTGAGACTTGTCTCAATTTCAAATCCGACGTGCAAAAGCTTGTTAGGAGCGGGCTCTTATCTTTCAAAGATATGAATCCTAATGTTCTTACAAACCCGCTGCCTCAACATGAGAAAACTGCAGTCAATCTGATTGAGAAAGAGACTAACAATGTCTATCAAATTCACGATGTACTCTTATTGGGGACCAATTTGGTTAAGATGCATTGTAGACAGAGTGGATATGGCCATGTGCCACCTCATAATTATCACCAGTATGATATCTGCTCTAAAGACAATCAAGGATGTTCTGTGGTGCAAGCAGCTCTACAGGAACAAATGGATCTTGGATGGATCCAAGAGCACCGAGTTCGTGGAGTTAACATGGTTTACACGAATTCCAACGTCATTCAAAACCACGACATCCGCGTAATGAATACCAACCTGGTAGAATTACATGCTGAGCAGGTCCGGCTTGGATTCTTAATATCACATGGCTATCAAAACTGTAAGGCAGGTTGCGAAAACGATCGAGGTTGTACCCTTGTCCAGGAGGCACTTCAGCACTTGTTAAATCACTGGTGGATGCCAATCTATATGGACGAAGATACTCAGCAGATTAATATCAATAACAGGAATCCTACTCGTCGTCAAAGTCAGGATGTCTGATCAATGGAAGGTAACCTAGTGAGGTTACATTGTATTCAAAGTGGGCGTGGCCAGGTGCCACCACACAACTATGACAGTTGTAACATCTGTTCGGAAAGTAACCAAGGGTGTTACCTTGTGAGAGCAGCTCTTCAGGGTTAGATCGATCATGGAGAAATTCATCCATATCCAGGTTCAGGACCCATCATTTGGTCGCCGAACTACCCTGCCGGTCAAGTTAAGGATGTTGTCACAATCTCTGGTCATCACAGGACCAGGGATGTTTTTGCCATCATCCCTCTACTTGACGAATCTAGAGTTCCCAACCGGGAACGGATCAAGGTTACTTATGATGGTCAGAAAAATCAGAAGGTTCCCATAGTCATCTATCTACCGGGGCCACTACCGTATGAATCAGCTAAGGCAATCCCTTACAAATACGGTGCAACAATAATCGAAAATGGAAAGGAAATTCCATTACCCTCCGTCGTGAATCTTACAGACATCAGTCGTGTAACACGGAGCGGTCGAATCTTCAACCGAGGGGTTGGAGAATCCAACAAAGAAAAGGAACTTCAGGCAGAAGCTCCCGATCCACCAGTCGGTCAATCCAATAATCCCGACCTTTCAAAAGACAAAGATGAGATGCTAAAGCTCATCCAAAGGAGTGAATATAACATTGTCGATCAACTGTTACAGACTCCTTCAAAGATCTCAGTATTATCACTGTTACTCAGTTCAGAAGCACACAGAGAGGCTCTACAGAAAGTCTTGGAGCAAGTCTTTGTGGAACAGGATGTAACAATCAGACAATTCGATAGCATTGTCTCTAACATCACTTCTTGCAATAATTTGGGATTTAGTGATGAGGAATTACCTGAAGAGGGTCGCCGTCATAACATGGCGCTCAATATCACAGTTAACTGCCAGGGCGATGCTTTAGCCAACGTACTGGTAGACACAGAGTCAGCCCTGAATGTTATGTCGAAGTCCACCTTGATGCAATTATCATTCAAGGGCCCTCCGATGAGAGTCAGCGAGGTCGTCGTCAAAGCATTCGACGGATCCAGAAAAACAGTTATCGGCAAAGTTGATCTTCCCATAACTATTGGTCCTCACACTTTCCAAATCACTTTCCAGGTCATGGACATCCAGGCAACATACAGTTGTTTATTAGGAAGACCTTGGATACATCAGGTTAGAGCGGTTACTTCAACCCTCCACCAGAAGCTAAAGTTCGTCAAGAATGATCAACTTGTCACGGTTTATGGGGAACAAGCCTTGCTTGTGAGTAACTTATCATCATCTACTTGTGTGGAACCCGAGGAGGTTATGGGAACTCAGTTCCAAGCACTGTCGGTAAGCAAGGACAATCAGTTAAAAGAAGGAACTTCAATTTCTTCATACAAAGATGCTATCAAAGCGGTCGAGAGTACCGATACGACAAGATGGGGACGGCTTGTCATTCCTATTGACAATAAAACAAAGAAGGGTCTTGGTTTTTCCGCAGCCTGTACCCAGACAGCCGCCAACGATGAAAGTCTTCATCCCCTTCAAAACTTCTTCCACAGTGGAGGTTTTCTCCACCCAGTGTCTCAGACAGTTCATGCTATCAATGAGGAAGATCCCTCTGACACAGATGAAGAATGGAAGTCCTACCTTAACAAGGACGGCTATATGTCTCAGGAAGAGGTGCCTATTCCTTTTTGCTTTCCTACAGAAAGTCTGAGATTTATACCAAGATCAGATGTCGAAATGATCTACGGAGATGGTGATCCGGAAGGATGCCGTGCTCCGCCAAATTCATTAGAGGAAGACACTCCGATGAAAGACAACTTTGATCACAATTACTATGGCCCGATGGATGGCCTACCAATGTGGCAGCCTTACCCAGGAAACTTGGGGCAAGAAAGTCAGCCGAACAATGAAACTCAGCTGAGCGTCATTGAACAGAATACCTATGTCCCCATCATGTCATGGGATCAACACTCAGGTCATTCAGAAACTACTCAACATGAAGATGAATTCGTAACGTTCGCAGGACTTGAATTCATCAACTATGCTTTTCCTGAGGTCAACGTCATCGAAAGGGATGATTTCCCCAGTTCCAAAGAAGTTTGGGACACTTTGGGACAACCAAGTGGAAAATACGACTATATGGTCAAGTACACTGCTCCCGAAAGCTCTCGTATCAAGCTCGAAGATACCCAGTCAACTGGATAGGGAGATACAGCTGAGAGCACAAATGCTATGCAAAATACAACAAAGGAATTCTCCTACGAAAATTCTGCTTGGGAGATAAATTCCAATGATCCTCCACCAGAAATCAGCGTCATTTCTGAAGACAAATCAAGGAAGGTGCCGGACTTTGTGATTCACCGAGGAGTTCGCCGCCAATGGGTTGTCGTCGAGGTTCCGAAGGTCATTCGTCAGTCAAAGTAATTGCCATCTTTAACCTTTCACCCTGCCCAGGTGAAACGGATATTTTGATAGGGCTCGTTTTCTGTAAATTTCCCTCTTCGCTTTGCCCAAAGCGACAGAGTTTTGTTTTATAGGGCTGTAGTTTCAAGATTCGACTTGTTCATTAATAAAATAACGTCGTTCTGTAATTCCCGCAGTAATTGCTGTTTTCTCTTTTTGCTTTTTCAGAAAATGGTAATCCTAAAAAAACATTCAATAATAAAAACAAGCAGTAAAATCAAAACACTGCACACACTTACATTTTCTCTATCTCTTCTAAACACGAATCATCACGTCATGCAGATTGCTTGTTTTATACCCCGTTGAAACATACGATCTGATGCCTTCTCCCAACTTTGAGCTCCCGTTATTCGAGGCTGAAGAAGAAAATGACAACGAAATTCCAAGAGAGATCTCCCGACTACTCAGACAAGAGGAAAGGTCCATTGAACCTCACAAAGAACCGTTGGAAACGGTAAACTTGGGTTCAGAACAAGAGAGAAAAGAAATCAGGATTGGGGCACTGCTCAGTCCAACTGCCAGAGAGGGTTTGATAAAGCTTCTCAAAGAATTCCCCGATGTGTTCGCTTGGTCCTATCAGGATATGCCAGGGTTGGAAACCAGCATCGTGGAGCATCATTTACCGTTAAGATCGGAATGTCCGCCAGTAAAGCAAAGGTTGAGACGGACTCACCCGGACCTAGCCATCAAAATCAAAGAGGAGGTACAGAAATAGATCGACGCGGGTTTCCTCGCTACATCTGAATATCCTCAATGGTTAGCCAACATCGTACCCGTTCCCAAAAAGGATGGAAAAGTTAGAATGTGTGTCGATTACAGAGACCTGAACAAGGCAAGTCCAAAGGACGACTTTCCTTTACCACACATTGACATGCTGGTTGACAACACAGCAAAGTTCAAAGTTTTCTCCTTCATGGATGGATTCTCGGGCTATAACCAGATCAAAATGGCGCCGAAAGACATGAAGAAAACTTTGTTCATTACCCCATGGGGTACCTTTTGTTACAAGGTAATGCCGTTCGGTTTGAAGAATGCCGGGGCAACCTATCAAAGGGCCATGACTACTCTGTTTCATGACATGATACACAAAGAAATCGAGGTATATGTCGATGATTTGATTGCAAAATCAAGAACAGAGGATGAGCACGTTGAACATCTGTCAAAATTGTTCGAACGTCTAAGAAAATTCAAGCTCCGCTTGAATCCCAACAAGTGCACCTTCGGTGTCCGTTCGGGGAAACTACTAGGGTTCATCGTCAGCCAGAAAGGAATTGAGGTTGATCCTGACAAGGTCAAGGCTATTTAAGAAATGCCTTCTCCTAAAACTGAAAAACAAGTCAGAGGATTCCTTGGACGTTTGAACTACATCTCCAGATTCATATTCCTTATGACCGCGACGTGTGCGCCGATTTTCAAATTACTCAAAAAGAACCAGGATTGCGTTTGGTCAGAAGATTGCCAAACCGCCTTCGACAGTATCAAGGAATATCTATTGAATCCTCCGATTCTATCACCTCTAGTGGAAGGAAGACCACTGATCATTTACCTCACAGTCCTAGAGGACTCAATGGGATGTGTACTTGGCCAACAAGACGAAACTAAACGGAAAGAGTCTGCCATTTACTATCTAAGCAAGAAATTCACCGACTGCGAAACTCGGTACACAATGCTTGAGAAAACTTGCTGCGCTTTGGCTTGGGCAGCCAAACGTCTTCGCCAGTACATGATTCATCATACTACTTGGTTGATCTCTGAAATGGATCCAATCAAGTACGTTTTCGAAAAACCTGCTCTCACGGGAAGGATTGCCCGTTGGCAGATGTTACTATCAGAATATGACATAGAGTACCACGCTCAGAAAGCCGTTAAGGGAAGTATTTTAGCCGATCATTTGGCTCATCAACCGATTGACGATCAAGAATCAATCGGGTTTGACTTCCCAGACGAAGACGTCATGTATCTAAAGATGAAAGATTGTGATGAACCGCTACCCAATGAAGGGCCAGAACCCGGTTCCCAGTGGGGACTTATCTTTGACGGAGCAGTCAATCATTATGGAAACGGAATTGGGGCAATCATTGTTACCCCTCAGGGTTCCCACATTCCTTTCACTGCCAGACTTACGTTCAAATGTACGAACAACGAGGCCGAATACGAAGCATGTATCATGGGTCTCGAAGAAGCGATTGATTTAAGGATCAAAAACTTGGACGTATACGGCGATTCAGCCCTGGTTATTAACCAGATAAAAGGAGATTGGAATACATACCAATCAGGATTGATTCCTTACAAAGACTATGCAAGAAGGTTGTTACCCTTCTTCAACAGAGTCGACTTTCATCACATCCCTCGTGATGAGAATCACATGGCTGACACATTAGCCACTCTCTCTTCCATGATTAGTGTAGGTCGATGGAATGACATACCTAAGATCGATATAATGCGCCTTGAACGGCCCGCTTACATCTTCGCGATTGAAGCAGTCATAGACGACAGACCTTGGTATCACGATATCAAATGCTTCCTTCAGAAACAAGAGTACCCATCTGGGGCACTCAGAAAAGATAGAAAGACCCTCAGAAGATTGGCTGGAAACTTCTTCCTGAGCGGTGACACTCTTTATAAGAGAAATTTTGACATGGTCTTGCTCCGATGCGTCGACAGACCAGAAGCAGACGTGCTGATGAAAGAAATTCATGAAGGATCCTTTGGCACTCATGCCAACGGACACACAATGGCGAGAAAAATTCTCAGGGCCGGGTATTATTGGTTGACCATGGAATCTGACTGCTACAAGTACATGAGGAGGTGTCACAAGTGTCAGATATACTCCGACAAAATTCATGTACCACCATCACATCTCAAAGTTCTTTCTTCCCCGTGGCCATTTTCCATCTGGGGAATCGATATGATTGGTATGATTGAGCCCAAGGCTTCAAACGGACATCGGTTCATCCTGGTAGCCATTGACTATTTCACCAAGTGGGTCGAAGCAGTGTCATTCGCCAATGTAACCCGACAAGTGGTGGTCCGATTTATCAAAAACAATATCATCTGTCGTTATGGTGTTCCAAGCGAGATCAGTACTGATAATGGGTCTAACTTGAACAATAAGATGATGAAAGAGTTGTGTGCAGAGTTCAAGATCGAACACCATAACTCATCTCCCTACCGACCCAAGATGAACGGAGCGGTATAAGTGGCTAACAAGAATATCAAAAAGATTGTTCAAAAGATGGTTGTAACCTATAAAGATTGGCACAAAATGCTACCCTTTGCTCTTCATGGTTATCGCACATCTGTCCGTACTTCAACAGGGGCTACCCCTTTCTCTCTAGTATATGGCATGGAGGCAGTGCTTCCCGTAGAAGTAGAGATCCCGTCAATCCGAGTATTGATGGAAGCGAAGCTCACCGAAGCTGAATGGTGTCAAAGTCGACACGACGACCTGAACCTGATCGAAGAGAAGTGAATCACGGCATTATGCCACGGTCAGTTGTATCAACAAAGAATGAAGAGGGCGTTCGACAAAAAGGTTCGGCCTCGTGTCTTCAGAAAAGGAGACCTCGTGCTCAAGAAGATACAATCATTTCTCACTGACTCTCGGGGCAAATGGACCCCAAATTATGATGGCCCTTATGTGGTCACGAAAGCTTTCTCAGGCGGCGCCTTGAGACTTGCAACCATGGACGGAGAGGAATTTGCCTATCCCACGAATGTTGATATAGTCAAGAAATACTTCGCCTAAACTAAAAAAAAAGAAACGTCTCGGTGGATTGAAAACCCGAAAGGGCGGTCCAGGCAAAAATTAGAGACATGAAAAAAATCATCCCGATGGATTAGAAATCTCATAGTACAATCCAGGCAAAAATTAGGGATAATGGCAAGTAACTATGTTCAACAGAGGTAAGTCCCTCAACAGCAGTTACAACATCATCTATCGGAGGAAATCTCCAGTCAAAGGTCATCTTCGACGGAAGCTCAGGATGTCCCGAACTCAAAGTTGGTAGAAGGATAGTGGTCGTTATGTTTCAACGTAGCCCTTTTCCCTGTAAATTACCATTTTCTAACTTTGTATATACTCTTTGGAATCACGCGTTTGGCTGATCTCCATCTTATCAATAAAATTTGAGCCCTTGTGCTTTTGTTTGTAATTCTTTACTTGTTTTAGCTTTACAGAACGACGTTGTTTAAACTTAATCAGCGATTCTTGAAATAAAACAAAAATGAATTTACTTGTTAAACTTTTTCTGCTTTTAAATTAGAGATGGCATTTCTTTTGACTGTTGAACATCAGAAGAACATCGATCGCTTCTCCCGAAGTAAGCGAACTTCAAAGTGCAGAATCAAAGTACTCCTTCTAAGCCAGTATGCCTGAATGAAGGGATCAACTGTGTCAGAGACCTTGTTTCATCTGACACGCCTCGGCCGAGTTCTCATCTCCTAAGCCCGATCAACATAGCTCCCAATGGGACTATCTCTCCTAAGCAAGGTGGAATTGCTATTTTGAATCAACGGTACTTTTTCGCCCCGCGATGGCCGAGTATCCAATTGTGTTCATCCATTAGTCTGTATGTCGCGTCTGTTTTGTCAGCATATACATACATACATCATGCATTTTTTATTTGCATTCATATTTCATATTGCATCACTATCACTCTAGTCGGTCTTGTCCCCTAGTGGTAGAAGTCCTCTCAATCGAGTTGTCAGTTCTTGCCTCGTCAGGAAATACTGTGTCTGAACAACCTCGCTTCCAGTTTAATTCTGGAAGGAAGTTGGTCCTTGGCCACTTTGATAATTTGAACCTCTGAAAAGCCAGAAAAAACCTTCAACAGATGTCACTCTTCGCCATTGAAGATGATATCCTTGCTTTCTCGGATTAAGGAAAATCCACAGAGAAAGCCTCGTGATCAGAGATTCGGCAGCACGCCAGTTTTGCTCCGAAAAACCACTGATGAGAAGGTCATTGGCACCTCAAAATTGGACCCCATCATATGGCGTTTCTTCGGGAAGATCCCAAGAAAAGTATGATGAAAGACTCCAAATGAAAACAGTCTCTCAAGAGACTCGCTTTCCCCAGTAGAATCGACAAATGGCGTCTCCAACAGAGAAGTTTGTGCAACTCTACAATTCAGACGTTGGGTTCCCCAGCAAGTCTGACATCAAACCTTTTTCCGTCAAATGGCATCTCCCCAGGAAAATTACGCGAGAAGTTTGAAGGAAAACCGCTACACATAGCGTCCCTTGTCAATAAAGTTTATTGACAAAAGAAACTGAGACCAGTTCCTTGGTAGGAAACCAAGAACGAGGGGAAGTTCATATCAGAAACTAAGACCAGTTCCTTGGTAGGAAACCAAGAACGAGGGGAAGTTGACAATCAGAAACTAAGACCAGTTCCTTGGTAGGAAACCAGGATCGAGGGGAAGTTTATTTCAAAAGAGACTGAGACCAGTTCTTAGTAGGAGACCAGGATCGAGGGGAAGTTTACCTTTTCTAAGCATCATTGCTTAGCTAAAGAAGATGAATGTGTAAGCTACCATTCATAACCACCATCAAAATTTCAGGTATTCCGATATTTAATCCTCTTGCACCCCGAATGCCCGAATCCCTTCGTCATTCACACCTTCGGGTCCAAGAAGATTAAATGGGGGCATCTGTAATACCCCAAATTTTGACCACTTAGATTTCCCATCATTGTGAAAATCATCATCACAATATGGATGTACCTTTATGCTTCATTAGTCTCCCCAAGGATGGGTGAGCATCCACTACAATCAAAATTAGGGTTTCAAGCCCTCTCTGAGTGCTTAGACAAAGGATCAATCAAGAAATGACATGATCTTCAACTTTTCTAATCTCTTAAACATCCACAATGGATCAAAAAGGACTCCCACTTCAAGGATTAAGCACAAGGCTGCTCCCTTCTAGGTGGATCAAGTCTCAAGATCGACAGTGTCACCAAATTAGGGTTTTGGTCGACCAGGGCCTCCAGATGGAAATTTTCATCTGGGCACAAGGCAATGATCCAAAACATAACCTAATATACTTCATGGAACCTCATGAACCCATGCATCAAGTCAATTTTGCCTCAGGGGATGCATTCATTAAAAATCAGGAATTAGGGTTTCTTGACCTAATTCACCCCTAAGTTGACTTTTGGGACAAACCATGAGCCAAGACCTCAAGAGATGATTTGAGGGTCTCTAATATACCATATTGATCCATTTGGGACAATGGATTTATCCAAGAAGTTTGAGCAACAAGTCTCAATTTCATCTGCACCACAATTAGGGTTTTAAGGGAAAAGTCAACTGTAACTTTGACTTTTGACTAGGACATGCTCCCAAACCCTAATACATGATTGAATATACCCTATGACACCCATGGAACATGCCCATCAAGTTTGATTTAGGTCAAGGACATGATTTCCTGAAGAATTGCACAGTTTGGAATTCATCTGATGAAAAGTCAACTGTGCACAAAAGTCAACTTTGACTTTTTGAGATTTTTCACCAAAATGGATTTTTAACCCTAAAATGATGTTAATGTATGATTTAAATCATCATTCATCAAGAAAAATCAAGAAAAGTGAGATAACTTGTAAAAGGGGTAACCATAAAACTTAGAAATTTTTCTAAGTTAAAAATAAAGTGGCAAAGGTACCAACTTTGGAGGACCATAACTCCTAAACCACAAGGCCATTTTTTCTCATCCAAAGATGGATTTGTAGCCCTCATTATCACATACAAAAACTTCAACTACAAGTCATTCCAATTCATTAAGGATTTTGAGTTATGGAGTGATCAAAGTGGCTGAAAAGTGAAAATGTCACTTTTTCCAACACTTAGTGAAATTTTCACTAAGTCAGATTCTGCCTCACTTTTTGCCAAATGTAGGGGGATTTTTCACTTGGAATCAAAAGGGATCAAAACCAAACTTGTTCAAACTGTTGTTGTATCATGTAAGAGCTTTCCAAAATGGCCAAGAAGATTGCCAAATTCAACCTACACCATGAGATACAACATTGCCAAGTTGCCTTGCTGAAATCTGTCAAGGCAAGGCAGAATTTGCAACTTTGGTCGATTTGCCAAAATCAGCCAAATTCAATTGCTCCTATCCACTTGGACACCTCAGAGGATTGAATCTAAAGGGGACAATCACTGAGCCAAGCCTCCAAAGTCCATGGAACAAGAAATAGCATGTTGAACCTAGAATGGCCAAAATAGGGACAAGACTTCAAATTTGGAATGAGGCATTCAATGGAACCATCAAGGTGGCATGGACTGAGCCATTCTCATCTGAAATCAGTCAAGACTTATCCAAGACCAAGGGAACCAAAGCTCTGTGCCCTAACCTCTAGTCAATGGCTAGAGGAGACTTGGATTTTCATTTGCCAACATTGGCCAAACCTACTTACCAGCTGCCATACACTATTCCTTGCAAAACAAACTTGATCTACTATAAATAGAGCTCAATTATGGTCAGTTTGAGTACACCAAAGCCATCTAACAGATGCTTTCCTCAAAATCTCTTCTTTCACTCCAATTTTGCCTTCTAAGGCAAGTCACTATCGGGTTTTGAGTTTGAGAGCAATTCCAATCAAACCAATCACTCACACACCTCACATACATCACATATGAGCTTATCAAACACTTAGATTACTTCTGAAACATTAATTTCACAAAATCACCAGCTGGTTGCTCAAGGTTTTAACCAAAGTGCGCTGAGGTACCACAAAATGATCCAGCCAATTTCAATCAAGTCCAACCATCCAAACACAATCCATAGGGTGTAGGGAAGCTGTTCAGATCATCACCACTCATCTGTAACACCTCCAAATCAAAAATCACATTGCACTTGCTGTCACGGCTTGGAGGTAAGCACATGCTTGGTCATCTCTCAATCTATGCATATTTCCTCGCACAATAATTTGGCCATATGTTCATAATCATGCATGGAATGTTTTCCCTCAATTAATTGCATTGTTTGAATCGTGTATCAAAAATCCTAGCCTTCATGCAGAAATTAGGGTTCTTGAGGTTTCTTCGTGATTTCTTGTTGTATGTTTAATTTAAATGAAATTAAAGTACATAGACATGATCGTGAGGTTGAGACGAGCATAATGATATGTGGATTGCATGATATGATTACGTATTCATGGAGATTGGATAGAAAATGCAAATCTGAGAAACCAAGAACACGCGCGTGTTCTTCAGCTTGTTCTTGGCGCCATTTTTGAATAATTCAAATATTTGAATTTTGTGATTTTGTTTAATTGATTCAAAAATTAATTTCTCTCTGAGTTTTAATGATTTTGAGTTGATTCTTTTTTTAATAATTCACAAAAATGTTAAAATATTTTATTTTCACAAAAAATCCCAAAAATATTATTTATTTCATATAATTGATATTTTTGCAAAGAATTAATATTTTAATTGTTTTTGGCATTTTAAATATTTTTTCTACATTGATTTTGCAACTTTTAATGCTTTCTAATTATTTTGTAGGTCAATACTTGATTTTTGAAGCATTAATCCAAGATCACAATTTGTTTTCCATGTGTTAAACAATTTTTGATCATTTTAATTGAATTTTTATTCAATTAAATACATTTTGAAAACAAATTAGGGTTTTGGATTAATTCAACCCTCATAAATCATTTTCAAAACTCTTTGGGCCTCTTGAGAGAGTGTAAGACCCATCCCCCCTTGTACAAAAAACTTTTTGGGCCTCATCCATTGTATAAGTCCCTCTGTACAAGTAAACAGCGCGATCGTCGCCTTTTTTAAAAATAAACCTGGGCCTACCCTCGAGTAGTAAGACCCATTTCTTTTTCTTAAAACTTTTTGGGCCTCTAATAGAGTGTAAGACCCAATCCTTTTTTTGACCAAATCATTTTTGGGCCTCAGTGTATTGTATAAGCCCCGATAACGTCAAAAACAAACGGCGCGATCATCGCCTTTTCAAAATAACCCTTGGGCCTCTCCTTGAGCTATAAGACCCATTCAAAACACTTTGGGCCTCTATTAGAGTGTAAGACCCAATCCCCCTTTTAACCAAAACATTTTGGGCCTCACTTATTATATAAGTCCCTCTGCGTTAAAAAAAAAAACCTCGGCGCGATCGCCATTTTTAAACGAAAAATCATTTGGGCCTACCCTCGTGTTATAAGCCCCACTCTTTTTCCTTTAAACCTTTTTGGGCCTCTTGAGAGAGTGTAAGACCCATCCCTTTGTACAAAAAAACCTTTTTGGGCCCTAGTCACTTGTATAAGTCCCGCTGTACAAAGTCAAACAGTGCGCTCACTGATAAAACCCTGGGCCTCTCCTCGAGCTGTAAGCCCCAAATCTTTCTTTTTCAAAGCACTTTCTCCTTTGATTTTGAATATACTGTTGTTTTCAATCTTTCTTTGTTGAACAACTAACCCAACAGCATGGAAGCACTCCAACCGAGTAAGTGGTTATCACTTTCGTTTACTGCTTTCATATTATAAACTGTATTGTGGGGCTGCTCACTGTAAGTCTCCTTTCATAAACTCATATCTACTGTGTAATAATAGTATAGATATTTCGAGTTTCCCCGGCAACTACGTCTAGAACTAGGTGACGCCGTTTCATTTATTCGTAGAAATAGACGCCTAGATCCTCAATAGGAGCACCAGATACAGTCTTCTCTTCGGCTGTCCTCCTTAGGAATCGTCAAGAAGCTCTACTCCCCGAGATGAATGTATTCTCCGTGAATGGCATCTTTGAGTTTCTTCCCAATTCTCGAACTTTCCTGACTTGATCTATTCCTTGTGGATAGCTTGCCTTGAATGTCTCGGGATTTGGGTACCCACTACAGTCATAATCTTGGACCTTAACTAAGGAACCCTCTTTAAAAGTTAAAAGTCACTGGATAGTAAACCTCGCACGTTTACCAGTGGTTTTTATCTTTAAAAGAGTTATCTCTCCTAATGGAAAGGAGTTGATAGACCCACGGGCTTCTTAAAAGCATCGGCCTCCTCTTGGGCATTATTCAAGGACACTACGGCTTCTTAGAAGTATTCACAGCCTCCTCTTAGGCTTCGTATAATGATCTTTTCCCCCGGGAATGATAGCCTCCTCTTAGGCTTCGTACAAGGACCCGTCGGCTTCTTAAAAGTTTCCAGCCTCCTCTTGGGCTTCGTACAAATTGTCCCGACGACCTCCTAGAGGTATAGGAACAGAACATAGTCATCCTCATAGAACAGTCCTTTCATAGAGTCTACTACTGTTTCTCAAAGCATAGTACAAAAGATAAAACCCTAGACACGGACGGTCTAACTTCCTTGAGTCTCAAAGACATTCTCAAGCACCCTTCGTTAAATAGGAAGGAAACCCGCAGACTCGGACAGTCTCGACACCCTTTGGATTTCCCGTTTCCTCAAAGAGAAGGAAATATCCCTGATCCTCAAATTAAATCCCTGTGTACAGTGTTACTCATATAAGAACTGATTTTCTCTTTTAAAATCAGTATATTGGATCTGTCACTCAACTGAAACAGTTACAATAGCCTCCATCTCGGGCTTCGTACGAGATACCAAAACTCTCCCCAGTGGAGTCAAACAACGTTTAGCCTCTCTCTCGGGCTTTGTACGAGACACATAAGAGACTCCCCCGTTGAGTCAATTACCCCTTTCACCTCCATCTCGGGCTTCATACGAGATACAAAAAAAAAACCTTCTTGTTGAGTATAAAAGATTCTCCTGTTGAGTCAACCCTTTTAGCCTCTCTCTCGGGCTTTGTACGGGACACAAAATAGCCTCCTCTTAGGCTTTGTATAATGATTTTCCTAGCAGAAAGTATCCTCCTCTTAGGCTTTGTATAAAGAAAACCACTGGTTAATCCAATTAACCTTTTAGCATCAAAGCTGTGCCTCGTTCACAGTACACAAACATCAACAACTCCTTCCCCTTCATCTAATCGCTGTAAGCGGCAAGCCTCTGGATCATCTACATCCATGCCACTGTCCCCCTTTTAGCATGAGAAATTCCTAAGGAAAGATGGCATTGCTCTACACTGAGTTAAAGTCTTCTCCTTCAGGTTAAAACCCTTTCTTCGGAAATTATGGCATTGCTCGGATCCGCGTATCCCAGTTAAAGTAATTATCCTTCTCCCCTCTTTAGAGATGAAAAATTCTCTCTAAAGCCGAGGTCTTTCAGCTTCACGTCTTGGGCTTTGAACAAGACACAAATAGACCTTTTAGCTTCACATCTTGGGCTTTGAATAAGATACAAATCACCTTTCGCTTCACGTCTTGGGCTTTGAACAAGACACCAAAAACCAATTTCCTCCCATAGAATAGGAGGAACTACGAACGCTCTGATTTCCCTGTTTCGGTAAACGGGAATACGTAGGCATAAGATCGAAAGAAAAGATCTTAGCGAGCGCAATCAACAAAAAACCCAAATCCCATATCTCAGTCAATCAAAAGCAGTAATTCAAAAGCATCAGTCCTAATATCCTAATCCTTGTTCCCCGCCAGAAACCTTCTGCCTAGATAAAAAGAAAGAAAACCGTATTGGCGAAAATACAAATAACCAGTACAAAGGCCCCCCACATTGATAGCATTCATAACTTAACAGACCGCTGTTTAAACTCAGTATGCAAGCAGGGTTAATTGGATACATCTATTTCCCTTCCTTATTCAGTTCACAATAGGATAAAAAATGAATCAACCTGTAGTTTTAAGCTCAAACCGCAGAGAGCGGCCAGCGCTTAAGAACCGCGTCCAAAATCGCTCGCTACAGGACTAAACCTCAAAGTTGGGTTATTTTCAGGGACCTAATACTTATTTAACCCTACATTATAATTAGTACAACGTCGACACTTTCTAATAGCACTTCCTAAGAATATCCTCAAAACATTTTACTTTACACAAATCAACAAAGGAACCTAATTTGAGATTCATGGTACACGTTCCATTCCGAAACCAAAAATGTATAGTGTCACAGAAGCTGCGACAGAGAAGAGCTTCTGATGCGAAGGAGTAGGGGGTGTACCTCTAAGGTTAGCACTCTGACGCTTAAGTTAGTATGTGAATGATGAGAGACACTACTACGTAAAATTAATTTCACTGCGGTTGGAAAAGGGATATTGTAACACCCTGAACCCTGAAACTTAAATTAAAAGAATTATGCAACATATTTAGGATGCTACTCTCAAACAACATGCATACTTCACATTTAAATCAAAATAGTTGCAGCAGAATTTAAAATTAATATTCATAAACTTCAATTATCTCAAAAATTCTAAATGCTAAATCAAAATATCATCATCCAATGGTTATCTCAATAACAAAAAAAATAAAATAAGATGTCATATTCCCAATATTACTGATCAGAGCATTTAACCGACTAAAAGCGATAAACGACAAAGTAAATAAAGATGAGCTCCAAGGCCATCTTCCAACTCACAACAACTACTAGTCATGTTTCTGAGTATCTATGCACATCGTACATCAATACACAAATAAAACAAAAAAAAAGGGTGAGAATACGCTCTGATATGTTAGCGGTGCAAAAGATCAGGAAGGGTAGCATAAACAACAACAATCATCAATAGGTAGTGAATTCACATGACAATCATCAATTCACAAATGTAAACTTGTATGCAATGTGACAACACCTCGAATGTATATGCATGTGGTACCAACTCAACAATGGTTATTCATACGAACTGGGTCCCAACATCTGAACCCTAAGCCCCCTCATCTGAGCTTCAGACAAGTCACTTGTCCCCTCGTATAAACTTGTAACTTGCCTATTTCACAACAACGATAACATATGATGTATGGCATACGATAATGCAACAAAAATAGCACAACAATGATTATAGCCTCATATCTAACTGTAAACAATCATGCATTTAAACGCATCAACAATATATCTCACTCCGAACTACGCATACCAACAATCATCAACAAGTATTTATAACACTTCACATACTTATACTTGCATCACACATTGAATAAACATCCACATAACACTAAACCTTATCAATTCATCTTATCATTGCTTCATCATTAATTCAATCATTTACAACGATGAATCGTTATCTCTTTACCGTTAACCATTACGTAATAAGTAAAACAATTAAATTTCACATATTTTAGTACTCGTCAAGCCTCTTGATACATCCTAATGGGGTAGCCATACGCTTCACCTTTCCAACGCTTTAAACCATACCTCAAATAGATTCATGAAACTCGAGTTATGATTAAAAACATTATTTTAAACAAAATCTGCCTTCTTGGTTCGAATCATGTGCAATTTGTGATTCAAATCAAACAGAGGGAACCAGGAGGCTATTATTTAAATCAAATTTTACAATGTAACATCATGATTCGAATAAAATCCTTCTGCGTCATTTTTTTTGCTAAATTTTCACCGTTGGAGGCCTTCCGGACCTCCGATTTCGATTTTGTAAAAAACCAAATGCTCAGAATAATTCATACATCGATTATATCACATTAAACATGTTAATATACCACATATTAAAATCTTATTTCATCATTAATCATGATTCAAAATTATTCTCATGAAATCAACAACACCTCAATAACTACAACAACATACAAATTTCACATTTATTCATCATGTACAAATTTAGCATAACACGATACATGAATTTCATGTAAAAATTATCAATCATAATAGATTCATCACAATTTCATTATCAAGAACATCACACACATCAACCATGATCAAAAGGAGAAAAACCTATAGGAGGATAAGGATCCCTCTCTACCCTTCATACAATATACACCCATAATAAAGTAATCTCCCCTTACCTGATTTTTAAGCAATATCTAAGCTTTGGCTATGGTGATTTCCATTCCAAAACCCTTGTTCTTTCTCTTTTTCACTTTGCCTCATGCCTCTCAATTTCCAAAGTGTTTTCGCGTACTGTAAAAAGTTTCAACTCTCACCTTTTCTATTTAAACCAAAACTTATTTCCCTTTAATTGTGATAATCCTCCTTTACCCCCAACTTAATCTCATAATCCCTATATTACCCTTACTCCTCTTACTAACTATAATTTCTTTTATTTTAATTTTTATTTATAATAACTCAATTTTCCATCAAATTCTACTGTTTCTCTTTTTTCCGCAACTATCTTATTTTTGCTTTAAATCTAAATTCACCCCAATAACATTATTTTTAATCATTCCCCTCAAATTAAATTAATTAAAATTAATCTAATTAATTTCCACCATTCCTTTTAACTCCCCCTTATACCCCCAAGACACATATATTCACCAATCATCCAAATAAAGGCATATGAATTAATTTAAATAATTAAATAGAAGAAAACTAAATTCAATTAATAATTTAAATGAAGTCGGGGTCAACATGTCATCGACATAGATACATAATATAAGCAGTTCACTCCTGCCTCTTTTAATATATACTCAATGCTTAGTTAGGCATTTTACAAATTCTTTCTCCTTTAGAAACCCGTCTATATTTCTTATTCCAAGCTCTTGGAGCTTGTTTGAGTTCATACAGGACATTTTGCAACTTGTATACCTTTCTTTCTTGGCCTTGCTTCACAAACCCGACTGGTTATGCAACATAAACTTGTTCATCTAAGGGGGCATTCAGAAATGCATATTTCACATCCATCTGACTCATATACCAATTGTTTATGTTTGATAGGCCAAACACCATTCTGACTGTTTCGATCCTAGCAATTGGTGCAAAAACTTCTTCAAAGTCAATTCCTTCTCTTTGAAGAAATCCTTTGGTTACAAGTCTTTCTTTGTGTCTGGTTACTTCTCCTTTTGGATCCAGCTTTACTTTTTACACCCACTTCACATAAATTTCCTTATTTCCTTGTGGAAATTCAACTAGTGACCAACTTTTATTAACTTCGATTGACTTAAGTTTCTCCAAAATTTCTTGCATTCATTTAGAGTCTTTCAATACATCAGTTACATTGACTGGCTCAGTATCTTCATAGGAATCATATTGTAAAAGTTCACCTTTATCATCAACCACGTCATCTGATGTAATCACACATTCTTGCAACTTTGCATGCATGTTTCTTGCTCTTTGAGGCCAACTCGTGCCTACTTGAAATCTTTCTTCTCCTAGCTGAATTCATTTGTCAACTTAACTAGCTGGTTCATCACATTGAATTCTCACTAAATTTTTCTTGACATTTTCCTTCCAATTCCACTCCTTCAGCTCATCTATGATCACATCTTTGTTGATCACAACTTGCTTGTTTAAGGGATCAAACAATTTGTATCCACCTGTTGACTGATATCCTATCAAGATCATTTGGCTTGACTTGTCATCATGTTTTATTCTCAACTGATCAGGTACATGTTTATGTGAAATGGATCCAAACACATTCAAATGACTTAAGTTAGGCTTGACACCAAACCAACATTCTTCTGGTGTAATCTCTTGTATCTTCTTAGTCAGTCATTTATTCAAGATGTATCTTGTAGTCGACACAACCTCACCCCACAATTCACTAAGTAAGTGCTTTCCTCTTATCATACTCCTTACCATGTTTATGATGGTTATATTCGTCCTCTCATTAGTTCCATTTTGCTGTGAAGTGTTGGGTGGCACCACCTCATGCATAATCCACTCTTTCTCACATAAAACAGTAAAATCATTGGAAACAAACTCTCCACCACCATCAGTTCCAAGGGTCTTTAGCTTTCAACCATTTTGTCTCTCCACCATAGATTTAAACTTTGTGAACACCTCAAGCACATCACTTTTCTTCTTGATTAGGTATGTCCACAGTTTTCGACTGAAATCATTCATGAATGTGACAAATTATCTATTAATTCCAATTAAATCCACCTGGATAGGCCCACACACATAAGAGTATATCACTTCAAGGATTTCCTTCGACTTACTTTCTACATCTTTAATTAAGTTGTTCTTGTATTGCTTTACCTAAACACATTATTCACACACTTAATTTGGAATGTCGTTTTCATGTAATCATGAAACCATGTTTCTTCTCTTTAGATTTATGATGTCTTTGAAGTTGAGATGGCCAAGTGTGTAGTGCCATAGTCATTCATCTATGCTAGCTGCAGTTTCTAGACACTTGTGCTCCATCACATTATGTTCAATCTTGAAGGTTCTATTTTGAGACATGGGTGCCTTTAGGATTAACTTGTCACTTGAGTTAAGAAATTTCATCATCTTATCTTCTATCAACACTTTGTAATTCTTCTCGATCAGTTGCCCCATGCTGAGCAAATTGCTTTTCATGCGTGGTATGTATAGTACATTAGAAATCACTGACCTTTTTCTGTCTTTCCTCATGATATGAACATCACCAATATCTTCACCAGCCATGAATTGTTATTTGCGAATTTCACCTTGTTCCTCATCGAGGGGAGTTATGTTGAAAAAATATTCTTTCCTGAGTCTAAGTACCATTGATCCTTGAATCTTTATATATATTTCATTGTAACCATCAGTAGCATCTCTTCTTCTTCTTCGTGCCTTGCAAGTATTGCATCAGTTTCTTGATTATTTCTTTTTCTTTCAGGACAATCACTAGAATAGTGACCATGCTACTGACAATTGTAACATTGAATAAGACTCTTATCAGGTTTTATTCTACCACCTCTTCCTCTACCTGCAACACAATCTCTGTGATTTCCTAGGTTTGAGAATCTTCTTTGGTTCGAAGGATTTTCTTCTTGTTGGTTACCTCTACCATTCGATTTTTGTAACTTCCTCTACATTTAATGTGGTTCCATCTTCCGTTGCCTTTATTTTCTTTTGCTGATTACGCCTATAAAGCCACATCACATTTCGTCTTTCCTGCAAATCTTTCAGCCATTCTTTGTTCTTGAGATTCAAGCATCCCTTGAAGCTATTCTTTTCTTATGCTTGACAGGTTCTTCGATTATTCTATGGCTACTACCACATGATTGAATTTTGGAAGGAGTGACCTCAAAATCTTTGCAACTATCGATCTTGATGTTAAGACTTCTCCACACATCTTGATTTGATTCACTGATCTTGTTACTCTAGTGAAGAAATGGGTGACACTATCACTTTCTTCCATCTTTAGCAATTCATACATTTATTTATGAGTTTTTAACCTCACCTCTTTCACCTTCTCAGCACCTCTAAATGATTTCACTAGGATTTCTCAGGCTTCCTTCGATGAGTCTGCATCACCAATTTTCTCAAAGTTGTGTGGATCAACACATTGATGGAAAGAGAGCTTTATAATATTTCTTCCTCAAATATTTATCTTCAACCTTTTTTTTATCCGTTGCATATTTGTTAATCTGTGTTACTCCATTCTTCACAAGATCCCACATGTCTTGATAGCAGAATACAATCTTCATCTGCTTACACCAATTATCATATTTCTTACCATTCAGGATGGAAAGATTTGTTGGAAAATTCTGATTTTGATGAGAAGTCTTTGTTCTATGCTTCCCAAGAATTATAGTCAGTGCTCTAGATAGCAGATGTTAGAACTAATCTTGATAGAACAAGATCCAGTTGCTTTCTCGAATGATTCATGATTCTCGTTCTTCCATCTTGACTTGAGTGGTTCAATTACAACTTGATTGAAAAATTATTCTATCGCACAAAGATTTGAAAGAAGAGAATAATTTTAAGGATGAGAGAGAGAGATAGAATTAGGGTTTTAGCAGAAGAGAACACAACTACGGAACAGACCTTTAACAACGGTTGGGAAAGATATATAACCACGCAGGACCATACGTTGTTATGTAAAGTGTGGTTGTATATATGATACTTACAATTACGGCACTGTAACCGTTGTAATAAACTAGAAAGCGTACGCCTTATCACAACAGTTTATCTAAAAAACCGTTGTGATAAAGTGATGGTCCTAGGTTTGATTCCCAGTTGCACAGTTTTGTTTTTAATTTTTTACTGAACAGCGCGCGAGTTATTATAACGGTTATGATAAATAACCGTTGTTAAATTTTCTGCATAATTTACAATTATATCCTGCTTTTATAATTTATACCAATTTTTAACCTATATTATTGGTCACCATATCACAGCAGAAAATACAACACAGATTTGTGATAAAGTTCTAATAATATTAATTGTGTCATATTCATGATACACCATAACATCATCACGAATCTTATGTAACCAATACATCAACCATTACACCATCAGTAAACATACAAACCTAATCAACTATAACCTAATTAGTCATTACAACAAATGCAATGAACACTAAAAATAAATAAAAAATGCAAGTAATCTTCAACTGTTTCTTCAGGATCTTCACCTTCAACATCAATTTGTCCTCCTTGGCTTTGTAGGTGTTAATCATTCCCTTCTCCTCATTCAAGTTCTTTACTAGTGAATAAATTATTTGTTTTGCTTTAGGATCCATCTCGTCATCCAACCAAGCAAAGTGAGAGCATTGTTTGTATCCTTGAATCTTATACATCCCACAACCATAGAAACGGCAGTCTGGGTTCGAGTCGATCCATTCCATCATCAATGGAGCGTTGAGATCACACTTGCATACGTACCTTGAAGGATTTGAGGATCTGCTTCCATGGCTACATCCGGACTGCTGAGACATTTTAATGGAAAGATTTTATGGAAACTTTATGGAAATGAATGAAAAAAAAATTATACGGTGAAACTTTATGGAAGGATTTGCTGAGACACTTTCCTTCATGTAGTTCATGAAGCTATGAAAAAAAAGTACAAGGTGAATGAAGTTAACACAATGGCTCCATACTTCTTGTATTTTTCTTCATAGCTACACAAGCCATATGTAACATAGCGAAAGTAAACTTCTTGTATTTGTTAAGGTGGTGATGATGGATCTGAAAAAAATGAGAACATTCAAGAAAAAAATTAGAACCAATTTTTAACAAGACAAGTAAACAAAATCGAAGCATAAGTGTAATAAACGAACCTCAAGTTAGCGATTAGTGAAGATGAATCTGAAGACGTATCTGAAGGTTGAAGTATGTTTAGAGTTATGGTATGAGAGGGAATAGTGAAATATGTTAGGGTTTTATTTTGAGAGAAACGACTGCTATGTACTGAACGATAGATACTTTCGCTTATATACTAAAAAATATGACTTTTCATCATGGTTAGAAATTACAACCGTCATGCAATTTTCAAATTTTACAATGGTTGTTTAGTAACACCGTGGTTAAATATCTTGGTTAAATAATTTTCTATTTTCTATTTTTTTTTAAAGTCCTATAACAACGGTTGGTTTATTAACAGTTGTAAAATCATTTACAATTTAATTTTTAAATAATGGACTTAAGTGACACACGCTTAATGTAGTCTAAAAAACTGAAAACATGTATTTGTTGGGGATCGAAGCTTGCTACAAATCATATATTACTATAGTGTTATAAGACAATCTTAGTAATAAATCTAGCTACTCGCTGATTCACGAACATTATAACCTATTACAATGGTGTAAATGAGTCCGTTGTAAACCTGGCGTTGTTGTTTGCAGGTTTTGTAGTAGTGGAAGTGTCATACCCCAAATTTTAACGACCAGGATTTCCCATCATTGTGCAAATCATCATCACAATATGGATGAACCATCATGCCTCATCAATCTCCTCAAAGATGATTGAGCATTCACTACGATCAAAGATTAGGGTTTTGAGTCCTCTTAGAGCATTTAGACAAGGATCAATAAAGGAAATGACATGATCTTTAACTTGTCTAACCTCTCAAACACTCACAATGGATCAAGAGGACTCTCACACCAAGAATCAAGCACAAGATTGCAGCATTCCAAATGGATCAAGCCTCAAGATGGCCAGTGTCACCAAATTAGGGTTTTGGTCGCCTGAGGCCTCCAGATGAAAATTTCCAACAAGGCAAGAGCCAGTACCTCAATGTATGGCCCAATAAGCTTAAAAGGATCTCAAGAGCCCATCCACAATGGCAAAATCACCTTGAAGGTCCATCTATAAAAAAATCAAGAATTAGGGTTTTGACCTAATTCAACCCTTGAGTTAACTTGTGAAGTGAGGCATGGCTTGAAGCTTCAAAATGAACTTCAAAGACCTCAAATACATCACATTGGCATGTTTACAAGATTTGATTGACTCAAAGAGCTCAAATCACAAGCCACAAGAACTCAAAACCATCTGATCTCAAATTAGGTTTTCTGATGAAAAAAGTCAACCCTACCCTTGACTGTTGACCTACCCTTGATCTCATACCTTGGGGAGGGGTCCAAAACATTCCTAAATACCCTTGGAGGCCAACCATGAAGTTTAATTAAGCACAAGGATTAATTTCACAAAAGGATCACAAAGTCAAAATTTCATTTGATGAAAAAGTCAATTGTACAAAAATCCAAGTTTGACTTTTTGGATTTTTGGTCAACCAAGGTTCCTTAACCCTAAAACAATGTTAATACGTGATTTGAATCATCATTCATCAAGAAAAACCAAAGAAAGTGAGTTAACTTGTAAAAGGGGTAACCATAAAAAACTTAGAATTTTTCTAAGTTATGGAACAAAGTGGCTAGGGTACCAACTTCCTAGGACCATAACTTGAGATCCCAGCAACCATTTTGGGTGATCCAAACCTGGATTTGTAGGTCTTGCTACACTCTACAAAAGCTTCAACTACATCAAACTCTAATTCCTCATGGATTTTAAGTTATGGAGTGATCAAAATGGCAAAAAACATGAAAATGACATTTTTCCAACACTTTGTGAAATTTTCACTAAGTCAGAATGTGCCTTACTTTTTCCAAAATTTAGGGAATTTTTCACCTTGATCCAAGTCAAACCAGGTCTAGGGGTGAACATCAAAGTTAAAGTATGCCATAAGGGCTTTCCAACAAGTACTAGATCATCCCCAAATTCAATTTGATCACGGAGATACAGCGCTTGAAACATGGCATCATGAACTAGTTTTACAAGGTAGAATTGTGCACATTTGCTCGATTTGTCCAAATCTGATAACTCCAAGCCTTGTCATCAATTTGGAAACATCTGAGGATCAAATCCAAGGGGGATAATCTGATCTCCAAGCCTCCCGAATCCAAGAATCTACATTAGGCTTGTCTTCCCTAAAAAGGCTACAAAGATGCCAAGACTCCAATTTTGTTTCCAAACATCCAATGGATACACCAAGGTGGCATGAACTGAGCTTATTCTAACTGAATTCAGTCAAGACTTATCTCTGAACCAGAGCTACAAAGACTGTGCCCTAACCTCAAGTCAATGGCTAGAGGAGACTTGAGATTCCTTTTGTATAACATTGGCCAAAGGCCTGCTGCAGTTGCCACACATTATTACTTGCAAAACAAACTTGCTCCACTATAAATAGGCCTCATTTGTGATCAGTTTGAGTACACCAAAGCACCCAAACTGATGCTTTCCTCAAAATCACCACTTTCACTCCAATTTTGCCTTCTAACTCAAGTCACTATCGGATTTTGAGTTTGAGGGCAATTCCAACCATACCAATCACACACACACACCTCACATATAACATATAAAAGTGATCCAAACCCTTACATAACATCTATAACATCAGATTCTCAAAATCACCAGCCAATTGCTCAAGTTCTTGACAGATTTACAGTTGTGGTACCATAACCAGTTCCAGATCAATTCCATCCATTCCAAGCATTCAAACACACTCCTTGGCACCTAAGGAAGCTGTCCAGATCATTGGAATCAACTTACAACACCCCCATCACCAAACTCGATCACCAGCTGCAAGAGGTAAGCATGAACTCTTCAAACTCCATGATGCATGCATATTTTACTGCACAATAATTTTGCCACATGTTCATAATCATGTATTGAGTGATAACCCTCAATCAATTGCCATGAATCAATCGTGTATGGAATTTCATGCTGAAATTAGGGTTCTTGAGGTTTTCTTCTGATTTCTCACTCAACACTCAAAATAAATGCAATTAATCTATATGGTTATGGTCCTTGTTCAAAAACGAACAAGATTGGTACTTTAATCATGCAAAACCATTGAGGAATCATGGAGAAAAGTGAGAAAATGCAAATCTGCAGAAACAGGGCACGCGGGCAAGAACTTGGTGTTCTTGGCGCCCTTTTTCAAATTTTCAAATATTTGAATATTTTGATATTTTTGTTAATCGATTCAAAAATTAATTTCTCTCTGATTATATATGTTTTTGAATTGATTATTTTTCTGAAAATTCACTAAAACGTTTAAATATTTTATTTTACAAAAATAAAATCCAATTTATATTATTTATTTAATATAGTTAGGATTTTTGTAATTAATTTCATTTTAATTGTTTTTAAACATTTTTAAATGAAATTCCCACTTTGATTTTTCAAAACCAATTGAATTTCAAACTCTCATGTAATTGAACATGATTTTTCAAAATATTTTCCAAAGTGTACAACTTGTTTTTAAATATAATTGATATTTTATCATTTATTATTTGAATTACCTTTGAAAAATAACATTTTATTTAAAATTAGGGTTTTCTCTCGATTTTAATTTTTCAAACACTTTTGGGCCTCTAATAGAGTGTAAGACCCAATCCCTTTTTAACCAAAACCATTTTGGACCTCAGACATTGTATAAGTCCCACTGTATTTTCAAAAAATCTCGGCGCGATCACCAGTTCAAAATCAAATCACTTGGGCCTCTCCCTGAGTTGTAAGCCCCATCACTTGTACAAAAATAAATCTTCGGGCCTCTTGAAAGAGTGTAAGACCCAACCCTTTTGTAAATAAACATTTTTGGGCCTCAGTCGTTGTATAAGTCCCGATACGATCTTCAAAACAACGGTACAATCATTGTTAAACCTTGGGCCTCTCTTTGAGTATAAGCCCCAACATTCTTTTCAAAAAAAACTTCTCTTTTGATTTAGGTTCAAATATACAGCTGTTATCAAAACATTCTTTAATTTCTCTGAACAACTAACAATACAGCATGGAAGCTTGCTCGCCTGTAAGTTTTATCAGCTTTCGTTTACATGCTTTAATATATATATATATATATATATATATATATATATATATATATATATATATATATATATATATATATATATATATATATATATATAACTGTATTGTGGGAAGCTGCTCCACTGTAAGTCCTTTTTTCATATCCTTTAAAATACTTGTCATATATCAAATGTATATATACTAGTATATCTATTTAGAGTTTTCCCCGGTAACTAGGTCTAGAACTAGGTAAAGCCAATTGGTCACTCTTTAAATACAGTTAAAACTAGATCCCCATAGGATTTCCAGATACAGTCTTGCCTTCTCTTGGGCTTAAACAATATGGAACAAAGAGAAAGGTAGTATTCTCGGTGAATCTTTTCTCAGGCTGTCACTATTAGAACTTGTCAAAGAAATTCAGTTTCCCCAGAGAGGATTAATTCTCGGTGAAACTTCTCTTGGATTTCTTCAAACCCTAGAACTGTTCACTAAAAAAATATTATTCCCAGTGAAATGTTTCTTGAACTCTTCTTAAGTTTGGACCCCCAGGCTTCCTAAAAGCATTCACGCCTCCTCTTGGGCTTTGTACAAGGACCCTCTGGCTTCTTAGAAGTTCTCATGCCTTCTCTTGGGCTTAATACAAGGACCCTGAAGACCTCTTAAAGGTATAAGACAGAACTTAGTCATCCTTTCCTAGAGCAGTCTTTCCAGTGTCAAATCTCAAACCAATTTAGGGTTGATTCTCATCCCTTAAAACACTTGCATCCTCTTGGGCATCATGCAAAGATAAACTCTTTCATACCAATAGACTTGGACAGTCTAATCTCCTCTTGGATCTCAAAGACATTCTCAAGTTCCCTACAAACATAGGAGAAACCCTGGTCATTCTGGATCAATCTTCGGTAGAGTTAAAACCTTTGGGTTCAAAAACCCAGTCTCTCTCCTAAAATTCCCCAACCAGGGTTAGTTTATTCTCAGTATAACACTATCAGAACCTCAAGGCATCTGATACCTCAACTCTTCTGTAATCCCCAGCAAGAGTTGATTCCCCAGTTGGACCTGCCTCGGGATCTCAATAAATCCCCAGCAGAAGATAGCCTCCTCTTAGGCTTTGTATAATGATCTTCCCTCAGTATAGATAGCCTCCTCTTGGGCTATGTACAATGATTCTCCCCAGCGGAGCTAACCTTTTCAGACTCTCTTGTTGAGTCAACCACCTTTTTCAGACTCTCTTGTTGAGTCAATCACTCTCTTGTTGAGTCGGCCCTTTTTAGCCTCAATCCTGGGCTTTGTACATGACAGATAAAAACACTCTCTTGTTGAGTCAATCTTTTCCAGCCTCCTTTTAGGCTCGGTATAAGGATTTCCCCTAGAAGAAGTCATCCTCCTCTTAGGTTAGGTTTAATGATTTCTCCAGCTTGTTCAGCCACAATCCTGGGCCTCGTACAGGACAGATAAAAGCACTCTCTTGTTGAGTCAAACCCTTTTTAGCCTCAATCTTGGGCTATGTACAAGACATAAATCTTCATAACCTTCCCTTAAGCTTGAGACAAATTTCTTCCCCAGCAGAGTCAAATCCTCCCAGCCTTCCTTTAGGCTTTGAGAAATAAATTTCCTAAGCTGAGTCAAACTTATTTCAGCCTCAATCTTGGGGTTTGTCCAAGACAGATAATACTCTCCTGTAGATTCAAACTCATTTCAGCCTCCATCTTGGGCTTTGTACGAGATACCTAAAATATCCTTAACCGAGTCAGTAAAGTCTTCGTTTAGCCTCAAATCTTGGGCTTTGTACAAGACAGATAAAGATTTCTTTCCCACTGAGTCAGTTTCTTTTCAGCCTCAATCTTGGGCTTTGTACAAGACACATACAAACCATCCCCAACGGAGTCAAACTCTTTCTAGCCTCAATCTTGGGCTTTGTACAAGACAGACAGAACATTTTCCCCAGAAAAGTCAGACTTTTAGCCTCCTCTTAGGGTTTGTATAATGATATCCCCAAAGAGTCAGCCTCTTTTTTGCCTCAATCTTGGGCTTTGTACAAGACATATAAACACTCTCTCGTTGAGTCGGTCATTTCCAGCCTCCTCTTAGGCTTTGTATAAGGATTTCCCCAGTGGAGTCAATCAACCTCTTAGCTTCAACCTTGGGCTTTGATCAAGGCACACAAAAATCAACATCCCCTATAAAGGAAATTATGGCATTGCTGGATTCACATATCCCAGTTAAAGTAATCCTCCTTTATAAACAGCCACCCAACAGTTGTGATAAACAGACGAGATGTCTCTCTTTAGAGATAACAAATTCTATCTCAGTCAAACCTTTTATCTTTAATCTTGGGCTTTGAACAAGACACAAAATACTAAACCTTTTAGCTTCAATCTTGGGCTTTGAACAAGACACCAAAACATCTTTTTCCTCCCTTAGAATAGGAGGAACTGCGACTGCTCTAATTTCCCTGTTTAGTTTAAACGGGAATACGTAGGAATAAAATTGCAAAATCTTAGCGAGCATACTAATCAAAAACTCTAGGTCCATTACCTTCATACAAATCAAAACTTAGGTCCAGTACCTTAGCAAAAACATCGGAAAAAAACCCAAACATTAACAAAAACTCACACTCTCTCTCATACTTTCCCAAGAAACTTTCCCAACCCATTAACGGATAAACACCATCAAGTACAAAGCAAAACCTAAAGCTAACAACCTGTGGATAACCACATATAGGACGGGTAATTGACAACTCCCCATCGTATAACCTGACCCCAACTCTCCGAATCTCTTTAAGCATTTGTTCAGTTAAACATTCGCGTGCAAGGTTAGTTTTAGATAGCTTCCCTTTCCCTTCTAGCTTCATAGGATAAATAAGAAATTAGAAAGTAGCACCCCCTCTTCTTCGTTGAGGAGAAAACCCAAATTCCGCGATAAGGTGGTCGCGTCACCGACAAAAATCGCGCGCTACAGTAAAAATAGAATTTTATTGAATTCTAACTGAATTGTTATATTTTGCAAATAAGGGTGTCTCCCTATTTATAGTTGAGATTGTGTGCACATCAAGCAATCTCTCTAACTAACTCTATTTGTCTGCGTATTGCATGTATTTCGACTACCTATCGAATGCACACAACTTCGACTACTACTTAATGTATTCGACTCTCTATCGAATGCATGCACAATTATCTGCTAAAAACTAAATTCGATTCTATAAACTATTTATAGATTCAACTCTATCAAATTTACAATTATGCTTGACACGAAGAATTATACATTTAACAATATTCAACTCTTTTGGAGAATATGATTGATATTGTTGATATATTGAATAATTACATTATGACTTTGATTCTATGGGACGAAACTATATACTTAATTGTGGATAGTTCATGTGCATTTGATAGAAGCAATAATAGTCCCGATCATATTCATGCTCTTGAATTTTTAACACCATTAATTCGTTAAATCTACCAACCTATAAGTTAAGACTCAAAACTGAATTATTTCCGTGTTGGGTTGAAAGTCTATATGTGATGATCAAAACATGTTTCTAGTAAAATTTAGAATATAGTTTATAGAGAAGTCTATTTAAAATTGAGATAGGTAAGTCATATATATATATATATATATATATATATATATATATATATATATATATATATATATATATATAATATAATGATGGTTATGATGATTTTTAAAGTTATTGCATGATTATAAAAAAAACAATTTTTTTTAATAATTAAATGCATTAAAGGGCAGAAAAATAGCCCACAATCAAAACCTGCAAAAGCAGGACTGTACCAATACACCAGCACTGCCTAAACAATTGGAAAGTAGAACCAACACCCACAAGAACTAAACTAACAGCAGATGAATTCCAAAACCCCACCAATCCTTACAAAATAGCCCAATAATCCTAAAAACATTACATTTTCTATAGCAAATCCTTAGGCCTCTTGTACCAAGCATAGAAATCTTCTCTCCCAATGTTCTTATTGTTTAGAATACTCCAATTCCAAGAAGTGTTTATGACTGAATAAAGAATCTCTTTAGGTTCCACCAAGGAATCCTTGAACATTATTTGATTCCTATACTTCCAGATGTTCCAACAGCCCACAAGCCATATAAAAGCTAACAAGTTACCTTTTCCTTGCAAGCTAGCCCATTGAGATAATGATTCAATGCAGTTATCAGAGCAAGGAAATCTCACTCCTAACCAGATTTCTATCTCCTTCCAAAACAGATCAGCTTTCCTACAAGATAAGAACACATGAGTTATGTCTTCGATTCCTTGAAAGCAAAACACACACACCTGCTGATGAGGATCAGTTATGATGCCTCGATCTGATAAAATCTTCTTGGTTGGTAGCCTATATAGAAGTAATCTCCATCCAAACATTTTTACTTTAAGAGGGGCTCTAATCTTCCACAGGTAACTTAGAGCTTCACCAAGATTAGAGCTAACTTCAACATCCAATACACTATTGATCAAACCCAAATAATAGGCCTTAATACTGAACTTGTTGTCTGGTCCTCTAGGCCATAAAATTAAGTCATCTTTATGTCTGTTCAGAGTCATTTCCTTCAAAACAGAAACTAGTTCATCTTCGTGATCACCATCAGTATCCCTGCCAATCACATTCTTGTCTCTACGGTTCCATTTCCAAATATCTTCCACCCACTCACCACAATCCTTGGTAAAAACATTCTTATCATCAGATGCATAATAAACATCAGGATATTAGAGTTTAAGAGCCTTACCACTAATCCATCTTGAGTGCCAGAAAAGAGCATTCCCTCCATTGCCAACTTGCCAATTTAACAAGCTATAAATTCCTTTGTCGTTAGATGAACTTGTAAGCCACCTGAGATCTTTCCACCACCTTGATTCAAACCTTGATTTGTTTTTATTATGAAGGATATTAAATTGCTGCAAATCACTTCCATATTTGGCCTTGATAACACCACTCCAAACAGCCTCATTCTCATGTTCCATTCTCCAAATCCATTTTGCAACTAAAGCACGGTTGAAAACAAACACATCTTTGACACCCAATCCTCCTTGTTTTCTTGGCTTACAAACCATTGTCCATCTTACCCAAGATATGCTTCTTTTGTCACAATCACCAGCCCAAAGAAAGTTCCTTTGGATTGACTTTATCTTCTTAATGATAGAAGTTGGAGCCAAAAAGAATGATAAGTAGTGAACAGGTAGGTTAGTGATCACAAAATTTATAAGAGTTATTCTCCCTCCTATAGATAACAACCTTCCTCTCTATAAAGATAGTCTAGCTTTGATAGTATCTAAGACTGATTTCCAAAAATGTATTGTATTGTGTCTTCCACCAACAGTTAGTCCTAGGAATTTAAAAGGGAAATTTCCAATTTTGCAAGCCAAAAATTCTGAAGCTGCTCCCATCATGACGTTGTCAATTCCAAATCCAAACAGACTACTTTTGCTGTAATTCACCTTTAAACCATATACTATTTCAAACCCTCTCAATATTGTCTCGATGGACCACGAATTGACCCAACTCTCATCATAAAATAACATTGTGTCATTAGCAAATTGTAGGATGCTAACAGAGTTTTCCTCATCCATAAAAATACCTCTAAATAAATTATTAGTTACAACATTCCTCACCATAAATGACAGACTTTCTGTAACTAATATAAAAAGAAAAGGAGAAATTAGATCTCCTTGTTTGAGACCCCTGTGGATTTTAAAATCTTTGGAGGAGCTGCCATTCACCAGGACATAAGCATAACTATTACATACTAGACCTCTGATCCACTCAATCCAAGTTTGACTAAAGTTCATTGCCTCCAGAATTTTAATCAAGAAACTCCAATTTACACAATCATAAGCTTGTGTAAAGTCTACTTTAAACATGTATTCTTTCTTCTTCCTTTTCACCATATAGTCATACACTTCATTTGCCACCAGCACTCCATCAAGCAATTGCCTTTTAGGTGCAAAAGCTGTTTGTGAACTAGAAACTAACTTTCCTATGATCCTACTCAATCTCCTTGCCAAAATTTTAGAGAGAATTTTGTGTATGCTCCCGATCAGTGCAATTGGTCTAAACTCATTTAATGATTGGGGATTATCTTTCTTGGGAATGAGAACAAAAAAAGATGAACAAAAGGCCTTTGGTAAGATTGCCTTCTTCTGGAATTCCAAGATACAGTTAATGAAATCACCTCCTATAATTTCCCATGATTTCTGAATGAACTTAAGATTAATCCCATCAAGCCCTGGACTTTTATTGCAATCACAAGCAAAGATAGCCTCTTAGATCTCTTCAGAAGTAAAAGTTTCAGATAACATTATATTATCTTCTTCATTTAGTTTTACTACTCCATTAAGGTTCATGTTAATGACTCCCCTCTTTTCCTCCTTGTATTTGGCTGCAAAATGATCCTGAATATGTTATTTTATGACTTCTACCTTCACTTGTTCTTCCAGACCAACATTCAAGGCCGACAAGTTGTTTACTCTCCTTCTTGCATTAATAATTGAATGAAAGAATTTAGAATTATTATCTCCCTCCACAGTCCACTTTGTTCTTGCCTTCTGAGCTAATAGACTTTCTTTATAGTTTATATTCTTCCACATGTCCTCAATAATCTCACATCTCTCCTTCAAGATTATGTCTGGAGCCTCACAGTCCCACTCAGCTAAAGCATCTTCCAAATTGTTGAGTTTCTCTATACCTTCCTCTACTTTGAGATCCAAAATCCCAAAGATATTAATGTTCCACCATTTCAACTTTGCTTTGAGTACCTTCAATTTTTGAAACAATATGTTGAAAGCATCACCTTTTGGGTGAACTGATTCCCACACTTCTTTCACAAACATTAAGAAACCAGGATGATCCATTCAAGCATTAATGATTTTGAATGGCTTAGGACCCCAGTTCTTGTCATTAGTGATCAATGAGACAGGTCTATGATCTGAGACATCTCTCTTACCCACCTTTTGATGAGTAAGTTTCTAGGCTCTGCATAATTCATCTGATACCAAAATCCTATCAAGCATACTCTTACAAGTTCCATTTGAGTTGAACCAAGTGAATCTATTTCCTACTACAGGTAGATCAATAAGCTCCATGTCTTCAATAAATGCTCCAAACTCTTCCATTTTTAATCTTTTCATAGCCCCTTTACCCTTTCTTTCTCCTTTCTCCTTTATGGCATTGAAATCCCCCCCAATGATCCACTCACCATTATTGAACTTAGATTTCGATCTAATTAACTCCTCCCATAGTTTCCTTTTCTCAAGTACTAAGCATGAAGAGTAAATATTTACTACATATATAGCTTTCTGATTACATATCCCGTGCACCCCTAAAAATCCATGACCAGAAAAACTAAATAAAGCATTGAAAGACTTTTTATTCTAAAGTGAGATCATACCTCCTGAGAGACCATTTAAATCAGAAGAAGACCATTCAAGATTACCTCCTCCCCAAAAGCTCATGGCGAATTTGTTACTCAAGTGTTGAACTTTGGTTTCTTGTAACATACAAAACTCCACTTTCTCCAGCTCTATCAACTTTTTTACTCTTTTTTTTATGACAGAGTTACACCCTCTTATGTTTAAGGCAGTGATATTCATGGAATAGTCTGATAAGCCTCCCTTAGATTCTGAAATCTAGTTCTGTCTCTTCTTTATAAACTCCTGATAGTGCTTTCAAGTGCCTCATCATCCTCCTCTCCTTCTATTCCCATCTCCTTCAATAAAGCCCACACCTTTTTAGGAGCATCCTCGTGACTCCTCTTGATCCTGTTATTCCCTGTGATCACATCATTGTCAGAAATTGATCCACAACACAGAATAGATCCACCTGCGTATTTTGAACTACAATCGTCAGACCCAGATAAAAGAATAGGTTCTTCTATAGGGTCACCAAACATCTTGACCGGTTTTTTCATGGTAGAAGAGTGTAGCAGGGTGGAAAATATGAGGGTGCATAAGGTATTTGCATACACTCGTAGATGTCAGTAATGGACTTTTTCCTTCTGATGGGTTTTACTTCATCTGGCCCAGCAGACCCAATGTTGTCTGAAATATTTGAATTCTTAAAATTGGGCCCTTCCTCTTCTTTGTTAAGGTCAGCACACCTATTTGGGCCCTTCCCCTCATTGTCATTATCTCTTATGTTACTATTCAAAAACTCCCGCCCATAACTCTTTTCTGTAGTCTGATCCTCGAGCCTTGGAATTTCCCCACTATGATCGTGGTTTGATTTTTCAGATTCATCACCATCTTCTTCCCTGAGGTCACCACCATTGATGCCTTCTTCATTATCATCCATATCATCCTCTGACTCTTCCTCAATGTCCTCCACATATGACTCCTCAGAGTCAATCTCATCCTCCCTTTTATCAGTTAATATTATTCTTTTTGGGCCATGATAGTCTTCAACTAACTTAATACAAAAAAGCACTCCATTAATTTGAACATTGATCACCTCATTCAAGTTGCTGATATAAGTTGTTTTGATTAGGATTTTAGCAACATCAAGTTTTGAATGTTTTTCCGTTTCCTCGTCCGAACACACAAACTCTCCGACTCTACTTAAGATGTATTTGAAGAAATCGTTTCTCCAGGCATGACATGGAACACCAAAGCATATGATCCATGTGAGTCTTTCTTTATCCACTTCTGCCGGAGACCACTGTCTTATAACCTCAAACCAGTTTTTCAGCCATTCTTATTCTTCCTTAATCAAACTTAAAACATCATTTTCTTCAATGTCTTCTAAAAGGCACATCTTCGCTCCCATCGGAGTAATCTTTATATGAAAGAAACCTTCTTTGTTGAATAATTCCTTAATGTTATATGAATTTCCAGGTTTTTTATGACTCCCACAAATGCATCTTTGAATCTCTTAATCTCTTTCTCCTCAATGTTACATCTTAATCCATTCCATTCTAATTCCTTGTCCGGGTCCTTGCTCATTCCCTTGACCATATCAACATATAAGAAGTTCTTCCCAGTCTTTTCCATGTTGGTCTCACCACATGTGTTCTTGCTATTTTCAAATCCGTTTGTCCTCTACTCTTGTTGTCTCTAAACACGAATCTTTCCCTTTCGAATCTTGGTTTATTGATGAACGGTTTTCTACCCTTTATTTGGATACTGTCTAAAGCGATAGCCAGAACTCTCTCATCTTCAACATTCCTACATCTGGCAAATCCATATCTTTTGCCTCTTTTGTCTCTCCTAGCTGGTATAAAAACTTCCACCAATATTCCATAATCCATGAACACTTTAGCAATATCCTTGGCGTCGTAATCTTCTGGGTATTCAGTGAAAAAGAAAGAGGAGATTGATACTTGCTCCCCTGGATGTTTACCTCTGTTATCTTTCCATATTAATACTCTAAGTTTCTCAAAACCCTTGTGTCTTCTCTTCACTGCCTCCCAAACCATGCTCGATTTACAGAAATTTGAAAGAATAACTACGACTAACAGAACCTAAAGTACAACTAGTAATGCCAAGGCCCCTTGCCCTAAGGCAAGGAGTTTAAGCCGAAGACGATACCAGAATACTCCAAGCACTCTCAGAACACAGATTTTCACCTAAGTAATTATTATTATTTTTATTCTTTCAACATGTTATGTAATATGAAAATGATTGTAGATGTCAATTTTTCTTCAACTTTTTTATTCTCTATTTTTTTAAAACAATAATTATATTCTTTTGCTACTATATTTCTGATTATTTTCTATATTATGTCAAAAATATTTTTAAAATATAATAACTTTTTTATCTTTTACATTTCATTTTTTATTAATTCATTATTAATTTCTTTTCATCGTAAAGATACAGTTACTAGTAAAAACATTAATTGATTTAATGTTTAAAGCCATTTTAGGAATTTGTGAAAATATATATGATTAAGAGTAAGTGAAAAATAAAGATAGAGATATAATGTCCATAGGATGTTAGAAATTTGGGTGTTAATAACACGACTCCCTGTTCATAGGATGTTATAATTTTTATTGATATAGAAATTAAAAACAGAACTTCTAACTAATTCACATGAGTCTATAATCTATTAACTTGTATTTCTTAAACCCATATCATAATTCAATCAGAGAACATAAGCAGAAACGTATCTGAGTCCGCCATTGGAAATAGTTAAAGGTTATCGGGTATGTGATCTTCCAATTCTTGAGTTTCTTATGGCTCCTCGAATCTCCTCTAATGGGGATGAAAAAATAATTTTTCTGATGAGTCGTATTTCAATCGCTCCACAAATAGGGACCATAACCCCTATAAATAACCTTAGGGTTATTTTTTAGTTTTTAATTTTTTAATTTGACCTCTCATCAAATTAGATATTGCCTTATGTTATCTACACAATAATCTCATATTTCATGACATTTATACTTTTAGGGACATACTTAATATTAATTAGACCACTGCAGTTTTGGCTAATTAAATAATGGCTCTAACACATGAAATATTACATTTGTGACCAAAAAATTCTAACAATCTTCCACTGGTCACATATGTAACTTTACACATGTGTTAGCCTTGATGAGATCAAAATTTTCCATTATATTCTTTAAGTATATCTAAAGTATCTCGTTCATTAGGCATGTCAGTATACAAAATCAAAGTGATTTTTAATATATCAATGATAACTAAATCCTTCAATGATCACTCATAGTGACACAACTAAATGACATAGATCCATCATGAAATGTGCATCATGAAAATCACATGAAGTTGGTTTGTATATGTTGATTTTCAACTGGTCCTACTTTACTTTAGTGGTATCATTTAATAACTTTATTATACAAAATGTAAATGGATGAATATCAAACTTGATTAATTGAAAAATATCCAAAATCATAGTATGCATACATAATACCAAACACAAAAATTCACAATAGATTAACTCTCACTAAACCAAAGACTCTTCTAACGGTAAAACATTCACGCGAGTAGTGTGCTCATGAAAAACCTTGGGTGGAAGACCATTTGTAAGAGGATCTGCTATCATGGATACCTCATAACAAGATATAATCTCTGCTGCCATAGTGGATGAAGCCGTAAGAGTTGTCTTGTCATCTGGAAAAATATGAGTCAATGTATCCAAGTGATCTCTAATTGGTCTGATCTTCTATATGTGAGCATATATTCTTTTATTCTCTTTAAATACCTCATAACCATTTTGGCTGCGTTCTAATGATCCATTCCTGAATTTCTCAAATATCTTCATAACATCCCAACTCTGAATGCAATATCTGCACGCGTACAAACATGGGCATACATCACACTCTCTACAGCTATCACGTAAGGAATCTTTTGCATTTATTTAATTTCTAAGTTTTCTTTTGGGTACTGATTGAGACTGAATTAGTCTCCCTTAGCAATTGGAGTATCCCTTGGTTTACATTCATGCATGCCAAACCTTTTAAGTACCTTTTTTATATAGCTCCTTTGTGATAATCCTAGAATACCTCGAGATCGATCTCGTTATATTTGAATTCCTAATACAAAGGAGGCGTCATCAAGATCTTTTATTTCAAATGTTCTTGATAGAAATTTATTAGTTTTGTGCATCATGCATATATCATTGGCGACAAGAAATATGTCATCAACATATAGGACCAGGAAAATGTATTTACTTCCACTGAATTTGTGATACACAAAATCTTCAACAAGATTCATCTCAAAACCAAATGAGAGAATTACATCATGAAACTTGTGGTACCATTGACGAGATGCCTATTTTAGTCCATAAATGGATTTTGTTAATTTGTAAACCATATTCTTTAAATCTCTCGACACAAAGTTTTCTGGTTGCATAATATAGATTGTTTCGTCAACTTTTCCATTGAGAAAAGTCGTCTTGACATCCATTTGATGGAGTTCTAAATCGTAATGTGCAACAAGAGCCATGATTGTCTTAAAAGAGTCTTTCGATGAAACCGGAGAGAAAGTCCATTTAAAGTCAATCCCTTCCTTTTGAGTATAACCCTTAACCACAAGACGAGCTTTATACCACTCAACATTACCGCTAAAATCTCGTTTAGTCTTAAAAATCCATTTGCAACCAATGGGTTTCACTCCTTCTGGTAGTGGGACAAGCTCCCAAACTTTATTGCCTTGCATGGTGTAACACCCCAATCTATACCCCCAAATAATAAAGCGGTAACAAAAATTCAAAATTTCATCAGAGTATATTTAAAACATTCACGGCATAGACCGAGGGGTCACATCAATTTGAAACAAACATAGAACTCCTGCTCATAAAGATATGCAACAATCCAGGTAGTAATACACCCACAATTCAGAAACAGAATGAAAGCGGAAAATTCGTAACTGAATCTCTTATATGTATATATCATAAAAGTTTGTTTGTCAAATACAACCATACATGTATAATGCAAAAGATACATATACATAATACAAAATAATCACACTCGATCTCCCCGACTACCCGGTCTCACATATCAGAGCCGACCGACAAAAGAATGAAGACCTAAGCTTCCCAAAAAGACCTCCAGCAACTCTAATATGCAATGCCTCATAGAGCATTATAAAACAGCATAAGGGTGAGAAACACAATCATAATACAGTTGCATATCATTATATATTAACATAGAAATGCACAAGTAAAATATTCTCACCACAAATGCACCACAATCAAATACAACACAACACAGTACAATTCTCAGGTATCCAATACCAATACACATCAGTCATACACAATACACTCATCATCAATACAATTATGCATATTCCATCTCCTCAATCACATTCACAATTTCATACACAATTAATCCATGATTTATGCAAATGCACAGAGACCGACACAACGACTCTATGCAATGCACATGCGGTACCGACTTCCAACATTTCTCATCACTAGTTCACTCAGGAACTCTACTGGAACCATCGCTCGTTACTTAGTGTAACTCCCCGTCGGGCATACGATGTCCCCGTCGCTCACACCCCACACAGGCACACGGCATTTATAGATCGCTCACACCCCACACGGGCACACGACCCGATCGCTCACACCTCACATGGGCACACGATCGTCTATAACCATCGCTTTCGGTCCTCTTATTTTTAAGGCGATTCATTCCTCTTCTTTTTAAGGCTCACGATGTTATAGCAGATTCCCTCTGGAATCAATCTGTCACTCAGGATGTCAGAAGAATGCATATCATGATGCTTGGCATACAATGACACATGATATTTAAAATGCACACATATACACATCCGTAATCATGCATATATCATCAAATACCACACATAGCATTTTCTTGCCCTTAGGCCATAAATCATCATCACAACATGTATTCTCATCACACCACAGCACACAAGTCATACAACATTCATATCAACAGCACAGTGTACATTACACATCAAATTCACCCAATTAAAACGGAAAAAGTCGACAAAATGACACTATTCCCAATTTCTGACATAATTAAATTGGCCAACAATCTCAAAACCCATTTTTATAAGAAAGAACATTTCATAAGCTTTCCAACGGTATAAAGAACGTCCCAATCCGAGTTACGGATCAAAAGTTACGGAATTTAGAAAACAGATAAAAATTTTGAAGTCCCAGACCGCGCTAAGCGGGCTCCGAGCGTGCTGAGCGGGCTCTCCGCTGCCTGGTGAGGTTGCATTTTTTTCAGGAGCGCGCTGAGCGGGTATCTGTGCATTGAGCGGGCTCTGCGATTTTCAGAAAAAAAAAACCTCTTCGAAAATCCACCCCAAAAATCCTATTTTTCACCTAAACTCCATTCCAACAGCAAAACAAACATCAATGATTGTTCATACACATAGTGTGATCATACAATACAGTTTATATCGATTTCTGACCGTGAAAACATCGATTTCTACTCGTTTATCTCATTTCGACCTATATTTGAAAAACCAACAAAACTTCCACATAAACATACATAATCATACACAAACATAGTATAATCGAGTTTCGCACCCTTACCCGATTAAATCGCGTTTGAAAAGTCGGTTGAATCGGTTCCTAAATCCACAAGTTTTTCCTCTTTTTCTTCTTTTTCCTCTTCTCTTTCTCTTCTCCTTTTTCTTCTTCTCTTTTCTCTCTATTTTCTTTTCTTTCTACTTTTCTCTCTTTCAATTTCTATTTCTATGAAAAAAATATAATATCTACCCGACAAAATACCAAAATACCCCTACTCTCAAATATCTCACAAACGTTCCCAAAACCCGACAAAATATAATCACGATGAAAAATAACATATTTCCAAATAAAAGTCAGAAATAAAATAATATAATAATAAAATAATCAAAACGACTCGATTAAATAAAAATAACCAAAACTGGGGCGTTACAACTCTCCCCCACTTAGAAATTTTCGTCCTCGAAAATATACCTGAGACGAACAACTCTGGATACGAATCCCGCATCCGACTCTCCAACTCCCAAGTCAAATTGCCCTCAGCAGCGCCTCCCCACGCTACCTTCACAAGTGCAATATCCTTGCCCCTTAACCACTTCAATTCGCGATCCAAAATCCTAACCGGTAATGCCTCAACCGTAAGGTTCTCCCTTACCTCAACCTCGTCCATCTGAATCACATGCGACGGATCCGGAACATACTTTCGAAGCTGTGAAACATGGAACACATCATGCAAATTCGACAGACTCGGCAGCAACTCCACCCTATAAGCCACAGCACCAACTCTCGTGGATATCTGGTAAGGACCAATAAACCGAGAAGTAAGCTTCTTCGACTTCAACGCACGACCCATACCTGTTACCGGCGTAACTCTCAAAAATACATGAGCGCCCTCTTGAAACTCAAGATCTTTTCTTCTCCGATCATGATAACTTTTTTTCCTACTCTGAGAAGCCTTCATTTTCTCACGAATAAGCTTCACTTTTTCCGTAGTCTGTTGCACCAACTCTGGTCCAACCACCGAACTCTCACCAGATTCGTGCCAACACAACGGTGTTCGACATCTTCGTCCATACAGTGCTTCAAACGGTGTCATTCCAATACTAGAATGGAAACTGTTATTATACGTGAATTCAATCAACGCAAAATAACTATCCCACGCACTACCTTATTCAAGAACACAAGCTCTCAACAAGTCCTCCAACGAATGAATTGTTCGCTCCGTCTGTCCATCCGTCTGCGGATGATAAGCAGAACTCAACCTCAACTTAGAACCCAACACCTTCTGTAAACTTTCCCAAAATCTCGAGGTAAACCTCGAATCTCGATCCGAAACAATACTCGACGGAACACCATGCAATTTCACAATCACACTAATATAAATCTCAGCTAGCCTCTCCAAAGAGAAACTGATGTCAATTGGAATGAAATGCGCTGATTTAGTCAGCCTATCCACAATCACCCAAATAACATTATGCCCCCTCAGTGTATTCGACAACCCTGTCACAAAATCCATAGAAATGTTGTCCCATTTCCACTTAGGAATATCCAATGGTTGCAACAAACCACTAGGCCTCTGATGTTCCACTTTCGACTTCTGGCACGTCAAACAAGCATACACAAACTGAGCCACATCTCTTTTCAATCCAGACCACCAGAAAATCTTCTTCAAATCTTGGTACATTTTATTAGCTCCCGGATGTATACTCAAATTACTCCGGTGTCCTTCTTCTAAAATCATCCGTTTCAAATCCGAATCGTCCGGAATGCAAATTCGCCCACGGGACCTCAACACACCATTAACATCCACTTGAAAATCACTACTCGCATCTTTTCCTCCATCCAACATCGAATCCACCAATTTCACATCCAATTTCTGTTTCTCACTTACCGTCATCAGAAAATCATTAGTAAACTTCAGCATACCCAGCCTCACACTATCTGACGTCACTTCACATACCAAACTCAAATCTCTAAACGATTCCAAAAGTTCCCATTCCTTAACCATTAAAGCGGACATATGTAACGATTTCCGACTCAACGCATCGGCTACCACATTAGCTTTACCAGGATGGTAATTCAAGCCAAAGTCGTAGTCCTTCAAAAATTCCAACCATCTACGTTGCCTCATATTTAACTCTTTCTGATCAAACAAATATTTCAAACTTTTGTGATCACTAAAGACTTCAAACCTTGCACCGTAGAGATAATGCCTCCAAATTTTCAACACAAAAACCACCGCCACTAATTCAAGATCATGAGTATTATAATTTTTCTCATGCACTCTCAACTGCCTCGAAGCATAAGCCACGACCTTACCTTCTTGCATTAGCACCCCACCTAGACCAACCAAAGATGCATCACAATACACTGCAAACGTTTCAGTAGGATTTGGCAAAATCAAAATCGGAGCTGTCGTCAATCTCCTCTTCAGCTCATTAAAACTTTCCTCACACCGAATATCCCAAATGAACGCTTGCCCTTTACAAGTCAACTGGGTCAAAGGAAGTGCTAGCTTAGAAAACCCTTCAATGAACCTTCGATAATATCCGGCCAAACCCAAAAAGCTTTGAATTTCAGTAACGGATCTCGAAGCCTCCCATTGTAGAACTGCTTCTACTTTAGACGGATCCACATCAATACCATTACCTGAAATCACGTGTCCAAGAAAACTCACCTCGACAACTAAAACTCACACTTGGACAATTTAGCAAAAAGCTTCTTTTCCTTCAAAACCTGCAAAACAATACGCAAATTCTCTACGTGCTCCTCCCTAGACTTAGAATAAATCAATATGTCATCAATAAACACAACCACAAAACGATCCAAATGCTCGTGGAAAATACGATTCATGTACTCCATAAACACACCTAGCGCATTAGAAACCCTGAACGGCATCACAGAATATTCATAATGACCGTAACATGTCCTAAAAGTCGTCTTCTGAATATCTTCCTCTTTCACCCTAATCTGATGATACCCCGACCTCAAGTCAATCTTACTGAACACACAAGCACCAACCAACTGATCCATCAGATCATCAATTCTTGGAAGAGGATACTTATTCTTAATCGTCACCTTATTCAACTGGCGATAATCAATACACAACCGCATACTTCCATCTTTCTTTTTCACCAATAAAACTGGAGCACCCCAAGGCGACACACTTGGCCTCACAAACCTCTTTTCCAACAATTCATTCAACTACTTCTTTAACTCAACCAACTCAGATGCCGACATTCGATAAGGTGCCAAAGAAACAGGTCTAGTACCAGGAACTAGATCTATCGAAAACTCCACCTCTCTCTCTGGCGGCAAGTCCGAAATATCCTCAGGAAACACTTCCGGAAATTCACACACAACAGGAAACACACCAGGCGACACTTGACCATCCACAGTCAACGACGCAAACAACCCAAACAACTGAGCTTCATCCGCCAAAAGTTTATTCAACTCTTTGGTAGATAAGAAACTCGAGTCTTCGTCTTCTTCGAGAGAAGGAAACCTTACCAGCTTATGATAACAATCAATATGAACCCGATTGAACTGCAACCAATTCATTCCCAGAACCACATCTAACCCTTCCAACGGCAAACACACCAAATCCATCTCAAAGTCTTTACCATAAATGGTTAAAGGACAACTTAAACAAACCAAAGAAGTAGTTACTGACCCCATTGCTGGAGTATCAATAACCATCTCACCATCCATCGAAGACAACACAAGATTCAAACGCTTCGCGCACTCAGACGAAATAAACGAATGAGTCGCTCCAGTATCAATAATAGCAACTAAAGGCGTACTATTAATAAAACAAGTACCTCTGATCAGTCGATCTGCACTTGAAGTCTGAGTTCCCGCCAAGGCAAAAACTTTCCCACCAGCTGGAGCCTGCTTCGGTTTCGGACACTTCGTACTAATATGACCAGGTTCACCACAGTTGAAACACTTCACCACATTCTTCCTTGCACAATCAGTTGCGACATGTCCTAAACCTCCATAATTAGAACACTTTCTCAATTCTTTCTTACATTCGAACTGACGATGTCCCACATCACCACACCTATAACACCTCAGAGGACCAGACATACCTCCACCACTTGACCTTCGATCAAAAGTACCCCTGTGTTTACCCTTATTAGCTGGTGTTACATACAGACCATTACGGAACTGTTGCTTCCCTTTCCTCTCCCTCACACTCTTATAGTGAGTAGAACGAGCCTTACTATCCTCCTCATAAATCCTACAACATTTCACCAAATAAAAAAACCTTCTTATCCTTTGATAACCGATGGCCTGCTTAATCTCAGAACGCAATCCGCTCTCATACTTCACACACTTAGAAAACTCTGTAGTCGCTTCAGCATAATGAGGATAAAATTGCACAAGCTCCACAAACTTAGCAGTATAATCAACAACAGACATATTACCTTGTTTCAACTCCAAGAACTCAATTTCCTTCTTTCCTCTTACATCTTCGGGAAAATACTTCCTCAAAAACTCCCGGCTAAACAATTCCCAAGTAACTTCTTCATCCCCAGCTTCCAACACCTGACGAGTACTAACCCACCAATCACCAGCTTCCTCCTGCATCATGTGAGTACCCAGTCTCACCTTCTGATCCTCAGCACAATCCATAACTCAGAAAATTCTTTCAATCTCCTTCAACCAAATCTGTGCACCATCAGGATCATGTCTTCCTTTAAAGACAGGCGGTTTATTCTTCCTGAACTCATCATTACCAACAGCATTAGGTGCACCCTGCACAGCCCGAGCCATTGCTTGCATCACAGCAGCCAAAGCAACATCATTCCTACCAGCCATATTCTGTTCATTTCCAATAACAGAAACTATGGTTAAACAAACAGCTCACTCCAAACGCCACACCGACGAAGGACTGACACAAACAGACACGAACTGACACGGACTGGCTCTGATACCACTTAATGTAACACCCCCAATCTATACCCCCAAATAATAAAGCGGTAACAAAAATTCAAAATTTCATCAGAGTATATTTAAAACATTCACGGCATAGACCGAGGGGTCACATCAATTTGAAATAAACATACAACTCCTGCTCATAAAGATATGTAACAATCCAGGTAGTAATACACCCACAATTCAGAAACAGAATGAAAGCGGAAAATCTGTAACTGAATCTCATATATGTATATATCATAAAAGTTTGTTTGTCAAATACAACTATACATGTACAATCCAAAAGATACATATACATAATACAAAATAATCACACTCGATCTCCCCGACTACCCGGTGTCACATATCAGAGCCGACCGACAAAAGAATGAAGACCTAAGCTTCCCAAAAAGAACTCCAGCAACTCTAATCTGCAATGCCTCATAGAGCATTATAAAACAGCAGAAGGGTGAGAAACACAATCATAATACATTTGCATATCATTATATATTAACATAGAAATCCACAAGTAATATATTCTCACCACAAATGCACACAATCAAATACAACACAACACAGTATAATTCTCAGGTATCCAATACCAATACACATCAGTCATACACAATACACTCATCATTAATACAATTATACATATTCCATCTCCTCAATCACATTCACAATTTCATACAAAATTAATCCATGATTTATGCAAATGCACAGAGACCGACACAACGACTCTATGCAATGCACATGCGGTACCGACTTCCAATATTTCTCATCACTAGTTCACTCAGGAACTCTGCTGGAACCATCACTCGTTACTTAGTGTAACTCCCCGTCGGGCATACGATGTTCCCCGTCGCTCACACCCCACACGGGCACACGACGTTTATGGATCGCTCACACCCCACACGGGCACATGACCCGATCGCTCGCACCCCACATGGGCACACGATCGTCTATAACCATCGATTTCGGTCCTCTTATTTTTAAGGTGATTCATTTTTCTTATTTTTAAGGCTCACGATGTTATAGCAGATTCCCTCTGGAATCAATCCGTCACTCAGGACGTCACAAGAATGCATATCATGATGCTTGGCATACAATGACTCATGATATTTAAAATGCACACATATACACATCCATAATCATGCATATATCATCAAATACCACACATAGAATTTTCTTGCCCTTAGGCCATAAATCATCATCACAACATGTATTCTCATCACACCACAGCACACAAGTCATACAACATTCATATCAACAGCACAGTGTACATTACACATCAAATTCACCCAATTAAAACGGTAAAAGTCGACAAAATGACACTATTCCCAATTTCCGGCATAATTAAATCAGCCAACAATCTCAAAACCAATTTTTATAAGAAAGAACATTTCATAAGCTTTCCAACGGTATAAAGAACGTCCCGATCCGAGTTACGGATCAAAAGTTACGGAATTTAGAAAACAGGTAAAAATTTTGAAGTCCCAGACCGCGCTGAGCGGGCTCCGAGCACGCTGAGCGGGCATCGAGCGCGCTGAGCGGGCTCTCCGCTGCCTGGTGAGGTTGCATTTTTTTCAGGAGCGTGCTGAGCGGGCATCTGCGCGCTGAGCGGGCTCTGCGATTTTCAAAAAAAAAACCTCTTCGAAAATCCACCCCAAAAATCCTATTTTTCACCCAAACTCCATTCCAACAGCAAAACAAACATCAACGATTGTTCATACACACAGTGTGATCATACAATACAGTTTATATCGATTTTCAACCGTGAAAACATCGATTTCTACTCATTTATCTCATTTCGACCTATATTTGAAAAACCAACAAAACTTCCACACAAACATACATAATCATACACAAACATAGTATAATCGAATTTCGCACCCTTACCCGATTAAATCGCGTTTGAAAAGTCGGTTGAATCGGTTCCTAAATCCACAAGTTTTTCCTCTTTTTCTTCTTTTTCCTCTTCTCTTTCTCTTCTCCTTTTTCTTTTTCTCTTTTCTCTCTATTTTCTTTTCTTTCTACTTTTCTCTCTTTCAATTTCTATTTCTATGAAAAAAATATAATATCTACCCGCCAAAAGACCAAAATACCCCTACACTCAAATATCTCACAAACGTTCCCAAAACGCGACAAAATATAATCACGATGAAAAATAACATATTTCCAAATAAAAGTCAGAAATAAAATAATATAATAATAAAATAATCAAAACGACTCGATTAAATAAAAATAACCAAAACTAGGGCGTTACACATGATCTTATATTCCTCTTTCATTGCTTCAATCCATTTTTCTGAGTTGGAATATTGCATGGCTTGATAGAAGTTGATTGGGTCATCTTCCATCGTACCATTATTTTCCTCATGTTCTTGGAGAAAGACTATGAAATTATCCGAAATAACATTTCTCCTTTCTCTAGTGGATTTTTGCAAAGGTATTGGTTCTTGTAACACTTGTTCTTAAGGATCTTGAGTTTGTTTTTCATGAATGACCAAATCATCTTGAGTTGGAAGAATTTCAATAATGTCTTACGGAGGTTCCGTACTTGCTTAATCAAAAGCAACTATATGAATCGGTTATGGAATTGTTACCGATTCTTCATCTAAGACAAAGTCTCTAACCTTATTTTTCCCCACAAACTCAATATCCTCAAAGAATGTGGATGTTCCCATCTCAAAAATTGAATTTAATTTGGGATCGTAAAATTCGTAGCCCCTAGATCTTTCAGAATAGCCAATAAAGTAAGTTGCTCACTGCTCAAGAGTCCAATTTCTTTTCACTTGGCTTATAAGGCCTTGCTCAGCTGGACATCCCCACACTAGAAAATGTTTTAGACTAGGCTTTCACCTAGTCCAAAGTTCATAAGGTGTTTTGGAAGCTGCTTTTGTTGGTACTTTATTTAGAATATAAGTTGTAGTCTTTAGTGTCTCTCCCTAGAGTGACTCTGGCAGGGTAGAATGATAAATCATACTCCTTACCATATCCTTAAGAGTCTGATTTCATCTTTCTGCAACACCGTTCATGCTAGGTGATCCTAGCATGGTGTACTGTGGGGCGATTCCACATTCCTCTGGGTATTTGGCAAAAGGCTCTGGATGTTGTTCACCTGAACCGCCATATCTTCCGTAATATTCACCGCAATGGTCAGGTTTGACTTTCTTAATTCTTTTGTTGAGTTTATTCTCAACTCCCACCTTAAATGATTTGAACACACCCAATGATTGAGACTATTCACGTATAAGAAATATGTACACGTATCTAGAATAATCATTTGTGAATGATATAAAATATTGTTGATCATTCCAAGAAGGTTTCGGAAATGCTCCACAAATGTCTGTATGTATTAATTCTAAGACATATGTAGCTCTATATGCACCAAATTTCTTTAGTTTAGTTTGTTTGACTTTAAGCGTTCAACACAAACATCAAAGTTCGTTAAGTAAATGAAACCTAAAATTCTATCAGACACTAGTTGCTCAACTCTATTTTTAGAGATGTGACCTAGACGCTTATGTCATAATGCCCCTGAATTATTATTATCAATTTTACGCTTAGTACCACGTGATTCCACCTTTAAGGATTCGCCATAGGTAGTTATTGTGTAAAGCAAATATAGATTATCATGACTCATAAGTGAAGCAATCCCAACAATATTTGAATTAAAAGACAACTTAAACATATTGTTCCCAAATGAACACAAATAACCTGATTTGTCCATATAAGAAACTGAAATTAAATTTCCACTAAATGACGGAACAACAAAAGTGTCTTTCAAATCCAAATAAAATATGGTACACATCAATAATATAAAATTCCCTATAGCTTCCACCTCCATAGACTTTCCATCTCCCACATAGATGTATCTTTCAACATCATTTGACTTTAGGTAGTTCAGACAACCCTTTATTGAAACATTTATGTTACTAGTTCCACCAAAGTCTAACCACCAAGTGTTCCCAGGTACTGAAGCTAAATTGAGCTCAGAACAGTTCAAACAATGACTCATGCGATTGAAGTGATCCCACTTCTCACAATCTTTCTTCTATTCAGAGGTACTAAATTACGAAAGAGGACGTGGTTACTCCTTCCTCAATGCAAGGGTAAAATCACGGAGCCATGGGCAATTTCAATGTTCTCATTCAAATCCTTAAAATTTATCCCATTAAGGACTTGAACTGAATTCAGATTAACAGATATCAAAACAATTGTAGCTGGAAAAATAGAACAAAATAACACTATAAATATACTCACATAAAATAAAACTAAATTATCAATTTGTTCAAATAAAGACATAACATATCTCAAAATACCTAGTGCACCATCAATATTGAGTCTTTGGACACTAATATTAACTGCTAGTGGTACTCTTGTTGTAACGGTCAAACATTGATAATAAAAAAATGTTGAATAATAAACTCCTATTTGGATTAATTTACTATTCACATGTGAAAATTGAAATCATATAATTATCACATGTTTACCATCATAATCACATGTGAAAACAGGTCAACCATTAGTCTTCATTTGGGTCAATTGATACTCGCATGAATAAACACACACAAAAGAAAAACATTTAACATTTTTTATAAGAAATCTCCCAAAAAGATGTCACTTTGGTGCATTTTATTTTAATTGACTCACTCAAAATATTAAACTTTGTATAAATATACAAACCGTAGTCAAAATTTGAGCAAAATTATAACCGAGTTAATTGTACCAAATGCACTACCTTCGCATATAGTAGAAATATTTGATTCTGAAACATAATTAATATCAAACATTTAATTTATACAAATCATAATATCAATAATTATTATTAAATAATAAACACTTTATATTTATTATTATTATTATTATTATTATTTAAATACCGCAAGTTTTAAGATCAGTGGCAGCACCCAAACTAAAGCAGAAAAAAGTATATTTTCCACTGTATTCGATCACTCACTTCACTAAAAATCATAACACAACAACTTGAGAAAATAAAATAAAAAACAACTTGAATATGATAAAATTAAAGGTGTCGACCGTCATTTGAGTGAACCATAAGCCAATATCGTAGCTACATAAAGTGGAACCATTACTGTCATAACATGGTAGAAAATATTCTCTCCTGATCAATGTTCAGGAATCAATGTGTCGTTGCTTTGTTTGCATCATTCTAAACTTAGTTATAAATTGCAATTGATACAATTTATAAAAAAAAGTAACTTGCAACGAAATCGAAGAGTTTGAACACACAATTCCCCATATTATTAAGGTATAAATAAAAATTAGGCTTAAATGCATTTTTTATTTTTAGTTTGAACTTTTTAAACAATTGATCCTATTACAAAATCAATTAAAATATTGAAAATATTTTTGGGTCAAAGCCCATTTACTTAGAGTATCAGTTCAACACACATTTGACAACGTGCGATGTATGTATGAGCTATATAAACAATTGCATTTTTAGTAAAAAAATCGATGTGGGACAAAAACTACATAAATGGATTTCAACACAAACAGTTATGAAGAAAGTTAAATGTATCATGCTCATATCCATTTGTAAAAACATGTTTACTGTTAGACGATAGACTTCGATCTACAGGGGTGAATAGATCACAAATTTAAAAAGAGAACTTTGGTAAAAATTGTTTTCAAAAGTTTTATGGCACAACGGAAACAACCTGAATCGAATCGTCTAACCGAACCTACTATCGAAAAGCTTGGATATGCATAACGTAAACCAATTGGATGATAATGAACACAAATTGTTCAACAACTATTAAACGACAAATTTATTAAATGCTAAGCTATGCGTAGAGATTATATCCAATGAACAAAAATCAATTAAAATACTCAAAAGCAATTTATCAAACACGTTGTATACGACCAATAACATTTGGAAATTCAATTTTTTTATTGATGTTAAAAGTCAATCATAATCAACAACAAAACTTTAAAAGATAGTTGAAAAACAATTTTCAATCGAATTGATCAAAACAATAATAAACTCGATAATTTGCAAGAACAGCAATTAAAGAGATATCGAGAGAGAAAGACAAAGATTTGTTTAGGAAGTTGCCCAATCGATCTCGCTATGGGTACGTCTGCTCTTAATTCAAAATCGAATTGAGATACTTGCAATTAACCTTATCTTTGCAAAAATATTTATACAAGAGATGAAGAACTCTAATCCTACAAACCCTATGGTTTGTTGTTGATTCTAACACCTTCAAGCCCTTGATCAAAGTTTGATCAAGTCACCAACATTGTTGCTACAATCCACCAATTCTTGACAACTTGCTTGCAAGACCTCTTCGTCTTCAAGGTTTTCCCTCTGTCAGATTAATCCCTAGCGCACACTTGTTGAACCCAGGATTCACGAACACGATCCACCATTTCAAGTTACTCCCTTGCAAGGTTGTCCTCACCAACTACCAAGGCATATTCACTCGATCGAATCCGTGTTTGCATGATCTTGTCCAAAAGCTTCAAATCACGACGATCTTGATGGAAAATCTCAGTTTGGTTTTCTTATTTGAAATACACAAAGATCCCAATCCAATATTCACGGTTACACCAACCAAATTGGATGTTATCAACCCTAATCTAGATGGTCACCCAATCAAAAAATGATTATGTGTAGTTTGATTGTGTATATGCATATAAGAGAGGTTGAAGATGATGGGAATGCTTTGTAATTTTGGTTTCGTTTAGGTTTTACACTAGTAACTTGCTAGAATATGATGCATGTATGAGTATATATATGTATGAGAGGAAATTATCAAAAGAGATGCAAGAAAAAATAAGAGGAAAACAAACTTAGAGTTTTTGAAGGCAGTAGGTTGACCTATGAAATCACTAGGTCGGCCTGTCAAGGTTAATAGGTCGGCCTATGAAGATAACAGGTCGACCTACAAAAGGTCTTAGGTCAGCGTATCTGAGGCGACTTGTAGGCAGTGGCCACATGATTCATTATTGGAGCATGAAGGCAGCCTATCCAAGCTATGTGTCGACCTATACTTAAGCAAAAGATGCTATATGTCGAACTGAACTCGTATGTGTCGGCCTATGCAACATTTTCAACACTTAAAACTCATTTTTGATGCATGAAACATGCCTAAGGTATTTCCAATCATTTTCAAACTTATTTGTATGCATCCAAATACTAAGATGATCAATGCACAACTAGATTTTGGTTGATACCTCCCAATGTACAAGAACGTTAAAGTTCCTCTTAGTTTTGACATCATTCAAAACATGACTAAGTGAAAGAATGCACTCACATTTACAACTTTGTAAATTCCATGGCACTCAAGTATGCTATGGAACTAGGCATAGGAGACGCAATTCATGAAGCATTTCCTCAGGTAATGAAGCTTTAGTGCGTAAGTTGAGGCCTATCATGAAAAACTTCCACGAGACCAATGGGCACTTCGAGTTGCTCATTATGTTCCATGGCTTAGATACTAGTGGTTCAATTAAAATTGGTTTCCTACTTCAAGTGCAATACATGTCAATCCTGTTGTTCTTCCTCCGCAAGATTTATCCATTGCTTCCAACTTTGTTAAAAAAAGAACATCAAGTATGAATATGATATACAATTTTATTTTTAGTCTTTAGTTAGCATTATAGATATAGACTTATGTCATGTTGTTTGTAAAGTTTTAATGCAGTCACAGGTGAAATAACAAGGTGAGCACGAATCTATATGCCGTGACTCCATGGTTGGTTTTGGAACTTGGGATTTTGATCCACTTGATCTTGAAAACCCTTTCCCATATAAAACAATCCAAGTTCATCTATGACAAGGTGATAATGATCGGCTTATCCCCATCATACTGCAACGATATATTGTTCAAAAACTTCCATGGATTTAGTACCATGAATTGCAAGGTGCTAGACACTTGCTTCCATATTTTTGTGAGCTATGCACCCCTTTGTGTTGTTGTTCATATTCAGACTATTTTGAAATGGTGTAGGATGTGCTTCCATTGATCGTAAGAGACACAAATTATTTTCACCATTTTAACAAAGTTGTGTGTTCAACTATGAAGCCATGACAAAGATAGAGTTCCACATCGTTTTCTCCCGGTATAATATAAGGGTTTATAAAACTTGAATATGTGGAGATTATTGTATAAGTGTGTTGAGATGAAAGTGAGCCTTTGAGAATTGAACATATGCTGCAACGAAATGAGCTTTAGGCCCTGAATGATTCCCAAAATTTTAATTAATTAATTCACATAATTAAAAATAATTTTTTTACCCTAATCATCATTGCCACGTATGCAAAAGTGGAGGGGAACCACAAAAATCCAAAGGCCATTAAAATTAAGGGACCAGAATCGCTGATTTTGTAATAGGCGGACCAATAGTTTAAAACGGCCAAATTAGGGGGATCAAAAGTGCATTTAAGTTTAAAAACTAAACCTTAAAAAAATTAGAAGATCAAAAGAAATCTCAATTTTAGAAGCCTAAAAAAAACAAATTTCAAATTCAAATTGAATCAAATATGGGTGACTCTGATATCAATTGTTATATCTGTTCTTAACCTTATAATTTCTATCGATATAGAAATCAAGAACAAAACTCTTAACTAATCCCTATGAGTCGATAACCCATCAACTTGTATCCCTTAAATCCGTATCAGAATTCAATCAGAGAATGTAATCGGAAGCGTATCTGAGTTTGCCATTGGAAATAATTAAAGGTTATCAGATATGTGATCTTCCAATTGTAGAGTTCCTTATGGCTCATTGAATCTCCTTAGATGGGGATGAAGGGGGAATTTTTAGGATGAGCCGTATTTTCAATCGCTCTACAAATGGGGACTATAACCCCTATAAATAACCTTAGGGTTATTTTTTAGTTTTCAATATTCTAATTTGACTCATCATCAAATTAGATATTGATTTATGGTATCGACACAATAATCTTATATTTGATAACATTTATACTTTAACCACATACTTAATATTAATTAGACCACTACAGTTTTAATTAATTAAATAATAATTCTAACCCATGTAATATTACCTTTGTAAAAAATATTAAAGGGTTTTAAGTATAAGGGTATTTTAGGAATTTGCAAAAATATATATGATTAAGAGCTAGTGAAAAATAAAGATAGAGATATAGTGTCCATAGGATGTTATAAATTTGGGTGTTAATAACACCACTCCCCATCCGAATTGGTTGTTAAAGAAGAATCCTATAATAGTAATCATGATGATGAGAATGAGAGAATGAGCGCCACACCGCTTAGTTTAAAATAGTAGAATGAGAGAATGATCATCACTCCTCAAAACTTGTTTATGCAATTTCGAAAATCGTTGATCTCGTTTCTATGGTTCCTACTCGCTGTTCTCTCTGTGTCTTGATTTTGTGATGTGTAAGGTGCTATAGGTTATTTTTTGTGTGTAAAACACATGTGAATAAATTAATAGCTAATTGTTGAAAATTCCGTTGATTAAATTTGTTGATATTATATACTTGGAAAATTCTTGATTGAACTTCGTTCTTAATCTCAATTTTGGGCTTCACAAGTGAATCTTCATTGAAAATCATGATAGTGGTGATTGACACAATGTAGCATAGGAATGGATTGAGAAATCATCAATAATGATTTATTTAATTTATAATAAACGGTTATTAATCTCAATTGTGCCATTCTACAATATTATATTTGGTTGACACATTTTCTCTTGTTTTCGTTGTTGCTTGCAGAACAAGAATGGAGTCAAAGCAGGACTGATTATCGAATCTACCGAAAATCATTCTTCATAACATTCTGTCGAGGCTTCCGGAAGAAGATGCTGCTAGATCAAGTGTTTTGTCCAAAGCTTGGGCAGAGACATGGTTTACTTTTCCTATACTGTCTTTTTCTCATAGAAAAATCGTAGGGGCGTTTCCCCAACCAATATATGATTATATAAAGAAAAGGAATAATTTCGCTGATTATGTGAAGAGAAGATTGTTAAGGTTGTATGATAAAAGCTTGACTATCAAAGAATTTAAACTTTGTTTGGATAGTTTTAAGTTTTATTCCATGTCAAAGCATATTGATCTTTGGTTGAAGTTGGTTAGTGAATGTGGTATTGAAGTACTAGAACTTTGTTTGCCTGATGATCTCCATCAAAGCTGGGAAGATTTCTATGTCTTACCGAAGGGTGTAATTGAAAGCAAATCACTTACTAAGTTGGTGTTGACGGGAGGAATTATAGTTGATCAGGCATTTATAAATGATTCTATTAAGTTTTTCTCATTGAGAGTATTGTCGTTGTGGGATGTCCTTTCGAGAGATGAAAATGCAATAGAGCATCTCATTTCTTGTTGTCCTTTGATTGAACATGTATCTTTGAGGCGATGTTCAGTGTTGAGACATGGTGACTACACAAATCATCTACTTCAATTTGAGATCTCTAGGGTCGTGAAGTCTTTGACCATGCATGGTCTGCTAAAACTCAAGACAGTTGATGTTCAAGGAATACAAGAGGTTTATATTGATGCCCAGCATCTTGAGAATTTTCGTTATTGTATGAATGATTTTAACGCTTTATCAAAGATTGATATTGATAGGTGCAAAAATTTGAAAGGGTTAGATTTGTTTTCTTTGAAGAGTATTATTATCACAGATAAATGGTTTTTTGAACTGTTTTCAAAATTCCCTTTCCTTGAGAGTTTGAAATTGGACAATTGCACAATGTGTGAGAGGATTAATATTTCAAGTGCAAAACTTAAGGTGTTGCAGTTATCATGTTGTTCTAACTTGAAGGAGGTCAAAATTGATGGTCCAAATCTATTATCATTTGGATATTGTGCTGGTGTTGGACATTCAAAACCTCTTATATCTTTCCCTACAAGTTCTAGTAAACTACAAGTCGATTTGGAGATTTACATAGAATTTCAGGATCTTTGTAGCTTGAGGGAATTTTTACAAAACATCAAACCTCAAAATGTTTTGACATCACTATCTCTATTCATCTTTCAGCAAACTGTGGTGGTGAGTATGAACTAGTTACTTAATTTGTTCATTAAATATACATATTTTATTTAATGAATTTGTAGGTATTTGCTTGAATTATGTAGAATGCATTGAACCAAATGGTCTTTCAAGGTTCATCCCCTCCATCAAGCATCAAACACTTGCACCTACACGCTTTTCCGAAAAATGAATCTTTGTTTTCGTCTATCATAAATATCTTACTTTCATGCTGCTGTCCTGCAACTATATCTTTCAGACCATATCCTTATTTTTGCAGCATAGCATTCATTGAGGTATGTCATTGTTTCCCGTTTCTTTAATTTCAGGTTGTGCTTCCTGCAATGAAATTCTTACGTAGCATACTGTGATTGTCCTACACGTTAGAATGAAAATAAGAGAGCTTGTCTTGTTATTTTCCTTTTATGTCGAACACATTGCATTATCCTTAAAATGTTATATATATATATATATATATATATATATATATATATATATATATATATATATATATGTTAGGTGGTACTTCTGAGTTCTAACTCCGTTGTTAATTTTCTAAAACTACAGTTTTTCTATGAGACACTAATGAAAAGAGAAGAGAATGACTGCTTTTGCACCTCTAGTGATACTAAGTGTTGGTGGCATGACTTGAAGGATATAAAGGTCACCAGCTCTACAAAGATCGATGATTTTAAGACCATGTTAGAATCGCTGCAAACTTTTGCACCTGAAGCAAATATTAGCTTTAGCCTAGAGTTTTAAGGTTGTTGAGATCGATCAACTGATAGACATGCTTAGAGGTTGGATACCATATAACAACTTTAAAATAGGTACCTGAAGGTGTTAGTGAAAATGAAGTGGTTATTGTGACTCACCTATCTAATTCAATTTATACCAAAATGTGTTTTTGTTGGTGAAAATGAAAGTAGTTGTTAAATATGTAATTTATTGTTTTAGAAAGATTAAATTTGATTTAGAAAGATTAGATTAGATATTTTTGGGCTTTTATAGTTTGGATTTTAGCTTGAGATGCAAGTTAACCTAAATCTATAAATAGGGAGGAACCCTTATCATTGTAATAATCAAGTTTGATAATTCACAGTTTGCAGTTGCAAGTGAATATTGAAAGTTTCCACAATTTGTGGGCAGAAAGAATTCTGCAGTTTTTCTTCTTCTTCTCCAACGCTACTATTTCTCTTTTCTCTTTCTTTATTTCTTTTTCAATTTTTCTTTTCGTTGTCATTGCATATGATTGTTAACAATCTTGAGATCAAGATTGAATAGGAATTTTCAAAAGGTTTTGGGTTAATTCCAACATCTGATATCAGAGCTCCGATTGCGATTTAAAGAAGGAAAATCGTGATAGCGATGAATCATCCGAACGGGCACTTTCCGGCGAGCCTTCCGATCTCAAGAAAGATAATTATGAGAATTGGTGCAAGCAAATTAAGGTGGTTTTCTGTTATCAAGATCTTTGGGATCTTGTGAAGGAAGGAGTAGCACCGCTTGCAGAGAATGCGACGGATCAAGAAAAGGATGCACACAAAGAGTTGAAGAAGAAAGATTATAAAGCTCTCTTTATAATCCATTAGTGTGTCGATCCAGATAACTTTGAAAAGGTTAGTGACGCAGAGTCAGCAAAGGAAGCGTGGGAGATTCTTAAAAAGTCGTTTGGAGGCGCAGAGAAGGTGAAAGAGGTGAGGTTACAAACTCACAAGAGAACCTATGAGTTGCTTCAGATGGAAGACAATGAAAGTATAACAGATTTCTTCGTCAGAGTTACAAAGCTAGTGAATCAAATCAAGGTATGTGGAGACGTGTTAACATCAAGATCAGTTGTTGCAAAGATCTTGAGGTCATTGGCTCCAAAGTTCGACCACGTGGTAGTAGCCATAGAAGAGTCAAAAGACTTGTCAGTATTGACGAAGGGAGAGCTTCAAGGGACGCTTGAGTCTCATGAACAAAGGATGGTTGAAAGAGCTGCAGGAAAGTCGAAGAGTGATATGACTTTGCAGGCGCAGTCAGAAAAGGAAAGGAAAGACAAAGGAAGCAGGAATGGAAATAAAGGTAGAGGATGCTACAACAATTCGACTGGTCAAAATCAGTATGAAGGAAACTGGTCGAATCAGAGAAAACCCTGGAACCAAGGCAACCAAAGAGGTGGTACTGCAGGTAGAGGAAGATGTGGTGGTCGAAAGGCTGAAAAGAGTCACATTCAATGTTTCAATTGTCAGAGGTATGGTCACTATTTTAGCGATTGTCCAGAAAAGAAGAAGAATAAGAAACTGATGCAAAGCTGACGAAATATGAAGAAGAGGAGATGTTGCTGATGGTCACAACAAGAGACGAAGAGATATTCCAAGATCAGTGGTACTTTGACTCAGGATGCTCATCACACATGACTGAAAGGAAAGATTGGTTTGTCAACATGAAGCCCTCATCGAAGAACACGGTGAAGTTTGCAAATGACAACACTTTAGCAGCTGAAGGTGTTGGTGATGTTCTGATTATGAGGAAAGATGGCAAGAGGTCAACAATTTCCAATGTGTTGTACATACCAGGCATGAAGAGTAATTTACTCAGTATAGGCCAGTTGGTCGAAAAGAACTACAAGGTGTCGATCGAAGACAAGATGCCGAGAGTTCTCGACGCAGGTGGTAGGTTGATCTTGAAGGCTCCAATGTCTCAGAATAGGACCTTCAAGATTGAACTCAATGTGATGGAGCACAAGTGCCTAGCAACTGCAGCCAGCATAGATGAGTGGTTATGGCATTTTCGACTAGGTTATCTCAACTTCAATGACATCAGAGAGCTAAAGAGAAGAAATATGGCTTCAGGATTACCTGAAATCGACATTCCAAGTGAAGTCTGCGAAGAGTGTGTTCAGTCAAAACAACACAAGAATAGATTCAACAAGGATGCAGGAAGGAAGTCGAAGGCAATTCTGGAAGTCATATACTCTGATGTATGTGGTCCAATCCAGGTGGATTCTATTGGTGGCAACAAATACTTTGTCACATTCATAGATGATTACAATCGAAATATGTGGACTTACCTCATCAAGAAGAACAGTGATGTGATCGAGGTATTTGCCAGATTCAAATCTATGGTCGAAAGACAGAGTGGTCGAAAGCTGAAAATTCTGAGGACTGATGGTGGTGGAGAGTATGTGTCGAAAGAGTTCGATGCATTATGTGAGAAATAAGGGATTGTGCATGAGGTGGTGCCATCCTACACTCCACAGCAAAATGGAATTCAGAAAGAAAGAACAGAACCATCATGAACATGGTGAGAAGTATGTTGAATGGAAAGCATCTACCCAAAGAATTATTGGGAGAAGCGGTTTCGACAACAACATATATTTTGAACAGATGTCTGACAAAGAAGCTTGAAGGAATCACACCAGAAGAATGTTGGTCTGGTGTCAAGCCTAGCCTCAGTCACTTGAAGGTGTTTGGATCTATATCACCTAGACATGTGCCAGATCAGTTGAGAAGAAAGCTTGATGACAAGTCGAATCAGATGATCTTAATAGGATATCATTCGACTGGAGGTTACAAGCTGTTCGACCCAGTGAATAAGCAGGTAGTGATTAGCAGGGACGTGATCATAGACGAGCTTAAAGAATGGGATTGGACTGAGAATGTCAAGAAGGATTCAGTGAGAATCTCTTGTGAAGAACCAGCCACTGAAGTCGAAAGGGAAGTTTGACAGGAACAAGTCATAGATGAAGCAGGTCCAAGCAGACCTCGGTGAACAAGACACGTGCCTGCAAGGTTGCAAGAATGTGTAATTACATCAGATGATGTGGTTGATGAAGATGGTTAACTGGTACACTATGCTTTCTACGCAGATGTCAAACCAGTCAATGCATATGAGGCATTGAAAGATTCGAAGTGGGTGAAAGCAATGAATGAGGAGTTAGAGTCCATCGAAGTCAACAACACCTGGTCACTTGTCGAATTGCCTCAAGGCAAGAAGGAAATTGATGTGAAATGGGTTTACAAGGTGAAGGTGAATCCTAAAGGAGAAGTAACTCGACACAACGCGAGACTTGTGGCGAAAGGATTTCTTCAGAAGGAAGGAATCGAGTTCGACGAAGTGCTTGCACCTGTTGCTAGGATCGAAACAATCAGGTTGGTTGTTGGTCTAGCAAATATGAACAATTGGCACACATGTCAGTGGACGTGAAGTGTGCATTCCTTAATGTCCCCTTAGACGAAGAAGTTTATGTCGCACAACCATCTGGGTTTGTGAAACGAGGCGAAAAAGGAAAAGTGTACAGGCTGCATAAAGCCCTGTATAGATTTAAGCAAGCTCCAAGAGCTTGGAATAAGAAAATCGATAGCTTCTTAAGGGAGAAGGAATTTGTGAAGTTGTTAGGTGCAGATTTTACCTTAAAACAAACTATCTTTCTTGGCACTTTTTCTACTCAATTCTCATGTTTTCATTAGTTTTACTCATGATTGTTGTTGTTCTTCTAACATTGAGAATATACCTTTGGTGCTTGTAATATGTGTGTTATTGTGCAGGAAAAGGCACTAATTGATCAAAGTTGTAAGACACGAAAAAGGGATGCAAGCTGTCAAAGAAGAGGAAAACATCAGCAAGTTCGCTTTGCGAACTGCCAGCGAAGGTTCGCTTTGCGAACTCTGGCGAGGTCCCAGCGAATGGTCCCAGAATTATGGCAGAAGAAAAAGGCACTAAAGTTTGCTTTGCGAACTTGAAGGCGAGTGTTCGCTTTGCGAATAATCCTTCGCATTGCAAACTGATGAAGAAATTCTATAGCGGTTTAACTATGCAGAGGCACCTCAGGTGCCTAATTTTGTCATTCGCTTTGTGAGTAAAACGTTCGCTTTGCGAACATGTAAAATCCTGAATGTATTATAAATAAAATTTTCACACTTTTTTGAGGGAAGAAGAGAAAAACTTGAGAGAAATATTATAACTTGTAATTAAAAGTTCAGAACTTGATATCTCTTCATTTCAAGGGAGAAAAGGTAGGATCTTTGATCTCTTGTTGGGAAAGGATGTAATCTTTTAATGCCTTATGTATTTCTTCTAATCTATGTTTGTGAACTAGTTTTGATTCTCTATTGTTTGTTGTCTTTGATTGCTTATTTGTTGGTCTTGACAAAACCTATTTCAAATTTGTGATCTTAGATTTTCATCTATCATTGAGCAAGCTTTTGACATGGGTTTGTGATTTGATATTCATTTGCATCTCAGCTTTTTAGCACTGTGTTGATTGTTAGTTTGAATAGCTTCTAGTAATTAATGCAATAAGTGACCGCGATATTGCTTGACGAACGATATCGTGAGGGTACGTGAGAATAGTGATGAAGAACGATATTCACATTCATTTGGAAAATTAGTTGAATGCATGTAAAAAGGGTTAAACGTGTGTACATATTATGATCATTGGCTTTGTATATGAATTACTCATTGGTTTGATGTTGATGTTATAGTAATATTTGTTGAGTCTTGAGGTCAGAAATGGATGTAGGCTTAACATTCATGTAGGCTTTAAATGCTTTGTATTGATTGGTGATGTGCGAGAGCAATTATTGATCGGTATAAAATCACTCACACATGCGGGGACCGAGAGGATATGTATGTCGTGAGTGATACATGATGATATTAGGCGAATGTTTGATTTATGTATAAATTGGTCAGAAGAATGCATGGGTTATCAATTGATGAGATCCAATTCCAACAAGGCTTCGTTTATAATTCAGTCTTTACTTTATATTTTCCGTCTTTACCTTTTCTGCATTTAATTTTGGTTCCTCTTTTAAACCAAAACTTTTGAACCATAAGCTTTGAAACATAGAGACCGTCAAACGAAATTCTTTCCCTTGCACTGATCCCTGTGGGTACGACAAAACTGGGTTACTTAAATTAGTTTTTGCTTGCTGTTGTATTACAGTTCCAACAAAATGGCGTCGTTGCCGGGGATCGGTGTTTAGATATTGAATCGCATTGCGATAGTTTCTATATTTTTTAGCTTTGTACATTTGTTTATATTATATGTATTTGTTTTTTTTTATGTTTTCTCTAGTGTGATCAGGAATGATAAGAACTCCTTCTAGATTGGTTGCTATTTGTATAAAAGTATTCAATAAAGCTTCGACCGAGTCTAGATGGTGAGATTTGAATGTATGCGAGGTAAATTGTACCGCTTTATAGAATGTTAGAATGATTTAAGAATTTTGTGCTTTGTGCAAATGTGAATTTTGTTTCATTTTGCAACTTGTTTGAATGCTTGTTTCACTTAGGTCCAAAAGCCACAAATGGTGAGAAACCTCCATTGTTTACTATATGCTAGGATGACTGATAACGTTGTTTAATTCGTTTGATTCATGCTTTATCTTTTGATTATTGTGATTTTGTGGAAGCATTAGAAATGATCAAGGCATTTGTTTATATTGAGCACAACCGTATCCAAAAGTACCTTACCTGTGAGTAGAGAGAATTCGTTAACCCCTTTGAGCCTAAACAGTTTAGATCTCATCTTAGTGATGAACTTGGTTTATGTACATAATTTGAAAGTGTAGTTCATCATTGAATTTTGTGAGGTTCTAAAAATTTCTTCTTGAACCTTTGAACATTGTTTTCATTGATTTCCTTGCCATAAAAAGCAAGGAGCATTCACTTGAGGTTTGGTTGAATTCAAGTTGGGGAGAATGGAAAAGAAGAATGGTAGGTTGCTAAAACTTTTGAAAAAGTTCAAACAAACATGAAAAGAAAAAGAGTGAATATGAATGTGAAAAACAAAAAAAAATGTTTGTTTGAATAAGAAAAATAGAGAATGAAATAATTGTGCATAAGGAAGTTTGAGAAGGTTTGTGATAAAGGTGTAAATTTGGTGAATGAAGTTGAGATGTGTGTGAATACCTTGTATAGTGAATGTTCTTTTACATCGGAAACTTCGATTCAATGGCCTTTAGAAATATCCCTTTGTTGTTAACCCGACCAAGCTCCAACCCTTAAAAGCCCTTAGTGATCTTTTTGCTTCCATGTTTTCATTTTTGATTGATAGATGTTGTATGAATTGAGTTGCTATTAGCATTGTTTGTCAGGTGAGTGAAATTTCCCCGCGGTTGCAAACGCGTTAATTTCTTCATTCTTATTATGAAGAGGGGTGTTAGAGTGATTCAAGTATAAAAATTTAGTTGTTCTTTGAACCATTCCATGATATTTGTTTAAGAACTTAATTCTTTGTCATTGTTCGATTCTATTGAGTGGTGAACGTTGCTTGTGCGCATTTTCATGCTTGACTTTGGTTGAATCTTATGCTTGAGCAAATCCTCTTGTTTTCATGAGGGGCATACTTAGCTTGAGGACAAGCAAAAATCTAGTTGGGGATAGTTGTTAGGTGCAAATTTTACCTTAAAATGAACTATCTTTCTTGGCACTTTTTCTACTCAATTCTCATGTTTTCATTAGTTTTACTCATGATTGTTGTTGTTCTTCTAACATTGAGAATATACCTTTGGTGCATGTAATATGTGTGCTATTGTGCAGGAAAAGACACTAATTGATCAAAGTTGTAAGACACAAGAAAGGGATGCAAGCTGTCAAAGAAGAGGAAAACATCAGCAAGTTCGCTTTGCGAACTGCCAGCGAAGGTTCGCTTTGCGAACTCTGGCGAGGTCCCAGCGAATGGTCCCAGAATTATGGCAGAAGAAAAAGGCACTAAAGTTCGCTTTGCGAGGCGAGTGTTTGATTTGCGAATAATCCTCCGCATTGCGAACTCATGAAGAAATTTTGTGGCGGTTTAACTATGCTGAGGCACCTCAGGTGCCTAATTTTCTCATTCGCTTTGCGAGTAAAACGTTCGCTTTGCAAACATGTAAAATCCTGAATGTATTATAAATAGATTTTTCACAATTTTTAGAGGGAAGGAGAGAAAAACTTGAGAGAAATATTATAACTTGTAATTAAAAGTTCAGAACTTGATATCTCTTCATTTCAAGGGAGAAAATGTAGGATCTTTGATCTCTTGTTGGGAAAGGATGTAATCTTTTGATACCTTATGTATTTCTTCTAATCTATGTTTGTGAACTAGTTTTGATTCTCTATTGTTTATTGTCTTTGATTGCTTATTTGTTGGTCTTGACAAAACCTATTTCAAATCTGTGATCTTAGATTTTCATCTATCATTGAGCAAGCTTTTGACATGGGTTTGTGATTTGATATTCATTTGCATCTCAGCTTTTTAGCATTGTGTTGATTGTTAGTTTGAATAGCTTCTAGTAATTAATGCAATAAGAGACCGCGATATTGCTTGACTAACGATATCGTGAGGGTGCGTGAGAATAGTGATGAAGAACGATATTCACATTCATTTGGCAAATTAGTTGAATGCATATAAAAAGGGTTAAACGTGTGTACGTATTTTGATCATTGGCTTTGTATATGAATTACTCATTGGTTTGATGTTGATGTTATAGTAATATCTGTTGAGTCTTGAGGTCAAAAATGGATGTAGGCTTAGCATTCATGTAGGCTTTAAATGCTTTGTATTGATTGGTGATGTGCGAGAGCAATTATTGATCGGTATAAAATCACTCACACATGCGGGGACCGAGAGGATATGTATGTCATGAGTGATACATGATGATATTAGGCGAATGTTTGATTTATGTATAAATTGGTCAGAAGAATGCATGTGTTATCAATTGATGAGATCCAATTCCAACAAGGCTCCGTTTATAATTCAGTCTTTACTTTATATTTTCCGTCTTTACATTTTCTGCATTTAATTTTGGTTCCTCTTTTAAACTAAAACTTTTGAACCATAAGCTTTGAAACATAGAGACCGTCGAACGAAATTCTTTCCCTCGCACTGATCCCTGTGGATACGACAAAACTGGGCTACTTAAATTAGTTTTTGCATGCTGCTGTATTACAGTTCCAACAGAAGTGTACGACTGAGCATGAAGTATATGTAAGAAGAAGCAATAGTGAATTGCTTATACTATGTCTTTATGTTGATGACCTATTGATAATAGGAAGTTGCAAGAAGGAGATTGAAGATTTCAAACATGACCTAAGTGAGGAATTTGAAATGTCAGACTTGGGAAATCTCTCATATTTCCTTGCCATCGAATTCTACAAGACTAGTAGAGGTTTGATGATGCACCAAAGAAGATATGCAGGAGAAATACTCAAAAGATTTGAGATGCAAGATTGCAACCCAACATCGACTCCAGCTGAGACCAGATTGCAACTGTCGAAATATTCAGATAAAGATGATGTCGACCCAACCTAATACAGAAAATTTATTGGGTCACTTCGATACCTTTGTCACACAATGCCTGACTTAGCATACAGTGTGGGTATGGTAAGTAGATTCATGCAGAAGCCAAAGGTATCACACCTAGCAGCAACGAAGAGGATACTGAGGTATCTGAAAGGAACTCTCGACTACGGTATTTTGTTTTCTGCAGCTGATGAAGGAAAAGAATGTAAACTAGTGGGATACACCGACTCTAGTTGGTGTAGTGATGTTGAGGATAGAAAATCCACAGCTGGCTATGTGTTTATGTTAGGTGGTGCACCAGTTGCTTGGAGTTCGAGAAAGGAATCAGTAGTGGCATTGTCGTAATGCGAAGCAGAATACATAGATGTTTCTCTTTGTGCATATCAAGCAACCTGGATGGTGAACCTGGTCGAAGAGATCACAGGGAAGAGTCATGGAGCAATTACCATGAAGACCGACAACGTGTCAGCTATTAACTTGGCGAAGAATCTAATAACACATGGTCGAAGTAAGCACATCGAAATGAGGTTCCATTATCTTCGAGAGCAGGTAGCAGAACGGAAGATGAACTTGGAACACTGCAGAACTGAGAATCAGATTGCAGATATCATGACGAAGGGAGTGCAAGTCGAAGTGTTCTGAAGACTAAGATCCATGATGAATATAGACAGTTTAGACACAATGAATTAAGTGGTGTGTTAAATATGTAATTCATTGTTTTAGAAAGATTTGATTTGATTTAGAAAGATTAGATTTGATTTAGAAATATTAGATTAGATATTTTTGGGCTTTTATAGTTTGGGTTTTAACTTGAGATGCAAGTTAACCTAAATCTATAAATAGGGAGGAACATTTATCATTGTAATAATCAAGTTTGATAATTCACAGTTTGCAGTTGCAAGTGAATATTGAAAGTTTCCACAGTTTGTGGGCAGAAAGAATTCTGCAGTTTTTCGTCGTCTTCTCCAACGCTACTATTTCTCTTTTCTCTTTCTTTTTTTCTTTCTCAATTTTTCTTTTTATTGTCATTGCGTGTGATTGTTAACAATCTTGAGATCAAAATTGAATAGGAATTCTCAAAAGGTTTTGGATTAATCTCAAAAGGTTTTGGGTTAATTCCAAAAGTAGTTATTGTGACATGCATTGCATTGTATTGATTATCTGCATGATTTAATGCTAGCTCAGATGAAATAGTTATTTATAGCTCTCGCAACCATATGAGTCATCTTCAAGTTCAATCACAAATTTTGAACCGATTTTGAGGTTCGTCTGGTTTCCAAAAAGAGTGGTCTATAATTTGAAGTTTTTTGAAACTTTGTGCAAGAACGTATTTCACTTGTATTAGAGATTGATAATGGTGTTGTAGTAAAATTATTGCATGCAAATTATTGCTTAATTTATGACACGCAAACTATTGCTTAATTTAGAGATTGATAATGGTATTGTAGTAAAATAAGATTTTGGCTTAGTGAAAGTTGTAACTACAATACTGAAGTAATATTTCTTAAATAAAACAAAATTAGATTTTTGTTTAATGAGACTCATATTAATATTATATATTATTATTTAAATTTAATATTTATGACACTGTCCTTTGAATCTTTAGTTAACATTGCCAACGGATATCCCAAAAAAATTTAGGTTGTGATTATCATTTCCCTGTTCAATTTTTCTTTGATAAAATGTTGGTTAATCTCAATGTGTTTTGTCTTGTTATTTTTAATAGAATTATTAAGTGAAATATTAACTGTCAATTTATTATTACAAAGCAAAATCTTGACACTGTATCTTCAAACTAATGAGATATTCGTGTGTTCGCACATGTAATGGTGTATTACACGCATTTGTTTTTAAAATAGAATAAGAATATAAAAAAGAAAAATAATTTTATTTTTACCAAGAGAGTTTATTATTTTTAAAAGATAAATATATTTTGATTTATATACGAATTATAAATAGAATTTTTTATTTATAAAAATATTTGGATAAACAATATATTTTCATGTATGTAATATTTTTTGTTTTGACATTATTTATAAAAATATTTGGATAAAAAAAATTGTTCTAATTTAAATATATATATATATATATATATATATATATATATATATATATATATATATATATATATATATATATATATATATATATATATACTCATTAATTTAAAAATAACATTTGCCATTAATAATATATATTAGAGAAATGATTATATCAATAATATATGGCTCACTTTTTCATATATTATCTTAAAAAATATTGTAACTTAAATTAAAAATAATTATAAAAAAATTAGTAACATAGATAATTAAAATACAATACATTTTTCACATGTTTGGATTCATACATTATTTTAAATATATTTACTTTTATTTTCAATAATTGTACAAAAAATGTAATAACCCGTGCTTTCGCACATATTCTGGTCTGGATACTCGTGCGTTCGCACAGGTACTGGTGTGTTACGCGTATACGCAAAAAAAAAACTGGATTTAGCCACGTGATATTCACGTTACAACGTGAAAAATATGTCACAACACATTTTTAGCGACGTGAACTATCACGCGGTAGGAGCACACCTGACAACTCTGTTGCGTCATGAAAATCACATCGCAACAGTTTGCCACGTGATATTCATGACACAACATGCTGCAATGATTTTTTCCCTTTATCTGCTGTAATTCAGTAGGAGCAGGGATTGCAGAAAAGGTGACAGTGTGTTGCGACGTGATTTTCACGGGGCAAATTGTGAAGTGAAAACCACGTCGCAAAATGGTTTTTTTATTAAATAAAAAAATACAATTATTATTTTACGTTTTAATATATATAAAATTTTTAATAAATTTTTTAAATATAAATAAATAAATATAAAAAAATACAAAACTAATAATAATTTGTTTTTTAAATATAAATTAATAATAAAAATTCTAAATAATAAATATAATATACTAAAATGAATAATTAATATCTTACAAATTAAAATTTAAAATTAAAATAAAAAAAATCCTATGGATCATCGGGATCGTGAAACTCGTCAAGGTTAAGATCATCGTCATCCTCGTCATCCATTTGTTCTTGACCACCAACTCTTTCATTTTCACCAAATGCTTGATTAGCGCTCCCTTGTGACTGCATAAATTGCCGCATCATCTCCTCCATATCAGCTTGCCTCTTCTTCATTGCCTTTATCTGACGTTGCTGCTCCTCCATTTGGGCATGTAGCGCCATCTCACGTTGCACCGACTCGCCTCAGTTAGCGCCAGTTGTCATACTGTTTTTAGCATTTCGGGTTTCAATTGTGGAAGATGTGACGTTCCTTCCCCATCTCTAACTCTTTGAAATAAAGTTATATCCCCTCTTCTCAAGCTCCCCGCCAAAGTTCCAGCACCAAAAAAACATCCATTAGGCCCCTTTCTACCATTTACTAAACCCCAAATATAAAAATCCACATGTGAATTAAGTGGCTCGGAACCTCTTGGAGTATATTAAGAATCTTCAACCAAACATTGTGTGAGCAATGTCTAATAATCCTCATACACATACAATAAAAAAAAATAAGTTAAATATAGTTTTAAAAACTTAAATTAAATTAAATAATAGATATAACCACGTGATTTTCACGCCACAATATCTCAGTTGCCACGAGAAAATCACGCCACAAAGTTTCCATTAAATAAAAAATATATAAATAATTTAAATAAAATAACTTACCAAAGCTTTTTTGGTACGTTTGTCAACAAATTCCCCCAATTTTTTTGTTCGAGTCTTTATAACCAGCTCCTTCATTAGGGGAGGTCTCCTCAAACTCTTTTCGTAAATAATAAAATTAACTTTAACTAAAAATATATAATAAATCAATATATAACTTTAAAAAATAGTAATAATTACCATGCGTCGAACATGTTTGGCAACACTTATACTTCCAACTACATTAAGGTTACCCCCTTTTTCAGATGCTCTCATTTTCTTTACTTTTTTAGATCTTTCCTTAAAACCAGTTGTATCCCAATAGATAAGAAGTTCATCAAATACTTCTTTGACTGTCCAGTTGAGACGAATATTTTCTCTTTCCCAATGCTTTCTAGCATGTCGTAACATGTCAGAAAGTTGAACTGATGTTCTGCCAAAATAATTTTTTTAACCTCTTTCTCATTCATTTTTTCCCACGTACGCTTTTCCTGCAATGTTGTATGACATTCAAATAAATAGTTAGATAATTATAATAAAAAAGTAATTTGAACAAAAATAACTTAACAAATAAATTAAATAATTTAATTCTACCTTAAATAAATTAGACCAAACTTCTTTCTCTTCCCCATCAACATCTTTAAATCTCTTCCAAACTTTTTTATACTTTGCTAAATTACATAACTTATACACTAGGCAGTGTTAGGTGTTAAATTGTGTTAATATTTAGTTTAGTTTTTAGCACCTTTTTGTGATCTTTATTTGATAATCGATGCTTTTTCCCATTGTTTCCGGTTAATAACTGAAGTATAGTTAATTACATTAGTAGACTTATTTATTTAACTTTTGTGTTTTAATTGAAGGTTTTTACATGGAAAGGTGAAGCTTGGAGCAAGGAAGGCTCCCTAGAAGCAGTTTTTGAAGAAAATGATTTTTGGAGCATGCTTGTAGCGCGTTAAGCGCGCTCATAGCGCGGGGATGGAGCTAGTTACAGAGAGTAGCCCGCTTAGCGCGGTCCTGAGCCCGCTAAGCGCGCTTTTAGGTCGGTTTAGCAATAAATGAGACCGTGCTTAGCGCGCTCTGCGTTTTTCAGCCCCCTTATAAATAGACTTTTCTGTATTTTTCTTGGGATCCTTGATAATTTTCAGAGCAAAATATATTGTAAACACTGTAGCATCTCATTTTGGAAGATTGAAAGCATCATTCGTCGAGAGATCGTCATTGATGCTTGATATTCTTCTTCATCTTCTTGTTTGTTTACCTTCCATGTCAATGGAGAGCTAATTTCTCTTTTATGTCAAGGTTAGAAGGTAGACAAACCTTTCTTTTGTATGTATAGGTATTGATTCTAGCTTATGAACTCTTGGATGATGAATGTATGATGAAAAACTTTGTTTCTATGGTTTATTATTTGTGTTGGTTCATGATTGAGAAATGTGTTCTTACACTTTACCTAGGTTTTTCATCCATCAATGCACATTGGCTAGAGATAGTTATGAGTGTTGATGTTCATAAATATTAAACTCGAATGTTGTCATTTTGATAGTTTGAGTGAGAGATCATCAAAGGATCAAAATGGTAAAACTCACAATATGTGTTAGAGATAAACATATTGGGAGAATATGTGATTACATTTACCGTCTAAACGAGTTCATTAGCTTTGTCGATTCTATCCGTGAAAAATGGTTTGTCGAACCCTAATCTTGACATGTTTTTACAAATCGTTAAAACCAATCTTTTTACCGTTCATTACTTAACTTCGAATACAAGCGTTTCGACTAAAAACAACCAAAACCCTTTGTTACTTTAAGTTTAAAACGTATACAACTGTTGAACGGCGGTGATATCTTTAAACAATCTCTGTGGAACGATAACAAAAAACCTAACTCTATTTGTATTTCAACAAATTGGCGCCGTTGCCGGGGAATGTTAATTGATATTGCAAGCATTGCAATAGTTGTGAAGTTTTAGACTTGTTAAAATTTTTCTTGTGCTTGTTGATTTGTTTTGTTTAGTGTGCAGACTTTGTTTATGCGAGGGAAACTACCGACGGACCAACTTCTATTCGATCCCGAGATTGAAAGAACCGCTCGTAGACTCAATAGCAGAACTAGACGAAGGAGGCAACTAGCTAGACAAAGGCAAGAACAGGGAGAAAGTTCGACTTCTACACCACCACCAATTCCACAGTTCACGCCAATCATGGAGCATCCACCACCACCACCACCCGCTTCCACACCATGTGTAAATAGTCCACGTCACACCGCTCAGTTTACTCACAATGCAAATAATGGAATGCAAGCTGAGATGAAAATGGGAACTCTGAATTTGTTATATGGAAGTCCGTTCACGGGAATGGATCATGAAGACCCTTTCACTTTTCTCACCAAATTTTACGAGATAGTGTTAGCGGCCGGAGTGGATCAAGCACAAGAGTTACCTTTATTCAAGAGACTATTTCCTCATGCTTTGCTAGGCAAAGCTAAGGATTGGTATCTTGACCAAACTCCTGCTGTGATGACCGATTGGAATGTTTTGGAGGAGAAATTTATCGAAAGGTTCTTTTCTCACAATCGTTTTATGGAATCAAAAACTGTGATTTCTGTGTTCTCTCAGGGTGCTAATGAGTCTTTAAATGAAGCATGGGAAAGATTTAAATCCATGATTCGAAAATGCAAAGGCCACGGGTTTGAAGAGTTAACTCAAATTCACATCTTCAGAAATGGTCTCCAACCAAATTGCAAGTTATTATTGGATGCCACTTCTGGTGGAGCATTGATATCAAAGAGTGCTGAAGAAGCTACGGATATCATCAATAGAATGGCTCTTAATGATCTTCAAAGTCAAAACCGTACCAATTCGCAAAAGAAACTCGGGGTACTTGAATTAGGAACTAATGATGCAATCCTAGCGCAAAACAAGCTTATATCTCAACAGGTGGAACTTTTGACTCAACAAATTAAGGAAATGAAGGAGCAACCAAGCAAGAGTAAACAAGTTGCATGTTGTGAACTTTGCAAAGGAGAGCAGGACACCGGATTTTGTCCTCCACCGGGATTTGAAGAAGTGAACTACATGAACAATCAACGAGACTATCAAGGAAGACAACAACAACAACAACCTTATCAACAACATTACCAAGGCAATCAAGGATATCAACCGAGGGGGGACTATCAAAATAATCAAGGTTATGGTGGCGATTCTTCAAGCCGGCAAAATCCTTATCAACCTCCACCACCTCCGGTTGCTAGCTCTAAGTTGGAAGACACTTTGACTCAATTCATGCAAATGTCTATGGCAAACCAAAAGAGTGGCGATGCGGCGATAAAGAATCTCGAAAATCAAGTTAGGCAACTTGCGAAACAACTAGCCGAGCAACAATCGGGTCATTCATTCTCCGCAAATACTCAAGTGAATCCTAAGGAGCATTGCAAGGCAATCGTTACTAGAAGTGGGAAGGAGTTAGCAAAAGAAAATGAGAGGGTGGAAGAAGAAAAAATTGATGGTATTGTTGAGGAGGATAGTGATGAGGAAGTAGTTGAAAATAAAAATAGTGATGAGGTTGTGGTTGAAAAGAAAAATGATGATATTGTTGAAGTTCAAAATGAGAGTGTGGAGGAAGTGAAGAAAAAAGAGAAACATGTGAGAGTTAAGAGGGGGAAGGAGATGATAAATCCGATACCGATTCAAAATATGCCTTACCCTCATGTGCCGACAAGGAAAGAAAATGCTAGGCAATACTCAAGATTCATGGATATCTTTAAGCAACTACAAATCAACATCCCTTTCTCCGAAGCTCTAGAGAAAATGCCGAAGTACGCCAAATTTATGAAGGATATTCTTACAAAGAGGTGGAAATATTCGGAGCCGAAAACCGTTGTTCTTGCGGAAAATTGTAGTGTTATTATTCAAAGAACTCTTCCGAAGAAAGAGGCCGATCCGGGGCGAGTTACCTTACCCGTTACAATTGGTAATGTCTTTGTTGGAAATGGCCTTATTGATTTGGGCTCAAGCATCAATCTCATTCCATTAGCTATTGTGAAAAATCTTGGAAACATTGAAATTAAGGGCATCCGGATGACATTGCAATTAGTGGACAAATCTACCACTCATCCGATTGGGTTGGCGCAAGATGTGTTGGTGAAAGTTGACAAATTTTTCTTTCTGGTGGACTTCATTGTTATTGATATGGAAGAAGATGAGGATGCTTCTCTTATTCTTGGACGGCCTTTTATGAATACCGCTCGCATGATGAAAGATGCCGATGATGGCCTTATGAAAGTGCGGGTTCTAAATGAAGAGGTATCTTTAAATCTATTCGAAGCAATGAAGCATTCCAAAGACAAGCATGATAGCTTTCGTATCGATGCAATTGAAGAAACAACTTTGGAGGTTTCTAAGCATGTTCATATAGTGTCTCCTTTGGAATTGGCTTTTGATGATTCTTTTGAAGTGTTTTCCGATGAAGAAGAAAGAGCTCTTGAGGAATGTTTGAAAGAGCTTGAATCTCTCAAAGAATTACAACCGTGGGAAGTTGAGAATGAAGAGTTGAAGAAAGAACCAAGTGATGAGAAAGTTCAACTTGAATTGAAGGTGCTTCCTTCAAATTTGAAGTATGCATTCCTTGATGAAAGTGGGAACAAGCCGGTTATTATTAGCAACGTCTTGATCGATAAATAAGAAACCCATTTGATTCAAGTGTTGAAAAGAAATCAAGAAGCTATAGGATGGGTTCTTTCCGATCTTAAAGGAAATAGTCCATCTTATTGTATGCACAAGATTCTTATGGAAGAAGATTTCAAGGCGGTTGCTCAACCACAACGCCGCTTGAATCCAACTATGAAAGAGGTGGTTCGGAAAGAAGCTGTGAAGCTTTTGGATGCGGGAATGATCTACCCGATCTCTGATAGTCCATGGGTAAGCCCAATGCACGTTGTTCCTAAAAAGGGTGGCATGCCCATTATCCGAAACGATAAGAATGAGTTAATCCCAACAAATATTGTGACGGGGTGGAGAATGTGTATTGATTATAGAAGGTTGAACACCGCAACAAGAAAAGACCATTTTCCACTTCCATTCATGGACCAAATGCTCGAGAGGTTATCCGGGCAACAATTCTATTGTTTCTTGGACGGATATTCGGGGTATAATCAAATTGCGGTTGACCCGACGGATCATGAGAAGACGGCTTTTACTTGTCCCTTTGGCATTTTTGCCTATCGAAAGATGCCTTTTGGTTTATGTAATGCGCCGGCAAATTTCCAAAGGTGTGTTCAAGCTATCTTCTCCGACCTCATAGAAAAGACAATGGAGGTGTTTATGGATGATTTTTTCCATGTTTGGAGCATCTTTCGATTTGTGTTTGAAGAATTTGGAAACCGTCCTTGAGAGGTGTGTTAAGACTAACTTGGTGTTGAATTAGGAGAAGTGTAACTTTATGGTGACGGAGGGAATTGTGCTTGGCCACAAAGTTTCTTCCAAAGGCCTTGAAGTCGATCAAGCGAAGATTGAAGTAATTGAAAAGTTGCCTCCTCCTACCAACGTCAAAGGAATCAGAAGCTTTTTGGGGCATGCGGGATTCTATAGGCGTTTCATCAAAGATTTTGCAAAGGTAGCAAAGCCATTGAGCAACTTGCTCAACAAAGATCAGGTATTTCTCTTTGACGATGAATGTCTTATTACTTTCCAAATTTTGAAAGAGAAACTAATTACTGCTCCAATAATCATCGCGCCAAATTAGACTTTAAATTTTGAACTAATGTGCGATGTGAGTGATTATGTCGTTGGAGCGGTGTTAGGTCAAAGGAAGGACAAAACTTTTCATGCTATACATTACGCAAGCAAGGTATTAAATGAGGCACAAGTAAATTATGCCACAACCGAAAAAGAATTGCTTGTGATTGTATACGCACTTGAGAAGTTTCGTTCTTACCTAATAGGGTCAAAAGTGGTTATCTACACTGATCATTCGGCTATCAAATATCTGCTCACTAAACCGGATTCGAAGCAAAGGCTCATCCGTTGGATCCTTTTACTTCAAGAATTTGATTTAGAAATAAAGGATAAAAAGGGTTCAGAGAATTTAGTGGTGGATCATTTGTCTCGTTTGATCAATGTGGAGGTAACCAAAGCTGAAAAGGAAATCTGAGAGGAATTTCCCGATGAAAAATTGTTTAGAGTCCAAGTTAGGCTTTGGTTTGCGGATATTGCTAACCACAAAGCAACCGGTTGGATACCCGAAGACCTAACTTGGAACCAACAAAGGAAGTTCTTGTCGGATGCAAATTACTATGTGTGGGATGACCCTTATCTGTTCAAATTAGGAGGTGACAACCTTTTGAGAAGGTGTGTCATGAGTGAAGAAGCTCAAAGTATTCTTTGGCATTGTCATAACTCGCCTTACGGCGGCCATTTTAATGGTTCGGGGACAGCCACGAAAGTCTTGCAATCAGGCTTTTATTGGTCTACTCTCTTTAAAGACGCAAATCTTCATGCGCAAAGTTGTGACACTTGTCAAAGAAGTGGGGGAAATGGAAAAAGAGATGAAATGCCCCTTCAAAATATACAAGAAGTTGAAATTTTTGATTGTTGGGGCATAGATTTTGTTGGTCCATTTTCACTCTCTTTTGGAAACGAGTACATCTTAGTGGCGGTTGACTATGTGTCGAAGTGGGTTGAAGCGATTGCTTCACCTAAGGCTGATGGCAAAACGGTGATAAAATTTTTGAAGAAAAACATCTTTTCCCGTTTTGGCACTCCTCGGGTTCTTATTAGTGATGGCGGATCACACTTTTACAATGCATCTCTTGAAAGTGTTTTAAAATATTATGGTGTATCGCATAAAGTGGCGACCCCTTACCACCCACAGTCGAACGGTCAAGCCGAGGTGTCGAACCGTGAAGTGAAAAGGATTTTAGAAAAAACCGTGTCAAGTTCTAGAAAAGATTGGTCGCAGAAATTGGACGAAGCTTTGTGGGCATACCGTACTGCTTACAAAGCTCCAATTGGCTTAACTCCATTTCAAATGGTTTATGGTAAAACATGTCATTTACTAGTTGAAATGGAGCACAAAGCACTGTGGGCCCTTAAGCTGTTAAATTTTGATACGAACTTGGCCGAAGAAAAGAGAAAAATACAACTTCAAGAATTGGAAGAAATACGGAATGCCGCCTATCATTCAAGTTGGTTGTATAAGGAGAAGGTAAAGAATTATCACGACAAGAAGATCCGGCAAAAGGACTTCAAGGTCGGCCATTTGGTACTGCTGTTTCATTCCCGGTTGAAACTTTTTTCGGGAAAATTAAAATCAAAGTGGTCCGGGCCATTTCGTGTCAAGGAGGTAAAAAGTTATGGAGCAATTGTGATCGAAGATTTGGAGAAGAAAGACTGTTGGACCGTAAATGGTCAACGCTTAAAAATCTACCTTGGTGGTAACTTTGATCGTGACAATTGTTCTGTTCTGCTAGACGTTCTTCATTGATCGTCTTGGACCGTTGAGCTTATCCGACGTTAAACAATTGCTCGTTGGGAGGCACCCCAATTTTATAAGTTTTTATCGTTTTCTAGTCCATTTGCTGTTTAAATCATGTTTTTTGTAAAGTTGATGTTTTATGCTGCTCTAAATGATGGATTTGAACTGCTGGAAGTTGGATTTGAGCTGTTGGAAGTGGTTTGTGTTTTGCAGTGCGCACTTAGCGCGCAGTAGCCCGCTTAGCGCGGTTTCAAGAAAAAGGACCCTATACTTCCAGTGGGCAGCGCGCTTAGCGCGGTCTGCGGTTTTTTGAAAAAAATATGACTTTTTCTGGGCCCATTAATGCTGACCCGACCCAGAATGTGTTTTATGAGTTAGGATTCTGAGGTTTGTGCCTCATTTCACCCTTTCTCGCCAAAAAGTCTCAAGTTCTCTATTTTTCGTCAAATTCTTTTTAGAGTTCTTTGGATTTTCTGGTGCCATAACTGCATTTCTGCCAAATTCTTGCTAAGCATCTTCTTCATCAACTGTAAGTTCTTCGTTTTTCTTTTTAATTTTTCATCAACTGCCATTTTGGGTTGTATTTCTTTGAACCTTTATTGTTCAAAGTTCTTATTCATTGTTTTCTATTGTTTGTTTGTCAATCTCCATTATTGTTTGATTGCATGTGTAGAATTTAGGGATTGTGATTTAGAAATTAGGTTTTGTGTATAAATTAGGGTTTTGATTTTGTGAATTCGTGACTGTGCATATCTCTGTGAATAGGGCTGTTTTTAGGAAGTAGGAGTATCCATGGAAACCATCTATTGCAGAGGGAATTTTTTCTGCATTTTGCAGAGCCCGCTTAGCGCGCTCCTGCGCGCTTAGCGCGGTCTGGGATTTGCAGAAAAATTCCCCTTTTCTTAATTCTGTTTTTCTTTCCTTAGGTTATTCTTAGTATTTGTTTAGGAATTTAGAGATATTTTAATGCAGTTTTCATTAACATTTGTGGTTGTTTTGTGTGTGTTTTGTTTTTTCTTTTCAGATGTCAGGACGTAAGAAGCAACGTGTTATTGGTTCTTCATCAAACCCACTCAGGCGCCTTCCATCCGGCCAGTTTGATAGTACTAGATTCCTTGGTCTTGAACAACAACAAAGATATCAGCAACTTGAAAGGAGAACCGTTTGGGTAGACCGTATTATTCTGATTGATCCTGAAGGAAGCTATCGTAACATAGCTACTTATGTTCAAGGTGAAGGCTGGGACAAACTACCTTCACTTTACCCCGAGTACCATTTAGACATTGTGAGGGAATTCTACGCGAATACCTTTCCCTCCGATGGTAGGCCTTTCAACTTCAAAACTTGGGTTAAGGGGAAGGAAATTGATTTATCAAGGGATGCGATTAACTCATACCTTGGTAACCACCTTGAGTTGGCCGAAGATGAATTGTGTGATTTTGGAAGGATGATGGCTCGGCGTAGCTGGAATGCCGAGCAGTTAGGGGAAGTGTTATGTGTGAGGGGGCAAACATACCAGTTAAGCGCTAATGGAGCGCCTCTCAAGTTCTTGAGGAGTGTGTTGACTACGGCTGCTCAAGTTATAATGTCGGTTGTTTTGAACAACCTAAATCCACGTAGCCATACCTCCTCCATTCCTATGGAGACAGCAGCTCTTATAGCTTATATCCTTGACGACGAGAAGACTGTGGGCTTAGCACGGATCATTTCCAATGAGCTTAAGAGGATAGCTGTGAGTGCTACACCGTTAGGTGATAGGGTGGCCTGTACCTTGACATATCCTGGACTTATTATGGCCTTATGCAATAGGGCGGGTGTCACCCTTCCTACTCATGGGAATGTAAAGTTGGTTGTGTTGGATGATAATTATATCACTCGTCATTGTTTGCAGGCACTTAATTTAGATGATGTTGTTCCTGTAGTTGTTGCTGCCCCTGCAGGGCGTGCTCGTGATTCGAGTGCTGAGGCCAATTGGTCCATGCACGAGGCTCACCAGCGGGCCTTCTTATTCATGCATGAATCAATGATGCAGCTGCAGCTCCAGATCTGGGAGCCACATATTGATCATTCTTTGAGGTCTTGATAGAACCTCGTGGCTTATGCGAGATGGCCTGAGGGCAGGCCTAGTTTTCTGGAGGGGGCAGGTGGTGATGATGACGTTGGTGATGATGGTGCTGGTGATGGAGCGTCTAGCTGGAGTTCTTATTGATGATGGGTTTGATGTGTCTATTTTTGTATTTTGTATTTTGCTATGATTAGTATGTTTCTATTATTATCTACTTTTGTTTAGGATTGTTGTATTCTCCATCCGGGCGGATGTTGATTTTGTATAATTGTTACAATATTTTTTGGTTATTAGTGAATTTTCCATCCAGGCGGATGATGTTCTAAGTTTATAATTTTTGGTACAAATTTTTTTTGTTGTTTGTTCTCTATTTTAAGGTAATTGATGGATGAAGCAAGTTAGTTTCTTTGTACAAAAGTGATGTGCTTCACCATACATTGATGGTGATGATAAATTTCTGAATTGATGCACAAAAAGGTACTCTGTTTTGTGCTTTGTAGAATGTTAATACGTACATGAACTTTTTTTTGTACATAACTTTCAAGCTTTTCTTCATTTTGCATATTTGTTCATATTGGAATCAATTAGGACATAACCACAAATGTGAGTTTCCTCCATTGTTCACAAATTATTGAGGGATTTAAGTAGTTGTTGCTTACTCAATTTTTTTTATGTTTAATCTTACTTTTTGTTTTGAAATTTTGGAAACTTGGAAATGATCAAGGCAATTTTTTAGTACTATGAGTAGAACCATTTTTCCAAAAATCACTTCAAGTCACCTTGTGAGTGTGTGATCATTAGAAACCTCTCTTGAGCCTAAAACGAAAAATTTTGTATCATTGAAGTATTAACCCGAACTTTAACCGCTTTGAAGAGCATTTTGATTTAAGTTGTAGTATTGTTGAAGTTGGGGAGATTGGTTCATTGTGAAAAGAGAAGAAGGAATTATGGGCAGTGCATTCTCAAATGAAATCGAGAATAGAATGAAAAAAAAAATTGAAAAATCAAAAGAGAAAGAAAAAGAAAAATTGTGGAAATAAAAAGAGAAAGAAATAGAATGCATTGTGAGAATAATTTGGAAGTTTGAGCAAGAATTGTTGTTTAGAAAAGAAAATGCTCTTCATAAACTTTACCCTTTCTTGCTCAATGACCTTGTACATATGACCCTTGTTTCTTAACCCCGGCCAAGTTACAACCTATAAAAGTCCTTTTGTGATCTTTGTTTCCATTGTTTTCATTAAATTGTGAGATGATTGCATAAATTGTTTTGGATGTGGCACAATTGCTTATGAGTGTGTTTTGTCCCTTGTATACATTGAGCTTGACTCATTTGAATAAATTAGGTGATTCCCGTTTGAACATTTGTTTGCTTATAATGAGTGCTTGTTATTTATGTTTAGAAGTTAGTTCATGTACATGTTTTGATTCTTTGTGAAGCCGAGCAGTACTTGCGAGCACGTCAATTCGGTTTGAACCATTGATTTTTGGTTGTGTTTGCTTATCCGGTATTCCTCTTGCTTCTCTTCTATCTTACTTTTGTTTGAGGACAAACAAAGAAACAAGTTGGGGAGAGTTGTTAGGTGCTAAATTGTGTTAATATTTAGTTTAGTTTTTAGCACCTTTTTGTGATCTTTATTTAATAATCGATGCTTTTTCCCATTGTTTATGGTTAATAACCTTATTATAGTTAATTACATTAGTAGACTTATTTATTTAACTTTTGTGTTTTAATTGAAGGTTTTTACATGGAAAGGTGAAGCTTGGAGCAAGGAAGGCTCCCTAGAAGCAGTTTTTGAAGAAAATGATTTTTGGAGCATGCTTGTAGCGCGCTAAGCACGCTCCTAGCGCGGGGATGAGGTTAGTTACAGATAGTAGCCCGCTTAGCGTGGTCCTGAGCCCGCTAAGCGCACTTTTAGGTCGGTTTAGCAATAAATAAGACCGCGCTTAGCGCGCTCTGCGTTTTTCAGCCCCCTTATAAATAGACTTTTCTGTATTTTTCTTGGGATCCTTGATAATTTTCAAAGCAAAATATATTGTAAACACTGTAGCATCTCATTTTGGAAGATTGGAAGCATCATTCGTCGAGAGAACGTCATTGATGCTTGATATTCTTATTCATCTTCTTGTTTGCTTAGCTTCCATGTCAATGGAGAGCTAATTTATCTTTTATGTCAAGGTTAGAAGGTAGACAAACCTTTCTTTTGTATGTATAGGTATTGATTCTAGCTTATGAATTCTTGGATGATGAATGTATGATGAAAAACTGTTTCTTTGGTTTATTCTTTGTGTTGGTTCATGATTGAGAAATGTGTTCTTACACTTTACCTAGGGTTTTCATCCATCAATGCACATTGGCTAGAGATAGTTATGAGTGTTGATGTTCATAAATATTGAACTTGAATGTTGTCATTTTGATAGTTTGAGTGAGAGATCATCAAAGGATCAAAATGGTAAAACTCACAATATGTGTTAGAGATAAACATATTGGGAGGATATGTGATTACAGTTACCGTCTAAACGAGTTCATTAGCTTTGTCGATTCTATCCGTGCAAAATGGGCTGTCGAACCCTAATCTTGGCATGTTTTTACAAATCGTTAAAACAAATCTTTTTACCGTTCATTACTTAACTTCGAATGCAAGCGTTCCGACTAAAAACAACCAAAACCCTTTGTTACTTTAAGTTTAAAACGTATACAACTGTTGAACGGCGATGATATCTTTAAACAATGTCTGTGGAACGATAACAAAAACCCTAACTCTATTTGTATTTCAATATCTGTGGCATCAATAATTTGAATTCGTATTAAATATAAGTTTATATAAAAAATGAAAACATGTATACTTAAATAAAAATTTAAAACTTCCGAATTTTCGTTAGGCCAAATATAATATCTTCCTTCAATTATATGAACCACCTCATAATTGTCATCCTCCTCTCCATGATCGTCGTTCTCATAATGCACCTCATGATCGTCATCATCCGGCTCCTCGTGTTCATCCCCACGTGCAGGTATATGTCTGGATGATAAGGGTACCTATTTGGGATGTGTGGTACGGGACACCCCAAACTGCTTGAAGGATAAAGGTACATGTGTGGGATGTGTGGTGCGAGATCCCCTAGACTGCGTGAAGGATAAGGGTACCTATGGGAGAGGTGGAAACCTAGATACCCCAGACTACATGAAGGATTAGGGTACCTGTGAGGGAGGTGGAAAGCTAGATCCCCCAGACTGCATGAAGGATGAAGGTACCTATAGGGGAGGTGGACTGCTGGTATGGATAACTAGGTCCCCCACATGGGCTAATAAAAGTTGGAGTCCCGGATGGACTGATAAAAGCTGGAGTCCCATATGGGCTAATAAAAGTTGGATACTCATGAGGGGAGAGTAATGTCATAAGAGGTTGAGAACTAGCCATGGACATAGGATCTACCTGACTCTGCCGGGGAGGACACATAGCCGACTGAGGTGACTAACATACTATTACCCTCAGACGTTGGGTCTTCTTACCACTACTGCTACCCTTACCCTTATCAGATTAGGGTGGCATTTTACCTATTTATAGAGAATACACATTTAATATATATTCATTAACATAAATAATAAATCTAAAAAATACATTCTCATCAATATATATTCATTAACACATTCACTACAAGAAAATTGTTGATTTGCAACACTTGGGTTGCGATAGTTGACACACAACTGTCGCAATTTACAGATTGCAACAGTTCAGACGACAGTTTTGACTAACCGTCGTGAATCTACAACCACCTCACATAACAAACAAACAAAAAATTATGAAATTTTATTTTTGTGGATCTCTTTAAACTTTTTTCCCTCTTTTAAATTTCACTTTACTTTTTATTTTAAAACAAAAAAGAACCAACAACCCTAGAGAACTCTCTTTCTCCCTTTTCACCATGAGAATCCATCTACGAACAATTCCTTCTCCTTTCAGTTCAACTACTAATTTCTTTGTTAAGCTCAACCAAGCTCTTTGTTCGACCCGAACTCACCAAACAAGAAGAAAACATCGATCTCGCCCTCAAACAACTTGAACACAAATCCAGTAACCTCTCTCTTTATAACTTTTTTCGTTAATTTTTTATTCAATTTATCATTGATGTAACATTTTTGTGCGTAATCGCAGTCAATTCTACAGTTATCAATGTGGAGCCAGTTCAACGAGTGGTGAACTTTCTAGTGGAAGTCGGCGCGAAGGAGGAAACTACTTTTGAAGCCTTCGCTTCCTCTTCTTCCGCTTTTGCCGTCATTGACGTGTTTGACGTTCCCAAATGTAAATATGAAACTATCAGAAGGAATTTCTACCGGTAGGTTTTTGGTTTCTTGGATTTTTTCTTTCTTTTTTCTTGTTTGATTTTTTGTTTTTGTTAATGAATATTCTTGCAATTGATATTGATCTGTGAAAGTTATTGAATCCTACTTGATTTAGAAATTTAGGGCGAGTTTAATTAGAAGAAAAAATGTTTTATGAGTTTTCTGGCTATTGAATTTTATTTACGGTAAATTACCCACGGAATGAGCTGAATAAGTCATGACAAAATGTTTACCCTATAAATTAGTAATGCTTTGTTCTTCATTTTTCATATAGTTTTCTATATGGAAATTAGTGATTTGTAATTTCCCCAAGTTTTTTATACCACTAGCTTTGATGGATGTAGGTTTTATTGTAATTTCGATTTTATTCGAAATAAGAAAAGCTTAATAAGCATTGAAACATAACCCCAAAGGAAGTTGTTTTATGTATTATGCTCTACTTTGCTTATTGCTTATGGATCACTAGAAATACTATAGTAGGACATGTTAGTATTGTTTTACATTGTGTACGAAACATGTCTATAGTTAATCTATTTGTTGGAAATTTGTGTTGGCTATTCATACTTGGTTTTGTTTATCATAAATCATCAACATAGGACTTTGTTTATAGTTTGTGATTATTTTATAGGTTCCCTGGAAACCCACCTCTTAAGGGAGATGCAGCAGCCAAATATGCGTTGTACAGAGATAGATTTTTGTTGTTGTCCCAGAGGCTCTCTCGTGACCCAAATTTTTTGAAACCTGCTTTTGAGTCTGAACGTTCCCAATTCAGGAATCGTGAGGTACTACTGAATACTCTAACTGTCTATGAACTTTGAGTGATGTTGCCAAATGTTTAGCAGTTTTGCGTTAAATGCGTAAATTCAATTAGTGTTTTTAGGCGGATTAATATATTTAATGTAATGTAATGCTATGCTATGTTGTTTTTGTCAGATATCTCCTATTCAATCTCTAGTTGGGCAAAAAGGTAGAAAATGGGTAATGGGAGTAATATCCCAGCTGGAGAATGGGCAATTTATTTGGAAGACCGTACAACTTCATTTAAAATCAGTTTATCTGATGCTATATCCTTTTGTGCTTTGACAAATGTTACTTTATGTTGTTGCATGAACTCCATAATATTGTTGAATGTTTTATTACATAGTTTTTGTTGAAGGATAAAACACTAATAAAGAGTGTTAAAATAATGCTTGCTTCAGCTAATTAAATACACTCCTCTAAGTGTCATTATAACTTATAAATACTTTTTAAGAGTTTCTTTTGTTTTTTGCTTGAAATGTTCCAAGTCAGGGATAGGTAAGGTTGCTTGCATCTTGTTAGTTCCTTCCTGCCACGATATGTTAGTATGATAACCCAATTGATTGAAGGATTTTGTACATAGTGCTTAGAATACATTTGACAATGTTAACAATTCAAATGTGTATGCTAAAGACATATATTCTTGTGCATAGTTTTTTCTTTTCATAATTTTACCGATGTGTATGCTATAATTTGTATAGTTGTTTAAGTTTCTTGTAAGCTAAATACATGATCATTAGTTTCTTTAACTAGCCATACAAGATTACTACAGGACTCTTCTTAGAGAACACCATAGTTGTGGCTCAAGGCGAGATGGTATCAACTGAGGGTATTTTTCAGGTTCTTGTAAACACTTCATTCGTGATATTTGCTCCATGTTCTCTTACTTTTGTATAACAAGTATTTCCAAATATTTGATTTGTATGCTTTTTTATTCATAAACCCAGTTTATCGTTGATGAATTTTACTACAGTGCAACGACGAAACCAGAACCGCACTCAATCATTTATCACCTCTCTAGAATCGCATAACTCTCACCTTTCCGGAACCACTCGCTCGACGAAGGCATCGAATGTAACATAACCCATTTACAGACTCTACGAAGGAAAAGGCATTTCTGGAACCTAATCAGGCGGAGGCAAAGTGAATCTACGACAACAGCAGCTTGACGGTTCACCGACAAATGCCTTGTTCATCTCCTTGGAAATAGGCATGGCTTTATCGAAGAGTTATTGGTTTGCAAGTTTGACACGAATCGGTTAGTCTTTTTTCCATTTTTTACATTGCCTCTCTCTCTCTCTCTCTCTCTATATATATATATATATATATATATATATATATAAGATTGATTTTGGAGTTTTCCTAACATTGCTGTTGTATTTTAGTTGTTTTACTCTTTCTTCTTTAGAAACCCTTTTATATGAGTTTTTTCTTGCTTTAGTTTGTTGTGAATCCCGATTTTTTTGTTTCATTGTGATTTTCTTTTTAAGGGAGGTATAGTATATTGATTATACTTATTTTTACTTTGTCAATAGACAAAAATAGATTTCCATCGTTTTCTTAAAGACTGCATGTAACACCCTTTTCTACCCCACAAATACACACGGCAAAATACACAAATTATCAGAGTAAAAATCACCTCAGAAGGGTGCACATTTTCTCAATAAACTCAAAATAAAATATTTGCTCCGTAAACACGGGGTTTCCTCAAAATATTCAAAAGCCATCAAATTAGCAGCGGAACCACCATAACCACAATAATCCAAAATCAAAAGGGTTTCTAATAAAAACCATAATTATTCAAAAATAACAACAAAATAATAACTCAACATGGTTCGACTCAACGACCCAACCTGATGTTACAATATCAGAGCATGACCCTCTACATCGACCAAAAGCAAAATAAACTCTAAAAGTCCTCGAAGGCATCCACATCTAAGCCTGATCATCTGCACGTTACCCACGTGGAGGCAACATTCAAACTAACAGGGTGAGTAATCACAATTCATTATAATCAATATAAAAACAAGATATGCATAAAATGGCGTCATTATCATATACAACATCATCAGGGTCATCACAAAGGAAAATATCCAAAATCACGATATCATAAATCACATCAATGCCAAATAAATGCAATGCACAACAAGACTCATGCATGTGGTACCAATTCATCAAGGTCGATGGACACTAGGCCATCACCCTCCAAAGATCCCCGTCATTAGGATCGATTCTACACAAGAACCAGAACACGTCAAAATTTACCTCACATCCGCACAATGGGATTAAAGACACAATAGACCGAAGTCTCGAATGCTATGAATGCATGATACACAACGTCAATATCATCATCATCAATACAAGTCATTACGTGCATCATCATTCATCAAAATCTCATGTTAATCATATCATCATTCATTCATCAAAACATCAAGAATCATCATCTCATAAACATCAATATACTCATGGTAATTCATCAAAAAATCATATCTCAAAACATCAAGACAACACAAGAATCATAAAACAAATTCGCGAATAGCAGGCGTTCGCTAGAAAGTTCGCTTTGCGAACTTGTTCGCTTTGGTGTTCGCCTAGCGGGCTGCCAGAGAATCCCAAAATCCCATATAAAAACTAGAGGAATCCCCATTCTGTCTCTCCCTAGCTACCTCTATTCTCCTAACGAAGTTATTCGCTGGGAAGTTTGCTTTGCGAACTTTAAATCATAATTAAAATTTCGCCCAGCGAGTTTGGGGCGAGTATTCGCTTTGCGAAGGATTCCTTCGCTTTGTGAGGTCGTGATTTCCTGCAATCGCTGCTACGCACCAGTAGCACATCAGACCCTAAACATCTTACGGGTTCAGCCTTATTTACCCTAAAACATCCCTAAGGCATTGTCGTACCTCGAAAAATACGATCCTCGCGATGGACGCGGAAAAAACTGTTTGAAACAGAGTTGCCACCGAACTTTATTTATCCTAAAAGTGGGAAAGGAAAATATCGAGAAAACCTTTAAGGAGGGATAAGAACATGGTCGTCGCAACCACGTTCTGGGTTCGGGAATCGGTTACGTGAGGGGAAGGTACGCGCACCCCCTCACGTCCGTTGTACTCAACGGGAACCTCTTGATTCGAATCGCGATACTCGTTAGCTAAGTTTGTCTATTTTCTTCTCAAAAATAAATGCGGAAGGTAAAGATAAAAGGAAAAAATACTAAGGGGAAATGGGTGGTTTAAGGATAGGGTGCTCGGCAAGATCATCACGATCTCGGGCCTACGTATGCTCATTCGGACAAGAATGAGAAATTAGAGCAATCGTAGTTCGACTACGGGAAGGGATAGAGGGAAGACAGAAGATGGAGAGAATGTAGACGCAAATGGTGGAAAAAGAAAAAGTGTGCTCGCCAAGATCGTCGCAATCTTGTGCCTACGTATCCTTATTCGGACGAGAATAAAGAATCAGAGCAGTCGTAGTTCGTGGTACGCCCACAAAACAAGGGGGAGTTGGGTTGGTTTAGATGACGATTACTTGAACTTAAGAAAGATTCCTCGGGCCCAAGTAATCGGGAGAGTGAGTCAAATATTTGGCTCTCTCTCTTTTTCATCTAAGGTGGTTGAGTTTGAAAGAGGTTTGATGGTTTGAAAAGTGTTTTGGATGGTTGGACGGATGATTGTCGAGTTGGATGTGTTTTAGAGGCGTCAATTGCTCACACACGAGTAAGAGAACTCGCACCCAAACAATCGAAGGAAGATCAAAGACTTGAACCCCCATTTTTCACCTTGAAAGAGTTTCGATAGTGGTTAGTCGTTTTGAGGTTTATTTGTGAAAATTCGCTTGACGTGGGATCAAGGGTTTATTGTATGCGCTTGGTTATTTCGAAAAGGATTCAATTTATTAAAAGAAGAGGCGTCAGCTGCTCACACACGAGTAAGAGAACTCGCACCCAAACAATCGAAGGGAGATCAAAGACTTGAACCCCCATTTTTCACCTTAAAAGAGTTGCGATAGTTGTTAGTTGTTTTTGAAGTTTGATTATGAAAATTCGCTTGACGTTGGATCAAGGGTTAACTGTATGAAAAGAGTTTGATTTGAAAAAGGATTTTGTTAGAGGTTGATTTGAAAATGGGCTCGACGACGAATCGAGGGTTTGGTTGAAAAGAGGCTTGTTTGAAAATGGCTCGACGACGAATCGAGAATTAGTGTGAAAATGGGTTGCCTATGCTAGTCCCTAGGGGTGCTCCTGGTAAACAAACCACAATCAAAGCAATAATAAATGCGTACAACGGAATGGGAGAGGGGTACATGTAAAATACAAGTGTTGACATGAAATAAAGGGATCTCGTTGTAAGGTAGCCCAAGAGAAAGCCGTGTGTGTGCGAATGTGTCCTAAACTAAACCTTGAGCAAGCGTCGAACAAGTGGATAATCTTAATCAACAGTCCATCAATATGTTGTTTTTAGGGTTTCGATATTTGTTAGATTGTTTTCGATAAAGGTGTGAACAAATGAAGTGGTTAGATAAATAAATATGGGTATGGATAATATAATATGAATAAGAATATGAACAATAATAATAATCAAGATAAAATGGACAAGAGATAATATTGACATAAAATTAAAGTTGGTCTCGTCTTAATCGGAATTTAATCGAGAAATCGATAATCCACGCTTTTTGACTTTCATGGACCAAAAGAAAATAAAAGAATGTAAAATGACAAAAAGGAAATTAAATCGAAAAACAAAGAATAAAGGTCGCACCTTTATCGAGATTTAATCGAGAAATCGATAAATTAATCGATATTTAATTTTCATTGACCAAATATGAATAAAATAATAATGAATAAATAATGAATAAAATAGTGAATAAACATTAGTGAATAAAAATCATAAAATGGAATAAAAATCGAAAATGATGCTAAAAATAATAAAGGTCTCACCTTTATCAAGATTTAAGATTAAAAATGAATAAATCTTGATATTTTGGTTTTCGTTGACCAAAAATACTAAAAAATGAAATAAAAAATCTAAATAAATAAAATGATAAATACAAAATAAATTGAAATAAATGAACTAAAATGATAAATATTACATAAATCGAAATAAAAATGAATAAAAAATGGTAGGCCTCAAATAAATCAAAATTTAATCGATTTGATTAAACTATGAATTGAGTCATATCATTGGCCCTAAAAATCGAAATAAAGATCGTAAGCGAAAAATAAAAATCAAAACAAAATTCGAAAGAAAAGGTTATGAATTCAAGAAATAACATGATAAATTGAAACTAAAAATTCAAAGTGCTCCTAAAATAAAAACTAGAGAAACAAAATTAAGAAATAAATGGAAAATAAAATAAAAATAGTATGAAATAATAAAAGGGGGGTGATGAAGCATGTTTTTTGTCTTTTTGAATTTTTATCTTATCTTTTAAACATCATTCATAATAAAACCAAACAAAAATTATAGGATATTACAATACTTTTTTCGGAAAAATATTAACATGCTAATGGACTTGATAATAACATAGATAAATGATCATGGTACTTTGAAAACAGAGAAATAAAAGAGGTGAATGTTACCTAGTGGAGACGGTCCACTGCCTCTTCAATGGCACGAGTTATGGAAAAATGAAGACGAGTCTTCTCTCCAGAAAATTTGCAAGAATAATTGAGGGAGAAAATTAAGAGAGTATTCAGCCTTTGTGTGGGGTGAATCTGGTGTGTCAAATGGGAGAAAGAGAGATCTTATTTATAGTGTGAATAAAGTGGGAGTGTTGATGTGGTAATCCATGTGACTTTATGAGAATGATTCTTGGCCATTGATGAGTGAAGTGTGAGAATGATTTTTGGTCATTGATAAATTCAAGTTGGCAATCTATGTGAAGTGTTAGAATGATTGAGTGGTCCCCACTTACCATGAAGATAAACAAAATAAAAGTAATAATAATAATAAAGTTTAGTAATAATAAAACTAATAATAATAAAACTAATAATGATAATAAAACTAATAATAATAAAATTAATAATAATAATAAAAAAGAAATAATAATAATAATAAAACTAAAAATAATAAAAAAGATAATTGAAAATAGTTAGTGAAAAAAAAAAGAAATAAAACAAATTAAATTCTAACAAAAAAATGCATGATTATTGATATGTTTACTAAAATGCGAAAACAGAGACCAATGAAAAGGATATGCAAACGATCAGAATATCAGAGACCAATGAAATGGATATTGGAATTGGTTAACAAATGGATATTATGAAAATTAATAAAAATGAATTTTACAATTGGAAATGGATAAAGGATAAAAAAGGTTAAAATATAGATATGACTTAAACTGAAAATGGATAAAAATAAAAGAGGGATGAAGTTGAAGACAACATATTTTTTTTTGGATTTTTCTGAATGATAGTTAGTGGGTGGATGTACAGATGAAAGATACACAGGTAGGACAAATTTGGGGTATGACAGGCATTATGGCAACAAAGGCACAAAACCTACGATTATTAGGTCGATTTATCACACTATCCTAAACCTCAAAATCTCATAAACCTTCACAAATTCAACCCTTCATATTCATCATCAATCCACAAAAACAACACCTAAATCATCAATTTACTCATAAACCCACAAACCCACATAAACCTCAAAAATCAACTTTAAACGCATCGAATTCCTATATTGAAACAATGAAAGGCAATACTCCTCATACCTTAGATTGTCGATTCCAAGCTTTCTTTAGTTCTTGAAAACCTTCTCGAATCCTAGGTTTTTCCCTCTTTCCTCAGAGCTCTGGCCTTTTTCCTTCTTTTCACGGTCTAACAAAAATGAATCATGTTCCTCTCAAATTCTCCTTTTTGTTAAACCTAACCTTGGGCTTCTAAAATGGACTTTCCCAATATTACCCTCACTAACTCTTCCTTAAAAGTCCAATTTACATTTTTAATATTATTTAAATAAATAATACTACAATATATTCCATATTATATACTATTATTTAAATAAATAACCAAAACTCCACAAAATACCGACATCACCACAAACCACCAAAATTCACTAAAAATTCACGAATATTATATTTAAATAAATTAAATAAATATTCTTACAGATTTGGGGTGTTACAACTCTCCCCCACTTAAAGAATTTTCGCCCTCGAAAATTACCTCAAGGAAATAGGGTCAGATACGACTCCCTCATCTGATCTTCACGTTCCCAAGTCCAACTTTCGCCAGCTGGTCCACCCCACAACACCTTCACCAAAGCTATTTCTTTACCCCGCAGTTGCTTCATCTCTCGACCATCAATTCGCACCGGTAAAGCTTCCACTGTGAAGTTATCCTTCACTTGTACATCATCCATCTGAATCACATGAGACGGATTCAGAATGTACTTCCTCAACTGAGACACATGGAACACGTCATGCAAATTTGGAAGTGACGGCGGTAAAGAAATTCGATAGGCTACCTCTCATATCCTCTGCATGATTTGATATGGACCAACAAAACATGGAGTGAGCTTCCTAGACTTCAAAGCTCGACCCACATCAGTCATTGGCGTCACCCTCAAAAACACGTGATCTCCCTCTTGGAATTCAAGTGTCTTCCTCCTCTTATCATGATAGCTCTTCAGGATACTCTGCGACACTCTCATCCTTGCTTAGATCACCTTAATCTTCTCGATCGTCTCTTGCACAATCTCAGGTCCGAGTACAGCGCTCTCGCCCGATTCATACTAACACAAAGGAGTCCTATATCTCCTCCCATACAAAGCTTCATAGGGCGCCATTCCAATACTAGCATGAAAACTATTATTGTACGTGAACTCAATCAGTGGCAAATGGCAATCCCAAGATCCTCCATGATCCAACACACAAGCTCTCAGCAAATCCTCTAAGGATTGGATAGTCTTTTCTGCCTGACCGTCCGTCTGCAGATGATAGGCAGAACTCATCCTCAACTTAGTTCCCAAAGCATCTTGCAAACTCTTCCAGAACCTAGATGTAAATCTCAGATCTCTATCCGACACGATACTCGAAGGTATCCCATGCAACTTCACAATCTCTTCGATGTATATCTCGGCCAACTTCTGCATAGAATGATTAATCTTCATCGGCAAGAAATGAGTTGATTTAGTTAATCTATCCACGATCACCCAAATTGAATCATTCTCTTTTGCCATCCTCGGCAACCCCGACACAAAGTCCATGGAAATGCTATCACATTTCCATTCTGGAATATTCAACGGCTGCATCATACCTAAAGGCTTATAATGCTCAATCTTCGACTTCTGACACGTCAAGCACGCATAAACGAATTCTACAACATCCTTCTTCATACATGGCCACCAAAACAACTTTTTCAAATCCTGGTACATCTTCGTAGCACCGGGATGAATACTCAACCTACTTCGGTGTCCTTCTTCTAAAATACTCTTCTTGATTTCTGGAACATCTGGAACACATACCCTATCCCGAAACCTCATCACACCATTCTCATCAATCCGGAATTCTCCTCCGTTATCTTGGTTAATCAAAGTCAACCGGTCAACCAACTTTAGGTCAGATTGCTGTCCCTCTCTGATTTCTTCCAGAATACCACTAGTCAACTTCAACATTCCTAACTTCACACTGTCAGAGGTCTCTTCACACACCAAACTCAAATCTCAGAATTGCTCAATTAATTCCAATTCTTTCACCATAAGCATCGACATATGCAATGACTTCCTGCTCAATGCATCAACCACTATATTTGCTTTGCCCATATGATAACTCAAATCAAAATCGAAATCCTTCAACAGCTCTAACCACCTCCTCTGCCTCATATTCAATTCTTTCTGATCAAATAAGTACTTCAGAATTTTATGATCACTGAACACTTCAAACTTAGAGTCAAACAGATAATGTCTCCAAATCTTCAACACAAACACCACAACGGCCAACTCTAAGTCACGTGTAGGATAATTCCTCTCATGAACTCGCAATTGTCTCGAAGCATATGCAACAACTTGTCCATTATGCATCAATACTCCACCAAGACCCATCTTCGATACACCACAAAAGATTCACTCGGATTAGGCAAGATCAACACTGGAGTGGTCGTCAACCTCTTCTTCAATTCCACAAAACTCTCTTCGCAAGCTACATCTCACACAAAAGCTTGACCCTTTCGAGTCAACTGAGTCAAAGGTAATGTTAACTTAGAAAAGCCTTCGATAAACTTGCGGTAATAACTCGCCAATCCCATAAAACTTCGTATCTCGGTAGCAGACTTCGGACTCTCCCACTGTAACACAACATCAATTTTAGAGGGATCAACAACAATCCCGCCACTTGAAATCATATGGCCAAGAAAACTCACTTCCTTCAACCAAAACTCACACTTGGACAACTTTGCATACAACTTCTTCTCCTTCAATACTTGCAACACGGTTCTCAAATGCTCAACATGTTCTTCTTCAGATCTAGAATATATCAAGATATCATCGATAAACACCACCACAAACTTGTCCAAATACTCATGAAAGATCCGATTCATGTACTCCATGAACACACCAGGTGCATTGGATACACCAAATGGCATCACAGTGTATTCATAGTGACCATACCTCGTCCTGAAAGCCGTCTTTGGGATATCATCAGGCTTAACACGAATCTGATGATAACCAGACCTCAAATCAATCTTACTGAACACACAAGCACCTACTAGCTGATCCATCAAATCGTCAATTCTCAGAAGCGGATACTTATTCTTGATAGTCACCTTATTCAACTGCTGATAATCAACACACAACCTCATGCTACCTTCCTTCTTCCTTACTAGCAACACAGGGGCACTCCACGGAGAAACACTCGGTCGAACAAACTTCTTCTCAAGTAATTCTTCTAGTTGTTTCTTCAATTCACTTAACTCAGAAGCTGACATCCGATAAGGAGCCATAGACACTGGACTCGTACCTGGTATTAAGTCCACTGCAAACTCTACTTCACGTTCTAGAGGTAAATCATTGATGTCATCCGGAAACACATTTGGGAATTCACATACAACAGGTAAGCCGAAATTCACAGCTTCACGATCAATCTACAACGATGCAAACATTGCAAACACCAGAGCTTCGTCTTCCATAAGTTCGTCTACTTGCCTAGCAGACAAGAACATCAACTCTCCACTATCACCAAACCCAGGAAACTCCACAGTCTTATTATAACAGATGATGTGAACATGGTTGAACTCCAACCAGTTCATTCCAAAGATTACATCGATTTGGTGCAAGGGTAAGCACACCAAATCCATCACAAAACTCTTCCCAAAAATCGTCAAAGGACATCTCAAACACATAAGGGTAGTAGTAACAGAACCATTAGCTGGAGTTTCTATTACCATATTCCCATTCATATAGACAACTTTAAACCCAGTCTATTAGCACATTCAAGCGAGATAAAAGAATGAGTAGCACCAGTATCAATAATAGCAATCAACTCGATATTATTAATAAAACAAGTACCTCGAATCAGGTTGTCCTTCTCTGGCACTTCTGCACCACTCAAAGCAAACACCCGGCCACTGGTATGAGCGGCAGTAGCGGTCTTCTTCGGCTTTTGACATTGCGTACTGATAAGACCTTTCTCACCATAATTGAAACAGGTTGGACCATCATCTTTGCAATCAGTAGCTCTATGACCCTTCTTACCACATTTGTAGCACCTCAACACACTATTGGTGCACACATCAGCCCGGTGGCCTTGCTTGCCACACTTATAGCACTTCCCAGAAGCGGGAGCTTCTCCCCCACTTGTCTTTTTCCCCTCTGAAGCCTTCTGCTTCCCTTTATCAGCTGAAGTTGTATAAGGCTTCCCCCTATACTGCCCTTTCTTCTCACTCAACTGCTTGTAGTGAGCATATCGAGCTCGGCTATCCTCATCGTAGATTCTGCTCTTGTTCACCAACTCAGCATACTTGTGGATCTGTTGATACCCAATACCCTGCTTAATTTCTGGTCTCAGCCCATTCTCGAACTTGAGACACTTGGACATTCCAGCATTAGCACGGTTGTAGTGCGGACAGAACTTCACCAGTGCCTCGAACTTCGCAGCATACTCTGCCACATTCATGTCTCCTTGCTTCAGCTCAAGGAATTCCACTTCTCTCTTGCCACGAGCATCCTTTGGAAAATACTTTCCCAGAAACTCCTGCTTAAACGCATCCCAGGTTATCACAGTGCCAACATCTGCGAGTCTCTGACGGGTGTTATCCCACCAATCCTCGGCCTCTTCTGATAGTATATGCGTTCCAAACTGAACTTGTTGCTCATCGGTACACCCAATCACCCGGAAGATCTTCTCGATCGCCTTCAACCACTTGTGTGCACTTGCTGGATCATGAGTACCCACAAAAGTCGGTGGGTTGTTCCTCTGAAACTTCCCCAAAGGACGAAACTCATCTGGAACTCCACCATTCGGATTGAGCTGAGCCACTACTTAATCAACCGATTCCAACACATTAGCAATAGCACGATCATTTCTTCCAGCCATCCTGCACACCACTAACAAGGTTAGAAGGAATAAAACATCGACAATGTACACACACTCCTGACTGACAGGGGCCTGACATCAAGTAAAAACCTGGCCGGACGGACCAACCTGCTCTGATACCACTAATGTAACACCCTTTTCTACCCCACAAATACACACGGCAAAATACACAAATTATCAGAGTAAAAATCACCTCAGAAGGGTGCACATTTTCTCAATAAACTCAAAATAAAACATTTGCTCTGTAAACACGGGTTTTCCTCAAAATATTCAAAAGCCATTAAATTAGTAGCGGAACCACCATAACCACAATAATCCAAAATCAAAAGGGTTTCTAATAAAAACCATAATTATTCAAAAACAACAACAAAATAATAACTCAACATGGTTCGACTCAACGACCCAACCCGATGTTACAATATCAGAGCAAGACCCTCTACATCGATCAAAAGAAAAATAGACTCCAAAAGTCCTCGAAGGCATCCACAACTAAGCCTGATCATCTGCATGTTACCCACACGGAGGCAACATTCAAACAGGCAGGGTGAGTAATCACAATTCATTATAATCAATATAAAAACAAGATAAGCATAGAATGGCGTCATTATCATATACAACATTATCAGGATCATCACAAAGGAAAATATCCAAAATCACGATATCATAAATCACATCAATGCCAAATAAATGTAATACACAACAAGACTCATGGATTTGGTACCAATTCATCAAGGTCGGTGGACACTAGGCCATCACCCTCCAAAGATCCCCGTCATTAGGATCGATTCTACACAAGAACCGGAGCACGTCAAAATTTACCTCACATCCACACAATGGGATTGAAGCCACAATAGACCGAAGTCTGGAATGCTATGAATGCATGATACATAACGTCAATATCATCATCATCAATAAAAGTCATTACGTGCATCATCATTCATCAAAATCTCATGTTAAGCATATCATCATTCATTTATCAAAACATCATGAATCATCATCTCATAAACATCAATATACTCATGGTAATTCATCAAAAAAACCATAGCTCAAAACATCAAGACAGCACAAGAATCATAAAACAAATTCGCGAACAGCAGGCGTTCGCTAGAAAGTTCGCTTTGCGAACTTGTTCGCTTTGGTGTTCGCCTAGCGAGCTGCCAGAGAACCCCAAAATCCCACACAAAAACCAGAGGAATCCCTATTCTGTCTCTCCCTTGCTACCTCTATTCGCCTAGCGAAGTTATTCGCTGGGAAGTTCGCTTTGCGAACTTTAAATCATAATTAAAATTTCATCCCAGTATCTCAAACAACGTCATCGCGCATTCGCTGCGCTGTTCGCCCAGCGAGTCTGGGGAGAGTATTCGCTTTGCGACGGATTCCTTCGCTTTGCGAGGTCGCGATTTCCTGCAATCGCTGCTACGCACCAGTAGCTCGTCAGACCCCAAAAATCTTACGGGTTCAGCCTCATTTACCCCAAAACATCCCTAAGGCATTATGGTAACAAAGGCACAAAACCTACGACTATTAGGTCGATTTATCACACTATCCTAAACCTCAAAATCTCATAAACCTTCACAAATTCAACCCTTCATATTCATCATTAATCCACAAAAATAACTCCTAAATCATCAATTTACTCATAAACCCACAAACCCACATAAACCTCAAAAATCAGCTTTAAACACATCGAATTCCTATATTGAAACAATGAAAGACAATACTCCCCATACCTTAGATTGTCGATTCCAAGCTTTCTTTCTTTAGTTCTTGAAAACCTTCTCGAATCCTAGGCTTTTCCCTCTTTCCTCAGAGCTCTGGCCTTTTTCCTTTTTTTCACGGTCTAACAAAAATGAATCCTATTCCTCTAAAATTCTCCTTTTTGTTAAACCTAACCCTTGGGCTTCTAAAATGGGCATTCCCAATATTACCCTCATTAACTCCTCCTTAAAAGTCAAATTTACCCTTCTAATATTATTTAAATAAATAATACTACAATATATTCCATATTATATACTATTATTTAAATAAATAACTAAAACTCCACAAAATACCAACATCACCACAAACCACCAAAATTCACTAAAAATTCACGAATATTATATTTAAATAAATTAAATAAATATTCTTGCAAATTTGGGGTGTTACACTGCATCCACTCATCAACATATATGTCTACAAAACAATTGAGCACCCTGACACATTTAGAATTTGGAAAATTGAAATTTATTCTCTTTAGAAATTTGACATTTATATATTAGTTCTATATATCCATAGTTCCATGTATGTAAGAACATATAAATAATTGATCTAAAGCAGTAATATTGTTTAAAGTAAAAAATACTAATCAAGATAAGAGAAAAAGTAAATTAATTTAATGAAACAAGGATATATATGAAATTATCATGAAAATTTTCATGTGTACTTTGAATTTGATATATACAAGAAGTATAGTATTGTAGTTGGAAAAAGCATACCAGAATCACATTTATATTCTCTAGTACTATAGGTTTTTGAGTGAGCTTTTCAATCAGAATGAATAACATAGATTTTTGAACACTTATCACATTTCACCTTTTTTTTCACCATGTTTTCTACTATATTGTTTCTTAATTCTTGTAATATCTCCAAGAGCTCTTGAAGGGTTATGATGAACACATGAAGGCTCTGGACAAACATAAGCTCTTTTTTTAATTACTTCTTTATTGTTCCTTTGCTTCAACTTCCATGGTAGGTTATGTCATTTCCTGTGTAGTTGAAAGATCTTTCACTTTGTTATAAAAGTGTAGCTTGTTGTACTGATGTTGTTTCTCCATTGATAAGGCTATGGGAAAGCTAGAGATTGTTCTTGATGCTTTTGAGAGTGAGGAAGTCATTCCTTCCTTATTTGTTTTCATGGGAGACTTCTGTTCTGAGCCATATACCCAAGCATCAGGCTCTTTCTCAATCCTGAGGTGAGTTCCACTTGCGTTGTTTGTTATATTGATAATTTATAAAATTGAAAATTGAAACACTGAATCACATTAGGTTACTTGTCAATAATTATAATTAGTTCAAACATTTCTTTTTCTATTGCTTAATAAGAATAGTTTATTGTTATGTGAAAATTATTAGGGACTTTGATATGCAGGTTGCAGTTTGGCAGGCTAGGAAAAATTATTGCAGCCCGTTCAAGGTTAAAAGAGAACAACTGATTTCTTTTTACTCCAGGTCCTGGTGATATAGGTATTATATTAAATTGATGATTTCTTATGCTTCTCACTTTCATCTACTAGCATGATATATTATTTTCAGTGTATTTGCAGGTCCTTCAACAGTTCTTCCTAGGAATAGATTACCTAAATGTTTAACTGAGGAGCTCGATAAGTATATTCCTGATGCCATATTTTCAAGTAATCCATGCAGGTTCACATTATATTTAAATAGGATTGCCATCTTCATCGTCTATCCTTTTGTGTTTTCTAGTTTTATGGAAGGATTTTCCAACTTATTAAGTACTTTTATATGATAAGCTTCTAACATATAAAGTGACATGGTGCTTGTATAAATGTAAATATGATATATATGCTTAGTTGAATGAAGAATATATGTGATTTCCTGCCCCATTCTGTTCATATTTCTACAAATGATTTTTTTTTTAATTTTGAAAACAAATTACCTGCGGATTTACTTGTGGAACGGAAAATTCCTACGGATTTACCTGCAGATGTACCTGTAGAACTGAAATTTGCGACGGTTGGAACCGTTGTAATCAACAATAAAAAAATCAAATGGAAAGTTACGACGCAATATGCAGATTACGTCAGTTCCATACCCGTCGTGAGAGATAACGACTGTTGGTATGACGGTTTTGACAACCGATGCGATACGGCCTCGTGACGCACGTTTCTGCAGTAGAGTTGCAATCGTCGTGACTTGCAAATTGCGGTGGTTCAAACCGTCGTAACCTGCTGAAATGAACCGTCGCAATTTGCCAATTTTCTTGTGGTGATTCAATACAAGGTTTCATCAAGTAAAATTACAAAAACAATTTATTCAAAATCTTCATGCTCTTCATCCATATCATTCTCATCATGTGATGTGATATTGTCCTTAGATCCAAACTCTTCATGCTCTTCGTCCACATTATTTTCTACCAACAATATAGACACATCAACTTGATGCCCCTCAACCATTGTATCAGACAAACTTGTAATTTGTTCACCTTCAATCACATCATTAATTTGTTCAACTTCATCAACTTGGTAAGCAACATCTTCCACTAGATCGTCAGTTTCAATATGACCCAATGGTTTTGTTTTGATTACAACACAGCACCACCACAAGAAAATTGGCAAATTGCGATGGTTCATTTTGGCAGGTTACGACGGTTTAAACCATCGTAATTTGAAAGTCACGACGGTTGCAACTCTACCGCAGAAACGTGCGTCGCGAGGCCGTATCGCGTCGATTGTCAAAACTTACCAATCGTCGTTATCTCTCACGACGGGTATGGAACTAACGTAATCTGCATATTGCGACGGTTACTAACCGTCGTACCTTTCCATTTGATTTTTTTATTGTTGATTATGACGGTTTCAACCGTCGCAACTTTCAGTTCCACAAGTACATCTGCAGGTAAATCCGTAGGAAATTTCTGTTCCATAGGTAAATTCGCAGGTAATTCATTTTTAAAATTTTAAAAAATAAATCATTAGTATAAATATGGAGAAAATGGGGCAGAAAATCACATATATTCGTCATTCAACTAAGCATATATATCATATTTACATTTATACAAGCATCATGTCACTTTATATGTTAGAAGCTTGTCATATAAAAGTACTTAATAAGTTGGAAAATCCTTCCATCAAACTAGAAAACACAAAAGGATAGACGATGAAGATGGCAATCCTATTTAAATATAATGTCAACCTGCATGGATTACTTGAAAATATGGCATCAGGAATATACTTTTCGAGCTCCTCAGTTAAACATTTAGGTAATCTACACCTATGAAGAACTATTGAAAGACTTCCAAATACACTGAAAATAATATATCATGCTAGTAGATGAAAGTGAGAAACATAAGAAATCATCAATTTAATATAATACCTATATCACCAGGACTTGGAATAAAAAGAAATCAGTTGTTCTCTTTTAACCTTGAACAGGCTGCAATAATTTTTCCTAGCCTGCCAAACTGCAACCTGCATATCAAAGTCCCTAATAATTTTCACATAACAATAAACTATTCTTATTAAGCAATAGAAAATGAAATGTTTGAACTAATTATAATTATTGACAAGTAACCTAATATGATTCAGTGTTTCAATTTTCAATTTTATAAATTATCAATATAACAAACAGCGCAAGTGGAACTCACCTCAGGATTGAGAAAGAGCCTGATGCTTGGGTATATGGCTCAGAACAGAAGTCTCCCATGAAAACAAATAAAGAAGGAATGACTTTCTCACTCTCAAAAGCATCAAGAACAGTCTCTAGCTTTCCCATAGCCTTATCAACGGAGAAATAACATCAGTACAACAAGATACACTTTTATAACAAAGTGAAAGATCTTTCAACTACATAGGAAATGACATAACCTACCATGGAAATTGAAGCAAAGGAACAATAAAGAAGTAATTAAAAAGAGAGCTTATGTTTGTCCAGAGCCTTCATGTGTTCATCATAACCCTTCAAGAGCTCTTGGAGATATTACAATAATTAAGAAACAATATAGTAGAAAACATGGTGAAAAAAAAGTTGAAATGTGATAAGTGTTCAAAAATCTATGCTATTTGTTCTGATTGAAAAGCTCACTCAAAAACCTATATAATACTAGAGAATATAAATGTGATTCTGGTATGCTTTTTTCCAACTACAATACTATACTTCTTGTATATATCAATTTCAAAGTACACGTGAAAATTTTCATGATAATTTCACATATATCCTTGTTTCATTAAATTAATTTACTTTTTCTCTTTCTTGATTAGTATTTTTTACTTTAAACATGTTACTGTTTTAGATAAATTATTTATATGTTCTTACATACATGGAACTATGGATATATAGAACAAATATATAAATGTCAAATTTCTAAAGAGAATAAATTTAAATTTTCCAAATTCTAAATGTGTCAAGGTGCTCAATTATTTTGTAGACATATATGTTGATGAGTGGATGCAGTCTCTAAGAAAACGATGGAAATCTATTTTTGTCTATTGACAAAGTAAAAATAAGTATAATCAATATACTATACCTCCCTTAAAAAGAAAATCACAATGAAACAAAAAAAACCGGGATTCACAACAAACTAAAACAAGATAAAATTCATATAAAAGGGTTTTTAAAGAAGAAAGAGTAAAACAACTAAAATACAGCAACAATGTTATGAAAACTCCAAAATCAATCTTATATTCAAGTAATATATACAGAGGCAATGTAAAAAATGGAAAAAAAGACTAACTGATTCCTGTCAAACTTGCAAATCAATAACTCGTCGATAAAGCCATGCATATTTCTAAGGAGATGAAAAAGGCACTCATCGGTGAACCGTCAAGCTTTTGTTGTCGTAGATTCAATTTGCTTCCGCGTGATTAGGTTCCAGAAACGCTTTTTCCTTCGTAGAGTCTGTAAATGGGTTATGTTACATTTGATTCCTTCGTCGAGCGAGTGGTTACGGAAAGGTGAGAGTTGTGTTATTCTAGAGAGGTGATAAATGATTGAGTGCGGTTCTGGTTTCGTCGTTGCACTGTAGTAAAATTCATCAACGATAAACCGGGTTTATGAATAAAAAAGCATACAAATCAAATATTTGGATATACTTGTTATACAAAAGTAAGAGAACATGGAGCAAATATCATGAATGAGGTGTTTACAAGAACCTGAAAAATACCCTCAGTTGATACCATCTCACCTTCAGCCACAACTATAGTGTTCTCTAAGTAGAATCCCGTAGTAATCTTGTATGGCTAGTTAAAGAAACTAATGATCATGTATTTAGCTTACAAGAAACTTAAACAGCTATACAATTTATATCATACACATCGGTAAAATTATGAAAAGACAAAACTATGCACAAGAATATATGTCTTTAGCATACACATTTGAACTGTTAACATTGTCAAATGTATTCTAAGCACTATGTACAAAATCCTTCAATCAACTAGGTTATCATACTAACATAACATGGCATGAAGGAACTAACAAGATGCAAGCGACCTTACCCATCCCTGACTTGGAACATTTCAAGCAAAAAATAAAAGAAACTCTTAAAAAGTATTTATAAGTTATAATGACACTTAAAGGAGTGCATTTAATTAGCTGAAGCAAGCATTATTTTAACACTCTTTATTAGTCTTTTATCCTTCAACAAAAACTATGTAATAAAACATTCAACAATATTATGGAGTTCATGCAACAACATAAAGTAACATTTGTCAAAGCATAAAAGGATATAGCATCAGATAAACTGATTTTAAATGAAGTTGTAAGGTCTTTCAAATAAAAATACCCATCCTCCAGCTGAGATATTACTCCCATTACCCATTTTCTACCTTTTCTCCCAACTAGAGATTGAATAGGAGATATCTGACAAAAACAGCATAGCATAGCATTACATTACATATATTAATCCTCCTAAAAACACTAATTGAATTTACGCATTTAATGCAAAACTGCTAAAGATTTGGCAACATCACTCAAAGTTCATAGACAGTTAGAGCATTCAGCAGTACGTCACGATTCCTGAATTGGGAACGTTCAGACTCAAAAGCAGGTTTCAAAAAATTTGGGTCACTAGAGAGCCTCTGGGACAACAACAAAAATCTATCTCTGTACAACACAGATTTGGTTGTTGCATCTCTCTTAAGAGGTGGGCTTCCAGGGCACCTATAAAATAATCACAAACTATAAACATGGTCCTATGTTGATGATTTATGATTAAAAAAATCAAGTATGAATAGCCAACACAAATTTCCAACAAATAGATTAACTATAGACATGTTTCGTACACAATGTAAAATGATACTAACATGTCCTACTATAGTATTTCTAGTGATCCATAAGCAATAAGCAAAGTAGAGCATAATATATAACACAACTTCCTTTGGGGTTATGTTTCAATTCTCATTAAGCTTTTCTTCTTTCGAATAAAATCGAAATTACAATAAAACCTATATCCATCAAAGCTAGTGGTATAAAAAACTTGGGGAAATTACAAATCACTAATTTCCATATAGAAAACTATATGAAAAATGAAGAACAAAGCATTACTAATTTTTAGGGTAAACATTTTGTCATGACTTCTTTAGCTCATTCCGTGGGTAATTTACCCTAATTAAATTCAATAGCCAGAAAACTCATAAATTTTTTTTTTCTTCTAATTATACTCGCCCTAAATTTCTAAATCAAGTAGGATTCAATAACTTTCACAGATCAATATCAATTGCAATAATATTCATTAACAAAAACAAAAAATCAAACAAGAAAAAAGAAAGAAAAAATCCATGAAACCAAAAACCTACCGGTAGAAATTCCTTCTGATAGTGTCATGTTTACATCTGGGAACGTCGAACACGTCAATGACGGCAAAAGCGGAAGAAGAGGAAGCGAAGGCTTCAAAAGTAGTTTCCTCCTTCGCGTCAGCTTCCACTAAAAAGTTCACCACTCGTTGAACTGGCTCCACGTCGATAACTGTAGAATTGACTGCGATTACGTACAAAAATGTTACATCAGTGATAAATTGAATAAAAAATTAACGAAAAAAGTTATGAAGAGAGAGGTTACTGGATTTGTGTTCAAGCTGTTTGAGGACAAGATCGATGTTTTCTTCTTGTTCGGTGAGTTCGGGTTGAACAAAGAGCTTGGTCGAGCTTAACAGAGAAATCAGTAGTTGAACTGAAAGGAGAAGGAATTGTTTGTAAATGGATTTTCATGGTGAAAAGGGTGAAAGAGAGTTCTCTAGGGTTGTTGGTCCTTTTTTTTTAAATAAAAAGTAAAGTGAAATGTAAAAGAGGGAAAAAAAAGTTTAAAGAAATCCACAAAAATAAAATTTCAGAAATTTTTTTGTTTGTTATGTGAGGTGGTTGTAGATTCACGACGGTTAGTCAAAACTGTCGTGTGAAATGTTTCAATCCATAAATTGCGACAGTTGTGTGTCAACTCTCGCAACCTAAGTGTTGTAAATCAACAATTTTCTTGTAGTGCACCTTCGTTTACGTGGCACAATTGCAGGATAAGGAACATAGTAAACTTGCCTAACAATATGTGAAATTATGAAAGGGTCATACTCTTTGTGCCTTCGATCCATTCGAATCTCAACACTACCATATGTCTTATCTATTGTTGTACCTTCGGCAGATGGATCGTACCAGTCACAAAAACAAGACAACTTTATTTTCCTAGTCTAAGTAATTGTATACCAACTCGTAGATATGTTTAAAAAAGCCATATAAGTCATCCTCACCACCATTTGTAACCCCTTTTACAAATACACCACTGTTTATGGTTTTTTCCCTTTATTCCATGTCTCAGTGTGAAATTTATATTGTTCACGAAGTATGTGTGCCATTCATTTGCGCTTTGAATAAGGCCTTCAGACAAGTTTCTCAAATGGAGTATTTCTTGAGTCGGTGCTACAATGCATGGCAATTTCTCCTTGAACCATGCTGGAAAATGAGCATGTATATCACCGGAGGTTGCTTGTACACCGGTGCTATGAAAATAGGAGGTGTTAAATTCCATAAAAAGAAACACACTATAAGTTTCAAGGTAATACATAAGTTTTATATTCACACTGTAAATAAAATTAAACATGTGGGGTATACTTACTCAAGATATGGTTTAACTTCAACCCAGTTAATCAAGACATGGACAAGTGTAGTGTGCATTTCTTTTTTGGGTCAGCCAATGCACACCCTTCTTTCCAGAGGGACGACCTGGAAGCACGAAGACTGATAAGGTAAATTGAATTCTTTCGTTAACATTTACGGGATTCCTTATGATTCTTGGAGTTAACATCATGTGATTGAAATAGTGACTGCAAAAATGAGATGTTTCCCGATGCAAGTAATGTGCCAATATTGATTCTTCAACTTTAGCTTTATTTTTCACCGATTGGTTTGAATCACCCATGAACCTTTCAAACAGATACATCCACCTATATTAAACATGGATGCCAAGATAAGCTTCATATGCAAAATGCATAGGTAGATGTTCCATAGAGTAAAAAAACCAGGCATAAATACTTGTTCAAACTTACAGAGAATGACTGGAATATTTTAGTCCAACTTAATGATGCCATCCACTCTTAAAGCTCACGCACAAATATCTCTAAAAAATTGACTAATTTCAGTTAGTGGATTAAGCACATGATTGGGTAGTGTACCGAACGCAATTAAAAGCAATCGTTCCATAAAAACATGGCAATCATGACTTTTCATACCATGCAACTTCCTAGTGTTAGCGTCGGCACACCTTGATAAACTTGAAGCATAACCACCGGGAATTCTCAATTATTTTAACCATCGACAAACCGCTTTAGCTTCTTGGGAAGTTATACTGTAATTAGCCTTGGGTTTTAATAATTTTCCATTCGGTTGACGCTTCAACTCCAACTCTTTTCGATTACAACAAATTTCCATGTCTAGTCTAGCTTTCTCATTGTCTTTTGTTTTGTCTTTAACATCCATCATTGTGTTAAATACATTATCAAAAAAATTCTTCTCAATATGCATAACATCAAGATTATGGCGCAACAAATTATCTTTCCAATATAGGAGGTTCCAAAATATACTTCTTTTTGTCCAATCGTGTGTGACCTCATATCCTTGAATTCTACATGCTTTACCAGTATCTCTGAATTTCGATAGTTCACAAACTTGGTTCTATACTTCACCTAGTGACAATCGAGGCGGAGGTAAATCTGGTACTCGTTCGTCTTTTTTGAAATCAGTCTTGTTTCTTCTATAGGAATGATTTCTTGGTATGAATCTGTGTTGATAGTCAAACCACAAACTCCCCCCCCCCCCCTTTTTCCAACGTAAACGCCTTGGTGTTTCCCATGAAATGCTGGCATCCCATTTTGCCATGCGTACCCTAATAAGACAACATGTCATATGATGGAAAGCTGTTAATAGTCCACATCAAGGCATCTCGCATAGTATATTTTTGTTTACGTGATTTACCATAAGTCCATTCTCCAACCCACAACCTCTTTAAATCATCAATTAAAGGTTATAAGTACACATCGATTCCAGCTTTTGGACTTGACGGTCCTGGAATGAGGCAGGTCAAAAACATGTATGGTTTTGTCATGCACATCTCAAGAGGGAGGTTGTAAGGGGTTACAATAACTGGCCAATAAGAATATCCACTTCCTGACGCTTAAACATATGGAGTAAAACCATCAGAGCATAATCCAAGCCTCACATTTCTAGGTTTTACAGAAAAATCAGGATGTACATTATCAAAGTGCTTCCATGCATTGCCATCAGATGAATGTCGCATAGTGCCAGAACTTATTTTGTTTGTATGATGCCATGTCATTTGACTTGCACTGTGCATTGAAGCAAACATTCTTTTTAACTTTGGTATTATGGAAAGATAAAACATGGACTTCACTGCTACACGTTTTTGCTTACGATCAATGCCTTTACTACGAAATTTATATATTGGACTCTTACAGAACTTACATTCCTCTAACACTCCATCATTAGTACCAAACTCATTGTCATAAAACAACATGAAACCATTAATGAAACAATCAATCTTTCTTACTTCTAAACCCAACTTCGACACCAACCTCTTTGCATCATAAAAACTTATAGGCAAGTTGCCTTTCGTAGGAGTCGCATCGAGCATCATTTTTGTGATGAATTCCAAACACTAACCAGGAACATTCCAATTTGACTTGGTGACCAATAATCTCACACACGTTGATAATTTTGAGTCTGAAGACCCCTCAAACAACGGAATATTCATTTCTTTCAAAAACTGATAAAATCTTTACGCTTCCTCATTTGGCAACTCTTCCCCATCAAAATCTTCAAGTTCATCATAGTTCACATTCACCCCAAAAGCATCGCCAACCATTTCATCAATCCAATTAAATTGTTCATGATATTCAATATGTGCTCGACTACTTAAGGCATGTGTATTAGCTGTCTCTGGTACGTTAATCGACAGTTCTTCTCCATTATATGTCCAAACCCAATAATTTTTAATGAAACCCCTTCTCTTGAATGATGTTTTACTTCCTTTAGGTCACTAAGTATAGGTCTACATTCATATTTAAAACAAGGACATCTTACCGCTCCTTCGCTTCAACAACATTCTTGAGCAAATGTCCACGTGATAAACTCTTTAACTCCTTTCTCAAATTTTGTTTTAAGTGCACGTCTTCCTGGATACAGTCTATCGTACATCCAACTACGATAGTACCTATAATATTCCATAGTGCACATTTGTACCATCATTATCATTTTAATTAAGAATTTGATTTTAATATATGCGAAATAATATAATTTTTTTCACATTGTTTTAAGCTTAACTATATCTACTTACTATATATACTACATTTTATAACTATATCTACTTACTATAATATATTTCCTTATTAAATAATATTTACTAAAAAATACTTAATATATATATATATATATATATATATATATATATATATATTACTTGATAATATTTTTACTTACTTAATATTATTTACCTTAAAAAATATATTTAAAAAATATTTACTTACTCAAATTTTATTAACTTACTTATCTTAAACATACATATACTTACTTATATAAAATTATTATTTAATAAATATATTTACTTACCTATTATATAATACATACTTAAAACATTTTATTAAAAAAATCTACTTACTTACTATAAATACAACATTTTATAACTATGCTTAATATATATACATACTTAAATAAAAATATTACTTAATATATCTTTACTTATTTATAATATATTTCCTTACTAGATAATATTTACTTAAAAATAAATATATAAATACTTATATATATATATATATATATATATATATATATATATATATATATATAACTTAATAATATTTTTACTTAATTTTATTTACTTTAAATATATATATAATTTTTCAAATTGGATTTATTATTTAAAAAATATATACTTACTCAAATTTTATTTACTTACTTATCTTAAAAAATATATATACTTACTTATATAAAATTATTACTTAATAAATTTATTTACATACCTATTATATAATACTTACTTAAAACATTTTATTAAAAAATCTACTTACAATTACTATATAATACTTATTTAAAAAATATATACTTATTTAATAAATCTATAACTTAATAATATTTTTACTAACTTAATAATAGTTATTTTAAAAAATATATAGTTACTCAAATTTTATTTTCTTAATATATATATATATATATATATATATATATATATATATATATATATATATATATATATAGAGAGAGAGAGAGAGAGAGAGAGAGAGAGAGAATTTACTTATATAAAATTAATACTTAATACATAAAAAATTTATTTATAACTTAATTTATTATGTTTAATATATTTTATATTTTATAAAATATTAAATAAATCTAATAATATATTTAATACATAAACAAATATATGAATTTAAACAAATCTATAAATATATTAATATATAAATTTAAACAAATCTAAATTGAATTGTCAAAACTCAAACAAGTGTGTGTGTGTGTGTGTGCGCGCGCGCGTGGGTGCGTGTGTGTGTGTGTGTGTGTGTGTACGCGCGCGTGTGCGTGTATGTGTGCGTGTGTGTGATTTTTTGCAATATATATATATAATTGTCAAAATACCTCAATGAAGCAACAAAATATATTTGGTGGAGCAACTTCTTCTCTTAATAACTTAAATTAAAAATGAAAAATAAAAAAATATTAATAACAAAATATAATTCAATTTACTGAAAATTAAATAAAGAAAATATAATATGAATATTTGTTTACCTTGTTAAATTGGAAGAGATAAAAGATGAAAATTTGAAGTTGAAAGAGAGTAAGGATGAAGATGAGAAAATTTGAGAATAAGTTGAAGAGGAATATATCTGAGAATGAGAGTGAGGGAGAAAATGGGAGAAGAAATGAGACTGGGTATAGGTTATGTGTGAGAGAAAACAAAATTGCAAAATATATATTGATGCTTGCATCGTGTAAATCACGTCGCAACTCAGCGACATGTATTTCACGTGGCAAACAAAAAATATATGTTATCTTGCAACATGAGTTCCACGTCGGTAAAGTTAAATGACACAACAATCATATTATTCTGACCAAACCTTCACTTCATGCAGAGAAGATTCTCACGCTATGTTTGAATTTTTTGAAAAGTGGGTTGCGACGTGATTTTCACGTCACAACATATTTTTTCTAAAATTCAAATCTCCCCCATTTGCAATCTCTGACGAAATGTGTGCATTATTTTGAAATATATGTTGCGACGTGTTTAACACGACGCAACTTTTTTTTTTTTAAATATTAAAACATATAACCATCTGAAATGTTATTTAATGATTAAAAATGTCTATGACGTGTAAATCACGTCGCAACCGCGTTATTTTGCCACATGAATTTCACTTCGCAACATCGTGAGGCTGGAGAAGGTTTTTTTGAAGTGGTATTTGTTATTCTAAAATATAATAAGAATGGAAAAACAGAAAGACAAAATTATTTAACCAAGAAAGTTTATTATTTTTAAATGAAAACATATTTTTATTTATATTTGGATCATAAATATAGTTTTTTTTTCATATATACCTATATTTGGATCAACCGTATATTTTCGCATATGTAAATATTAATTTTGTTTTGACATTTTTATAAAAATATTTATGCAATCATTTAGTTTTATAAATATCAACTAATAACATAGTATTTTTAAATATTGTTTTAATTGTATAAATAAATATTAGTAACATAAATAAATACATTTTGCCCATGTTTGAATTCATACATTATTTTAAATATATTTACCTTTATTTTCTTTAATTGTACAAAAATTGTAATAACATGTGCGTTCATGCACACCAGTGCGTTCGCACATACCCGTGCGTTCGCACGAGTACTTGTGAGTTATGTGCATTTGTTTTCAAAATGTAATAAGAATGAATAGAAAGAAAAACAAAGTTTCCCACCTATTGACTATGATACCAATGATTTTAGAACCAACAAGGTGCCAATTACTAGTAACTCCAAAGCTATAAGTAGTTTATTATTGCCTTAGTTTTGTTGTTGTGTTGCTTTGTCCCTTTGTTTAGCTGGATATTGTTTTGAGATCGCTTGCGTGCAGTCGATTTTTTTGGTTATTAAAGTATTTTAATTACAAAAAAAAAAAAGTTGCTCATATATTAGTCAAATTATTACATCAATAATATAGCTCACATTTTATTTATTTTCTTAATAAATATTGTATCGTAAATTAAAAATTATTTCAAAATAAAAATATTAGTAATAGAAATAATTTAAAAAAACAACGCATTTTCCCGTGTTTGGATTCATACATTTTTTTTTTTGGAATAAGAGGATATATATTAAACCAAAAAACAGTTTGATACAAGCCGATCTACACGATCCAGGCAACAAAGCGACTAAACAAATTCAAAAGAACAAAGGACAGTAAGCAAAACTATAAGGCCCCTTGATAGTAAGCTAATAACTTCATGTTTGCTTCAACCTTAGGCATCACCAACTCTCTAATTGTGTGACCACTCAAGTCTTCAGCTTTACCGTTTTGGAATATGATGCGGTTCCTGCACATCTAAATATGATAAATTGTTTCCGCGACGACACACTTAGTTAAAATGACTTTCGGTCCTTTTCCTTTAGTTGCGCAAGTGACCCAGCTGAGATTAATCACTCCTCTCGTAGGTACAGGAAGGTTGAACAGTCGAAGCACTTGGTGCCATAAGTGTTGAACATGTACACAGTCGAATAGTACATGAGTATTAGTTTCAGGTAGAGAGCAAAACACACAGCAGCCATCCGTAACGACCCCCATTCTCACAATTCTATCCTTATTCAATAGTCTACCAAGGCAAGTCATCCAAGTTGTAAATGCAGCTCTAGGTCTTGCTATGTTCTTAATTAGCACGCCCCTCCATTCTACTCTGGTTTTTTCCCCTCTCAGAGATTCATACACACCCCTAGTATCATATTTGTCAGCATCAAGTATACTTTGCCAAATGTCTGAGGTTATTATGGCATCTTTGTGTTTGAAGACACTTTTTATAATCCAAGAACAGTTGGTACCTGGCACATACTGAGAAGGAGGGTATTCTTGATGAAGTACGTATGCAGCCACTTGATCCAAAGAATGTCTTTCTTTGTCCATAGTTTCCACAACAATTTACCAATGGTTTCCATATTCCACTCTTTCAACGAGATGACGTTTCTACCACCTGTTGAAACTGAGTCACAAATTTTTTCCTAGGAAACCGGTGCTTTCTTTTTGTTTTCCTCCCTCCCAGTCCAGAGAAAAACTCTGCATATGCTCTCAATGTGGTTGATAACCTTTTTAGGCATAGGAAAAACTTGCATCCAATAATTTACTATCGAGAATAGGACACTCTTCACCAGCTGCTGCCTACCTGCAAAAGATAACAGTTTTGTGCTCCAATGACGGACTCTTTTGAGCATGCGATCAATCAACGGTTGGCAATCTTGCACAGTTAACTTGCGGTTATGTAGTGGGACTCCCAAATATTTGAATGGCATCTCCCCCCTGGCAAGGCCTGTGACTTTATACAGCTGAAGTTTCGTATCTTCACTCACACCCCCGACATAAAGCTTGCTTTTGGCATGGCTTATGGAAAGACCTGTGGAGGCTGAGAAATCCTGAAGTTTTTGCATAATCAAGTTTAAAGAACCTGCATCTCCTCGAGCGAAAAGAATAATATCGTCAGCGAAAAACAGGTTAATTATTTAAAGTCTCTCACACTTTGGATGAAAATTGAAGTCCGGGGTTTTGGTCAAGGTGTGGAGCATCCTATGCAAATACTCCATGGCTATGACAAATAGTAGAGGAGAGATGGGGTCCCCCTGTCTCAGCCCTCTTCTTTCTTTGAGGAGTTTGGTTGGACTGCCATTTATCAAAAACCTGTAGGAAACATTAGTAACACAATTCATAATCCATTGAACAAACACATATGGGATACCTAGCTCCTGCATAATTTGAGATAGGGCTTGCCATTCAAGGGTATCATACGCCTTTTGGATATCAAGCTGAAGCATGCATCTGGGGGAGATATGTTTTCTATTGTAACCTCTCACTAATTCATGCGCCATAATGACATTGTCTTGTATCAGCCTCCCAGGGATGAAAGCAGATTGAGAGTCTGAGATAATATTACCAATCACTGCCCCTAGTCTCTTGGTGAGGATTTTAGAGATGATTTTGTATATGGTGTTGCAGCAGACAATGAGCCTCATATCCTTGATTGTTTTTGCATAAGGGTTTTTAGGAATCAGAGTGATGAGGGAGCAGTTGAAGGATGTGTGTATTTGACCCTGTTCAAAGAAGTTTTTAACAGCTGCTCTGACATCAGACTTGACAATATCCCAAGTCTTCTTGAAGAAAAAGGAGTTGTAACCATCTATCCCTGGGTCTTTGGTATCCCCTATGCTCTTGAGGGCTTCCCAAATCTCCCTATCCTCTATTGGCTTGATGAGAGATTGGGCATCCATATTAGAAAGTGTCTTACCCTCTCTAATGATAGGTACCTCAATGCACTTGAGTCTTGGATTTTTGCTGCCAACCAGATTATTGTAAAACTCAAGGATTTAATTCTCTATTTCATCATGCTTGGTGAGAATCTTCCCATTCAAAGCTTGGAGTGAAAAGAGGCCTTTGTTCTTATTTTTCTCCCTAACATAGGCTTGAAAGAAAGCATTGTTATTGTCTCCCAAGGTAAGCTAATTAATCTTAGACTTCTGTTTCAAAATTTCCTCTTCAATTTGATTGAGGTGCATCACTTTGTTAGTGTAATCCTTGACCTGTTGTATCAGATGTTCATTGAAGGGGTCTTCATGGAGATTTCCTTGCATTTTGTGGAGTTCTTCTCTAGTTTCATTCAGCTGCTGTTTGTTCATTGTGATTGTTCTGGTCATGGCTTTAAGAGTAGGCTGAAGTCTTCTTAACTTTGTCCACAATCTTTGCATTGGTCCACCTCTTGTGTTTTCCATCCAACTGGCTTTAACAGTTTGTTGGAAACCATCAACCTTGGCTACATAGTTCAAGAACCTGAATATCTTGGCTGGAGGTTTAGTTAACTGCTGGCTCTGAGTACACACTTTTATGGGAGTATGATCAGATATGTTAGCGGGAAGGTTCTCAATGGTTGCGTTATGAAATTTCTGAAACCAGGGTGTATTGCCCAGCACTTTATCCAATCTAGAATATATGACACCTGATATGTGGTTATTTGTCCAGGTATAGTAGGGACCCTTGGACGGAGCTTCAAACAGTCCCGTGTTTTGCATCATGCTCTTCAAATCTCTGTATTCAACATCAGTCACTCTTTTCCCTCCAACTCTGTCTAGGCTTGTTGTGACATTATTGAAGTCCCCTATAACTATCCATGGGCCTGTAGCAGGATTACAATTCAATTCCAGTTCTTTCCACAGCTTTTTCCTATGTTTAAGTTGGTTGTAAGCATAGATGACAGTTAAAGCTTGGATATAGGTTTTGTCAAGGCTATAGACCTCTACATGAATGAATTGAGCATTGTTGTTGATGACCTTCAGTTGAACTTCATTAGGCTTCCAAAGTATCCAAATTCTGCCATTATTATGGTGTTCATAGTTATCCTCAAAATTCCAAGTTGTACTAAAAATCTTCCTAACTTTAGCAGCATTATGCCTTTTAACTCTAGTTTCAAGCAAGGCACATATGGGCACATTGAAGGTGGAGATATAGGAGTTTATCTCCCTGTGCCTTGCCTCTTTATTCATGCCCCTAACATTCCATCTTGCTAACATGGATCCTTTTGTTTCTCTCCCCTATAACAATCTCCAATTCTTAGGGGAGTGAATGAGTTGTTAAACTTAATGAAAGAACTTTTGAGTGGAGTTTTCATACCTTGTTAACCTCTGTCTAGTTTTGTTGATGATCCAACCCTTGTCCATTCTTCCTCGATTTGACTGGCTGGGTGACTAGGCTGTTCTTCCCTCTGTACATTTGTTTCAGGTGGAGGGGTCTGATCCTTTGTGGCTTGAGTGTTGTCTACTCTAGTGTTGGTTACCGGTTTCCATATCCTCATAGGTTTGTCTGGTTTCTTCTTTATTTCACAGTCATGACCTATTTTCAAACACTTCTGACAGTACATAGGTTTCCACTCGTATTCAACTTTTTGCTCCAATAATTTGCCTTTTTGGTCTCTGATATTGATGATGTCTTTTGGTTTTTGTGAAATATCTACTTCAATCAGTATTCAAGCATAAGAGATGCGAAGTTTTTTAGCTGTGCATTCATCAATTGTAATGGGCTTGCCTATTGCACTAGCTATCTTTGATAAGCTTTTTTCACCCCATAAATGTAGTGGTAGATTGGGAAAGGTTACCCAAACGGGGGGAATCCTTAGCAGGTCATCCTTCATTTCGAACTCAGGGCTCCATACTCTGATAAATACCGGTTTCCCACGAATGAAGTATGGACCCTTGGACAAAACCTCCTCTCTATCTAGTTGCGACTTGAATCGGACAATGAAATATCCCTCTTCATTGTAATACAGCTCAGGTAATGATACGAAATTCCAAGAGTGTTCCATAAACTTTCTGATGGCATTCATGGATGGGGCCTTCCCTAGAGCAAAGAGGAATAACGCATTACTCCAAAAATCCAGTTCGTCTTCAACATCTTCCTCTTCTATTTGAATCTCTAGATCCCCATTGATGACGCTAGGAGCTATGTATTCCACAACCATACCTCTATTCAGCATTCGGTCCCCTTTGATCACTTCTACCCATGGTTTCAGATTTGTTTCATTTGTGTTCTTAGGGATATCTGATTCATCTTCGTAGTTTCGTGCTGATTCATTGTTATCTATCGGTTGTTCGTCAGGTTGTTTTTCCATTGTTGGGGTTGGATCTTCCGTTGCTATGCTTGGTGGTTGTTCTGGCTGTTGTTCTTCATCTTCGGTTGATTCCATGACAGCTTGGGATATGATGGTTCTTTCCACTCCTTTCCGGGACGCCGCCACCTGAGTTTTTGGCCAACCGACGCCTCGTTTGCCCATGGTTGTGCAAACCCTAGCAGAGCAAAAAACCTTTAATTATTATAATTTTATTGATTACTATTTGATTCATACATTATTTTAAATATATTTACTTTTATTTTCTTTAATTGTAAAAAAATGTAATAATTCATACGTTTGCACGAATTATGGTCTAGATACTCGCACATTCGCACGGGTACTGGTGTGTTACGTGCATTTCTTTCTAAAATGTAGTAAGAATGAAAAAACAGAAAGACAAAATTATTTAACAAAGAAAGTTTATTATTTTTTAAGAGAACAACATATTTTTATTTATATTTGGATCATAAATATAGTTTTTCGATAGTTGCAAATATTTAGATCAACCATATATTTTCCCGTATGTAAATATTAATTTTGTAATGACATTATTTATAAAAATATTTGATGAATAAAAAATTTGTTCCCATTTATAAAAGTATTTGGATCACAATTACACTTTTTCTCATATATAAAAATAAAGTTCAATATAAAGTATTTAAATTTTTCACATGCATAAAAATATTTGTCTCATATACTTTATTATATTCTCAATGACTTCATTTTTCTCATTTAAGCAATTCACACATTCTCGTAGATATATATTTTCTCTTACATTCTCGTAATTTTTATAACTATTTAATGTTGTATTAAATAAATTATTATTTTAGAATTTTACGGATAAAATAATTATTTTGAAATAGAAAATTCAATATGACAATAAACTTCATGGTTAACATGAAAGAGTATGATTTAGTGGTAAACATCTCTATAGCAGTTGAAAACAAATATATATTTTTTTGTAAGCAAGGAATATATTGATAGGAGTACAAAGGGTACTCAGACCTGATTACAAAAAGGGGCGAGACTGAGCTCGACAAAACAGAGAAATTACCTACCAATTGAAATCTACGACAAATAGAACAAAGGATCTTTGTTGAATTCGTAAAAATTACAATTGAGATTAGTAATGTCTCCTATAAAAGACCACCTCCACACCGAAAACTTTACCGTCCACACAGTATCAATCACATTCCAACTGATATTCCTAAAAGCAATGTCGTTTCTGACTAACCAAAGATTCCAACAAACCGCCAACCAAATACAACCTTCTCTACCGAGTTTAACTTTCTTAGATTTATAGAAAGAAAACTAATCCACAAAACTTCCCATGAAACCATTCACTACAGGGGCGGTAAAACCGATCCACTCGGCTGTTTCTTTCCAAACCAATTTGGCCACCGAACACCTAAGAAAAGAGTGCGACACAGATTCTGGATGGCTATTGCAAAATAAACAATTAGAATTGCTCGCCGAAGGGATAATACCTCTATAAGATAATAAATCTTTTGTCGGAAGTTTGTTCAAAAAACATCTCCACCCGAACACCTTGATTTTCAAAGGAGCCTCAACTTTCCAAATTAAATTGAAAGCTACATCATTCTGATTTGGAGGACCGAAAGGGGTGTGAAAACTGTTGGCCAACTTGTAAAACGAACTTACCGAATAGACATCGGCATCCCCATAAGTCCAACACACCAATCATTCTCAATAAAATTCAAACTAACCGTAATAAGGTGAGCGCGTAACGCAACCAACTCCTCCCCTGCGTTCATAGCTTCCGGGCTGCCAATCGAACTAATTGGTCCAGCCCCAGAATTATGCAAAACAGACGCTGCAGTCCGGCCTGAAATACCGCTAACAGCATCAAAGCCCTCATCTGAACTACTTTGGGCGAGAGCTCTAGAAAACCTGTTGAAATCCAAACCAGAAGACGCTGCTGCCCAGCCTTAAATACCGCTAACAACATCTAATACTTCATCGAAATTACTTTGGGTGAGAGCTCTAGAAAACCTGTTGAAATCCAAACCAGAAGAACCAAAGGAATTCATAGCAGTAAGGAAATTCCTAGATACTAAACTATCCTCTGCAATAAGAACAGAAGGATGTTGCAAATCTGCCGCTGCAGAGTATTGACTGGCAGCAAAAAAATCAACCGAGTGTGCTGCCAGTGGAATTCCAAAGTCTCCTCAGGACCACACGCCATTGGTCCAGCCTCCCATTCCCGCCACGGAAACGTCCTGTAAACGAGACAAAGAAAAATCCTTCGGAAACCTGTGTTTTAAACTGCCAGCCCCGGTCCAATTGACGTGCCAAAATGAAACCGCATAGCCATTACCAACCTGAAACAAACAGTTATTCAAGAAAAAATCATCCGGATGTTTTTCTGGGAGAGAAAGAATATCCATCCACCACGATGAGCAAGAACTCCAACTGTTACGAGAATATCCCTCACCCAACAAAAACAGTCTTATGTCGCCATAACGCGCTTTCAATATTCTAAACCAAATATCCTCCGATCCTACTAGAATCCTCCATCGCCACTTACTAAGGAGAGCTAAATTAAAGTCTTTGATTCTCTTCAAATTCAATACACCCTTCTCTACCGGTAAACAAAGAGAATCCCAATTAATCCAGTGAATCCTCCTTTTAGAATCTGAGCTACCCCAGAGAAAACCATTCTGAAGCTTAATGATGTTGTTGCAAATTTTCACCGGAGCCAAATAAAAAGAAAGCTGAAAAATCGGAAGGCTTCTAAGGACGGATTTAAGTAGTGTAATTCTTCCCCCAATGCTCAAAAAGCGACTATGCCAACTAGAGAGCCTTTTCTCCAATTTCGAAATCAAAGAAGACCAAGTTGACACCCTCCTAGGATTAGATCCTATAGGAATGCCAAGGAAGGTAAATTCTTTCCTTTCCGTTCTACACGATAAGAAAAAAAGTCGCGGTATCTAAAAAATTAGACGGAGCTTTGATACCTATAAGCTTACTTTTGTGAAAATTGATACCGAGACCCGAAACTAATTCAAAACCTCTTAGAACCGTTTTGATAGCCCACAAATGCCTCCAACTCCCATCTCCAACCAAAAGAGTATCATCCGCAAATTGAAGGATGTCAATGTAACAACCTCCGTTAACGTTGAGACCAGCGAAATCTCCTATCGAAACCGACCTCTTAACCAACCCCGTTAGACATTCCGCTACCATAACAAAAAGAAAAGGAGAAAGAGGATCTCCTTGTCTCAATCCTCTCTCCACCAAGAACTCCTTAGTCGGGCTACCATTAACCAAAACGGACATCTTGCTCGAGAAAATAGTGGCCTCCATCCATCTCAACCAAAGATCACCAAATCTCATTCTCCTCATCATGTATCTAAGAAAACCCCAACTAACCTTATCATAAGCTTTCTCAAAATCCACCTTAAAAAGCGTTACTTCCTTCTTTTCCTTAACCGCATAGTCAACCACCTCATTCGTAACCAAAACACCATCGAGCATTTGTCTACCGGGCACAAAAGCACTTTGGCAATTTGAAATTAAAGAGTTCAAAACCATCTTAAGCCTTGCCGCCAAAAGCTTAGATAAAACTTTGTACAAACAACCTACAAGACAAATAGGTCTATAGTCGTCCAATCCCAATTGGTTTGAATATATTAAAAAAGTTATTAAAAAATTAAAATTAAAATTTTTTATATTAAAAATATATTTAAAAAGTTATATACTTAAAAATACTTATAGAAATTTATAATATTCCCGTTTTACTTGCAATTAATATATTATATTAAAAAATTTAATTTATTATTTAATAATAATTTATCATTAAATATGTTTTAATACATAATTATGTTTTCAATCTCTTATTAATACTAGAGACAATTTTATTAAGACTTTATTTATTCAAATCAATTGTTTTGGAAATTTATTCATAACGTATATATGTGTTTAAATTTGTATAACATTTATTATTAAATAATATGTTTAAAACTTTTAATTGGCCAAAATAAATAGTGTCAAATTTCTTCGATTATAGTGAAGCCTGTTGGCAAAATAAAGTATATTTTAATAAAAAAAAGGTGTAGTGTAGGTGCTAGAAAATAGACATAAATGATATTTTTATTAACTAAAAAGTAGGTTTTTTTTTTTTTATGCTGATAGTAACCACTATATGTCCAAGTAACCATTATAGCAACTTAGCAAGCCGACGTCGGTAGGTGGTGGCCCAAACATATACCTACTGGCATAGGGAGTTCAAACAATTAATCTCTTTTTTTTTTTCTCACTTTACAAAAACAATTATTGTGCCCACTTCAGTCGCTTTAAGCAATTTAATCGCAACAACTTTGTTATTTAAATAAAATGCTTGTTGAGAGGACAGTATTAGGATATGATTAAATTTCAATTGTAAATTGTAAACGTAAGTGTGCCTAAAAGGGATTATATAGATACTGTGTCACAGTAAAGCAAACATACACCTAATAAGTTGTTGCCATTTTTCAGAGAACCGAAAAGTTCTAGCATTGAAATTAATAAACTTTCTCCCCTTTGAAATTAATTAACCATTGCTAACAATGGCATTGCGGTAGAAACTAACTTTTTAAGAGATTATGTTCATGTCAAACATTTAATACAGTCATTATGAGTGATTAGCAAGTACACTATCAAATTCCATTGAACTGGAATTTCATATGAAATTGAAGAACCTTTAGAATGCATATATTGCATGGTATGCATTATCGGTAGAAGCTGTTTGAATTTTAAGCTATTGTTTTCTTTAAAAACGATTTTTGACTAAGGTGGTTGTGAGAATATTAAAATAATGCTTGATTTTGCAGACTACTTACTTGATTTGATGACCTCTCTCTCTCTAGAAAACAAATAATCTTCCTAAGTAAACATGTGTACTCTAGGATGCAATGCTTAGTTAAGATCAAGATGATGTTAATCTTAATTCCTAAAGAAGTTACTTACATCAGCATATGCTAAGTGATAGAATGAAACAGTTGGCCGAGCTGATATCACTTCCTCATAGAAAAATGTTACTTCTTTATACCCGGCAGGAAGACACATTCAAAAAACAAAGAAAGATTCATAATTAGTAACATAAATAAATCACCGCTGAAAGTGAAATGGAAAAACAATCTTACATTTGCAAGGATAAATATATTTCAGCCAATTCCCTCCATGCACCATGATCTGCCATGAATTTGTGAAAGTGAGAAAAATGGTCTAGATATTTGTTTTTCAATCAAATGTATGTTATAAGTAATATTTTCCTTTAATTTTCAATTTCAGAAGGTAAAAAATAACTGTTGTCTTACATTTTTAAATATTTATCAAGCCATTCAATAGCCCCAGAAATGTTGCCTTGTGCCTTTGCTACACCTTCCTTTTATGGATGGTATGTACAATAACAACTCAGACAAAAAGAAAAGTTGAATTTTCAAAACTCAATAAATCCTTGGCACAGCTATCGTATGACGGGAGATAACAGGTTCAAGTCATAAAATCCGCCTGTTGCAACAGCCACTTAAACATGAACCTGGTTGTATAAAAAATATTAGTTCCAACACTCAAACAATTTATCATCCTCATCGTGCAACATTCATTCAAATAAAAGATATGCATTTCATCAAACAGTTAGTAGGAATTCTAAATCAGACAAACACACACAATCTAACACACAAAAATGTGTAGTATATGAAAGTTATAGACTCACATAAACTGTGAAAACGACAGTAACAACCTTTAATAGACCTTTCCAGTATTTTTCAGCTTCAAATCTCATACATACTTGCTGCAAAATAAGAGCAAAAACTTAGATTCACATAATCAAACTATAGATCTAACTTCTAAGATAATCAAAAACCAGAAAACACAAAAAATAAAAACCTAAAACGATGTCGTTACGGTGTAACAAACCCATGCAGCTTCTCAACAACTCGTTGATGAAATAATTTAGATCAACCAGATCTAATTTAACGAAATGTGCAACAATAACAAAAAATATCAACAACAAAATAATCACCAGTGTTTCGTAGATCTAAGTAGAGAAGGATAACAATAACATTTTTGTTGAAGAAAAGGAAGAGATGAGAAAGAAGAATAAGAATAGAGGGGAACCGAAAGAGATAAGAAGGGAAGAGGAAGAGAGAGGTAGAGATAAGGATAACAGTAACACATTTTGTAGTGGAATTCGGAAAGAAGATGAAAACTTGAGAGAAGCTAAAGGAGTTGTGCAAGCTACATGGAGTGAAAGGAAATGAGTAGGTAGTGTGACATGATGTTCGCTTTTTGAATTTTGCAGAAACATTGAAGTGATGTAGGAAAGAGAAAAAAACATGACACATAATCTCCACAATTTATTTTAAAATCTAATGATTTAGATTCATTCTCATGTTCTCACATAGAAATGACATTCTCATAGGATACGTACTCAGTGTGTGTGTGTATATATATATATATATATATATGGTGGAGATTATGTGTCATGTTTTTTCTCTTTCCTACATCAGTTCAACGTTTATGCAAAATTCAAAAAGCGAACATCATGTCACACTACCTACTCATTTCCTTTCACTCCATGTAGCTTGCACAACTCCTTTAGCTTCTCTCAAGTTTTCATCTTCTTTTCGAAATCCATTATAAAATATGTTACTGTTATCCTTATCTCTACCTCTCTCTTTCTCACATAAAAATGACATTTGCATAGGATACGTACTATATATATATATATATATATATATATATATATATATATATATATATATATGCCGGTGATACACCTGTGCAGTCAGTTCCACTGCACAGGGTCTCTAAAATTACAAGGGCCTCTAAATTTAAAGTTTGTGCACATAGAAAATCCAACTAAAATTAATTTTGATTTTATATATAACTTGTAATTAGACGGCAGTAATAAAATTACATAACAAATTCAACCAAACCTATCTAACTCAAATAAAAATCTTCACAAAACAACCAATAAACAAAAGCATATAAACATTCTATTTTCTCTTTTTTCTATCAAATTTTCATTAAAGATTCTTAAATAGTGAGGCTCGTATACTTAATTCTCATTATTAATAATATACGTATGTATAGGGGTTTTAAATCGTAATAATTTAAAGAATAATATTTTTTATTTATTTTTTATGGATATCAATAAAGTATCTTAATTATTTATTTTCTCGTTAATTAATTAATATATCATATATCTTATTCAAACTTAATTTATAAATATGTTTTAAAATTGAATATTTAAAATGGATTGTACAATTTTGCTACGATATACATGTGTTCTTATGTAATATTAATCTTTTAAAATTTTTAATATTATATTTTTATTAATTTGTGGGGACATCTTAATTTAAAAATTCAAGTGTATATTATATATTATAATGAAAATTTTTCAAGGTTTCTATTTTATACATTTATATTTTAATTGTTATGTTCTTCTTTTTTATTGTTAAATTTAATGTAATTTATTTACTAATTATTAAATTTTTATAAGATTAGAAAAATTAATTTTAAATAAGAGAAAAAAATTTGATAAGTTAACTTAATCGTAAACAAAAATTCTCATAAAATCCACAATTTTTTGTTGAAATTATGAATGTTGTAATTTTTTTATTAGGGATATTTTTTAATATTAGAACAGGACTTCTAAATTACTTGAAACTGCCCTGGACAGACACACAAAAGACGTATCCTATGAGAATGTCATTTTTATGTGAGAATGAATATGAATCATTAGATTTTAAAATAAATGGTGGAGATTATGTGTGAGTTTTTTTTCTCTCTCCTCCATTATTAATTTTAATAATGGAGGAGAGAAAAAAAAACTCATACATAATCTCCATCATTTATTTTAGAATTTAATGGTTCAGATTCATCCTCATGTTTTCACATAAAAATGACATTCTCATATGATACGTCATATATATATATATATATATATATATATATATATATATATATATATATATATATATATATATGGTTTTGCTCTCAAAATACCTTATATCTTAAAAAAATTTAACTAATGACTCCAAAAATTTCAGTTATTAGAATTTTTATATATTTAATTGTTGATTTTAAATTGTATGCTTATTAAATATATTTTGTGTATTTAAATCTACAAGTTAATTAGTATTACAATCTATTATATATTGTTTTAGAAACTGTTGATATTTATTTTTTTATATTTAAAAAATAATAATTTTAAATTATAATCTTCTATTTGACTGATCTTAAAATAAACTTCATTATAATATTAAATATAAACTTTCCAATGCATTCATTATCGTAAGTTTCTCAGTCTTTTATTTTCAGTAACGAATTTAATTTTGTACAATTTTATAATAATTTATTCCTACTCGTTGTTTGTTACATGTGTTATTTGAACTTATGGGATATTAGGCACTATATTTGACGAAAAGGACGCAAACTTGTCAGATCGTTAGGATTTGTTCTCGTCGCCAAGTTTGTTACACTGTGCTAGAATCTTCACAAGGTACTGGGAGCTTGTGATTAAGAGTTTCTGTAGGCTTATGTACCATCTTAGGGATGCGTCTTTGAAGGTACTAGAGAGAAGCTACCACTTCAAGGAATCAATGACCTTGATAATCTCCATTTGCGTATTGATGGAGTCGATATGCTCATAAGGGTCACTACGCCTATCAAACATGGCCAGCGAAAGCAGCTTGATGTTTTTTTGACACCATCGCCCCCATATCTCATTAGAGAGAGGTTAGGGATCTAGGATGTTTGTTTCCTCAAAAGGGTTACTCTCTTTCTGGCCTTTTTTGATGTGGAGGACGTAATCTTCCAAGGTTTGATTCTGATACATCTCTTCCATTACATTCCTCTTGTCGCCAGACTCACTATTAGTCAGTTTTGCCACCCTATTGTTAACCATGACTGATGGAAGAGATGAATAAGAGATATCAATCTATCCAAATGTTATAATGGTGGCCCATGTGAGTTTTACAGAACCCCACGGTGGGCGGCAATTGTACTTGCTAAAAAGTACAAATATATGACAACTCCTTGTGATGTAGGGCTATTATAGGGATTAAAATTATTTTGGTGTTAGAGCAAACACACACAAGGATGGAGAGAAGTTATGTATATGGATTTTTGCATGATGAATTCAATATCATCTTTGAGGTATTTATAAGGACCTCATAGGCCTAGATCTCAAATCCTGAGAAGGTTGATTTTGTACTTCCCACTTTTAGGGGCGTGGGATATGGGCGGTTAACTCACATACAATTTAAGATAATGTGACTTCCTCATTGACCCCTTCTCCCATGTTGTTATGGAGAGGGACACGTCACTTGAGTTTTCGACGAACGGTCGAGTAGTCCATGAAAAGGGTGTGTATTCCTAAGAATGGGCGATTAGGTGACTTCTTGCCAATGCGATATTATATATTGTGCATCTTGAGAGAGTTTGGGTGTCTCCTATTAGGCCTTTGTAATTATAACGATATAGGTTTGATTTTTAGTTTTGTATTACTCTTGATTTTGTTTTGGTTGTTTTTCTGGTCTAGAACAGTTCTCAAGGCATTACTTTTAAGTGTAGCATGGGCTTATTTTCTTCCATTTCTGTAATGTTTTTCCAGGACTTCTTCAAAAATTTCATGTTTTGTTGGATTTGACTTCCCTCTTTACCACCATCATTTCTATCATAAGGAGCTTGTGTGGCATCTAGAAACTCAGAGCAGTCACTACTAGAGTCATCACTGTTATAACTTTTTTCATTAATATGTTGCTCATCCGATTTCTCCATTTCCTTCCTTAAATCATCTTTAGAAAGAACCACTAATTCCTTGAATCTATTATGAATAGAAAGTGTCAGTTTCTTTGCAAGTTCAAAAGGTACTTTTTGTGGAGTTGATTGCAAGTCTTCAAAAGGGGTCTCTATTGTCTTTGAAGGAGCTAAAAAAGTATATTTAGCAGTGACTTCTGGTTATCCACTCAGCCATCCTTTGTTTGCACATAAATTTTGGCTTGTTCATTTTTCTACTTGTGATTCTTTTGAGCATCCTTCTTATGTTTGATTTCCTCTTCTACAATTAACCTTTTGCAATTAGAAACATGACGCTCTATCATTTGGAAATGGTTGCAAAATTATGGAAGATTTTCATAATCAAGTTCAACAAAGAAATTAAAACCCTTTTTTTCAGCTAAAATCATATATCTAAGTTGTTGTGCCATGTCCAAATCAACTAACACTCAGATAATGGCCAAAGGTTTTGTCTAGTATGGTTTTGAGGCTATGGAATCAGTGAAATGGGGTACTAAGACTACTAGCAATAGTGAAAAGTATTTTTGATCTCCTATACTCTTCTGCTAGACCATGGAATCTCTCCCAGACTTGTGCAGTTGTGTTTTTTAGACACTTGGTTTGAAATCTTTGTTGGATGTGTGACTTCACACACGTGAGGGGGGTGAAATGCATGTTTCAGAAAAACGTGGTTTTGAAAAAATTTTGGAATTAAAATCAGAGTTAGAAAATAGTTTTAGTTTGATCAGTGGAAAAGTAAAATATCAAAATGTAAAGTGCGTAAATTAAAGAGTTTAAGGGAATAGAAAAACATCGAAAGTTATAGAGATTCGGTCAAACAAACAAAAAATACTTACTTCTCTCCTCAAGAATTGATCTTGAGAGTATCCAATAAACTTGAGAGCTTTTAGTAGGTTATACTCATGAACCCCTTATACAAGGAAAAATGAAGTTTAAGGCTAACTTCCAACCAAACATCAAACTATGGAGTGACATAGTGAGTCTTCCTTCCAAACCACGGATCAAAGCAGTTAGTTTCCTTTCCACAAGAATCTTGGAGTGGTTAGACTTCAAGCTTTTAAAAAAACCCTTAGGAGCTTTTTACACGTGGATGAGCTCACAAAAATTAACATTGATTTTATACCGAGATATTCACTAACCTGTGAGATTTTAATACCAGACTGATCTCGAACCTAAACAAGCTTTTAATATCGGGCAAAGCTTTAACCTTAACTTCTTTTTACCACGGGCTAACCAAGAACCTATGAAAGCTTTTAGAACGGGTTAAGCTTTCGAACCTAAACAAGGGTTTAATCATACAATCCCCAACCAAAATTTTTTACAAGTTTAGCTTCAAACCCAAACAAACAATCCATAGTCTAATAAAATGTTTAGCCAAGCTATAATATGAATTCCATGGTGAACTTACAAAGTTACCCTTCCAGAATTACAGATTCCTCACTTGCAAAAAGGACTTTCTCGAAAAGCACTTCGGCTAAACTCTTAGTGAGAGAAAGAAAACAAAAGAGATTTTTTAGAGAGAGAGTGAGAAGTGCAAAATGAAACACGATCCTGGATTATTTTAAATGAGGGAATGGACCTCTATTTATAGGAAAGATGTTGGCTAAAAAATGAAATAGCTTTTAAGGTATTTTATGACTTGCCAATCGATTGTTAACAAGCAATAATCGATTGGTAGGTTAATAAATAATCGATTATTAAGTTGAAAATGGTAAGAAAGGATATATAGCCATTACCCATCATTATGATGTTCTCCTAATCATTTATGGGACATTTTTGAATTCTCCCAATCAATTGGGATAAGGTGTCAATCGATTGGCAAAGACAAAAATTTGCTCAAAGCTTTTCTGACAGAGCTTCCAACTCATCAAGTATGATTTCAAGATATTTTGAAGATATTTTCTTGAGAAAAATCAATTTAAAAAATATTTTCTTGTCTATGTGATTTAGCCATGCATTTTTATAAGAACACCCTTATGTCTTACAAAGTATTCACTCAATTAATTAGGGTGGGGATATCTTATACTTCAGGACTTTGTCGAATGCTTTCTTTCATGTTGACACTTGCTTGAGTTCATTTAAGATGAGGCTTGAGTTATATTCCATTTTATTGCCATCATCAGATAGTCAAGTCCATCAAACCCTAATTCTTAGGTTTGCATCTTTAACTTCTTAATCACTTATGCTTGACTTGTCATTATGGACTAGTTGTTATTATTAGTTGTCATAATCAAAAGTTGTTGTCCTTGTTAAAGGCATATCACCTGCAAAACAAGGTTCCACATTCTCCCCCTTTTTGATGATGACAACATATCTCTTAGGAGAGGTGGTAAAATAAATAACACATATGTGTTTGGAGTAATTAAGCTCCCCCCCCCCCCCCTTTCAATTAAATAGAGAGTATACTCTACTCCCTTTTAGAGTACACTTTTCCACCTTTATCAAAATCATAAAGATAGGTAAAGATTCATTGCAGAAATTTAAATATGCAAACACTGGCACTTAATAGAAGGGGAAAATATGTCTTATTTATTGAAGATAAAATACAGAATTCAAATTACAAGAATGGATGTTACGAAATTGAAAATTTGCATAAAGTAAGAAATAAAAAGAAATTTAGCACATTTAGACATCTAGGTGGGATTATTTTGTATCAAGATCATCATAGATGAATAGGTCTTGTGGTAGTTGGATTTGTTCTAAGATGAAATGTTGGGTTATTAAGTCTATCTTATCATTGTTTGCATCAAGCTTTCCACTTATAATTTTAAGTATGTCTAAGATTGAAGGAAGTTGAGGAATGAAGTGGTCAGAGCTGTCTATTTCTATGGGTATTTCTTGATTTTTGGCTTTTCTTTCTTCTAATTTGATAGGGGATTTCCAATCATCTTTCCATTTATGATTGTTGTACCCCAAATTTTACACCTTAGATGTCATAACATTTTGCACTTACATTTAGGTTCCAATCATCCATGCATTGTTAACTAACCACAATATCTTGCTAGTTTGTTTCTTTTGTGAAAGCCAGATTTACACAGGAAAAAGAACAAAAGTCAATAAGCCAGACTCTCACTTACTTCAAGGTCTCCTAAGACATTCTTTGGTTCCAAACGCAACCATTTGAGATCACCTACATTCAAGAGGTCTCATTCAACAAGAAATCAAGTGTGTTCGGTTCTTACTACAAGTGCCATGAGCCACAGGGTTCACCATGCCTCAAACTAGGGTTTTCGCAACGATAGTCAACCATTGCCTTTGGTTTTGATTAGGACATTTTCCCAAGCTTTGGAACTTGATTCTACATAATACCAGACATACTTAGAAGCCATATATGGACCTTGGAAGAGATTGGAAAAGAAAAATCCTCAAAGATCATTCAGTGGAATTCCTGAGGAAATTACGGTTTTTACTGATAAAGTTAAGACCCCGACTCTGATGTTCTTAGACCAAAATGAAGTATTCGAATCATGTCCCATCTTAATATGTTCAACCATGGACTGAGGACACGGGAAATCATCAAGGTACTTATTGAATTTTATTTGAAAAGGAAAAGAAAAAAGAAGGAAAAGAAAAAGAAAGAAAGGAAAAAGAAAGAAAAGAAAAGAAAAAGAAAGAAAGGAAAAGATGAAAGAAAAAAAGAAGGAAAAAAAAAGAGAGAAGGTGGCGCCTGCCACCATTCTCTAAGTGTGGCGCCTGCCACACTATACCACACAAAGAATGTGGCGCCCACCACCACCATGGAAAGGAAAAAGTGGCGCCTGCCACATTAATTTGTGGCACCCACCATGAATTAATGTGGCATTTTACATCCTACCTTTTTTCTGCACTTAAGAAAATGATATATTTTAAACCGTTTCAAGGAAAGTGGATGGAAATTCATCATGAATAAAAAGAGAACCTTTTCAGAAAAGTTATGGCTCCACGTCTCCTCAGCCAACCTACTCTCTGAGTCTATTTTTGAATCGAAGATTTTTTCAACCACGCCAGCTTGCACGGAGATTTGAAAAGAAGGGTAATACCGGCAATGCAAACTCATCATTTCCTCCTATAAATAGGACCCTTCATCTTCAGTTTCAAACACACCGGATTCACCCCAAAAAATAGTGAATACTCTCTCTTTCTCCCTCAAATTATTCTTGTAAATTTATTGGCATTTTGAAGGAGAGAAGTTCGTCCAGTTTTCTTTTCAGAATTTATACCTGTAAAGAGGCAGTGGACCGTCTCCACTTGGTAACATTCACTTCATTTTAATGTCGTTTTCAAAATACCATGATTATTGTTCTATGCTGTTATCAGGTTCATTAGCATGTTAATATTTTGATTCTGGAAAATATATTGTAAATCATAATGTCTTGGTTTTTGTTTGGTTTTATTATGCATGTTGTTTAAAGGAAAAATAAAAAAATAATAATAAAAAGGGGAGAAGCATGTGGCGACTACCACATCCTTTATGGCGCCTGCCACCATCCCCAAGAACTACATGGCGTCTGCCATGAGTGGGTGTGGCGCTAGCCATAAGCCCTTTGGCACTTCAAGGTGCCTGCCATGAAAAGAAGTGTGGCGAGTGCCTTACTTTTTAACACTCAACTTAGTTTTTTTATAATTTTATTTTTCTCATGGTTATTTCATTTTCCTATACATTTCTAAAAATTTCAAAACAAAAAAAATATGCATAACATCACATTTGATTCTCGAACTTATTTCTGTGAATCATGAACTGTTTCTTGAAGACTGTTAAGAAATCTTTTTGAGTTTCCTGTGCTTGATGCTTATTCCTTGACTTGAACAAATCACTTATGTTGTTTGTATGCATTGGCTCTCTGTTGCTAATTTTTCATAACTTAACATGTATCTAATTCCAAACCTTTGAGAATATTATCTTCGATGTACTCATTTTGTTCATTTACTTTCAATCCCTTAACTCTTGTTTATAAGTTATCATCTCCCTATTCCAAAGGAAAGTCTCTCTATTGACCGCAAGGTCATAGATAGCTCATTACCTTTTTAACCTAGCCTTAGGTTTGGAGTCGCCGCACTCCACGTAGGTGTCTTGCTGTCAGACCCTACTTTTTTCCCATGAACACTTCATTCCCTTTTAACCTAGCCTTCCCAAGAGATAGCCATTAATCTCTTATAACTCTTAAACATTTCTTTAACCTTCCCAAGAGATAGCCAATAATCTCTTCTCCTTCACGGCGGTCTAACCCTTCACAATCCTTTCACAAGAGATAGCCATTAATCTCTTCTCCTAAACAATCAATCCTCAAGCTTTACTTTCAAGCTTTTCACCCTACTTTCCCTTGGAACCTTGACCACAGTCAAGAGTTCCTCACCCCATTGAGGGGAACTACGAATGCTCTGATTTCATTCCCGTCAGGATACGTAGGCACGAGATGCGATGTCTTGACGAGCAAACTTAGTGTATATACCCTTAGGTCTTTAGCCTTAGCAGATTCCCTTTAGTAAGCAAACATAACATAACACAAATATAAACAAGAGGTTCCTGTAGAGTACTACAGATACTTAGGATGCTAATACCTTCCCTTAGTATAACCAACCCCCAAACCTAGATTCTCTTTTTTAGGGTTTTTGTTCTTTACCATTTCCTTTGGATAAATCAAAGCTCAGTGGTGAATTTCAAAGATGTGTGATTCAAGTTAATTAATAGCTTAATATCTGATTCTCAATGCAACAGAAAAATGGCGACTTCACTGGGGAAATGAACTTCCCCTAAGAGGTTTAAGCCCACCTTGTTTGGTTTATGTGTTATTTATATCTTTGTTTGCTTGTACATTTGTGTATTCATATATGTATATATTTGCCTATTGTGCTTGGGTTTTTCTGTGTGCAGGGTTGTTACTTTGAGTGGTGAGATAAGTCCTAACCCGGACTTGAGAGCACTTATGATAGGATTATGGTGTAATCAATAGTCGGTTGTTGGGAATAGTCCTAACAATTTATGGCATATGATGACCATGCTCAGTTGAGGCCCTTTGGGATTGTTGATGTCTGATGTGAGTAGTCGCATTGATGCCATTCTTCCCGATTTGAGAGCTCGTGATTCTGAGGACCGTAGTTACCTTCACCCCACTTGGCCTTTTTAGAACGTAGTGCGATGGCTATGAGGGAGTAGTCCCAAGTGGTTGATACGCGATACTACACTCAGACGAGTTTATCTTGAGAATATTATTAACCCGCGTGAGTAGTCACGTAGGCCGATAATATCCGAAAGATTTACATTGACTCTGAGAACTTTTAGAACCCTGTTCTACGGATACAAGAACCCTAGTACACACCTTGTGGTTGGTTCTTTACCCAGACTTCATGTTGTGATCTCGAACCTTTGATCCTGCTATGTGTGTTTTGCATCCTGTTTGCATCGCATTGCATATCATTTGCATTTTTGCATGATTCATTGCATGCGTCTGTTTGTCCAGACACTCACCTCCAACTGTCTCTATCTTCCAGTGTCACCTGTGAGTCGTCAAGCTAATTCCTTGACACCGATACTGGACTAGGGCTAACTACAGACGCAAGATGTCGGAGCAAGAGGCATACAATGCTGAGGTCAGAATGGAGATCGATGACCTTAAGTTGAGCATGAATAAACTCACTGAAATGCTTCAAGTTTTGATTTCTAGAGGAGAGCCTCCCCAAAGAACTGTCATCCAGGAAGTTTCAAGTGCTGAACCTCCACCGGTTCAAATGCCACCTTCAACTTGGCCCGAGTTTGGTTTGCCACACAACTATTCTCCACCGATTGTATCTACTACTATGGTTGGTCTGACTGTTATGCTTGTATTTCAAGCTCCTATTTTCGTCGAGCCCATACCTGTGGTCCATGCTGTTCCACAGACTATTGGAGCCTCTTTTGAGAATCCCCTCTTTGAGTACAATGCTGCCAGTGCTCAGGGTGAAGACTGTGAAGACTTTGTTGAACCTGAAGTTGTCTGTGAGCAGTTTCAGATCATAGATAAGAGACTTAAAGCTGTGGAGGGTAATGACTTCTTTAATGTGGATGCAGACAACATGTGCTTAGTGTCCGGTCTTGTTATGCATGCTAAGTTCAAAACTCCAGAATTTGTGAAATATAAGGGCCATTCTTGTCTGAGGGCTCATTTGGTCATGTATCTTCGAGAGATGACTGCTTATACCAGAAATCAGAAGCTGCTTCTCCACTGTTTTCAAGATAGTTTGAGTGGAGCATCGCTCAAATGGTATATGGGTCTCGAGCAAAACTCCATCCACTGCTTCCAAGATCTTGTAAATGCCTTCATGAAGCAGTATAAGTATAACCTTGACATGGCCCCTGATCGCCGCCAGCTGCAAAATATGACTCAACATGAGAAGGAATCTTTTAAGGAGTATGTACAGCGCTGGAGAGAGTTAGCTTCCCAAGTTGAACCTCCTTTGGCTAAGAAAGAGTTGACTGGAATGTTCATGGATACCCTGTCCCCATTTTATTGGGAAAAGATGATTGGAAGTGTTTCCTCCAACTTCACTGATTTGGTTACTATTGGCCAAAGACTCGAGGAAGGTCTTAAGAAAGGAAAAGTGTCAAAAGCTGTTAAATCTTCCAATGTTGTGAAGAAATCCTATGGGAACTTTCAGAGGAAAAGGGAAGATCAGACTAACACTGTAATGGTTGAAGTGAGAAGGACTCGTCCCCAACCTCAGCATGTTGTTCAGCCTACTATTGCTGCTGTCACTCCCGTGGTTACTGCTCCACGACCAACTCAAGCTTCCCAATGTCTGACTGCAAGACAAAACCAGTACCGTTATAGGAATCAATTTGATCTTATTCCCATGACATACACCGAGCTTTATCCTGGTATGGTTTAACAAGGTTTGATTACCACAAGGCCTTTGCCTCCTCCTCCAAATCCTCTTCCAGCCGGCTATAGGGCTGATCTTCATTGTGAATACCATCAAGGTGGTGCAGGCCATAACTTGGAAGGTTGCTTTGCATTGAAGGCTAAAGTACAAGAGCTGATAAGAAACAAAATCCTCTCCTTCAAAGACAATCCAAATGTCCAAAGAAATCCTCTACCAGGGCACGTCAAGTGAAGCTTCAGTCGACTTCAGCTTGGTTACTTCTTAAAGATAGGACATCCTTGTTTCTTATTGTTTGCATTTTCCTCATTTGTAATAGCTGGTTGCTTTCAACTATGTTTGTACTTTCATGATTAATGAAATGAGCATTGCAACTTTTTGATTCAATTCATTTTGTCCACTATTTACATCTTTATGCTTTATTTGGCAAAATATTTTATCTCTTTTTGATTATGCAAATATTGGAGGGAGGATGATGAAAACATCATACCCAAATTATTGTTAGTATGCTTCCATCAAAACTTTGCTGACGATGTAAGGCATTGTTTCACATTCCCCTAAACACTGGAGAAATAAGGAAGATAATCCCTCGTTAACCCTTCGAGCCTAGAAGTAGGAGTTTTCTTTCATCGCACACAAAAAACCCTTAAATCTCAACCTTGGGGCAGGGTAGTTCTCAATTTAACTTGGTTATGCACTCGAATGCAAGCGCTTCATGTAAGACGCCAGTCAGCTCTCTCAAATCAAATGAGTAAGTGTTGTGCAAGTTGTTCCTCCAAGCAATAAATAAGGAAGGATCATTGAGAAATCCTTAATCAAAGAATGAGCCGAGTCCCTTTCAAGGCAAAAGCCAAGAAAGATGGGAAGCCCAGAACTTTGCCTTATACAAAAAGGCTTGTACAACAATCAAGAAAAAGAGGTCTCATAACCTCAGTGAAGACAAAGAAGAGGTCTCCAAAAAAACCTCAGCAATAAATAATAACCAAATTCTGCAAGGGAGTAGTGACTACCGAGGTGTCTGAACCATCATCAACTATCATCAATTCATTTCCTAACTTATGGGAACCTGAATGTATAGCCTAAGTTAACTGAGTGTAGGATGGAAGTTCATCACGTAGATAGGGTAGGGATAAATAAACTTTGAGCCTTTATCCTTTGTTTCATAAACCATGAACCAGACCACGTTACAACCCTTAAAAGACCTAATTGAGGTAAGGTTGTTTTGAAAACATACTACAGCAAGGTTGTGTAAACTGACTCCCAAAGATCTTTGCAGATCATCTATTTTGGCATCATACCTTTCACTTTTAAATGTCTTAAACTGCCGTGTTCAGACTGGTGACTCATTTTGCTTTGCATCTTCAAAAAAATGATTTTGATTTCAAAAGTTGCATGAGCTCTAAAATTACCATGTTTATACAAATACTTTTGTTTGTAAACTGGCTTTCCTCTCAAGGAATTTTCAAAAAATTAAGAAACTTGGTCGGTGATTCTATCAAGGGCAAGTTCTTTCCAAATCCTGTTGAAGAATCAGTTTAAGATTTGTTGTTCAGGAGCAAGTCCTTCTAAGATTTGGTTTATCCAGAAAAAATTTCAAGACTCAGACTGGGGCAAGCTTTCCAAAGAGCACCTTGAAACAGTCATTTCAGAATCGAACAAACTGAAGCAATGCTCAGTTCATCTACAACAGTCAGCTAATCTGGGGTAAGTTACTTGAGGAATCCCCAAGCAGCTCTTTATCCTTCCTACAAAGAGCATCACTTGATACAGTTTACCAGTGTGGCAGTGATGTGTCCAGCAATAACATCTCTAGTCCCCAAGAAGAATGGAAGTGATCTCCGTGTTGAGGAATCAGTCTTCCAATCTTGTCTTCTCCCCAAAAGAGTCGAGCGATGTCGTCAGCATCTGCATTTGCATTTGATCATATATCATCTGTATAATTCATATACATATGCATATCATGAGTGTTTCATCCTCATTTTCATTTCTCCCGAGGTCGTGTTGTTATCCACGTCTTACCTTACCAAAACGTTACCTATCCTTTTCATCAGTGCCATTCCTGAATGTTGTCTTTCTCTTGCGCATCTATTCCCGATGATAGATTTTTGTCTTCTCTCATTCCAATGATATTCCTGGATCTTTACATTCTTTCACTCCAGTGTCATTCCTGGATGTCCGTCTCTTGTGATATCCAGTGTCATTCCTTGATATCTTATTCCTCTTGTTTCTCCCAGTGCCATTCCTGGAATTTTTGCCTATCAAATTTGCTTGGATAGCTTTCACTGCCATTCTTGAAAGTCTTATCTGTTCATTCTGTTCCATTCCTAGATGAGTTTTCTCCTTTTCATTCAAAGCCATTATTGGATGATTGTTTTCCTTTGCATTCAGTGTCATTCCTGAATGAGTTTACCTTTCATCCAAAGCCATTATTGGATGCCTTTCTCCCTGTTCATTCAGTGCCATTCCTGGATGAGTTTACCTTTTATCCAAAGCCATTATTGGATGTCTTTCTCACATCATTCAATGTCATTCCTGAATATAGTAATTTGCCTTTACTTTCAGTACCATTCCTGAAAGTTCATAGTCATTCAATGTTATCTTGGATACGGTGATTCCTTTATCCAATGCATTATTGGACTTCACTTTTGGTTACATTCATCCAATGCTTTCTTGGATATTGTGATTCCTTTTATCCAATGCTTTCTTGGATTTCACCTTTATTCACATTCATCCAATGCTTTATTGGATATTGTGATTCCTTTTATCCAATGCTTTCTTGGGTATCTCCTAGTTCATATTCGTTCAACGCTTTCTTGGACATTGTAGTTTCTTTTTATCCAACGCCTTCTTGGATTTCACCTTTTGTCTCATTAACATCTGATGCCTTCTCAGATAGTATGAGTTTACCTTTCATTCAAAACCATTATTAAATGTCTAGTGTCCTTTTGTCCAATGCTTTCTTGGATCTCTACCTTTCTCACTTTCATCTGATGCCTTCTCAGGTATTCTGATTTATACCTTTCATCTAAAGCCATTATTGGGTGATTGGTTCCTTTGCATTCAATGCCATTCTTGAATGTAATCTTTGTCCACTTTTATCTAAAGCCATTATTAGATATTATGATTTTTACCTTTCATTCAAAGCCATTATTGGATGCCTGGTTTCTTTACATCTGATGCCTTCTCAGATTTAACATTTTATTCTCATCTGATATCTTCTCAGATATTGTGATTATACATTTCATTCAAAGCCATTATTGGATGATTGTTTCCTTTGTATCGAATGCCTTCTTGGATCCCCGCTTTGTTCACTTTTATCTAAAGCCATTATTAGATATTGTGATTTGTACCTTTCATTCAAAGCCATTATTGGATGACTGGTTTCTTTTCACCCAATGCCTTCTCAGATACTGTGATTTGTACCTTTCATTCAAAGCCATTATTGGATGAATGGTTCCTTTTGCCATATGATGTTTTTTCGGATGTGCATTTCTCTGTCTTTTCTTGAAGATCCCGTTTGAACTCTTCAATATAAGAAAATCCCAGAAAATCTTTTGTTGATGTCTATCCTCTTATTTCAAGTTGATCCCCAGTAGAGATCATGTCTTCTTTCTGGTTTCATGCCCACTAAAGAGTGTGCTTTTATTTCCCCAGTGGCGTCCGGTTACCTATAAACCTTTCGTCCATCTCCCTGGACTTTTCCCCAGTGGAGAACACCTCTCTGACTCCTATCCCTAGTGAGGATCCGTGAGGTTTCCCCTCAGTTTTATTTGTCTATCCCCAGAGTCTCCCCAGTGAGTTTTTTTGTTGGTCAGTCTGTATCCCCGATAAGGGTTCCTTGTGGATATTAACCTTCATCATTCCCTAGTAAAGCTCACCTGTAGTTGTTTTCTTTGGTGTTTTGTTTGTCTGCATCTTTGCACTATCATGGAATCATATCATCATACTAGAAGTTCATCAGCATGTCATCATTTGCATGTTTGTGGCCTGTCCTTAGCATCTGCATTCCATCTAAGGGCAAAATTTTCGGTTTGCTATATTTAAATACCTTTCACCTTAATGTCCCAAGGATTTCTATTCCTCGTGTCATCTGGTAAAGTTATTTAAATACAGGCACCTGTTGTACCCCAAATTTTACTCCTTAGATGTCATAACATTTTACACTTACATTTAGGTTCCAATCATCCATGCATTGTTAACTAACCACAATATCTTGCTAGTTTGTTTCGTTTGTGAAAGTCAGGTTTACACAGGAAAAAGAACAAAAGTCAATAAGCCAGACTCTCACATACTTCAAGGTCTCCTAAGACATTCTTTGGTTCCAAACGCAACCATTTGAGCTCACCTACATTCAATAGGTCTCATTCAACAAGAAATCAAGTGTGTTCGGTTCTTACTACAAGTGCCATGAGCCACAGGATTCACCATGCCTCAAACTAGGGTTTTCTCAGTGACAGTCAACCATTGCCTTTGGTTTTGATCAGGACATTTTCCCAAGCTTTGGAACTTGATTCTACATAATACCGAACATACTTAGAAGCCATATATAGACCTTGGAAGAGATTGAAAAATCAAAATCCTCAAAGATCATTCAGTGGAATTCCTGAGGAAATTAGGGTTTTTACTGATAAAGTCGAGACCCCGACTCTGATGTTCTTAGACCAAAATGAAGTATTCGAGTCATGTCCCATCTTAACATGTTCAACCATGGACTGAGGGCACGGGAAATTATCAAGGCACTTATTGAATTTTATTTGAAAAACAAAAGAAAAAAGAACGAAAAGAAAAAGAAAGAAAGGAAAAAGAAATAAAAGAAAAGAAAAAGAAAGGAAAAGATGAAAGAAAAAAAAGAAGAAAAAAGAAAGAAAGAGAGAAGGTGGCGCCTGTAGCGAGCGATTTTGGACGCGGTTCTTAAGCGCTGGTCGCTCTCTGCGGTTTGAGCTTTGACTATAGGTCGATTCATTTTTTATCCTATTGTGAGCTGATGAAGGAAGGGAAATAGATGTCTCCAATTAACCCTGCTTTGCATACTGAGTTTAAACAGTGGTCTGTTAGGTTACGGATGCGATCAATGTGGGGGGGCCTTTGTACTGGTTATTTGTATTTTCGCAAATACGGTTTTCTTTCTTTTTATCTAGGCAGAAGGTTTCTGGCGGGGAACAAGGATTAGGATGTTAGGACTGATGCTTTTGAATTACTGCTTTTGATTGACGGAGATATGGGATTTGGGTTTTTTGTTGATTGCGCTCGCTAAGATCTTTTCTTTCGATCTTATGCCTATGTATTCCCGTTTACCGAAATAGGGAAATTAGAGCGTTCGTAGTTCCTCCTATTCTATGGGAGGAAATGGTGTTTTGGTGTCTTGTTCAAAGCCCAAGACGTGAAGCGAAAGGTAGTTTGTATCTTGTTCAAAGCCCAAGATGTGAAGCTGAAAGGTCTATTTGTGTCTTGTTCAAAGCCCAAGACGTGAAGCTGAAAGACCTCGACTTTAGAGAGAATTTGTCATCTCTAAAGAGGGGGAAGGAGAATTACTTTAACTGGGATACGCGGATCCGAGCAATGCCATAATTTTCGAAGAAAGGGTTTTAACCTGAAGGAGAAGACTTTAACTCAGTGTAGAGCAATGCCATCTTTCCTTAGGAATTTCTCATGCTAAAAGAGGGACAGTGGCATGGATATAGATGATCCAGAGGCTTGCCGCTTACAGCGATTAGATGAAAGGAAAGGAGTTGTTGATGTTTGTGTACTGTGAACGAGGAACAGCTTTGATGCTAAAAGGTTGATTGGATCAACCAGTGGTTTTCTTATACAAAGCCTAAGAGGAGGCTAATTTCCGCTAGGAAAATCATTATACAAAGCCTAAGAGGAGGCTATTTTGTGTCTCGTACAAAGCCCGAGAGAGAGGCTAAAAGTTTTTGACCCGACGATAGAGTCTTTGTGTCTCGTACGAAGCCCGAGATAGAGGCTATTGTTTGTTTGACTCTACGAGGGAGTCTTTGTGTCTCGTACGAAGCCCGAGATAGAGGCTAAAAGTTTGACTCAACAAGAGAGTCTTTGATACTCAACAAGAGAGTGTTTTTGTATCTCGTACGAAGCCCGAGATGGAGGCTAAAGGTTCGTTTCAGTTGAGTGACAGATCCAATACACTGATTTTAAAAGAGAAAATTAGTTCTTATATGAGCAACATTGTACTCAGGGATTTGATTTGAGGATCAGGGATATTTCCTTCTCTTTGAGGAAACGGGAAATCCAAAGGGTATTGAGACTGTCCGAGTCTGCGGGTTTCCTTCCTATTTAACGAAGGGGGTCACTTGAGAATGTCTTTGAGACTCAAGGAAGTTAGATTGTCCAAGTCTAGAGTTTTTTTCTTTTGTACTATGCTTTGAGAAACAGTAGTAGACTCTATGAAAGGGCTGTTCTATGAGGATGACTAGGTTCTGTTCCTATACCTCTAGGAGGTCGTCGAGACAATTTGTACGAAGCCCAAGAGGAGGCTGGAAACTTTTAAGAAGTCGACGGGTCCTTGTACGAAGCCCAAGAGGAGGCTATCATTCCCGAAGGAAGAGATCATTATACAAAGCCTAAGAGGAGGGTGTGAATACTTCTAAGAAGTCGTAGTGTCCTTGAATAATGCCCAAGAGGAGGCCGGTGCTTTTAAGAAGCCCGTGGGTCTATCATCTCCTTTCCATTAGGAGAGATAACTCTTTTAAAGATAAAAACCACTGGTAAACGTGCGAGGTTTACTATCCAGCGACTTTTAGCTTTTGAAGAGGGTTCCTTAGTTAAGGCCCAAGATTATGACCGTAGTGGGTACCCAAACCCCGAGACATTCAAGGCAAGCTATCCACAAGGAATAGATCAAGTCAGGAAAGTTCGAGAATTTGGAAGAAACTCAAAGATGCCATTCACGGAGAATACATTCATCTTGGGGAGTAGAGCTTCTTGACGATTCCTAAGGAGGACAGCCGAAGAGAAGACTGTATCTGGTGCTCCTATTGGGGATCTAGGCGTCTATTTCTACGAATAAATGAAACGGCGTCACCTAGTTCTAGACGTAGTTGCCGGGGAAACTCGAAATATCTATACTATTATTACACAGTAGATATGAGTTTATGAAAGGAGACTTACAGTGAGCAGCCCCACAATACAGTTATATACATATGAAAGTAGTAAATGAAAGCGATAACCACTTACTCGGTTGTAGTGCTTCCATGCTGTTTGGTTAGTTGTTCAACAAAGAAAGATTGAAAACAACAGTATATTCAAAATCAAAGGAGAAAGTGTTTTGAAAAAGAAAGATTTGGGGCTTACAGCTCAAGGAGAGGCCCAGGGTTTTATCAGTGAGCACACTGTTTGACTTTGTACAGCGGGACTTATACAAGTGACTGGGGCCCAAAAAGGTTTTCTGTACAAAGGGATGGGTCTTACACTCTCTCAAGAGGCCCAAAAAAGGTTTAAAGAAAAGAGAGGGGCTTATAACACGAGGGTAGGCCCAAATGATTTTTCGTTTAAAAATGGCGATCGCGCCGAGGTTTTCTTTTAACGCAGAGGGACTTATGCAATAAGTGAGGCCCAAAATGTTTTGGTTAAAAGGGGGATTGGGTCTTACACTCTAATAGAGGCCCAAAGAGTTTTAAATGGGTCTTATAGCTCAAGGAGAGGCCCAGATGATTTTTATTTTTAAACGGGCGACGATCGTGCCGTTTACTTGTACAGAGGGACTTATACAATGAGTGAGGCCCAAAAAGGTTTTGTACAAGGGGGGATGGGTCTTACACTCTCTCAAGAGGCCCAAAAAGTTTTGAAAGTGATTTATGAGGGTTGAATTAATCCAAAACCCTAATTTGTTTTCAAAATGTATTTAATTGAATAAAAATTCAATTAAAATGATCAAAAATTGTTTAACACATGGAAAACAAATTGTGATCTTGGATTAATGCTTCAAAAATTAAGTATTGACCTACAAAATAATTAGAAAGCATTAAAAATTGCAAAATCAATGTAGAAAAAATATTTAAAATGCCAAAAACAATTAAAATATTAATTCTTTGCAAAAATATCAATTATATGAAATAAATAATATTTTTGGGATTTTTTGTGAAAATAAAATATTTTAACATTTTTGTGAATTATTAAAAAAAGAATCAACTCAAAATCATTAAAACTCAGAGAGAAATTAATTTTTGAATCAATTAAACAAAATCACAAAATTCAAATATTTGAATTTCTAAAAATGGCGCCAAGAACAAGCTGAAGAACACGCGCGTGTTCTTGGTTTCTCAGATTTGCATTTTCTATCCAATCTCCATGAATACGTAATCATATCATGCAATCAACATATCATTATGCTCGCCTCAACCTCACGATCATGTCTATGTACTTTAATTTCATTTAAATTAAACATACAACAAGAAATCACGAAGAGACCTCAAGAACCCTAATTTCTGCATGAAGGCTAGGATTTTTGATACACGATTCAAACAATGCAATTAATTGAGGGAAAACATTCCATGCATGATTATGAACATATGGCCAAATTATTGTGCGAGGAAATATGCATAGATTGAGAGATGACCAAGTATGTGCTTACCTCCAAGTCGTGACAGCAAGTTCAAAGTGATTTTTGATTTGCAGGTGTTACAGATGAGTGGTGATGATCTGAACAGCTTCCCTACACCCTATGGATTGTGTTTGGATGGTTGGACTTGATTGAAATTGGCTGGATCATTTTGTGGTACCTCAGCTGCACTTTGGTTAAAACCTTGAGCAACCAGCTGGTGATTTTGTGAAATTGATGTTTCAGAAGTAATCTAAGTGTTTGATCAGCTCATATGTGATGTATGTGAGGTGTGTGAGTGATTGGTTTGATTGGAATTGCTTTCAAACTCAAAACCCGATAGTGACTTGCCTTAGAAGGCAAAATTGGAGTGAAAGAAGAGATTTTGAGGAAAGCATCTGTTAGATGGCTTTGGTGTACTCAAACTGACCACAATTGAGCTCTATTTATAGTAGAGCAAGTTTGTTTTGGGATCCACAGTGAATGGCAACTGCAGCAGGTGTTTCCTCAATGTTGGCCAATGGAAATGCAAGTCTCCTCTAGCCATTGACTAGAGGTTAGGGCACAGAGCTATGGTCCCCTTGGTCTTGGATAAGTCTTGACTGATTTCAGATGAGAATGGCTCAGTCCATGCTACCTTGATGGTTTCATTGAATGCCTCATTCCAAATTTGAAGTCTTGTCCCTATTTTGGCCATTCTAGGTTCAACATGTTATTTCTTGTTCCATGGACTTTGGAGGCTTGGCTCAGTGATTGTCCCCTTTAGATTCAATCCTCTGAGGTGTCCAAATGGATAGGAGCAATTGAATTTGGCTGATTTTGGCAAATCGACCAAAGTTGCAAATTCTGCCTTGCCTTGACAGATTTCAGCAAGGCAACTTGGCAATGTTGTATCTCATGGTGTAGGTTGAATTTGGCAATGTTCTTGGCCATTTTGGAAAGCTCTTACATGATACAACAACTGTTTGAACAAGTTTGGTTTTGATCTCTTTTGATTCCAAGTGAAAAATCCCCCTACATTTGGCAAAAAGTGAGGCAGAATCTGACTTAGTGAAAATTTCACTAAGTGTTGGAAAAAGTGACATTTTCACTTTTCAGCCACTTTGATCACTCCATAACTCAAAATCCTTAATGAATTGGAATGACTTGTAGTTGAAGTTTTTGTAGGTGATAATGAGGGCTACAAATCCATCTTTGGATGAAAAAAATGGCCTTGTGGTTTAGGAGTTATGGTCCTCCAAAGTTGGTACCTTTGCCACTTTATTTTTAACTTAGAAAAATTTCTAAGTTTTATGGTTACCCCTTTTACAAGTTATCTCACTTTTCTTGATTTTTCTTGATGAATGATGATTCAAATCATAAATTAACATCATTTTAGGGTTAAAAATCCATTTTGGTGAAAAATCTCAAAAAGTCAAAGTTGACTTTTGTGCACGGTTGTCTTTTTATCAGATGAATTCCAAACTGTGCAATTCTTCAGGAAATCATGTCCTTGACCTAAATCAAACTTGATGGACATGTTACATGGGTGTCATATGGTATATTCAATCATGTATTAGGGTTTGGGAGCATGACTTGGTCAAAAGTCAAAGGTACAGTTGACTTTTCTCTTAAAACCCTAATTGTCGTGCAGATGAAATTGAGACTTGTTGCTCAAGCTTCTTGGATTAATCCATGGTTCCAAATGGATCAATATGGTATATTAGAGACCCTCAAATCATGTCTTGAGGTCTTGGCTCATGGTTTGTCCCAAAAGTCAACTTAGGGGTGAATTAGGTCAAGAAACCCTAATTCCTGATTTTTGATGAATGCATCCCCTGAGGCAAAATTGACTTGATGCATGGGTTCATGAGGTTCCATGAAGTATATTAGGTCATGTTTTGGATCATTGCCTTGTGCCCAGATGAAAATTTCCATCTGGAGGCCCTGGTCGACCAAAACCCTAATTTGGTGACACTGTCGATCTTGAGACTTGATCCACCTAGAAGGGAGCATCCTTGTGCTTAATCCTTGAAGTGGGAGTCCTTTTTGATCCATTGTGGATATTTAAGAGATTAGACAAGTTGAAGATCATGTCATTTCTTGATTGATCCTTTGTCTAAGCACTCAGAGAGGGCTTGAAACCCTAATTTTGATTGTATTGGATGCTCACCCATCTTTGGGGAGACTGATGAAGCATGATGGTTCATCCACATTGTGATGATGATTTTCACAATGATGGGAAATCTAAGTGGTCAAAATTTGGGGTATTACAGATGCCCCTATTTAATCTTCTTGGACCCGAAGGTGTGAATGACGAAGGGATTCGGGCATTCGGGGTACAAGAGGATTAAATATCAGAATACCCGAAATTTTGATGGCGGTTATGAATGGTAGCTTACGCATTCATCTTCTTTAGCTAAGCAATGATGCTTAGAAAAGGTAAACTTCCCCTCGATCCTGGTCTCCTACCAAGAACTGGTCTTAGTCTCTTTTGAAATAAACTTCCCCTCGATCCTGGTTTCCTACCAAGGTACTGGTCTCAGTTGTGGAAACAAACTTCCCCTCGTTCCTGGTTTCCTACCAAGGAACTGGTCTTAGTTTCTGATTTAAACTTCCCCTCGATCCTGGTTTCCTACCAAGGAACTGGTCTTAGTTTCTGATATAAACTTCCCCTCGATCCTGGTTTTCTACCAAGGAACTGGTCTAAGTTTCTTTTGTCAATAAACTTTATTGACAAGGGACGCTATTAGTAGCGGTTTTCCTCAAACTTCTCGCCGAATTTTCCTGGGGAGATGCCATTTGAGTGGAAAAAGTTTTGAAGTCAGACTTGCTGGGGAACCCAGTCGTCTGAGTTGTAGAGGTGTACAAACTTCTCTGTTTTGGAGACGCCATTTGTCGATTCTACTGGGGAAAGCGAGTCTCTTGAGAGACTGTTTTCGTTTGGGGGTTACATCATACTTTTCTCGGGATCTTCCCGGAGAAATGCCATATGATGGGATCCAATTTTGAGGTGCCAATTACCTTCTCATCAGTGGTTTTTCGGAGCAAAATTGGCGTGCTGCCGAATCTCTGATCACGAGGCTTTCTCTGTGGATTTTCCTTAATCCGGGAAAGCAAGGATATCATCTTCAATGGTGAAGAGTGATGCTTATTGAAAGTTTTCTCTGGCTTTTCAGAGGTTCAAGTTATCAAAGTGGTCAAGGACCAACTTCTTTCCAGATTTAAACTGGAAGCGAGGTTGTTCAAACACAATATTTCCTGACGAGGCAAGAACTGACAACTCGATTGAGAGGACTTCTACCACTAGGGGACAGGACCGACTAGAGTGATAGTGATGCAATATGAAATGTGAATGCAAAATAAAAAATGCATGATGTATGTATGTATGTGCTGACAAAACAGACGCAACATACAGACTAAGAGATGAACACAATTGGATACTCGGCCATCGCGGGGCGAAGAAGTACCGTTGATTCAAAATTGCAATTCCACCTTGCTTAGGAGAGATAGTCCCGTTGGGAGCTATGTTGATCGGGCTTAGGAGATGAGAACTCGGCCGAGGTTGTCAGACGAAACAAGGTCTCTGACACAGTTGATCCCTTCATTCAGGCGAACTGGTTTAGAAGGAGTACTTTGATTCTGCATTTTGAAGTTCGCTTACTTCGGGAAAAGCGATCGATGTTCTTCTGATGTCCAACAGTCAAAAGAAATTCCATCTTTAATTTAAAAGCAGAAAAAGTTTAACAAGTAAATTCATTTTTGTTTTATTTCAAGAATCGCTGATTAAGTTTAAACAACGTCGTTCTGTAAAGCTAAAACAAGTAAAGAATTACAAACAAAAGCACAAGGGCTCAAATTTTATTGATAAGATGGAGATCAGCCAAACGCGTGATTCTAAAGAGTGTATACAAAGTTAGAAAATGGTAATTTACAGGGAAAAGGGCTACGTTGAAACATAACGACCACTATCCTTCTACCAACTTTGAGTTCGGGACATCCTGAGCTTCCGTCGAAGATGACCTTTGACTGGAGATTTCCTCCGATAGATGATGTTGTAACTGCTGCTGAGGGACTTGCCTCTGTTGAACATAGTTACTTGCCATTATCCCTAATTTTTGCCTGGATTGTACTATGAGATTTCCAATCCATCGGGATGATTTTTTTTTCATGTCTCTAACTTTTGCCTGGACCGCCCTTTCGGGTTTTCAATCCACCAAGACGTTTTTTTTTTTTAGGCGAAGTATTTCTTGACTACATCAACATTCGTGGGGTAGGCAAATTCCTCTCCGTCCATGGTTGCAAGTCTCAAGGCGCCGCCTGAGAAAGCTTTCGTGACCACATAGGGGCCATCATAATTTGGGGTCCATTTGCCCCGAGAGTCAGTGAGAAATGATTGTATCTTCTTGAGCGCGAGGTCTCCTTTTTTGAAAATACGAGGTCGGACCTTTTTGTCGAACGCCCTTTTTCATTCTCTGTTGATATAACTGACCGTGGCATAGTGCCGTGATTCTCTTTTCTTCGATCAGGTTCAGTTCGTCGTGTCGACTTTGACACCATTCAGCTTCGGTGAGCTGAGCTTCCATCAATACCCGGATTGATGGGATCTCTACTTCTATGGGGAGCACTGCTTCCATGCCATATACTAGAGAGAAAGGGGTTGTCCCTATTGAAGTACGGACAGATGTGCGATAACCATGAAGAGCAAAGGGTAGCATTTCGTGCCAATCTTTATAGGTTACAACCATCTTTTGAACAATCTTCTTGATGTTCTTGTTAGCCGCTTCTACCGCTCCGTTCATCTTGGGTCGGTAGGGAGATGAGTTATGGTGTTCGATCTTAAACTCTGCGCACAACTCTTTCATCATCTTATTGTTCAAGTTAGATCCATTATCAGTAATGATCTCGCTTGGAACACCATAACGGCAGATGATATTGTTTTTGATAAATCGGACCACCACTTGTCGGGTTACATTGGCGAATGACGCTGCTTTGACCCACTTGGTGAAATAATCAATGGCTACCAGGATGAACCGATGTCCGTTTGAAGCCTTGGGCTCAATCATACCAATCATGTCGATTCCCCGTATGGAAAAAGGCCACGGGGAAGAAAGAACTTTGAGATGTGATGGCGGTACATGAATTTTGTCGGAGTATATCTGATACTTGTGACACCTCCTCATGTACTTGTAGCAGTCGGATTCCATGGTCAACCAATAATACCCGACCCTGAGAATTTTTCTCGCCATTGTGTGTTCGTTGGCATGAGTGCCAAAGGATCCTTCATGAATTTCTTTCATGAGCATGTCTGCTTCTGGTCTGTCGACACATCGGAGCAAGACCATGTCAAAATTTCTCTTATAAAGAGTGTCACCGCCCAGGAAGAAGTTTCCAGCCAATCTTCTGATGGTTTTCCTGTCTTTTCTAAGTGCCCCAGATGGGTACTCTTGTTTCTGAAGGAAGCATTTGATATCGTGATACCAAGGTCTGTCGTCTATGACTGCTTCAATCGCGAAGATGTAAGCGGGCCGTTCAAGGCGCATTATGTCAATCTTAGGTATGTCATTCCATTGACCTACGCTAATCATGGAAGAGAGAGTGGCTAATGCATCAGCCATGTGATTCTCATCACGAGGGATGTGATGAAAGTCGACTCTGTTGAAGAAGGGTAATAACCTCCTTGCGTAGTCTTTGTAAGGAATCAATCTTGATTGGTATGTGTTCCAATCTCCTTTTATCTGGTCAATAACCAGGGCTGAATCGCCGTATACGTCCAAGTTTTTGATCCTTAAATCAATCGCTTCTTCGAGACCCATGATACATGCTTCGTATTCGGCCTCGTTGTTCGTACATTTGAACGTAAGTCTAGCAGTGAAAGGAATGTGGGTACCCTGAGGGGTAACAATGATTGCCCCAATTCCGTTTCCATAATGATTGACTGCTCCGTCAAAGATAAGTCCCCACTGGGAACCTGGTTTAGGCCCTTCACTGGGTAGCAGTTCATCGCAATCTTTCATCTTTAGATACATGATATCTTCGTCTGGGAAGTCAAACCCGATTGATTCTTGATCGTCAATCGGTTGATGAGCCAAATGATCGGCTAAAATACTTCCTTTAACGGCTTTCTGAGCATGGTACTCTATGTCATATTCTGATAGTAACATCTGCCAACGGGCAATTCTTCCCGTAAGAGCAGGTTTTTTGAAGACGTACTTGATTGGATCCATTTCGGAGACCAACCAAGTAGTATGATGAATCATGTACTGGCAAAGACGTTTGGCTGCCCAAGCCAAAGCGCAACAAGTTTTCTCAAGCATTGTGTACCGAGTCTCGCAGTCGGTGAATTTCTTGCTTAGATAGTAAATGGCAGACTCTTTCCTTTTAATTTCGTCTTGTTGGCCAAGTACACATCCCATTGAGTCCTTTAGGACTGTGAGGTAAATGATCAGTGGTCTTCCTTCCACTGGAGGTGATAGGATCGGAGGATTCAACAGATATTCCTTGATACTGTCGAAGGCGGTTTGGCAATCTTCTGACCAAACGCAATCTTGGTTCTTTTTGAGTAATTTGAAAATCGGCGCACATGTCGCGGTCATAAGGAATATGAATCTGGAGATGTAGTTCAAACGTCCCAGGAATCCTCTGACTTGTTTTTCAGTTTTCGGAGAAGGCATTTCTTGAATGGCCTTGACCTTGTCAGAATCAACTTCAATTCCTTTCTGGCTGACGATGAACCCTAGTAATTTCCCCGAATGGACACCGAAGGTGCACTTGTTGGGATTCAAGCGGAGCTTGAATTTTCTTAGACGTTCAAACAATTTTGACAGATGTTCAACGTGCTCCTCCTCTGTTCTTGATTTTACAATCAAATCATCGACATATACCTCGATTTCTTTGTGTATCATGTCATGAAACAGAGTAGTCATGGCCCTTTGATAGGTTACCCTGGCATTCTTCAAACCGAACGGCATTACCTTGTAACAAAAGGTACCCCATGGGGTAATGAACGAAGTTTTCTCCATGTCTTTCGGTGCCATTTTGATCTGGTTATAGCCCGAGAATCCATCCATGAAGGAGAATACTTTGAACTTTGCTGTGCTGTCAACCAGCATGTCAATGTGTGGTAAAGGAAAGTCGTCCTTTGGACTTGCCTTGTTTAGATCTCTGCAATCAACACACATTCTGACCTTTCCATCCTTTTTGGGAACGGGTACGATGTTGGCTAACCATTGAGGATATTCAGATGTAGCGAGGAAACCCGCGCCGATCTGTTTCTGTACCTCCTCTTTGATTTTGATGGCCATGTCCGGGTGAGTCCGTCTCAACCTTTGCTTTACTGGCGGACATTCCGATCTTAGCGGTAAGTGATGTTCCACGATGCTGGTATCCAACCCTGGCATATCCTGATAGGACCAAGCGAATACATCGGGGAATTCTTTGAGAAGCTTTATCAAACTTCTTTGACAGTTGGACTGAGCAGTGCTCCGATCCTGATTTCTTTTCTCTCTTTTTCTGAACCCAAGTTTACCGTTTCCAACGGCTCTTTGTGAGGTTCAATGGAACTTTCCTCTTGTCTGAGTAGTCGGGAGATCTCTTCTGGAATTTCGTTGTCATTTTCTTCTTCAGCCCCAAATATCGGGAACTCAAAGTCGGGAGAAGGCATCGGATCGTATGTTTCAACGGGGTGTAAAACAAGCAATCTGCATGACGTAATGATTCGTTTTTAGAAGAGATAAAGAAGAATGCAAGTGTGTGCAGTGTTTTTATTTTACTGCTTGTTTTTATTTTTGAATTGTTTTTTAGGATTACCATTTTCTGAAAAAGCAAAAAGAGAAAACAGCAATTAATGCGGAAATTACAGAACGACGTTATTTTATTAATGAACAAGTCAAATATTGAAACTACAGCCCTATAAAACAAAATTCACTCGCTCTGGGCAAAGCGAAGAGGGAAATTTACAAAAAGTGAGCCCTATCAAAATATCCGTTTCACCTGGGCAGGGTGAAAGGTTAAAGATGGCAATTACTTTGACTGACGAACGACCTTCGGAACCTCGACAGCAACCCATTGACGGCGAACTCCTCAGTGAATCACAAAGTCTGGCACCTTCCTTGATTTGTCTTCAGAAATGACGCTGATTTCTGGTGGAGTAGGATCATTGGAATCTGTCTCCCAAGCAGAGTTGTCGTAGGAGGATTCCTCTGTTGCATTTTGCATAGCATTTGTGCTCTCAGCTGTATCTCCCCATCCAGTTAACTGGATGTCTTCGATCCTGATACGAGAGCTTTCGGGAGCAGTGTACTTGACCATAAAGTCGTATTTTCCACTTGGTTGTCCCAAGGTGTCCCACACTTCTTTGGAACTGGAGGAGTTATCCCTCTCGATGACGTTGACCTCGGGAAAAGTATAGTTGATGAACTCAAGTCCTGCAAACGTTGCGAATTCATCGTCATGTTGAGTAATTTCCGAATGACCTGAGTGTTGATCCCATGACATGGTGGGGACATAGGTATTCTGTTCAATGACGCTCAGCTGAGTTTCATTGCTCGGCTGACTTTCTTGCCCCAAGATTCCTGGGTAAGGCTGCCACATTGGCAGACCATCCATCGGGCCATAGTAATTGTGGTCAAAGTTGTCTTTCATTAGAGTGTCTTCCTCTAATGAATTTGGCGGAGCACGGCATCCTTCCGGATCACAATCTCCGTAGATCATTTCGACATTTGATCTTGGTATAAATCTCAAACTTTCTGTAGGAAAGCAAAAAGGCATAGGTACCTCTTCCTGAGACATATAGTCGTCCTTGTTAAGGTAGGACTTCCATTCTTCATCTGTGTCAGAGGGATCTTCCTCATTGATAGCATGAACTGTCTGAGACACTGGGTGAAGAAAACCTCCACTGTGGAAGAAGTTTTGAAGGGGATGAAGACTTTCATCGTTGGCGGCTGTCTGGGTACAGGTCGCAGAAAAACCAAGACCCTTCTTTATTTTATTGTCAGTGGGAATGACAAGCTGTCCCCATCCTTTTGTATCGGTACTCTCAACCGCTTTGATAGCATCTTTGTATGAAGAAATTGAAGTTCCTTCTTCAGATTGATCGTTCTTGCTCACCGATAGTGCTTGGAACTGAGTTCCAATAACCTCCTCGGGTTTCCACACTAGCAGATGATGATAGGTTACTCACAAGCAAGGCTTGTTCCCCACGAACCGTGACAAGTTGATCGTTCTTGACGAACTTTAGCTTTTGGTGGAGAGTTGAAGTAACTGCTCCAGCCTGATGTATCCAAGGTCTTCCTAATAAATAACTGTACGTTGCCTGGATGTCCATGATCTGGAAAGTGACTTGGAAAGTATGAGGACCAATAGTTATGGGAAGATCAACTTCGCCGATAACTGCTTTCCTGGATCCGTCGAACGCTTTGACGACGACCTCGCTGATTCTCATCGGAGGGCCCTTAAATGATAATTGCGTCAAAGTGGACTTCGGCATAACATTCAGGGCTGACCCTGTGTCTACCAGTACATTGGCTAAAGCATCGCCCTGGCAGTTAACTGTAATGTTGAGCGCCATGTTATGACGACGACCCTCTTCAGGTAATTCCTCATCACTAAATCCCAAATTATTGCAGGAAGTTATGTTAGAGACAATGCTATCGAATTGTCTGATTGTTACATCCTGTTCCACAAAGGCTTGCTCCAAGACTTTCTGTAGAGCCTCTCTGTGTGCTTCTGAACTGAGTAACAGTGATAATACTGAGATCTTTGAAGGAGTTTGTAACAGTTGATCAACAATGTTATATTCACTCCTTTGGATGAGCTTTAGCATCTCATCTTTGCCTTTTGACAGGTCGGGATTACTGGATTGACCGACTGGCGGATCAGGAATTTCTGTCTGAAGTTCCTTTTCTTTGTTGGATTCTCCAACTCCTCGGTTGAAGATTTGGCCGCTCCGTGTTACACGACTGATGTCTGCAATATTCACGACGGAGGGTAATGGAATTTTGTTTCCATTCTCGATTATTGTTGCACCGTATTTGTAAGGGATTGCCTTAGCTGATTCATACGGTAGTGGCCCCGGTAGATAGATGACTATGGGAACCTTCTGATTTTTCTGACCATCATAAGTAATCTCGATCAGTTCCTGGTTGGGAACTTTAGATTCGTCAAGTAGAGGGATGATGGTAAAAACATCCCTGGTCCTATGATGACTAGAGATTGTGACAACATCCTCAACTTGATCGGCAAGGTAGTTCGGTGTCCAGTTGATGGGTCCAAAACCTGGATATGGACGAATTTCTCCATGATCGACCTGACCCTGAAGAGCTGCTCTCACAAGGTAACACCCTTGGTTACTTTCCGAACAGACACTACAACTGTCATAGTTGTGTGGTGGCACCTGGCCACGCCCACTTTGAATACAATGTAACCTCACTAGGTTACCTTCCATTAATCGGACATCCTGACTTTGACGACGAGTAGGATTCCTGTTATTGATATTAATCTACTGAGTATCTTCGTCCATATAGATTGGCATCCACCAGTGATTTAACAAGTGCTGAAGTGCCTCCTGGACAAGGGTACAACCTCGATCGTTTTCGCAACCCGCTTTACAATTTTGATAGTCATGTGATATTAAGAATCCAAGTCGGACCTACTCAGCATGTAACTCTACCAGGTTGGTATCCATTACGCGGATGTCGAAGATCTGAACCATGTTGATTTGATAGGAGTTCCTATCAGGGTAGTCTTGGATCCATCCAAGATCCATCTGACGCTGGAGGGCCTCTTGTATGAAAGAGCATCCCTGTTTGTTTACCGAGCAAATCAGACAGGAACTGTAATCGTGCCGCGGCAGATTATGATACTGGTTTTGCCTTGAGTGCATCGCCACCAAGTTAACATTCATCGCACGGATGTCGTGGTTTTGAATGACGTTGGAATTCGTGTAAACCACGTTAACTCCACGAACTCGGTGCTCTTGGATCCATCCAAGATCCATTTGTTCCTGTAGAGCTGCTTGCACCACAGAACATCCCTGGTTATCTTTAGAGCAGATATCACACTGGTGATAATTATGAGGTGGCACATGGCCATATCCACTCTGTCTACAATGCATCTTGACCAAATTGGTTTTTAACAAGAGTACATCATGAATTTGATAGACATTGTTAGTCTCTTTCTCAATCAGATTGACTGTAGCTTTCTCATGTTGAGGCAGCGGGTTCGTAAGAACATTAGGATTCGTATCTTTGAAAGATAAGAGCCCGCTCCTAACAAGCTTTTGCACGTCGGATTTGAAATTGAGACAAGTCTCAATGTTATGCCCTGAACCTCCTTGATGATAAGGGCATGTTTGATCCGCTTTAAACCAAAAAGGCGGATTTTCCGGAACTGAAAGGGGAGACTTAGTCTAAATGTGCCCCTTAGCCAGCAGTAACGGAAACAGCTCTGCGTACGTTACGGGTATAGGATCAAATCCTGGTGGCCGTATTGTACGATTGTTGTTATATGGAGGACGAGCCTACTGAAGAGGCTGTTGTGTCCTTTGCTGATTAGGTTGGCTCTGCGCAACCTGAGGTTGATACATAGGAACAGGCGCGGGGCCGATAGCAGGAGTTACCGCTGCTACTGGCTGATAACGTTGCCTTTGCATTCCGAGAGAGATATTCCCAATACCTTGCTCTTTTTTCTTAGGGAGAGCACTACCGTATTTTTTAGTACCGCTCGTCGATCCAGTGTCTTTTACCAAACGTCCTTCTCGGACGGCTTCCTCAAGACGTACGCCCATGCCGACCATTTCGGTGAAATCACTGGGCGCACTGGCAACCATTCGGTCATAGTAAAATGAGCTTAAGGTCTTTAAGAAGATTTTTGTCATCTCTTTTTCCTCAAGAGGTGGACAAATTTGAGCGACAATTTCACGCCACCTTTGAGTATACTCCTTAAAAGTTTCCTTTTCCTTTTGCGACATTAATCTGAGTTGATCTCTGTCGGGTGCCATGTCCAAATTGTATTTGTATCGTTGGACGAAGGAAGTACCAAGATCTCTGAATGTACTGATCGTAGTACGGTTTAAACCCATGTACCATTTGAGTGCGGCACCGGTTAAACTATCCTGGAAGTAGTGAATCAGCAGGTCCTGATTCTCCGTCTGAGCTGACATGCGCCGAGCGTACATCACCAGATGGCTCTGTGGGTAAGAGTTACCCTTGTATTTTTCAAAGTCGGGCACTTGGAACCTGTGCGGGACTTTCACATTTGGGACCAAGCAGAGGTCTGCGGCGTCCTTTCCAAATAGATCCTGACCGCGAATGGCTTGCAGCTCTTTCTGCATTTCCAAGAACTGCTCCTGGAATTCATCTATTCTGTCAAACATAGTTTCCTTCTTACCAGAAGGTGTCTGTGGAATCTGTCCTTCTGGGACAGTGTGCGCCACAAGGGGTGGTACCGTGACTACGGCAGTAAGTCTTGGTGCCTCCCGAAGTTTGTAACCTTCAGGAGTCTTCAGTATGCCCCTAGCATCTTCGCTTTCCCGAAGTTTGTAACCTTCAGGCCCAGCGGCTTCTGTTGCGATTCCCTGATCTTCAGTGATCGGCGAAACATATCCTTCCGGGATATAGTTAACAGGCATGCCCCAAGGACGATCTTTCGGCATCTGATACCTAGGATCATACTTTTCTATGATGGGCGTTGAGGTGATCTCTGAGATCACAGTTCTTTGTAGCTGAGCTTCTCCCATGGCTTGCATGTCGTTACGAAGCTTTCTCATATCCTCTCTCAGAGCGTCGATCTCTTCTTTCAACTCTCTGTTTTCTTCCTCAAGATCATCCATCCTTTTCTGACGATTGGCCCGAGTATTGTACGAATGAGACAGTTTGACTCTAGAATTGAGACACAAACGTGAGATTCGTAGGTAAAGAGAATACGCGATGTGAGAATGATGAATGCAATGATTATATTAATTGTTGTTTTTTGGTTTAATCAAAATAAACTTCGACAATTAGATTGCAAATATCAAACAGTGGGAAAACCCCTTTTTATTGAATTCCAAAGGATTACAGAAATGGAAATACAGTAGATTACAAAGTGCAGAAACAGAAACCTAAACTAATGGGTCCCGAGTCCTCTCTGAGGAGAAACCGGGTGCTGATTCTGGTATCTTCCTTTTCTTTGACCGGGGCGCTTGGGCCGTTGTCGGGTTGTCATTCCTTTGCCAAGTGAAAGGAGTGAGCAAATTCCTTTGGTCCTCTTGATTCTCTACAGCATGCTGCTCCAAAATTTCAATCAGAGCATCTTTCTCTTTTAGTAGTTGCTGTATTTGGATACACTCTCCGTCGAGGGTGCGGTACTTGTTCTTCCAAGATCTTCTTTCCTTTTGAACTTTGTTGAGAGTAACCTGAAGCTTTTCAATTTCCGTCATGAAGTACATGACAGTTTCCCTCGGTGGAAGAATTCTGTAACGAGGATAAGGCATCTTTAGCTTGAGAGCTCTAGTTTGTACCCAGTGGAGATAAGGCTCCACCGAGACACAGTCCGGTTTTCCCAGAGACTCTCGTCCTTTCTTATGAACCTGTTTCCAAGCTTGCACTATTTCCATCTTTAGTGCTCTGTCACTTTCTCCTTCTTTGAAGAAAAGACCTTCCAGATGAACACCCAGTGGGATGTGTCTCATCGGGTATCCAAATTGACGAACAACTAATATCGGATGACAGTTGATTCCTCCTTTAGTTCCTATGAGGGGTACGTTGGGGAAGTTTCCACAACGGTCAATGATTCTGATTCCCTCATAAATCCTATTACACCAATCTATATCGGAATTGGTGAGAGACATGATCTTCTGCGACCAACGTAAGACACTCTTGTAATCCCAAAAAGCAGCAGACTTGGGCAAGTGAGAGATAAACCATTTGTAAAGCAGAGGTACACAGCATATGATCTCCCCTCCGCTGTACAAATTTCCCAAGTGTACAGAATGATACACATCTGTGAGCAAAGTCGGCACAAGGTTTCCAATGAGAAAAACCTTAATAGCGTTGATATCAACGAAGTTATTGATGTTGGGAAACAAAAATAACCCGTAGGTGAGCAAGACAAAGATGCTTTCAAAAGCAGTCCCGTTCCCTATACTAGCGAAGTATATAGCCTTTTTTTGTCAAGAACTGGGCTGGCAAACCTTGGATGCCACCCTTAGTGGTCATGTGAGTCCTGACCTCAGACTCGTCCAAATGAATTGCTCTTGCAATGATCTGATTCTTTGGAATTTCTTCCAGTCCAGAAAATGGAGCTCGATCTGTAATATGTAGATCAATCAGATAAGAATACTCCTTCAGCGCATCCATGATTCCCTTAATCACATGGACTCTTAACAGTGGTAGCAAACCACCGTGCTTGGCTCTAAAAGCCTCTGGGCTAACGATCATCCTTGCTAACCTTCTCAAATCCCCTAGTTTTGGAACCTTGAAGGTATACTGGCGAGTTCTCCTTCTACCGAAATCCATTAGCGTAATCTTTTTCTCTGATATTTGCAATCACAGTCTTAGTTTAATTTGAAAAACAGAGAGACTAGAAGAGAAGTTTTTTTTTTAGTGTTTTAATGTTTTATTAAATGGATGCATGAATGCAGCACACAAAAACATAGAAAAAACATGGGGTCAGAGGGTCGTTGTCATGAAGTCAAGGCTCTACCCATCCCCAAAGGTTTATACTAGGGTATTTTTTTACCTGTACTCATTATCATCAGCTCCTCCCAGGAAAGCAAAACAACAAGCGGATCGCCAGCGAGTTGTAAAGCAATCTTAGAGTAAGTACTATTCATCGAGAATATATCACCAGCCTCAAATGAGGGTAGTATCGCGTAACAACTATTTCCGATAGTTTCCGCACTACGAAAGGGTTTGGCTCCTCAGCTTCTCAGACTTAACAACCGGCCCATTGGCTAGAATAGTGAATGGGTTGCGTTGGTCAGCCTCCACTGAGGTTGATGGTCGACCCCGTCGCCATCACTTATCTTAAGGGTATACTCATTCTCACCACATGCGGCATCACACGCATTCCCATTAGCAAAAAAATAAACACATATAGCAATTAGGAAAAGCAGTATATATATTTGTCCTAATCATCCTAGACTTATAAAGCTATGATTCCTAAGTTCCTGACAGAAAACGGGTTCCCCGGCGGAAGCCCCAATCTGTGGTATTCACACAAGTGAAGAGAAAAAAAGGTTTGTCCAAGGTTTCCACCTTAAACGTTTAAGAAAGAAGATTTGGCCCCACGGTGGGCGCCATTTTTCTGTAGCAAGCGATTTTGGATGCGGTTCTTAAGCGCTGGTCGCTCTCTGCGGTTTGAGCTTTGACTACAGGTCGATTCATTTTTTATCCTATTGTGAGTTGGTGAAGGAAGGGAAATAGATGTCTCCAATTAACCCTGCTTTGCATACTGAGTTTAAACAGCGGTCTGTTAGGTTACGGATACGATCAATGTGGGGGGGCCTTTGTACTGGTTATTTGTATTTTCGCCAATACGGTTTTCTTTCTTTTTATCTAGGCAGAAGGTTTCTGGCAGGGAACAAGGATTAGGATGTTAGGACTGATGCTTTTGAATTACTGCTTTTGATTGACGGAGATATGGGATTTGGGTTTTTTGTTGATTGCGCTCGCTAAGATCTTTTCTTTCGATCTTATGCCTACGTATCCCCGTTTACCGAAATAGGGAAATCAGAGCGTTCGTAGTTCCTCTTATTCTATGGGAGGAAATGGTGTTTTGGTGTCTTGTTCAAAGCCCAAGACGTGAAGCGAAAGGTAGTTTGTATCTTGTTCAAAGCCCAAGATGTGAAGCTGAAAGGTCTATTTGTGTCTTGTTCAAAGCCCAAGACGTGAAGCTGAAAGACCTTGACTTTAGAGAGAATTTGTCATCTCTAAAGAGGGGGAAGGAGAATTACTTTAACTGGGATACGCGGATCCGAGCAATGCCATAATTTTCGAAGAAAGGGTTTTAACCTGAAGGAGAAGACTTTAACTCAGTGTAGAGCAATGCCATCTTTCCTTAGGAATTTCTCATGCTAAAAGAGGGACAGTGGCATGGATATAGATGATCCAGAGGCTTGCCGCTTACAGCGATTAGATGAAAGGAAAGGAGTTGTTGATGTTTGTGTACTGTGAACGAGGCACAGCTTTGATGCTAAAAGGTTGATTGGATCAACCCGTGGTTTTCTTATACAAAGCCTAAGAGGAGGCTAATTTTCGCTAGGAAAATCATTATACAAAGCCTAAGAGGAGGCTATTTTGTGTCTCGTACAAAGCCTGAGAGAGAGGCTAAAAGTTTTTGACCCGACGATAGAGTCTTTGTGTCTCGTACGAAGCCCGAGATAGAGGCTATTGTTTGTTTGACTCTACGAGGGAGTCTTTGTGTCTCGTACGAAGCCCGAGATAGAGGCTAAAAGTTTGACTCAACAAGAGAGTCTTTGATACTCAACAAGAGAGTGTTTTTGTATCTCGTACGAAGCCCGAGATGGAGGCTAAAGTTTTGTTTCAGTTGAGTGACAGATCCAATACACTGATTTTAAAAGAGAAAATCAGTTCTTATATGAGCAACACTGTACTCAGGGATTTGATTTGAGGATCAGGGATATTTCCTTCTCTTTGAGGAAACGGGAAATCCAAAGGGTATTGAGACTGTCCGAGTCTGCGGGTTTCCTTCCTATTTAACGAAGGGGGTCACTTGAGAATGTCTTTGAGACTCAAGGAAGTTAGACTGTCCAAGTCTAGAGTTTTTTTCTTTTGTACTATGCTTTGAGAAACAGTAGTAGACTCTATGAAAGGACTGTTTTATGAGGATGACTAGGTTCTGTTCCTACACCTCTAGAAGGTCGTCGGGACAATTTATACGAAGCCCAAGAGGAGGCTGGAAACTTTTAAGAAGTCGACGGGTCCTTGTACGAAGCCCAAGAGGAGGCTATCATTCCCGAAGGAAGAGATCATTATACGAAGCCTAAGAGGAGGGTGTGAATACTTCTAAGAAGTCGTAGTGTCCTTGAATAATGCCCAAGAGGAGGCCGATGCTTTTAAGAAGCCCGTGGGTCTATCATCTCCTTTCCATTAGGAGAGATAACTCTTTTAAAGATAAAAACCACTGGTAAACGTGCGAGGTTTACTATCCAGCGACTTTTAGCTTTTGAAGAGGGTTCCTTAGTTAAGGTCCAAGATTATGACCGTAGTGGGTACCCAAACCCCGAGACATTCAAGGCAAGCTATCCACAAGGAATAGATCAAGTCAGGAAAGTTCGAGAATTTGGAAGAAACTCAAAGATGCCATTCACGGAGAATACATTCATCTTGGGGAGTAGAGCTTCTTGACGATTCCTAAGGAGGACAGCCGAAGAGAAGACTGTATCTGGTGCTCCTATTGGGGATCTAGGCGTCTATTTCTACGAATAAATGAAACGGCGTCACCTAGTTCTAGACGTAGTTGCCGGGGAAACTCGAAATATCTATACTATTATTACACAGTAGATATGAGTTTATGAAAGGAGACTTACAGTGAGCAGCCCCACAATACAGTTATATACATATGAAAGTAGTAAATGAAAGCGATAACCACTTACTCGGTTGTAGTGCTTCCATGCTGTTTGGTTAGTTGTTCAACAAAGAAAGATTGAAAACAACAGTATATTCAAAATCAAAGGAGAAAGTGTTTTGAAAAAGAAAGATTTGGGGCTTACAGCTCAAGGAGAGGCCCAGGGTTTTATCAGTGAGCACACTGTTTGACTTTGTACAGCGGGACTTATACAAGTGACTGGGGCCCAAAAAGGTTTTCTGTACAAAGGGATGGGTCTTACACTCTCTCAAGAGGCCCAAAAAAGGTTTAAAGAAAAGAGAGGGGCTTATAACACGAGGGTAGGCCCAAATGATTTTTCGTTTAAAAATGGCGATCGCGCCGAGGTTTTCTTTTAACGCAGAGGGACTTATGCAATAAGTGAGGCCCAAAATGTTTTGGTTAAAAGGGGGATTGGGTCTTACACTCTAATAGAGGCCCAAAGAGTTTTAAATGGGTCTTATAGCTCAAGGAGAGGCCCAGATGATTTTTATTTTTAAACGGGCGACGATCGTGCCGTTTACTTGTACAGAGGGACTTATACAATGAGTGAGGCCCAAAAAGGTTTTGTACAAGGGGGGGTGGGTCTTACACTCTCTCAAGAGGCCCAAAAAGTTTTGAAAGTGATTTATGAGGGTTGAATTAATCCAAAACCCTAATTTGTTTTCAAAATGTATTTAATTGAATAAAAATTCAATTAAAATGATCAAAAATTGTTTAACACATGGAAAACAAATTGTGATCTTGGATTAATGCTTCAAAAATTAAGTATTGACCTACAAAATAATTAGAAAGCATTAAAAGTTGCAAAATCAATGTAGAAAAAATATTTAAAATGTCAAAAACAATTAAAATATTAATTCTTTGCAAAAATATCAATTATATGAAATAAATAATATTTTTGGGATTTTTTGTGAAAATAAAATATTTTAACATTTTTGTGAATTATTAAAAAAAGAATCAACTCAAAATCATTAAAACTCAGAGAGAAATTAATTTTTGAATCAATTAAACAAAATCACAAAATTCAAATATTTGAATTTCTAAAAATGGCGCCAAGAACAAGCTGAAGAACACGCGCGTGTTCTTGGTTTCTCAGATTTGCATTTTCTATCCAATCTCCATGAATACGTAATCATATCATGCAATCCACATATCATTATGCTCGCCTCAACCTCACGATCATGTCTATGTACTTTAATTTCATTTAAATTAAACATACAACAAGAAATCACGAAGAGACCTCAAGAACCCTAATTTCTGCATGAAGGCTAGGATTTTTGATACACGATTCAAACAATGCAATTAATTGAGGGAAAACATTCCATGCATGATTATGAACATATGGCCAAATTATTGTGCGAGGAAATATGCATAGATTGAGAGATGACCAAGTATGTGCTTACCTCCAAGTCGTGACAGCAAGTTCAAAGTGATTTTTGATTTGCAGGTGTTACAGATGAGTGGTGATGATCTGAACAGCTTCCCTACACCCTATGGATTGTGTTTGGATGGTTGGACTTGATTGAAATTGGCTGGATCATTTTGTGGTACCTCAGCTGCACTTTGGTTAAAACCTTGAGCAACCAGCTGGTGATTTTGTAAAATTGATGTTTCAGAAGTAATCTAAGTGTTTGATCAGCTCATATGTGATGTATGTGAGGTGTGTGAGTGATTGGTTTGATTGAAATTGCTTTCAAACTCAAAACCCGATAGTGACTTGCCTTAGAAGGCAAAATTGGAGTGAAAGAAGAGATTTTGAGGAAAGCATCTGTTAGATGGCTTTGGTGTACTCAAACTGACCACAATTGAGCTCTATTTATAGTAGAGCAAGTTTGTTTTGGGATCCACAGTGAATGGCAACTGCAGCAGGTGTTTCCTCAATGTTGGCCAATGGAAATGCAAGTCTCCTCTAGCCATTGACTAGAGGTTAGGGCACAGAGCTATGGTCCCCTTGGTCTTGGATAAGTCTTGACTAATTTCAGATGAGAATGGCTCAGTCCATGCTACCTTGATGGTTTCATTGAATGCCTCATTCCAAATTTGAAGTCTTGTCCCTATTTTGGCCATTCTAGGTTCAACATGTTATTTCTTGTTCCATGGACTTTGGAGGCTTGGCTCAGTGATTGTCCCCTTTAGATTCAATCCTCTGAGGTGTCCAAATGGATAGGAGCAATTGAATTTGGCTGATTTTGGCAAATCGACCAAAGTTGCAAATTCTGCCTTGCCTTGACAGATTTCAGCAAGGCAACTTGGCAATGTTGTATCTCATGGTGTAGGTTGAATTTGGCAATGTTCTTGGCCATTTTGGAAAGCTCTTACATGATACAACAACTGTTTGAACAAGTTTGGTTTTGATCTCTTTTGATTCCAAGTGAAAAATCCCCCTACATTTGGCAAAAAGTGAGGCAGAATCTGACTTAGTGAAAATTTCACTAAGTGTTGGAAAAAGTGACATTTTCACTTTTCAGCCACTTTGATCACTCCATAACTCAAAATCCTTAATGAATTGGAATGACTTGTAGTTGAAGTTTTTGTAGGTGATAATGAGGGCTACAAATCCATCTTTGGATGGAAAAAAATGGCCTTGTGGTTTAGGAGTTATGGTCCTCCAAAGTTGGTACCTTTGCCACTTTATTTTTAACTTAGAAAAATTTCTAAGTTTTATGGTTACCCCTTTTACAAGTTATCTCACTTTTCTTGATTTTTCTTGATGAATGATGATTCAAATCATAAATTAACATCATTTTAGGGTTAAAAATCCATTTTGGTGAAAAATCTCAAAAAGTCAAAGTTGACTTTTGTGCACGGTTGTCTTTTTATCAGATGAATTCCAAACTGTGCAATTCTTCAGGAAATCATGTCCTTGACCTAAATCAAACTTGATGGACATGTTCCATGGGTGTCATATGGTATATTCAATCATGTATTAGGGTTTGGGAGCATGACTTGGTCAAAAGTCAAAGTTACAGTTGACTTTTCTCTTAAAACCCTAATTGTCGTGCAGATGAAATTGAGACTTGTTGCTCAAGCTTCTTGGATTAATCCATGGTTCCAAATGGATCAATATGGTATATTAGAGACCCTCAAATCATGTCTTGAGGTCTTGGCTCATGGTTTGTCCCAAAAGTCAACTTAGGGGTGAATTAGGTCAAGAAACCCTAATTCCTGATTTTTGATGAATGCATCCCCTGAGGCAAAATTGACTTGATGCATGGGTTCATGAGGTTCCATGAAGTATATTAGGTCATGTTTTGGATCATTGACTTGTGCCCAGATGAAAATTTCCATCTGGAGGCCCTGGTCGACCAAAACCCTAATTTGGTGACACTGTCGATCTTGAGACTTGATCCACCTAGAAGGGAGCAGCCTTGTGCTTAATCCTTGAAGTGGGAGTCCTTTTTGATCCATTGTGGATATTTAAGAGATTAGACAAGTTGAAGATCATGTCATTTCTTGATTGATCCTTTGTCTAAGCACTCAGAGAGGGCTTGAAACCCTAATTTTGATTGTATTGGATGCTCACCCATCTTTGGGGAGACTGATGAAGCATGATGGTTCATCCACATTGTGATGATGATTTTTACAATGATGGGAAATCTAAGTGGTCAAAATTTGGGGTATTACAGCGCCTGCCACCATTGTTTAAGTGTGGCGCCTGCCACACTATACCACACAAAGAATGTGGCGCCCACCACCACCATGGAAAGGAAAAAGTGGCGCCTGCCACATTAATTTGTGGCACCCGCCATGAATTAATGTGGCATTTTCCATCCTAACTTTTTTCTGCACTTAAGAAAACGATATATTTTAAACCGTTTCAAGGCAAGTGGATGGAAATTCATCATGAATAAAAAGAGAACCTTTTCAGAAAAGTTATGGCTCCACGTCTCCTCAGCCTACCTACTCTCTGAGTCTATTTCTGAATCGAAGATTTTTTCAACCACACCAGCTTGCACGGAGATTTGAAAAGAAGGGTAAAACTGGCAATGCAAGCTCATCATTTCCTCCTATAAATAGGACCATTCATCTTCAGTTTCAAACACACCGGATTCACCCCAAAAAATAGTGAATACTCTCTTTTTCTCCCTCAAATTATTCTTGTAAATTTATTGGCATTTTGAAGGAGAGAAGTTCGTCCGGTTTTCTTTTCAGAATTTATACCTGTAAAGAGGCAGTGGACCGTCTCCACTAGGTAACATTCACTTCTTTTTATTCTCGTTTTCAAAATACCATGATTATTGTTCTATGTTGTTATCAGGTTCATTAGCATGTTAATATTTTTATTCTGGAAAATATATTTAAATCATAATGTCTTGGTTTTTGTTTGGTTTTATTATGCATGTTGTTTAAAGGAAAAACAAAAAAAATATTAATAAAAAGTGGAGAGGCATGTGGAGACTGCCACATCCTTGATGGCGCCTGTCACCATCCCCAAGAACTACATGGCGCCTGCCATGAGTGGATGTGGCGCTAGCCACAAGCCCTTTGGCACTTCATGGTGCCTGCCATGAAAAGAAGTGTGGCGAGTGCCTTACTTTTTAACACTCAACTTAGTTTTTTTATAATTTTATTTTTCTCATGGTTATTTCATTTTCCTATACATTTCTAAAAATTTCAAAACAAAAAAAATATGCATAACATCATATTTAATTTTCGAACTAATTTCTGTGAATCATGAACTGTTTCTTGAAGACTTTTAAGAAATCTTTTTGAGTTTCCTGTGCTTGATGCTTGTTCCTTGACTTGAACAAATCACTTTTGTTGTTTGTATGCATTGGCTCCCTGTTGCTAATTTTTCATAACTTAACATGTATCTGATTCCAAACCATTGAGAATATTATCTTTGCTGTACTCATTTTATTCATTTACTTTCAATCCCTTAACTCTTGTTTATAAGTTATCATCTCCCTATTCCAAAGGAAAGTCTCTCTATTGACCGCAAGGTCATAGATAGCTCATTACCCTTTTAACCTAGCCTTAGGTTTAGAGTCACCGCACTCCACGTAGGTGTCTTGCTGTCAGACCCTACTTTTTTTCTCATGAACACTTCATTCCCTTTTAACCTAGCCTTCCCAAGAGATAGCCATTAATCTCTTATAACTCTTAAACCTTTCTTTAACCTTCCCAAGAGATAGCCATTAATCTCTTCTCCTTCACGACAGTCTAACCCTTCACAATCCTTTCACAAGAGATAGCCATTAATCTCTTTTCCTAAACAATCAATCCTCGAGATTTGCTTTCAAGATTTTCACTCTGTTTTCCCTTGGAACCTTGACCATATTCAAGAGTTCCTCACCCCATTGAGGGGAACTACGAATGCTCTGATTCCATTCCCGTTAGGATACATAGACACGAGATGCGATGTCTTGGCGAGCAAACTTAGTGTATATACCCTTAGGTCTTTAGCCTTAGCAGATTCCCTTTAGTAAGCAAACATAACATACCACAAATATAAACAAGAGGTTTCGGTAGAGTACTACAGATACTTAGGGTGCTAATACCTTCCCTTAGTATAACCAACCCCTGAACCTAGATTATCTTTTTTAGGGTTTTCGTTCTTTACCATTTCCTTTGGATAAATCAAAGTTCGGTGGTGAATTTCAAAATGTGTGATTCAATTTAATTAATAACTTGACTTTTATTTCTATTAAACAAATCACTTCTACATCAACTTGGGTTATTGAGACCAAAGTTACATTTTCTTGGAAAAAGTATGTGATTGATCACATAGTGAATCATACAATTCTCAAGGTGGATGTCTTCAACAGTGAAGGTATAAGGTATGAATGGTGGTGGTTATTTCATAATAGAGGATGTTATGCTAATGTAGTTGTATTTGTTTGCTTTGTCTCCGAGTTTGATGATAGTATCTTCATGGGGGAGACCTAGCATCTCTCAAATTTCTTCTACATGGAGAGTTATCATGTGCCTTTTTACGTCACTTTGAAGTATTCCATCAATGAGGTGAAGATTTGAGAATAACATCTTTAATAAATATGCATATACCCTTTTTGAGGGCATACATAAGAAGGTGGACAAGTTGAGTTCTTCAAAGGTTTGCTAGACATTTCAGGATTTTGTGCATTCTCTGTCAATGTTGGGATTTGATTTGCTTGAGGTGCAAGTTTGGCTTGGAAATGATCTGAAAGTTTGCGCTTCAAGCTTTTTCAATCGATCTCCATAATGTGTTAATCAATTGAGCTTGTGTAGTTCAGCCTTGTTGGTGAATTTTTTGGCCTTGTGCTAAGTTTGGTTGCTTTTCTGCACCCTTGTTAATCTTATTTGCACCTCATTTCTAAAAAGGACTTGAAACTCATCTTTTGGGTTAGAAAAAAATATTTATTGAGATGAGCAAAAATAAATTCATTATTTTAAGAGTTTAATCAGAGTTTTTTATTATTATTTCAACCTTAAAATTATGTATACCTCTTTCATCAAGATATCCTGATAAACAATTCTCTTGTAGGAAAAACACCAATCATAATATGGTGTATCCTTCTTTATACATCGCTGGATACGAGAGTTGGTATAAACAACATAATGAACAAGTCAATTACCGACATATCCATTTAACTGGTCACTAAGGATCATAAAACTTGAGATATTCTTAGGAACACTTGTTTTTATCATAGTGAGTGGTATTTTCCATCGTCGTTCATCCTTGGATTTGAGACTTTTTGAATATTGTACACTTAAAAGTATATTATTGCTTTGCACAGCTTTATTAATAATTGTCAAAGCTTCGAGCTACAAAGCATACCTACAAAACACTAAGGTTTCACCTTTGGTACCCATATCTTATTGTGCCTAGGTGAATTAGTTCCAGAAGATCTACGGTTGTTACCTTTATATCTTTTCAATTTATCAAAACAAAAGGGTTCTAAATGACCAACCCTTTTATAGTGTGTGCATTTATTAACTGGACGCTTCTTGTGATTTACACCTTTAATGGATTTCTTATCTTTTTTAAATCCTAGTTCATTCCTGTTTACAGAGGATCTCTGACTTGATAAAATCAACTAAAGTTTCTCTTTCCCTTGATAAGATCTCACGTAAATCAATTATTTTCTTTTTCAGGGAGACACATTTATCACAAGTTTCTTTTGTCTTTCTAATTTTAGTTATTTATGTCTGGAATAATTTATTAATTCTTTACGGTACCTTACGGACTCCTTAAGACCTAAGGTGCATTATTTCATTTTATTATTTTCCCCACTAATTGACCACTCATTTTATACAATTGTTCATAAGATGGTTTAGCACCTGGCTTAGTATCTACCACATATGTTGCCTTTAAGCAAAATTTATCTTATTTGTTTGAGGAAGATTCATTTATATTTCTCTCAGAGGTTAATGTCTTTCCTTCTCTTCTTCTTCGTTTCTTGAACGAGAGGTTCCATCTTTTGATGTTGAATCTTCCGAAGATCGTTCAACTACTGAATATGTTATTTTGAAAGATTCTATCGAATTTGTATGATAGGAGTATGATGAAGTTGATGATTCTTCAATTTTTGTTTCTTCATATTTGAGAAATTGAACTAGTTTGTTCAATTTCTCTACAGTTTCCTTCTTGATTTTCCCTGAAATTCATGAAGGCTGCCATATTTTTATATAAAGATTGGATTAGATTTCCAATTCTTAACTCTTAGACATTGGTTAGTAATGAAAGTTCCAATATAGTTTCTAACATTTCTGAACTTTGAAAAACATTTAAAAGTAGTGTCTTCATGTTCTTCGCCCCCACGTGCTCCTATATTTACTCAAATTAATATAGAAAGTATTGAAGATAGTAGTTATTTGATACTCCATGATTTTGTAAATGGATCTAATACCACTAAAGGAAAATCGTAATACAATATGCAGCAGAAAACAAAAATTTCCCTTAAGTCGACCCTTACGAATGATCATGATCAGTGATAGAAACACTTACCTCTCGTGACGATTAAAACCTTTGATGTAGAATCAAATGAATGATCACAAGCGATGAACGATGATCACCGCCTCTACTCAGGCCATACGAACATAGTGCCTTCAATCTTGGTGCTAGCTGCTACAAATGAAGACTTTGAGTACGTGTGTGTGTGTGTGTGTGTGTGTGTGTGTGTGTGTGTGAGTGAGAGAGAGAGAGAGAGAGAGAGAGAGAGAGAGAGAGAGAGAGAGAGATATTACGGCGAGGTTTCACAAACCTGATTTCATCAACTATTCAAGCTTCTACACAAGGGTTCTATGTATATAACCACTTGTGTAAGCTATAGGCTGAAAAATCCCAACATAAGGGCACCAACTATTATTATAATAAACAAACTTTTATTATTATTATTATTATTATTATTATTATTATTATTATTATGTTTAACAACTACTATAATAATAATAATAACTATTATTATTATATTATACGGTGTTCCATATTCCACCTAAGTAAACTGTATCTTATGATGTTCCATAATTCTCTTAAGTACATTGTACCTTACATTGTATCATATTTCACTTATTCATTCTATCTCTCATCATTTGTCCTTATGCGTGTGAAGCTGTAGGTTCTCGTGACATTGACAATTATATTAAATGACACATTTATTATAATAAACAGTGAGTGGTATCTAGCAACACAACACTACTACCCAAGTCAAGAAAATATCATGTGATCTGACAAAACCTTTAGTGATAATGTTTGTGTGTACAATTACTCTTTTTCCCTTATATTTATATTGAACATAAGGCATAAACCGTGTAACTGTTGTCTAGTTCTATATTGTGCCCTTAGACATTTATCCTGTAACGTAGGATGGGAAAATTTCATTTAGGTCACTCATGTCTCTCATCATGCTTTGTGGAGTACACATCAACTGTCTTTATGGCCATCCAGTTACGGACAATATTTGACCAGCAATAAAGTACTCAACTCAATATCTAGGACCCATAGTGGCTTCAGGTCGAAAGGTGGTATACACCACTATCACTATGAGAATAACTTATGACACTTTTTATAACATTTTATGTAGTATTGTCACAGTGGGTCAATCCGATATAAATATTACTCCTAATATTCATACCAATGTGAAGACTTGATAACTCTTTGTCCATGATCCATGAGATGTGATTATTAGTTTATCCACATAATAGTCTCAATGCTTTAATGTTATCCTACTTCACAATAAATCTCGACTACTGATACTTTAAGAATAATTTCCTTATGTTTAGTGGGATCTCATGATTAAGTCACACTTAATATTTTATTAAATGGACTAGCTATTCTAGGGACTTTATTATTTTTTAGACACAAACATAAAGAAATGCCCTTTTAATTATTAAAAAATAATTTGATACAAGTACCAAGTTCTAATAAAACTATTGGCCTCTAAGGCTTACACCAACATTGAGACCATTTTGGAACGCCCCTACGAACATTTCTTGGTTCGGGGGGGCGACCCTTATGGCAACTTCATTGAAGTGGGTGAGGTATTCCCTCAACGACTCAGAGGGACCTTGTCGTATATTTAACATGCTGGTAGTGGACATCTTTCTATGTCAGTTGGTGGTGAATTGGTGTACGAGTTTCTTCACCAGATCATGATAGATCGTAATATACGCTCGGGCCAAACCCATATGCCGTCATAAGGTTGTGTCCCTGAAGGTGCCACACATCAACTTTCACTTCGAGGATTCAGACGCTTCGATGATGGCCACGTGTGTCTTGATGTAGGTGACATATTCATAAGGATCTTTGAACCCATCAAACTTTTCCAAAGAGGGAGTCTTGAACCCTTCTAGGACATGTGTTTCCCTTATTTCATCTTACAGTGGCTTGGAATCTAGCACTTCCATCTCCTATATGGGATTAGTCTCTTGTTGGTGTTGTCGGATGTTGAGGATGATATCCTCTAAACTCTTATTTTAATGACGCATTTCATCCATGGTGGCACGCATCTCCGTCAGGGCATTGGCATCACTACTTCCCATGGTGTCCTCCGACATAGGGTACGGTTCTCTCTTGTTAACCATGGATAGAAACGGTTGGATACAAGAGTGGGGATCACAGTGAATATGGAAATTGTAGAAGAAGGTGTAGCCCAGGTTAGTTTTACCAGGCCCCCACTATGGGTGCGACTTTATTTGTCAAAAAGTACATAAGTGTGTGGTATCCCAACACGAGTAAGGGATAACTATAGGACTTTGTAGTTAAGTGTGGTTAGGGCTTGTTCATGGTGGTGAGAGACCCTATTTGGTGATGTTTACGGTGAATATAGAGGGTCAAGTCATGTGAGGTGAAAGTTTGTGTGTTTATGCATATTGGTAGGTTTGTTAAGATCTCTTTGATACCTTTAAAGAATCAAGTATTTTTGGAGGTTCGTGGGTCTAAGGTATAGGAAACCCTAAAATTTGATAACCTCTCCCCCTTTCCTAGGGAAGATTGTTGACTACCGTTTTCTAGGAAGTCATGGAATGACTTCGTTTATGTGACTAGTGAATAGATAATTTTATTGTACATGTCTATCCTGAGGGCGAGCCCTATCATTCCACATAAAGGTAACACTTGGGCAATGCTTCACAAGGTGGGGACCCTTGTGTCGCTATTATCTAGGACTCTCACAAATATATCACTACAATATCATATTAAGTACTACTGACGAATCTTTGTGTAAATATTTTTCTGATATAATGCAAAATGAATTTGAAATGTCAAGGATAGTTGAACTTTGGTACTTCCTTGGCTTACAAATACATCAAAAAAATAAGGCACCTTCATAAATCAAGTTAAATATTTCAAAGAGCACTTGAAATATTCTGAATGGAAAAAGAAAAATCAATATCAACTCCTATGAGTACTTCAAGTAACTTAGACAAATACGAGGAAGGCAAGTCGATAAAAGAAGAAAAAAAAAGATCGAGGTAAAATTGATTCTCTTCTTTATCTCACTAAATATATTCCTAATATCATGTTTGTTGTTTATATGTGTGCACTGTTTCAAGCAATTCCTAATGACTCACACCTCACTGTGAAAAAATGCCTTATGAGGTATCTTACTAGAACACCACTTAATGGTTTATGGTACCCCAAATGGGATTGATTGTGTTCTTGTTGGGTAGTTTTATTTCGATTTCCCTAGTTGTAAACTAGATCGTAAGAGTACTAGTGGTATGTGTCACTTGTTGAGATACTCACTTGTCTCCTAACATAGTAAGAAACAACCCAGTGTCGTGTTATTCACATATGAAGCAGAATACATTATTGCAGATAGTTGTTTTGCACATGTAATCTTGATGAAACAAGATTTAAGAGATTATGGTATTAATTTTTGAATTGTCTTTATTGAGGACGACAACACTAACGTCATAAACCTCGATGAGACTCTAGTACTTTAGTCTTGAATATAACAATTTTAAACTAGGCACCACTTTATTAGGGATCACGTTGAAAAGGGGGAATGTGTAATTGAGTTTGTGTCTTTGTTTAATCAACTGGCGGATATTTTTACCAAACTTATTTCTTTGGAAAACTTCTTTTCATAAGTGCTGAATTAGGAATTTTAAAAGAATCATGCATTGATTAAACTATTTTATGTGTTTCTTATCCTTCTTCCTCCTCTTCTCTTTCTATATGTGAAATATGTGTTGTTTTATGTGTTATTAGGTGTTTTTCCAGGTTTTTTCCCGCTTTTTAATTATGGAAAAGTGGGAGAAGTATACTTTCATAGGGAGTATAATTTTTATACTTGTGAAGGGGAGTTAATAACTTCAACCTTTTTCATTATAACTTATCTATTTACCACCTCTCTGAGAAATGTTTTATCATCATCAAAAATGGGGGAATGTGGTACTATGTGTTGTACAGGTATACTTGATTTTAATGATGAGAAATAAATTAAAGGAAAATCATAAACACCATCAAACAAAGAAATAAATATGAAACATATCAAAAATGTGATAAGGTTTTTAGTGATGTGTGCAAAAGTAATCAAAAGTCAAAGTACTTCACTAAGAAATGAAGCCAATTGTAAAAATATTGCTAGAGATCCTTCGTGTGTGTGTGTGTGTGTGTATATATATATATATATATATATATATATATATTTTTTTTTTTTTTTTTTATAGGACCAAAATGTAAACTTAAGTTTATGCTCTCAAAGTACTATAGTCTATCTCTCTCTCTCTCTCACACACACACACACACACACACACCTAAAATCCGTTTTGAAAACTTAATCTTTTTCAAAAAATAATCTATAAACATTTTAAGTTGGGCAAAGCCTTTTAAAATTAAAGCTTAATCGATTAAGAAGCTTGGTTAATTGATTATGAAGCAAATATGTGTCATCTAATTTATTATAACACTTGTCTAATCGATTATGGGACAAACTCATTCAATAATTGATTAAGGAAGCTTTCTAATTAATTAAGTTTCAAATCTAACAAAACAATCCCTATTTTTCTATGTTGTGATCGATTATAGTCGTATCCTAATCAATTATGATGCAGATCCAGCCAAAAATATTCTTTTTTGGCCAATTTTTTTTACTATAAATAAAGTCTTGCGCATTAAAAACACAAAAGGAATCAAACATAACCTGTTTTCTAGTCACTCACCTGCTCTTCTAAATTTTCATATTCACTTAAATACCATTTTAGTGTTAAGAAAGAAAATACTTAAGTATAGTTATCTTGTGTAAATCGATGTTGGTCTGTAATTCTAATCAAGAGAGGGTTGTTCTCTTAACTCAGATATTTTGATATAAAGGTTGCAAGCTGAACCTAAGATAAAAGCTTGTTGTAAGAAGGTTGTGGGAGGATTTTGTTGTAAAAGTTATGTGATAGTGGAAATCTCAAGGGTTGCTCCTTTAGGACATTATGTAGGCCTTGGTGTTTTGGGCCAAATCAGGATAAAGCCCGATGTGTTCTTCCCATATATTATATCTATGTACAATTTATTTTCTTGTGGAGATAATTAGTATGTTCAACTCTAATGATTTTGATGTTTATTTATAATGGGCATCCTAAAAATAAAAAGATTGTAAGTATTTATGTCACTCGATTATAATACAATAAAATATTTTGATTGATCACTCGATTACAATACAATAAAATATTTTGATTGATCGCTCAATTTATATTGTAACATAAAGTAGTTGGGTAATGTTTTAACAAAAAAAAATCATAAAGATCATTGACTTATAGATTACCATTGTTGGAAGATATAACATATAAAGACGGACATCATGCTAGTTGAACATCTAATCAAGCCATGGCCCCTTCCTTCTAGGTCAGAACAAATAACTTGCATTTTTTAAGCCATGGAGTTCCTTGTGTATGATACTCATTGATTCTTTTAATAAAAAAATTTCGGAAAGAGACTCAATTGTCTCTTTTAGAAATATTAGAAGATGTGTAATGTCATACATGTCGGTGATGGTGATGATGATACCTTGGATGGTGAGCTTCAAATTCTGATCTCATGGGAGAATTCATTTGATGGAGCGGGGACCACATTTTGTGGCTTTAGTGACCTCGGGGTCATTGGTGTCGAGAGGAATATGACTAGTCTTCACTATAGTTTGTTTCCACATCATCGTTGATTCTGGGTAGCAAGAAATGGTCAAAATCAGTGATTTCAACTCCTTAGAGTTCCTCATTTGAGAATTTCAGCACTCCTGACTATCTATTGATCACCATAAGCAGATCTCTTAGTAAGATGTTAGTTTTGATGTTCACCAGAGTGATGAGTTAGTGCACTTCTATTTCCTACTAGTTATGGTACCATGGCCTCTTTAACTAGTAATGGCACCCATAAGGGTCGCTGAAGTTATTCATTTGGTGGAGAGAAGGACAATTTCAATCACCAACGGAGGTTGGATTTGATCTTCTCAGCACGAGGAAGATATTGTAAGTCCGTCATCGAGGTTATAATTCACCTTCAAAATCTCGCTAGGGACATATCGGGTGGACGATTGAAGTTTTCTGTGGCTCTTCTTCCACGATTTTCCATACCTACGTTTCAATGAGTTGTTTGAAAGTTGATGAATGTTTCCACATACGGTGTCAATGAACCTTCTCAAAATAAGTCTCTTCAACGAAGCAAAGTTGGTCAGATTTGAGTGATACTGATTTATAAGCATGGTATGACACCTTTGGAGAGGGTATCTGCAAACACTCCAATGCTCAAGTAAGTTTCTATTGGAGACATGAGATATTCTCTATGTAAAAAGTGTGTATACATTTATTTTCTATGTTTCTGAGGGACTTAAAATCTTCATGTGCAATGATATTTGTCTAGAAGCACAAGTGTCGTCGTACATTTTATTCTGTTATCTAGCAGTTCTCTTTCAATCATTTCCATGAATCTGGCGTTTCCAAAGTTCTAATTAGATCTATAGTTGACGAAATAGTGCCTTCGTGTGACGTCAGTGTGATATCTTTACTTTTTATTAAACAATCTTTTTGACAAGTAGAGAGCCCAATATATGAGTTAGATGTGTTATTGGGCCACCAAATATATCGCCCAAAGTTATCAGACCTAAAATATATATCATTGGCCCGGATGGAAACATAAACATTTATATAAAAAATAACTTTTATTTTTTTATTTTAATATTATTTTCATTTTATTTTATTTGAAAACAATATTAATTTATATTTAATTTTATCATTCATATTTTTATCTCGTGCATTACAGATCAGCACACTAATTTTATTAAAAACATAGTAAATATTTACTTTTGATTTTTTTTTTTTGAATAGTTCGATTCCTCTTCATTTATTGGACGGATTAATGGTGTCTTTTTTCCGCAATTGGAACCATCCAGTAACCAATAATTAATGAGAATTGTACTCTTTTATATGTCTTTGTTAAGGACCTTGACGTCTTAATTTTTTAAGAAAAGATAGACTATTTTGTTATTAAGGGCCCTTAACATATAACAATAAAAATCAGCATTTCCCTATTAATATTGAATAGTGTAAAATGATATTTTAATTTAAAAAAAGCAAATTGTTTTCTGTCATGTACAACCGAGCGACCGATTGACCAATTCCAACATAAAGTTTTTTAATAAAGCATTACATGAAAACCAAAATTATTGCCGTCCTGTTGAAGGACCAAACACAAGTTTTCAAACTAAGTATTCTTTGCACAAGTATCCAATTTTTAATTGAACATTGTTAATATTTATCTATTTTAATTTGTCTTTGGTCTCAAATGTTTCCTTCTTTACAAAAAAAAAAACTAAGATAAGTTAAAATGAAAAACTTTCTAATTAGATGTTGTGTTTTAATTTATTTTATAAAATGAATTTCTGTTAAAAATATTTAAAGAGAATTTTGTTGTTTATTGTGGTTTTTAAAATTTTAGGAGATTAATAATCCTCTCATATACTTTCTTTCATGTTTTAATTCAGCTCTAATATCAACCATACATTTGTATTTTTTATTTTCTCCTTTTTTTTTTTTGGAGAAAATATATTTATTAATCCAAAAACAGATTACACAAAGCGACCTCAAGGTCCAGCTAAAAAACAAATTAAAACATTTTCTCTTTCATACTCTTGTTTTTTCTTTATGTATTAATTGACCATTGAATTAGAAAAGGAGAGTGGGCAACACAAAAATAGCAGCTGAGGATCCATATTCCATCTAGTTAGACCATTTTTAGAGGAAGAGATGAAAAAAGTTATGTGGGATTGCGATAGTTTCAAAAGTCTAAATTCATATGGTATTAACATTTTAATGCATTAGTTTCTAAAATCAACAATCCTCAAAGGTTGTCTTATTTTAGGCTGATATCTTTGGCTGGATGTATGTATAAAATGTTGTTTAAGGTTCTAGCTAATTGTCTAACGGTAGTTACACGTAATATTATATCCGAGACTCAATCAGTTTTCATAAAGAGGCGACAAATATTGAATGGTATTGTTATGGCGAATGAAATAGTAGATGACGTAAAAAAGCGGAAAAAGAGTTGATCATGTTTAAGGCCGCTTTTAAAAAGGCTCATAATTTTGTAGAATAAAGGTATTTAGATGAGGTGATGGGAAATATGAGGTAGATGAAGGAAATGGATTATGGAGTGTACGTAATTAGTTTAAGCATCGGTCCTCGTTAAGAAAAGTCAACCTAAAGAATTTGGGATGGAGAAAGAGTTAAGGCAGGGTGATCCTCTGTCATAGTTACTGTTATTGGTTGGGTTTGAAGGTTTGAATGTTATATTAAATACTTCATTTAACACTAACTGTTTTATAAGGTAGTGGAATGACACAAATTTTGATTTCATAATTTCTCATTTTCAACTTGATGATGACACTTTGATTATGTGCATAAGAGTTAGAAAAATATAAGATCTTTAAAGGAGATTTTGATCTTGTTTGAAATGATCTCAGGATTGAAGGTTAATTTTCATAAGATTTTGCTAGTCGACATTAATATTATGGAACATTGGTTGAAGGAGGCATCAATAGTGCTAAATTGATAAATTTGTCATATATCATTTTTGTATCTTGGACTACCAATTAGGGGTGATCCTAGTCGACGTCCGTTCTGGAATCATTTGATAGAGAGAATAAAAAATAAGTTATGAAAGTGAAAAACGGAAATTTGTCCACGAGATGTTGTCTTGTATTCACCAAATGTGTTTTGAGCTCTCTGTTAATTTATTATCTTTCCTTCTTCTTTGCTCATGCATGTATTATTTCATATATTAATCCTTATTTGAGACTTTTTTGTGGGGTGGGGGGATGACAGTTCTCGTAAGATTCACATAATTAAGTAGGACAAAGTGTGTTCAAATAGAATGGCAAGTGAGTTTGGGGTTAGGAGATAAGAAAGTTCAATTTATCTTTGTGATCAGAAGGGTTAGGGGTATAAGGTGTTAGCAGCAAAATACAGAGCTCAAGAAGGGTGTATCAAGTGTGGAGGAAGTACGATATCAGTACGGTGGAGGGATTTGGGTATAGTAAGGGAATGAATGGGGGTAAGTCAGGGTCGGTGGTTAAATGATCAATTATATCAGCTAGTGGGTAATGGGGGAAGGTATGATTTTCTAAAATAACCTTTAATTGGAAGAAGGTACTCTATTTGCTAGGCATCATTGATGTATTGGTAAAAAAAGTACAGGTGTGTGCGTTTCTCCTGCAAGTGAAAGTGGACACAGAGGTCTTAGTAGGTATATTATGTTGTATGGTGGTTAGGGGTTGCACACGACAGCAAGAAGCCTTATATGATGGTGTTTTATGGTGGTTTTAGAAGTCCTGCTCACGTGAGGTGAGAGGCTCTGTAGATGGACAATGTACTTGGGTATAAACCTTTGAGAGGTGTGATCATATGAGTTATGATATTGCTAAGCGATATGCTTTAAGGTGTAATGATTTGTCATTTTCCTCCTATAATGGAGGTGTATTTATAGAGGCTTTTAGGGCCTAGGATTCTCTTGGGAAGAGTCACCACTCACTCAGTTAGTGGTGGACCTTCGAATCCCTATTTCCCTGGAACTTGTGAGTCAGTTAATGAACCTGACTTCTCTCTACCCCAGAAATGTCTTTTCCTACGTTTCCCAATACTAAGAGATAGGAAGACCTTGGGGGCAAGGCGATACCTCCATTTGGGCAACTTGTTATCGTCCCCTCTCCTTGGACGTCCTCTATTTATTGCCCTAGAAGAGTCTCCCTACAAATATAACACTACATAGTCCCTAAAGCACGAGGCCTTTGGATATAGGACGAAGTTTTTTTTTAGTTTGAGGCTCAGGGATGTATCCTGAAGACCTGGGTTTCTAGAAGACATATTTCCTTTGTTGAGGTTTTTATCAGCTTCAGACTATAAGTACCTCAGGAGAAATTATATGTAGTTTGGTTGATCAGACTATAAGTCCCGTAGGTGAGGCGTTTGACCTTCTTGGGAGAGACTTCCATCGAGACTTCAGGCAAGACTTGTGATCAAGTCTCTTATGCTGGATAGCTGTCGCGCCTCTCAAGCGTGATTCTTGAGACGGGTCCCACCTTGGGAGACACTAAGTCCCTCAAGCGAGATTTTAGTTAGCATTGGGAGTCAGAATCCCTCATGTAAAATTATATGTAGCCCAAAAGATGAAACTATAAGTCCCTCAGGTGAGGCGTTTGACCTTCTCTAGCGGGACTTCCATCGAGCCCTCGAGAAAGACTTGTGACAAAGTCTTTTAGGTTGGATATTTTTCGCGCCTCTCAGACATGATTCTTGAGATTGGTCCTACTCGAGGAGACATTAAGTTCCTCAAGCAAGATTTTAATTAGCCTAGGGAGTTCGAATTCCTCATGCTAAATTACATGTATCCCAACTGATAAGGTTGTAAGTACCTTGGGCGAGGCGTTTGACCTTCTCGGGCGGTACTTCCATCGAGCCCTCGAGTAAGACTTGTGATCAAGTCTCTTAGCTTAGATATTTGTCGCACCTCTCAGGCGTGGTTCTTAAGATTCGTACTACTCGAGGAGACACTTAGTCCCTCAGACAAGAGTTTAGTTAGCCTAGGGAGTCTGAATCCATCAGGCAAAATTATATGTTGCCTGAATAATGAGACTATAAGTCCTTCATGTAAGGCGTTTGACCTTGTCGGGTGGGACTTCCATCGAGTACTCAGGCAAGACTTGTGATCAAGTATCTTAGGTTTGATATTTTTCACGCTTCTCAGGCATGATTCTCTAGACTGATCTCACTCGAGGAGACACTAAGTCCCTTAGTAAAGAGTTTAGTTAGCGTGGGGAATCTGAATCTCTCAAACGGAATTATATGTAACCTAATTGGTGAGACAATAAGTCCCTCCGGAAAGGGGTTTGACCTTCTCGGGCGGGGATTCCATTGAGCCCTCAAGCAAGACTTGTGATCAAGTCTCTTAGGATGGATATCTATCACGCCTCACAGACGTGATTCTTGAGACTAGTCCTTCCCGAAGAGATATTAAATCCGTCAGGCAAGAGTTTAGTTAGCTTGGGGAGTCTGAATCTCTTAGGAAAAATCATATGTAGGCGATGAGTTAGATGGCTTATTAGTATTTCCCTTTAGGGCAGCAAGGATCTTCTCTAATAAGTACAACATAAACAAGTATCACCTCAACGGGGGGCAAGGATCTTCGCCATGAAGTAGAACATATAAATATCACCTCAAGGGGCAGAAAGGATCTTCTCCATGAAGTCCAGCATGCAAAGTATTGCCTTGAGGGTGGCAAGGATCTTCGCCATGAAGTCCAGCGTAAAAAATATTGTCTCAAGGGGAGGCAAAGATCTTCGCCATGAAGTCCAGCGTAAAAAATACATGCGGGAGAAACATCCCTAGTGAAAATGAATAGCTCAAGAATTGTTTATAGTTATATAAACATAATGTTTATTATAGAATTACACATAATTTAACTACAATAACATCTAAGATGGAGAGCATTCTAGGTCATGGGCAATAACACTCCTTCCAGCTCCTGCAACTTATATGGTCTGTGAGGAAGGTTCTGAAATTTGTGATACGGTCCCTCCTAGTTAGGTTATAGGTTTCCCTGTTGTGCGGGTAGAACCACTTCCTTCAAGATCAGGTCGTCGTCTTTCATTTCTCTCATTTTGAATCTAGAGTTATATCTTCTAGCAACCCTGTGTTTGGTAGTGAATTCTCAGACGTGGGAGACTTCTCTCTATTCCTCGATCAGGTGTGTCCCACACTTCATGCCTATATTTTTCGCTTCGTCATTAAACTGGGATCTTCTCCACAAGGTCATCTCCACTCCGTAGACCATGGAAAACATAGTTTCCTTAGTGGTGGAATATGGAGTGGTATGGTATGACCATAATATCTCTATGAGTAGTTCCTCCCATAAACCCTTGGCATAATCAAGCTTTTTCTTGAGTTCCCTCAGGATTACTTTATTTTCTAACTCGGCTTGACCATTGGCCTTAGGGTGTACAATAAACACAAACTTTTTCTGTACTACTAAGTCTTTACAAAAGTTGGTGACCATAGAACTGATAAACTAAATCCCATTGTCGGAGTCTCGGAGACAATGGCTCCAAGAAGTTTGTACCTTCACATGACCTTCTTCTAGTAGAAACAACACACTTTCTCTGACATGATTGATGCTACGACATCTGCTTTTATCCAATTGGTGAAGGAATCAACTCCTACTATAAAGAAATTCAATTGACCTAACGCCCGGGGTAACGGGCTCATAATGTCCATGCCTTATCGGTAGAAAGGCCATGGAAAAATCATCGACTGGGAAAGTTCTGTCGGGGCATGGTGAAGGACAGCAGTCTCTAGCATTGATCAAACTTTTTTACAAAGGTAATGATATCCTTTATTAAAGTAGGCGAGCAATACCCCATTCTTAATAGTCTGTGGGCGAAGACTTTTCCGCCAATGTGACTTTTGTAATATCCTTTGTGTACCTCTACAAGTACCATGGGGGTTTAGTGCTTGTACAAGCATCACAAAATGGGAGAAGCCTTCATCATTTTTAGAGTTTTCCAAAAAATAAGATGTACTTGGCATCCTATTTCTCGATCCTTCTTTCTTCTCCCTTGTCTAATATAAGATTGTTGGACTTTAGATAATGTAGTATAGACGAAATTCAATTAGATTCCGAGATAAGCTCTAAGGAGTACACCTCGCCTACCTCAATGCTAGGGGAGGCGAGAGTCTTATAAATAACTGTTTTGTTGAACCCCGTTGTCTTTAACGTGGCTAGCTTAGACAAGATATCTGCTCAGAAATTTTGCTCGCGAGGATGTGTTCTATTTCAAAAGAAGTGAAACGGGAAGATATATTTTGTATCACTTGTAGATATCTTATTAACTGTGGCTCCTTAGCCTGATACTTCCCAGAGACTTGGTTGGAGACCAGATGGGAGTCACTTTTGGTCTTCAATATGGAGACTCACATCTCTAAGGTGGGGATAATGCCAGCGATAAGATCCTCACACTCCTCCTGATTATTGTTGGTGGTGAAATCTAATTTTAGCGCCTGCTCAATGAGTATGTTGCCAGGTCTTTCTAGGACTTTCCTGGTGCTACTTTCTTTTACGTTGGATGCTCCATCTACAAATAGCGTCCATTTTGGAGGCGTATCCGCATCTACAGGCAAGTTGAATTTTGCCACAAAATCTTTCAGGGCTTGTGACTTGATGCTTCCTCATTGGACATATTGGATGTTATATTCCGAGAGTTCCACTGCCCAGGATAACTTCCTTCTGACTAAATCAGTTTTCTTCAAGACTTGACAAACAAGATAATTATTTTTCATCAGGATCTTGTGGCCATGAAAGTATGGTCTCAACTTTCTGGTTGCAACGATGACGGCTAGTGCAAATTTCTCAATCTTCTGAAAGCGTGTTTCGGCGCCCCTGAACACCTTGCTTACGAAATGCACAAGTTTCTTCACCTTGTCTATTTCCTAGACGAGGAATGAGCTCATCACCTTATTTATGTCCGGGAGATAGAGAAGTAACGGTGATTCATACCTTGAGCGAGTAAAAAAGGGGGCGAGGTGAGGAAATTCTTGACCTTGGTGAAAGCCTCTTCACATTTGGGGGTCCATTCAAACCTCTTATTTTTCTTTAAGGCGGCAAAGAAGAGAAATGCTTTGTCGGGTGTGCAGGAGAGGAAACGAGACGGGGAGGCGAGACGACCTATAAGCAGTTGTACTTCCTTTACATTAGTGGGATTTCTCATGGTTATGACTTCTTGACAGTTATCTATTTTAGCCTTGATGCGCCTCCGTGTCAGCATGAAACCTAGGAATTTTCCCGCCTGAACCCCGAAATAAGACTTGGTGGGGTTTTGGCGCATATTATATTTCCTGACTAATTGCAAGACATCCTTCAAATCTTATACATGGTTGTGCCCTCCGATAGTCTTAACTATCATTGTGTCGACGTAGATCTCTAGGTTTTGCCATATCTGGTGGGAGAAGATATCACCCATGAGGCAATGGTAGGTGGCACTAGAGTTCTTGAGACTGAAGGACATGGTACTATAGTAGTAGTTACCATGATTCAACATGAAGGGTCTTTTGGGCGCATCCAAGGGATCCATCCAAATTTGGTTATACCCTGAGTACACATCCATGAAGTTCAACATGCGATAGCCTATGGACTCAAAGATGGGGTGATCAATATCTAGAAGTAGATACGAATCTTTAGTGTAGGCGGCGTTTAAATCAGTGAAGTCTAGACACATACTCTGTCTGTTGTTAACTGTCCGAACTAGAACCATGTTGGTCAGCCATGTGGGGTATTTTATTTATGTGATGAATATGGTGTCAAATAGTTTCTTCACCTCTTCATCAATGGCGTCCCTCTTTTCCTTGCCAACTTTCTGTTTTCTTTGCACCACCATTCTAGCAAAAGGGTGAATGGCAAGGCGATGGCATACCACTATAGTATCTATCTCAAGCATTTTAGTGGGAGCCCAAGCGAATAAATAGACATTCTTAATGAGTTTGTCAACTAGTTCATGTTCCACCTATGTGGACAACTAAGTGTTTATCTTCATAACCTGATGGGTGTGAAGACCTATCTAGATCTTCTTCAAATATTTTGTAGGTGTGAGCCTTTCCACCTCCACGCCCATTATGGGGTCTTAACACTCAAAATCAGTATTTGGAACTTCTGAAAGAGGGACATCAACAAGGGTGAGCTTTTCTATGGGTGTATTCAGACTACTTTGGTAGAATTCTTGAGTTGCTTGTTGGTCCCCTCGAATCGTACCATCTCGCCCATCTAGAAGTAGGTATTTTAAGGTCAGGTCCAGGGTTGATACGGATGCTTCTAGGGAGTTGATAGTCGATCTCTCTAGAATGATGTTATATGCTGGTAAGGAGTCTACAATAAGGTAATCAATGTCAATCGTCTAAGAGTCCACTCCATCGCTACATATGGTTCACAGGGTTACATAGCCCATTGTTTGCATATTTCACCTGATAACCTCGTCAAAGAACCGCTGAACGTTTTTATGTCATTCAAGTAAAGTTGTAGCTTGTGAAAGGCATCCCAAAACAGGACGTCGGTAGAGCTACCTAGTTCTATAAATACGCGTCCGATATCCCAACTGCCATGTTGCGCAGTGGTGTCTCTGTCTTCGGTGTATTTTGGCGTCATAGAATTATTTTTTTGAATTGCTTCTAAACACTCGAGGTGTATATTGTTTCTTCAAGAAAATAATTACGAATATTCGGTTCATTTTAAAAAAATATTTTCCTCTCTTGAGATAATTTATTAAATTTTATGAAATATAAAATATGAACCACTCTTTACTTTATTAGCATGTATACCCCTTTTAGCTTGGGGTTGTTTGGTTTGAGATAAAAATTCATTTGATTCAAAGATAAAAATGTAACGATTAATTCCGTATTAAATAATTACTTTTAAAAAATTGAAATGGTCCAATTTAATCCTGTTTATTTTGGATCTATTTTTTTATATTTAAATTTATAAAATATAATTTTTATTAATATAATATTATAAAGGTGCACTAACATAATAGATTTGATGTAAAACCTAACAAATAGTATATTGAATTTATACTACAGAATGAAATTCGTCAATTATGTCTGAAACATAATATATATATATATATATATATAATGGATTAAAACTAACTAATAAGTTATATTACAAAAGTTAAACAATCAACTAATAATAAAATAATGTAATATATCATACTAATGTAAAAAAATAAAAATAAAAAAATAAAAAAATTGTCGACAACTTGTAATGTTAGTGGTGGCGGTGAGAACGTTGGGTTAAGGGTCAAAGGATTAAGTTGGAGGTAGAATGGGAGGGACTCTTTGTTTGGGAGGAGAAGCAAGTGGTATAATGTTGCTTTTTTTTATAATGTTGTTAATTTGTAGAATAATGTCCCAGGATCTCATACTGATAGGTTAGTTATTCAATGAAAAGGGGTTAACTTATTTTGACATACAACGACCAGATTGATCATAAGTCGATCCAAAAGCTTATTTAGAACAAAGTGTTTTCACTTATAATTTCGCTGTTTGTGTGGAAATTACTCATTAAAAAGGTTATCATATTCAGACACAAGACGACCAAATTGATCATGAGTCGATCATAGAGTTTGATGTAAGTTTCTCTGTTTGTGTAGTATCGATCATAGAGTTTGATGTAAGTTTCTCTGTTCGTGTAGTATCGATGATAAACACACAATAAGCTGATATAGTTAGTTTACTTGTATAGATAGCTTATATATATAAATGCCAAGTGTAATACAATGACTGATAGTGTGAATAATAGAATCTTATCCAATATCTCTTTCTCTCTTCTTCTCTCTTGTAACAGAATTATGTTACACCAGATGAATCTCCATGTTCATCTTCATTGTTTCTAATATGGTATCATTCACTGGGAAAAATCTCTTCTGCTTCCGTTCTTTGTAGTTTCATCTTCGTTGCATTTTCGCTTGTTTCTTGCACAGTGGTGTCGCGTTCTCTGTAGTAGCTAAGCTTTCTGCAAGGTTTTTAACGGTTCAACCAGGGATTCCGGAGAAAATCAAGAATCAGGAATCAATTCCTCTCCATCTCAAGATTGTGCCACAGGCTTCGGTTCCATGAAATCCAGCAATCGATTTGGACCATAACTCTCCATCAAGTTGCAAGAAAACAAGTATCTCCTTTGGAATCAACAAGTGGAAGGAGTTATCTTAAAACAGAAAATGCATTGCGTTGTAGTCAATCCTAAGATTCCGCAGAAGTACAATTCGACTCAGAATCGCATCACAGGTACGATTTCTGATGAGTATAAAGCTTGGTTAGTTCAGGATCAAGCTGTGTTTATCTGGTTACTTTCCATCATTTCTGAATCTATCTTGCCTCGTGTGCTTGCGTGTAAACACGCCTATGAAGTTCTGGATAAGATTCACCAATACTTTGCAGCACAGATGAAGGCTAGGGTTCATCAACTTAGGGTGGAACTTAAATCAACCATGAAAGGGAACAATACAATTACGGAATTTGTGCTCAGAATCAAGGCTATAGCGAATTCTTTGTTAGCTGTTGGTGACACAATCACAGAGCAAGATCAAATTGATGCCATCTTGGATGGTCTTCCTGAGGAATACAATCCTTTTGTGATGCAAATGTATGGTACACCTGTGTCACCATCCCTATGTGATGTTGAAGCGCTTTTATATGTTCAAGAGGCTCAGTTGGAGAAGTTTCGCCAGGAATTATCAGCCTCTACAATTGCAGCCAATTTAGCTCACACAAGTCGTGTCAACCCTAACTCTAGAGGTGGTTACTCAGGTACTAATGGCAGAGGTAATAAGTATACTCGAGGGCGTGGCAGGGGCAGAACTAAGCCTTCTACTGGTAACAAACCAACCTGTCAACTGTGTGGTAAATATGGTCATTCCATTTCATCTTGTTGGCATAGGTTCGATGAGAATTTCATGCCATCTAATGATGCCACTCCTCAAGATAAACCAGACAGCAGTTCAGGTACAAGTCAAGATAAATAAACTTACAACACACAAAATGCCCAAGTTGTAGCTATGATGGCTTCCACGGGACAATCCCTTGGCACCTCACATGAGTATTCTCTTCCTGCAGAGTTAAATTCTCAAGCATGGTTTGTGGATTCATGTTCTTCTCATCAACTCACTTCATATGCGTTTCATTTACAAAATTCTAAATTATATACAGGATCTAACAAAGTTTATGTAGGAAATGGTCACACACTCACCATAAAATCTATAGGTTCCACACATTTTGGTTCTCTACTTGTGCCTAAGTGTAAATTGACACTTAATAATATCCTACACGTGCCTGCTATTACTAGAAATCTTTTGTTTGTATCAAAGTTTTCACATGATAACAATGTTAGTTTTGAATTTGTGTCTAACAAATGTTACATTAAATCTCAGGCTTCTAAACAAGTTCTTGTTGAAGGAGTCCTAGATGCTAGTGGCCTCTATTGCTTTCCTCTTCTGCCTTTGGAGTCTTCCAGGTCATCTCATTTGAATATAAATTTGAATCAGCTCAAGCACATTCAAAGTTACAATGTTTGTCATTCTAGTTCTAATTTTCAGCCTGATACTCATATGACAAATAAATGTAATGATAGTATGCTATGGCATCATAGATTAAGCCATGCTAATTTTTCTGCTGTTGATCATATACTAAAATTGTGTAATATTTCTAGTTCTAATAAACATAGTTCTTTTTGCAAATCTTGTAATCTTGGAAAATCTCATAGGTTACATGCTCCTTTGACTCATAATGTGTGATCGTACCTGGATCAGAAAGTATGACAGTGGCCAACAACGCTGTGAGGTCTTCAACTCCGGTAGTGATGGAACGGCTAGGGGGTGTACCTGCAAGGTACTCCAATGCCAAAGTCAGGAAACGGGAGTAAGCAAGTACAGAATATAGGTGTGAGAATTAGAATGAACATCACCTGACCCTCTCAAATTAGAGGGTATTTATAGAATGCCCCCAGCGCGGGGCCAACTATCTCCTGCACTGGGCTGGATTGTCAGGCCCAATCCAGGTGACTGCCAGGGCTTACGTGGCGTAGGGAAGACCAGCACGTGGTCTTCGCCCTGGGGTAACGATCCCGAGATCTCCGGAAGGTGGGCAGACCGCCTCTTTCAAGTGTGGGAGGTTACAAGGTGACGTATCCTCGCGGGAGGAGCACGTGAAGGTCGGGGAAAGGCGTGACCATAAGGTCCAAAGGCTCTGTTCGACGATGTCTGCGCACCGTGTCCGACGCTGGTGAAGATGGGCACGTGCTCAAAACTGGACAGAAGTGAGCCTTGTTGGGCCACCTCAGATCATTGGGTTGGGCCTGCCTGGCTGTTGGGCAGGCACTGGCCCAGTCCAGAACAGGAGCCCCCCAAGTCGTTGCTCTGGCGTGTCGGAGTAATGACTTAAGGGTCAGCCCCTGTCGGGGACACATCGCGTGGCTGAAAGATCAGGTTGAAGGTAGTTGTCGGACACCTACAGGCAATCTTTTGTCGGGTAGACTCGTTAAATGGGGCAACGTCCCCGTGACAGCGAGCATGCGATAACGGACGAACCAGGAGCGGGGAATTGCCAGGCGGGTAGGAATTCCGAAGTATGTTCGACGTTGCGGGGAGATGGGAAGTTGTGGATTCGAACCCCAAGGCAAATGAAAAGACATACGTGGGAATCCGTGTACCACGTGTCACTCGTCATGATTACCTAAGGGGGCTAGGCTATGGTTAGGGTACTTGAATGCCTAGGGGCACCTCGAGTCCCGTGAGGGGCTTATAAAAAGGGGATCAGTCCGCGCCATTTGCACGTTCCCCTTTTCTTCGCTCCCTCTTTTTTGCTCCAAGTCTCTCCCATCTCCTTTTTGCTTCCGCCGCCGTCTCGCCGTCGTACCGCCGTACTGGAAGTCGTCACCGCCGTCACAAGTAAGGTTTTCTCCCTTTTTCATTGCATTATATGTTTTCTACAGTGGTTCTCCGGTGAACTGATGAAGTTCTCAGGGAGGCCACGGAGTTTCCGGCGAAAACGACAGAGCTCCTTTAAACTTTTTGATGAATATCGCGGGGGCAACAGAAGAAAATACCGAGGACGCTGGCGTGGTCATTTCGGGGACACGTGACAGAGGTACCAATCACATCTGAGCATCTCCCCGATCATCGTGGTAGGATGGTCGTCTCCCTGTATCTCTTTGACCTTTCACTTGATCAGTGATGGAAGGGTGAATTTGATCTAGGACATCGAATTCACCTGTTTCCTCTGCTTTTCAGGTCAAAATGGCTGCCGAGTGGATTGAAGGGAGTATTGAAACGGACGACGAGCCCGTCTCCCCTGTGTCCCCAGAGAATGATGTCCCACCTCCTGAGGACTGGATCGGGGATGAGCCTCTCAACTTCCCTTCGTTATTTATACCTGGTGGTCCCGGTGCTTTTGCCACTATTGAGCATGTTCGTCCAGGTTCCCCGCTGAGTTGGCGGGCATACAGGCCGCTAGAACACCACAGGATATGCTCGACATTCAAAAGGACCCGATTTCCTATGTACGAATTCGCGTTCCAGGTGGCGGGCATTCGTATGCCCTTCAGTGCTTTCCAGATGGGGGTGTTTTCTTGGCTACACCTGGCGCCTTCCCAACTCCATCCAAATGCCCTTGCCTTTGTGCGGGCATATGAACTTGTTTGTAAATACCTCGATGTCGAGGCCGATGTCCCCCTCTTTTTCTGGATCTTTCACCTACAACGACAAACGATGGATGGTCGTCACTGCTGGGTATCCTTTAAGCAGCCGAAGAGTCTGTTACGGGCGTATATGGACTCTGTCCGTAATTTCAAAGGCTGATGGTATGTCGTCAAGCCTCTCACCCGGGCAGCCACTAACACTCTATACCATCGTAGGACAGTGGAGCTAGAAGGTGGTCGAAAGAAAGAGGTCCTCGAGTCGAAGTGTCCCCTGGAATGGACAGAGGAGCACTTCCTGCTGAACACCGAGAGCTACATCGTCAGTCTGGGTGCCTTGGACGAGGAGGACCATCGAGCCTATGATAAGATAGTGAAGTTCGTCCAAGGGTTTATCAAAGCGAAGTTGGTGACCCCGGATGGAAACTTCATAACTAACGCCCACGCGGAGACCCTTACCAAAGCCCGGCTCATAAGCACCAAGGCCCTCCTCGAGTGTGACACTGAGGGGGAGGCTTTTCAGTTCTTAGGTAGTGTGTGCACCCCCGATCTGGGGCCTGTTATCATTTCTGTTTGTTAGATTACTGATGTTCGTTCCCTTTTTATGCAGGTGCCATGTCGACCTTGGAAGAACGCATGAAGAAGTTGACCTCCGCTCGAGGCTCGAAGAAAGCTGGGAAAGGACGGGTTGAGCAAGTCAAACAGCAGACTCTAGGTCCTGTTCTGTCACCCGGGGGCTCCTCCGGCTCTGCGCAGGGCAATCAATCTCCAAACTCGCAAGGGTCTCCGAAGAGACAGAGGACCTTCGAGCAGACCCACGTCGATCTCACCGAAAGCCCTCCCCGTGAAGGATTTGTGTTTCCACCCTATCATTTGAGGCCTGGCATCTTCTCAGGGGCCAAATCCCCGACCGTGTCTGGTTCCGAAGTTCAGGCCATCTTGGGGGCTGACCGGATTTCGAGGAGAAATACCTGGTGGAGGATATGGCCGCGATGATGCGGGTTTGTGCCACTGTGCTAGTCCTGAACGACGAAACCTGTCCGTCGTCGGAGCTAACAAAACTGCAGAACAATTTTAAATCACTTGAAGCTGAAATGGGGAAGGTGAGCGAAGACCTTGCGGAATGCCGGAAGCAGAACGGGGACCAGGCCGAGCTTCAGAAGCAGTTGGAAAGGAAACTGGAGAAAGCCGCAGAGGAGAGGAAAACCCTCTTGGAGAGAATCAACGAGCTGGAGTGGGCTGTCCGACCTGCCGAGGATGAGACTGGGGATGAAAAACTGCTGACCTCCCGAGCTGAGCTGATTTCCAAACTTTGGTTGATCGAGCAAGATGTTCTTCAGTCTGTCGAGTTTGGCTTTAAAAAAGCCTTGAAGCAGCTTCAGGCGCTGAACCCTGACCTTATCACCGAGGGAACTGGCCCTTATCACGACGTCATCGACGGTCAGATTGTCCCCCCAGCTTCTGAAGAGGAAGACGACGAGACTGCAGAGGAAGGACAACCTGGAGGGGACGTGACTGCTTAGATTTTCCGTTTAGCTTGTTCGGCCTGCGCGCCACTTATCTTTTGACTGTGATCGGTTTGTCCTGCGTGCCGTGAATTTTGTAATGACTTTTCCCGGGCTGCGTGCCAAGGGTCTTATAACCTTTTTATAGGTATAATTCGCACAATGGGCTTCTGCCCGGTTTAATGCTTTTAATTTTGCTTATTTGTGTGTGAGATGCTTGAATGCTTGATATACTTATTATTTTTTGTCTAAGTAACTTGGTAATTTGGGGGCTTGCTCGACTTCGTTGATCCTCGGCAGTGTAGGGAACTGGTCGAGTGGTCGGAGCTGTACTCCGACCTTTGACGAGACTAAGAGCTCGGTCGAGGTCTTAGCTTCGTGGCGTGAACTTCCCATCGCGAGCTGTGTGTTCTGCCTAGCTGGTACGGCGACGATGGAGCTCGGTCGAGGTATCCTCGTCGGAGCAAGGGTCTTCGCGCACACACAACGCAGGCCTTTATCTTCACGTTTCATGAAGGGGAGTCGCGCTGGTACCTTAGTGCGTCCCTGTAAACGCGACATAGCTGTGTCGCGGTCAGTGTTTAACTGTAGTACTGTTTAAGCTTCTCAGCGTTCCATGGTCGAGCAAGTTCCTCCCCGTGTAGATTTTAGAGGTAGTAGGCTCCCGTCCCCTTCTTCGCGCGGACGCGGTAGGGGCCCTCCTCGTCGCGGCGAGCTTGCCTTCTCGCGAATCTTTTTGGTTCCTTCATAGGACGAGGGTGACTACTTGAAAATCACATTTAATAACTTTGTTGTTATAACGCAGAGTTATTTTCTGTTTAAGTGAGGCTTCTCGGAGGGACGCTCCGGACCTTATCTCCTCTACAAAGTCGAGCTCCTCCCTTAGGGCCTCTTCGTTTGTCCCCCCGTCGAGGGGAGATTCCATTCTCCTTGATGGTTCCCTTATTTCCACGGGGATCACCGCCTCTGTTCCATAGGTTAAGCAAAAGGGGGTCTCCCTGGTAGTGGAATGTGGGGTTGTCCGGTAGGCCCAGAGAGCATTGTGTAGTTCCTCGGCCCAGCTTTGCTTGGCGTCGCCTAGTCGGCATTTCAGTCCTCGCAGGATCACTCTGTTCACCGCTTCAGCTTTCCCGTTCGTTTGAGGGTGCTCGACCGATGTTAAGTGCTGCTTCGTGTCCAGCTTGGTGACGAAGTCTTGGAAGCTCCTGTCGGTGAACTGTGTCCCATTGTCGGTGACAATCGCATGGGGCACGCCGAACTGGGCTAATATATTCCTCTTGTAGAAACGTAGTATGTTATGGGCTGTGATTTTGGCCAAGGCCTCAGCCTCGATCCACTTCATGAAATAGTCGACATCGACAATCAGGTACTTGTTTTGGTATGATACCTGGACGAAACGGCCAAGGATATCCATCCCCCACCACGGAAATGGCCACGGGGACGACAGTGTTTTGAGCTCATTGAGCGGGGCCAGGTGCATGTCCCCGTGTCGCTGGCATCTGTCGCATTTCTTGACGTGCTCTTTGGCGTCCTGTTGTATGGTGGGCCAGTAGTATCCTGCTCATAACGCCTTGCGAGCCAAGGACCGTCTGCCGAGGTGTTGTGCATTGATCCCCTCGTAGATTTCCTGGAGTATACTGGGGACCTTGGTCTCTTCGGCGCACCTGAGGAGGGGGATCAAAAAGCCCTGACGGTATAGTTTGTCTTCGATAATTGTGTATGAGCATGCTCGTCGCTTAACCACCCCGGCTTCTTTGGGATCGTCGGGTAGTTTTCCAGTGGTGAGATACTCGTATACCGGGGCCATCCAACAGTTGTTGTCCCCGATGGCATTCACGTCAGTCGCAAGGACGGGTTTATCGATGCTTGGGCATTACAGCACCTCTTGTATAACAGATTTGTTTCCACCCTTCTTTTTCGTGCTCACCAGCTTGGACAAGACATCTGCTCGAGTATTGTACTCGCGCGGGATGTGGGTTACTTGTGCTGAGGTGAAGTTTTTCATCTTTTCCTTCACCAGGGTCAAGTATTCGATGAGGATGTCGTTCTTGGCTTGATACTCTCCTAGGACCTGGGAGGCCACGAGCTGGGAGTCGGTGAAAATTTTGACTTCTTGAGCACCGAGGTCCTCAGCCAACCGTAGCCCGGCAAGGAAAGCCTCATATTCATCCTGGTTGTTCGACGTTGGGAAGGACAATTCTAGGGAGACTTCGATCAGGATTCCTTCCTCGTTTTCTAGGATGATGCCCGCCCCGCTGTATTTCGAGCTGGATGCCCCGTCGACGTAGATCGTCCACTTTTGGGATCCGTTGGTTATCGGTACTGAGAGGGTCATTTCTACCACGAAGTCGGCCAGTACCTGAGCCTTCAGGGCCTTTCTTCCCTCGTATTGAATGTCGAACTCAACGAGTTCGAGTGACCACCTGAGCATCCTTCTTGCCATGTCTGGTTGACCTAGGAGCTGCCTTATGGACTGTTCGATCCTCACCACGACAGTGTGGGCCAAGAAGTAATGACGCAACCTTCTAGGCGCAGTGACGAGGACCAGGGCGAATTTCTCGATCTACTGAGACCTGAGCTCGGGGCCCTAAAGGCCTTGCTGGTGAAGTAAATCGGTTTCTGCCCGTCGGGGGTTTCCCGGATAAGAACGGCACTGACTGCTTCGCTCGTGATGGCGAGGTATAAGAACAACTTCTCCCTGTTTCCTGGTCGTGAGAGAACCGGGGTTGTGATAGGACTTGTTTAAGGTGGAGGAGCGCTTGCTCGCACTCCTCGGTCCATTCGAATGTTGCTTTCTGTCGTAGAAGCTTGAAAAATGGGAGTGCTTATTGTGTAGATTTGGCGACGAAGCGGGACAGCGCAGTTAGCATCCCGTTCAGCGATTATATCAACTTCTTCGAGTTCGGAGTCGGGATCTCGGAGAAAGCCCTACACTTGTCAGGGTTCGCCTCTATTCCCCGTTTTGTGGGATAGAAACTGAGGAACTTGCCTGCCCGAACGCCGAAGGTACATATGTCGGGGTTGAACCTCATCCTACAATTCCTCGCCGTGTCGAAGACTTTCTTGAGATGAGCAGCATGGTCGACTTCCTCTGTGGATTTGACGATCATGTCGTCCATGTAGACCTCGAGCATGTCGTCGATCTCTCCCCAGAAGACTTTGTTCATCATCCAATGATAGGTTGCATCGGCATTCTTAAGGCCGAAAGGCATTACGTTGTAGTAGTAATTGCCCGACTTGGTCATGAAGGCAGTACGCTGCTTGTCGGGCTTAGCCATGGGGATTTGGTTGTACCCCCGAGTAGGCATCCATGAAGGACAGTAGTTTGAAACCTGCAGAAGTGTCGACCAGCTGATCGATGTTAGGCAAATGATAAGAGTCTTTCGGGCATGCCCGGTTAAGGTCGGTATAGTCAACACACATCCTCCATTTTCCATTATTATTTTTGACAAGTACAACATTGGACATCCAGGTCGTGTACCTGGCCTCCGAAATAAAATTTGCCTCTAGGAGGTCTTTTACAACCTTTTCAACATCCGCTTTTTCGGGAGACTGCCTACGCCTACGTTGAACTATGGCCCTAGCGGCTGGATCCATGGTGAGCTGATGGCAGGCCACCTCTAGGTCGAGTCCAAGCATCTCAGGGGCGTTCCACGCGAACAGATCAGCGTTCTCCTAGAGACATGCCTTCAGTTGCTTCTTCGCCAGGTCGGGGAGTCCGGTGCCAATCTTTACGCTCTGGTCTGGTTTGTCTCCGAGGGCGACGAGCTTGAAGTCTCCGTCTGGAATGGGGTGCGTTGGGTGGAGAGGCTACCCGTTGATTTCTGCTTGGAAGTCGTGGTCAGCTGCTCCGCCTTCCTCCTGCTCATCGGGGAACCTACTGTCGAGGTCGACCACGTTGACGCGCGGGAGTGGCCTCTGCACTGCTTTCGAGGATGGTTTTGCTCCAGTCTTGGGTTTGGTGCCGATGGAACCCAGGCCTTTGGCCGCTGCGTCGAAGCACCTCCTGGCCGCTTCAATGTCCCCGTGCATGGTGACGACCCGGCCCCTAGCCGTGTAGTACTTCATCTTCGAATGGACTCTCGATGGTACCGCTGTGAGTTCGGCCAAAATGGTCCTCCCCAGGATGTAGTTGTAGAGGGATGGACATTCGACCACCAAGAAGCGGGTCTTGACATGTCGGGCCATATCCTCGCTCCCGAAAATGACCATCAGTTCAACATAACCCCATGGTCTGGTGGTGGTACCGTTTAACCCCTGTAGATCCGAGCCCACGTAAGGGGTCAAATGCTTCTCGTCGAGATGGAGGGTCTCAAAGAAGTGGGCGTACATGATATCCACCGAGCTCCCCTGGTTGACCAGAATCCTGCAGACGTCGAAGTTGGCCATCTGTGCCCGGATTAAGAGTGGAATGGTGGCATTGGGCGCTCCTCCTGGTAGCTCCTCCAGGTAGAAAGTGACAGGGTTTGAATTCCCTCGCACCTTCTCGAGGGTGGTGGTCTTCGCTGAGGTCGTAGATTCCAGTTCGTCAAATTTCCTCTTGATCGACCCGACGGAGATCTTCTCAAAACCTCCGCCTGATATGACCATTTCCTTGGGAAAGCTCTCCTATGTGCCGCGGGCAGTGACGGGGTCTTCGTGGGGGAAGTTTACCCACATGTTGCTGACTGCCTCTTGGTTCTCGATTCCCTAGGGGACGAAGAAGTCCTTGGGTCGAGTGACGCTGAGGGCAACCTGCAGGCGGTTTTCTCTGGCGGGAGGCGTCTTCTCCTCGATGTTTTGAGCATCTCGGGCATCCGACCGAGGAGCGTCGTTCCTCTTGGCATACTGCTTTAGATGCCCTTTTTTGATCAGGATTTCAATTGCGTCCTTGAGGTGGACGCAATCTTCCGTGACATATCCATGGCTCCGGTGGAACATGCAAGGTACTCCGATGCCAAAGTCAGGAAATGGGAGTAAGCAAGTACAAAATATAGGTGGGAGAGTTAGAATGAACATCACCTAACCCTCTCAAATGAGAGGATATTTATAGAATGCCCCTAGCGCGGGGTCAACAGTCTCTTGCACTGGGTTGGATTGTCAGGCCCAATCCAGGTGACTGCCAGGGATTACGTGGCATAGGGAAGAGTAACACGTGGTCTTCGCCCTGGGGTAACGGTCCCGAGATCTCCGGAAGGTGGGCAGACCGCCTCTTTCGGAGGTGGGAGGTTACAAGGTGACGTATCCTCGTGGGAGGAGCACGTGGAGGTCGGGGAGAGGCGTGGCTATAAGGTCTAAAGGCTCTGCTCGACAATGTCTGCGCATCGTGTCCGACACTGGTGAAAATGGGCACGTGCTCGAAACTGGACAGAAGTGGGCCTTGTTGGGCCAACTCAGATCATTGGGTTGGACCTTCCCGACTATTCAGCGGGCGCTTGCCCAATCCAGAACAATGTGTATGATAAACCTTTTGATGTTATCTACATTGATCTTTGGGGTCCCTCCCCATTACCTTCAAGTTCTGGCTTTAGGTATTACATTGCTTTTGTTGATGCTCATACTAGATATACATGGCTTTATTTTCTTAAACACAAATTTGAGGCTCTAGGAGCTTTCAAACTCTTTCTTAAATTTGTTCAAACTCAATTTAATCTAACAATTAAATCAATCTAATCTGATTATGGTGGGGAATTTAGACCTTTCACTAAATTTCTAACTGATCTTGGTATTACACATAGGCTGACTTGCCCTCATACCTCACATCAAAATGGTTAAGTTGAAAGAAAACATAGAACTATTGGTGAGATGGGTCTGACTTTATTAGCTCATTCTTCTATTCCTCTAACATATTGGGACCATAGTTTTTCTACATCTGTCTACTTGATGAACAGGTTGCCTACTTCTCCATTAACTGCATATCACTCACCTTTCCATGCTATATATGGTAAACATCCTGACTATAAGATTATTCGAGTATTTGGATGTGCTTGTTATCCCTTGCTCAGACCCTACAATCAACATAAACTTTAGCTCAGAAGTCAAGAATGTGTTTATCTTGGGGTCTCTCCTCAACATAGAGGTTTCAAGTGTCTTAGTAGCTCTGGGAAAATATACATTTCCAAAGATGTTATATTCAATGAGCATCACTTTCCTTTCACCCAGCTGTTTCCTTCCAGCATTAACTCTCATCTTAGCTCAACAGGCACACACATGGCCTTTCCTACTGGGACCTTAAATGTCTCAGCTGACACTATTCCATCTCATTATCATCTGATGCTGGATTACTAGTGCCCAACTCAACAACTCAACCCACTGACAGTACAACAGCTCAAGAAGTTGTCCAACTGCCAGTATCCATAAAAGTTCCTCATTCTCAGTTTATTTCTGAACAACCTAATGTGGCACTTATCCCTGTCACTGTCAGTCAATGTAGTTCTGATAATAATTCTGCTCATATGACAGAATTAGCCACACAGGCTACCCCTGATGTCTCCAAAACAGCTTTTAGGACTGGCACTATACCCAAGGTTACTGATCAGTCCAATCCTACAACAGATCCTTCCAGTTATCCTGAGGATAATGTTCAACAATTTATTTTTTCTAAGGACACTGCCTCTTGTTCAGAGGTTGATGCTTCTTATTATCCAGAGGATATTGCATCATACCCTTCTCCTACAGTCAATATCAATAATTCCACTCCCTTGACCTTAATTCCATCTTCTCAGGTCACTTCCATTGAAACTCATATAAATCATCTAACTAATGCATCTTCTGGTCATACAGAAATAAATTCTCCCTTACCCATCTCTGAGTCCTCTAACTCACCATCCATTTTGTCTAAGCCACCATCTCCTCATCTCTTAGTCAATGATCATCCCATGATGACTAAAGCCAAGACTGACAGGTCTAGACCTAAGGCCTTGATTGCTCATACAGAAACTAAACCTTCAACTGTCAAACAAGCTTTGTCTCATCCTGCCTGGGTAATGCTATGCAGTCTGAATATGATGCTTTACAAGCTAATCACACTTGGACTCTAACTACTTTGCCACCTGATAGGAAAGCTGTAGGTTGTCGCTGGGTTTTCAAAATCAAAGAAAATACTGATGGTTCCATCAATAAGTATAAAGCCAGGCTGGTGGCTAAGGGATATCATCAAGAACATGGATTTGATTATACTGAAACTTTCTCTCATGTTGTCAAACCTATAACCATAAGGGTGATTCTTACTTTGGCATTAACACACAAATGGGATATTCAATAAATTGATGTCAACAATGCCTTTCTTAATGGCACATTGACAGGTGAAGTCTACATGTCTCAACCTCCAGGATTTGTGACCTCTGACAAGAATTTAGTTTGCAACTTGCATAAGGCTATCTATGGCCTTAAACAGGCTCCAAGGGCCTGGTATGAAAAGCTAGCTCAAGCCTTATTACATTTTGGTTTTACAACTTCCAAGTGTGACAGTTCTCTCTTCCTGTACTGCCATCAAGGTACCTTACTTTATGCTTTAGTCTATGTTTATGACATCCTTATTACAGGCTCTAGTTCTACTCTCATTCATGATTTAATTACCAAATTACATACTGCCTTTGCCTTAAAGAAATTGGGCATACCAAGCTATTTTCTTGGCATTGAAGTGAACTTTCAACATGATGGTTCAATGCTTCTTACTCAATCAAAATATATCAGAGATCTTCTGTCTAGAGTTAATATGTCTGGTGCTAATGGTGTCCCAACTCCCATGCTGAGTACTTGCAAACTCAGTAAACATGGTTCTCACAAGTTAGTTGATCCTACTATGTATAGATCCATTGCGGGTGCTTTGTAGTATGTCACCTTGACAAGACCTGATATCTCCTTCAGTGTCAACAAGGCATGCCAATTTATGTCTGATCCGTTAGATACACATTGGTCAGCTGTGCGACAGATTCTTCGCTACTTGAGTGGAACTGTCACACATGGTTTACATCTCTCTCCTTCTGCTACAGCCCCTAAGTTCTCTCTCCGTGCCTTCAGTGACTCTGACTGGGCTAGTGATCCTGATGATAGACATTCGACATCCGACTCCTGTATATTTTTTTATCCCAACCTCATCTCATGGAGTTCTAAAAAGCATGCCTTAGTTGGTCGTTCCAGCACGGAAGCTGAGTATCGAGCTCTTGCACATGCAACTTCTGAATTGTTGTGGCTCAAATCCTTGTTAGCTGAACTCAAAATTTTGTACCATACACCAATTCTACTTTGTGACAACTTAAGTGCAGTGTTGCTGTCTCACAACCCGGTTTTACACGCTCGCACAAAGCATCTTGAGCTTGATATTCATTTTGTTCGTGAGTGGGTGGTGGCCAAACAACTGCGTATTCATCATGTTCCAGCTGCGTTTCAACTGGCTGATACTTTAACAAAGCCTCTTGGTACAACGGCCTTTCAAGAATTGCGGGACAAACTCAAAGCACTACAACAAAAGTAAGTTATAACATCGCACCTTAGACATCGCTTTAATACAAAAGCGCTGCTATAAGTTAAAAACAAGGAAACTAGTCATTTAAAAAAATAAAAGCGCAAAAAAATATAAGACCTTAGACAGCACTTTGGTCAAAAGCGCTTTATAAGGTCTTATAAATTTTTAAAAAAAAATTAATGGAAAATATTAGACAGCGCTTTAGTTAAAAGCGCTTTCTAAGGTCTTATAAATTTAAAAAAAATATAAGACCTTAGACAGCGCTTCGGTAAAAAGCGCTTTCTAAAGTTTTATTAATTTAAAAAAAAATTAAAGGAAAATATTAGACAGCGCTTTCCTTAAAAGCGCTTTCTAAGGTCTTAAAAATTAAAAAAAAAAAAAAAATCAAAAGCGCTGTCTAAGGTCCACCTTAGAAAGCGCTTTTATGAAAAGCGCTGTCTAAGGTCTAATTAAATTAAAATATATGAATAGTCAGTATTCATTTTCATATTTCCGCTCTTTCTTCTCCCCTTGCAAACTGAGCTCAAAACCCTTGCGAACTCAAACCTTCACCGTCAACCGTCCTCCACCGTGCCGTCGTTCGTTGTTGCCGTCGTTGCATTGTCGTCCGTCCGTTGCCGTCGTTGTATTGCCGTCCGTTGCGAACTCATTGCCGTTGTTCGTTTCTGCTCTTTGTAACTGATACATTTCGTTCTTGCATTGCCGTTGTTACCGTCGTTAAAGGTACGTCGTTGTTGTGAAGAATAGGGTTTTGTTGCTTTACATTGTTGTTGTAGGGTTTTGTTGCTTTACAATGTTGTAGTGAATGAGTATGTTTGATGAGTTTTGTTAATGAAGTTATGTTGGACTGTTTTATTAATGAAGTTTTGTAGTGAATGAGTATGTTTGAAGCTTTGTTAATGAAGTTTTGTAGTGAATGAGTATGTTTGATGAGTTTGTTAATGAGTTTTGTTAATGAAGTTTTGTTAATGAAGTTTTGTAGTGAATGTGTATGTTTGATGAGTTTGTTAATGAGTTCTATTTTAAAACATATTTTATATTAAGACTTATAAATAGTTTAGTTTAGTTTTATTTTTTCCACCTCTTAAATCTTCTAAAAAACTCTTAAAATTGATGGAAATGTCCTCTGAATTTTAGAATTCAAAGCTTGTTTTTGAAGCCTCAAAATTCTAGAATTTGAGATGGTTGAGTTAATAAACAAATATACTGAACATAAACATTTCACTAAAACATAAGAAATTCAACCAGTTACATATCAAACACTATCAAACTTGTTCATTTCTTGATTAATATGGTTGAATTAATGTTATTTTGTTGACCTTAATAAGTAGGAAAACCATGGATAAAAAATGGATGGATGTCGATCGATTGTCCAAAGAGTACGAGAATGGGGTATTGGATTTCGTTAAGTTTACTGTTCAACACGCTGACGCTGAAGAGCTCAATCGAATAAAATGTCCCTGCTTGGGTTGTTGTTATGTGGGTAGGGTTGACGCAGATGGATTGAAATCGCATTTACTAATGAATGGAATTGATCGAAGTTATAAGTGTTGGATACATCATGGTGAGAAAATTAACGAGAATGTTGAACCGGCGGGGAAAAGTAATACAACCTATGCTTCAGATGACAAAGACACGGAAACATACGATTGTGATCGAGTCGAAGAGATTGCAGAAGCAGTTGTAGAAGATCTTCATGATTGTCCCGAAATGTTTGAGAGGTTGGTAAGCGATGCAGAGAAACCGCTCTATCAAGGTTGCACTAAATTCACAAGATTGTCTGCGGTATTGAAGTTGTACAACTTAAAGGCGGGCAATGGATGGTCGGATAAAAGTTTCACAGAGTTGTTGGCCCTTTTGAGAGAAATGCTACCGGAGGATAATGTTCTTCCCAATCGAACCTATGAGGCCAAAAAAATGTTGTGCTCTATTGGCATGAGCTATGATAAGATACATGCTTGTCCAAACGATTGCGTTTTGTTTCGAAACGAATATGCATCGTTAACTGAGTGCCCTAAATGCGGTTTGTCTCGATATAAGAAAAAATTGTCTCCAGCCAAGGTCTTATGGTATTTTCCTATAATACCGAGATTTAGGCGCATGTTTCGTAGTGAAACCGATGCAAGACACCTGACTTGGCATGCAGATGAAAGAATTATTGATGGAAAGTTGCGACATCCGGCTGATTCACCACAGTGGTCGAAAATTGATAATGATTATCCTGACTTTGGAGAAGAAGCAAGAAACCTTCGCTTGGCATTATCTACTGATGGAATGAACACCACAGTGTTGTATATTTAGCTGAAGCAATGCACATATCAAGTATGAAGGACTTAAACCCCAAATATGCAAATCTGTCATATTTTGGAGTTATTGAGCACATTTGGGTGCTTGATTACGAGAAGTTTCAGATTCCAATCTTTGGTTGCAAGTGGGTAAATAGTAGTGGCATACGAATGGATAAGTCTGGATTTTTGCAAGTGGATCTTAATAGGGTGGGGTACAAAGATGAGCCTTTTATTCTAGCATCTCAAGCTAGACAAGTGTTCTATGTCACTGACCCGACGAGTACGAAATGGTCTATAGTGCTTCTATCTAACAAAGTGGTTGATGATAGCGGTGTAGATCAATGTGATATTGATGTTGAGAATGAGTCATGCATTAGACGGAATGAGTTGAATAGAAATGATCAAGATGAGGATCTTATAGCGGATGAGTCATATATCAGAAATGACCATAACGAGGGAATTTGGATCCATTCATCCGTCCGCATTGCTAAGAAACAAGTAATTCATATTCCAACCAAGAAAAGAAAGAGATGTTAGTGAAAGAGGTAAAATTTGTTATATACTTGATTTCTTTATTATATTTCTATTCAACTTATGAGTTATTTTAATATTAACACATATCTCTCATGTCTAATGAAATAGTTAAAACTAAATCAAACTATGTTATATTATTATGTAGTACTTTGAAGAATGCAAGTGTGCTCATTACTCAATTTCTCAATTGGATGAAATTAAAGAGGATTGGTGTCAATACATTATGGAGCTCGGAATTTTACAAGGTATAATATTGTACTCTTACTTTAATTGATGAGAATTTAAATATGTGTAACTTTGTTTATGTATTCTTTTAATTGAATTACAATCTTTGTGTTTTCAGGACCTATAATGTAGATTTGAAGCAATGCTTTGGTTGGATGCAAAAGTACTAGTATAAGTAATATGTGCATTTGTAGAAAAAATGTAATGATTTGTAATTATAAATAGGTGTATATATAATTTTGGTTTGTACTTTTAAATATATATATTGGTTTGAATTGCCAATTGTTTTGGATATATAATTTTGGTGTAAATTGGTACATTTAAATAGGATAAATTGGATTGATTTGAATCTCCAAATTGTGGTATTTTTCTGAAAAAAATTGCTGGTTGAAAAACAGGTCAAATTCTGGTTGAAAAAACCTGGTAAAAATTGTGGTTTAAAAAAATTTATATAAAATTTTTCGTATACCTTAGACAACGCTTTTGGTGAAAGCGCTGTCTAAGGTGGGGATTAGAAAGCGCTTTTGACAAAAGCGCTGTCTAAGGTGGACCTTAGAAAGCGCTTTTACCAAAAGCGCTGTCTAAGGTATACCTAAAAAAGTTCAAAAAGGTTGACCTTAGACAGCGCTTTTGGAGAAAGCGCTGTCTAAGGTATACCAAAAAAATGTCAAAAAAGGTAGGGCTTAGACAGCGCTTTTGCTGAAAGCGCTGTCTAAGGTATACAAAAAAAATGTCAAAAAATGTAAGGCTTAGAAAGCGCTTTTCCAAAAAGCGCTGTCTAAGGTATACCTTATAATGTCAAAAAGCGCTGTCTAAAGGTACCATAGACAACGCTTTTCATTAAATATACCCCCCTTTAGACAGCGCTTTTGGTATTACCCAAAGCGTTGTCTAAACCTATAGCAGCGCAGGTTTAGACAGCGCTTAAAAGCGCTGTCTAAGGTCTTATCTGTTGTAGTGAAGTCATCTCTTCCGACAAGCTTACCATGAGTTTGAGAAGGGGGGGGGGGGTATTGAAGATAAACACACTATAAGTTGATATAGCTAGTTTACTTGTGTAGATAGCTTATATATATAAATTACAAGTGTAATACAATGAATGATAGTGTGAATAATAGAATCTTATCCAATATCTCTTTCTCTCTTCTTCTCTCTTGTAATAGAATTCTGTTACACCAGATGAACCTCCATGTTCATCTTCATTGTTTCTAATATGTAGAAACTACTCAACAACAGGATTTTGACAAAGTACAACTTAGTTAGATGAGTAATAAGATCAAATGCTATGTTGGGAGTGCTCGGATAGATGCGAGAAATAGAAAAATATACAACATATATTTTTAAAATATGACTTTTTGCCATATTTAGTCTAGCGTTCTTAAATGGCCAAGATCTTGCATGTTCTTCAATTCTCGACCCTCATTCCTTTATTAAGGAAACTCGTTAATGTTTTCAAGTAACTTAAATGGTATGCATATGGATTATCTAGGAAGAGAGAAATTTATGGATTGTTATCACTAAAGAATCATATTTTTAATAATTAATGGATAAGATAGAAATTCTCGTTAGAATTAGAGTTTGACATAACTCATCGCTACAAAACTCACTTGTAAGGTGAGAGGTAACACCATATATAAAATATTTTTAGACTCTATTTTTTTAACCAATATATGATTTGGGTTTCTCCCAATACACCTCATCAGGCCTAATACCATTGGGCTTTGTGCGTGCATATAAACGATGGATGGCCCGAATTGTCTATATGTATGACTTGACTTTTCCAATACAACCCCTCACACCCAACACTATTGACTTGGTGTGCATATATAAATTATAGGTGATCCAAATCGATAGGGATTTGTGATACCATGTTAAAATTAGAGTTTGATCTAATTCAACCCTACAAAACTGACTTATAAAATGAGATATGTCATTCTATATAAATCATTTTTAAACTTTTTTTAACTAATATGAAACTTGAATTTTTCTCAATAATTGTTTTGTGTGCTAGGGGAACCAAAACCTTCAACTAAATTTAAAAATATTATTATCATCTCATCTAAGTGTTGTTGGGTAGCTATAACCAAGATGTTAGTAGCTAATACCAACGTCGTTATCTATCTAATTTAATATCAAATAATTTAGTTTTCATGTCATCTAATACAAGATGCTATTTTAGTTTTTTAAGTTACACTTTAAAGATTTGCCGCCATTATGTTAAATATGTTCATTACCAAATTTATCTCTACCCATCTAGATATCAAGAACATAATATATGTATAATCCCTTTGAGTTCATATCCTATGAACTCATATCCTTAGAACCCATATCTAAATACAATATGAGAATGAAGGCGGAAGCATACCTGAATTTGCCATTGGAATCGTTGAAGGTTTGCGGGTATGTGATTTTCTAATTTGAATAGTGCCTTAGGGTTTCTTGATTCTCTTCTTAAGGGAAGGAAGAGAGAATACCTGATAAATCGTATTGATTGTTTGTCTACAAATGGGGACTGTAACCCATATAAATAACTCCCTTAGGGTTACTACTTAGTTTTCAATATTCTAATTTGACCCTTCATCAAATTAGAATATTGACTTACGATATCCACACAATAACTTTTCATGACATATATTCCCTTAGCCATATACTTAATATCAATTAGACCACTTTAGTTTTGGATAATTAAATAATGTCTCTAACACATGTAATATTATAGTTGTGACCCAAAATTCTAATAATCTCTTATTGGTCACATATGTAACTTTACATATGTGTTAGACTTTATTAGTTCAAAATTTTCCATTAAATACTTCAAGCATATCCAAATAATCGCGTCCGTTATTTATTACATTACATAGAGCCAAAGTGATTTTAGTTATATCAATCATAACCAAACCAATCAATGATTACTAATAATGACATAATTAAATGACATAAATTCATCATGAAATGTGTAGCATGAAAATCACAAGAATATGACATGTACATGTCGATTTTCAATTGGTCCGACATTACTTTAGTGAGATCATTAAATAACCTTATTGTACAAAGTATAAATAGTTGGATATCAAACTTTATAAACTAGGTAAAATATTCAAAACAAGAGTATTCATACATAATACCAAACATATAACACAAAATTCATAAATGACTAACTCCCACTAAACTAAAGATTCTTAAAACCATAAAAGACCCATGTGAGTAGTATGCTCATGAAAGACCTTAGGTGGAAGACCTTTTGTAAGAGGACCTACTATCATGGAATTTGTTCCTAAGTGTTCCATGGAAATCTATCCATTTTGTACCATTTCCTTTACAACAAGGAGCTTGATATCAATATGTTTTGACATAGTCGAGCTTCTATTATTGTTGGAATATAGTGATGACTCGATTTCGTATAGGTTATTTCGATTCATTTCGTGCATATTCAGTCGTATTTTTATCGAGTCTTCATCGCATTTTCTATCATTTACTTATGTTTTTCTTTACTTTGTGTTTTCAGGACCAATATCAGTTTGATTGAAGAAAAGGATAAGAACCCTGGCAAAAGAGTTGAAAAAGAGAAGAACTGGAGCTTTTTGCCTTCCTCTAAAAGAATGGCGTTCGCCATTCCCTAAAAGGAACCAAATGGCGTTCGCCATTGCCCCAAAAGTGCCAGATTTCCTTCTTTAGCCAAATGGCGTTCGCCATGCATCGCGGGAGCAGTTTTCCGGAATTAGTTTTGAGCAGTTGCACGCAGTTTGAATTCAAATCTCCCAACTATTTGGAGCCATTTTTCTCTATATATAGGCCCTGTTGGAGGCCAGTGGGGGGATCCAGAAATTGCGCGGAAGCGCTGCCGAATCGCGTTTTAGAACTTATGCATATATTTCAGTTTCAAAGCAGCAATTACTCACACTGAGGAATTGCTGCACTTTGTATTTCCTATTTCCTTGTACTGCTGTATCACTTCAAGTATCAATACAAATCTTGCTGCCACTTTCGTATTCGACTTCAGTTCCATTTACCGCATTTTTTTACAGGTTCTTTATTTACTGCATTATAGTATAGATTATATTCGAATTTGTTTTAACATGATAGTTCTAGAATTTGAATGCTTTAACATGTTAAGATCAGATTTAATTATGTCCGGTTAATTATAATTAGAGACCGTCGTATGAGGACCGTCGTTCCAACGGGACTCTGTAGGAACCATCAGTATGAAAATATGATTGTTTGATATTCTGGTTTTAGTGTCTAAGTTTAATTTAGGTAACTTTGTCGTGAGAGCGAGGGGTTGCTTAACAGTGTTTTGTCACAAGAGTGAGAAATGCATTAAGGTGTGTTCGATAGAGCGAGAGTTTGAGGTACGCACCAGATAGTAGACACTGAGCATCGATCCTAAACACAACGAGAGCGCTTTAGGCTTCGTTTAGGCTTTGTTAGTTTTCAAAATGCGTCTTTTAATTATCGAGCGAGCGAGAGCAAAATCTTGGGGTCATTAGGCGTGCCTTTTGTCAATAGCGCGAGAGTGTGAGACAGAGTCTTTAAGTTGGCATTTCCTACGGAATGGTAGTATATTCATAATCAGTACTTGTTTTCAACAAGTCCCTTAGGTGCGCGGAAATCATATTTCGGTCTTGTTTTAGTATTATTTTCAAACCTTTAGTAAGTAGCGTTTACATTTCCATTCTTACCTTTTTAATCATAGCCTTAGCTTTACAAAGCAACGATAGAGTACAGTAAGTTGACATTGGTCTATGTGGGTTCGACAATCTTTTAGATTACTTAGATAAATCCGTGCACTTGCGGAGCATCAAGTTTTTGGCGCCGTTGCCGGGGACCAACGGTCAATATTGTTATTCCTTTGTTGCATCGTATAGACTAAGGCATTCTTGTTTAAAAAAAAAACTTTGTATCTCCTAAATTCCCTCTATGATTACCCTTGCCAATATTTTAAGGAACCACAAGAATCCCATAATCCTGACCTCGAAATGTTGATAGAGGATTTCAATGCTACGCTCACTCACTCTCAACCAAATTTCCTCTATGATTACCAATCCCAATATTTTAAGGAACCACAAGAATCCCATAATTCCAACCTCGAAACATTAATTGAGGATTTCATTGAAACAACAACTAACTCTAGGCTTGAATGCATGATGAAACGCTTTGTGGAGACGCAAACTCTCCAGAATGAAGAGTTTAGAAAACAACATCTCAATACTTATGAAACATTTAGGCATATAAACAATGTGATCGAGTCCCTCGTGACTCACACTGAGGCATTGGAGACTCAAATATCTCTATTAGCACAGACACCTATAGGACCCTTCCTTGAGAGACATGTGGATGTTGTAACAATCAATAGTGAAAAACAAATAGAAAATCCTAGGGAGAGTGATAATGAATTTGAGGAGAGTTATGGTGAGAAAAGTGTAGAAATTGATAAAAATCCACCGACATCATCCGAAAGGGAGGTTGTCGAAGAGGTAGAGAAGGATGCATTTATCATTGGTCCTTTTCCCTATATCCCACCAATTCTTTTCCCGCAAAGGTTTGTAGAAGTTAAGGTAGACTCCAAATCCAAAACATATGTGGAGGTATTGGAAAATATCCACTCCAATGCACCTTTGTCTGAGGTCCTGCTTAAAAAGAGAAATTTAGAAGACCTTGAAACTAGGGAAACCATTAGAGTGGAGAGGGTAAGGTTATCCTTTGAGGTGGTTGATGAAATAACTGAGCTCAACTTGAGAAGTTGATACTTAGGATAGATCCAGAACCGCCACCACAAGTTCAAAAGAATGAACCACCCCACAAGAGAAAGAAAAGAAAAGGTGAGGGATATGTGAGATGGCTTGATAAGTGGCCATGGAAACCGAAGATTATTAGCCGTCAAGCTATCGACGTTAAACAAAGCGCTGCGTGGGAGGCAACCCACGAGATTTTAATTTAATGTTTTACTTTTATTGTTTGTGTTTGCAGGAAATAAAGAAATGTATTGCTTGTCTCGTCTCAACTTCTTCTAGGTGCCCACGGACATTCCTGCGAATGTCTCTACTGGTGGTGACACCGATACCGCACTGTATTTTTCTAACATTTTTTGCAGGTATTTCCTTCGGAAACGGGCAGCACTATGAGTTGTTTCAAAAAAAAGAGAAAATTCAACAAATGAAGGTATCTCAAAGCGCCCACCGCCGAAGCAGAAGTGGCCAGCGAAGACATGGACAACAAGAGAGGATCAAGGAGGATTTGGCATGCAGTAGCATTCATACAGGTTCTATCTTTCCTTTTCTACCTTTTATTGAAACATTGAGGACAATGTTTGATTCGAGCGTGGGGGAGGAACTTTACCGCTTTTAATTTATCGCTTTATGTTATTTCCCATTTTTCTAGTTTAGTTTGTTTCATTTGTTTGTTATCGAGTCATATGCACGTTTGAGTCGTTATTTACCTTATGTTTTAGCCTAGTCTGTAAATTCCCCAATTTCAAAAAGAAAAAAAAATTTTGACTCAATGGCAAGACACACTTAGTATAGGTTGTTATCTTTTGATTTAGGCCAAGTAGGCGGACTTGGGAAAGTTTTGTCAACATCAGTAGCGTTTTTACACCTTAGAGTTCCCAAGTATGCAATATTAGTTTAAATACATATTATGCTGAGACCTTGTTCTTAGTTTCTTTAAAAGTGGCCTCTTGATTAGTTTATCTTAGCAGTTAGCACCATCCTTATATGCGAACTAAGTAACGAACCGATGCAAATATGTGTTGATCTCAAAAAGATCTCAAAAATTTTGTTTACGTGTTTTTATAGAAAATGTGAATTAAAGACCTGTTCTCACTAAGTTAGGTGGTCCTCACCCGATCATTTAGCCCAAAGGATCAGAATCTTGAAATTCATAAGCAAAAAAAAAAAAGAAAAAAAAGAAAAAAAAAAAAGAAAGTAAAAAAAATGTTGAATAAGAGATCACACTAACAGGTTCGATTACCATGTAAGCAAAAGGATAACGGGCTTAATGTGATTGCGCGAGAATGAAAGAGAGGTGAATAAGAACGAAGTCTGTAGGTCGAGTTATAATATCATGATTTGAACTGGTATTGCATAGGAAAGAATTCTTTGTTCGCTTTTGTGGAGTCGTGTCATTACGATACTCTTGTTTTCACTATTCAGTACCTATCTGTCTGCTTTAGCCTAGCAACCTTGTGCTTAATCGTTTCCGTTGTGCCTACGAGTCGAAACACCGTGCTTACCTGTTTTTTATTCGCATTGGGAGTTTGCTTGAGGACAAGCAAAAGTCTTAGTGTGGGGGAGTTTGATGACTCGATTTCGTATAGGTTATTTCGATTCATTTCGTGCATATTTAGTCGTATTTTTATCGAGACTTCATCGCATTTTCTATCATTTACATATGTATTTCTTTACTTTGTGTTTTCAAGACCAATATCAGCTTGATTGAAGAAAAGGACAAGAACCCTGGCAAAAGATTTGAAAAAGAGAAGAACTGGAGCTTTCTGCCTTCCTCTAAAAGAATGGCGTTCGCCATTCCCTAAGGGGAACCAAATGGCGTTCGCCATTGCCCCAAAAGTGTCAGATTTCCTTCTTTAGCCAAATGGCGTTCGCCATTGGCATATGGCCTTCGCCATGCATCGCGGGAGCAGTTTTCCAGAATTAGTTTTGAGCAGTTGCACGCAGTTTGAATTCAAATCTCCCAACTATTTGGAGCCATTTTTCTCTCTATATATAGGCCCTGTTGGAGGCCAGTTGGGGGATCCAGAAATTACGCGGAAGCGTTGCCGAATCGCGTTTTAGAACTTAGGCATATATTTCAGTTTCAAAGCAGCAATTACTCACACTGAGGAATTGCTGCACTTTGTATTTCCTATTTCCTTGTACTGCTGTATCACTTCAAGTATCAATACAAATCTTGCTGCCACTTTCGTATTCGACTTCAGTTCCATTTACCGCATTTTTTACAGGTTCTTTATTTACTGCATTATAGTATAGATTATATTCGAATTTGTTTTAACATGATAGTTCTAGAATTTGAATGCTTTAACATGTTAAGATCAGATTTAATTATGCCCGGTTAATTATAATTAGAGATCGTCGTATGAGGACCGTCGTTCTAACTGGACTCTGTAGGAACCATAGGTATGAAAATATGATTGTTTGATATTCTGGTTTTAGTGTCTAAGTTTAATTTAGGTAACTTTGTCGTGAGAGCGAGGGGTTGCTTAACAGTGTTTTGTCACGAGAGTGAGAAATGCATTAAGGTGTGTCTGATAGAGCGAGAGTTTGAGGTACGCACCGGATAGTAGACACTGAGCATCAATCCTAAACACAGCGAGAGCGCTTTAGGCTTCGTTTAGGCTTTGTTAGTTTTCAAAATGCGTTTTTTAATTACCGAGCGAGCGAGAGCAAAATCTTGGGGTCATTAGGCGTGACTTTTGTCAATAGCGCGAGAGTGTGAGACGGAGTCTTTAAGTTGGCATTTCCTACGGAATGGTAGTATATTCATAATCAGTACCTGTTTTCAACAAGTCCCTTAGGTGCGCGGAAATCATATTTTGGTCTTGTTTTAGTATTATTTTCAAACCTTTAGTAAGTAGCGTTTACATTTCCAGTCGTACCTTTTTAATCATAGCCTTAGCTTTACAAAGCAACGATAGAGTACAGTAAGTTGACATTGGTCTCTGTGGGTTCGACAATCTTTTATATTACTTCGATAAATCCGTGCACTTGCGGAGCATCATATAGGATGACTGATTTATCGTCATAGTATAACTTAAGTGGTCTTTCAATTCCTTCCACAATTTGTAGCCTAGTGACAAGGTTCCTCAATCAAATCTCATGGTTAGATGCCTCAAAACATGTTATAAATTTCACTGTCATGGCGGATAAAGAAACAAGAGTTTGTTTGGCACTACACCAAGAAATTGCACCATTAACCAACATGTAGATATAACATGAAGTGGGTCTTTTACTATCTTGGCATCCAACAAAATCAGAGTCAGAATATCCAATGATCTCCAATTGGTCTAACCTCTTATATGTGAGCATATAATCTTTTGTTCTGTTTAAATACCTCATAACCCTTTTGGATGATTTCCAATTATCCATTCATGGATTGCTTAAGTATATGCCTAACATTCCAACTATGAACGTAATATCTAGACGCGTACAGACTTGAGCATACATCAGACTCCATACACCTGACGCATAAGGGATATTTTGCATCTCTTGAATTTCTAATTTTTCTTTTGGGCATTGACTAAGACTAAATTGTCTCCCTTAGCAGCTGGAGTATCCCCTAGTTTACATTTTTGCATGACAAAACGTTTTAGTACCTTTTCGATATAGCTCCTTTTTTATAATCCTAGAATACCTCAAGATCGATCTCGGTGTATGTGAATTCCTAATACAAAGGAGGTATCACCAAGATCTTTCATTTCGAATTTTCTTGATAGAAATTTCATGGTTTCGTGCATCATGCCTATATCATTAGTGGCAAGTAATATGTCATCAAAATATAAGATCAGGAAAATGAACTTGCTCCCACTAAATTTGTGATACACGCAATCCTCAACAATATTCACCTCATACCATTATACCATTATTTTCTGCATGGATTGGTGGAAGTTGATTGGGTCATCTTCCATCATACCATTATTTTCCTCATATTCTTGGAGAAAGCCTATGTAATCATCCAAAATAGTATTTCTCCTTTCTCTAGTGGATCTCCGCAAAAGTATTGGTTCTTGTAACACTTGTTCTTAAGGATCTTGAGTTTTTTCTTCATGAATTACCAAATCATCTTGAGTAGGAGGAAATTTAACAATTTATTGTGGAGGTTCCGTACTTGCTTGATCAAAAGCAACTGTATCAATCGGTTAAGGAACTATCATTGAGTCTTCCTCTAAAACAAAGTCTATAACCTTATTCTCCCCCCAAACTCAATATCCTCAAAGAATTTGGTTGTTTTCGTCTCAAAATTTGAGTTTAATTTTGGATCATAAAATTTGTAGCCCCTTGATCTTTCAAAATAACTAATAAAGTAGTTGCTCACTATTCAGAAGTCCAATTTCTTTTCGTTTGGGCTATAAGGCCTTGTCTTGGCTAGACATCCCCATAAATGAAAAATTTTCAGACTAGGCTTTCGTCTAATCCAAAGCTCATAAAGTGTTTTGGATGTAGTCTTTAGTGTCTCTCCTCAAAGTGACTATGGCAAGGTAGAATAAAAAATCATACTCCTTACCATACCATTAAGAGTCCATTTTTGTCTTTCAGCTACACCATTCATGCTAGGTGACCCTAGCATGGTGTATTGTGGGACGATTCCACCTGAACCATCATATCTGTCATAATATTCACTGTCAATATTTGACACTCTTAATTTTTTTGTTGAGTTGATTCTTAACTTCAGCCTTAAATAATTTGAACACTTCCAATGATTGAGACTTTTCATGTATAAGAAATATGTAGGCATATCTAGAGTAATCATCTATGATTGATATAAAATATTGTTTACTATTCCAATAAGGTGTGGGAAATGGTCCATAAATGTTCATATGTATCAATTTTAAGACATATGTAGCTCTATATTCGCCAAATTTATTTGTTTTGGTCTGTTTACCTTTAACGCACTCAACACAAACATGAAATTTTGCGAAGCCAACGAAATCCAAAATTCCATCTGGCATTAGCCGCTCAACTCTATTTTTAGAGATGTGACCTAGGCGCTTGTGCCATAATGATCCTAAATCGTTATTATCAATTTTACGCTTAGTACCACGTGATTCCACATTTAAGGATTCACTATAGGTAGCTACCGTGTCAAGCAAATATAAATTATGATGACCCATAAGTGAAAAAGTTCCAACAATATTTGAATTAAAAGGCAACTTGAACATGTTGTTTTCAAATGAACACAAATAACATGATTTTTCAAAATAAGAAACTGAAATTAAATTCTGTCTAAATGAAGGCACCTCAAAAGTGAGCAAATCCAAATAAAATGCAGTACACATTAATAATCTAAAGCACCCTATAACTTTTGCTGCTACCCGGCTTGCCATCTCCAACATAGATGTATCTTTCAATATCATTTGGCTTCCGGTAGTTTGGGAAACCCTTTCTTTGCACGCCAAGCGTGATATTTAGGAAATTTCTTATTCATATGTCCAGACATTTTGCAAAAGAAACATTTATCAACATGTTTTTGTTTCTTTTTTGCTAGAACATTTGAAACTTCATTCTTGGGCTCATTAATTTTCTTTTTTTTTGCACTTATCTTTAGTAGTGCCAACAAAATGAGCACTTTTTGTCTTATCTTGCTTCAGCTTTTCCTCTTCTTGCACACAAAATTAAATGAGCTCATAAAGAGACTATTTATCCTTTTGGCAGTTATAAGATATCTTAAACTGACCAAAGTGTGAAGGAAAAGAGAGTAATACTAAATGAATGAGTAAGTCTTCCATAACTCAAGCTTTAGTGCCTTAAGTTTTGAAACAATGTTGGACATGCCCATAATGTATTCCTTTACATTTACGTTTCCTTGATACTTCATGGAAATCAAGTTCTGAAGAAAAGTACTTGTTTCTACCTTATCGCTTTCTGCAAAGTGCTTTTCAATCTTGGCATGGAAATCTTCTGAATTTGTTATTTCTTCCGAGATATACCCTAAAGATCTCAGGAATATCGCGTTTAATAATCATGAGACTCAAACGATTGGAGTGATCCAACTTCTCATAATATTTCCTATGTTCAGAGGTACTTGTAAATATAAAGTATGCCAAAGAGGGGGGTGAATTAGGCACTTAACAATTTTTCTGATTTTTCGACTATTTTATTTTTTACTTTCCTAAAGGTTACTATGTAATGAAAAACAGTGAATTGCAGAAAGTAAAAAACACAAAGAAGTATACTCGTTCCCCTCACAGTCCGAGAGTACTCCAGTCCCCTTTCAACATGAAAGAGATGTCACTATTGTTTGCACAAGACAAGACTCTTCCTAGTCTTTCTATACAAGTCATTAACAATGAACCACCAAGAACAACCTCTTGGATTTTTCCAACTAAGTCCAATTCAGAACAATCCTCTCACAATGGACCTCTTGTATCCACAATCCGGATAACAAGGTTTACAACCAAACAATATTATATCCAACAATCCTGGAAAAATAAGATATGTTACAACAAGAGTTTTTGAAACAAGTTTGTAGTATATAAATCCTATGAAGGACTTCTTCTCTTTCAAATATGAAATTTCAATATCATAGACTCTCTAAGTGCTCATATGATACTTTTATGAATGTAATATGAAAATGGTATTAAAAAAGTATCTTGTATAAAATGTTTATTATGGAAAAATATGCTTAGAGATTGTAGAGAATTTTTGAAAGAGGTGAATTACAAATGAAACTTTGAATTCAGTATATAGTGTGCATGCAACCATTCAATAATCAAGGCAATGCTTGAAAGAATTTCTAAAAATTATTATACAATGAATGGAAAAGATGCATGCAAGAGGTATCATGAAAATGTGCTTTCAAACAAAGTATTTTTCAGAAAAGCTTCAGGTGCAATCGATTGCATCAGGATGACAATCGGTTGCACCAAGTGTAACGTGCAAAAATATTTGAATTTTAGCCTAGTTCAATCAATTGCATCAGGATGACAATCGATTGCATCAGTGTAAAAATTGAAATTTTTTTAATGCAAATGATTCAAAACCATATATCATCTAAAAAATGACCAAGACTTTAGATGAACTTTGAAAAATGTTTGATCAAGGTTTTAAATCAAAGAATGACTTTTTAATGCAAAATTATAAAACTTGAGCACTAAGATTTATTTTAGACAAGAATTTCATATACCTAAACATCCAAGTGGATTCAAGTCTTAGGCAATATTTCTTTTTCCTTCTTTGATCTTATTGTAGAGTTTGTCTTCATCAAAACATATTGGAAGCTTGTCTTCACATTCTCCCCCTTTTTGATGATGACAACCATGAAAATTTTGAAGTCTTGAGAAATAAAAATTGTTGAAGCATGACCATGATAATTAAGTCTTTGATCCATTTCCTTTTGTACGTAAAACCTTGAATGAACATTGTTGTCTTCATCAAAATCACTGAGAAGCTATGTTTTCACATTCTCCCCCTTTTTGATGATGTCAACCCAATTCTTGAAAATTCAATCTAATCTTGTTTCTATAACCAAAGCTTGCCCACCCTGGATATTGCTCCCCCTTAATCCATGATTTTAGAGAGTTTTGAAATCTACACATTTTGTTAGAGAAACCAAGCAATAATACACAATTCTTCTCCCCCTTTGTCATTAACAAAAAGGATGGGAAAAGACTTGAAGTATATAAAGAAATTATGAAAAATAAAGACAATTTTTAACTATGAGATTTACCTCATGATTGACTTCATCAAACATTCATCGTTGGCGAACATGATCTTGAAGCCTTTGTCACAAAGTTGGCTTTTGTTTAGAATATATTACTTTAGTCCTTTAACATAAAATACATCTTCAATGAATGTGAAAGTTAGTGCTCCAACTTTTCCAATGCCAAGAATTTTTCCTTTAAGGTATTCCCCAATTGAAATAACCCTTGGACTATAGAACTAGATTTGAAAGTTAGTTTATGCCTCTCATCAAAAGCTTAGAACAACCACTTATCAACAAGGCAAAAAATTGAAGTGGTCTTCAAGCAAACCTACAAAATAAATTAAGTCTTATTTGGTACCCAGTGTGCCTTGGGTCCTTCATAATTAGTTCCTTTCTTAACCCACTTACTTGCAACACTAAAGTTTCTAACATAACAAGCATTAGGTGTATGGCCAATAATACCACAATAAAATCAAGTAGGAACAAAATTGCTCTTATATCTAGGAACATAAGATTTCTTTTTCACAAATCTTTTCTTTTTAGGATAAGGATGCACATTCCTAGGTTTGTTCACTTTCTCTTTGGAAGATTGGTCACTAGCCTTAACAGAAATAGTTTTACTAGAACTTGGTTTGGAAAACTTTGAATAACCAAGTCCACTTTTATCATTTAAATATCTTTGTTGACTAAGGATCGCTTCTAATCCAATTTGTCATTTCTCATATCTTTCAAGGACTCTTTTTAATTGAACAATTTGGAAAAAAAGTGATTCACAATTTTTACATACCAACTCTTGTTTTTCTTCACTAGTTTTCTTTTGTTTCTCATCTTTTGATTCTTTTTCCATAACATCAAATTTTTCTTCTAAAGATTTTATTTGTTTCTTTTGTGAAGATATTGTTTTATACAATAATTTGCATTCATGTAAGAGTTCTTCAATAGCACCTAAAGCATCATTATCACAAGAAGATATTTCATTACTAACCTCTTCTTCTTCTTCATCGGAATGATGTGTTGCTATCAATGCAAGATTTACATGTTCTTCATCTGAAGATGAACTTATTTCTTTGTCATTCCATGCTACATATGCTTTCTTTTCCTTTTTATGATTCTTTTTCTTGAATTTATTATTCTTTTGAAGCGTAGGGCATTCACTTCTAACATGTCCTCTTTCTCCACATTCAAAGCATTTAATCTTCCTTGTTGGTGCTTCCCCTTTAATGGTCTCCCTTTTTCTTTCTTTTCTTAGAAACTTTTCAAACTTCTTGATAAGATCATCATTTTCATCACTATTGGACTCATCCTCTTGATTGCTATCATAATTTTTTACTTTTGTCTTTAAGGCAACGTCTTTTTGAATCTTTTACTTGTATTTCATGCTTCTCCAATCTTTCAAGTTCTAATTCATGCTCTTGAAGTTTTCTGAACAAGGAAGCGGATGTCATGGTAGAAAGACTCTTATTTTCTGATATCGCTGTCACATTTGGTTGCCATTCCCTGTTTAAAGATCTAAGCACTTTAAGATTTAATTCATCGTTAGTAAAAGTCTTACCGAGTGCTTTCAAATGATTTGTCAAGTGCATAAATCTTTTTTGCAAGTCGAGGATTGATTCTCGGGACTGCATTCTGAACATCTCATATTCTTGACTTAATGTGTTCAATCTAGATCGTTTAACTTCAGCGGTTCCTTCATGAGTTTCCATCAAAGTGTCCCAAATTTCTTTCGCGGATTTACATTGTGAAATGTGGAAGAATTCATCCATACTTAATGCACTTTGTAATATGTTAAATGCTTTATTTTCATCAAACACTTTCTTTCTATAATCTTCATTATAAGCATTTTTAACCTTTGGAGTTGCAACATTGTTTACTACACTCATTGGTTGATGTGGACCATTTTCAACAGTTTCCCATATTCCATCTCCTTGTGCTTCTAAGTGTGCTCTCATTCTGATTTTCCAAAGGTCAAAATATTCTCCAGAAAATAGAGGGGGCTTGTTGCTACTACCGCCATCTTTGAAAACCGAATTTGTGCTTGCGGAAGCCATACTGGATCGGTAGGAACAGGTTACCTATAACTTGCTCTGATGCTAAATGTAAGTATAAAGTATGCCTAAGAGGGGGGGGGGGGGGGGGGGGGGGTGAATTAGGCACTTAACAAATTTTCCAATTTTTCGACTGTTTTATTTTTTACTTTCCTAAAGGTTACTATGTAATGAAAAGCGGTAAATTGCAGAAAGTAAAGAACACAAAGAAGTATACTAGTTCCCCTCACAATCCGAGAGTACTCCAGTCCCCTTTCAACATGAAAGAGATTTCACTATTGTTTGGACAAGACAAGACTCTTCCTAGTCTTTCTATACAAGTCACTAACAATGAACCACCAAGAACAACCTCTTGGATTTTCCCAACTAAGTCCAACTGAGAACAATCCTCTCACAATGGACCTCTTGTATCCACAATCCGGATAACAAGGTTTACAACCAAACAATCTTATATCCAACAATCCTGGAAAAATAAGATATGTTACAACAAGAGTTTTTGAAACAAGTTTGTAGTATATAAATCCTATGAAGGACTTCTTCTCTTTCAAATATGAAATTTCTATATCATAAACTCTCTAAGTGCTCATATGATACTTTTATGAATGTAATATGAAAATGGTATTAAAAAAGTATCTTGTATAAAATTTTTGTTATGGAAAAATATGCTTAGAGATTGTAGAGAATTTTTGAAAGAGGTGAATTACAAATGAAACTTTGAATTCAATATATAGCGTGCATGCAACCATTCAATAATCAAGCCAATGCTTGAAAGAATTTCTGAAAATTATTATACAATGAATGGAAAAGATGCATGCAAGAGGTATCATGAAAATGTGCTTTCAAACAAAGTATTTTTCAGAAAAGCTTCAGGTGCAATCGATTGCATCAGGATGACAATAGGTTGCACCAAGTGTAACGTGCAAAAATATTTGAATTTTAGCCTAGTGCAATCGATTGCATCAGGATGACAATCGATTGCATCAGTGTAAAAATTGAAATTTTTTTAATGCAAATGATTCAAAACCATATATCATCTAAAAAAATGACCAAGACTTTAGATGAACTTTGAAAAATGTTTTATCAATGTGTTAAATGAAAGAATGACTTTTTAATGCAAGATTATAAAACTTGAGCACTAAGATTTGTTTTAAACAAGAATTTCATATACCTAAACATCCAAGTGGATTCAAGTCTTAGGAAATATTTCTTTTTCCTTCTTTGATCATATTGTAGAGTTTGTCTTCATCAAAACATATTGGAAGCTTGTCTTCACAGTACTAGATTCTGTAGGAGAATGTGGTTGCTCTATCCTTAATGCACGTTCAAGATCCATGCAACCAAGAACAATTTTCATGTTCTCCTTCCAGTCCTTGGAATTCTCCCCATTAAAAATCAGAACTGAATTCAAATTAGCAGATATCAAAGTAATTGTAACTGAAAATAGAACAAAATAAACACTATAAATATACTCACATAAAAGGAAAATATATTGAATCATCAATATGTTCAAATAATGGCATAACCCATCTCAAGATATCTAGTGCGCCATCAATATTGAGTCTTTGAACACTAATATTAATTACTAGTGGTACTCTTTTTGTAATGGTCAAACATATTAAAAATATTATGGATTTATTTTAATTAATTATTAAATAATTATAATAATTATATCAATTATTAATTTAGTTATAAAATGAATATTGTATTGGATTTAATTGTTGAATGACTCGTGATGAGTTGGGTCATTCTTTTGGATAGCCTACTGAGAGGTCCCTTCCATCATCTGGTGGTTACATATTCTGACTATACCATTAGATCAGATATCAACTACAGTTCCATCAGAAAGAGGGTAGTAATATTCTCAGCTTCTTGTTGCTACATTCACACAAATGGAACTATAACTAATACATGTTTATTGCATTATTTAATTATGATATGTTATGCAATTATATCTATTTTTTTTTATACTGGAAATATTTCATCAATTGGTATCAAAGCCAAATAAATATGTTGTATGACTATTTGTTTTAATTTACCGATTTGTGATTATGAAAATTACATCTATTATTGCATGTATAATGTGCATGTATACTGCAATGTAAAAAAAAAAAATTGAATCCTTCAAAAATTTGTTCTCATGTCGTTACCATACGACATCGCCTTTCATGCTGGCAGTGATTCTTTTCTTTTTCTTTTTTTAAATTATATTTACAAAATAGTAATAATAGTTTACACTATTTTTTCTCAGGCCGTTACGATACGACATCGCCTTTTATGCTGAAAGTGATTCTTTTTTTTAATTTTTTTATTATATTTACAAAATAGTAATAATAGCCGGCACTATTATTTCTCAAGTCGTTACAATACAACGCCGCCTTTCACATATAACACACTTTATGTATAGTAATTTTGATATCACTATTTTGAAGAGAGTACATATTTTGAAGCCATTATGCATATGTTAATTAATGATATTATATTTATTTTAATTTTATTTTAATTTTGTTTTAAGAAATATAATATTCTTATACTTATTTAATAATTATTATACATGATTGAATAATAATTATAATAATAATAATAAAAATTGTCATATTTGTTTAAAGTAAATATTATTGATTTGTATGATTATAATTTCATCTATCATGAGTATAATTATATAAATTTTGTGTTGTAATTACATAATTAATTTGTTAGTGATAAAATTATTTATATTAATAATAATCATATCTTATCGATATATCATTATTGATATATATTTAGAGTAAATAAAAATTATTAGTAATTATGATCTGTATTATATTAATAATAATTATATCCTATCGGTATGTTATTATTAGTGTAATTTTGTTATGATACAAAATATTAGATGCACCTTATGCTTATTTTATCATGTTTAAAATACCCTATCGATATTGGAATTTTGGTAATATAAGTTTCTGTTTATTATTGTATCTTTGGTGTAAGATCAGAAAATATTTGGCTGATATATGTAGAATCATTTTTCTATATTACATAATTATTCACGTAGTGATTTCTTATTCTTTCATAACAGCCTCTTTTCTTAACTCTGTCAAAACTTTGAATGAGACCAATTATGAGGTTTGGAAATTGTCTTTCGACCTTTATTTGGCTATAGCCAACCTTGATTTGGCTCTGAGAACTAAAAAGTTTGGTGCTATTATTGACGCATCTACTGAAGCTCAGAGGACTCTTTATGAAAAATGCGAACACTCTAACAAATTGTGCCTTAAGGTGATATCTTACTGTTTACCGTGAAAATTAGTAAACAACCGCTGATCTTCCAAATCTAACTTTGGTGACTCACAGGATCGATCAGATTGATCCTAGGACATGTGCTAACAATTGATTCAAAGTAAATTCTAAAGAACTAAACACTTCGACAGTGTTCAAGAAGAAAGGTTTGTCGAAAATATAATTTAAAAGACGTTTAAAAATGTTAAGTTAAAAGGCTGAAAATGTAAAGGAAAGGGTCGAAAGTGTACAGGAAAGGTCGAAAGTATGAAAGTAAGACAAAGTGCAGAAACATAAATTGCATCAAATAAAAGATAAGTTCTTAATGAAAGATTGAAGTAAATTGCATTGAAAAGATAAATGGTGTTTACATCACGTACATTCTCACAAGAATCTTTTCTCTACACACGGGTACTTTGAGTAAATTTGGAGTAACTTGTACAAAGTGAAAACAACACACCGAATCATATTGCTAGAACCCCTATTTATAATACTAAAACTAACTGTTGTCACCTGCCTGAAACAATTAACATATGACAAGTGTCGCACTGCATGCTTCTGTCCCTTAGATGTGCGCCACTTGCCTTTTTCAGGAGCGAACAAGAGTAACTACTACCTCCTTTATTTGAATTTGAATTTCTTAGTGTTGAGTGCGGTATAGCGGCAAACAACAAAAGTTTTGGAAGTATTTTTCCGGGAATTTATCGTGTCCATAGAGATCGGTGCTACTGAACTGTCGTTCGACAATTTCTAAGTTTATGAGTTTGGATTAAAATGGGTTTAAAGTAAATAACAGAAAAGTAAATATAAACATAAAAACAATTCATTCTTCGAAGAGAAAAGACGTATCAAGCATGTATATATTCCACTCGTCACAAACATAAATTTACCGACCAATTATACTCCACCTGTAATACTCGTCAAAATAATCCAATATCGCTCACAACAGTGTCCATCTCTGGCACACTGAGTTGAGAAGCAACCGTATCACTCTCTTCGTCACTCTCGAGCACGAAGCCTCGAAACACGGAAGGCATTTAAGTTCCGACACCATAAAGATTATCATCTAAATCTATCTCTAACATCTAGACAATAGATATCCATCCTTAATTAAGATTTGTTAAGTTTATCTCTAACACAACACAAATCCAAACATAAATACAAAAAGATCAAGGAAGACATCGATAATGATTTGTAAAGCAAGCTTTATACAATATTATGATCAACAAAGATACATATGTTCATAGTAAATATACAAACACCCAACAAAAAGAGAAAAACATAGAGAAGAAATGGAGAAAACCCAAACATCTCTTGAGTTGTCGGCTCCGATTGATGAAGGATTCGACTCCGGATCATCCTAATGCATGCTCCAATGTGTTTTCTAGTCTAAATCTACTCAAAAAATGCTATTGGATGGATTTTGAACTAAAAATATCAAACCCATCCCTAAAAATTGTGTTTTTGGGCCTTTAATGGAGTTTTTGTCCGCCCAGTTTCGCCCAGCGGAATTCTGGGTCGCCCGAAGGTGTAAGGCGGCTATTCTGTAAGTTTTCCACACTTTTGGAGTGCCAGGCCCGCCGTTGCTTCGCCCCGCGGAGCAGAGGCGCAGCACACCAGTCTGCAGAAAAATTCTGCACTATTTTATTCATAACTTTTGAACCGTAACTCCATTTTTTGCCCGGTTCGAAGCGTTGGAAAGCTTATTCAATGCTCTATCTAACAATGGCAAGACATACTTGATTGGATACCTGCAAAAATGAGAGAAAATCAAGTAAACTCATTGATATTTACACGATACGCAATATATACACTAAAACGTAAAGTAAACGTATTTACAAACAAAGCAGGTTTTATTTGCACGATATTTACCATAAAGCATTGCTAAGTGCAACAAAACATATATACAAAAATAGGTACATTTTGCACTTATCAACTCTCCCCAACTTACATACTTTTTTGTCCACAAACAAGAATCAAACAAACTTGAAAACACAAAAGCGATATCAAAAGAAAGACGAATCAACAGGTTTTGAAAAACGGAAATGAATGTATGGTTCAAATGAAAATGGTACACACAAAGTAAATACTTACCACTAAACTACAACGACAACATAGTCACGAAACAAACGCAAAATACAAAAATCATGTCAAACATCCTAAAACAACACAACTTCCAATGTGAATCACACCTAGCAAAAATAATCATCGGTAGATGAAAAACACACAATAAGGTACTTTACACTCACACAACACTCATGCAAACAAAAGACTAAATTATGCATACATCCACAAATTCATATTGAACATACAAAGGCAAGAATCACAAGGACTTCCATGGTTGTAACGTGGCCGGGTAAACAAACAAGGGGCAATTTCTCAAGGTAATTGAAACAAAAACTTGCCTAAACCTAAGGGAGTGAAAACTCACAAAGATTCACACACAAAATTTCAACCAACTTCTTCCACAATCCCAAGTGCTACACAACACACAATACTTATTTAGAACAATTATTGAAACTCTTTTTGTTTCCTTTTTCAAAGATTTTCTTTTTCTTTCTTTTTTTCTATTCTTTTCTTTTGTCATATTTTTCTCTTTTTTCTTTTCTATTTCTTTCCTCATAGAACCAACTAATGAATACACAATCATTCTCTCCCCAACTTGAATTCAACCGCACCATCATGTGAATACTCCCTACTTTCTAAGGCAAGGCAAAAATCCATACAATCACACAAAGTTGAGGTCCAAGAAAAAGCAAAATCCAATAAAAAATAAGTGAACTAAATACTCATAGACAAGCATTAAGTTCAAATAAAACATGGATCAAAAAGTTCAAAGGGGTTACGAAAGATCACACGCTCACAAGGTGAATTGACTATTTGGCTAAGGTGGTTGTGCTCAAAATGAAACAAATGCCTTGATCCTTTTCATGAATTCATATACACAACATAAACAACAGATTCAACATAATAAAATCCAGTTAGAACAAGAATGTTGGAACTCCGCGCATATATGAACAATGGAAAGCCACCTCAAAAAAAGGTTGGGAACTAAAGTGATTCACAATAGAACAAGTATACAAAAGAATGGATGGCATGAAAGTTTGTAAAAAGCCTAAGTATCATGAATATGCTAAAGTATAGAAAGCGATAAATACATACCTCGGACGTGTACAAAACTTAACAAGATCATTATCACGCATTCGCAAGTTGAAACGATCAAAAATGGAACATCACCAAAAGTTTCTCAAGCAACTCAAAACAAGCTTATTGACAAACACAAAGATCATTAATTTAAAAAAACTAAAAAAACCGGTAGAAAATTCATTAAACATGTTGTAAAGTGAAGATTTGAGAATTTTACGAACAATCCGAGTACAACTTGTTTAATAAAAGTTCACCACACTACCTAAGCTAAACAACAATAAAAGAAAGTAATAAAACATGTTTGTTTTACGTCGTAAGCTCGACGCCTATTATTTATACACACTTCTCTAAGTTGCCTTTTTACACGGTTAGTGCTCACCGACGATGAAACCTAACCAAACACTTAGCAAACGTGAAGAGAAACAAACAAATACACTAAATTTACAAGTATACAAAACATGTAAAATTCTTAAATATGGTAAACATATACAAGTATCAATATAAACAAGTGAAAATAGACAATATATACGATATCTACAAAACTCAAAAACAAAGAAACTATCGCAATGCGATTCAATAAAAACCAATCCCCGACAACGACGCCATTTTGTTGAAGCGGTATAGTGCAAGCAAACAAAAATATTTGGAAGTATTTTTCTGGGAATTATCGTGTCCACAGAGATCGGTGCTACTGAACCGCCGTTCCACAATTTATAAGTTTATGAGTTTGGATTAAAATTGGTTTAAAGTAAATAACTGAAAAGTAAATATAAACATAAAACAATTCATTCTTCGAAGAGAAAAGACGTATCAAGCATGTATATATTCCACTGGTCACAAACATAAATTTACCGACCAATTATACTCCACCTGCAATACTCGTCAAAATCATCCAATATCGCTCACAACAGTGTCCATCTCTGGCACACTGAGTTAAGAAGCAACCGTATCACTCTCTTCGTCACTCTCGCGCACGAAGCCTCGAAACACGGAAGGCATTTAAGTTCCGACATCATAAAGATTATCATCTAAATCTATCTCTAGCATCTAGACAATAGATATCCATCCTTAATTAAGATTTGTGAAGTTTATCTCTAACACAACACAAATCCTAACATAAATGCAAAAAGATCAAGGAAGACATCGATAATGATTTGTAAAGCAAGCTTTATACAATATTATGATCAACAAAGATACATATGTTCATAGTAAATATACAAACACCCAACAAAAAGAGAAAAACATAGAGAAGAAATGGAGAAAAACCAAATATCTCTTGAGTTGTCGGCTCCGATTGATGAAGGATTCGACTCCAGATCATCCTAATGCATGCTCCAATGTGTTTTCTAGTCTAAATCTACTCAAAAATTGCTATTGGATGGATTTGGAACTAAAAATATCAAACCCATCCCTAAAAATTGTGTTTTGGGGCCTTTAATGGAGTTTCTGTCCGCCCAGTTTCGCCCGGCGGAATTCTGGGTCGCCCGACGGTGTAAGGCGGCTATTCTATAAGTTTTCCACACTTTTAGAGTACCCGGCCCGCCGCTGCTTCGCCCGGCGGAGCAGAGGCGCAGCACACCAGTCTGCAGAAAAATTTTACACTGTTTTATTCGTAACTTTTGAACCGTAACTCCGTTTTTCGCCCGGTTCGAAGCATTGGAAAGCTTATTCAATGCTCTATCTAACAATGGCAAGACATGCTTGATTGGATACCTGCAAAAATGAGAGAAAATCAATTAAACACATTGATATTTACACGATACGCAATATATACACTAAAACGTAAAGTAAACGTATTTACAAACAAAGCGGGTTTTATTCGCACGATATTTACCATAAAGCATTGATTAGTGCATCAAAACATATATACAAAAATAGGTACATTTTGCACTTATCAACTCTCCCCAACTTACATACTTGTTTGTCCACAAACAAGAATCAAACAAACTTGAAAACACAAAAGCGATATCCAAAGAAAGACGAATCAACAGGTTTTGAAAAACGAAAACGAATGTATGGTTCAAATGAAAATGGTACACACAAAGTAAATATTTACCACTAAACTACAACGACAACGTAGTCACGAAACAAACGCAAAATACAAAAATCATGCCAAACATCCTAAAACAACACAAGTTCCAATGTGAATCACACCTAGCAAAAATAATCATCGGTAGATGAAAAACACACAATAAGGTACTTTACACTCACACAACACTCATGCAAACAAAAGACTAAATTATGCATACATCCACAAATTCATATTGAACATACAAAGGCAAGAATCACAAGGACTTCCATGGTTGTAACGTGGTCGGGTAAACAAACAAGGGGCAATTTCTCAAGGTAATTGAAACAAAAAATTGCCTAAACCTAAGGGAGTGAAAACTCACAAAGATTCACACACAAAATTTCAACCAACTTCTTCCACAATCCCAAGTGCTACACAACACACAATACTTATTTAGCACAATTATTGAAACTTTGTTTGTTTCCTTTTTCAAAGATTTTCTTTTTCTTTCTTTTTTTCTATTCTTTTCTCTTGTCATATTTTTCTATTTTTTCTTTTTTATTTCTTTCCTCATAGAACCAACTAATGAATACACAATCATTCTCTCCCCAACTTGAATTCAACCGCACCATCATGTGAATACTCCCTAATTTCTAAGGCAAGGAAAAAATCCATACAATAACACAAAGTTGAGGTCCAAGAAAAAACAAAATCCAATCAAAAATAGGTGAACAAAATACTCATAGACAAACATTAAGTTCAAATAAAACATGGATCAAAAGGCTCAAAGGGGTTATGAAATATCACACGCTCACAAGGTGAATTGACTCTTTGGCTAAGGTGGTTGTGCTCAAAATGAAACAAATGCCTTTATCCTTTTCATGCATTCATATACACAACATAAACAACAGATTCAACATAATAAAATCCAGTTAGAACAAGAATGTTGGAACTCCGCGCATATATGAACAATGGAAAGCCACCTCACAAAAAGGTTGGGAACTAAAGTGATTCACAATAGAACAAATATACAAAAGAATGGATGGCATGAAAGTTTGTAAAAAGCCTTAGTATCATTAATATGCTAAAGTATAGAAAGCGATAAATACATACCTCGGACGTGTACAAAACTTAACAAGATCATTATCACGCATTCGAAAGTTGAAACGATAAAAAATGGAACATCACCAAAAGTTCCTCAAGCAACTCAAAACAAGCTTATTGACAAACACAAAGATCATTAATATAAACAAACTAAAAAAACCGGTAGAAAATTCATTAAACATGTTGTAGAGTGAAGATTTGAGAATTTTACGAACAATCCGAGTACAACTTATTTAATAAAAGTTCACCACACTACCTAAGCTAAACAACAATAAAAGAAAGTAATAAAACATGCTTGTTTTACGTCGTAAGCTCGACGCCTATTATTTATACACACTTCTCTAGGTTGCCTTTTTACACGGTTAGTGCTCACCGACGATGAAACCTAACCAAACACTTAGCAAACATGAAGAGAAACAAACAAATACACTAAATTTACAAGTATACAAAACATGTAAAATTCACAAATATGGTAAACATATACAAGTATCAATATAAACAAGTGAAAATAGACAATATATACGATATCTACAAAACTCAAAAACAAAGAAACTATCGCAATGCGATTAAATAAAAACCAATCCCCGGCAACGGCGCCATTTTGTTGTAGCGGTATAGTGCAAGCAAACAAAAATATTTGGAAGTATTTTTCCGGGAATTATCGTGTCCACAGAGATCGGTGCTACTGAACTGTCGTTCGACAATTTCTAAGTTTATGAGTTTGGATTAAAATGAGTTTAAAGTGAATAACAGAAAAGTAAATATAAACATAAAAATAATTCATTCTTCGAAGAGAAAAGACGTATCAAGCATGTATATATTCCACTCCTCACAAACATAAATTTACCAACCAATTATACTCCACCTGCAATACTCGTCAAAATCATCCAATATCGCTCACAACAGTGTCCATCTCTGGCACACTGAGTTGAGAAGCAACCGTATCACTCTCTTCGTCACTCTCGCGCACGATGCCTCGAAACATGGAAGGCATTTAAGTTCCGACACCATAAAGATTATCATCTAAATCTATCTCTAGCATCTAGACAATAGATATCCATCCTTAATTAAGATTTGTGAAGTTTATCTCTAACACAACACAAATCCAAACATAAATGCAAAAAGATCAAGGAAGACATCGATAATGATTTGTAAAGCAAGCTTTATACAATATTATGATCAACAAAGATACATATGTTCATAGTAAATATACAAACACCCAACAAAAAGAGAAAACCATAGAGAAGAAATGGAGAAAAACCAAACATCTCTTGAGTTGTCGGCTCCGATTGATGAAGGATTCGACTCCGGATCATCCTAATGCATGCTCCAATGTGTTTTCTAGTCTAAATCTACTAAAAAAATGCTATTGGATGGATTTGGAACAAAAAATATCAAACCCATCCCTAAAAATTGTGTTTTTGGGCCTTTAATGGAGTTCCTGTCCGCCTAGTTTCGCCCGAAGGAATTCTGGGTCGCCTGGCGGTGTAAGGCGGCTATTCTGTAAGTTTTCCACACTTTTGGAGTGCCCGGCGGAGCAGAGGCGCAGCACACCAGTCTGCAGAAAAATTCTGCACTGTTTTATTCATAACTTTTGAACCGTAACTCCATTTTTCGCCCGGTTCGAAGCATTGGAAAGCTTATTCAATGCTCTATCTAACAATGGCAAGACATCCTTGATTGGATACCTGCAAAAATGAGAGAAAATCAATTAAACTCATTGATATTTACACGATACACAATATATACACTAAAACGTAAAGTAAACGTATTTACAAACAAAGCGCGTTTTATTCGCATGATATTTACCATAAAGCATTGATTAGTGCAACAAAACATATATACAAAAATAGGTACATTTTGCACTTATCAACTCTCCCCAACTTACATACTTGTTTGTCCACAAACAAGAATCAAACAAACTTGAAAACACAAAAGCGATATCCAAAGAAAGACGAATCAACAGGTTTTGAAAACGAAAACGAATGTATGGTTCAAATGAAAATGGTACACACAAAGTAAATACTTACCACTAAACTACAACGACAACATAGTCACGAAACAAACGCAAAATACAAAAATCATGCCAAACATCCTAAAACAACACAAGTTCCAATGTGAATCACACCTAGCAAAAATAATCATCGGTAGATGAAAAACACACAATAAGGTACTTTACACTCATGCAAACAAAAGACTAAATTATGCATACATCCACAAATTCATATTGAACATACAAAGGCAAGAATCACAAGGACTTCCATGGTTGTAACGTGGTCGGGTAAACAAACAAGGGGAAATTTCTCAAGGTAATTGAAACAAAAACTTACCTAAACCTAAGGGAGTGAAAACTCACAAATATTCACACACAAAATTTCAACCAACTTCTTCCACAATCCCAAGTGCTACACAACACACAATACTTATTTAGCACAATTATTGAAACTTTTTTTGTTTCCTTTTTCAAAGATTTTCTTTTTCTTTCTTTTTTTCTATTCTTTTCTTTTGTCATATTTTTCTCTTTTTTCTTTTCTATTTCTTTCCTCATAGAACCAACTAATGAATACACAATCATTCTCTCCCCAACTTGAATTCAACCGCACCATCATGTGAATACTCCCTACTTTCTAAGGCAAGGAAAAAATCCATACAATAACACAAAGTTGAGGTCCAAGAAAAAACAAAATCCAATCAAAAATAAGTGAACTAAATACTCATAGACAAGCATTAAGTTCAAATAAAACATGGATCAAAAAGCTCAAAGGGGTTACGAAAGATCACACGCTCACAAGGTGAATTGACTATTTGGCTAAGGTGGTTGTGCTCAAAACGAAACAAATGCCTTGATCCTTTTCATGCATTCATATACACAACATAAACAACAGATTCAACATAATAAAATCCAGTTAGAACAAGAATGTTGGAACTCCGCGCATATATGAACAATGGAAAGCCACCTCACAAAAAGGTTGGGAACTAAAGTGATTCACAATAGAACAAGTATAGAAAAGAATGGATGGCATGAAAGTTTGTAAAAAGCCTAAGTATCATGAATATGCTAAAGTATAGAAAGCGATAAATACATACCTCGAACGTGTACAAAACTTAACAAGATCATTATCACGCATTCACAAGTTGAAACGATAAAAAGTGGAACATCACCAAAAGTTCCTCAAGCAACTCAAAACAAGCTCATTGACAAACACAAAGACCATTAATATAAACAAACTAAAAAAACCGGTAGAAAATTCATTAAACAAGTTGTAAAGTGAAGATTTGAGAATTTTACGAACAATCCGAGTACTTGTTTAATAAAAGTTCACCAAACTACCTAAGCTAAACAACAATAAAAGAAAGTAATAAAACATGCTTGTTTTACGTCGTAAGCTCGACGCCTATTATTTATACACACTTCTCCAAGTTGACTTTTTACACGGTTAGTGCTCACCGACGATGAAACCTAACCAAACACTTAGCAAACGTGAAGAGAAACAAACAAATACACTAAATTTACAAGTATACAAAACATGTAAAATTCACAAATATGGTAAACATATACAAGTATCAATATAAACATGTGAAAATAGACAATATATACGATATCTACAAAACTCAAAAACAAAGAAACTATCGCAATGCGATTCAATAAAAACCAATCCCCGGCAACGGCGCCATTTTGTTGTAGCGGTATAGTGCAAGCAAACAAAAATATTTGGAAGTATTTTTCCGGGAATTATCGTGTCCACAGAGATCGGTGCTACTGAACTGTCGTTCGACAATTTCTAAGTTTATGAGTTTGGATTAAAATGGGTTTAAAGTAAATAACAGAAAAGTAAATATAAACATAAAAACAATTCATTCTTCGAAGAGAAAAGACTTATCAAGCATGTATATATTCCACTCGTCACAAACATAAATTTACCAACCAATTATACTCCACCTGCAATACTCGTCAAAATCATCCAATATCGCTCACAACAGTGTCCATCTCTGGCACACTGAGTTGAGAAGCAACCGTATCACTCTCTTCGTCACTCTCGCGCACGATGCCTCGAAACATGGAAGGCATTTAAGTTCCGACACCATAAAGATTATCATCTAAATCTATCTCTAGCATCTAGACAATAGATATCCATCCTTAATTAAGATTTGTGAAGTTTATCTCTAACACAACACAAATCCAAACATAAATGCAAAAAGATCAAGGAAGACATCGATAATGATTTGTAAAGCAAGCTTTATACAATATTATGATCAACAAAGATACATATGTTCATAGTAAATATACAAACACCCAACAAAAAGAGAAAACCATAGAAAAGAAATGGAGAAAAACCAAACATCTCTTGAGTTGTCGGCTCCAATTGATGAAGGATTCGACTCCGGATCATCCTAATGCATGCTCCAATGTGTTTTCTAGTCTAAATCTACTAAAAAAATGCTATTGGATGGATTTGGAACTAAAAATATCAAACCCATCCCTAAAAATTATGTTTTTGGGCCTTTAATGGAGTTTCTGTCCGCCTAGTTTCGCCCGACGGAATTCTGGGTCGCCTGGCGGTGTAAGGCGGCTATTCTGTAAGTTTTCCACACTTTTGGAGTGCCCGGCCCGCAGCACACCAGTCTGCAGAACAATTCTGCACTGTTTTATTCGTAACTTTTGAACCGTAACTCCGTTTTTCGCCCGGTTCGAAGCATTGGAAAGCTTATTCAATGCTCTATCTAACAATGGCAAGACATCCTTGATTGAATACCTGCAAAAATGAGAGAAAATCAATTAAACTCATTGATATTTACACGATACGCAATATATACACTAAAACGTAAAGTAAACGTATTTACAAACAAAGCGGGTTTTATTCGCACGATATTTACCATAAAGCATTGATAAGTGCAACAAAATATATATACAAAAATAGGTACATTTTGCACTTATCAACTCTCCCCAACTTACATACTTGTTTGTCCACAAACAAGAATCAAACAAACTTGAAAACACAAAAGCGATATCCAAAGAAAGACGAATCAACAGGTTTTGAAAACGAAAACGAATGTATGGTTCAAATGAAAATGGTACACACAAAGTAAATACTTACCACTAAACTACAACGACACCATAGTTACGAAACAAACGCAAAATACAATAATCATGCCAAACATCCTAAAATAACACAAGTTCCAATGTGAATCACACCTAGCAAAAATAATCATCGGTAGATGAAAAACACACAATAAGGTACTTTACACTCACACAACACTCATGCAAACAAAAGACTAAATTATGCATACATCCACAAATTCATATTGAACATACAAAGGCAAGAATCACAAGGACTTCCATGGTTGTAACGTGGTCGGGTAAACAAACAAGGGGCAATTTCTCAAGGTAATTGAAACAAAAACTTACCTAAACCTAAGGGAGTGAAAACTCACAAAGATTCACACACAAAATTTCAACCAGCTTCTTCCACAATCCCAAGTGCTACACAACACACAATACTTATTTAGCACAATTATTGAAACTTTTTTTGTTTCCTTTTTCAAAGATTTTCTTTTTCTTTCTTTTTTTCTATTCTTTTCTTTTGTCATATTTTTCTCTTTTTTCTTTTCTATTTCTTTCCTCATAGAACCAACTAATGAATACACAATCATTCTCTCCCCAACTTGAATTCAACCGCACCATCATGTGAATACTCCCTACTTTCTAAGGCAAGGAAAAAATCCGTACAATAACACAAAGTTGAGGTCCAAGAAAAAACAAAATCCAATCAAAAATAAGTGAACTAAATACTCATAGACAAGCATTAAGTTCAAATAAAACATGGATCAAAAAGCTCAAAGGGGTTACGAAAGATCACACGCTCACAAGGTGAATTGACTATTTGGCTAAGGTGGTTGTGCTCAAAATGAAACAAATGCCTTGATCCTTTTCATGCATTCATAAACACAACATAAACAACAGATTCAACATAATAAAATCCAGTTAGAACAAGAATGTTGGAACTCCGCGCATATATGAACAATGGAAAGCCACCTCACAAAAAGGTTGGGAACTAAAGTGATTCACAATAGAACAAGTATAGAAAAGAATGGATGGCATGAAAGTTTGTAAAAAGCCTAAGTATCATGAATATGCTAAAGTATAGAAAGCGATAAATACATACCTCGGACGTGTACAAAACTTAACAAGATCATTATCATGCATTCGCAAGTTGAAACGATAAAAAATGGAACATCACCAAAAGTTCCTCAAGCAACTCAAAACAAGGTCATTGGCAAACACAAAGACCATTAATATAAACAAACTAAAAAAACCAGTAGAAAATTCATTAAACAAGTTGTAAAGTGAAGATTTGAGAATTTTACGAACAATCCGAGTACAACTTGTTTAATAAAAGCTCACCACACTACCTAAGCTAAAGAACAATAAAAGAAAGTAATAAAACATGCTTATTTTACGTCGTAAGCTCGACGCCTATTATTTATACACACTTCTCCAAGTTTCCTTTTTACACGGTTAGTGCTCACCGACGATGAAACCTAACCAAACACTTAGCAAACGTGAAGAGAAACAAACAAATACACTAAATTTACAAGTATACAAAACATGTAAAATTCACAAATATGGTAAACATATACAAGTATCAATATAAACAAGTGAAAATAGACAATATATACGATATCTACAAAACTCAAAAACAAAGAAACTATCGTAATGCGATTCAATAAAAACCAATCCCCAGCAACGGCGCCATTTTGTTGAAGCGGTATAGTGCAAGCAAACAAAAATATTTGGAAGTATTTTTTCGGGAATTATCGTGTCCACAGAGATCGGTGCTACTGAACTGCCGTTCGACAATTTCTAAGTTTATGAGTTTGGATTAAAATGAGTTTAAAGTAAATAACAGAAAAGTAAATATAAACATAAAAATAATTCATTCTTCGAAGAGAAAAGACGTATCAAGCATGCATATATTCCACTCGTCACAAACATAAATTTACCGACCAATTATACTCCACCTGCAATACTCGTCAAAATCATCCAATATCGCTCACAACAGTGTCCATCTCTGGCACACTGAGTTGAGAAGCAACCGTATCACTCTCTTCGTCACTCTCGCGCACGATGCCTCGAAACATGGAAGGCATTTAAGTTCCGACACCATAAAGATTATCATCTAAATCTATCTCTAGCATCTAGACAATAGATATCCATCCTTAATTAAGATTTGTGAAGTTTATCTCTAACACAACACAAATCCAAACAGAAATGCAAAAAGATCAAGGAAGACATCGATAATGATTTGTAAAGCAAGCTTTATACAATATTATGATCAACAAAGATACATATGTTCATAGTAAATATACAAACACCCAACAAAAAGAGAAAAACATAGAGAAGAAATAGAGAAAAACCAAACATCTCTTGAGTTGTCGGCTCCGATTGATGAAGGATTCGAATCCGGATCATCCTAATGCATGCTCCAATGTGTTTTCTAGTCTAAATCTACTAAAAAAATGCTATTGGATGGATTTGGAACTAAAAATATCAAACCCATCCCTAAAAATTGTGTTTTTGGGCCTTTAATGGAGTTTCTGTCCGCCTAGTTTCGCCCGGCGGAATTCTGGGTCGCCTGGCGGTGTAAGGCGGCTATTCTGTAAGTTTTCCACACTTTTGGAGTGCCCGGCCCGCCGCTGCTTCGCCCGGCGGAGCAGAGGCGCAACACACCAGTCTGCAGAAAAATTCTGCACTGTTTTATTCGTAACTTTTGAACCGTAACTCCGTTTTTCGCCCGGTTCGAAGCGTTGGAACGCTTATTCAATGCTCTATCTAAAAATGACAAGACAACCTTGATTGGATACCTGAAAAAATGAGAGAAAATCAATTAAAATCATTGATATTTACACGATACGCAATATATACACTAAAACGTAAAGTAAACGTATTTACAAACAAAGCGGGTTTTATTCGCACGATATTTACCATACAGCATTGATAAGTGCAACAAAACATATATACAAAAATAGGTACATTTTTCACTTATCACTTAGCGTCGGACATCATCAGTATTCTTGGTCGAAGGTGACTTCCCCAACTCTCAGAAATATTTTCTAAGTCCCAAAAGCATCCTTTCCTTATGTGAGCACCTTCAACTTAAACCTATCATGAATATCCAGTCGAAAGTTCCTTTAAACCTCTTCAAGAGTTTAACATTCCAATCAACACTTCCAACATAATATGGGCGTCTAATTTATGAGCTAAGAAATTGCCCCCCAAAAATGTCCTTTTCGACAGTACTGAAGAAAAGGTCATATTTTGATAGTGTCCTATTCGACGCCATCTTTTGACCCTACATGGGTGTTAACACAACTGACTAACCCACGTCTCAAGAAACTATTCAGTTTCTTTTCAATCACATTTATGACATCATGGTCAATTATGAAAACATCTCCTCGGAAATCACATCAAATCCCAGACCATCATCCCCTCTCCTAGGGTCTAGGAGACCGTGGGCATAGGTAGTAACTGCCACCGCCCCTACTTTCGCTCCTGGGAGGACACGTGTCCCACTAGCTTTTAGCCCCTTAATGATGATTAGTGACCTTTTTGTACTTCCAAACACTTTATAAATAGTTTCTTCAGAAACTATTTTTACTTTTCCAACTCTAAAGTAATCACTAAACACTTTCTTCTCTTTCAAAAACTCTCAACTCTTCACCTTCAGTAAACCCATTTTCTTCAAGTTCTCAACAATGACGTCTTCAAACACTACCGCTCAAGATCCAAAGAAAAATAAGAAGGTCAAAGGGCCAAAGAGCGTACCACTACTTCCTCCCTTTGCTACATTGAGTGGACTCAAAGTAGTGAAGAATTAGCAATTCATCCCTGAACCTCTCAAGGAAGAAAAAAGGTATATCTACGAATCCCAGGTATTGATTCCTGTTACCGTTTCTGGCAAACCATTAGCTTTATCTGGTCCTTTATCTACTTTAGGTGTAGCTTACACAGCCATTAGTGATTTCTTCCCTTCATATCGTAAAACTAAACCCTTAGGGAAAAAGACAAGGCTAGGGTAACAACTGAGCCTCGCGATAATGTAGCCCTAACAAATATAGATTTAAAGTATTTGAATGATGGGTCTAGGTTATTTAGGGAAACCCCATATTTCAAAAATTATGACCTCTACTTAAGCTGGTTAACCAAAGTAGAAAAGGTCAAAGCAGAAACTTGGAAGGAAATAGGGATTTATGACCTGATTATGATGTCGAAGACAAGTCCTGCTTACTGTCCGACTCTGTTAGCTTCATATTTGTATTTTTGGGATAGCACCCATTATACATTCCATTTCCCTTGTGGGATGATGACACCCACCCTCTTCGACATAGCTGCTATCACAGGGCTGAAACCACATGGACTAGTTTATGACCCAAAAGTGGATGCTCAAGACACCATAGGGTTTTCAACCACCAAACATACTTACACTCACTTCATGAACCATTACCATGACAAACAAAATGACATAGTCGAAGATCAAGAGCACATAGCATTTCTGGGTATGTGGCTTTCTCGCTGCGTATTTTGCACCAAATCTCTGCAAGTGGCCAGGAAATACCTAACTCTGGCCAACCAATTGCACCTTAATCGAGGCATTTGCCTGAGTGAAATAATATTGGCTAGTTTGTATGAGTCTTTAAGTGAAGGTGCTGGTCGCCTGAAAGATCAAGAAAGCAACGGGAACCTCCTGCTGCCAGGACCCTTTTGGCTACTCCAACTTTGGATCAATGCCACATTTGAAACAAGTCTCCCTAACAAAGGGATCGTGGATGAAGAGGCTGCAGAGATCAAGGAGAGATGATTCGAATGGACTCGACTGGTGCAGTTAACCCCTAGCGAAGAAGGGCAGACACTTAGGGCGTCCTTCTCTGGCTTCGTCAAGATGTTTGCCAAGCGATATGAATTTACACCAAGAATGGCCCCATTTGCAGAAAGAAAGTATGGTCTTGAATGGTTCACTAGGGCCTTCCCTCCTGCATTCAAGAAGCATGAGGCAGAATCGAAGCTTGTCTAGGAGGGCTTTCTAATCCCTCGACTCATTGTTCATCGACTCAACCTTTTAAGGGCCAAACATCTTTGATGGCCTATCAATCGAATCTTGTCTCTCAACAATTTGGCCTGGTCCAAACTTTGCCCAAGTGTCTATATGAGAAGAAGGTCCGTGTGATCCTTCCCCACACTAGCTATGACTCCCTAGAGAGTTCGACTCACCTGGCTCGACATGGTCATAGATCACTCCTCACTCCTGTCTACTTCGGACCTTCTCACCTATGCACTCAAGAGTTCTATGACTGGTGGTCAAAACATTACAATGAAGAATTCCTTGATGTTTCTAGCTTCTCCCAGTTGATTGACCAAGTTTTTATTGATGTGCAAGAGAAGATCAAGAAAGGTAAATCTACTCACATCAAAGACATCAAAACTTTCCAAAAGTACTTTGAAACTGTTTATCGACCAGATGACATTAGTCGAACCGTCCGCGACGCTGCAGTTACACTGAAGGAATTTTTTTTAAAGAAAATAGAGAGTTTGAAAATCCCTTCATACGTTCCTCCTAAGAAATGCTATGTAGTGGCTTTCAAACTATTTCCTCCAAAGACTCCTCGACTGCCCACTGCTGATTTTGGAGTGGCTCTTGCCCCTCCATTTCCAGACTGGTTCATCTGTGGGGATTCAATAAAAATCCTTCGACAGCAATCAAAACCCAAAGCTCAGCGGGTGGTTCCGACTAAGCATATGCTAGACAGTTTCAAAGGACACCTTCATATCGGTATCGAAGATGTTTGCATCGAATCTAAAATACATGAAGGTTTGGATTCTTCAATTTTAAGTTCTTTCATTTGAACTTTATCATTACTAACTTGTGGTAACTTTGTTTGTTTTGCAGCTGTACCCAAGAAGAGCACACCTCAGCAGCTGGTCGAAATGAAGGCTGAAGGCAGCAAGGTACGTCACATACCTTTTCCTTTCGTTGATTAGTCTTTCTTTCCCCTAATGCTTCTCATTGTTTCAGGCTTCCCGCAAACTACCTCCGACACCTCAAAGGAAGTCGAAGAGGGGCACTTCCCAAATTGTCATTGATTCAGAGGATGATAACCAATCTCCTCCTGAAGACTTAAAGACAAAGAAGAGGAAAAGACTAATCCAGGATACAGATGCTGCTGCTAGTCAATCTAAGCCTAAAGGGGCCAAAGCTTCCAAGAAGATAACCACTACTAGTGCTGTTGCCGAAGCCTCTCCTGGAACTGCCTCTAAACCAACCTCAGATCATGCTGAAAGCAATAATTCTAGCCATGGTGATGAAGGTGTCAAGGTAACTTATCATTTCATTTTTTAAAGTGCCCATTTATTTACCTTGTTTTCGTTTGTTCTGATTTGCTTCGTTTTGATTCAGGCTGATGCAAGAGGCTCAAAGCCAGCAGTGGATAATCCTCCTTCTCCAGCCATTATTTTGAACAGCTAAGGTGAACCCACATACCATCCCACTTTTGATTTGAGCTCTGGAATGAGTTCACTAGGTGAAATTAACAAACCCGACTTTGAAACAGCTCCCCCTTCGCCTACAAAGACCGCTACTCAGCAGTCTCAAATAGATGACTCTGGCCACGAGGAAGACGATGGTCAGTAGAATCTTGAAACAGAAAATCTAGGGACCGTCACCATGGATGCGGATACGACCTTGATTGATGATGATGATGGCTCACCAGTGGATGAGACTGTTGGTGCTGGAAATGCTGAACCAGAGGGGAGTGAAGAAATGGAGGAGGATGATAATGAGACAATGCACCAATCCAAACTTGATGGCAATGATGATGGAAACGATGATGACAAAATGGATGAGGATAAAGAAGAGGAAGGGAAAGGTGAGGAGAAGAAGACTGACGAAGGACCTGTTAATGAGTAGACCCCTGTCGACACCACCACTACTCCAACAACTAATGTTGCTCCTGAAGTCAAGGCAACCTCGACTGTGTATGGGGGAGGCCTTTCCGAACAAGAACTTGATGCCCTGAAGGCAAGCAACCCTCGACAGTACATAAAGATCCTTCTTAGTAGTCGAGGGAGTTCTTCTGACAAGACTCCTAGTACATCAACTACTTCTGGAGATCCACCTTCGAGCAATCATGAGGACAACATCCTCTTGAAGATCAAAGATAAGATCTTTAAAGGTGACCTTATCACACTTTTGCAGATGGATAATGTCACTCATATCTCCTTGAAGAAACTCCTTGAACAAGTCGACATCCACGCTATTTCTCTAGAATCTGCCAACATTATCCTAGAACTTGGCACCATGATTGACCAGGTCAATGTTGATCTCAAGCGCCTGCCTTAAATTGAGAAGGCAATTTCCACCAAGTGTGGAAGTGAGGCTGCTGCTTGGGCTGCTGCCACTGACTCTAAGAATAAGGTGGCAGAACTAGAGGCAACCAAAGAAAAGAACAAGCAGGAGATTGCCTCTAATGATCAAAACATTTCCACCTGGGAGTGAAAGATCAAAAAGCTTTGAGTCAAGATTTTAAAGGCCAAAAAGCGCAATGTTGCATTGTTTTCCTTTGATGATTCAGGCCTATCGAAAGAGTTGGAAGATGCCATAACTTTTGCTGAGGAAGCTCAACAACTGGAGAGAGAGATTGTGCACCTAAGATCTGACAAGGCTCTGTGTTCATGGCGACTCGAACTCCAGAAGTCGAAGTACTTGAAGATGAAAGAGAATCTCCCTTTCTAGCTTGAATTTCTTTGTAATTTTTCATTTAAGCACATTGTTCCCTAGCCCCTTGAGGCTTTTATGTAATGACTCTAAGCCATTTTGGCATTTCATGAATACCATTATTGGCTTCGCCTTTACTTTTTACGTCGCATTATTCTTTAGCAATTTTGATTTCTTGAAGTGCTGGTTTATATTTTTTCAAATACTTTCCATTTACTTTCAAGATTCTTTTATCCTCATCTATTTCTTCGACTTCATAAGCCCCATTAGAAAATACTTGCGTAAATCAAAATGGGCCTTCCCACTTTGGGGACCACTTGCCCAAGGCTATGACCTTTCAATCCATAGGCAGGATTACCTTCCAAACCAAATCTTCAGGCAAAAAGGTCTTGGTCTTAACCTTCTTATTGTAAGACTTCTCAACTCTTTTCTTTTGTCTCTTTAACAACTCCAAAGCGCTAAGTCTCTCTTCGTCTAAATCCACCAACTCATCTAACATCATATTCCAATAAGACTCAGAAGGGATTTCATGATGTCTTTGGATCCTCATTGATTGAAGGTAAATTTCGACAGGTAACACTGCATTGTGACCAAAAGTCAATCGAAATGGAGTAGTGTTAGTTGCTTCTTTGGGAGAGGTTTGACATGCCCAGAGGATCTGGTCCAATGTCTTATGCCAATTTCTAGGCTTCTTTCCCACATGTTTTTTAATCAAACCAATCACCACTTTATTAGCTGCTTCGACTTGACCATTAGCCTGAGCATAATAAGGTGTAGAGGTTAACAGCTTGAAACCCATTTCTCTAGCAAATTCCAGCATTTTTCGACCAGTAAAAACTGATCCTTGATCTGTTGTAATCGTTTCTGGGATTCCAAACCTGTAAATGATATATTTTTGAATGAATTCGATCACATCTTGATCCACATTTGGTAAAGGTATTGCTTCGGTCTACTTCATGAAATAATCAATACCTACCCAAATATATCTCTGGTTTTTGGATTATGCTGGCCAAATCTCTCCAATTAAGTCCAAAGCCCAACCTCTAAAAGGCTATGGTTTCACTATGGAATGCAGCTCACTTGCAGGGATATGCTGTATGCCAGCATGAACTAGACATTCCTGGCAGCCCTTGGCGAATTCAATGCAATCCTTTAGCATAGTAGGCCAATACATGCTTTGTTAAAACAAAAGCCATTTCATCTTATGACCTACTTGGTGTCCCCCACATGCCCCACTATGGACAGTCGAAAGAGCAAGATACACCTCTGATTCACTAAGGCATTTAAGTAAGACTCCCTCAAGGGTCTTTTTAAATAATTCATTACCTAGAAGAACATAACTTAAAACTTGATACCTGACCTTTCGCTCTGTGGACATTGTTGGATTCTGTAAGTATTCGATTATAGGCTTCCTCCAGTCTTTGTTCGTCAAGCTTTCTATTGCTAAAATCTCAAAATTTTCATCATCAGCGTATCCAAGCTTTGTCACTTCTAGATATGATGGGCATAATCCAACAGACACGACTTTACCTTTAGCTTCAATTGCCTCTTGTAAATTTTCTTTCGAAACCTTATACCCAGAAGCAATCTGAGCCAAGTCATTGGCCACTTGATTCTCTAGTCGAGGTATGTGTCGAATGCTTACCACTTTGAATTTCTTCAGTAGTCTGTTGACTATTAGAAAGTACATGATAAGATTTTCCTTAACACATTTGTACTCCTTTGTAATTTATTTTATGACCAACTCTGAGTCTCCCATTATTTCGACTCGAGTTGCCCCCAAATTTAACAAAATTTCAAGTCCAGCTATTAAGGCTTCATACCCAGCCTCGTTGTTGGAACAAAGTCCTTCGACCTTGTACTTGATTTTTTTTGGAATTTTTTCAGGCGAAAAGCACGCCTATGCCTGTTCCATCTTTGTGGCTAGAGCCATCGAAGTATAACTTCTAAGGTTCCAGTTCGACGTAATTCACAGTGCTTTCATTTATGGAGTGGTCGACTATAAAGTCTGCTACCACTTGTCCTTTAACTGCCTTTAAAGGCTTATATGTTAAAGAGTACTCAGTCAATGCTAGTGCCCATTTACCAATTCGACTATGTAAGATAGGTTTAGACAACATATGTTTAATAACTTCAAAATGAGATGAAACATAAACATCGAGTGGCTTTATATATTGCTTTAATTTTGTACAAGAAAAATACAAGCATAAGCATAATTTTTCGATCATGCTATACCTAGTTTCTGCATCATTTAAAACTCTACTAAGGTAATAAATAGCCCTTTCGACGCCATTCTCATCCTCTTGAGCCAAAATGCTCCCTAAGGTTTTGTCTGACGCAACTATGTACAATCTCATAATCCTATTCCTACAAGGTGGTGAAAAAACTGGAGGATGACTCAGGTATTCCTTGATCTTGTCGAAGGCTTCCTGCTGATCTTGCCCTCCTTCAAACCCATCTTTGTTGGATCAAAGTAATGGCGAAAAGGCCTGCGTTTTTCCGCTTAGGTTCGATATGAACCTTCTCAAGAAGTTAATCTTGCCCAGCAGTGATTGCAACTCCTTTTTTGTTGATGGGGCTTTCGCTTCCATGATGGCTTTGGTCTTATTCTGGTTGATCTCAATCCCCTTTTTGTGGACTACAAAGCCTAGAAAATCCCCTGCCTGCACACAAAACACACATTTAAGAGGATTTATTTTAAGACCATGTCTTCTCATCCTTTCGAAGAATTGTCGAAGATGGCCCAAGTGACTCTTCCTTGAAATAGACTTAACCACAATATCATCAATATATATATTTGCATGAAAGTCTCTATATAATCATGAAAGATTGAGTTCATTGCTCGTTGATATGTTGCCCCAGCATTTTTTAGGCCAAAAGGAATTACTACCCATTCGTAGGTGCCTAAGGCTCCAGGACATCAAAAAGTTATTTTGGGGACATCATCTTCAGCAATGAATATTTGGTTATAACCAGAGTACCCATCTAACATACTAAGATACTCATGTCCTGTGGCGGAATCGACTAACATTTCTACCACAGGCATAGAATACTCATCCTTTGGAGTTGTAGAATTTAGATCTCTAAAGTCTATGCAAACTCTTAAAGAATCATTCTTTTTAATAACAGGTACAATGTTAGCTAACCATCCGACATACCTGGCAGTGCAGATGAATTTGCATCGAAGGAGTCTTTCGACTTCCTCTTTTATCTTTGAGCAAATTTCTGGGGCAAACCGTCTTGGATTCTGTTTGCCTGGCTTCTTTCCAGGCTTGATCGACAACTTATGTTCGACTAACTCTCTACTCAAACCAGGCATCTCATCATAGTCCCAGGCGAAGCCGTCTTTAAACTCCTGCAGCACCTGGGTGACTTCGACCTTAAGTTGTGGGTCAAGATTGGCGCTGGCATATGTTGGCCTTCTGGTTGTCCCCTCTCCTAGGTCGATTTCTTCTAATAGATCCTGCGCTAGTATCTTAATATTGTTCGCTAGTGGATCCTTTTCAAACCCCAAAGGCTCATCATCATAGATGGCATCAAGCCTCTGGCCTTGTTCTACATCATGAACCTTATCAGGTGGCTCTGGGTCGAAGTCCTTACCAGGACCTTCTTGGTGGAATCCAGAATTGGCCTCGACGGCCATATATTCATTAGCAGCTTCCAAAGCCGCTTGTAATTTGGTTTCAGCCATGTAGGCCGAAATTATTCTCAATGCTTCGAACTTAGTCATTGTCACTAAATTCACTTCCCTACCCTGTGGGGTCTTCTAGAGGCATGCCAAGGTATGAGAGCCTTTCTCCTGGAACTCCTTATCCCAACGAAAACCCTCGATAGGATGTAAGTATAATGAGCAAAACATCTCATCATCTGGGACAAACTCAAAATCTGCTGGGCCGCAAGGGGCAATATGAGTCAGGTGCTTGTCGAACTGTCTTCTGTCGACATGATTTATTGGTGCCTTAAAATACCCCTGATTAGCTTCAATGTTCTTTACTATGCCATCTGGCCTCCAGATGGTAATTCGTTGATGCATCGAAGATGGAACTGCGCCAATGCCATGTATCCACTCTCTCCCTAAGAGCATATTGTAATTAGCTTTTGTTTCCACTACCATGAAGACAATAGGCCTAGTGATTGTCCCAACTGTTAAGTCAACTTGTATCATACCCAGCGTAGAGCCAACTTTTCCTTCGTAATTTGAAAGAACCATATGGTGTGGCTTAGTATCAGTGTCATACTTGCCAATCTTGTCCAATAAGAAATGTGGCATCAGATTTACTGTTGCGCCACAGTCCACTAATATCTTGTTCACTGGTACATTCTCCACCTTCCCAGTGATGTAGAGAGGCTTTAGGTGACCTTTCATCGCCTTTGTGGGTCGTTCAAAGAAGGCGTTATGCTCTTCAACGCACCCATTATTCATAATATAGTAGCACACAGGCTTGTGTGTTGCCATCTCTGCTTCAGTGCAAGCATCCAAATCTTCAACCTCTCTAATTTGGTCGAACTCCCTAGGCATTATAGACACCACATTGACTATGATGTTGAGAGAAGCATTAGACTCAGAGTCGAAGTTGTCTGTCATTTCTTCATCATCTTCGACAATATTTTCATGTTTGTCCTCTTGAGAGGAAAACAATTTCTGCCCCACGGGCACTTTTTCAACAATCTTCACTTGATTCCCTCCGTTATTATCAGTAGGGACATTAGTACTGGACTCTTCTTGGTCCTTCGACTGAGCCTCCCTGAGAGCCTTCCTTCTATGCTGTTCTCTCCTCCATTGAGATCGCGACATCGGGTTTTTCCCTTTATAGTTTTCAGAGACTTAAGCCGACCTATTGGACGTCTGGAACTCCTTTCGATACTCTATTGAAGAGCCTCTGTTCACATCAAACTTCTACCATTTTTTTTGACCTTTTTCCTTTCCTTCGACAGGTTTCATCCAGCTTCCCACTGGCGCATTACTTGTTGGTTTGAAAGTGTTAGGTCTGGCCCCTGGGAACTGGGCTTTTCCTCCCACTTGTTTTGAAGAGGACCTTCTAGGATCAAAGCCCCTTTGAGCCTGAGATGCTTTCTGCTCCCTTCTTTCCTTAGCCTTCCTAATCCCCTCAAGATTGTGAGCATCCTTTTGATCGAAGATTGCGCTGCATTTGGGGCATAGCATGACACTTGATCCCTTCTTTTGGCAGCGGTGAAAGAATTCAATGATAGTCTCTTCCTATTTTGGATATGCCACTTTGTTGCGCTCTTCTTTTAAGAATTGGTTCATGGTTTTAAGTTCAAAGGTCCAAGATCGGATTGTAGTTTCTCAAGGGAAATCTATTCATAATTAATTTCCAATGTCCATATCAAATTTTCTCTTATCCAACTTCAAAACCATTTTCCATTTCAATTCTCATATCCATTTTCACATATTCATTCCACTAAGCCCATTTTCCTGTTCAATTCTTATTTTTCTTACCCATTTCCTTTTCTCCAAATTCATTTCATATCCAATTTTTACCTTTTGAAATCAAAAGTTCTCTTTTATTATTCACATTTTTACTTTTTTTCAAACCACATCCATCATATCCAATTTCTATTCCTAAAACCATCTTTTAATTATCTATTCATAAACCACATTCTTGTTTCCATTTTACTAAATAATCCATAATAGTCTTTTTTTTTCTTTTGTATTGTTGTAATATCCATTTCTTTCAAAATTAATATTCAATCTCATGTTTAAAAAAAAAACATAATCCATGTCAATTAACCACTTTTCATTTCAATAACCCATATATTAATTTTTTAGACTTTATTTTTCATTAGATACATTTAATATCTATTTCTGTTATGTTCATTACTCAAAAATCAAAAGGCCCATAAAAAAAATTACAAAGTTCCAAAGTAATGTCAAACTCCATTAATGAATGAACAAAATGTTACATAAATACAAGGCCCAAGTTCATTTTTAAAGTCACAAATCTCCAATTAAAGTAACAAGAAGAAGCAGCTACATGTTCAGCCAAATACGGCTCAAGCTTAATACAAGCAAAATACATATACTCTCATGCACTACCCACACAACTCCTGTACCTGCTTCAAAACCTCCAACCGTACACTATGCTACTACTACACATAAACCTGCGAATCCACTGCAACAAACACATACAACTTCCCAAAACCACAACACTAAGCTACACCGTACCACCTCACAACAATAAGCCATGGGCACAACCTGCATCAATGGTGCAAAACTCTGCCTCACCAATATTTCAAAACCTGCAACATGTGGACAAGATTCTGCTATCAACAATAACTTGCCTGGAAAGTGACAACACAAGCAATAACAGGACAAGTTTGAAAGTCTTATGGACTTTAAAGAGAGGAAGAAAAATAGTAGTAAAGAGGAGACGAAAAGAAGAAACTCACAAATAAACCTCAATAGCTTTTTTTCACTCCATATAACCATCATCACTTGCCACGACCAAAGCGGACGTGAACCTCCCCACCACTGAACATCTTCAATGAAACCAACACCACCCTTCCACTCAACCATTTTCTTCTCACATTAATCATCAACAAAACTCCGCAACCTCACATTCCCATAAAATAGCATAAACCTTGCTCAACAACATCATTGAACCAATACTGAAACCTCCATCAACACCACAACAACCGTCAGAGATTTCGAACCGCATACTGATCGTGCGTCTCCTTCATGCTTTCCACACATGTAACCATTGCAACCATTCCATGATTGCGACATGAACTTACAATCAAACCGCATCAACACGCCAATAACCATGCTTTCAACAATCTCCAACATCCCTCCACCGACATTGTGAACACAACAAACAACACCTTTGCACAAACATCTTCACAATCAGAAGCATCTTCCACAATTACAAGAACAACAACAATCAGATGCATCAAAAACACATCCTCTCTGTCATACCCCATATTTTGACCACCAGGATTTCCTAACATTGTGCAAGTAATCATCACAATATGGATGAACCATCATGCCTCATCAATCTCCTCAAAGATGGTTGAGCATTCACAACAATAAAAGATTAGGGTTTCGAGCCCTCTTAGAGAATTTAGACAAGGATCAATCAAGAATTGACATGATCTTTAACTTGTATAACCTCTCAAACATCCATAAAGGATCAAAAGGACTCCCACACCAAGAATGAAGCACAAAGATTTGCAGCATTCCAAGTGGATCAAGCCTCAGGATCGCCAGTGTCACCAAATTAGGGCTTTGGTCGCCTGAGGCCTCCAGATGAAAATTTCCATCAAGGCTTGAGCCAATGCCTCAATGTATGGTCCTATAAGCTCAAAAGGATCTCAAGAGCCCATCCACAAAGGCAAAATCACCTTGAAGGTCCATCTATCAAAAAATCAGGAATTAGGGTATTTACTTAATTCAACTTTTGAATTAACTTGTGAAGTGAGGCATGGCTTGAAGCTTCAAAATGAACTTCAAAGACCTCAAATACATCATGTTGACATATTTACAAGATTTGATTTACTCATAAAGCTCAAATCATAAGCCACAAGAACTCAAGACCATCTGATCACAAATTAGGGTTTCTGATGAAAAAAGTCAACCCTACCCTTGACTGTTGACCTACCCTTGATTTCAAACCTTGGGGAGAGGTCCAAGACATTCCTAAATACCCTTGGAGGCCATAAATGAAGTTTAATTGAGCCCAAGGATTGATTTCACAAAAGGATCACAAAGTCAAATTTTCATCTGATGAAAAAGTCAACTGTACAAAAGTCCAAGTTTGACTTTTTGGAGTTTTGGTCAACCATGGTTCCTTAACCCTAAAACAATGTTAATATGTGATTTGAATCATCATTCATCAAGAAAAATCAAAGAAAGTGAGTTAAATTGTAAAAGGGGTAACCATAAAGAAAACTTAGAGTTTTTCTAAGTTATGGAACAAAGTGGCTAGGGTACCAACTTCTAAGGACCATAACTTGAGATCCAAGCAACCATTTGGATGATCCAAAGCTGGATTTGTAGGTCTTGCTACACTCTACAAAAGCTTCAACTACACCAAACTCCAATTCCTCATGGATTTTAAGTTATGGAGTGATCAAAATGGCTAAAAACATGAAAATGACATTTTTCCAACACTTTGTGAAATTTTCACTAAGTCAGAATCTGCCTTACTTTTTTCAAAATGTATGGACATTTTTCACCTTGATCCAAGTCAAACCAGGTCTAGGGGTGAACATCAAAGTTAAAGTATTCCATAAGGGCTTTCCAACAAGTACTAGACCATCTCCAAATTCAATTTGAGCAGGGAGATACAACCCTTGAAACATGGCATCATAAACTGGTTATACAAGGCAGAATTGTGCACATTTGCTCGATTTGTCCAAATCTGATAACTCTAAGCCATGTCATCAATTTGGACACATCAGAGGATCAAATCCAAGGGGGATGATCTGATCTCCAAGCCTCCCAAGTTCAAGAATCTAAAAATGGCCCTAACAAACCTAAAAAGGCTAAAAAGGGCCAAGATTCAAATTTTGTTTCCAAGCCTTTAATGGATGCACCAAGGTGACATGAACTGATCCTATTCCAACTGAATTTAGTAAAGACTTATCCCTGGACCAAGAGACCATAGGCCTGTGCTCTAACCTCAAGTCAATGGCTAGAGGAGACTTGAGATTCAATTTGATCCACATTGGCCACATACCTGTACCAGTTGCCATTCACTATTGCTTGCAAAACAAAATTGCTCCACTATAAATAGGCCTCATTTATGATCAGTTTGAGTACACCAAAGCACCCAAACTGATGCTTTCCTCAAAACCACCACTTTCACTCCAATTTTGCCTTCTAACTCAAGTTACTATCGCGTTTTGAGTTTGAGAGCAATTCCAACCAAACCAATCACACACACACACACACACACGCACCTCACATATAACATATAGAAGTGATAAAACTCTTACATAACATCTGTAACATCATATTCTCAAAATCACCAGCCAATTGCTCAAGTTCTTGACATATTTGTAGTTAAGGTACCACAACCAGTTCTAGCTCAATTCAGTCCACTCCAAGCATTCAAACACACTCTTCGGCACCTAAGGAAGCTATCCAGATCATTGGAACCTAGTTGTAACACCTCCATCACCAAACTCGATCACCAGCTGCAAGAGGTAAGCATGAACTCTTCAAACTCCATGATGCATGCATATTTTACTGCACAATAATTATGACACATGTTCATAATCATGTATGGAGTGATAACCCTCAATCAATTGCCATGAATCAATCGTGTATGGAATTTCATGGTGCTCATGCTGAAATTAGGGTTCTTGAGGTTTTCTTCTTATTTCTCACTCAATACTAAAAATAAACGCAATTAATCTATATGGTTGTGATCCTTGTTTAAAAACGAACAAGATTGATACTTGAATCGTGCAAAACCATTGAGGAATCATGGAGAAAAGTGAGAAAATGCAAATCTGCAGAAACAGGGCACGCGGGCAAGAACTTGGTGTTCTTGGCGCCCTTTTTCAAATTTTTGAATATTTGAATATTTTGATATTTTTATTAATTGATTCAAAAATTAATTTCTCTCTTATTATTTATGTTTTTGAATTGATTCTTTTTCTCAAAATTCACTAAAATGTTTAAATATTTTATTTTACAAAAAAAAATCCAATTTATATTATTTATTTAATATAGTTAGAATTTTTGTAATTAATTTCATTTTAATTGTTTTTAAACATTTTTAAATGGAATTCCCACTTTGATTTTTCAAAACCAATTGAATTTCAAACTCTCATGTAATTGAACATGATTTTTCAAAATATTTTTCAAAGTGTACAACTTATTTTTGAATATATTTGGTATTTTATATCATTTTTTCATTTAATTTCCTTTGAAAAATAACATTTTTATTTAAAATTAGGGTTTTCTCTTGATTTTAAATTTTCAAACACTTTTGGGCCTCTAATAGAGTGTAAGACCCAATCCTTTGTAAATACAAACCATTTTGGGCCTCAGATGTTGTATAAGTCCCACTGTATTTTCAAAATCACGGTGCGGTCGTCGCCTTTTAAAACAAAATCATCTGGGCCTCCCCTCGTGTTATAAGTCCCATCTTTCTTTTTCAAAACATCTTTTAGGTCTGTAATAGAGTGTAAGACCCAATCCCTTTTTAACCAAAACTATTTTGGGCCTCAGACATTGTATAAGTCCCACTGTATTTTCAAAAATCTTGGCGCGATCACCAATTCAAAATCAAATCACATGGGCCTCTCCTTGAGCTATAAGTCTCATTCCTTTTCTTAAAAAACATCTTTAGGCCTCTTGAAAGAGTGTAAGACCCAACCCTTTTGTAAATGAACCTTTTTGGGCCTCAGTCGTTGTATAAGTCCCAATACGATCTTCAAAACAACGGTGTGATCACTGTTAAACCTTGGGCCTCTCCTTCAGTATAAGCCCCAATAATCTTTTCAAAAATAACTTCTCTTTTGATTTAGGTTCAAATATACAGTTGTTATCAAAACTTTCTTTAATTTTCTAAACAACTAACAATACAACATGAAAGCTTGCTTGCCTGTAAGTTTTATCAGCTTTCATTTACTTGCTTTCATATATATAACTGTATTGTGGGAGCTCCTCCTCTGTAAGTCCTTCTTTCATACCCTTTTAAATACTCGTCATATATCAACTGTATATATACTAGTATAGTTATTTAGAGTATCCCCCGACAACTAGGTCTAGAACTAAGTAATGCCAGTTGGTCACTCTTAAATACAGTTAAAACTAGATCCCCATAGGATTTCCAGATACATTCTTGCCTTCTCTTGGGCTTAAACAATATGGAACAAAGAGAAAGGCAGTATTCTCGGTGAACCTTTTCTCAGACTGTCACTATTAAAACTTGTTAAAGAAATTCAGTTTCCCAAAGAGGATTAATTCCTAGTGAAACCTCTCTTGAATTTCTTCAAACCCTAAAACTGTTCACTAAAGAAAAGATTATTCTCGGTGAAACTTTTCTTGAATTCTTCTTAAGTTTGGGACCCACAGGCTTCCTAAAAGCATCCCCGCCTCCTCTTGGGCTTTGTACAAGGACCCTCCAGCTTCTTAGAAGTTCTCATGCCTTCTCTTGGGCTTAATACAAGGACCCTGAAGACCTCTTAAAGGTATATGACAAAACTTAGTCATCCTTCGATAGAGCAGTCTTTCTAGTGTCAAATCTCAAACCATTTAGGGTTGATTCTCATCCCTAAAAAACACTTGCCTCCTCTTGGGCATCATGAAAAAGATCAACCTTCTTATACCAATAGACTTAGACAGTCTAAATCTCCTCTTGAGTCTCCAAGACATTCTAAAGTTCCCTACAAACATAGGAGAAACCCCAGTCATTCTGGATCAATCTCCAGTAGAGTTAAAACCCATGGGTTCTAAAACCCAGTCTCTCTCCTAAAAATCCCCCAGCTAGGGTCAGCTTATCATCAATATAACATTATCCCAAATCAGAACCTCAAGGCATCTAATACCTCAACTCTTCTGGAACCCTCAACAAGAGTTGATTCCCCATTTGGACCTGCCTCGGGATCTCAATAATTCCCAGCAGAAGATAGCCTCCTCTTAGACTTTGAATAATGATCTTTCCTCAGCAAAGTTAGCCTCCTCTTGGGCTTTGTACAATGATTCTCCCCAGTAGAGCTAACCTTTTCAGACTCTCTTGTTGAGTCAATCACCTTTTCAGACTCTCTTATTGAGTCAATCACCTTTCAATACTCTCTTGTTGAGTCAACCCTTTTAGTCTCAATCTATGACTTTGTACAAGACAAATAAAAACACTCTCTTGTTGAGTCAATCTTTTCCAGCCTCCTTTTAGGCTCGATATAAGGATTTCCCCTAGCAGAAGTTAGCCTCCTCTTAGGATTTGTAATATGATTTCTCCCTGCTTGTTCTGCCATAATCCTGGGCTTCGTACATGACAGATAAAAGCACTCTCTTGTTGAGTCAAACCCTTCTTTAGCCTCATTCTTGGGCTTTATACAAGACATAAATCTTCATAACCTCTCTTAAGCTTAGGACAAATTTCTTCCCCAACGGAGTCAAATCCTCCCAGGCTTCCTTTAGGCTTTGAGAAATAAATTTCCTAAAGCTGAGTCAAACTTATTTCAGCCTCAATCTTAGGCATTATACAAGACAGATAATACTCTCCCGTAGAGTCAAACTCATTTCAGCCTCTATCTTGGGCTTTGTACGAGAGACATAAAATATCCTTAACCGAGTTAGTAAAGTCTCCGTTTAGACTCAATCTTGGGCTTTGTACAAGACAGATAAAAATTTCTTTCCCCACTGAGTCAGTTTCTTTTCAGCCTCAGTCTTGGGCTTTGTACAAGACAGATAAAACCCTGCCCGACAAAGTCAAACTCTTTTCAGCCTCAATCCTGGGCTTTGTACAAGACAGACAGAACATTTTCCCCGGAAAAGTTAAACTTTTATCCTCCTCTTAGGCTTTGTATAATGATATCCCCAAAGAGTCAGCCTCTCTTTTTTAGCCTCAAACTTGGGCTTTGTACAAGACATATAAACACTCTCTTGTTGAGTCGGTCATTTTCAGCCTCCTCTTAGGCTTTGTATAAGGACTTCCCTAGTGGAGTCAATCAACCTCTTAGCTTCAACCTTGGGCTTTGATCAAGGCACACAAAAGTCCACATCCCCTCAGAGGAAATCAAAATATCTCTGTAGGAAGTCACTTCTCTGTTTATCACTTATCAAAACAGACATTCAAAACAAACCCTAATCCCCGATAACTGCTGTAAGAGGCATACTTGTTGATTCAAATATCCAAGTTGTTGTCCACCTTTTATCCTGGTAAACCCTTTCTTTCATCTAATTGCTGTAAGCGGAAAGCCCCTGGATTATTTACATCCACGCCATTGTCCCTCTCTTAGTATGAGAAATTCCTAAGAAAAAATGGCCTCGCTCTAAACTGAGTTAAAGTTTTCCCCTTCAGGACAAATCCCCTATAAAGGAAATTATGGCATTACTAGATTCACATATCCCAGTTAAAGTAATCCTCCTTTATAAACAGTCATCCAATAGTTGTCATAAACAGACCAGATGTCTCCCTTTAGAGATGATAAGTTCTTTCTCAGTTAAACCTTTTAGCTTCAATCTTGGGCTTTGGACAAGACACAAATAAACCTTTTAGCTTCAATCTTGGGCTTTGAACAAGACAACAAAATAATATATTTTTCCTCCCTTAGAATAGGAGGAACTACGATTGCTCTGATTTCCATGTTTCGTTTAAACGGGAATACGTAGGCATAAGATTGCGAAATCTAAGCGAGCATACTAACCAAAAACTCTAGGTCCAGCACCTTCATATCAATCAAAACTTAGGTCCAGTACCATACCAAAAAAACATTAGAAAAACCCGAACATCAACAAAAACTCACTCTCTCTCTCATACTTTCCCAACCCCTTAGCGGATAAACACCATCAAGTATAAAGCGAAACCTAAAGCTAACATCCTGTGGATAACCACATATAGGATGGGTAATTGACAACTCTCCATTGTATAACCTGACCCCGACTCCCCGAATCTCTTTAAGCATTTTTTCAGTTAAACATTCGCGTGCAAGGCTAGTTTTAGATAGCTTCCCTTTCCCTTCCAGCTTCATGGGATAAATAAGAAATCAGAAAGTAACACCCCCTCTTCTTCGTTGAGGAGAAAACCCCAATTCCGCGATAAGGTGGTCGCGTCACCGACAAAAATCGTGCGCTATAGTAAAAATGGTGACTCTTCTGGGGAGTCATTTTGTCTGTTAGGATTATAGACTAGAATTCTTAAGAGGTCTAGGATGTTAGTTTTAGGAATAAATATATATATATATATCGCTTTTCCTAATTGATATCCGTGTTTATTTTTCTGCTAATGGGACTGCGGGTGATGCCACATCTGGAAAGTTTGAGTGATACCTAAGATAAGTGATGGCATAGACGGGTGGTCTTATAGGGAGTGATTCCCGAATAAGCGATCCTGGTAGACCATCTAATCAGTGGAGATACCCTTTCCGGATTCAATGTTTAAACGACTTCGGTTGTTGAAAGCAGATTGTTCGATCGTGGTATCCATGAAACTGAGGATTTAGTATACTGGGACCATGTGACTATTTTGTAGTGAGGAAGCTATCGGAAATAGTTGTCACGCGATACTACCCTCATTTGAGATTACCCTAAGATACTGCAGCTCGCTCGGGTGAACCAGCCTGCTGTTGTTATCCCAAGGGGGGTCAATGATTTTGAGGACATGTACAAAAATTCACCAGTACAACCTTTGGGAATGGGTAGAGCCATGACTTCATGACACTGAACCTTTGACCCCATGTTTATTCTATGTTTTTGTGTGCTGCATTCATGCATTCATTGCATTAAAAAGAACTTTAAACAAAGACAATGATTGCAAATATCAGATAAAAAGATTGCATTATGGATTTCGGTAGAAGGAAGATGCACAAGTACACCTTCAAGGTTCCAAAACTAGAGGATTTAAGAGGGTTGGCAAGGATGATTACCAACCATGATGCTTTTAGAGCTAATTATGGAGGAATGCTGTCTCTATTATGGGTCCATGTAATTGAAGGGCTCATGTCTACGCTGATCCAGTTCTACAATCCGGTTTATCACTGTTTCACATTCTCGGATTATCAACTTGCACCAACACTGGAGGAGTACTCTCACCTGACTGATTTACCCATCACTGACCAAGCTCCCTTTTCTGGACTGGAAGAAATTCCAAAGGATCAAACCATTGCAAAAGCAATCTATTTGGACGAGTCAGAAGTCAGGACTCACATCCAAGGTTTACCAGCTAAGTTTTTGATAAAGAAAGCCCTGTACTTTGCTAGTATAGGGAACGTAACTGCTTTCGAGAGCATCTTTGTTCTTCTCACCTACAGGTTATTTTTGTTTCCCAGCATTGATAACTTCGTTGATATCAGTGCCATTAAGATCTTTCTGATTGGAAACCCCGTACCAACCTTGCTCGCTGAAGATGGCTGGAAATCTACCTGAGTGAATCGCACAATCAAAGATACAACAAAGTCGCCATCAAACTTTATTTAGTCCTAAAGGACAGGGAAAATATCGATAAAACCCAAGGGGAAGAGAAACGGGAACGGGGGGTCGGTTATGCGAAAGGAAGGTATTAGCACCTAACGCATCCGTCGTACTCGACGGGAACCATTTCGCTTGCTTCTAGGCTTGGATGGGTTACCTATCTAAAGGCTTCTAGCTAAGAGAAAAGGGAGAGAGAGAAAGAGGAAAAAGAAAGAAAGGAAAGAAAGTGCTCGTGGAGGATTGTGGCCCTCGTGCCTACGTACCCTTATAGTGCAATGAGGAAATCAGAGCGTCGTAGTTCATGGAACCAGGGGACAGAAAGGAAAGAAAAGAGGAAGACGGAAGAAAGGTGGAAGTGTGCTCGCCAAGATCGTTGCGATCTCATGCCTACGTATCATACATTCAAAAGAATGCAGAATCAGAGCCTCCGTAGTTCGTGGAACTGAACGGAAAAGGAAAAGTAAAGCGGTGTCAAAACCAAGAGCAAAAAGAAAGAAGGAAATTCCACTGAGGATTCCAAAGAAATGGTGTCAAAACCAAGAAAATAGTGTAAAGGAAAGAAATAGTAACCGTATTGAGAATAAAGTGCGAGAATGGTGTCGGAACCAAGGGAATAAAGGAATAAAGGGGAAATGGTGTCCAAACCAAGAGAATAAAGGAGTAAGAGAGAAATGGTGTCCAAACCAGGAGAATAAGAGAATAAGAGAGAAATGGTGTCCAAACCAAGAGCAAGAGATAAGAGAGAAATGGTGTCCAAACCAAGAGCAAGAGATAAGAGAGAAATGGTGTCTAAACCAAGAGCAAGAGTGAAAGAAAAAACTGTACTGGGGAAAGACCCCGCAGTAAGAGCATTTGCACAAAAGAATAGGAAAAGAGTGGTGTCAAAACCAAGAATGCAAGAAACTCCGCTGGGGATAACAAAGAGAAATGGTGTCATAACCAAGAAAGTAGAAGCAAAGAGAATAGGAAGGACTCCGTTGGGGATCCAAACAAAGGGATGGTGTCGTAACTAAGAGAAAAGAAGACTCGGTATATTAACTGGCTGGCAGTGGTTAACCAAAGAAAGAGAGTAGACCCTGGCGGGGAAAAGAAGCTGGTGTCAACAGACGGACTGTGATAAACCCAGAGAGAGAGTGCTGAACCAAGAAAAGGTGTTAGACTCTGAAGGGACCTCGGTAAATTAACTGACTGGCAATGGTTAACTGAAGAAAGAAAGGACTGCAACTCAGTGGGGATAGAGAAGCATTGGTTTTAATAGAGGAAACTGTGATTAACCAGAAAAGTGGGTGTGGGACCGATCGAAGGTCGTGACCCAAAAGGGTTCGGTAAACTGACTGAACAAACAGTACTCAACCGATGAAAGGGTATTTGAATCAAAGAAAGGTTACTAACCCAAGGGTGCAAGTATTCGAACCAAGAGGTGGTTGCCAACTGTGGGGGATTCGGTGTTTACAGACGGACTGTGATCAACCGAAGAGAAAAGCGAGTGATTAACCAAGAGGAGGTGATTAACTCAAAAAAGGGTTCAGTATCTTAACAGACGGACTGTGGTTAACTGAAGAAAAGAACGAGTGATTAACCAAGAGAAGTTGATTAACTCGAGAAGAATTCAGTATTAACAGACATCCTGTGATTAACTGAAGAAATGGGTGATTAACCAAGAGAATGTGATTAACCCAAGAGAAGCTCAGTGATTAACAGATAGATTGTGGTTAACTGAAGAGACAAGTGATTAACCAAAAGAAGGTGATTAACCCAAGAGGTTCAGTATTAACAGACGGACTGTGATTAACTGAAGAAAAGGGTGATTAACTAAGAATAGGTAATTAACCCAAGAGAAGCTCAATGATTAACAGACGGACTGTGATTAACTGAGTAAGAGAGCAAAATTGGTGTTTTAACTGACAAGCAGTGATTGACCAACAAAGGGAGAAGAATCAAAAGAAGATTGCAAACTCCAGGGGATTTACGGTTTTAACAGACAGACTGTGATTAACCGCAGAAAAGAGATTGAGATTCTTCAAGGGAATCAAAAGGCAATGATTGAATACAAGAAGAAAGGAGTAATGAAGCAAATGGAGATTGCTAGCACAAGAATAATGATATTAACCAAGAAGGATGGTGATTGATCAAAAGGAAAATGGGAAGAGCACAAGTGATCATGGATGAATCAGACTGGGGAAGGAGCAACACTACAGCTTGAGGGTAGAGGTGACTATTCTCGAAAGAGATAGCCAAATGCCATTACCTAATAAATAGTCAGAATGAGGGTAGGACAACCATCCTCATTCTTTCTCTAACGCTCAAAGTATAGTTCAGAAATTGAAGCGGACAACGCAACAACTCCGATGTTGTACAGTGCTCCTACGGAGAGAAACGGACAGCGTAACGGAGTCAATTTGTACAGTTCTCTGATGCAAGGCGTAGCGCGAAGCTCCAACTCCACGGGGAATCGAGATAGAAAGCTCTAAAGGAGGCCTAAAGAGAGGAAAGGGGAAGATCAACTAATTGAAACTTGGTTTCGATTAACCAATCAAAGGGAATGATCATGCCAACAATTTTCCAAAGAGAATGGAAAATCATTAAAGCAAAAGGTGTAAATTATTGATTGTACATGATTAAATTTGCTCAATGTAGAACAAAAATAATGTGATCAAGAATTGAAAGTGCAAAACAATGCCATACGAATATTAGCATGTATCACAAATCATGTGTCAAGTGATCAAAGATTGTGCAAGATTTAGCATGTTCAAACAAAAATCAAGAACACACATAATTGCAAGAATTGATAAATCAATCATTGAATTAATGTAAATATGCTTTAAACAGAGGTTAATAGCATTAAAAACATCCATAAATATTAAGCATATCAATCCATGGAAGTTAGAGGAGGAAAGGATGCCAAACAAGCTTGAAAAACACCAAAAATGGCCCTCTGTTATAGTGGTAATCGATTACCCTATGTAGGTAATCGATTAATTGCTTAAAAATAGCAGAATTTGGTGAAAAAAGGCTGAGTAATCGATTACTCTCTTTGAGTAACCGATTACCACTGTAACAGTGGCAAAAAAAACAGCAAAAACAGTTTTTCAAAAGTGGTTTTCAACACTTAATCACTTATGCCAACCACAACATGCTAGGACATGAACTTGTACACTAAAATTACATCATGTAAGTGCAAATAAACACAAATTACAAGCATTAATCATGGAGATTAAAGATCAAGCAATTGTATGATAAATTAAATCAAAAACGATCGAAACAATGAGTAAAGTAAGATCTACCAACCTACAATCCGGAGGATTGGCTTGGTAATTGTTGTAAATGAAATGTGATGAAGGTAAGTGAAGAAAACCAGAGAAAACCAGAGATTCCTCCACTTGCACTTCGAACCGTAGCGAAACCGAGCAAAATGCGATAAAAGCTCCGAAATCGAATTTGCACCGTAGGATCTTGAAGTAAACACTTGAGATGAATCCAAAAGCTAATAGAACTCCAGAAACTCAAGTATAATTGTAAAATGATGAAGATAATAAAAGAAAACCAGAGGAATCTTCCATTGTACTTCGAATCATAGCGAAACCGAGCAAACTTCGACGAAAACTCCAAAATTGAAAATTATCACCGAAGAAACTTGAAGTGATCACTTGAAATGAATCCAAAAGCTACTGAAGCTCCACAAAATTCAGTAGAATGGAATAATGATGAAGGTTAAGCTCAAGAAATAATCACTTTCAATGTGAAAAATGATTATTCTTCAAGAATTAAGAGCTTTAGTGAGGTTTAGTGAAGAAGATGAAGTGGAATGTGTAGAAGTTGCAGAAAAATGCAGAGGAAAATGAGAGAATTGAGAGTGAAGAAAGTGTGAATTTGTGTAAATGATTGTGGAGGGTTTGTGAAATGAGTGAAGCCTTGTTTATATAGACTTTTGGTATGGAGTGTGAGAGGTTTGGAATTTAGTTTGGACTTAGCTTTGGGAGGTTTGGAGTTAGGGTTGGAGTTAGTTACACTTGACTCACCGAGTCAAGGTAGTTAACTCGGTTAGTTAGGATCAACTCGGTAACAATCCCAAGGTGCACTCCATCATCCAAAGATCCACATTACTTAGAAAACGAGGAACATGGTGCACTTAATTTAAAGTGAAGTATAAAATAAATGTAAGGGAATTGTCTTGAATGGTCTTGAACTGTCTAGAATGTTCCACACAATGCTAGAATCAAGTAGAAACAAAGACCAAAGAGAGTGCATGGCTGCTGTCCCAAAATGTAGTGGAAATTGCAAATTCGCACTGAGTAATCGATTACCCTATTTGAGTAATCTGTTACTCAGTTGAAAAAATAGCAAATTTGGCAGAATTACACTGAGTAATCTGTTACCCTATTTGAGTAATCTGTTACTCAGTTGAAAAACAGCAAATCTGGCAAAATTGTCCAGATCACTAAAAAACAAGTGTTGAGGTTCCGGTTTCGATTTTCCACTTCTTGTTTGGATAAATATGCATAGAATACTTATTTTGATAATGTGAGGACCTTGTGATGATGCGATTAATCGGGCTTGAAAACCTGAATATTCCTGCAGTTAAAACACAAAGGAAAAAATGCAAACGCGTATGCTAGCGATATGGGTGCACATGCTTATGCAAAAAAACAAAAAGAGGAGGTCAAATTTTAGATTACGACAGCTGCCCTTATTTAATCCCCTTGGACCTCAATGTACGAATTGTGCTAGCTTTTCGATGATTCGAGGTAGAAGGGGATTAAATAAAATAGTAGCCCGAAAATTTGGCCGACGGCAGCAAAAGGAAAAGGTGCAAATACAGAATTGACAGGGGCAAAGTTTGGCTGAAAATCTGCTGAGAGATAAGTCAGGTAAGGGGAAGCATGCCATGATGCTTATGCTATGTGATGTGATGATGTTGGATAACATACAATGCAAGGTAAGGTGCAGTATTGCAAGTTTGTAGGTGCTGGACGGACCAGAGAGGATAAAGGCTTTGGACGGACCAAAGAATCGAAAATGTTCTGGAAAGGTTTTCCTGAAGAAAATTGGATTTTGATTGGGATGCATGTTTAAACCTGTATGGTGTAATGCTCCATGTTGATGATTATGCTATGCGCTTGAAAATACAATGATATGCGATGATGATTACTGTATGCAGAATGTAGGTAATTAGGTTCTGAAGAGATGTAGAGTATGATCGGGCTTAAGCTAAGGCTTCATGTTATGCTAGATGAATAAATGAGCATGAGTGAAGCGACGTGATCAAAGCATGAGAAAGATCTATGCAATGGTTCAAGTGTTTTATTATGGGAGACGGAAGAGAGTTGAGGTTAGGGTGTAAGCCATAAAGACGTGATTCCCCGACACCTACTTCATGATTAGTAGTTGATGATGCACCGTTGATCTTGTCTCAAAGCAGGGGAGGAACTTGTACCTTGGTAGCCTGTCTCCGCCCCAATTTGTTGGGTATCAGCATGGGTTGCCCCAGTCATAAGGTATGAAACAGTTGTGTCACAGGATGATCCTGACTCGACTTACCCTAGGGTATCGAAACAGTATGCCCTTGATTAACCGTCTCTTGGAGAGGTTGACCTATAATGCTCATGCGGTGGCCTGCCCCAATGTGAGCTCTGGAGTGATTTTGCCCCTGGCTGATCGATCTTTGGAGGAATTCCCCTGACCAAATGAACATGGAGAGATTTGTTGAATCTCGTCGTGATTGGCTCGGATTGACTGAATCTTGAAGTGACTAGGCCCAATGGAGTTTTCTAGGAGTTTTGCCCCTTGAGGTGATCACACTTTCCACTGTGGAAACTTTCTTGATGTCAAGTGCTTGTTCGCAAGTAAAAAGTGTTGCCTTTGAAAATGATAATGTTAATGTTATGCATATGTCAGTTTTGAAATCCAATTATGTTCACTAAGATTATGACATATAGTGAATAGATCACCATTTAGAATGCCATGTCAGTATCGACACAAATGATAAGCAAATCATTGGGAGTAAGCTTTGACATGATTTTACTGTCGTATGCTTTCGAAATAAACCCTGCTTCAATTAGGTCTTTTGCATGTTGTAACGTGGCCTGGTTTACGGTTTGAGAAAGAAAGGATATAAGGCTCAAAATTTATTTTAACCCACCCATTCTCCTTGATGTTCTCCAGTCCTACATTCAATTAGTTTGACACAAGCGTTCACCTTTCAAAAAGGACTTTGAATGATGGATGCGATGGTAGAGGAATCGACGAGGGCTTTGGGAGCGGAAGTCACTCACCTTTTGTTTTTGTCACATGTGATCACACGAATTTGTTCTTATTGAGGATTTTTGCTTTTGATTCTCTGTTTTGTTCTTTTTGTTTTCCCTAATTTTTGCGTAGACTAATTATTTTGAACTTGCAGTCTACCGGGATGCCCTAATTTTTGCCTATGTCATTTGCTTTTGAGTTTTTGACTTAGCGGGCTTTTATTCTTTTGCTTTTTTTATTTTGATTTTGTGATTTTGATTTTTTTTTTCTCGAACAAAATCGTGTGACATGTGTTTGATTTGTAGGGTGAGTTGTGACTGCCTCATTCCTTTGGCCGGGGAGGGATAACCAATGTGGATTTGGGATTTTCTGACCTCTTGCGAGGGATATGATGTGGTTGATCCTCAAAATGGGGTGCTCCTCTTTTGAAATTTGAACGCATGGTCAAACTAGTTGAAGACTACCCTGCCCCTGGTTAAGATTGAGGGTTTTATGTGTACAGAAAGAAACTCTTACTTCAAGGCCCGAAGGGGTTGACTAGGGATTATCTTCCTTATAACTCCTGTGTTTGAGGATTTGAACAAATGTCTTACATCCTCAGCAGGGTTTTATTCAAAAGCATACAGATAGTGACTTCATGTCTTTTTTATTTCATCATTCTCCTTTTGATTTTGCATGATCAAATGTGTGATACTGATAAGAAGTATGAGTGAACACGAATGAATTTATTCAAAACATGCATATTCATTTCATTATTATTATCATCTAAAAACAAGCAAGTTTTACAAGTGAACAATGCTTGACAGACAAAAATATTACAAATGGAAGAGATGGAATGACATGATGATTGCCGATGTTGAGGAAATGCTCACAGGCTTATTCAAGGGATTCTTTTGAGATCTTGGCTCTTACACGGACAAAGGATTCCCCTTCAACCACAGTTTCTCGCCTTGAATGGTTAAGAGCTTCTTGTCAATCAACTGTTGGACCTTAGCTTTGAAAGCGTTGCAATCCTCAGTCAAATGTCCAGCCGACCCAGCATGACATCCGCACCGCACATTGGGATCATACCTAGGAGGGAATGGTTTTGGAGGGGGCTTCAGAGCTTTGGGAACCACCAGCGAGTTCTGAACCAGATGTGGGAGAAGTTGACTATATGTCACGGGAATCGGATCTAGAGAAGTATTCCTTCGTTCTAGATTACTCCAGGGCTTACGCTGATTCTGGCGCTCTCGGCCTTGGGCTCGCTGATTATGAGTCTGAGTAGGTTATTGATAAGGTGGTTGTGGGTATTGGGCAGCATCAAGACGTGAGAATGAATAGTATGGCATAAGAGCCAGCAGTGCTTGAGGAAGAATCTACTGAGTAGCGTATTGCGGGGACACTTGAGCAGGGTGCATCAAATCAGGATTACCCATCCGATTAACCATCTGACCAAAACGGATTCCATATGGAGTGTAGGGTACCCCAGGATAAGTAACTGAAGGTGCAATAGCAGAGTGTGCTCCAGGATAGGCAAAAGGCATTCCAGAGGTATCAAACTGAAAACCTTGGTAGGGATATTGCCCAATAGGTTGAACAGCTGGAGGCATCTGCACATGAGTAGGAGGACCTCTATTCTCCGTTTCAGTAGATGTTTCAGTAATCACAGGTGCAGACTTTTGGCAAGGCTTCTCTGTAAAGTAAAGCAACTTCTGACCGAGGAGCTCTTGGACTTTGTCTTTAAAGACAACACAGGCTTCTGTAGAGTGCCCCACATATCCAGCATGGTATCCACATGTGGCATTAGGACCATGCTTAGGATGATAGGGAAACTTGGCCGACTTGATTTCTTTAGGAACAATTGCCCCAGCATGAATCAGAACAGGCAGTAGATGCGTGTAAGTCATGGGAATCAGATCATGACGAGGATGTCTCCTCCCTTGATTATCGTTCCCTTTGCTGATTTGCTTACGCTTTTGTTTCTGAATTCCTTGAGTGGGCTTCTGATTAGGCAAGGGGTGAACCGGTAGATTGCTTGCATCCGCGTTTATGACCTTATCCATTTTTGGTCCATTCTGGGCTTGCTCATCAATCACAACCTGATCAGAGGAGTCCATTGTCATACTGTCCAGAAGTAGTTCCACAACCATGTCATCCTTGCCTTCTTGGCGCATTGTGTTCTTATACCCAGCTTGTTCCATGATTCTTAGGCTTTCGGCGTCGGAGAATCGTTGTCTTTGGGCTGATGAAGGGAAGAAAGTGAGTTTTTTCTGGTTTGTATGCAATGCAATGCAAAGGTATGTATGCATATGTTGTTTATGTAGGTGGAGTGCAGATGAGATATGCAAAAATCAATTATCCAAAGGTTAGATGATGCCACAGTTAAGCACATATATGATGATGGAATAACTTAAGTTCAAAAGTTGTCATAAATGAAGATGCAATAACATTATGCAATAACATTATGCAATAATGTAAGTCAGGGATGCAATAACTTCTGGATAATCTGCATATGTAATTCTGCGTCGGTGCGAAGATCTGACGTGCGTGAGAGAACAAAGGTATGAAGTGGCTTGGTTTCCTGCAAACCCCCCCCCTCACAGGTATGATATAGAAAGCGGGATTCTCAGTTTCGAATTCTCGATTTGAGAAGCAATAGTACATTCATTCCTCTGGGTACAATACTATCGCCAAACAAAGAGGTCGTCCACTGATTCCCCAAAAAAAAAGAGTCATCCTATGGCAAGTTCCCAACTTTGGGTCCTCGGATCAAGGAAGCGTAATGGGAAAGAAATGCAATAAATAAACATAAACCTAAAGCAAGGAAAAGATAAAGCGGGAAAAGCGCGAAAGATAAACACCCAAACAAGCAAGAAAAGCAAACGAAACTAGGCGAGACCCCATAAGGGATGGACCAGCAAGAGGTCAATCTGTCCCGAGCAGAGTCGCCAGTTGAAGATGGCTGGAAATCTACCTGAGTGAATCGCACACTCAAAGATACAACAGAGTCGCCACCGAACTTTACTTAGTCCTAAAGGACAGGGAAAATATCGATAAAACCCAAGGGGAAGAGAAACGGGAACGGGGGGTCGGTTATGCGAAAGGAATGTATTAACACCTAACGCATCCGTCGTACTCGATGGGAACCATTTCACTTGCTTCTAGGCTTGGATAGGTTACCTATCTAAAGGCTTTTAGCTAAGAGAAAAGGGAGAGAGAGAAAGAGGAAAAAGAAAGAAAGGAAAGAAAGTGCTCGTAGAGGATTGTGGCCCTCGTGCCTACGTACCCTCATAGTGAAATGAGGAAATCAGAGCGTCGTAGTTCATGGAACCAAGGGACAGAAAGGAAAGAAAGGAGGAAGACGGAAGAAAGGTGGAAGTGTGCTCGCCGAGATCATTGCGATCTCATGCCTACGTATCATACATTCAAAAGAATGCAGAATCAGAGCCTCCGTAGTTCGTGGAACTGAACGGAAAAGGAAAAGTAAAGCGGTGTCAAAACCAAGAGCAAAAAGAAAGAAGGAAATTCCACTGAGGATTCCAAAGAAATGGTGTCAAAACCAAGAAAAGAGTGTAAAGGAAAGAAATAGTAACCGTACTGAGAATAAAGTGCGACAATGGTGTCGGAACCAAGGGAATAAAGGAATAAAGGGGAAATGGTGTCCAAACTAAGAGAATAAAGGAGTAAGAGAGAAATGGTGTCCAAAACAGGAGAATAAGAGAATAAGAGAGAAATGGTGTCCAAACCAAGAGCAAGAGATAAGAGAGAAATGGTGTCCAAACCAAGAGCAAGAGTGAAAGAAAAAAATCTACTGGGGAAAGACCCGCAGTAAGAGCGTTTGCACAAAAGAATAGGAAAAGAGTGGTGTCAAAACCAAGAATGCAAGAAACTCCGCTGGGGATAACAAAGAGAAATGGTGTCATAACCAAGAAAGTAAAAGCAAAGAGAATAGGAAGGACTCTGCTGGGGATCCAAACAAAGGGATGGTGTCGTAACCAAGAGAAAAGGAGACTCGGTATATTAACTGGCTGGCAGTGGTTAACCAAAGAAAGAGAGTAGACCCTGGCGGGGAAAAGAAGCTGTTGTCAACAGACGGACTGTGATAAACCCAAAGAGAGAGTGCTAAACCAAGAAAAGGTGTTTGACTCTGAAGGGGCCTCAATAAATTAACTGACTGGCAGTGGTTAACCGAAGAAAGAAAGGGCTGCAACTCAGTGGGAATATGTAGCGAGCGAAACTGGACGTGTTTCTTAAGCACTGTCGCTCCTTGGGGGTTACTACAGGTCGATTCATTTTTTATCCTATTATGAGCTGACTAAAGAAGGGAAATAGATGTCTCTAATTAACCCTGCTTGCATACTGAGTTTAAACAGCGGTCTGTTAGGTTACGGATGCTATCAATATGGGGGGCCTCTCTTAGGTTATTTTCAGGGAATTACACTTTTAGCGGGGAATACGGACTAGGATGTTTTGACTGATATACGGGATTTTAGGTTTTTGTTTAGTGTGCTCGCTAAGATTTTTCTTTCAATCTTATGCCTACGTATTCCCGCTTTTCCAAAACAGGGAAATCAGAGCGATCGTAGTTCCTCCTATTCTATGGGAGGAAATGGTGTTTTGGTGTCTTGTTCAAAGCCCAAGACGAGAAGCTAAAGGTGGTCTGTATCTTGTTCAAAGCCCAAGATGTGAAGCTGAAGGGTCTATTTGTATCTTGTTCGAAGCCCAAGATATGAAGCTTAAAGGGTTTGAATTTAGAGAGAATTTGTTATCTCTAAAGAGGGGTTTGTCTGTCACAACTGTTTATAAAGGAGAATTACTTTAACTGGGATGTGTGAATCCGACAATGCCATAATTTCCTTTATAGGGGATTTCCAACCTGAAGGAGAAGACTTTAACTCAGTGTAGAGCAATGCCATCTTTCCTTAGGAATTTCTCATGCTAAAGGAGGGACAGTGGCATGGATGTAGATGATCCAGAGGCTTGCCGCTTACAGCGATTAGATGAACGGGAATGAGTTGTTGATGTTTGTGTACTGTGAATGAGGCACAGCTTTGATGCTAAAAGGTTGATTGGATCAACCAGTGGTTTTCTTATACAAAGCCTAAGAGGAGGCTATTGGCCCAACAAGAGGGAGTTTTTATGTCTCGTACGTAGCCTAAGATAGAGGCTAAAAGGGTTGTTTTATACTCAACAAGGGAGTGATTTGTGTCTTGTACAAAGCCCAAGACGGAGGCTAAAAGGCGTTTGACTCAACAAGAGAGTCTTTTTGTATCTCGTACAAAGCCCGAGATGGAGGCGAAAGAGGGTACTGTTTCAGTTGAATGACCAGTATATGGGTTTAACGAGAAAATCAGTTCTTATATGAGTAACGTTGTACTCAGGGATTTTGATTCGAGGATCAGGGATCTTTCCTTTGCTTTGAGGAAATGGGAAATCCAAAGGGTATTGAGACTGTCCGAGTCTACGGGGTTCCTTCCTATTCTTGAAGGGTGTTTGTGAATGTCTTTGAGACTCAAGGAAATTAGACTGTCCAAGTCTAAAGTTTCATCTTTTGTACTATGCTTTGAGAAATAGTAGTAGACTCTTGGAAAGACTGTTCTATTAAGATGACTACTTTCTGTTCCTATACCTTTAGGAGGTCATTGGGACAATTTGTACGAAGCCCAAGAGGAGGCTGGAAACTTTTAAGAAGCCGAGGGACAATTTGTACGAAGCCCAAGAGGAGGCTATCATTCCCGGAGGAAGAAATCATTTATACGAAGCCTAAGAGGAGGCTGTGAATACTTCTAAGAAGCCGACGGGTCCTTGTACAACGCCCAAGAGGAGGCGGGGATGCTTTTAGGAAGCCTGTGGGTCCCCAAACCCCGAGAAGTTCAAGACAGGCTATTCATAGAGAATAGATCAAGCCAGGAAAGTCCGAGAATTTGGAAGGAACTCAAGAGATGTCATTCACGGAGAAGAGATCATCTCTGGGGAGTAGAGTTTCTTGACAATTCCTAAGGGTGCTTTTAAGAAGCCTGTGGGTCCCCAAACCCCGAGAAGTTCAAGACAGGCTATTCACAAAGAATAGATCAAGCTAGGAAAGTTCAAGAATTTGGAAGAAACTCAAGAGATGCAATTTACGGAGAAGAGATCATCTCTGGGGAGTAGAGTTTCTTTGATAACTTCTACGAGTGACAGTCTGAGAAAGGGTTCAAAAAGAATCTGCCTTTCACATCTCCATATTGTTTAACCCCAAGAGGAGGGAAGACTGTGTCTGGTAATCCTATGGGGATCTAGTTTTGACTATTTAAGAGTGATCAACGGGCTTAATGCTAGACGTAGCTGCCGGAGAAACTCTAAATATCTATACTATTATTACACAGTCGATATGAGTTTATGAAAGAAGACTTACAATGAAACAACCCCACAGTACAGTTATATACATATGAAAGCAGTAAATGAAAGCGGGTAAACACTTACTCGGTTGTAGAGCTTCCATGCTGTTTGGTTAGTTGTTCAACAAAGAAACATTGAAAACAACAGTATATTTCAAAATCAAAGGAGAAAGTGCTTTGAAAAAGAAAGATTTGGGGCTTACAGCTCAAGGAGAGGCCCAAATGATTTATCAGTGATCGCACTATTGAATTTGTACAGAGGGACTTATACGAGTGACTGAGGCCTAAAAATTATTTGCTGTACAAATGGATGGGTCTTACACTCTCTCAAGAGGCCCAAAAGGTTTAAAGAAAAAAAAGAGTGGGGCTTATAACACGAGGTTAGGCCCAGATGATTTTTCATTTGAAATGGCGATCGCGCCGAGATTTTCTTTTAATGCAAAGAGGCTTATACAATATCTAAGGCCCAAAGTTGTTTTGGTTAAAAGGGGATTGGGTCTTACACTCTATTAGAGGCCCAAAAAGTTTTGAAGGCCCAATTGATTTTTTAAAAGGCGACGATCGCGCCGTTTACTTGTACATAGGGACTTATATAATAAGTGAGGCCCAAAATTGTTTGTACAAGGGGGTTTGGGTCTTACACTCTCTCAAGAGGCCCATAATGTGTTAAAAACAATTTCTATTTACAGGAAATACTTGTTTGCAAGTTCAATTGTTTTTAACAGATGTGAATAAATCATGCACGGCATACAAGCAAAGCAATAAATTCGAGTTTACCGTACACTGGTGAACCTTTCTATGCAAGCAGAGGAGCATCTGATGAGCTCCAACAATCGTCGAGGCATCGTGTGATAATTCCCACATCAGGTGGAAAATCAAACAAGTAGAGAAAACTCGAGATCACATAAAAAATGCTTTTGATCTCATTGAGTGGTTAGGATTGAATCGAAAAGTAAATAATTAATTAACTATTTACAATGGACTAAAAATCAAATAATTGAACAATTATTTAACATCTAGATTTATCAACATAGATTAAAAATATTTTATTAACAAAATTAATCTAAACCATATTAATTGAATGAAAATAATTAACAATTATTTATCAATTAAACAAATTAATATATGAACATGGGCTTTTGGGGGTGATTAGCAAATTAATTGGCTGAGCCCAAAATTAAATTTCATAAAAAGGGGATTTTTGTTATATTATTAGAAAAAATAATAAAACAAAGGATAAGTTTAGAATTCACTTACCTCTTCCTATTTCATCATTCACGCTGCCAAGGATAGAAATATAGAAAAAGGGTCGTGTCCCTCTTCTTCCTCAAGACCGCGTCTCAGCCTCTCCACTCCGGCGGTTTCTTGCTCCATCAACGGCCGTTTTATGCTTGTTCCTACGCGAGTCTTTCTCACTCAGCTCTCTTTGCTTCGTTTAGTTCACAGCTATGATCGAAAAGTGGTGCGATGGCGGCGGAGCGGTGATTTCGCGACGTCTTCTTTGATTTCCAGTGCGGCTTCACATCTGTTTACAGGTTTGTGACTTCTTCTTCATTTTTGTTCGATTTCAAACCAGTAGAGACAAATTGAAATCGTTAGGGTTTATAATAGGAATAGGAATGAACAGAAAAATTTGATGAAATTGAAGTATGAAAATGATAGATTAGTGTAGAAATTATGGAATTATTTCTCTGCAAATCCTGATGTTGCTGAGATGTCGTTGAAATTTAGTTCTGCAAAATTTGTTCATTGTTGCTGCAATTTGTTATTTTGAAAATGTTCATGTAAAAATAGAAGAAAGTGAGTGGCAGTCCCATTGAATTCTGTAAGTTTTTATAAAAATTGAATTGAATCACAATTTTGAAAATAGGAATTGAATTGATAGTTTGAGGGGTTGCTGTCAGTTGTTGTAACAAGTTTGCCCTGCTTCTCTTTATTTCAGGTTAATGAATCACTTCGAGGAATTGTCGGCATGAGTTGCAAGCGGCAATTGATACGTGTTGCAGAAAGTGAAACAAGCCTTTGAAGTTCGTTTCTCCTGCAGTAGCTGTTAGTTTATATAAAAAATAAAAAACACAAAAACTGTATTAGTTATAGAAGCAATTAGAATTGTGTTGCGGTGAAAATAGGATAACAAGCTATTAATTAACTTGCATCCTATTTCTTTTACAACCGACTTTGATTTATCCAAAGGAAAGGTTCAAGATCGTTTAAAAACCTAAAGGGGGGGGAGATCTAAGGTTCGGGGGTTGGTTACGCCTAAGGAAGGTATTAGCACCTTAAACGTCCGTAGTACTCTACGGGAACCTCTTGTTTAGTTTGTGTTATTCTATGTTTGCATACTAAAGATAATCTGTACTAAGGGTAAAGGGTAAAGACCTAAAGTATATACACTAAGCATGGTCTAAAGGTGTAAAAAGAAAATGTGGAATCCGGGAAGGCATCGGATGTAAAGGAAAAAGATGGAAAAAGAAAAAGGTAGCTCGCTAGGATCTCGCAATCCTATGCCTACGTATTCTCAAGGTGAACTTGAGAAATCAGAGCAATCGTAGTTCCCCTGGCGGGGTGGAAGAGGTAAAAAGCTTGAAAGAAAAGCTTTTATGAGGATTGATTGTTTAGGAGAAGAGATTAATTGCTATCTCTTATGGAAGGTTTTGAATGAGTTAAGAGTTGTAAGAGATTAATGGCTATCTCTTGTGAAAGGATTGTGAAGGATAAGAGATTAATGGCTATCTCTTATGGGATGGTTTGAGGTTTAAAAGGGTATTTGAGCTATCTATGACATGAAGTCAATAGAGAGACTTTTCCTTTAGAAGGGGGAACACAAAGAGTGTTAAGGAGGAGAAGCCAAAAAGCTAACCTCACTTGGGGGGGGGGCATTTAACAAAGCTATAAGGATAAATATTGCAAGCAAGATGATCATACAAAGCATGATAAGGATCAAGACATTTCATGGGGATTACATGTGAAGATGCTCTAAACAAACAGGTGATATAAGTGAAAGTGACAACTTCTTTGAAAGCTTAAGCATTTATCACGATAAACCAAACATGTAAGCGATCAAAGATGGTTCAAAGACATGGCTTTCAAGGTTCAAGACATAAACTTGTTACATACTTGGTCAAAAAAATTCATGTTATCAGACAAATGATCTAAGGAGATCTCATGGTATTTCAAAGGTTATTTTCATGTAAGAACACAAAACAAAAACTCAATGAAATCAAGTGAAACAAAATAAACAATGTCAAGACATCATACAAGGTTTAAACAACATACTTTAGGTCTTTTTTTATCAATGTAAACAAGAAACCATGGTAAAAGGATTAAGAGAAATTAAAGTATCCTTTTATGAAACCCTAAAAAGTCCTTCATTTGTAACATAAACCAATGCTTCAAAAATAATCATTTTCACCAATTTCTTTCCATATTCATAAGATAGACATGTTAAGGAACACTTTACAAAAAGAATGGATAAAAAAGAGTGAAAAATGAGCAAGTTATGATTGTTTGAAATCAAGGTATAAACTAAAGAAAATAAGAAAACAAAAGATAAGATGAAAAAAAAATGGGAAATGCCCTCCACCAGGTTCGAACCCATGACCAAACGTGTACAAGGCAAGCGCGCAACCGTTGGGACGGCCATACATCCGTTCACTATCACACAACCATTTGTTTTTATTTTAAAACCAACCCGCTAAATGGCCAAACTCTCTTCCTCCCTCACGCTCGTCTCTCTCTTACGACCATATTAACACAAACACTGGCAAACTTTCCAATGATTCGTTCTCACTCATTTCTCCATCTAATCACATAAAATCAAAGCCAAAAATGAAGTACAAATTCCCAGGATCATGAATATATCATTGGTTTACATTAATATGCAACACACAAACCAGAATCTTAAGAACAACAGTGCAACACACATGAAACTTTCAAACACGACATCATGCAATATTGTAAACAAACATCAACCAAATGTATTCAGCAACAATAAAACAATAACATACTACATTTCTAACGTGCAAATAGCAACCAGAGATGCATGAATAAGGAGTCTCAAAATCAAGAAAACCTACCTCTTGGAGAAAGTCCAATGCTTCTTTAAACTACTTGCAGATGAGAAATATCAATTCCTGGGAGCTTTGTGATCTTTATAGAACAAGTTCAGATGCTTGGATCCTTTGGAAATGGCCTTGAACTTCAAACCCGATACTTGGTGCAAGGTTGAGGTTGAAAATGGCAGATGAAGATGGAGCTATTTCTGGGAGTGTTTAGGTGTTGGAAGCTTCTCTATATGATGCTTAGAGAAGGTTTATGAAGTTTAATGAGGAAACGCACGAGCCAAATGAGCTGCAGCCATGCTTTTGCAAATAAGAGTATTGAAATGGAAATGGTGGTTGTGGCTGTTACAGAGATGTTTCAGGTGTTTGGAACTCCTCTATGTGGTGTTTATAAGTGGTTTGTGGAGTTTGGTGGCAAGTGCTCGAGTGGAAAGAGTTGTAGCAAGTGTTTTGCAATTTTGCAAGAACTTGAGAGTGGGAGAAAGTAGTGAGTAATCAGTCTCTTTTTTGGAGTGATTCTGGTGTCCATGAACTGAGGATCAAACCTCTATTTATAGGAAAGGATTAGGGTTTGTGGCATGGTCAGAATTTGAAAAATGCCAAGACTGCCCTTTGGAGAAACTTCCATTTCGTGTGAGCTGTATTCAGAGGGAGATGTCCTCAATGCCCTAGTGTAGACCTCTGAGGCAATGTGGATTGATGGGAGTGGTTCAGAGTCCAAGTTGTAAGGAGAATAGTGATTTGTTGGAAAAGTTTCTCTCTCCATTGAACCAACTTGCACATGCGTTGTTAAACTATGTTATTTTAAGTTTTCAACTTGCATTTTTCGTGGGATAGGTTCCAGACATGTTGATCTTGCTACTAAACATCAGAAAAGTGAGTTAATTGGGGATTAGAAGAGTTATGTACCATTTCACAAAAGTTGGAAACTTGAAAATCATGAAATGAACCCTAAACTTCAACCATTCAAAACTCCCAGCTCACTCCATGGATGAGGGAGTTCTTGTACTCTTTAGAAAGCCCTTAATGCCCTCTACAATATTCATGTGGGACTCGAATTCTGAATCTTAATGTAGCTTGGTGAAAAATAGGGTTGAAGTTTGCTGTTCATGAAGGGAAAACATGCAGAATTTTACTAAGTCCTTTGGTCAATTTGGCTTATAAGCTCCATAACTCAAAATCCAAGCATTTTTAGGAGAAAAGTCATATTGAAACAATTGAAGATCTTGAAGAGAGCTTTCTAATGAGCTTTGAATCACTCCAATTGGATGTGTAGTTTAGGAGTTATGGTCTTTCCAAATTATGCTATTAGGGGAAAAATCTCACAAATGATACTTTTCTTGTTCAAAACCCTACTTCTCTTGCAAGAAACCTCATGAAACTTGATGTGGATGCTTGGAATACTTCATGAGACATTCTATGATGATTAGAAACATTAATTCTCCATCTGAACCAAAAATCCCCAAAAATTAGGGTTTCTGTCAAACCCTAATTTTGCTTGTGAATGTACTGAGATTGAATCTTGTAATCTTGCTTCTTCTTTCTCATCTAAAGGCCTTAGGAGACTCTTGAGGATGTTGATAAATCAATAGGATCAAGAACTAGGGTTTGGGAGTCCATCTTGATGAAGATCAAAGCCATTGACTGATAAGTGTCACAGAAACCCTAACTTGGAGGCACAGTGAGGCTGAGGCCTAAACTTCCCTTGTTGAGGACCCAAAGCCCTTGGATTCTTGTTGAGTGATGTCCCTTGACTGAGGATGACTTCATAAGGTAAGTGAACCACACAAAACTTGGCTTGATAGAGCCAAATTCTTAGTGATTTCTTCAGAGCAAACCCTAATTCCAAAGTCCTTGCATTGGAGGTCTTTGTTGACTTGACTTGCTTCAAACGTCTTGTGGAGCTTCATGGTGATATGTAAACCTAATTTGAACACAAATTAACAAACTACAAAATATAGGTTAGTTCACACAAATGCACATATGATTCTAAAATGCACACAAGCTAGATGACATCTAAGGGGTGAAAATTTAGGGTACAACAGTTGCCCCTATTTAGATAGCTTCACCCGATGGTACAAGGAACGGAGATTCCAGGGACATCTAGGTGAAAGATATCTAAATATAGCAAACCAAAAATTTTGCCCTTAGATGGAATGCAGATGCTAAGGACAAACCACAGACATGCATATGTTAACATGCCACGAACTTCTAGTATGATAATATGATGATATGATGAAAATGCAAAATGCAGATGAAACTTGACAGGGCAAAAGTCACACAATGATCAATCACTCACTGGGGAAAGATGAAGGTTTAATATCCTCGAGGAAGACCCACCAGGGATACAAATTAACCAACATAAGAGACTCAAAGGGAAGACTCTGAAGAAACACTGGGGAGAACAAAAGCACACTCTTTACTGGGCATGGAACCAGAAAGCAATACATGATCTCTACCGGGGATCAATTTGAAAAGAATAAACATCAACAAAAGATTTTCTGGGATTTTCTTATACTGAAGAGTTCAAACAGGATCTTCAAGAAAAGTCAGAAAAGACTTAGAAAGGCACATCCGGAAAAACATCAGATGGTAAAAGAAACCAGACATCCAATAATGGTTTTGAATGAAAGGTACAATCACTACATCTGATAATGGCTTCAGATGAAAGTGAACAGAGTAAAGAAACCAGACATCCAATAATGGCTTTGAATGAAAGGTACAATCACTACATCTGATAATGGCTTCAGATGAAAGTGAACAGAGTAGAGAAACCAGACATCCAATAATGGCTTTGAATGAAAGGTACAATCACTACATCTGATAATGGCTTCAGATGAAAGTGAACAGAGTAGAGAAACCAGACATCCAATAATGGCTTTGAATGAAAGGTACAATCACTACATCTGATAATGGCTTCAGATGAAAGTGAACAGAGTAGAGAAACCAGACATCCAATAATGGCTTTGAATGAAAGGTACAATCACTACATCTGATAATGGCTTCAGATGAAAGTGAACAGAGTAAAGAAACCAGACATCCAATAATGGCTTTGAATGAAAGGTACAATCACTACATCTGATAATGGCTTCAGATGAAAGTGAACAGAGTAAAGAAACCAGACATCCAATAATGGCTTTGAATGAAAGGTACAATCACTACATCTGATAATGGCTTCAGATAAAAGTGAACGATAAGCACCCAAGAAAGTATTGAGTGACTGTGAACTTTCAGGGATGGCACTGAGATATATCCAAGCAAATTTGATGAAGGTTATAGAAGATAGGCAAAACTTCCAGGAATAGCACTGGGAGAAACAAGAGGAATAAGATATCCAGGAATGACACTGGGAACAACAAGGGGAATAAGATATCCAGGAATGGCACTTGAGTGAAAATATATAAAGATCCAGGAATAGCACTGGAATGAAAGGATATAAAGATCCAGGAATAGCACTGGAATGAGAGGAGATACTCCTGAAACAACAACATCCAGGAATGGCACTGAATGAAAGGACAGGTAACACCTTGGTAAGGCGCCAAGTAAATTGGCCTTTGACCACAAGGTAAGACGTAGATAACGACACAACCTCAGGAGAAATGCAAATGAGGATGAAACACTCATGATATGTATATGGATAAATTATGCAGATGATATGTGATCACATGCAAATGCCGATGCTGATGACATTACTCGACTCTTTTGGGGAGAAGACAAGACTTAGAAGACTGATTCCTCAACACGGAGATCACTAATATTCTGCTTGGGACTAGAGATGCTAATGTTGAACACATCATTGCCACACTGGTAAACCATATCCAAATTGATGATCCTTGTAGGAAGGATAAAGAGTTGCTTGAGGATTCTTCAGGTAAACTGCCCCAGACTAGCTGATTATTGTAGATGAGCTGATCATTGCTTCAACTTGATTGATTCTGGGAATGACCATTTTATGGTGCTCTTAGAAAGCTTGCCTCAGTCTGGGTTTTTGAAAGATGATTGTTTTACTGTACACTGGGAAGGCTTGCCCCAGTACGAGTCTTGAAAGGTTTTCTGGATAAACCAACTCTGAGAAGTCGCCATTAAACCACAAATCTTGAACTGATTCTCAACAGGATACGGAAGGAACTTGCACCTGATCGGATCACCGACCAAGTTTCTTGAATGTTTGAAAATTCCTTAAGAAGAAAGCTAGTTTGCAAACAAAAGTATTTGTACAAACATGGTAAACGCAAAGTTCATGCAATTTTTGAAATCAAAATCATTTTGAAAGAGGTGCAAAGTATATGGGATACTGGTCAGAACACGGTGGTTCAAGACATTAAAGTGAAAAGTTTAGGCAAAGGGTGTAATGCCCAAAATAGATGATCTGCAAAGATCTTTTGGAGTCAGTTTACGCAACCTTGCTGTAGTATGCTTTCAAAATAACCTCGCTTCAGTTAGGTCTTTTGAGGGTTATAATGTGGCCTGGTTCACAGTTTAAGAAACAAAGGATAAAGGCTCAAAGTTTATTTGTGACCCACCCAATCTACGTGACGAACTTCATTCCTATGCTCAGTTAACTCAGACTCCGTACTCAAATTCCCATAGGTTGGAAATTGCACTAATGATATTAATGATGATGGTTCAAAATTCAATGGACTTGAGATGACAGTCACTGCTTCTTGCAACATTCAGGCAACTAGTTTTGTTATCCCTAACTTTTGCCTGAACTGTGTCATTTGAGCTTACAGCCAGCGGGATGCCCCAATTTTTGCCTAAGTCTCCTTCATAGGTTTTGACTTAGCGGGCTTTTATTTTGATTTTTTTTTTCACTCTTTTTTTTTTTATTTTTTTTAGTGACTGCCTGGCTTGAGGATCGAAGTGAACCATCATCGGCATTTGAATTTGAAGGACATCTTCGACACTTGCTTGCTGTGTGCGAAGGAACATTGTGAATGCAACTTTTTGTTGAAAGGCGTCTTGTATGAAACTCTTGATTTGAACGCACAATCAAGTTAACTGAGAACTACCCTGCCCTAGGTTAAGATTGCGGGTTTTTATTTGTAAAGAAAAGAAACTCCTACTTCGAGGCTCAAAGGGGTTAAAGAAGGGTTATCTTCCTTATTTCTCTGGTGTTTAGGAGTTGAAACAATGCCTTACATCGTCAGCAAAGTTTTAATCTAAAAGCATACTAACAGCAATTATGGGTATAATGTTTTCATCATCCTCCTTCCAATCTTGGCACGAATAAAAATATTTTACGAAAGATAAAGATGTAAATAGTAGACAAAAATGAATTGCAATGCTCATTTCATTAAACTTGAAGGTAAAAACATAATTTGAAAGCAAACAGCTATTACAAAATAAGGAAAGTACAAACAACAAGAAACAAAGGCCTAGTGACTAATCAAACACAAGGATGAGCTGTCCTGTCTTTAAGAAGTAGCTGAGCCGAAGTCGACTGAGGCTTCACTTGGCGTGCCCTGGCAGAGGATTGTTTTGAACATTGGGATTATCCTTAAAGGAGAGGATTTTGTTTCTTATCAGCTCCTGTACTTTAGCCTTTAATGCAAAGCAACCTTCCAAGTTATGGCCTGCGCCACCTTGATGGTATTCACAATAAAGATCAGCCCTATAGCCGGCTGGAAGAGGATTTGGAGGAGGAGGCAAAGGCCTTGTGGTAATCAAACCTTGTTGAACCATACCAGGATAAAGTTCGGTGTATGTCATGGGAATAGGATCAAATTGATTACGGTACCGGTTCTGTCCTGCAGTTGCACGTTGGGAAGTTTGAGCTGGTCGTGAAGCAGTAACCACAGGAGTGACAGCAGCAACAGTAGGATGAAAAGTATACTGAGGCATAGGACGAGGCCTTCTTGTCTCAACCATTATAGCATTAGTCTGATCTTCCTTCTTCTTCTGAAAGTTCCCGTAGGATTTCTTCACAGCATTAGAGGATTCAGCAATCTTTGATACTTTTCCCTTCTTAAGACCTTCCTCAAGTCTTTGGCCGATAGTAACCAGATCAGTGAAATTAGAGGAAACACTTCCAACCATTTTTTCCCAATAGAACTGGGACAAGGTATCCATAAACATTCCAGTTAACTCCTTTTCAGCCAAGGGAGATTCCACTTGGGAAGCCAGCTCTCTCCAGCGCTGAGCATACTCCTTGAAAGACTCTTTATCATTCTGAGACATGTTTTGCAATTGACGGCGATCCGGAGCCATGTCAAGGTTATACTTGTATTGCTTCATGAAGGCATTGGTGAGGTCTTGGAAATTGTGAATAGAGTTTTGCTCAAGACCCATGTACCATTTGAGTGATGCTCCACTCAAGCTGTCTTGAAAACAGTGGATAAGCAACTTCTGATCTTTGGCATGAGCAGTCATCCTGCGAAGGTACATGACCAAGTGAGCTCTTGGGCACGAGTGACCTTTGTACTTCACAAAATCTGGAGTTGTAAACTTAGGAGGTATAACAAGGTCTGATACTAAGCACAGGTTGTCTGCATCCACATTGAAGAAATCAGTACCCTCAACGGCTTTGAGTCTTTTCTCTATGCTCTGAAACTGCTCTCGAACAACTTCGGGTTCAACAAAGTCCTCATGGTCTTCTCCTTGGACACTGGCAGCGTTGTACTCATAAAGGGGATTCTCGAAAGAAGCTCGAACATTCTGTGGAACAGCATGAACCACAGGTCTGGGCTGGGTGAAGACAGGAGCTTGAAACACTGGCATAGCATTCTGACCAACCATAGCATTAGATGCAAGAGGTGGAGAAAAGTTGTGTGGCAAACCAAACTCTGGCCAAGTAGAAGGTGGCACTTGAACTGGTGGAGGATCAACACTTGAAACTTTCTGGATAACTGTCCTTTGGGGTGGCTCCCCCCTAACAATCAAAACTTGGAGCATCTCAGTTAGTTTAGTCATGCTCGACTTAAGTTCATCGATCTCCATTCGGACCTCAACATTGTGCATTTCTTGCTCTGACATCTTTTGTCTGTAATTAGCTCTAGTCCGGTATCGGTGTCGAGGAATCAACTTGACGACTGAAAGATAGAGACAGTTGGCAATGAGCAACTGGACAAACAGACGTATGCAATGAATCATGCAAAGATGCAAATGATATGCAATGCAATGCAAACAGGATACAAAAACACATGCAACAGGATCAAGGGTTCAAGATCACAGCATGGGGTCTAGGTAAAGAACCAACCACAGGGTGTGTACTAGGGTTTATCAACTGTAGAACTGGGTTCTAAAAAGTTCCCAGAGTCTACGTAAATCCTTCGGATATTATCGGCCCATGTAACTACTTACACGGGTTAATAATATTCTCAAGATAAACTCGTCTGAGTGTAGTATCGCGTGACAACTACTCGGGACTGGCTCCCTCATAGTCACCGCACTACATCCTAAAAGGCCAAGTGGGATAAAGGTAACTACGGTCCTCAGAATCCCTGGCACTCAATTGAAAAAGTAATATCAATGTGACTGCTCACATCAGACATCAACAATCCCAAAGGGCCTCATCTGAGTGTGGTCATCATATGCCATAAATTGTTGGTACTACTGCCAACAACCGACTATTGATTACACCACAATCCTATCATATATGTGCTCTCAAGTCTGGGTTAGGACTTATCTCACCACTCAAGGTAGCAACCCTGCACACAAAAAAAACCCAAGCACAACAAGTATATATACAGATATAACTATACAAATGTACAAGCAAGCAAGCATGTAAATAACACGAATACAAACAAGATAGGCTTAACCCTCTTAGGGGTTTCCCCAGTGAAGTCGCCATTTCTGTTGCGGTGAAAATCGGATAACAAGCTATTAATTAACTTGCATCATATTTCTTTTACAACCGACTTTGATTTATCCAAAGGAAAGGTTCAAGATCGTTTAAAAACCTAAAGGGGGGGAGATCTAAGGTTCGGGGGTTGGTTACGCCTAAGGAAGGTATTAGCACCTTAAACGTCTGTAGTACTCTACAGGAACCTCTTGTTTAGTTTGTGTTATTCTATGTTTGCATACTAAAGATAATCTGTACTAAGGGTAAAGGGTAAAGACCTAAAGTATATACACTAAGCATGGTCTAAAGGTGTAAAAAGAAAATGTGGAATCCGGGAAGGCATCGGATGTAAAGGAAAAAGATGGAAAAAGAAAAAGGTAGCTCGCTAGGATCTCGCAATCCTATGCCTACGTATTCTCAAGGTGAACTTGAGAAATCAGAGCAATCGTAGTTCCCCTGGGGGGGTGGAAGAGGTAAAAAGCTTGAAAGAAAAGCTTTATGAGGATTGATTGTTTAGGAGAAGAGATTAATGGCTATCTCTTATGGAAGGTTTTGAATGAGTTAAGAGTTGTAAGAGATTAATGGCTATCTCTTGTGAAAGGATTGTGAAGGATAAGTGATTAATGGCTATCTCTTATGGGATGGTTTGAGGTTTAAAAGGGTATTTGAGCTATCTATGACATGAAGTCAATAGAGAGACTTTTCCTTTAGAAGGGGGAACACAAAGAGTGTTAAGGAGGAGAAGCCAAAAAGCTAACCTCACTTGGGGGGGGGCATTTAACAAAGCTATAAGGATAAATATTGCAAGCAAGATGATCATACAAAGCATGATAAGGATCAAGACATTTCATGGGGATTACATGTGAAGATGCTCTAAACAAACAGGTGATATAAGTGAAAGTGACAACTTCTTTGAAAGCTTAAGCATTTATCACGATAAACCAAACATGTAAGCGATCAAAGATGGTTCAAAGACATGGCTTTCAAGGTTCAAGACATAAACTTGTTACATACTTGGTCAAAAAAATTCATGTTATCAGACAAATGATCTAAGGAGATCTCATGGTATTTCAAAGGTTATTTTCATGTAAGAACACAAATCAAAAACTCAATGAAATCAAGTGAAACAAAATAAACAATGTCAAGACATCATACAAGGTTTAAACAACATACTTTAGGTCTTTTTTGATCAATGTAAACAAGAAACCATGGTAAAAGGATTAAGAGAAATTAAAGTATCCTTTTATGAAACCCTAAAAAGTCCTTCATTTGTAACATAAACCAATGCTTCAAAAATAATCATTTTCACCAATTTCTTTCCATATTCATAAGATAGACATGTTAAGGAACACTTTACAAAAAGAATGGATAAAAAAGAGTGAAAAATGAGCAAGTTATGATTGTTTGAAATCAAGGTATAAACTAAAGAAAATAAGAAAACAAAAGATAAGATGAAAAAAAAATGGGAAATGCCCTCCACCAGGTTCGAACCCATGACCAAACGTGTACAAGGCAAGCGCGCAACCGTTGGGACGGCCATACATCCGTTCACTATCACACAACCATTTGTTTTTATTTTAAAACCAAACCGCTAAATGGCCAAACTCTCTTCCTCCCTCACGCTCGTCTCTCTCTTACGACCATATTAACACAAACACTGGCAAACTTTCCAATGATTCGTTCTCACTCATTTCTCCATCTAATCACATAAAATCAAAGCCAAAAATGAAGTACAAATTCCCAGGATCATGAATATATCATTGGTTTACATTAATATGCAACACACAAACCAGAATCTTAAGAACAACAGTGCAACACACATGAAACTTTCAAACACGACATCATGCAATATTATAAACAAACATCAACCAAATGTATTCAGCAACAATAAAACAATAACATACTACATTTCTAACGTGCAAATAGCAACCAGAGATGCATGAATAAGGAGTCTCAAAATCAAGAAAACCTACCTCTTGGAGAAAGTCCAAGGCTTCTTTAAACTACTTGCAGATGAGAAATATCAATTCCTGGGAGCTTTGTGATCTTTATAGAACAAGTTCAGATGCTTGGATCCTTTGGAAATGGCCTTGAACTTCAAACCCGATACTTGGTGCAAGGTTGAGGTTGAAAATGGCAGATGAAGATGGAGCTATTTCTGGGAGTGTTTAGGTGTTGGAAGCTTCTCTATATGATGCTTAGAGAAGGTTTATGAAGTTTAATGAGGAAACGCACGAGCCAAATGAGCTGCAGCCATGCTTTTGCAAATAAGAGTATTGAAATGGAAATGGTGGTTGTGGCTGTTACAGAGATGTTTCAGGTGTTTGGAACTCCTCTATGTGGTGTTTATAAGTGGTTTGTGGAGTTTGGTGGCAAGTGCTCGAGTGGAAAGAGTTGTAGCAAGTGTTTTGCAATTTTGCAAGAACTTGAGAGTGGGAGAAAGTAGTGAGTAATCAGTCTCTTTTTTGGAGTGATTCTGGTGTCCATGAACTGAGGATCAAACCTCTATTTATAGGAAAGGATTAGGGTTTGTGGCATGGTCAGAATTTGAAAAATGCCAAGACTGCCCTTTGGAGAAACTTCCATTTCGTGTGAGCTGTATTCAGAGGGAGATGTCCTCAATGCCCTAGTGTAGACCTCTGAGGCAATGTGGATCGATGGGAGTGGTTCAGAGTCCAAGTTGTAAGGAGAATAGTGATTTTTTGGAAAAGTTTCTCTCTCCATTGAACCAACTTGCACATGCCTTGTTAAACTATGTTATTTTAAGTTTTCAACTTGCATTTTTCGTGGGATAGGTTCCAGACATGTTGATCTTGCTACTAAACATCAGAAAAGTGAGTTAATTGGGGATTAGAAGAGTTATGTACCATTTCACAAAAGTTGGAAACTTGAAAATCATGAAATGAACCCTAAACTTCAACCATTCGAAACTCCCAGCTCACTCCATGGATGAGGGAGTTCTTGTACTCTTTAGAAAGCCCTTAATGCCCTCTACAATATTCATGTGGGACTCGAATTCTGAATCTTAATGTAGCTTGGTGAAAAATAGGGTTGAAGTTGGCTGTTCATGAAGGGAAAACATGCAGAATTTTACGAAGTCCTTTGGTCAATTTGGCTTATAAGCTCCATAACTCAAAATTCAAGCATTTTTAGGAGAAAAGTCATATTGAAACAATTGAAGATCTTAAAGAGAGCTTTCTAATGAGCTTTGAATCACTCCAATTGGATGTGTAGTTTAGGAGTTATGGTCTTTCCAAATTATGCTATTAGGGGAAAAATCTCACAAATGATACTTTTCTTGTTCAAAACCCTACTTCTCTTGCAAGAAACCTCATGAAACTTGATGTGGATGCTTGGAATACTTCATGAGACATTCTATGATGATTAGAAACATTAATTCTCCATCTGAACCAAAAATCCCCAAAAATTAGGGTTTCTGTCAAACCCTAATTTTGCTTGTGAATGTACTGAGATTGAATCTTGTAATCTTGCTTCTTCTTTCTCATCTAAAGGCCTTAGGAGACTCTTGAGGATGTTGATAAATCAATAGGATCAAGAACTAGGGTTTGGGAGTCCATCTTGATGAAGATCAAAGCCATTGACTGATAAGTGTCACAGAAACCCTAACTTGGAGGCACAGTGAGGCTGAGGCCTAAACTTCCCTTGTTGAGGACCCAAAGCCCTTGGATTCTTGTTGAGTGATGTCCCTTGACTGAGGATGACTTCATAAGGTAAGTGAACCACACAAAACTTGGCTTGATAGAGCCAAATTCTTAGTGATTTCTTCAGAGCAAACCCTAATTCCAAAGTCCTTGCATTGGAGGTCTTTGTTGACTTGACTTGCTTCAAACGTCTTGTGGAGCTTCATGGTGATATGTAAACCTAATTTGAACACAAATTAACAAACTACAAAATATAGGTTAGTTCACACAAATGCACATATGATTCTAAAATGCACACAAGCTAGATGACATCTAAGGGGTGAAAATTTAGGGTACAACAAATTGTATGTGATTAATGTGTATGTTTTTTTAGAAATGAGAGAAAGCTTGAGGGAGGCGTGACTGCCTTCCTTGTGTGTATATATGAATTTGTTTGTACATATATGCAAGATGATAAGTGAATTCAAAACAAGATTATGCAGTAACTTTGAAAAGAGGACACCACCCTCATGTATTGTTTCTCTTATTTTTCTAAGTTATGCTACTAAAGAAAAAAATATGAAAGGTAGAAGAGAAACAAGAAATTAAAGCTTGTTGGTGTAATTGTGAAGTGAATTGTGAATCTCTATTTATAGAGAAACAAAACTTGGAGATGAAGATATCAAATGAGATTAAAATATAAAAATCAAGTTTGTTTTCAAAGTTTCAAGAACTTATTCCTTAAGTTTCAAAACTAATGATGACTTTGCTAATGATGATAGTTGAATATGGAGCATAACAAATTCGAATTGAATATGAACAAAGAATGCATTTATGAGTTTAATCCAAAAAAAATGATCCTTGTAGTATGTACAACACAAAAAGGAAAGAAACAGAAAAAGCCAAGGTAAAGGGGGCGCATGACTTGTTTCAATTTGATCTACATAATGTCACAAACTGAATATAAATACTATATATATATATATATATATATATATATATATATATATATATATATATATATATATAAAACAAGAGAAAAAAGGTGACAAAATAATAATTATTATAAAAACAAGTTTAGAAAAAAAATGATTTATAAAAATTATTATATATATATAAAAATATAAAATTGAAATCGGTTAAAAAATGATAAAATCGCCCGATATCGACGCGTCCGAAAAATAAAAATGGACACACCAAAATGATCAGTACAAAATATTAAGTATTGAAAAAATACACTGCACGATCAAATTGTGAAATTTTACACGTTAAATCCGGCTGATAATTCAAAAAAAAATATTCATGAAGAAAATATATGATATTGTATGCAGACGACTCAGTATGAAATATAGACAGATGAAATGAGAAAAAATAAAAATGTCTGGTCAAAATTTAGGGTATGACAAATGCCCCTATTTAATCTTCTTGGACCCGAAGGTGTGAATGACGAAGGTATTCGGGCATTCAGGGTGCAAGAGGATTAAATATAGGAATATCCGAAATTTTGATGGTGGTTATGAATGGTGGCTTACGCATTCATCTTCTTTTGCTAAGCAATGATGCTTAGAAAAGGTAAACTTCCCCTCGATCCTGGTTTCCTACAGAGGAACTGGTCTCAGTTGCTGAAATAAACTTCCCCTCGATCCTGGTTTCCTACCAAGGAACTGGTCTTAGTTTCTGATGTAAACTTCCTCTCGATCCTGGTTTCCTACCAAGGAACTGGTCTCAGTTTCTGATGCAAACTTCCCCTTGATCCTGGTTTCCTACCAAGGAACTGGTCTTAGTTTTTGATGCAAACTTCCCCTCGATCCTGGTTTCCTACCAAGGAACTGGTCTCAGTTGCTGATGCAAACTTCTCCTCGATCCTGGTTTCCTACCAAGGAACTGGTCTTAGTTTCTTTTGTCAATAAACTTTCTTGACAAGGGACACTATACGTAGCATTTTCCTCAAACTTCTCGCCGAATTTTCTTGGGGAGATGTCATTTGATGGGAAACTTTTGACGTCAGACTTGCTGGGGAACCCAATCGTCTGAGTTGTAGAGGTGCACAAACTTCTCTGTTGGAGATGCCATTTGTTTCTACTGTGGAAGACGAGTTTCTTGAGAGACTACTTTCATTTGGGGTCTTACATCATACTTTTCTCGGGATATTCCCGGAGAAATGCCATATGATGGGATCCAATTTGAGGTGCCGATGACCTTTTCATCAGTGGTTTTTTTGGAGAAAAACTGCTGTACCACTGAATCTCTGATTAGGAGGCTTTCTCTCGGGATTTTCCTTAATCCGGGAAAGCAAGGATATCATCTTCAATGGCGAAGAGTGATGTTGACTGAGGGCTCTCTGGTTTTTCAGAGGTTCAAGTTATCAAAGTGGTCGAGGAGCCAACTTCCATCCAGAAATAAACTGGAGGAGAGAGATCGTTCCGACGCGACATTTCCTGACGAGGAAAGAACTTGACAACTCGATTGAGAGGACTTTTTATCACCAGGGGATAAGACCGACTAGAGTGATAGTGATGCAATATGAATGCGAATGCAAATCAATAATGCATGATGTATGTATGTATATGCTGACAAAACTGACGCGACATACAAACTAATGGATGAACACGACTGGATACTCGGCTATCACGGGGCAAAGAAGTATCGTTGGTCCAAAAGTAGCAATTCTACCTTGCTTAGGAGAAGTAGTCCTCGCGGGGAACTATGTTGGTTGGGCTTAGGAGATAAGAACTCGGCCGAGGCGTGTCAGACAAAACAAGGTCTCTGACACAGTTAATCTCTTCATTCAGGCGTACTGGGTTAGAAGGAGTATTTTGATTCTGCACTTTGAAGTTCGCTTACTTTTGGAGAAGCAATTGATGTTCTTTTGATTTTTAACAGTAAAAAGAAATTGCCATCTTTATTTTAAAAGCAGAAAATTTTTTACAAGTAAATTCATTTTTGTTTTATTTCAAGAATCGTTGATCATATTAAAATGTCGTTCTGTAAAGCTAAAACAAGTGAGAATTACAAACAAAAGCACAAGGGCTCAAATTTTATCGATAAGATGGAGATCAGCCAAACGCTTGATTCAAAAGAGTATTTACAAAGTTAGAAAATGGTAATTTACAGGGAAAAGGGCTACGTTGAAACATAATGACCACTATCCTTCTACCAACTTTGAATTCGGGACATCGTGAGCTTCTTGTCGAAGATGACCTTGACTGGAGTTTTCCTCCGAAGGATGGTGTAACTGATACGGAGGGACTTGCCTTTGTTGAACATAGTTACTTGCCATTATCCCTAATTTTTGCCTGGATTGTACTGTGATGTTTCCAATCCACCGGGATGATTTAATTTTTTTTTATTTTGTCTCTAACTTTTGCCTGGACCGCCCTTTCGGGTTTTCAATCCACCGAGACATTTTTTTTAGTTTTAGGCGAAGTATTTCTTGACTACATCAACGTTTGTGGGGTAGGAAAATTCCTCTCCGTCCATGGTTGCAAGTCTCAAGGCGCCGCCTGAGAAAGCTTTCTTGACCACATAGGGACTGTCATAGTTCGAAGTCCATTTGCCCCGAGAATGAGTGAGAAATGATTGTATCTTCTTGAGCACAAGGTCTCTTTTTCTGAAGACGCGAGGTCGGACCTTTTTGTCGAACGCCTTCTTCATTCTCTGCTGATACAACTGACCGTGGGATAGTGCCGTTATCCATTTTTCTTCGATCAGGTTTAGTTCGTCATGTCGACTTTGACACCAGTCAGCTTCTGTAAGCTTAGCTTCCATCAATACCCAGATTGATGGGATCTCTACTTCTATGGGGAGCACTGCTTCCATGCCATATACTAGAGATAAAGGGGTAGCCCCTGTTGAAGTGCGGACAGATGTGCGATAACCGTGAAGAGCAAATGGTAGCATCTCATGCCAGTCTTTGTAGGTTACAGCCATATTCTGAACAATCCTCTTGATGTTCTTGTTAGCCGCTTCTACCGTTCCGTTCATCTTGGGTCGGTAGGGAGATGAGTTATGGTGTTCGATCTTGAACTCAGTGCATAACTCTTTCATCATCTTATTGTTCAAGTTAGATCCATTATCAGTAATGATCTGGTTCAGAACACCATAACAGCAGATGAGATTGTTCTTGATAAATCGGACCACCACTTGTCGGGTTACATTAGCGTATGACGCTGCTTCGACCCACTTGGTGAAGTAATCAATGGCGACCAAAATGAACCGATGTCCGTTTAAAGCCTTGGGCTCAATCATGCAAATCATGTCGATTCCCCATATGGAAAAAGGCCACGGGGAAGAGAGAACTTTGAGATATGTAGGCGGTACATGAATTTTGTTGGAGTATATCTGACACTTGTGACACCTCCTCATGTACTTGTAGCAGTCGGATTCCATGGTCAACCAATAGTACCCTGCTCTTAGAATTTTTCTCGCCATTGTGTGTCCGTTGGCATGAGTGCCAAAGGATCCTTCATGAATTTCTTTCATTAACATGTCTGCCTCTGGTCTGTCGACACATCGAAGCAAAACCAAGTCAAAATTCTGTTTATACAGTGTATCACCGCTCAGGAAGAAACTACCTGCTAGCCTTCTGAGGGTCCTTCTATCATTTCTGAATGCCCCAGGAGGGTACTCTTGTTTCTGAAGGAAGCGTTTGATATCGTGATACCAAGGTTTGTCGTCTATGACTGCTTCAATCGTGAAGATGTAAGCGGGCCTTTTAAGGCGCATTATGTCGATCTTAGATAGGTCAGTCCACTGACCTACACTAATCGTAGAAGAGAGAGTGGCTAAGGCGTCTGCCATGTGATTCTCATCACGAGGGATGTGATGAAACTCGATTCTGTTAAAGAAAGGTAACAACCTTCTTCCATAATCTTTGTAAGGAATCAGTCTTGATTGGTATGTGTTCCAATCTCCCTTTATCTGATTGGTAATCAGGGCTGAGTCGCCATATACGTCCAAGTTTTTGATCCTTAAATCAACCGCTTCTTCGAGACCCATAATACAAGCTTTGTATTAGGCCTCATTGTTCGTACATTTGAATGTAAGCCTGGCGGTGAAAGGAATGTGGGTACCCTGAGGGGTAACAATTATTGCCCCAATTCCGTTTCCATAATGATTGACAGCTCCGTCAAAGATAAGTCCCCACTGGGAACCTGGTTCTGGCCCTTCGCTGGGTAGTGGTTCATCGCAATCTTTCATCTTTAGATACATGTCATCTTCGTCTGGGAAGTCGAACCCGATTGGTTCTTTATCGTCAATCGGTTGATGAGCCAAATGATCGGCCATAATACTTCCTTTAACGGCTTTTTGAGCGTGGTACTCTATGTCATATTCTGATAGCAACATCTGCCAACGGGCAATCCTTCCCATGAGAGCAGGTTTTTCAAATACATACTTGATTGGGTCCATCTCAGAGACCAACCAAGTAGTGTGACGAATCATGTACTAGCGCAGACATTTGGCCGCCCAAGCCAAAACACAACAAGTTTTCTCGAGCATCGTGTACCGAGTTTCATAGTCGGTGAACTTCTTGCTTAAATAGTAAATGGAAGACTCTTTCCGTTTTGTCTCATCTTGTTGGCCAAGTACACACCCCATTGAGTCTTCCAAGACTGTGAGGAGATGATCAGTGGTCTTCCTTCCACTAGAGGTGATAAAATCAGAGGATTCAACAGATATTCCTTAATACTGTCGAAGGTGGTTTGGCAATCTTCTGTCCAAACGCAGTCCTGGTTCTTTTTGAGTAATTTGAAAATCGGCGCACAAGTGGCGGTCATGAGGAATATAAATCTGGAGATGTAGTTCAAACATCCCAGGAATCCTCTGACTTGTTTTTTTGTTTTTGGAGAAGGCATTTCTTGAATGGCCTTGACCTTGTCAGGATCAACCTCAATTCCTTTCTGGATGACGACGAACCCTAAGAGTTTCCCTGAACGGACACCGAAGGTGCACTTGTTGGGATTCAAGCGGAGTCTGTATTTTCTCAACCGCTCAAATAGTTTTGACAGGTGGGTCACATGCTCCTCTTTTGTTTTAAATTTTGCAATCATATCATCGACATACACTTCGATTTCTTTGTGTATCATGTCATGAAACAGAGTAGTCGTGGCCCTTTGATAGGTTGCCCCGGCGTTCTTTAAACCGAACGACATTACCTTGTAACAAAAGGTACCCCATGGGATGATGAATGAAGTTGTCTCCATGTCTTTCGGCGCCATTTTGATATGGTTATAGCCCGGGAATCCATCCATGAAGTAGAAAACTTTGAACTTTGCTGTAATGTCAACCAACATGTCAATATGTGGTAAAGGAAAGTCGTCCTATGGACTAGCCTTGTTTAGATCCCTGTAGTCGACACACATTCTGACTTTTCTGTCCTTTTTTGGAACGGGTACAATATTGGCTAACCATTGAGGATATTCTGATGTGGAGAGGAAACCTGCGTCAATCTGTTTCTGTACTTCCTCTTTGATTTTGATGGCTATGTCTGGGTGAGTCTATCTCAACCTCTGCTTTACTGGTAGACATTCTGATCTTAACGGTAAGTGATGTTCCACGATGCTGGTATCCAAACCTGGCATATCCTGATAGGACCAAGCGAATACATCGGGGAATTCTTTGAGAAGCTTTATCAAACTCTCTTTGGCAGTTGGACTGAGCAATGCCCCAATCCTGATTTCTTTTCTCTCTTTTTCTGAACCCAAGTTTACCATTTCCAACGGCTCTTTGTGAAGTTCAATAGAACTTTCCTCTTGTCTGAGTAGTCGGGAGATCTCTTCTGGAATTTCATTGTCAACTTCTTCTTCAGCCCCAAATACCGGGAACTCAAAGTTGGGAGAAGGCATCAGATCATATGTTTCAACGGGGTTTAAAACAAGCAATCTGCATGACGTGATGATTCATGTTTAGAAGAGATAGAGAGAATGCAAAAGTGTGTGCAGTATATTTTTTTATTAATGCTTGTTTTTATTATTGAATTGTTTTTTAGGATTACCATTTTCTGAGAAAAGCCAAAAGAGAAAACAACAATAAATGCGGAAATTACAGAACGACGTTTATTTTATTTATCAAACAAGTCGATTCTTGAAACTACATCCCTATAAAACAAAACTTTGTCGCTTTGGGCGAAGCGAAGAGGGAAAATTTACAGAAAGCGAGCCCTATCAAAACATCCGTTTCACCTGGGCAGGGTGAAAGGTTAAAGATGGCAATTACTTTAACTGATGAACGATCTTCGGACCATAGACAATAACCCACTGGCGGCGAACTCCTCAGTGAATCACAAAGTCTGACACCTTCCTTAATTTGTCTTCAGAAATAACGCTGATTTCTGGTGGAGCAGGATCATTGGAATCTGTTTCCCAGGCAAAATTGTCGTAGGAGGATTCCTCTGTTGCATTTTGCATAGTAGTTGTGCTCTCAGCTGTATCTCCCCATCCAGTTGGCTGGATATCTTCGAGCCTGATACGATAGCTTTCGGGAGCGGTGTACTTGACCATATAGTCGTATTTTCTACTCGGTTGTCCCAGGGTGTCCCACACTTCTTTGGAACTGGAGGGGTCATCCCTCTCAATGATGTTGACCTCAGGAAAAACATAATTAATGAATTCTAGTCCTGCAAACGTTGCAAATTCATCATCATGTTGAGTAGTTTAAGAATGACCTGAGTGTTGATCCCATGACATGGTGGGGACACAGGTATTCTGTTCAATGATGCTCAGCTGAGTTTCAATACTCGGCTGAATTTCTTGCCCCAAGTTTCCTGGGTAAGGCTGCCAGATAGGTAGGCCATCCATCAGGCCATAGTAATTGTGGTCAAAGTTGTCTTTCATTAGAGTGTCCTCCTCTAATGAGTTTGGCGGAGAACGACATCCTTCCGGATCACAACTTCCATACATCATTTCGACGTATGACCTTGGTATAAATCTGAGACTCTGTGTAGGAAAGGAAAATGGCGTAGACACCTCTTCCTGAGACATATAACTGTCCTTGTTAAGATAGGACTTCCATTCTTCATCTGTGTCTGAGGGATCCTCCTCATTGATAGCATAGATTATCTGAGGCACTGGGTGAAGGAAATCGAAGTTCCTCCTCTAGATTGATCGTCCTTGTGTAGTGAAAGCGCTTGGAACTGGGTTCCGATTATCCCTTCTAGTTCCACATAAGTTGATGATGATAAATTGCTGACGAGCAAGGCCTGTTCCCCACAGACTGTGATGAGTTAGCCGTTCGGGACAAACTTTAGCTTTTGGTGGAGGGTTGAAGTGACCGCCCCAGCCTGATGTATCCAATGTCTTCCTAATAAACAACTGTACATTGCCCGGATGTCCATGACCTGGAAGGTGACTTGGAAAGTGTGAGGACCAATAGTTATAGGATGGTCAACTTCGCTGATAACCGTTTTTCTGGATCCGTCAAACGCTTTGACGACGACCTCGCTGGATCTCATCGGAGGGCCCTTGAATGATAATTGCATCAAAGTGGACTTCGGCATAACATTTAGGGTTGACCCTGTGTCTACCAGTACGCTGGCTAAAGCATCGTCCTGGCAGTTGACTGTGATATTGAGCGCCGTGTTATGACGACGACTCTCTTCAGGTAATTCCTCATCACTAAATCCCAAATTATTGCAAGAAGTGATGTTAGAGACAATACTATCAAACTGTCTGATTGTTACATCCTGTTCCACAAAGGCTTGCTCCAAGACTTTCTGTAGAGCCTCCCTGTGCGCTTCTGAACTGAGTAACAGTGATAATACCGAGATCTTTGAGGGAGTCTGTAACAGTTGATCGACAATGTTGTATTCACTCCTTTGGATGAGCTTCAGCATCTCATCATCGTTTTTTGAAAGGTCGGGATTACTAGATTTACCGACTGATGGAGCAGGAGCTTCCGTCTGAAGTTCCTTTTCTTTGTTGGACTCTCCAACTCCTCTGTTGAAGATTCTACCACTCTGTATTACACGACTGATGTCTGCAATATTCAAGATGGAGGGTAATGGAATTTCCTTTCCATTTTCAATTATTGTTGCACCGTATTTGTAAGGGATTGCCTTAGCTGATTCATATGCTAGTGGTCTCGACAGATAGATGACTATGGGAACCTTCTGGTTTTTCTGACCATCATACGTAATCTCGATCCATTCCCGGTTGGGAATTCTTGATTCGTCAAGCAGAGTGATAATGGCAAAAACATTCCTGGTCCTCTGATGATTAGAGATGACGACAAAGTCCTCAATTTGATTGGCAAGATAGTTCGGCGACCAATTGATGGGTCCGGAACCTGGATATGGGCGGATCTCTCCACGATCCACCTGCCCCTGGAGAGCTGCTTGCACAAGGTAGCACCCTTGGTTACTTTTCGAACAGACTCCACAACGTTCATAGTTGTGTGGTGGCACCTGGCCACGTTCGCTTTGAATGCAATGCAACCTCACTAGGTTAGCTTCCATAGATCGGACATCCTGACTTTAACGCTGAGTGGGGTTTCTGTTATTGATACTAATTTGCTGAGTATCTTCATCCATGTAGATTGGCATCCACCAATGATTTAACAAGTGCTGAAGTGCCTCCTGGACAAGGGCACATCCCTGATCATTTTCGCAACCCGCTTTACAGCTGTGATAATTATGTGATATCAGGAATCCGAGTCGGACCTGCTCAGCATGCAACTCTACTAAGTTGGTATTCATCAAGTGAATGTCGAAGATCTGAACCATATTGATCTGATATGGATTCCTATCATGGTAGTCTTGGATCCATCCAAGATCTATCTGACGCTGGAGGGCCTCCTGTATGAAAGAGCATCCCTGTTTGTTTAATGAGCAAGTCAGACAGAACTGTAATCGTGCCGCGGCAGATTATGATACTGGCTTTACCTTAAATGCATTGCCACCAGGTTGACATTCATCACACGGAGTCGTGGTTCTAAATGACATTGGAATTCGTATAGACCATGTAAACTCCACGAACTCGGTGCTCTTGGATCCATCCGAGATCCATCTATTCCTGTAGAGCTTATTGCACCACATAACACCCTCGATTACTTTTAGAGCAGATATCACACTGATGATAATTATGAGGTGGCACATGGCCATATCCACTATGTCTACAATGCATCTTGACCAGATTGGTCCTTAACAAGAGTACATCATGAATTTGATAGACATTGTTAAATTCTTTCTCAATCAGGTTGACTGCAGCTTTCTCATGTTGAGGCAGCGGGTTTGTGAGAACATTGGGATTCGAATCTTTGAAATATAAGAGCCCGCTCCTAACAAGCTTTTGCACATCAGATTTGAAATTGAGACAATTCTCTATGTTATGCCCTGGTCCTCCTTGGTGATAACGGCATGTCTGGTCCATCTTAAACCAAAAAGGTAGATTTTCCGGTACTGCAAGAGGGGACTTAGTCTGGATGTGCCCCTTAGCCAGTAGTAACGGAAATAGTTATGCGTACAACATGGGTATAAGATCAAACCCTGGTGGCCGCGTTGTACGGTTGTTATTGTATGGAGGACGAGACTGCTGAAGAGGCTGTTGTGTCTTTTCCTGATTAGGTTGGCTCTGCGTAACCTGAGGTTGATACGTAGGAATAGGTGCAGGGCTGATAGCAGGAGTTACAGCTGCTACCAGTTGGTACAGTCACCTTTGTTTTCTCAGGGAGATATTCCCAATATCTTGCTCTTTTTTCTTAGGGAGAGCACTACCGTATCGTTTTGTACTACTCGATGATCCAGCATCTTTTACCAAACGTCCTTCTCAGACGGCTTCCTCAAGACGAACTCCCATGCCCACCATCTCGGAGAAGTCACTGGGCGCACTGGCAACCATTTTGTCATAGTAAAATGAGCTTAAGGTCTTTAAGAAGATCTTTGTCATCTCTTTTTCCTCAAGCGGTGGACAAATCTGAGCGGCAATTTCACGCCATCTCTGAGCGTACTCCTTAAAGGTTTCCTTGTCCTTTGTGACATTGATCTGAGTTGATCTCTGTCCGGTGCCATGTCCACATTGTATTTGTATTGTTGGACGAAGGTAATACCAAGATCTCTGAATGTGCTAATCGTAGCACAGTTTAAACCCATGTACCATTTGAGTGCGGCACCGGTTAAACTATCCTGAAAGTAGTGAATCAGTAGGTCCTGATTCTCCATCTGAGCTGACATTCGCCGAGCGTACATCACCAGATGGCTCTGAGGGAAAGAATTACCCTTGTATTTTTCAAAGTCGGGCACTTGAAATTTGTGCGAAACTTTCACATTGGGGACCAGACAAAGGTATGCGGCGTCCTTTCCAAATAAATCCTGACCGCGGATGGCTTGCAGTAACTTCTGCATTTCCAGGAACTGTTCCTGGAATTCATCCATTCTATCGAACATAGTTTCCTTCTTACCAGAAGGTATCGGTGGAATCTGTCCTTATGGGACAGTGTGCACCACAGGGGGTGGTACCATGACTACGGCAGTGAATCTTGGCGTTTCCCGAAGTTTGTAACCTTCAGGAGTCTTCAGTATGCCCCTGGCATCTTCGCTTTCCCGAAGTTTGTAACCTTCCGGCCCAGCGGCTTCTGTTATGATTCTGTGATCTTCAGTGATCGGCGGAACATATCCTTCCAGGATATAGTTAACAGGCATGCCCCAAGGACGATCTTTCGGCATTTGATACCTAGGATCATACTTCTCCACTATGGGTGTTGAGGTGATCTCTGAGATCATAGTCCTTTGTAGCTGAGCTTTTGCCATGGCTTGCATGTCGTTACGAAGCTTTCTCATACCCTCTCTCAGAGCGTCGATCTCTTCTTTCAACTCTCTATTCTCTTCCTCAAGATCATCCATCCTTTTCTGACGATTGGCCCGAGTATTGGACGAATGAGACAGTTTGACTCTAGAACCGAGACACAAACGTGAGATTCGTAGGTAAGAAGAATACCCGATGTGAGAATGATGAATGCAATGATTATATTAATTGTTTTTTTTTGTTTAATCAAAATAAACTTCGACAAGTAGATTGTAAATATCAAACAGTGGGGAAACCCCTTTTTATTGAATTCAAAGGATTAGAGAAATGGAAATACAGTAGATTACAAGGTGCAGAAACAGAAACCTAAGCTAATGGGTCCCGAGTCCTCTCTGAAGAGAAATCGGGTGCTGACTCTGGTACTTTCCTTTTCTTGGACCGGGGCTCCTGGGCTGTTGTCGGGTTGTCATTCCTTTGCCAGGTGAAAGGAGTGAGCAAATTCCTTTGGTCATCTTGATTATCCACAACATGTTGCTCCAAAATTTCAATCAGAGCGTCCTTATCTTTCAGTAGTTGCTGTATTTTGATGCACTCCACGTTGACAGTACGGTACTTGTTCTTCCAACACCTCTTCTCCCGTTGAACTTTGTTGAGAGTAACCTGAAGCTTTTCAGTCTCAGTCATGAAGTACATGACAGACTCCCTCGGTGGAAGAACTCCGTGACAAGGATAAGGCATCTTTAGCTTGAGAGCTCTAGTTTGTACCCAGTGGAGATAAGGCTCCACTGAGACACAGTCCGGTTTTCCTAGAGACTCCCGTCCTTTATTATGAACATGTTTCCAAGCGTGCACTATTTCCATCTTTAGTGCTCTGTCATTTTCTCCTTCCTTGAAGAAAAGACCTCCAGATGAACACTCCGTGGGACGTGCCTCATCGGGTATCCAAATTGACGACGAACGAGAATTGGATGGTAATTGATTCCTCCCTTAGTTCCTATAAGGGGTACGTTGGGGAAGTTTCCACAACGGTCGATGATCCTGATCCCATCATAAATCCTATTACACTAATCAATGCCAGAGTTGGTAAGAGACATGGTTTTCTGCGACCAACGTAAGGCAATCTTGTGATCCCAAAAAGCAGCAGACTTAGGCAAATGGGAGATAAACCAATTATAAAGTAGAGGTACACAACATGTGATCTCCCCTCCACTGTATAAATTGCCCAAGTGTACAGAATGATACGCATCTACGAGGAAAGTTGGCACAGGGTTTCCAATGAGAAAAACCTTAATGGAGTTGATATCGACGAAGTTATTAATGCTGAGCAACAAAAATAACCCGTAAGTGAGTAAAACAAAGATGCTTTCAAAAGCAGTCATGTTCCCGATACTGGCGAAGTACAGGGCTTTCTTTGTCAAGAACTGGGCTGGCAAACCTTGTATGCCACCCTTAGTGGTCATGTGAGTCCTGACCTCAGACTCGTCCAAATGAATTGCTCTTGCAATGGTCTGATTCTTTGGAATTTCTTCCAGTCCAGAAAATGGAGCTTGATCGGTAATGTGTAGATCAATCAAATGAGAATATTCCTCCAGCGTTGGTGCTAACAGGTAATCCGAGAATGTGAAACAATGATAGACCGGATCGTAGAACTGAACGAGCGCATCCATGATTCCCTCAATCACATGGACTCTTAGCAGAGATAGCAAACCTCCGTACTTGGCTCTGAAAGCCTCTTGGTTTGTGATCATCCTCACCAACCCTCTTAAATCCTCTAGTTTTGGAATCCTGAAGGTGTACTTATGAGTTCTCCTTCTACCGAAATCCATTAGTGCAATCCTTTTCTTTGATATTTGCAATCACAGTCTTAGTTTATTTTGAAAAGACAGAGAGACTAGAAGAGAATTTTTTTGAATGTTTTAATGTTTTTTTAAATGAATGCATGAATGCAGCACACAAAAACATAGAAAAAACATGGGGTCAAAGGGTCGTTGTCATGGAGTCAAGGCTCTACCCATCCCCAAAGGTTTATACTAGGGTGATTTTTGTACCTGTACTCACAATCATCAGCTCCTCCCAGGATAACAAACAGCAAGCGGATCGCCAGCGAGCTGTATGAAATCTTAGAGTAAATGCTATTCACTGAGAATAGATCATCAGCCTCAAATGAGGGTAGTATCCTGTGACAACTATTTCCGATAGTTTCCGCACTACAAAAGGGTTGGCTCCTCAGCTTCTCAGACATCACAATCGACCCATTGCCTGTGAGAGAGAATGTGTTGCATTGGGAAGCCTTCACTGAGGTTGATGGTCGACCTCATCGCCATCACTTATCTTAAGTGTATACTCAATCTTTCCACATGCGGCATCACCCGCATTCCCATTAGCAGAAAAATAAACACAGATATCAATTAGGAAAAGCAGTATATATATTTGTCCTAATGTCCTAGACTTTTTTAAAAGCTATGAATCTTATGTTCCTGATAGAAAATGGCTCCCCGGCGGAGGTGCCATTCTGTGGTTCCCTCCCCACGGTGGGCACCATTTTTATGTAGCGAGCGAAACTGGACGTGTTTCTTAAGCACTGTCGCTCCTTGGGGGTTACTACAGGTCGATTCATTTTTTATCCTATTGTGAGCTGACTAAGGAAAGGAAATAGATGTCTCTAATTAACCCTGCTTGCATACTGAGTTTAAACAGCGGTCTGTTAGGTTACAAATGCTATCAATGTGGGGGGGCCTCTCTTAGGTTATTTTTCAAGAAATTACACTTTTAGCGGGGAATACGGACTAGGATGTTTTGAGTGATATATGGGATTTTGGGTTTTTTTTTAGTGTGCTCGCTAAGATTTTTCTTTCAATCTTATGCCTACGTATTCCCGTTTTTCCAAAACAGGGAAATCAGAGCGACCGTAGTTCTTCCTATTCTATGGGAGGAAATGGTGTTTTAGTGTCTTGTTCAAAGCCCAAGACGGGAAGCTAAAGGTGGTTTGTATCTTGTTCAAAGCCCAAAATGTGAAGCTGAAGGGTCTATTTGTATCTTGTTCGAAGCCCAAGATATGAAGCTTAAAGGGTTTGACTTTAGAGAGAATTTGTCATCTCTAAAGAGGGGTTTGTCTGTCACAACTGTTTATAAAGGAGAATTACTTTAACCGGGATGTGTGAATCCGACAATGCCATAATTTCCTTTTAGGGGATTTCCAACCTGAAGGAGAAGACTTTAACTCAGTGTAGAGCAATGCCATCTTTCCTTAGGAATTTCTCATGCTAAAGGAGGGACAGTGGCATGGATGTAGATGATCCAGAGGCTTACCGCTTAGAGCGATCAGATGAAGGGGAAGGAGTTGTTGATGTTTGTGTACTGTGAACGAGGCACAACTTTGATGCTAAAAGGTTGATTAGATCAACCAGTGGTTTTCTTATACAAAGCCTAAGACGAGGCTATTGGCCCAACAAGAGGGAGTTTTTATGTCTCGTACGAAGCCCGAGATAGAGGCTAAAAGGGTTGTTTTATACTCAACAAGGGAGTGATTTATGTCTTGTACAAAGCCCAAGACGGAGGCTAAAAGGCATTTGACTCAACAAGAGAGTCTTTTTGTATCTCGTACAAAGCCCGAGATGGAGGCGAAATAGGGTACTGTTTCAGTTGAGTGACCAGTATATGGGTTCAAAGAGAAAATCAATTCTTATATGAGTAACGCTGTACTCAGGGATTTTGATTCGAGGATCAGGGATCTTTCCTTTACTTTGAGGAAATGGGAAATCCAAAGGGTATTGAGACTGTCCGAGTCTACGGGGTTCCTTCCTATTCTTGAAGGGTGTTTGAGAATGTCTTTGAGACTCAAGGAAATTAGACTGTCCAAGTCTAGAGTTTCATCTTTTGTACTATGCTTTGAGAAATAGTAGTAGACTCTTGGAAAGACTGTTCTATTAAGATGACTACTTTCTGTTCCTATACCTTTAGGAGGTCATTGGGATAATTTGTACGAAGCCCAAGAGGAGGCTGGAAACTTTTAAGAAGCCGAGGGACAATTTGTACGAAGCCCAAGAGGAGGGTATCATTCCCGGAGGAAGAAATCATTTATACGAAGCCTAAGAGGAGGCTGTGAATACTTCTAAGAAGCCGAAGGGTCCTTGTACAACGCCCAAGAGGAGGCGGGGATGCTTTTAGGAAACCTGTGGGTCCCCAAACCACGAGAAGTTCAAGACAGGTTATTCATAGAGAATAGATCAAGCCAGGAAAGTCTGAGAATTTGGAAGAAACTCAAGAGATTCCATTCACGGAGAAGAGATCATCTATGGGGAGTAGAGTTTCTTGACAAATCCTAAGGGTGCTTTTAAGAAGCCAGTGGGTCCCCAAACCCCGAGAAGTTCAAGACAGACTATTCACAAAGAATAGATCAAGCCAAGAAAGTTCGAGAATTTGGAAGAAACTCAAGAGATGCAATTCACGGAGAAGAGACCATCTCTGGGGAGTAGAGTTTCTTTGACAACTTCTACGAGTGACAGTCTGAGAAAGGGTTCAAAAAGAATCTGCCTTTCACATATCCATATTGTTTAACCCCAAGAGGAGGGAAGACTGTGTCTGGTAATCCTATGGGGATATAGTTTTGACTATTTAAGAGTGATCAACGGGCTTAATGCTAGACGTAGCTGTCGGGAAACTCTAAATATCTATACTATTATTACATAGTCGATATGAGTTTATGAAAGAAGACTTACAGCGAAACAGCCCACAGTACAGTTATATACATATGAAAGCAGTAAATGAAAGCGGGTAAACACTTACTCGGTTGTAGAGCTTCCATGCTGTTTGGTTAGTTGTTCAACAAAGAAAGATTGAAAACAACAGTATATTTCAAAGTCAAAGGAGAAAGTGCTTTGAAAACGAAAGATTTTGGGCTTATAGCTTAAGGAGAGGCCCAAATGATTTATCAGTGATCGTACTGTTGAATTTGTACAGAGGCACTTATACGAGTGACTGAGGCCCAAAAATTATTTGTTGTACAAAGGGATGGGTCTTACACTCTCTCAAGAGGCCCAAAAGGTTTAAAGAAAAAAAAAGAGTGACGAGGGTAGGTCCAGATGATTTTTCGTTTGAAATGGCGATCGCGCCGAGATTTTCTTTTAACGCAAATGGGCTTACACAATATCTGAGGCCCAAAGTTTTTTTGGTTAAAAGGGGATTTGGTCTTACACTTTATTAGAGGCCCAAAAAGTTTTGAATGAGTGATGGGGCTTACAGCTCAAGGAGAGGCCCAATTGATTTTTTAAAAGGCGACGATCGCGCCGTTTACTTGTACATAGGGACTTATACAATAAGTGAGGCACAAAATTGTTTGTACAAGGGGGTTTGGGTCTTACACTCTCTCAAGAGGCCCATAATGTGTTAAAAACAATTTCTATTTACAGGAAATACTTGTTTGCAAGTTCAATTGTTTTTAACAGATGTGAATAAATCATGCACGACATACAAGCAAAGCATTAAATTCGAGTTTACCGTACACTGGTGAACCTTTCTATGCAAGCATAGGAGCGTCTAATGAGCTCCAACGATCGTCGAGGCATCGTGTGATAATTCCCGCATCAGGTGGAAAATCAAACAAGTAGAGAAAACTCGAGATCGCATAAAAAATGCTTTTGATCTCATTGAGTGGTTAGGATTGAATCGGAAAGTAAATAATTAATTAACTATTTACAATGGACTAAAAATCAAATAATTGAACAATTATTTAACATCTAGATTTATCAACATAGATTAAAAATATTTTATTAACAAAATTAATCTAAACCATATTAATTAAATGAAAATAATTAACAATTATTTATCAATTAAACAAATTAATATATGAACATGGGCTTTTGGGGGTGATTAGCAAATTAATTGGCTGAGCCCAAAATTAAATTTCATAAAAAGGGGATTTTTGTTATATTATTAGAAAAAATAATAAAACAAAGGATAAGTTTAGAATTCACTTACCTCTTCCTATTTCATCATTCACGCTGCCAAGGAGAGAAATACAGAAAATGGATCATGTCCCTCTTCTTCCTCAAGACCGTGTCTCAGCCTCTCCACTCCGGCGGTTTCTTGCTCCATCAACGGTCGTTTTCTGCTTGTTCCTGCGCGAGTCTTTCTCACTCAGCTCTCTTTACTTCGTTTAGTTTACAACGGTGATCGGAAAGTGGTGCGACGGTGGCGGAGCGGTGATTTCGTGGCATCTTCTTTGATTTCCGGTGCGGCTTCACATCTGTTTACAGGTTTGTGACTTCTTCTTCATTTTTGTTCGATTTCAAACCAGTAGAGACAAATTGAAATCGTTAGGGTTTATAATAGAAATAGGAATGAACAGAAAAATTTGATGAAATTGAAGTATGAAAATGACAGATTAGTGTAGAAATTGTGGAATTGTTTCTCTGCAAATCCTGATGTTGCTGAGATGTCGTTGAAATGTGGTTCTGCAAAATTTGTTCATTGTTGCTGCAATTTGTTATTTTGAAAATGTTCCTGTAAAAATAGTAGAAAGTGAGTGGCAGTCCCATTGAATTCTGTAAGTTTTTATAAAAATTGAATTGAATCACAATTTTGAAAATAAGAATTGAATTGATAGTTTGAGGGGCTACTGTTAGTTGTTGTAACAAGTTTGCCCTGCTTCTCTTTATTTCAGGTTGATGAATCACTTCGAGGAATTGTCAGCATGAGTTGCAAGCGGCAATTGATACGTGTTGCAGAAAGTGAAACAAGCCTTTGAAGTTCGTTTCTCCTGCAGTAGCTGTTAGTTTATATAAAAAATAAAAAACACAAAAACTGTATTAGTTATAGAAGCAATTAGAATTTTATGTGATTAATGTGTAATTTTTTTAGAAATGAGAGAAACTTTGAGGGAGGCGTGACTGCCTTCCTTATGTGTATATATGAATTTGTTTGTAAATATATGCAAGATGATAAGTGAATTCAAAACAAGATTATGCAGTAACTTTGAAAAGAGGACACCACCCTCATGTATTGTTTCTCTTATTTTTCTAAGTTATGATACTAAAGAAAAAAAATAAGAAAGGTAGAAGAGAAACAAGGAATTAAAGCTTGTTGGTGTAATTGTGAAGTGAATTGTGAATCTCTATTTATAGAGAAACAAAACTTGGAGATGAAGATATCAAATGAGATTAAAATGTAAAAATCAAAGTTTGTTTTCAAAGTTTCAAGAACTTATTCCTTAAGTTTCAAAACTAATGATGACTTTGCTAATGATGATAGTTGAATATGGAGCATAACAAATTGGAATTGAATATGAACAAAGAATACATTTATGAGTTAAATCCAAAAAAAATGATCCTTGTAGTATGTACAACACAAAAAGGAAAGAAACAGAAAAAGCCAAGGTAAAGGGGGTGCATGACTTGTTTCAATTTAATCTACATAATGTCACAAACTGAATATAAATACTATATATATATCTATATATAAAACAAGGGAAAAAAGGTGACAAAATAATAATTATTATAAAAACAAGTTTAGAAAAAAAATGATTTATAAAAATTATTATATATATGAAAAACTATAAAATTGAAATCGATTAAAAAATGATAAAACCTCCCGATATCGACCCGTCCGAAAAATAAAAATGGACACACCAAAATGATCAGTACAAAATATTAAGTATTGAAAAAATACACTGCGCGATCAAATTGTGAAATTTTACACGTTAAATCCGGCTGATAATTCAAAAAAAATATCCATGAAGAAAATATATGATATTGTATGCATATGACATAGTATGAAATATAGACAGATGAAATGAGAAAAAATAAAAATGCCTGGTCAAAATTTAGGGTATGACAGGATAGAGAAGCATTGGTTTTAACAGAGGAAACTGTGATTAACCAGAAAAGCGGGTGTGGGACCGATCGAAGGTCGTGACCCAAAAGGGTTCGGTAAACTGACTGAACAAACAGTACTCAACCGAAGAAAGGGTATTTGAACCAAAGAAAGGTTACTAACCCAAGGGTGCAAGTATTCGAACCAAGAGGAGGTTGCCAACTGTGGGGGATTCGGTGTTTACAGACGGACTGTGATCAACCGAAGAGAAAAACGAGTGATTAACCAAGAGGAAGTGATTAACTCGAAAAGGGGTTCAGTATCTTAACAGATGGACTGTGGTTAACTGAATAAAAGAGCGAGTGATTAACCAAGAGATGGTGATTAACTCGAGAAGAATTCAGTATTAACAGACGGACTGTGATTAACTGAAGAAACGGGTGATTAACCAAGAGAAGGTGATTAACCCAAGAGAAGCTAAGTGATTAACAGATAGACTGTGGTTAACTGAAGAGATGGGTGATTAACCAAAAGAAGGTGATTAACCCAAGAGGTTCAGTATTAACAGACGGAATGTGATTAACTGAAGAAAAGGGCGATTAACCAAGAATAGGTGATTAACCCAAGAGGTTCAGTATTAACAGATGGATTGTGATTAACTGAAGAAAAGGGTGATTAACCAAGAATAGGTGATTAACCCAAGAGAAGCTCAGTGATTAACAGACGGACTGTGATTAACTGAGTAAGAGAGCAAAATTGGTGTTTTAACTGACAAGCAGTGATTGACCAACAAAGGGAGAAGAATCAAAAGAAGATTGCGAACTCCAGGGGATTTACGGTTTTAACAGACAGACTGTGATTAACCGTAGAAAGAGATTAAGATTCTTCAAGGGAATCAAAAGGCAATGATTGAATACAAGAAGAAAGGAGTAATGAAGCAAAGGGAGATTGCTAGCGCAAGAATAATGATCTTAACCAAGAAGGATGGTGATTGATCAAAAGGAAAATGAGAAGAGCACAAGTGATCATGGATGAATCTGACTGGGGAAGGAGCAACACCACAGCTTGAGGGTAGAGGTGACTATTCTCGAAAGAGATGGACAAATGCCATTACCCAAGAAATAGTCAGAATGAGGGTAGGACAACCATCCTCATTCTTTCTCTAACGCTCAAAGTATAGTGCAGAAATTGAAGCGGACATCGCAACAACTCCGATGTTGTACAGTGCTCCTGCGGAGAGAAACGGACAGCGTAACGGCGTCAATTTGTACAGTGCTCTGATGCAAGGCGTAGCGCGAAGCTCCAACTCCACGGGGAATCGAGAGAGAAAGCTCTAAAGGAGGCCTAAAGAAAGGAAAGGGGAAGATCAACTAATTGAAACTTGGTTTCGATTAACCAATCAAAGGGAATGATCATGCCAACAGTTTTCCAAAGAGAATGGAAAATCATTAAAGCAAAAGGTGTATATTATTGATTGTACATGATTAAATTTGCTCAATGTAGAACAAACATAATGTGATCAAGAATTGAAAGTGCAAAACAATGCCATACAAATATTAGCATGTATCACAGATCATGTGTCAAGTGATCAAAGATTGTGCAAGATTTAGCATGTCCAAACAAAAATCAAGAACACACATAATTGCAAGAATTGATAAATCAATCATTGAATTAATGTAAATATGCTTAAACAGAGGTTAATAGCATTAAAAACATCCATAAATATTAAGCATATCAATCCATGGAAGTTAGAGGAGGAAAGGATGCCAAACAAGCTTGAAAAACACCAAAAATGGCCCTCTGTTACAGTGGTAATCGATTACCCTATGTAGGTAATCGATTACTTGCTTAAAAATAGCAGAATTTGGTGAAAAAAGGCTGAGTAATCGATTACTCTCTTTGAGTAACCGATTACCATTGTAACAGTGAAAAAAAAGCAAAAACAACTTTTCAAAAGTGGTTTTCAACACTTAATCACTTATGCCGACCACCACATGCTAGGACATGAATTTGTACACGAAAATTACATCATTTAAGTGTAAATAAACACAAATTACAAGCATTAATCATGGAGATTAAAGATCAAGCAATTGCATGATAAATTAAACTGAAAACGATCGAAATTACGACGTAAATACGCGGAAACGATCGAAACAATGAGTAAAGTAAGATCTACGAACCTACAAGCCGGAGGATTGGCTTGGTAATTGTTGTAAATGAAATGTGATGAAGGTAAGTGAAGAAAACCAGAGAAAACCAGAGATTCCTCCACTTGTACTTCGAACCGTAGCGAAACCGAGGAAAATGCGATAAAAGCTCCGAAATCGAATTTGCACCGTAGGATCTTGAAGTAAACAGTTGAGATGAATCCAAAAGCTAATAGAACTCCAAAATTGAAAATTATCACCGAAGAAACTTGAAGTGATCACTTGAAATGAATCCAAAAGCTACTGAAGCTCCACAAAATTCAGTAGAATGGAATAATGATGAAGGTTAAGCTCAAGAAATAATCACTTTCAATGTGAAAAGTGATTATTCTTCAAGAATTAAGAGCTTTAGTGAGGTTTGGTGAAGAAGATGAAGTGGAATGTGTAGAAGTTGCAGAAAAATGCAGAGGAAAATGAGATAATTGAGAGTGAAGAAAGTGCGAATTTGTGTAAATGATTGTGGAGGGTTTGTGAAATGAGTGAAGCCATGTTTATATAGACTTTTGGTATGGAGTGTGAGAGGTTTGGAATTTGGTTTGGACTTAGCTTTGGGAGGTTTGGAGTTAGGGTTGGAGTTAGTTACACTTGACTCACCGAGTCAAGGTAGTTAACTCGGTTAGTTAGGATCAAGTCGGTAACAATCCCAAGGTGCACTCCATCATCCAAAGATCCACATTACTTGGAAAACGAGGAACATGGTGCACTTAATTTAAAGTGAAGTATAAAATAAATGTAAGGGAAATGTCTTGAATGGTCTTGAACTGTCTAGAATGTTCCACACAATGCTAGAATCAAGTAGAAACAAAGACCAAAGAGAGTGCATGGCTGCTGTCCCAAAATGTAGTGGAAATTGCAAATTCGCACTGAGTAATCGATTACCCTATTTGAGTAATCATTTACTCAGTTGAAAAAACAGCAAATTTGGCAAAATTACATTGAGTAATCTGTTACCCTGTTTGAGTAATCTGTTACTCAGTTGAAAAACAACAAATCTGGAAAAATTGCCCAGATCACTCAAAAACAAGTGTTGAGGTCCCGATTTTGATTTTCCACTTCTTGTTTGGATAAATATGCATAGAAACCCTTGTCTTGTTCTTATTTTGATAATGTGAGGACCTTGTGATGATGCGATTAATCGGGCTTGAAAACCTGAATATTCCTGCAGTCAAAACACAAAGGAAAAAATGCAAACGCGTATGCTAGCAATGTGGGTGCACATGCTTATACAAAAAAAAAGAGGAGGTCAAATTTCGGGTTACAGCACTCGCAGACGCTTATCATTCCGTACACTTAAGGAACTTGTACAACAGAGGAATGATCACATGTTGTGTACCCCTGCTGTACAAATGGTTCACTTCCCATCTACTAAAGTCTGCCGCATTTTGGGATTATAAGAGTACTTTACATTGGTCACAGAGAATCATGTCTCTTACCAACTCTGATGTAGATTGGTACAATCGGATCTATGACGGGATAAGGATCATTGACCGTTGTGGAAACTTCCCTAATGTACCCTCATAGGAACTAAAGGAGGAGTAAATTATTATCTAATTTTAGTTCGTCGTCAATTCGGATACCCGATGAGACATATCCCGCATAATGTTCATCTGGAAGGTCTTTTCTTCAAGGAAGGAGAAAATGATAGAGCACTAAAGACAGAAATAGTGCATGCCTGGAAACATGTTCACAGGAAAGGAAGAGAGTCTCAAGGAAAACCAGACTGTGTCTCTGTGGAACCTTATCTCCACTAGGTACAAACTAGAGCTCTCAAGCTAAGGATGCCTTACCCTCGTCAAGAAGTTCTTCCGTTAAAGGAATATGTCCTTTATTTTATGTCTGATACGGAAAAACTCCAGGTCACTCTCAACAAAGTTCAACGGGAAAAGAAATCTTGGAAGAACAAGTATCGTATTCTCAATGTGGAGTGTAACAAAATACACAACTGTTAAAAGAAAAAGATGCTCTGATTGATATTTTAGAGCAACATGCTGTAGAAAATCAAGAAGACCAAAGGAATTTGCTCGCTCCTTTCACTTGGCAAAATGATGACAACCCGACAACGGCTCAAGAGCCCTTGTCAAAGAAAAGGAAAATACCAGAACCAACACCTGAGCTCTCCTCAGAGAGGACTCAGGATCCATAAGTTTAGACATTTCCTTTTACAACACTTTGTAAATTACTGTATTTCCATTTCCGCAATCTTTGAATTCAATAAAGCGGGGTCTCCCCACTGTATGATATTTGCAATCCAATTGTTGAAGTTTCTTTTGATTAAAAGATTATTAATATATAATCATTGCATATCATTCATCATTCTCACATAACGCATTCTTCTTCCCTACGAATCTCACGTTTGTGTCTCGATTTTAGAGTCAAACTGTCTCATTCATACAATACTCGAGCCAATCGACAAAAGAAAATGGATGATCTTGAGGAAGAGAACAGAGAGTTGAGAGAAGAAATCGACACTCTGAAAGAAGATTTGAGAAAACTTTACAATGACATGCAATCTCTGGCAGCAGCTCAGATACAACAACAAAGGACTGTGATCTCAGAGATCACATCTACGCCCATAGTGGAAAAGTATGATCCTCGGTATAACATGCCTAAAGATCGTCCCTGGGGCATGCCACTCAACTATATCCTGGAAGGATATATTCCGCCGATCATGGAAGACCCAGAAACTATAGCAGGAACCACTGGGCATGAAGGTTACAAACTTCGGGAAAGCAAAGATGCAAGGGGCATGACAACAACTCCTGAAGGTTACAAACTTCGGGATAAGGAAGCACCAAGAGTCACTGCCGTAATTACTATACCACCACCTGTGGTACACACTTTCCTGGAAGGACAGATTCCACATATACCCTCTGGTGGAAATGAAAGTATGTACGACAGATTAAATGAGTTCCAGGAATAATTCCTGGAGATGCAGAAGTAACTGCATGCCATTCGCGGTTAGGATCTATTCGGAAAAGACGCCGCAGACCTTTGTTTGGTCCCTAATGTGAAGATTCCGCACAAATTCAAGGTTCCCGAATTTGAAAAATACAAGGGCAACTCTTGCCCTCAAAGTCATTTGGTGATGTACGCTCGGAAGATGTCAACTCAGACAGAAAACCAACAACTACTGATCCACTACTTCCAAGATAGTTTAACCGATGCTGCACTCAAATGGTACATGGGTTTAAACCATACTAAGATAATCACTTTCAGAGATCTTGGCTCTGCCTTCGTTCAGCAGTATAAGTATAAGCTGGACATGGCACCAGACAAAGATCAACTCAGAGCAATGTCACAGAAGGATAAGGAAACTTTCAAGGAATATGCTCAAAGATGGCGTGAAATTGTCGCCCAGATTTGTCCACCTCTTGAGGAAAAAGAGACGAAAAATATCTTTTTGAAAACCTTGAGCTCATTCTACTACAAACGAATGGTCGCCAGTGCGCCCAACGACTTTACTGAAATGGTGAATATGGGAGTTTGTCTTGAAGAAGCAGTCCGAGAAGGACGTCTGGTCAAAGATGCTGGACCATCAAGCAGTACCAAAAGATACTATAGTGCTTTCCCTAAGAAAAAAGAGCAAGATATTGGTAATATCTCTCTCGGAAAGCAAAGGCGACGGTATCAACAAGTAGCAGTTGTAACTCCTGCTATCAACCCTACGCCTAAACCAACATATCAACCTTAGGTTGCTCAGAGCCAACCGAATCAACAACAATATTAGCAAAGGACACAACAACCTCTTCAGCAGGCTCGTCCACCGTACAACAATAATAACCGTACAACACGACCACCAGGGTTCGGTCCTATACCAATGTTGTACGCAGAAGTGTTTCCATTACAACTAGTCAAGGGGCACGTCCAAACCAGGTCTCCTCTTACAGTACCGGAAAATCCACCTTTTTGGTTCAAAGCGGACCAGACTTGCCCTTACCATCAAGGAGGACCAGGGCATAACATAGAAAACTGTCTCAGCTTTAAATCTGATATGCAGAAGCTTGTCAGGAACGGGGTCCTATCCTTCAAGGATACAAATCCAAATGTTTAGACGAACCCGTTGCCTCAACACAAGAAAGCTGCAGTCAATTTGATAGAGGAAGAGTCTAACCATAGCTATCAAATTCATGATGTACTCTTATTGGGAACCAACCTGATCAAGATGCATTGTAGACAGAGCGGGTTCGGTCATGTACCATCTCATAACTATCACCAGTGCGATGTCTGCTCTAAAGACAATCAAGGATGTTCTATGGTGCAATCAGCTCTACAATGAATGTCAACATGACTTATACAAATTCCAACATCATTCAAAACCATGACATCTGTGTGATGAATGTCAACTTGGTGGAAATGCACTCAAGGCAAAGCCAGCATCATAATCTGCCACGACACGATTGTGATTCCTGTCTGATTTGCTCAGTAAACAATTGTAGCGAGCGATTTTTGTCTGTGACCACCTTATCGCTGGTTTTTGGGTTTCTCCCCATAATAAGGAGGGGTGCTACTTTCTGATTTCTTATTAATCCCATGAAGCTGGAAGGGAAAGGGAAGCTATCTAAAACTAACCTTGCACGCGAATATTTAACTGAACAAACGCTTAAAGAGATTGGGGGGTCCGGGGTCAGGTTATACAATGGGGAGTTGTCAATTACCCATCCTATATGTGGTTATCCACAAGATATTAGCTTTAGGTTCCGCTTTGTACTTGATGGTGTTTATGCGTTAATAGGTTAGGAAAGTTTCTTGGGAAATATGAGAGAGAGAGAGAGAGAGAGAGTGAGTTGATGTTGATGTTCGGGTTTCCCGATGTTTTTGGTAAGGTACTGGACCTAAGTTTGATTGATGTGTGAAGGTGCTGAACCTAGAGTGTTTGATTAGTATGCTCGCTAAGATTTCGCAATCTTATGCCTACGTATTCCTGTTTAAATGAAATAGGGAAATCAGTGCAATTGTAGTTCCTCCTATTCTAAGGGAGGAAAAATATGTTTTGGTGTCTTGTTGAAAGCCCAAGATTGAAGCTAAAAGGGTTTATTTGTGTCTTGTTCAAAGCCTAAGATTAAAGCTAAAAGTTTTGACTGAGAGAGAATTTGTCATCTCTAAAGGGGAGACATCTTGTCTGTTTATCATGGTTGTTGGCTGAGTGTTTATAAAGGAGGATTACTTTAACTGGGATATGGGAATCCTGCAATGCCATAATTTCCTTTGTAAGGGATATTTATTTTTGTGTGCCTTGATCAAAGGCCAAGGTTGAAGCTAAGAGATTGATTGACTCCACTAGGGAAGTCCTTAAACAAAGCCTAAGAGGAGGCTGAAAAAAGGCTAACTCAACAAGGGAATGTTTATCTGTCTTGTACAAAGCCCAAGATTGAGGCTAAAAAGAGACTGACTCTTTGAGGATATCATTATACAAAACCTAAGAGGAGGCTAAAAGTTTGACTTTTCTGGGGAAAGTGTTCTATCTGTCTTGTACAAAGTCCAAGATTGAGGCTAAAAAAGGTTTTGACTCCACCGGGGAGGTTTGTATGTGTCTTGTACAAAGCTCAAGATTGAGGCTGAAATGGGAAATTTAACTGACTCGGGTGAGTATATTTTAGGTGTCTTGTACAAATCCCAAGACGGAGGCTAAAAGGATTTGACTCTGCTGGAGAGTATTATTTTTCTTGTACAAAGCCCAAGATGGAGGCGGAAAAGAGTTTGACTCTGCTTAGGAATTTATTTCTCAAAACCTAAAAGGAGGCTGAGACTAACTGGCTCCACTGGAGTAGATATTTGTCCCCAAGCTTAAGAGAAGGTTATGAAAATTTGTGTCTTGTACAAAGCCCAAGATTAAGGCTAAAAGGGTTTGACTCAACAAGAGAGTGCTTTTATCTGTCCTGTACAAAGTCCAGGATTATTGCTGAACAAGCTGGAGAAATCATTATACACAGCTTGAGAGGAGACTAACTCCTACTAGGGGAAATCATTATACAAAGCATAAGAGGAGGCTGAAAAAGATGGACTCAACAAGAGAGTGTTCTTATCTGGCTTGTACAAAGCCCGAGATTGAGGCTAAAAAAGGTTGACTCAACAAGAGAGTGCTAAAAGGTGATTGACTTAACAAGAGAGTCTGAAAAGTGGTAGACTCAACAAGAGAGTATGAAAATTGATTGACTCAATAAGAGAGTCTGAAAAGGTTAGCTCCGCCAGGGAGAATCATTTGTACAAAGCCCAAGAGGAGGCGTACTGTGTTGAGGAAAAATCCTTATACAAAGCCTAAGAGGAGGCTAACTTCTGTTGGGAATTATTGAGATCCCGAGGCAGGTCCAAATGGGGGATCAACTCTTGCTGAGGATATCAGAAGAGTTGAGGTATCAGATGCCTTGAGGTTCTGATTTGGGATAGTGTTATCCTGATACTAAACTGACATTGGTTTGGGGTTTTTAGGAGAGAGATTGGGTTTTATACTCTACTGGAGATTGATCCAGAAGAACCGGGGTTTCTCCTATGTTTTATAGGGAAGTTGAGAAGGTCATTGAGACTCAAGATGAGATTAGACTGTCCAAGTCTACTAGTGTGGAAGAGTTTTATCTTTTGTATGATGCCCAAGAGAAGGCTGGTGTTTTAAGGGATGAGAATCAACCCGAAGTTGGTCTTAGATTTGACACTAGAAAGACTGCTTTAGCAAAGGATGACTAAGTTCTGTCTTATACCTTTAAGAGGTCATCAGGGTCCTTGTATTAAGCCCAAGAGAAGGCATGAGAACTTCTAAGAAGCCGGCGGGTCCTTGTACAAAGCCCAAGAGGAGGCAGGATGCTTTTAGGAAGCCCGTGGGTCTCAAACCAAGAAAAGTTCAAGAAATGCTATTCACCAAGAATAGATCATTTAGTGAAAGTTATGAGGTTTGAAGAAATTCAAGAGAGGCTATTCACCGAGAATAGATCAACTATGGGGAATAGAACTTCTTTGACAATTTCTAGGGTGACAGTCTGAGAAAAGGTTCACAGGGAATACTGCCTTTCTCTTTGTTCCATTTTGTTTAAGCCCAAGAGAAGGCAAGACTATATCTGAAAATCCTATGGGGATCTAGTTTTAACTGTATTTAAGAGTGACCAAACTGGCTTTACCTAGTTCTAGACCTAGTTGCCGGGGAAAACTCTAAATAGCTAGACTAGTATATATACAGTTGATATATGACAAGTATTTAAAAGGATACGAAAGAAAGACTTACAGTGCGCAGCTTCCCACAATACAGTTTATATATTAAAGCGTATAAATGAAAGCAGATAAAAACTTACAGGCGAGCAAGCTTCCATGCTGTATTGTTAGTTGTTCAAAAATATTAAAGAAAGTTTTGACAATAACGGTATATTTGAATCTAAATCAAAAGGGAAGTTGTTTTGAAAAAGATTGTTGGGGCTTATACTCAAGGAGAGGCCCAAGGTTTAACAGTGATCGCACAGTTGTTTCGAAAGTTGTTATGGGACTTATACAATGACTGAGGCCCAAAAATGGTTTTGGTTAAAAGAGGATTGGGTCTTACACTCTATTAGAGGCCCAAAAGATTTATTTTTGTACAAGTGGCTGGGCTTACAACTCAAGGAGAGGCCCATTGATTTCTGTTTGAAAATGGTGATCGCGCCGAGATTTTTCATCGTATCAGGACTTATACAATATCTGAGGCCCAAAAAAAGGTTTATGTACAACAAGGGTTGGGTCTTACACTCTATTAGAGGCTCAAAAGTGTTTTAAAAGGTTTAATGAAGATCAAGAACAAAAGAAACCCTAATTTCATTTTCTTTTAAAAGTAATCCTTTTAATAAAATGAATAAAATGACAAAAATACCAAATAAGTCTAAATAAACTACTTGTGATTTTTTGATTAAGGTTTGAAAAATGGGGTTTTAATCACAAAATGATTTAGGACTCATTTGATTATGATTTTTTAAGATGAATATTCATTTTTGAAATGTTTAAAAACAATAAAAATGAATTTATTTACAAAAAATATCAACTATATTAAATAAATTATATAAATTTGATTTTTTTGTGGAATAAAATATTTTAACATTTTTGTGATTTTTTGCAAAAAGAACTAATAAAAAATAATTAAAATTGAGAGATAAATTATTTTTCCAAATCATTTAAAATAATATGACAAATATTTAAAAAAAATGGAAAAAGTAGTAAAAAAAGTGTCTGGGGCGAGGGGGATTCGAACCCCATACCTCCTAGCCAAACACATGAGCGCGCAACCACTGGGGTGGTGATACATCCGTGTATCAAAACCACCCCATAAATATATAAGGGGTGCCTTGTTTTAGGCCTGGCCAAGGCAAGGCAAGGCAAGTTCTTGGGCCAAAAACGTAAGGGCTGTAACTTTCTCATTTCTCCATGGATTGGGACAAAATTTAGGTCTATACTGCCTAGAATTTCATAAGGAATCAAATGGTGGTCTTGGTTTTTTCAGATGAGGTTCCTATTTTAAAACCCGGTAGTGGTTTAGAAATAGGCCTATATTTGCATTTTCTATGCTACCTCATAGTACAGGCCATAATTGCATGATGAATTGATTCAAACACAACATATACAACATGTATGAGATGTTTATGAGCAGTGGACTTCAAAGCAATGCATAATTCAAAGAGTTCAAGTTGTGATGCTTACCTCTTTAGGAGCTTTTTGTGTTATCTACCAAGTTTCTTGTGCCAGAAGTAATTTGATGCTTTAGACACTCTCAATTGATCTCTTGGAAGCTTTTAGAATGATCACCACCAACTGGAATCCTCAGGAACAAGTTTTGGCACTTTCTTGCAAAAGGGGCAAAAGTGACCAATATGGCAACTCTCTCAAATGGTGTTCCAGATGTGGGGAACCATTTGGGACAGTTCAAGGATGATATTTGGAGTGTGTTTGAGATCTTATCTAGTTTTGAAAGTGACTGAATCAAGACATAGCTTGAAAAATGCAAAAAAGTCAATTTTTGAGGTTTTGGAAGTGGACTTTGTGATTTTGGTGTTACAGGTTACATGTTAGTGTTTGGACATCTTAGATACAACATATTAGAGGTGTTTAGATCATGAGCTGTGATGGAATTGCTCTCTAACTCAAAAACTCAGGGATACCTTGCAAGAGAAGGCATTTTGGCTTAAAGAGAGGGATTTGGAGGAAAGCATCAGTTTGGGTGCGTTGGTGTACTCAAACTGAGCACCAATGAGCTCTATTTATAGTAGAGCAAGTTTGTTTTGCAAGCAATAGCAAATGGCAACTACAGCAGTCCTTTGGCCAATGTTATGCAAAAAGAATCTCAAGTCTCCTCTAGCCATTGACTTGAGATTAGAGCACAAGCTTTGTAGCTTTGGTTCAGAGATAATCCTTGACTGAATTCAGTTGGAATAGGCTCAGTTCATGCCACCTTGGTGCATCCATTAAAGGTATGGAGACAAAATTAAAGTCTTGGCACTTTTTAGCCTTTTTTAGGTTTGGCATGGCTATTGTAGATTCTTGGACTTTGGAGGCTTGGGGATCAGATCACTCCCTTCTTGTTTTATCCTCAGATGTGTCCAAATGGATGACAAGGCTTGGATTTATCAAATTTGGACAAATCGAGCAAAATGTACAAATTCTGCCTTGTAAAACCAGTTCATGATGCCATGTTTCAAGGGTTGTATCTCCTTGCTCAAATGGAATTTGGAGATGATCTAGTACTTATTGGAAAGCCCTCATGGCATACTTCAACTTTGAGGTCCACCCCTAGACCTGGTTTGACTTGGATCAAGGTGAAAAATGGCCCTACATTTTGGAAAAAGTAAGGCAGATTCTGACTTAGTGAAAATTTCACTAAGTGTTGGAAAAATGTCATTTTCATGTTTTTAGCCATTTTGATCACTCCATAACTTAAAATCAATGAGGAATTGAAGTTTGATGTAGTTGAAGCTTTTGTAGAGTGTAGCAAGACCTACAAATCCAGCTTTGGATCATCCAAAACGGTTGCTTGGATCTCAAGTTATGGTCCTTGGAAGTTGGTACCCTAGCCACTTTGTTCCATAACTTAGAAAAATTCTAAGTTTTTATGGTTACCCCTTTTACAAGTTAACTCACTTTCTTTGGTTTTTCTTAATGAATGATGATTCAAATCACATATTAACATTGTTTTAGGGTTGAGGAACCAAAATTGTGAAAAATTCCAAAAAGTCAAACTTGATTTTGTGCACAGTTGACTTTTTATCGGATGAAATCCAAACTGCGTGATCCTTTGTGAAATCAAGTCCTTGACCTAAATCAAACCTAATGGATATATTCCAGAGGTGTTATAAGGTGTATTGAATCATGTCGCAAGGTTTGGGAGCATGTCTTGGTCAAAAGTCAAAGGTACAGTTGACTTTTTCCTCGAAACCCTAATTGTGGTCCTAATGAAATTGAAACTTGTGAATCAAGCTTCTTGGATCAATCCATTATTACAAATGTATCAATTGTGGCCCTCAAATCATGTCTTGAGGTCTTGGCTCATGCTTTGTCCCAAAAGTCAACTTAGGGGTGATTTAGGTCAAGATACCCTATTTCCTGATTTTTGGGTAAATGCATCCCCTGAGGTTAAATTAACTTGATCTTCATCTGGATTCTTTAGTTGCAAGGCTTTCTCTGGGGATTTTTCTTAATCTGGGAAAGCAAAAATATCATCTTCAATGGCGAAGAGTGACGTTTGTCGAATGCCTTCTTGCTTTTCAGAGGTTCAAGTTATCAAAGTTGTCGAGGACCGTCTCCATCCCAGAAATAAACTGGGGAGAGATTGCTTAGATGATTTGCTCCCTGACGAGGAAAGAACTGACAACTCGATTTACAAGAGGACTTTACCACTTAGAGTTAAGGCTGACTAGAGTGATAGTGATGCAATATGAATATGAATACAAATCAATAATGCATGAGGTATGTATGTTTATGCTGACAAGACTGACACGACATACAGACTAATAGATGAACACATTTGGATACTCTACGACTGCAGGGGACAAAGAAATACTGTTCGATCCAAGATAGCAATTCTTCCTTGTTTAGGAGAGATAGTCCCTTAGGGGAGAAAGAATTGTTCAATCGGTCTTAAGAGGTAAGAACTCTGTCGGGGATGTCAGATGGGAAAATCACATCTGATACAGTTGATCCTTCATTCAGGCTTACTGGTTTAGAAGGAGTAATTTGATTCTGCACTTTGAAGTTTACTCGCCTTTGGAGAAGCAATCGATGTTCTTTCAATGTTCAACAGTCAAAAGAATTGCCATCTTTATTTTAAAAGTAGAAAATGTTGACAAGTAAATTCATTTTTGTTTTATTTCAAGAATCGTTGATCATATTAAAACATCAGTCTGTAAGGCTAAAACAAATAAGAATTGCAAACAAAAGCACTAGGGCTCAACTTTTATTGATAGGATGGAAATCAGCCAAGCGCGTGATTCCGTAGAGTATTTACAAAGTTAGAAAATGGTAATTTAAGGGAAAAAGGTTACATTGAAACATAGCGACCATTATCCTTCTACCAACTTTGAATCCTGGGCATCTTGAGCTTCTGTAGAAGATGACCTTGACTAAAGTTTTCCTGATGGATGACATGACTGCTGAGGGATTTGCCCATTTGTTAGGCGTAGTTACTTGCCATTAATCCCTAACTTTTGCCTGGATTGTACTTTGAGATTTCCAATCCATCGGGATGATTTTTAATTATGTCTCTAATTTTTGCTTGGACCGCCCTTTCGGGTTTTCAATCCACCGAGACATTTTTTTATGTTTTTGGCGAAGTATTTCTTGACTACGTCAACATTCGTGGGGTCGGAAAATTCTTCTCCATCCATGGTTGCCAGTCTCAAGGCGCCGCCTGAGAAGGCTTTCTGGACCACATAGGGGCCGTCATAATTCAGAGTTCATTTTCCCCGAGAATTAGTGAGGAATGATTATATCTTCTTGAGCACAAGGTCTCCTTTCCTGAAAACGCGAGGTCGGACCTTTTTGATCAAACACATTCTTCATCCTTTGCTGATACAACTGACCATGGCATAAAGCCGTTATTCACTTTTCTTCTATCAAATTCAGTTCCTCGTGTCGACTTTGACACCATTCATCCTTTGTTAGCTTTTAGCTTCCATCAATACCCGGATCAATGGGATCTCTACTTCTATGGGAAGCACTGGCTCATGCCCAGAGGAAAATCTTCATCTGGAGGCCTTGGTCGACCAAAACCCTAACTTGGTGACACTGGCGATCTTGAGGCTTGATCCACTTGGAATGTAGCAACCTTATGCTTGATCCTTGATGTGGGAGTCCTCTTGATCCTTTATGGATGTTTTAAGAGGTTAGACAAGTTGAAGATCATGTCATTCCTTGATTGATCCTCTGTCTAAGTGCCCTGAGAGGGCTCAAAACCCTGATTCTTGTTTGTGGTGGATGTTCAAACATCTCTGAGGATATTGATGAGGCATGATGGTTCATCCATATTGTGGTAATGATTTGCACAATGATGGGAAATCTTAGTGGTCAAAATTTGGGGTATGACAAAAATCAGGGATGCTCTTTTGTACAAGAGGCCCTCCAGCGTCAGATGGATCTTGGATGGATTCAGGATTACCGTGATAGATGTCATTATCAAGTTAATATGATTCAAATCTTTGATATTCGTTTGATGAATAACATCTTGGTGGAATTACACGCTAAGCAAGTCCAGCTCAGTTTTCTAACTTCACATGATTATCAGAGTATATCGTGAGAGTGACCAAGGATGTGCACTCGTTCAAAGAACGCTTCAACACTTGTTGAACCGCTGGTGGCTTCCGATCTATATGGACGAAGCTACATAGCAGATCAGTATGACTGACGCGAACCCTACTAGACATCAAAGTCAGGATGTTTGATCAATGGAAACGGGTCTAATAAGGTTACACTGCATACAAACCGAACGTGGCCGGGTGCCATCACACAACTATGAGCGCTGTAGAGTTTGCTCGGAGAATAACCAAGGATGCTACCTCGTGCGAGCAACCCTTCAAAGTCAGTTAGACCACAAAGAGGTTCAACCATGTTCAAGCTCTGGTCCAATCAACATAATGTCAGACTACCTTCCCAATCGAGGCAAAGAAGTTGTCTTAATCCCTAAACGTGAAGTGGCTAGAGATGTATGCGCCATAATCCCTTTACTCCACGAATCGAGAGTTCCTCTTGATAGTGGAAAGATTCTCAACCTTGAACCAATTGAGGTCGGCTACGATGGTCAGAAAAATCAAAAGGCTCCTGTAGTTATCTATCTGTCGGGACCAGTACCGTACAAATCCGATAAGGCTATCCCTTACATATACGGTGCAAAAACAATTGAGAATGGGAAGGAAACTCCATTACCCTCCGTCGTGAACATTGCAGACAACAGTCGAGTGACAAGGAGCAGTCGAATCTTCAACAGAGGTGTTGGAGAACCCACCAGAGAAAAGGAACCTCAAACAAAAGTTCCTAATCAACCAGTCGGTCAATCCAGTGATTTCAACCTTTCAAAGAACAATGATGAAATGCTGAAGCTCATCCAGAAGAGTGAGTACAACAACATTGATAAACTGTTGCAAACTCCTTCAAGAATCTCTGTGCTATCTCTTTTACTCAGTTTCGAAGCTCACAGGGAGGCTCTACATAAAGTTTTAGAGCAAGCCTTTGTGGAACAAGATGTAACAATAAGATAATTTGACAGCATCATCTCCAACATCACTTCCTGCAACAATTTAGGATTCAGTGATGAAGAACTGCCAAAAGAAGGCAAAAATCACAACATGGCGCTTAACATTACAGTCAACTGCCAGGACGATGCTTTACCCAGCGTACTGGTAGATACCGGATCAGCTCTAAATGTTATGCCAAAATCTACTTTGATGTGACTATCATTTCAAGATTCTCTGATAAGAGTCAATGAGGTCATCACCAAAGCATTTGACAGATCCCGAAAAACAGTTATCGGCGAAGTCGACCTTCCCATAACTATCGATCCTCACACTTTCCAAGTCACTTTCTAGGTCCTGAACATCCAGGCAGTATATAGTTGTTTGTTAGGAAGACCTTGGATACACGAGGCTGGGGTAGTCACTTCGACACTTCACCAGAAGCTGAAGTTCATCAAGAATGACCAACTAGTCACAGTCTGTGGAGAGCAAGCCTTGATCGTGAGCAAGTTATCATCGTCCACTTGTGTAGAACCAGAGGAGGTCGTTGGAACTCAGTTCCAAGGACTTTTGGTGAGCAATGACAATCAATCAGAAAGAGGGACATCGATTTCCTCGTATAAAGATGCTCTCGAAGTGATCAAAAGTAATAATGCAAAAGGATGGGGACGGCTTGTTATTCCTACTGATAACAAAACAAAGAAAGGTCTTAGTTTTTCTTCAACCTGTACCTAGACTGCTACTAATAATGAAAGTCTTTATCCCATTCAGAACTTCTTCCACAGTGGAGGTTTCCTTCACCCGGTGTCTCAGGAAGTGCATACCATCAACGAGGATTATTCCTCTGATATAGATGAAGAATGGAAGTCCTATCTTAACGAGGAAGATTATATGTCTCAGGGAGAGGTGCCTATGCCATTTTTCTATCCCACACAGAGTCCGAGATATATACCGAGGTCAGATGTCAAGATGATATACAGAAATTGTGATTCGGAAGGATGCCGTGCTCCACCAAACTCATTAGAGGAGGACACTCTGATGAAAGACAACTTTGACCACGACTATTATGGCCCAATGGATGGTCTTCCTATCTGACATCCGTACCCGGGAGACTTGGAGCAAAAGAGTCAGCCCAACGATACATATCAGCTGAGCATCATTGAAAAGAATACATGTGTCCCCACCGAATCATGGGATCATTACTCAGGGCATTCAGAAAATATCCAGCACGATGATGAATTTGCAAAGATTATAGGATAAGAGTTCCTTAACTACGCTTTTCCTGAGGTCAACGTCATCAAAAGAGATGACTCCTCTAATTCCAAAGAAGTTTGGGAAACTTTAAGACAACCGAGTAGCAAGTACGACTTCATGGTCAAGGACACCGCTCCTGAAAGCTCTCGTATCAGGGTCGAAGACATCCAGCCCACTGGATGTGGAGATCCACCTGAGAGTGCAAACCTGTGCAGGATATAACAGAAGAATCCTCCTACGACAACTCTGCCTTGGAGAGAGATTCCAACGATCCTGCTCCACCAGAAATCAGCGTTATTTCTGAAGACAAATCAAGAAGGAAAGTACTAGACTTTGTGATTCACCGAGGAGTTCGCCGCCAATGGGTTATTGTTAACGTTCCGAAAGTTGTTCATAAGTCTAAGTAATTGCCGTCTTTATTTTAACCTTTCACCTTGCCCAGGTGAAACAGATGTTTTAATAGGGCTCACTTTCTGTAAATGTCTCTCTTCGCTTCGCCCAAAGCGACAGAGTTTTGTTTTATAGGGCTGTAGTTTCAAAAATCGACAAGATCATAAATAAAATAACTTCGTTCTGTAATTTCCGCATTTATTGCTGTTTTCTCTTTTTGCTTTTTCAGAATATGGTAATCCTAAAAAAAACAACTCAAATAATGAAAACAAGCATTTTTCAGAAAATACACTGCACACACTCTTGCATTCTCTATATCTCTTCTAAAAACAATCATCACGTCATGCAGATTGCTTATTTTAAACCTCATTGAAACATACAATCCAATCCTTCTCCCAACTTTGAATTCCCGGTATTTGAGGCTGAAGAAGAAAATGATGAAGAAATTCTAGAAGAGATCTCTTGATTACTCAGACAAGAGGAAAGGACCATTGAACCTCACAAAGAGCCGCTGGAAACGATCAACTTGGGTTCAGAAGAAGAGAGAAAAGAAGTCAAGATTGGGGAACTGCTCAATCCAACAGTCAAAGAAGGTTTGATAAAGCTTCTCAAAGAGCTTCCCGATGTATTCGCTTGGTCCTATTAGGACATGCCTGGGTTGGATACCAGCATCGTGGAACATCATCTACCTTTAAGATCAGAATGTCCGTCGGTAAAACAAAGATTGAGATGGACTCATCCAGATATGGCCATCAAAATCAAGGAGGAAGTACAAAAACAGATTGACGCAGGCTTCCTCGCCACATCAGAGTATCCTCAATGGCTAGCCAACATCGTACCAGTTCCGAAAAAGGACGGAAAGGTCAGAATGTGTGTAGACTACAGGGATCTGAACAAAGCTAGTCCAAAGAATGACTTTCCCTTACCACACATTGACATGTTGGTAGACAGTACAACAAAGTTCAAAGTATTCTCCTTCATGGATGGATTCTCGGGCTATAATCAAATCAAAATGGTGTCGAAAGACTTGGAGAAAAATTCATTCATCACCTCATGGGGCACTTTTTGTTACAAGGTAATGCCGTTCGGTTTGAAGAACACCGGGGAAACCTATCAAAGGGCCATGACTACTCTGTTTCATGACATGATACACAAAGAAATTGAGGTATATGTCGATGATATGATTGCTAAATCTAAAACAGAAGAGGAGCATGTGACCCACCTGTCAAAGCTATTCGAGCATCTGAGAAAGTACAAACTCCGCTTGAATCCCAATAAGTGTACATTTGGTGTCTGCTCAGGAAAACTTTTAGGGTTCATCGTCTGCCAGAAAGGAATTGAGGTTGATCATGACAAAATCAAGGCCATTCAAGAAATTCCTTCTCCAAAGACTAAAAAATAGGTCAGGGGATTCCTGGGATGTTTGAATTACATTTCCAGATTTATATTCCTCATGATCGTGACATGTGTGCCGATTTTCAAATTACTAAAAAAGAATCAGGACTGCGTATGTACAGAAGACTGCCAAATCACCTTCGATAGTATCGAAGAGTACCTGTTGAACCCACCGATTCTATCTACTCTAGTGGAGGGAATACCACTAATCATATACCTAACAGTTTTGGAAGACTCCGTGGGCTGTGTACTTGGCCAACAAGACGAAACAAAAAGGAAAGAGTCTGCAATCTACTATTTGATCAAGAAATTCACCGACTATGAGACTCGGTACAATATGCTTGAGAAAACTTGTTGTGCTCTGACTTGGGCAGCCAAACGTTTTCGCCAGTATATGATTTGTCACACTACTCGATTAATCTCCGAAATGGATCCAATCAAGTATGTCTTTGAAAAACCTGTTCTCACGGGAAGAATAGCCCGTTGGTAGATGTTGTTATTAGAATACGACATCGAGTACCATCCTCAGAAAGCCGTCAAAGTAAGTATTTTAGCCGATCATTTGGCTCATCAACCAATTGACGATCAAGAATTAGTCAGATTTGACTTCCCAGACGAAGATGTCATGTACTTGAAAATGAAAGATTTTGATGAACCGCTACCCAGTGAAGGGCCAGAACCAGGTTCCCAATGGGGACTAATCTTTGATGGAGCTGTCAATCATTATGGAAACGGAATTACGGAAATCATCATAACACCTCAGGGTACCCACATTCCTTTCACTGCCTGATTGACATTCAAGTGTACAAACAACGAGGCCGAATGCGAAGCTTGTATCATGGGTCTCGAAGAAGCGATTGACTTCAAGATTAAGAACTTGGATGTGTATGGAGACTCAGCCCTGGTTATCAATTAGATCAAAGAAAATTAAAACACATACCAATCAGGACTGATTCCTTACAAAGACTACGCGAGAAGGCTGTTACCATTCTTCAACAAAATCGAGTTTCACCATATCCCTCGTGAAGAGAATCACGTGGCTGATGCATTAGCCACTATCTCTTCCATGATTAGTGTAGGTCAATGGAATGACATACCTAAGATTGACATAATGCACCTTGAGAGGCCCGCATACATTTTCACAATTGAAGCAGTCATAGACACGAACCTTGGTATCACCACGTCAAATGCTTCCTTCAGAAACAAGAGTACCCACCTGGGGCATCCAGAAAGGACAGAAAGACCCTTAGAAGGCTAGCAGGCAGCTTCTTCCTGAGTAGTGATACACTCTATAAGAGGAATTTCGACATGGTCTTGCTCCGATGCGTAGACAGACAAGAAGCAAACATACTGATAAAAGAAATTCACGAAGGATCCTTTGGCACTTATGCCAACGGACACACAATGGCGAGAAAAATTCTAAGAGCAGTGTACTATTGGTTGACCATGGAATTCGATTTCTACTAGTACATGCAAAGGTTTTTATAAGTGTCAGATATACTCGAACAAACTCCATGTACCGCCTACACATCTCAAAGTTCTTTCTTCCCCATGGACTTTTTCCACATGGGGAATCGACATGATCGGCATGATCGAACTCAAGGCTTCGAACGAACATCGGTTCATCCTAGTAGCCATTGACTACTTCACCAAGTTGGTTGAAGCAGCATCGTACACCAATGTAACCCGACAGGTGGTAGTCCGTTTCATCAAAAATAATCTCATCTGCCATTATGGTGTTCCAAGCCAGATCATTACTGATAATGGATCTAACTTGAACAATAAAATGATGAAAGAATTGTGTGTTGAGTTCAAGATCGAACATCATAACTCATCTCCCTACCGACCTAAGATGAACAGAGTGGTAGAAGCAGCTAACAAGAACATCAAGAAGATTGTTCAAAAGATGGGTGTAACCTACAAAGACTGGCACGAGATGCTATCCTTTTCCCTTCACAGTTATCGTACATCTATCCGCACTTCAACAAGGGCAACCCCTTTCTCTCTAGTATATGGCATGGAAGCAGTTTTTCCATAGAAGTAGAGATCCTATCAATCTGGGTATTGATGGAAGCTAAGCTAACAGAGGCTGAATGGTGTCAAAGTCGACATGAAGAATTAAACTTGATTGAAGAAAAGCGAATAACAACACTATGTCATGGTCAGTTGTATCAGTAAAGAGTGAAGAAGACGTTTGACAAAAAAGTCCGACCTCACATCTTCAGAAAAAGAGACCTCATGCTCAAGAAGATACAATCATTCCTTACTGATTCCCGGGGCAAGTGGACTCCGAATTATGATGGCCCCATGTGGTCAAGAAAGCTTTCTCAGGCTGCACCTTAAGACTCGCAACCATGGATGGAGAAGAATTCGCCTATCCCACAAATGTTGACATAGTCAAGAAATACTTCGCCTAAACAAAAAAAAAACGTCTCGGTGGATTGAAAACCCGAAAGGGAGGTCCAGGAAAAAATTAGAGACATAATAAAAAATCATCTCGATGGATTGGAAATCTCAAAGTACAATCCAGGCAAAACTTAGGGATTAATGGCAAGTAACTACGTCCAACAAAGGGGCAAATCCCCCAGTAGCAGTCCTGCCATCCATCAGGAAAACTCCAGTCAAGGTCATCTTTGACAGAAGCTCAGGAAGTCTGGAATTTAAAGTTGGTAGAAGGAATATGGTTGTTATGTTTCAGTGTAGCCCTTTTCCCTTAAATTACCATTTTCTAACTTTGTAAATACTCTATGGAATCACGCGCTTGGCTGATTTCCATCCTATCAGTAAAATTTGAGCCTTAATGTTTTTGTTTGCAAGTCTTATTTGTTTTAGCTTTACAGAACGACATTTTAACATGATTAAGGATTCTTGAAATAAAACAAAAATGAATTTACTTGTCAACATTTTCCGCTTTTAAAATAAAGATGGCAATTCTTTTGACTGTTGAACATCGAAAGAACATCGATTGCTTCTCCAAAGGCGAGTAAACTTCAAAGTGCAGAATCAAATTACTCCTTCTAAACCAGTAAGCCTGAACGAAGGATCAACTGTATCAGATGTGATTTTCCCATTAGATATCCCCGGCAGAGTTCTTACCTCCTAAGTCCAACCAACGTTTTTCCCCGTGGGAACTACTTTTTCCTAAGCAAGGCAGAATTGCTATCTGGAACCAGTGATACTTTTCATCCCCTGCAGTGGCCGAGTATCCAGTCATGTTTATCCACTAGTCTGTATGTCGTGTCAATTTTGTCAACATAAACATACATACATTATGCATTATTGATTCATATACATATTCATATTGCATCACTATTACTCTAGTAGGTCTTATCCCCTAGGGATAAAAGTCCTCTCAATCGAGTTGTCAGTTCTTTCCTTGTCAGGAAATGTTTTGTCTAAACCATCTCTCTTCCCCGGTTTATTTCTGGATTGGAGACGGTCCCCGACCACTTTGATAACTTGAACCTCTAAAAGACAAAAAGACCTTCGACAAACGTCACTCTTCACCATTGAATATGATATCTTCGCTTTACCGGATTAAGGAAAATCCCCAGAGAAAGCCTTGCAACTAAAAACTCTCAGCAACACATTAATTTTTCTCTCCAAACGGGTTAATGTTAATGAAGTCATCAGCACCTCAAAATTGGATTGCATCACATGGCATTTCTTCGAGAAGATCTCGATGAAAAGTATGATGTAATATCCCCAAGCCGGAAACAACCTCTCAAGAGACTCGTTTTCCCCAGTAGAGTCAACAAATGGCGTCTCCAACAGAGAAGTTTGTACAACTCTACAACTCAGACGAATGGGTTCCCTAACAAGTCAGACATCAAAACTTTTTCCCATCAAATGGCATCTCCCCAGGATAGTTCGGTGAGAAGTTTGAGGAAAACCGCTACAAATAGCATCCCTTGTCAAAAAGGTTTATTGACAAAAGAAACCGAGACAAGTTCCTTGGGTGAAAACCAGGATCGGGGGAAAGTTTATTTCCGAAACTGAGACCAGTTCCTTGACTGAAAACCAGGATCGAGGGGAAGTTCTCATCAGAAACTGAGACCAGTTCCTTGGCTGAAGACCAGGATCGAGGGAAAGTTTATTGACAAAAGAAACTTAGACCAGTTCCTTGGCTGAAGACCGGGATCGAGGGGAAGTTTTACCCTTTTCTAAGCTTCATTGCCTAGCAATAGAAGATGGATGAGTAAACCGCTATTCATAACCACCATCAAAAATTTTGGTATTCCGATATTTAATCCTCTTGCACCCCGAATGCCCGAATACCTTTGCCATTCACACCTTCGGTCCCAAGAAGATTAAATAGGGGCATCTGTCATATCCCAAATTTTGACCACCAGGATTTCCCATCATTGTGCAAGTCATCATCACAATATGGATGAACCATCATGCCTCATCAATCACCTCAAAGATGGTTGAGCATTCACTACAATAAAAGATTAGTGTCGCGGCCGGCAAAATTATCGAGTCGCCATCATATTTTTTTAAGGAAAATAAATGATAAACCTAAAATCCTAATCCTAAGGGTAGAGATTCCTAAGGTTCGGGAGTCAGTTAAGGGAGGGGAAGGTGTTAGGCACCCCTCACTTCCATTGTACTCAATGGGATCCTCCTTAAGTTCTAGGGTATGTTTGTTTATTAAAGGAATGTTTGACTGTTTATTTATTTATAAAACAACCTATTATTATACAAAGAAGAAAAATTAATACAAGAGGGGACCCTAAGTTTTATTATTATTATTATTATACTCGCTAGGGTTTACAACCCTATGCCTACGTACCTTCGCTTTTGAAGGATCAGAGTAACCGTAGTTCACCCTATCCCTATCCCTATTCCCATTCCTAATTCTAATCCTAATCCTAATCTTAATCTTAATCCTAATCCTTTATTTATACTCTTGGATTACCAGAGTAATATCCCATATTCTTATCCCTTATTTATACTCTTGGGTGAAGAGTTCTATCCCTTAAATCCTATCCATTATTTATACTCTCGAAAGAAGAGTTCTATCCCTTAAATCCTATCCATTATTTATACTCTCGGAAGAAGAGTTTTATCCCTTAAATCCTATCCATTATTTATACTCTCGGAAGAAGAGTTTTATCCCTTAAATCCTATCCATTATTTATACTCTCGGAAGAAGAGTTTTATCCCTTAAATCCTATATATTATTTATACTCTCGGACGAAGAGTTCTATCCCTTAAATCTTATCCCTTGGCCTATATTTATACTCTTGGAACCTAAGAGTGTTATCCCCAAAACCCTAATCCCATGGCCTATATTTATAGTCTTGGAACCTAAGAGTGTTATCCCAAAATCCTAATCCCGTGGCCTATATTTATACTCTTGGAACCTAAGAGTGTTAATCCCAAATCCTTTAAAATTAAATCCCTAAAAATTTATAGAATTCAATAATTTTAATAAATAAATTTCCTAATGACATCAAGTCAAAAATAGCGAAATTAAACCCAAAATTGTTCAAATTCAAAAATAAATTTTTAAAATTCAGAATACTCCCTAAATCATAGAAGTTTAACCCCAAAAATTTAATTAAATTTAATTTGAAAATTCCATCCCCAAAACCATATTTAAACCCAATTTAAATAAAATACAAATTCTCCTTAAAATAAATCATAAACCAAATTTAATAAATTCAAATCCCCAAAATATATCATCCCAAAAAATCCAAAAATAAAAATCCCACTTATAAAAATTTTATCCCTATTTTAAATAATAAACAAATTATTTTAAATATAAAACCAAAATTTAAAACCCCAAACCCTATATAAAAGTCCAAAATAAACCCTAAAATTCCTAATTATACTTCCCTTAATAATAACCTAAAATCCTATTTTATATATCCTAATTAAACACTTAACCCCTAATTAATAATTAAATTATGGAAATAATTTAATTCATTAAATAAACCCTAGGGGGTGCGTTTTACTACCTAAAAGTGTTTGGGCCAGTGACTGGGGGTGTGGGTATCAAGGGCGTTAAGCCCATTAACCCTGGAGCCCGTTGCAGGTCAACTCTCTTGGAAAGAGTCAGCATGTTGACTCTCTATCCTGAGCGTTGGATGGATCGTATTGAGATTGTATGAGGATCGTTGGATGAAGCTACTATCACAAGTAACCCAAACAGAGGGACGTGATTGAAAGTCAAATGCTGATGTACCAATAGACCCTCTCCACTGGATAAGTCAACGTAAGCACATCCAAAGGCGTAAAGAACACCACGTGGCGCTGATCGGCAACCTTAGGAGCAGGGTATATAAGTGAGGCTCTCTTCAGCCTTGCTTCATTTCGTTCTTTTCTTTCTCTCTCTTCTTTTCTCTTTCTCTCTCTATCTCTCAGACACTCTCACCTCTCTCTAACTCTTCCTCGTCGATGAGCCTCCGGCCACTGTGCGCCACCCCTTAAACCTCCACCCAACCCAGATTCCTTCATGTTCTTCAGGGTTCATGAAGAACCCTAAGAACCCCAACCCTAACCTTCAACTAAACACCCAGTAACCCATGAACCTTAAGAACCCTAAGGGTTATGCGAAGAATCCTAAGTTTCCTAGACAAACCCTAACCCATAACCTGATGAACCCTAACCCTAAACTGACGAACCCTAACCCTAATCTAAACCCCACAATGCCCTAAATCGCACCCTAAGCATGAATCAAGCAAAACTAACAACAACCGGCTTGTAACAACAACGAATTATGGGCAATATTCAAACCAAACAATGGAGCTAAGTGATCCTTACCTCCCCTATAGTGACCGTTTAAGTTGCTCCGATTCCTCTACCTTATTCCTCTGTTTTGTCTTTTTGATCTCTAATCCTTTTTGTTTTCCTTGTTGCAGGTGGCTTAAGCTCAAGGATTATAAGGTTCGCAGCAGCAAGTGTGTAGGGTTTTTAGCCTAGGGTCCTCCTTTTTCTGAATTTTTCTTAGCTTATATAGGTTAGAAATTAGGTTAGAAATTAATTATATTAGATTTTGTTTAGGAAACTTTGAATCCAATTTGTGTAATTTTCTGATATTTGATCTGATTTTGTTTTAGAATTAGGATTATGATTTTTTACACTTTGCTTTGTCCTTGTAATTTTTAGAACTTGATTTGATTGTAAATTAGAGATCAGATTTTGATTTTGTACAAATTTTAATTAATGAAATTATTGCTATAGATTTCTTTTTTACAAATCAAGTCTGGTTTGATCCCCTTCCCAATTCTCTGTGCGTGAAATTAGGGATTGAGGGGTTTGGGGAAGAAGACGGCTCCACATGGTCAACTCTCTTGACTGAAAATTAACACTAAAAAATGATAATCATCTAATAAAATGAATAAAATATTAATAATCACCCGACAAATACTATTAAAAATAATAAAACAAAATATATTGAAATTAATCCTTACTAACTATAATACCCCAAATTTTGACCATTTAGATTTCCCATCATTGTGAAAATCATCATCACAATATGGATGAACCATCATGCTTCATCAGTCTCCCCAAAGATGGGTGAGCATCCAATACAATCAAAATTAGGGTTTCAAGCCCTCTCTGAGTGCTTAGACAAAGGATCAATCAAGAAATGACATGATCCTCAACTTGTCTAATCTCTTAAATATCCACAATGGATCAAAAAGGACTCCCACTTCAAGGATTAAGCACAAGGCTGCTCCCTTCTAGGTGGATCAAGTCTCAAGATCGACAGTGTCACCAAATTAGGGTTTTGGTCGACCAGGGCCTCCAGATGGAAATTTTCATCTGGGCATAAGCCATTGATCCAAAACATAACCTAATATACTTCATGGAACCTCATGAACCCATGCATCAAGTCAATTTTACCTCAGGGGATGCATTCATCAAAAATCAGGAATTAGGGTTTCTTGACCTAATTCACCCCTAAGTTGACTTTTGGGACAAACCATGAGCCAAGACCTCAAGAGATGATTTGAGGGTCTCTAATATACCATATTGATCCATTTGGGACAATGGATTAATCCAAGAAGCTTGAGCAATAAGTCTCAATTTCATCTGCACCACAATTAGGGTTTTAAGAGAAAAGTCAACTGTAACTTTGACTTTTGACCTGGACATGCTCCCAAACCCTAATACATGATTGAATATACCCTATGACACCCATGGAACATGTCCATCAAGTTTGATTTAGGTCAAGGACATGACTTCCTGAAGAATTGCACAGTTTGGAATTCATCTGATAAAAAGTCAACTGTGCACAAAAGTCAACTTTGACTTTTTGAGATTTTTCACCAAAATGGATTTCATCAAGAAAAATCAAGAAAAGTGAGATAACTTGTAAAAGGGGTAACCATAAAACTTAGAAATTTTTCTAAGTTAAAAATAAAGTGGCAAAGGTACCAACTTTGGAGGACCATAACTCCTAAACCACAAGGCCATTTTTTCTCATCCAAAGATGGATTTGTAGCCCTCATTATCACCTACAAAAACTTCAAATACAAGTCATTCCAATTCATTAAGGATTTTTAGTTATGGAGTGATCAAAGTGGCTGAAAAGTGAAAATGTCACTTTTTCCAACACTTAGTGAAATTTTCACTAAGTCAGATTCTGCCTCACTTTTTGCCAAATGTAGGGGGATTTTTCACTTGGAATCAAAAGAGATCAAAACCAAACTTGTTCAAACAGTTGTTGTATCATGTAAGAGCTTTCCAAAATGGCCAAGAACATTGCCAAATTCAACCTACACCATGAGATACAACATTGCCAAGTTGCCTTGCTGAAATCTGTCAAGGCAAGGCAGAATTTGCAACTTTGGTCGATTTGCCAAAATCAGCCAAATTCAATTGCTCCAATCCACTTGGACACCTCAGAGGATTGAATCCAAAGGGGACAATCACTGAGCCAAGCCTCCAAGGTCCAAGGAACAAGGAATAACATGTTGAACCTAGAGTTGCCAAAATAGGGACAAGACTTCAAATTTGGAATGAGGCATTCAATGAAACCATCAAGGTGGCATGGACTGAGCCATTCTCATCTGAAATCAGTCAAGACTTATCCAAGACCAAGGGGACCAAAGCTCTGTGCCCTAACCTCTAGTCAATGGCTAGAGGAGACTTGGATTTTCATTGGACAACATTGGCCAAACCTACTTACCAGCTGCCATGCACTATTCCTTGCAAAACAAACTTGCTCTACTATAAATAGAGCTCAATTGTGGTCAGTTTGAGTACACCAAAGCCATCTAACAGATGCTTTCATCAAAATCTCTTTCTCTTGGAAAAAATGCCTTTCTTAGCAAGGTAGCTATCGGGTTTTGAGTTTGAGAGCAATTCCAATCAAACCAATCACTCACACACCTCACATACATCACATATGAGCTGATCAAATGCTTAGATTACTTCAGAAACATCAATTTCATGAAATCACCAGCTGGTTGCTCAAGGTTTTAACCAAAGTGCAGCTGAGGTACCACAAAATGATCCAGCCAATTTCAATCAAGTCCAACCATCCAAACACAATCCATAGGGTGTAGGGAAGCTGTTCAGATCATCACCACTCATCTGTAACACCTCCAAATCAAAAATCACTTTGAACTTGCTGTCACGACTTGGAGGTGAGCACATACTTGGTCATCTCTCAATCTATGCATATTTCCTCGCACAATAATTTGGCCATATGTTCATAATCATGCATGGAATGTTTTCCCTCAATTAATTGCATTGTTTGAATCGTGTATCAAAAATCCTAGCCTTCATGCAGAAATTAGGGTTCTTGAGGTCTCTTCGTGATTTCTTGTTGTATGTTTAATTTAAATGAAATTAAAGTACATAGACATGATCGTGAGGTTGAGGCGAGCATAATGATATGTGGATTGCATGATATGATTACGTATTCATGGAGATTGGATAGAAAATGCAAATCTGAGAAACCAAGAACACGCGCGTGTTCTTCAGCTTGTTCTTGGCGCCATTTTTAGAAATTCAAATATTTGAATTTTGTGATTTTGTTTAATTGATTCAAAAATTAATTTCTCTCTGAGTTTTAATGATTTTGAGTGATTCTTTTTTTAATAATTCACAAAAATGTTAAAATATATTATTTTCACAAAAAATCCCAAAAATATTATTTATTTCATATAATTGATATTTTTGCAAAGAATTAATATTTTTGATTGTTTTTGGCATTTTAAATATTTTTTCTACATTGATTTTGCAACTTTTAATGCTTTCTAATTATTTTGTAGGTCAATACTTAATTTTTGAAGCATTAATCCAAGATCACAATTTGTTTTCCATGTGTTAAACAATTTTTTATCATTTTAATTGAATTTTTATTCAATTAAATACATTTTTGAAAACAAATTAGGGTTTTGGATTAATTCAACCCTCATAAATCATTTTCAAAACTCTTTGGGCCTCTTGAGAGAGTGTAAGACCCATCCCCCCTTGTACAAAAACTTTTTGGGCCTCACTCATTGTATAAGTCCCACTGTACAAGTAAACGGCGCGATCGTCGCCCGTTTAAAAATAAAAAACATCTGGGCCTCTCCTTGAGCTATAAGACCCATTCAAAACACTTTGGGCCTCTATTAGAGTGTAAGACCCAATCCCCCTTTTAACCAAAACATTTTGGGCCTCACTTATTGTATAAGTCCCTCCGCGTTAAAAGAAAACCTCGGCGCGATCGCCATTTTTAAACGAAAAATCATCTGGGCCTACCCTCGTGTTATAAGCCCCACTCTTTTTTCTTTAAACCTTTTTTGGGCCTCTTAAGAGAGTGTAAGACCCATCCCTTTGTACAGAAAACCTTTTTGGGCCCCAGTCACTTGTATAAGTCCCTCTGTACAAATTCAATAGTGTGCTCACTGATAAAACCCTGGGCCTCTCCTTGAGCTGTAAGCCCCAAATCTTTCTTTTTCAAAGCACTTTCTCCTTTGATTTTGAATATACTGTTGTTTTCAATCTTTCTTTGTTGAACAACTAACCAAACAGCATGGAAGCACTACAACCGAGTAAGTGGTTATCGCTTTCATTTACTGCTTTCATATTATAAACTGTATTGTGGGGCTGCTCACTGTAAGTCTCCTTTCATAAACTCATATCTACTGTGTAATAATAGTATAGATATTTCGAGTTTCCCCGGCAACTACGTCTAGAACTAGGTAACGCCGCTTCATTTATTCGTAGAAATAGACGCCTAGATCCCCAATAGGAGCACCAGATACAGTCTTCTCTTCGGCTGTCCTCCTTAGGAATCGTCAAGAAGCTCTACTCCCCAAGATGAATGTATTCTCCGTGAATGGCATCTTTGAGTTTCTTCCAAATTCTCGAACTTTCCTGACTTGATCTATTCCTTGTGGATAGCTTGCCTTGAATGTCTCGGGGTTTGGGTACCCACTACGGTCATAATCTTGGACCTTAACTAAGGAACCCTCTTTAAAAGTTAAAAGTCGCTGGATAGTAAACCTCGCACGTTTACCAGTGGTTTTTATCTTTAAAAGAGTTATCTCTCCTAATGGAAAGGAGATGATAGACCCACGGGCTTCTTAAAACCATCGGCCTCCTCTTGGGCATTATTCAAGGACACTACGGCTTCTTAGAAGTATTCACAGCCTCCTCTTAGGCTTCGTATAATGATCTCTTCCTTCGGGAATGATAGCCTCCTCTTGGGCTTCGTACAAGGACCCGTAGGCTTCTTAAAAGTTTCCAGCCTCCTCTTAGGCTTCGTACAAATTGTCCCGACGACCTCCTATAGGTATAGGAACAGAACCTAGTCATCCTCATAGAACAGTCCTTTCATAGAGTCTACTACTGTTTCTCAAAGCATAGTACGAAAGATAAAACTCTAGACACGGACAATCTAACTTCCTTGAGTCTCAAAGACATTCTCAAGTGACCCCCTTCGTTAAATAGGAAGGAAACCCGCAGACTCGGACACTCTCAATACCCTTTGGATTTCCCGTTTCCTCAAAGAGAAGGAAATATCCCTGATCCTCAAATCAAATCCCTGAGTACAGTGTTGCTCATATAAGAACTGATTTTCTCTTTTAAAATCAGTATATTGGATCTGTCACTCAACTGAAACAAACCTTTATCCTCCATCTCGGGCTTCGTACGAGATACAAAAACACTCTCTTGTTGAGTATCAAAGACTCTCTTGATGAGTCAAACTTTTAGCCTCTATCTCGGGCTTCGTACGAGACACATAAGAGACTCCCTCGTTGAGTCAATCATCCCTTTTTGCCTCCATCTCGGGCTTTGTACGAGATACAAAAAGGTTCTTATTGAGCCAAACAAACAATAGCCTCCATCTCGGGCTTTATACGAGATACCCAAAAGACTCCATCGTCGGGTCAAAAACTTTTAGCCTCTCTCTCGGGCTTTGTATGAGACACAAAATAACCTCCTCTTAGGCTTTGTATAATGATTTTCCTAGCGAAAATTAGCCTCCTCTTAGGCTTTGTATAAGAAAACCACTGGTTAATCCAATTAACCTTTTAGCATCAAAGCTGTGCCTCGTCCACAGTATACAAACATCAACAACTCCTTTCCCTTCATCTAATCGCTGTAAACGGCAAGCCTCTGGATCATCTATATCCATGCCACTGTCCCTCTTTTAGAATGAGAAATTCCTAAGGAAAGATGGCATTGCTCTACACTGAGTTAAAGTTTTCTCCTTCAGGTTAAAACCCTTTCTTCGGAAATTATGGCATTGCTCGGATCCGCGTATCCCAGTTAAAGTAATTCTCCTTCCCCCTCTTTAGAGATGACAAATTCTCTCTAAAGTCGAGGTCTTTCAGCTTCACGTCTTGGGCTTTGAACAAGACACAAATAGACCTTTCAGATTCACATCTTGGGCTTTGAACAAGATACAAACTACCTTTCGCTTCACGTCTTGGGCTTTGAACAAGACACCAAAACACCCATTTCCTCCCATAGAATAGGAGGAACTACGAACGCTCTGATTTCCCTGTTTCGGTAAATGGGAATACGTAGGCATAAGATCGAAAGAAAAGATCTTAGCGAGCGCAATCAACAAAAAAACCAAATCCCATATCTCCATCAATTAAAAGCAGTAATTCAAAAGCGTCAGTCCTAACATCCTAATCCTTGTTCCCCGCCAAAAACCTTATGCCCAGGTAAAAAAGAAAGAAAACCGTATTGGCGAAAATACAAATAACCAGTACAAGGCCCCCCCACATTGATAGCATCCGTAACCTAACAGACCGCTGTTTAAACTCAGTATGCAAAGCAGGGTTAATTGGAGACATCTATTTCCCTTCCTTATTCAGCTCACAATAGGATAAAAAATGAATCGACCTGTAGTTTTAAACTCAAACCGCAGAGAGCGACCAACGCTTAAGAACCGCGTCCAAAATCGCTCGCTACAGAAAAGTGGCGCCCACCGTGGGGCCGATTCTTTCTTTCTTACAATTTAAACCTTGGATAAGTCATTTTCATGGCGGTGGTCACCAACAGAAAAGTGGCGCCCACCGTGGGGCCGGGTCTTTCTAAAACTTTTTTTTCCTTTTTCCTCCTTTTCACCTCTTTGGTTGATACCACAGATTGGGGCTTCCGCCGGGGAACCCATTTTCTGTCAGGAACTTAGGATTCATAGCTTTATAAGTCTAGGATGATTAGGACAAATATATATAATGCTTTTCCTAATTTCTATACGTGTTTATTTTTCTGCTAATGGGAATGCGGGTGATGCCGTATGTGGTGAGAATGAGTATACACTAAGATTGCACACCTAGAAAAGCCAAACCCTTTCGTAGTGCGAAAACTATCGAAAATTGTTGTTACGCGATACTACCCTCGTTTAAGGCTGGTGATCTATTCTCGGTGAATGGCACTTACTCTAAGATTGCACACAACTCGCTGGCGATCCGCTTGTTGTCTTGCTTTCCTGGGAGGAGCTGATGATAATGAGTACAGGTACAAAAATCACCCTAGTATAAACCTTTGGGGATGGGTAGAGCCTTGACTTCATGACAACGACCCTTTGACCCCATGTTTTTTCTATGTTTTTGTGTGCTGCATTCATGCATTCATTTAATAAAACATTAAAACATTCAAAAAAAACTTTCTCTTCTAATCTCTCTGTTTTTCAAATTAAACTAAGACTGTGATTGCAAATATCAGAGAAAAAGATTACGCTAATGGATTTCGGTAGAAGGAGAACTCGCCAGTATACCTTCAAGGTTCCAAAACTAGGGGATTTGAGAAGGTTAGCAAGGATGATCACTAACCCTGAGGCTTTCAGAGTCAAGCACGGAGGTCTGCTACCACTGTTAAGAGTCCATGTGATTGAGGGAATCATGGATGCACTCATTCAGTTCTACGACCCGGTTTATCACTGTTTCACATTCCCGGATTACCAGCTATCACCAATGCTGGAGGAGTATTCTCATCTGACTGATTTACATATCACTGATCGAGCTCCGTTTTCTGGACTGGAAGAAATTCCACAGAATCAGACTGTTGCAAGAGCTATTCATTTAGACGAGTCTGAGGTCAAGACTCACATGATTACTAAGGGTGGCATCCAAGGTTTGCCAGCCCAGTTCTTGACAAAAAAGGCTCTATACTTCACTAGTATAGGGAACGAGACTGCTTTTGAAAGCATCTTTGTCTTGCTCACCTACGGGTTATTTTTGTTTCCCAACATCAATAACTTCGTCGATATCAACGCTATTAAGGTTTTTCTCATTGGAAACTCTGTGCCGACTTTGCTTGCAGATGCGTATCATTCTATACACTTGGGAAATTTGTACAGCGGAGGAGAGATCACATGTTGTGTACCTTTGCTCTATAAATGGTTTATCTCGCACTTGCCCAAGTCTGCTGCTTTTTGGGATTGCAAGAGTGTCTTACGTTGGTCGCAGAAGATCATGTCTCTCACCAATTCTGATATAGATTGGTGTAATAGGATTTATGAGGGAATTAGAATCATTGACCGTTGTGGAAACTTCCCCAGCGTACCCCTCATAGGAACTAAAGGAGGAATCAACTATCATCCGATATTGGTTCTTCGTCAATTTGGATACCCGATGAAACACATCCCACTGGGTGTTCATCTGGAAGGTCTTTTCTTCAAGGAAGGAGAAAACGACAGAGCACTAAAGATGGAAATAGTGCAAGCTTGGAAACAGGTTCATAAGAAAGGACGAGAGTCTCTGGGAAAACCGAACTGCGTCTCGGTGGAGCCTTATCTCCATTGGGTACAAACTAGAGCTCTCAAGCTAAAGATGCCTTATCCTCGTTACGGAATTCTTCCACCGAGGGGAACTGTCATGTACTTCATGACGGAAACTGAAAAGCTTCAGGTTACTCTCAACAAGGTTCAAAAGGAAAGAAGATCTTGGAAGAACAAGTACCGCACCCTCGACGTAGAGTGTATCCAAATACAGCAATTACTAAAAGAGAAAGATGCTCTGATTGAAATTTTGGAGCAGCATGCTGTAGAGAATCAAGATGACCAAAGGAATTTGCTCGCTCCTTTCACCTGGCAAAGGAATGCCAACCCGGCAACGACCCAAGCGCCCCGGTCAAAGAAGAGGACTCGGGACCCATTAGTTTAGGTTTCTGTTTCTGCACTTTGTAATCTACTGTATTTCCATTTCTGTAATCCTTTGGAATTCAATAAAAAGGGGTTTCCCCAGTGTTTGATATTTGCAATCTACTTGTCGAAGCTTATTTTGATTAAACCAAAAAAACAACAATTAATATAATCATTGCATTCATCATTCTCACATCGCGTATTCTTCTTCCCTACGAATCTCACATTTGTGTCTCGATTCTAGAGTCAAACTGTCTCATTCGTATAATACTCGGGCCAATCGTCAGAAAAAGATGGATGATCTTGAGGAAGAAAACAGAGAGTTGAAAGAAGAGATCGACGCTCTGAGAGAGGATATGAGAAACCTTCGTAACGACATGCAAGCCATGGCAGAAGCTCAGCTACAAAGAACTGTGATCTCAGAGATCACCCCAACGCCCATCATAGAAAAGTATAATCCTAGGTATCAGATGCCGAAAGATCGTCCTTGGGGCATGCCTGTTAACTATATCCCGGAAAGATATGTTCTGCCGATCACTGAAGATCAGGGAATCGCAACAGAAGCCGCTGGGCCTGAAGGTTACAAACTTCGGGAAAGCGAAGATGCCAGGGGCATACTCAAGACTCCTGAAGGTTACAAACTTCGGGAGGCACCAAGACTTACTGCCGTAGTCACGGTACCACCCCCTGTGGTGCACACTGTCCCGGACGGACAGATTCCACAGACACCTTCTGGTAAGAGGGAAACTATGTTTGACAGAATGGAGGAATTCCAGGAACAGTTTTTGGAAATGCAGAAAGAGCTGCAAGCCATTCACGGTCAGGATCTATTTGGAAAAGATGCCGCAGACCTCTGCTTGGTCCCAAATGTGAAAGTCCCGCACAAGTTCCAAGTGCCCGACTTTGAAAAATACAAGGGTAACTCTTGCCCTCAGAGCCATCTGGTGATGTACGCTCGGCGGATGTCAGCTCAGACGGAGAATCAGGACCTACTGATTCACTACTTCCAGGATAGTTTAACCGGTGCCGCACTCAAATGGTACATGGGTTTAAACCATGCTACAATCAGCACTTTCAGAGATCTTGGTACTGCCTTCGTCCAACAATACAAATACAATTTGGACATGGCACCCGACAGAGATCAACTCAGATCGATGTCGCAAAAGGACAAGGAAACCTTTAAGGAGTATGCTCAAAGGTGGCGTGAAATTTCCGCTCAAATTTGTCCACCTCTTGAGGAAAAAGAGATGACAAAAATCTTCTTAAAGACCTTAAGCTCATTTTACTATGACCGAATGGTTGCCAGTGCGCCCAGTGATTTCACCGAAATGGTCGGCATGGGTGTACGTCTTGAGGAAGCCGTCCGAGAAGGACGTTTGGTAAAAGACACTGGATCGACGAGCGGTACTAAAAAATACGGTAGTGCTCTCCCTAAGAAAAAAGAGCAAGATATTCAGAATATCTATCTCAGAAAGCAAAGGCGACGTTATCATCCAGTAGCAGCTGTTACTCCTGCTATCGGCCCCGCGCCTGTTCCTATGTATCAACCTCAGGTTGCGCAGAGCCAACCTGACCAACAAAGGACACAATAGCCTCTTCAGCAGGCTCGTCCTCCATATAACAACAACCGTACAATACGGCCGCCAGGGTTTGATCCTATACCCGTAACGTACGTAGAGCTGTTTCCGTTACTGCTGGCTAAGGGGCACATTCAGACTAAGTCTCCCATTTCAGTTCCGGAAAATACGCCTTTTTGGTTTAAAGCGGATCAAACATGCCCTTATCATCAAGGAGGTTCAGGGCATAACATTGAGACTTGTCTCAATTTCAAATCCTACGTGCAAAAGCTTGTTAGGAGCGGGCTCTTATCTTTCAAAGATACGAATCCTAATGTTCTCACGAACCCGCTGCCTCAACACGAGAAAGCTGCAGTCAATCTAATTGAAAAAGAGACTAACAATGTCTATCAAATTCACGATGTACTCTTATCGGGGACCAATCTGGTCAAGATACATTGTAGACAGAGTGGATATGGCCATGTGCCACCTCATAACTATCACCAGTGTGATATCTGCTCTAAAGATAACCAGGGATATTCTGTAGTGCAAGCAGCTCTACAGGAACAAATGGATCTTGGATGGATCCAAGAGCACCGAGTTCGTGGAGTTAACATAGTTTACACGAATTCCAACGTCATTCAAAACCACGATATCCGTGCGATGAATGTCAACTTGGTGGCGATGCACTCAAGGTAAAGCCAGTATCATAATCTGCCGCGGCACGATTACAGTTCCTGTCTGATTTGCTCGATAAACAAACAGGGATGCTCTTTCATACAAGAGGCCCTCCAGCGTCAGATGGATCTTGGATGGATCCAAGACTACCATGATAGGAACTCCTATCAAATCAACATGGTTCAGATCTTTGACATCCGCGTAATGGATACCAACCTGGTAGAGTTACATGCTGAGCAGGTCCGACTTGGATTCTTAATATCACATGACTATCAAAATTGTAAAGCGGGTCGCGAAAACGATCGAGGTTGTACCCTTGTCCAGGAGGCACTTCATCACTTGTTAAATCACTGGTGGATGCCAATCTATATGGACGAAGATACTCAGCAGATTAGTATCAATAACAGGAATCCTACTCGTCGTCAAAGTCAGGATGTCTGATCAATGGAAGGTAACCTAGTGAGGTTACATTGTATTCAAAGTGGGCGTGGCCAGGTGCCACCACACAACTATGACCGTTGTAGCGTCTGTTCGGAAAGTAACCAAGGGTGTTACCTTGTGAGAGCAGCTCTTCAGGGTCAGGTCGATCATGGAGAAATTCGCCCATATCCAGGTTCCGGACCCATCATTTGGTCGCCGAACTACCTTGCTGAGCAAGTTGAGGATGTTGTCACGATCTCTGGTCATCACAGGACCAGGGATGTTTTTGCCATCATCCCTCTACTTGACAAATCTAGAGTTCCCAACCGGGAACGGATCAAGGTTACTTATGATGGTCAGAAAAATCAGAAGGTTCCCATAGTCATCTATCTACCGGGGCCACTACCGTATGAATCAGCTAAGGCAATCCCTTACAAATACAGTGCAACAATAATCGAGAATGGAAAGGAAATTCCATTACCCTCCGTCGTGAATATTGCAGACATCAGTCGTGTAACACGGAGTGGTCGAATCTTCAACCGAGGGGTTGGAGAATCCAACAAAGAAAAGGAACTTCAGGCGGAAATTCCTGATCCACCAGTCAGTCAATTTGGTAATCCCGACTTTTCAAAAGACAAAGATGAGATGCTAAAGCTCATACAAAGGAGTGAATACAACATTGTTGATCAACTGTTACAAACTCCTTCAAAGATCTCAGTATTATCACTGTTACTCAGTTCAGAAGCACACAGAGAGGCTCTACAGAAAGTCTTGGAGCAAGCCTTTGTGGAACAGGATGTAACAATCAGACAGTTTGATAGCATTGTCTCTAACATCACTTCCTGCAATAATTTGGGATTTAGTGATGAGGAATTACCTGAAGAGGGTCGTCGTCATAACATGGCGCTCAACATTACAGTTAACTGCCAGGGCGATGCTTTAGCCAATGTACTGGTAGACACAGGGTCAGCCCTGAATGTTATGCCGAAGTCCACTTTAACGCAATTATCATTTAAGGGCCCTCCGATGAGAGTCAGCGAGGTCGTTATCAAAGCATTCGACGGATCCAGAAAAACAGTTATCGGCGAAGTTGATCTTCCCATAACTATTGGTCCTCACACTTTCCAAATCACTTTCCAGGTCATGGACATCCGGGCAACATACAGTTGTTTATTAGGAAGACCTTGGATACATCAGGCTGAAGCGGTTACTTCAACCCTCCACCAAAAGCTAAAGTTCATCAAGAACGATCAACTTGTCACGGTTTGTGGGGAACAAGCCTTGCTTGTGAGTAACCTATCATCATCTACTTGTGTGGAACCCGAGGAGGTTATTGGAACTCAGTTCCAGGCACTATCGGTGAGCAAGGACAATCAGTTCAAAGAAGGAACTTCGATTTCTTCATACAACGATGCTATCAAAGCGGTCAAGAGTACCGATACAACCGGATGGGGACGGCTTGTCATTCCCACTGACAATAAAACAAAGAAGGGTCTTGGTTTTTTTGCAACCTGTACCCAGACAGCCGCCAACGATGAAAGTCTTCATCCCCTTCAAAACTTCTTCCACAGTGGAGGTTTTCTTCACCCAGTGTCTCAAGCAGTGCATGCTATCAATGAGGAAGATCCCTCTGACACAGATGAAGAATGGAAGTCCTACCTTAACGAGGACGGCTATATGTCTCAGGAAGAAGTGCCTATGCCTTTTTGCTTTCCTACAGAAAGTCTGAGATTTATACCAAGATCAGATGTCGAAATGATCTACAGAGATTATGATCCGGAAGGATGTCGTGCTCCGCCAAATTCATTAGAGGAAGACACTCTGATGAAAGAAAACTTTGATTACAATTACTATGGCCCAATGGATGGTCTGCCAATGTGGCAGCCTTACCCAGGAAACTTGGGGCAAGAAAGTCAGCCGAGTAATGAAACTTCGCTGACCATCATTGAACAGAATACCTGTGTCCCCACCATGTCATGGGATCAACACTCAGGTCATTCGGAAATTACTCAACATGAAGATGAATTCGCAACGTTTGCAGGACTAGAATTCATCAACTATGCTTTTCCCGAGGTCAACGTCATCGAGAGGGGTGACTCCTCCAGTTCCAAAGAAGTTTGGGACACCTTGGGACAACCAAGTGGAAAATTCGACTTTATGGTCAAGTACGCCGCTCCCGAAAGCTCTCGTATCAGGCTCGAAGATATCCAGCCAACTAGATGGGGAGATACAGCTGAGAGCACAAATGCTATGCAAAATGCAACAGAAGAATCCTCCTACGACAACTCTGCTTGGGAGACAGATTCCAATGATCCTGCTCCACCAGAAATCAGCGTCATTTCTGAAGATAAATCAAGGAAGGTGCCACACTTTGTGATTCACCGAGGAGTTCGCCGCCAATGGGTTGCTGTCGATGTTCCGAGGGTCGTTCGTCAGTCAAAGTAATTGCCATCTTTAACCTTTCACCCTGCCCAGGTGAAACGGATGTTTTAATAGGGCTCGTTTTCTGTAAATTTCCCTCTTCGCTTTGCCCAAAGCGACAGAGTTTTGTTTTATAGGGCTGTAGTTTCAAGATTCGACTTGTTCATTAATAAAATAACGTCGTTCTATAATTTTCGCATTAATGGCTATTTTCTCTTTTTTCTTTTTCAGAAAATGGTAATCCTAAAAAACATTCAATAATAAAAACAAGCAGTAAAATCAAAACACTGCACACACTTGCATTTTCTCTATCTCTTCTAAACACGAATCATCACGTCATGAAGATTGCTTGTTTTATACCCCGTTGAAACATACGATCCGATGCCTTCTCCTAACTTTGAGTTCCCGGTATTCGAGGCTAAAGAAGAAGATGACAACGAAATTCCAGAAGAGATCTCCCGACTACTCAGACAAGAGGAAAGGTCCATTGAACCTCACAAAGAGCCGTTGGAAATGGTAAACTTGGGTTCAGAAAAAGAGAGAAAAGAAATCAGGATCGGAGCACTGCTCAGTCCAACTGTCAAAGAAAGTTTGATAAAGCTTCTCAAAGAATTCCCCGATGTATTTGCTTGGTCCTATCAGGATATGCCAGGGTTGGATACCAGCATCGTGGAACATCACTTACCACTAAGATCGGAATGTCCGCCAGTAAAGCAAAGGTTGAGACGGACTCACCCGGACATGGCCATCAAGGTCAAAGAGGAGGTATAGAAACAGATCGACGCGGGTTTCCTTGCTACATCTGAATATCCTCAATGGTTAGCCAACATCGTACCCGTTCCCAAAAAGGATGGAAAGGTCAGAATGTGTGTTAATTACAGAGATCTAAACAAGGCAAGTCCAAAGGACGACTTTCCTTTACTACACATTGACATGCTGGTTGACAGCACAGCAAAGTTCAAAGTATTCTCCTTCATGGATGGATTCTCGGGCTATAACCAGATCAAAATGGCGCCGAAGGACATGGAGAAAACTTCGTTCATTACCCCATGGGGTACCTTTTGTTACAAGGTAATGCCGTTCGGTTTGAAGAATGCCGGGGCAACCTATCAAAGGGCCATGACTACTCTGTTTCATGACATGATACACAAGGAAATCGAAGTGTATGTCGATGATATGATTGCAAATCAAGAACAGAGGATGAGCACGTAGAACATCTGTCAAAATTGTTCGAACGTCTAAGAAAATTCAAGCTCCGCTTGAATCCCAACAAGTGCACCTTCGGTGTCCGTTCAGGGAAACTATTAGGGTTCATCGTCAGCCAGAAAGGAATTGAAGTTGATCCTGACAAGGTCAAGGCCATTCAAGAAATGCCTTCTCCAAAAACTGAAAAACAAGTCAAAGGATTCCTGGGATGTTTGAACTACATCTCCAGATTCATATTCCTTATGACCGCGACATGTGCGCCGATTTTCAAATTACTCAAAAAGAACCAGGACTGCGTTTGGACAGAAGACTGTCAAACTGCCTTCGACAGTATTAAGGAATATCTGTTGAATCCTCTGATTCTATCACCTCCAGTGGAAGGGAGACCACTGATCATTTACCTCACAGTCCTAGAGGACTCAATGGGATGTGTACTTGGCCAACAAGACGAAACTAAAAGGAAAGAGTCTGCCATTTACTATCTAAGCAAGAAATTCACCGACTGCGAGACTCGGTACACAATGCTTGAGAAAACTTGTTGCGCTTTGGCTTGGGTAGCCAAACGTCTTCGCCAGTACATGATTCGTCATACTACTTGGTTGGTCTCCGAAATGGATCCAATCAAGTACGTTTTCGAAAAACCTGCTCTCACGGGAAGGATTGCCCGTTGGCAGATGTTACTATCAGAATATGACATAGAGTACCATGCCCAGAAAGCCGTTAAAGGAAGTATTTTAGCCGATCATTTGGCTCATCAACCGATTGGCAATCAAGAATCAATCGGGTTTGACTTCCCAGACGAAGATGTCATGTATCTAAAGATGAAAGATTGCGATGAACCGCTACCCAGTGAAGGGCCAGAACCAGGTTCCCAGTGAGGACTTATCTTTGACGGAGCATGCAATCATTATGGAAACGGAATTGGGGCAATCATTGTTACCCCTCAGGGTTCCCACATTCCTTTCACTGCTAGACTTACGTTCAAATGTACGAACAACGAGGCCGAATACGAAGCATGTATCATGGGTCTCGAAGAAGCGATTGATTTAAGGATCAAAAACTTGGACATATACGGCGATTCATCCCTGGTTATTAACCAGATAAAAGGAGATTGGAACACATACCAATCAGGATTGATTCCTTACAAAGACTATGCAAGAAGGTTGTTACCCTTCTTCAACAGAGTCGACTTTCATCACCTCCCTCGTGATGAGAATCACATGGCTGATGCATTAGCCACTCTCTCTTCCATGATTAGTGTAGGTCGATGGAATGACATACCTAAGATCGACATAATGCGCCTTGAACGGCTCGCTTACATCTTCGCGATTGAAGCAGTCATAGACGACAGACCTTGGTATCACGATATCAAATGCTTCCTTCAGAAACAAGAGCACCCATCTGGGGCACTCAGAAAAGACAGGAAAACCCTCAGAAGATTGGCTGGAAACTTCTTCCTGAGCGGTGACACTATTTATAAGAGAAATTTTGACATGGTCTTGCTCCGATGTGTCGACAGACCAGAAGCAGACATGCTCATGAAAGAAATTCATGAAGGATCCTTTGGCACTCATGCCAACGGACACACAATGGCGAGAAAAATTCTCAGGGCCGGGTATTATTGGTTGACCATGGAATCCGACTGCTACAAGTACATGAGGAGGTGTCACAAGTGTCAGATATACTCCGACAAAATTCATGTACCGCCATCACATCTCAAAGTTCTTTCTTCCCCGTGGCCATTTTCCATATGGGGAATCGATATGATTGGTATGATTGAGCCCAAGGCTTCAAACGGACATCGGTTCATTCTGGTAGCCATTGACTACTTCACCAAGTGGGTCGAAGCAGCGTCATTCGCCAATGTAACCCGACAAGTGGTGGTCCGATTTATCAAAAACAATATCATCTGCCGTTATGGTGTTCCAAGCGAGATCATTACTGATAATGGATCTAACTTGAACAATAAGATGATGAAAGAGTTGTGTGCAGAGTTCAAGATTGAACACCATAACTCATCTCCCTACCGACCCAAGATGAACGGAGCGGTAGAAGCGGCTAACAAGAACATCAAGAAGATTGTTCAAAAGATGGTTGTAACCTATAAAGATTGGCACGAAATGCTACCCTTTGCTCTTCATGGTTATCGAACATCTGTCCGCACTTCAACAGGGGCAACCCCTTTCTCTCTAGTATATGGCATGGAGGCAGTTCTCCCCATAGAAGTAGAGATCCCCTCAATTCGAGTATTGATGGAAGCTAAGCTCACCGAAGCTGAATGGTGTCAAAGTCGACACGATGAACTGAACCTGATCGAAGAAAAGAGAATCACGGCACTATGCCACGGTCAGTTGTATCAACAGGGAATGAAGAGGGTGTTCGACAAAAAGGTCCGACCTCGTGTCTTCAGGAAAGGAGACCTTGTGCTCAAGAAGATACCATCATTTCTCACCGATTCTCGGGGCAAATGGACCCTAAATTATGATGGCCCCTATGTGGCCACGAAAGCTTTCTCAGGCGGCGCCTTGAGACTTGCAACCATGGACGGAGAGGAATTTGCCTACCCCATGAATGTTGATGTAGTCAAGAAATACTTCGCCTAAAACTAAAAAAAAAAACGTCTCGGTGGATTGAAAACCCGAAAGGGCGGTCCAGGCAAAAGTTAGAGACATGAAAAAAATCATCCCGATGGATTGGAAATCTCATAGTACAATCCAGGCAAAAGTTAGGGATAATGGCAAGTAACTATGTTCAACAGAGGCAAGTCCCTCAGCAGCAACAACAATTGCATCATCCATCGGAGGAAATCTCCAGTCAAAGGTCATCTTCGACAGAAGCTCAGGATGTCCCGAACTCAAAGTTGGTAGAAGGATAGTGGTCGTTATGTTTCAACGTAGCCCTTTTCCCTGTAAATTACCATTTTCTAACTTTGTATATACTCTTTGGAATCACGCGTTTGGCTAATCTCCATCTTATTAATAAAATTTGAGCCCTTGTGCTTGTGTTTGTAATTCTTTACTTGTTTTAGCTTTACAGAACGACGTTGTTTAAACTTAATCAGCGATTCTTGAAATAAAACGAAAATGAATTTACTTGTTAAAAACTTTTTCTGCTTTTAAATTAAAGATGGCATTTCTTTTGACTGTTGAACATCAGAAGAACATCGATCGCTTCTCCCGAAGTAAGCGAACTTCAAAGTGCAGAATCAAAGTACTCATTCTAAGCCAGTATGCCTGAATGAAGGGATCAATAATGTCAGAGACCATGTTTCGTCTGACATCGTCGGACGAGTTCTCATCTCCTAAGCCCGACCAACATAGCTTCCAACAGGGACTATCTCTCCTAAGCAAGGTGGAATTGCTATTCTGAACCAACGGTACTTCTTCGCCCTGCGATGGCTGAGTATCCAATTGTGTTCTTCCATTAGTCTGTATGTCGCGTCAGTTTTGTCAGCATATACATACGTACTTCATGCATTTTGATTTGCATTTACATTTCATATTGCATCGTTATCACTCTAGTCGGTCTTGTCCCCTAGTGATAAACAGTTTTCTCAATCGAGTTTGTCAGTTCTTTCCTCGTCAGGAAGTGTTGCGTCTGCACAATCTCGCCATCAGCGTATCTTTAGATCAGAGTCGGCATTTGGCCACTTTGATAACTTGAACCTCTGAAAGATCAGAGAACCTTCAACAGATGTCACTCTTCGCCATTGAAGATGATATCCTCGCTTTCCCGGATTAAGGAAAATCCCCAGAGAAAGCCTCGTGATCAGAGATTCGGCTGCACGCCAGTTTTGCTCCGAAAAACCACTGATAAGAAGGTCATTGGCACCTCAAAATTGGATCCCATCATATGGCATTTCTCCGGGAAGATTCCGAGAAAAGTATGATGTAACCCAAAACGAAAACAGTCTCTCAAGAGACTCGCTTTCCCCAGTAGAATCGACAAATGGCATCTCCAAAACAGAGAAGTTTGTGTACCTCTACAACTCAGACGAATGGGTTCCCCAGCAAGTCTGACATCAAAACTTTTCTACTCAAATGGCATCTCCCCAGGAAAATTCGGAGAGAAGTTTGAAGGAAAGCCGCTACGAATAGCGTCCCTTGTCAGTAAAGTTTATTGACAAAAGAAATTAAGACCAGTTCCTTGGTAGGAAACCAGGATCGAGGGGAAGTTTATTTCAAAAGAAACTGAGACCAGTTCTTGGTAGGAAACCAGGATCGAGGGGGAAGTTTACCTTTTCTAAGCATCATTGCTTAGCTAAAGAAGATGAATGCGTAAGCTACCATTCATAACCACCATCAAAATTTCGGGTATTCCGATATTTAATCCTCTTGCACCCCGAATGCTCGAATCCCTTCGTCATTCACACCTTCGGGTCCAAGAAGATTAAATAGGGGCATCCGTAATACCCCAAATTTTGACCATTTAGATTTCCCATCATTGTGAAAATCATCATCACAATATGGATGAACCATCATGCTTCATCAGTCTCCCCAAAGATGGGTGAGCATCCAATACAACCAAAATTAGGGTTTCAAGCCCTCTCTGAGTGCTTAGACAAAGGATAAATCAAGAAATGACATGATCCTCAACTTGTCTAATCTCTTAAATATCCACAATGGATCAAAAAGGACTCCCACTTCAAGGATTAAGCACAAGGTTGCTCCCTTCTAGGTGGATCAAGTCTCAAGATCGACCGTGTCACCAAATTAGGGTTTTGGTCGACCAGGGCCTCCAGATGAAAATTTTCATCTGGGCACAAGCCATTGATCCAAAACATAACCTAATATACTTCATGGAACCTCATGAACCCATGCATCAAGTCAATTTTGCCTCAGGGGATGCATTCATCAAAAATCAGGAATTAGGGTTTCTTGACCTAATTCACCCCTAAGTTGACTTTTGGGACAAACCATGAGCCAAGACCTCAAGAGATGATTTGAGGGTCTCTAATATACCATATTGATCCATTTGGGACAATGGATTAATCCAAGAAGCTTGAGCAACAAGTCTCAATTTCATCTGCACCACAATTAGGGTTTTAAGAGAAAAGTCAACTGTAACTTTGACTTTTGACCTGGACATGCTCCCAAACCCTAATACATGATTGAATATACCCTATGACACCCATGGAACATGTCCATCAAGTTTGATTTAGGTCAAGGACATGACTTCCTGAAGAATTGCACAGTTTGGAATTCATCTGATAAAAAGTCAACTGTGCACAAAAGTCAACTTTGACTTTTTGAGATTTTTCACCAAAATGGATTTCATCAAGAAAAATCAAGAAAAGTGAGATAACTTGTAAAAGGGGTAACCATAAAACTTAGAAATTTTTCTAAGTTAAAAATAAAGTGGCAAAGGTACCAACTTTGGAGGACCATAACTCCTAAACCACAAGGCCATTTTTTCTCATCCAAAGATGGATTTGTAGCCCTCATTATCACCTACAAAAACTTCAACTACAAGTCATTCCAATTCATTAAGGATTTTGAGTTATGGAGTGATCAAAGTGGCTGAAAAGTGAAAATGTCACTTTTTCCAACACTTAGTGAAATTTTCACTAAGTCAGATTCTGCCTCACTTTTTGCCAAATGTAGGGGGATTTTTCACTTGGAATCAAAAGAGATCAAAACCAAACTTGTTCAAACAGTTGTTGTATCATGTAAGAGCTTTCCAAAATGGCCAAGAACATTGCCAAATTCAACCTACACCATGAGATACAACATTGCCAAGTTGCCTTGCTGAAATCTGTCAAGGCAAGGCAGAATTTGCAACTTTGGTCGATTTGCCAAAATCAGCCAAATTCAATTGCTCCAATCCACTTGGACACCTCAGAGGATTGAATCCAAAGGGGACAATCACTGAGCCAAGCCTCCAAGGTCCAAGGAACAAGGAATAGCATGTTGAACCTAGAGTTGCCAAAATAGGGACAATACTTCAAATTTGGAATGAGGCATTCAATGAAACCATCAAGGTGGCATGGACTGAGCCATTCTCATCTGAAATCAGTCAAGACTTATCCAAGACCAAGGGCACCAAAGCTCTGTGCCCTAACCTCTAGTCAATGGCTAGAGGAGACTTGGATTTTCATTGGACAACATTGGCCAAACCTACTTACCAGCTGCCATGCACTATTCCTTGCAAAACAAACTTGCTCTACTATAAATAGAGCTCAATTGTGGTCAGTTTGAGTACACCAAAGCCATCTAACAAATGTTTTCATCAAAATCTCTTTCTCTTGGCAAAAATGCCTTTCTTAGCAAGGTAGCTATCGGGTTTTGAGTTTGAGAGCAATTCCAATCAAACCAATCACTCACACACCTCACATACATCACATATGAGCTGATCAAATGCTTAGATTACTTCTGAAACATCAATTTCATGAAATCACCAGCTGGTTGCTCAAGGTTTTAACCAAAGTGCAGCTGAGGTACCACAAAATGATCCAGCCAATTTCAATCAAGTCCAACCATCCAAACACAATCCATAGGGTGTAGGGAAGCTGTTCAGATCATCACCACTCATCTGTAACACCTCCAAATCAAAAATCACTTTGAACTTGCTGTCACTACTTGGAGGTGAGCACATACTTGGTCATCTCTCAATCTATGCATATTTCCTCGCACAATAATTTGGCCATATGTTCATAATCATGCATGGAATGTTTTACCTCAATTAATTGCATTGTTTGAATCGTGTATCAAAAATCCTAGCCTTCATGCAGAAATTAGGGTTCTTGAGGTCTCTTCGTGATTTCTTGTTGTATGTTTAATTTAAATGAAATTAAAGTACATAGACATGATCGTGAGGTTGAGGCGAGCATAATGATATGTGGATTGCATGATATGATTACGTATTCATGGAGATTGGATAGAAAATGCAAATCTGAGAAACCAAGAACACGCGCGTGTTCTTCAGCTTGTTCTTGGCGCCATTTTTAGAAATTCAAATATTTGAATTTTGTGATTTTGTTTAATTGATTCAAAAATTAATTTCTCTCTGAGTTTTAATGATTTTGAGTTGATTCTTTTTTTAATAATTCACAAAAATGTCAAAATATATTATTTTCACAAAATATCCCAAAAATATTATTTATTTCATATAATTGATATTTTTGCAAAGAATTAATATTTTTGATTGTTTTTGGCATTTTAAATATTTTTTCTACATTGATTTTGCAACTTTTAATGCTTTCTAATTATTTTGTAGGTCAATACTTAATTTTTGAAGCATTAATCCAAGATCACAATTTGTTTTCCATGTGTTAAACAATTTTTGATCATTTTAATTGAATTTTTATTCAATTAAATACATTTTTGAAAACAAATTAGGGTTTTGGATTAATTCAACCCTCATAAATCATTTTCAAAACTCTTTGGCCTCTTGAGAGAGTGTAAGACCCATCCCCCCTTGTACAAAAACTTTTTGGGCCTCACTCATTGTATAAGTCCCTCTGTACAAGTAAACGGCGCGATCGTCGCCCGTTTAAAAATAAAAAACATTTGGGCCTCTCCTTGAGCTATAAGACCCATTCAAAACACTTTGGGCCTCTATTAGAGTGAAAGACCCAATCCCCATTTTAACTAAAACATTTTGGGCCTCACTTATTGTATAAGTCCCTCCGCGTTAAAAGAAAACCTCGGCGCGATCGCCATTTTTAAACGAAAAATCATCTGGGCCTACCCTCGTGTTATAAGCCCCACTCTTTTTTCTTTAAACCTTTTTTGGGCCTCTTAAGAGAGTGTAAGGCCCATCCCTTTGTACAGAAAACCTTTTTGGGCCCCAGTCACTTGTATAAGTCCCTCTGTACAAATTCAACAGTGTGCTCACTGATAAAACCCTGGGCCTCTCCTTGAGCTGTAAGCCCCAAATATTTCTTTTTCAAAGCACTTTCTCCTTTGATTTTGAATATACTATTGTTTTCAATCTTTCTTTGTTGAACAACTAACCAAACAGCATGGAAGCACTACAACCGAGTAAGTGGTTATTGCTTTCATTTACTGCTTTCATATTATAAACTGTATTGTGGGGCTGCTCACTGTAAGTCTCATTTCATAAACTCATATCTACTGTGTAATAATAGTATAGATATTTCGAGTTTCCACGACAACTACGTCTAGAACTAGGTAACGCCGTTTCATTTATTCGTAGAAATAAACGCCTAGATCCCCAATAGGAGCACCAGATACAGTCTTCTCTTCGGCTGTCCTCCTTAGGAATCGTCAAGAAGCTCTACTCCCCAAGATGAATGTATTCTCTGTGAATGGCATCTTTGAGTTTCTTCCAAATTCTCGAACTTTCCTGACTTGATCTATTCCTTGTGGATAGCTTGCCTTGAATGTCTCGGGGTTTGGGTACCCACTACGGTCATAATCTTGGACCTTAACTAAGGAACCCTCTTTAAAAGTTAAAAGTCGCTGGATAGTAAACCTCGCACGTTTACCAGTGGTTTTTATCTTTAAAAGAGCTATCTCTCCTAATGGAAAGGAGATGATAGACCCACGGGCTTCTTAAAACCATCGGCCTCCTCTTGGGCATTATTCAAGGACACTACGGCTTCTTAGAAGTATCCACAGCCTCCTCTTAGGCTTCGTATAATGATCTCTTCCTTCGGGAATGATAGCCTCCTCTTGGGCTTCGTACAAGGACCCGTAGGCTTCTTAAAAGTTTCCAGCCTCCTCTTGGGCTTCGTACAAATTATCCCGACGACCTCCTAGAGGTATAGGAACAGAACCTAGTCATCCTCATAGAACAGTCCTTTCATAGAAAAGCATAGTACGAAAGATAAAACTCTAGACACGGACAGTCTAACTTCCTTGAGTCTCAAAGACATTCTCAAGTGACCCCCTTCGTTAAATAAGAAGGAAACCCGCAGACTCGGACAGTCTCAATACCCTTTGGATTTCCCGTTTCCTCAAAGAGAAGGAAATATCCCTGATCCTCAAATCAAATCCCTGAGTACAGTGTTGCTCATATAAGAACTGATTTTCTCTTTTAAAATCAGTATATTGGATCTGTCACTCAACTGAAACAAACCTTTAGCCTCCATCTCGGGCTTCGTACGAGATACAAAAACACTCTCTTGTTGAGTATCAAAGACTCTCTTGTTGAGTCAAACTTTTAGCCTCTATCTCGGGCTTCGTACGAGACACATAAGAGACTCCCTCGTTGAGTCAATCATCCCTTTTCGCCTCCATCTCGAGCTTTGTACGAGATACAAAAAGGTTCTTATTGAGCCAAACAAACAATAGCCTCCATCTCGGGCTTTATACGAGATACCCAAAAGACTCCATCGTCGGGTTAAAAACTTTTAGCCTCTCTCTCAGGCTTTGTACGAGACACAAAATAGCCTCCTCTTAGGCTTTGTATAATGATTTTCCTAGCGGAAATTAGCCTCCTCTTAGGCTTTGTATAAGAAAACCACTGGTTAATCCAATTAACCTTTTAGCATCAAAGTTGTGCCTCGTCCACAGTATACAAACATCAACAACTCCTTTCCCTTCATCTAATCACTGTAAGCGGCAAGCCTCTGGATCATCTATATCCATGCCACTGTCCCTCTTTTAGCATGAGAAATTCCTAAGGAAAAATGGCATTGCTCTACACTGAGTTAAAGTCTTCTCCTTCAGGTTAAAACCTTTTCTTCAGAAATTATGGCATTGCTCGGATCCGCGTATCCCAGTTAAAGTAATTCTCCTTCCCCCTCTTTAGAGATGACTAATTCTCTCTAAAGTCGAGGTCTTTCAGCTTCACGTCTTGGGCTTTGAACAAGACACAAATAGACCTTTCAGCTTCACATCTTGGGCTTTGAACAAGATACAAACTACCTTTCGCTACGTCTTGGGCTTTGAACAAGACACCAAAACACCCATTTCCTCCCATAGAATAGGAGGAACTACGAACACTCTGATATCCCTATTTCGGTAAACGGGAATACGTAGCCATAAGATCGAAAGAAAAGATCTTAGCGAGCGCAATCAACAAAAAAACCAAATCCCATATCTCCATCAATTAAAAGCAGTAATTCAAAAGCATCAGTCCTAACATCCTAATCCTTGTTCCCCGCCAGAAACCTTCTGCCCAGGTAAAAAAGAAATAAAACTGTATTGGCGAAAATACAAATAACCAGTACTAGGCCCCCCCACATTGATAGCATCCGTAACCTAACAGACCGCTGTTTAAACTCAGTATGCAAAGCAGGGTTAATTGGAGACATCTATTTCCCTTCCTTATTCAGCTCACAATAGGATAAAAAATGAATCGACCTGTAGTTTTAAGCTCAAACCGCAGAGAGCGACCAGCGCTTAAGAACCGCATCCAAAATCGCTCGCTACACTAACAAAATAAACGAATCCTAATATCCTAACTTAATGACTCGATCAATATTAAAATCCAATCCCTAATAACATTATGGGAATCAAGAGCTCAAAACTTTAATAATCAAATTTATATAATTAAAACTTAATATTTTAAATAATAATAGTAATTATGTTCAAATACAATATTACTAATTTTAAATAAACATAATAGTCCTCTAAAATTTTAGATTAACTAACTTGACTTATTTAATAAATCCTTAAAGTAAAAGAAAAAATCTAAGACCTTTGACCTACTTTTAAACTTAATAATTAAATTCAAATAAAATTAATAGATTAAATAATTAATAAATAGATTAAATAACCCATAATAAAAAAGTCCTTAATACTTCTAATAAAATCAACCTCTTAACAAACTAATATAATTAAATTTAAAATAAACATAAAATTTAATTTAAAGTTTAGACCTAATAAAAACAAAAAAAAATCATATCCCTTAGTACTCAAATAAGTGAAAGAGAAATTCAAAAATCTTAGAAATGTACCCCCCATCCTTTAGTTAATTCAAAATGGGCCTAGAAGTACTACCATTCTCCGAAACCCATAATGATATGTGTTAGAGACCCCAACATCTACATAACACCCCCCGATAGCACAAAAAAGTCCCCAAAACAGTGATGGATCACTTATCAAAATTTAGGGTACTACAGCTGCCCCTATTTAATCGTCTACGATTAAAAAAGATGATGTCGACGAGCCTTTATCCTTTTGATAAGGGGATGATTAAATATAAAAGGACCCTTAATTTTGACCATGGATCCTTTGACAAGTATAGTGTTGACATGACTCTGTCATTAGTATTCAGTTAATATCCCATTATCCCTTATGTAATATCCTTGAGTGCAGAAGTTAAGTAAGATTATGACAATCTTCCAATTCCGTAGTAATAACCCCTTATAGAACCCCTGATGAAATCCTGATCAAAACCCCTTGATAAATCCCTTAGAAAAAAATATGATAGAACCCCTTGATAAATACCTTTTTGAGAAACCCCTTTTGATAAAACCTATTGATGAAACCCCTTTTGATAAAACCCATTGATGAAATATAGTGACACCCCTTGATAGAATCTTTTGATGACAATCCCAATAAACCCTTTTGATAAACTCTCTTGATAAAACCATTTTGATGAAATCCTTTTGATAAATTCCATTGATGAAACCACTTTTGATAAAATCCCTTGAAAAAATTCCAGTGGAACCCTTTGATAGGAAATTCCGGTGAACCCTTTGATAAATCTTTGATGGAATCCCTTAATAATAATACTTGAATAAAAATCCCTTGATAAAATCCCTTGATAAAACCCCTTGGTGAAATCCCTTTGGTAAATCCCTTGGTAAAACCCCTTTTGTTAAATCCATTGGTAAAGCCCATTGAATAAAAATCCGGATGAAATCCTTAATGAAAACCCTTTTCTCTTTAACAAACCTCCTTGAGACAATCCTTTAGTACAACTCCTAATAATAACCCTGATATGTTTGATGGCACCCCCTCCGTGTGTGAGATAAGTTGCTTAAGTGAAAGGTGAAGACCTACTCATTGGTAGATGATAATCCTGAAAGATCCTTTACTGGAGTGTTGTTTTCGCGATGTAGTCGAGAATTAAATCCCTAATGGTGATTATGAACCCTATGCATGTATGCATGTTTGCGTATATGAGTGCATGTATGCGTGCTCTTATGTATGATGCATTATTTGGGCTAACGCCTCTTTTATGATATGCAATGCATGGATTTGTCTGAAATAATACTTTTCATAACATCCTGACTCCCTGACCCTTGAGACTTTGATAATTGTAGTAAGCCATGATACCCTTGATTACTGTTTAATATGCAACATGCCGTTAAAGAGTCTCCCATGTTGGTTAGATTGTAACGTAAATTCCTGTCAATGCATAGACCTTATATCCTGCTTTGGAAGAATATGATCCCTTTGATTATTCCAAAAACCGAAGTAAAATCCACTTTCCCTTTTCAAAGCTTTTATTTATACCCAATATCTCAATGCATTATTTCACAATTAATCGAAACCTTGTAATCAAGTGAAATAATTTAGGATGCGAAGAAATATATTTGAAAAGCAAGTTTTATTGAGAATTGGCCTGAAAATGGGCAATAATACGTAAGGAGGGTAATTCCCATAAGGAGATATTACCATAAATCCAAAAAAGATGTAAAATGGCAATAAGAAAACAAATTTATATATGTCCCTATTAAATGTAACACCAGCTAATATCTCTAAGTCTCCAAGATCGCGTCACTTCGCTTCTGAAGATGACGGTTGGAATGATCGCTCCTTTCTGAATTCCTGTTACGGGGTGACTTGAGTGTTTTCAGTCATATGCCTTTTGGATATCCCTAACTTTTGCCTGGACCGCTCTTTTTAGAGTTTTAGTCCACCGGGATGATATACCATTTTTTTCGACTAAGCCGCCCTTTAGGGTTTTCTTGTCGGGTATCATTTTTTTATTCAAGTCCCTAATTTTTGCCTGGGTTGCTCTTTCGAGTTTTCAATCCATCGGGATGCCCTAATTTTTGCCTAAGTCGCCCTTTAGGGTTTTTAACTTAGTGGGATTTTATCCTCTTTTTCTAGGCATAGCATTTTTTACCGAATCGGAGTTCACCGATCGTGGTAAATCTGCTTCATCCATGGTTGTTAATATTAGTGCCCCGCCAGGGGAGGCACTCTTCATGACACATGGCCCTTCATAGCGTGGGGTCCATTTTCCGCGGTGGTCCTTATAGATGGGTAATATTTTCCTTAACACCAAGTCTCCCTCTTCGAGTAGGCGAGGACGAATTTTCTTGTCGAACGCTCTCTTAATTCCCTGTTGATATAATTGCCCACAACCACACGTTTCCCTTAACGAGGTTTAGCTGGTCGAGTCTAGTTTGCACTCATTCTGCCTTATCCAGTTTAGCTTCCTTTATAATCCTAAATGATGAATTTTCACTCCGATTGATAGCCCCTCTTTGAATCCCATATCCTTATGCAAATATAAGTTTCCATCGAGATCCAGGTCCAGGTCCTTCATAGGAGTCTGAAGTTTCATAATCGTTTATAACCATGACATCTTTGTCCGGGAAGTCCATCTGCATGAGTTTGATAGTCGTCAACTGGTTTATGAAAGAGACGATTTGCTAATGTACTTCCTTTAATAGCCTTTGGAGTGACGTATTGGATATCACATTCATTTAATAACATATGCCACCTAGCTATTCTCCCGGATACGTCTTGTTTCCCTAGTTCACAGCCCATTGAATTTTCAAGTATTGTTAAGTACATTATGAGTGGTCTCCTTAGGAATGGTGGCACTAATATAGGTGGATTTTGCAAATATTCCTTGATCCAATCGAAATCATTTTGACAATCTTCTTTCCAATCAATGATTTGATCATTTTCTGAGTAATTTGAAGATTGGCTCACAAGTAGCTGTAAGGTGTGAGATGAACCTCGTAATATAATTTAATCTCCCAAAATCCACGAACTTCCTTTTTTGTCCTTGGAGCTGGCATCCCTTGAATGGCTTTCATTTTGTCCTTTATTCCCCTTTGACTGACCATGGACCCTAATATTTTTCCGGATCTGATTTCATAAGTACACCTTGTAAAAATTTAGTCGTAACTTGAATTTCTGACAACTTTTGTAAGTTAGTTATGTGATCTTCTTCTTTTTGTGACTTGGTAATCATATCATCCACCTGAACCTCTATCTCCTTATGCACCATATTACCATAGCCCTTTGATAAGTTACTCCTACATTCTTTAACCCAACAGCCATTACCTTGCGACAAAAAGTCAAATTGTTTCTTGACTTCTTCCCTGATCTTGAGGATCATGTCTGACCTAGTCCTCTTCAGCTTTTGGTTGATTGGCGTGCATTCTGTCTTGAGCGGTGGTTTTTGCTCAATGATGTTTGTATCACATCAAGGTATATCCTGGTATACTCGGGCGAACACATCTGTGTATCCTTGCAATAGCTCTGTCAGTCTTTCCTTTATATACGCATCTAGAGAAGCACTAGCTTTGACCTCTTCTTATCTTCCTCAGTTCCCAGATTGATCACATCCAATGGTTCCTGATGAGGTTATATTTCCTTGTCCTCCTGCCTCAACAGTCTGGCTAACTCTTCGGGAAGCTCACACTCGTCCTCATCACCCTTTTCCGCTTGGTTAATCAGTAAATCGAAGTCATTCGAGATTATAGCGATGTCATTTTCAATAGGTTCATTTTTAAATTTGCACGAGGAAGTTTTTTTTATTAGTATCCTTTTTTTTTTGAATTGATGGGAATGAAAATATTGAAAGAAGGTATATTGTCATTTTGAACAAACGGAAAATGAAATAAAAAGATCTTGATTGAAAACAAAATGCAATTTTATTGATAGAAATAATCCAAAGAAATAAAAGGTGGCCCTACAAAGTTTTGTCCACTTGCCTTAGGCATAGCAAGGGACTTATTACTATTTTAAGAAAAAAGTAAATTACTTTGAAACAGAAATCATCTCAGGAATCCCGATGGCCTTCCAATTGTTGAGGATTGTAACCGGTGAGCCATGACACACCAAATTAGGCATTCCTCTTTCTTCCTCTTCTATTAAGGTCACATGATCCTCAACTCCGAATCCCACACTATGGAAATTGTCTTTTATCCCTTCATTAGCCGGTTTGTAACCCAGCCCGAACAAATCCTTTCTCCTCAGGTGACTCCCATTGTTTGCCCTAGTTTGTTAGGTCTCTCTTCTTAATAAGGAATTCATCTTCCATCCCTTCCATGGCTTTGACTGTTGCCCCAATGCGCCCCAATAATACGTTATCTCCTAAATTTGGACCTTTAGGGTCTACAACACCGACATCATTTTTCTCTGAGTAATCTCCAAAATACCTTTTATTGTTATGTTGACCGGAGGATGACTGCCCAATCTTTCGTGTCTTTAAACCGTTCTCAATCCTTTCTCCAATGATAACCAAGTCAGCAAATCCTGTTGAGACTGACCCAATCATCTTTTTGTAGTACATGCCTTGTAGGGTATCCATAAACATATCCACAAGTTCACTTTCCAATAATGGAGGTTGCACGCGGGAAGCTAGTTCTCTCCATCTTTGGGCATATTCTTTGAAGGACTCATTCCCTTTTTGAGACATGTTCTGCAAATGCGTGCGGTTACGAGCCATGTCCACATTGTATTGGTATTGCTTCAGAAAGGCAATTGCAAGGTCTTCCCAAGTCTTAATGTGAATCCTCTCCAATTGCATGTACCAGTCCAAGGATGTCCCACTAAGGCTGTCTTGGAAAGTGTGCATCATTAGCTTCTTATTAGTAGCATTGGCACCCATTTTTCGAACAAACATCCTAAGGTGATTCTTAGGACAACTGACACCCTTATATTTCTCGAAGTCCAGAGCCTTAAACTTGGGAGGTATGACCACATCGGGCACCAGACACATTTCCAAAGCATCTACTCCAAAAATATTGAATCCCTCCACGACCTTCAACCTTTCCTCAAGTGTTTTGTACTTGTCGTCGCCCCCTCTCCTTTCCATAACAGTGGTTCCTTTATTTTCGAGGGCCACTTGTCTTGGATTTTCACCCTCATATTGGAGGTTCTAATCTGCGTAATTCTCACGTGGAATAGGTATGTAAGTAGTATGAGGTGCCCCATTGGAAATAGGTGGAGAGACGGTTCCCTCGAAAGGTTGGTTAATAGTTTTTTGCTTAGAAGTTTCAGCCTCCTCCATTCCAGATCATGGACAAACCCTAGTAGAGGGTTATTGTCTTCAACATGGGGGTAGGAGTAGGAACCTTCCTTTGAAGACTTGACTCGGTTCCTCTGGCTATCAAATTCTGGATGACAAGTGTTAGTTGATCAATCTTGCTTTTCATACCTTCCACGTTCTTCTTAAAAGTATCCATTTCTCCTCTTAGAGTGACCAGATCCTTCTCCAACTGATCCATAGCTCCCCTTTGGTACGCTCAAATGCGAGTTCAGGAAGTCAAATTGTTATGCTTAGGGGTGTACATGGGTTGGGCAAACCCAACAAACCCAGTAAAACCGACCCAAAAAAATGGGTCGGGTCGGGTCATTGGGTAAACATGGTTTTCAAAAATGAAAAACCATTCAAAAAAATTGGGTTTTGGATAAACCCACACCCAACCCACAAAACCCATGGGTTATTGAGTGACTATTTTTTAGCTATTTTTTATAATTTGATGAGTGATGACTTTGATGTATTTAATCTTGTTTGCTTCAATTACAACCCTTTGAACATCTTTTATTTTATATGTAATGGTTTTAACTTATGTATGATGTCACACTTTTATTATTTTGATGTTAATTCTTGTAAGTTGTAAGTATTTTATAAATTTTATGTATTACTGTAATGTAACTTTGGTTTTTGTAAATATGTTTATGATGAATTTTATTGTGCATTTAGACATTTGATGTTTTAAAAAATAACGGTAATAAGTTAAATTATTTATTAAGAAAAAATGTGAAAAATCATTTATAATTATATAAGGAAGAAAAAAAGAAAAAAAAATTGGGTAACCCTCTACCCAACCCAATCCAATCCACAAATTTGTGGTTTTACCCAACCCGACCCAATGATGTTGTGGGTGGTTATTTTACCTCGCCCAAACCAGTGTACCCTATATGGGTTGGGTCATGGTTTTGGCTAAATTCAACCCAAACTGACCCATGTACACCCCTAGTGCTACCCATAGAAGTAGAGATCCCATCAATCCGGGTATTGATGGAAGCTAAGCTAACAGATGCTGAATGGTGTCAAAGTCGACACGACGAACTGAATCTGATCGAAGAAAAGAGAATAACGGCACTATGCCACGGTCAGTTGTATCAACAAAGAATGAAGAGGGCGTTTGACAAAAAGGTCCGACCTCACGTCTTCAGGAAATGAGACCTTGTGCTAAAAAAGATACAATCATTTCTCACTGATTCCCGGGGCAAATGGACTCCGAATTACGACGGCCCCTATGTGGTCAAGAAAGCTTTCTCAGGCGGCGCCTTGAGACTTGCAACCATGGATGGAGAAGAATTTTCCTACCCCACAAATGTTGATGTAGTCAAGAAATACTTCGCCTAAACTAAAAAAAAGGTCTCGGTGGATTGAAAACCCAAAAGGGCGGTCCAGGTATAAATTAGAGACATAAGAAAAAAAAATCATCCTGATGGATTGGAAATCTCAAAGTACAACCCAGGTAAAAGTTAGGGATAATGGCAAGTAACTACGTCCAACAGGGGCAAATTCTCCAGCAGCAGTTACACCATCCATCGAAAGAAAACTCCAGTCAGGGTCATCTTTGACAGAAGCTCAGGATGTCCAAAATTTAAAGTTGGTAGAAGGATAGTGGTCGTTATGTTTCAATGTAGTCATTTTCCCCTAAAATTACCATTTTCTAACTTTGTAAATACTCTATGGAATCACGCGTTTGGTTGATTTCCATCCTATCCATAAAATTTAAGCCCTTGTGCTTTTGTTTGCAATTCTTATTTGTTTTAGCTTTACAGAACGACATTTTAACATGATCAACGATACTTGAAACGAAACAAAAATGAATTTACTTGTTAAAACTTTTCTGCTTTTAAAATAAAGATGGCATTTCTTTTGACAGTTGAACATCAAAAGAACGTCGCTCGCTTCTCCAGAAGTAATCGAGCTTCAAAGTGCAGAATCAAAGTACTCCTTCTAAACCAGTGCGCCTGAATGAAGGATCAGCTGTATCAGATGCGACTTTCCCATGTGATACCCTCAGCCGAGTTCTTATCTCTTAAGCCCGACCAATATAGCTCCCAACAGGGACTATCTCTCCTAAGCAAGGCAGAATTTATACTTTTGGACCAGCGATACCTCTTCGTCCCCTGCAGTGGCCGAGTATCCAGTCGTGTTCATTCGTCAGTTTGTATGTAACGTCAGTTTTGTCAGCATATACATACATACATCATGCATCATTGATTTACATTCATATTCATATTGCATCACTATCTCTTTAGTAGGTCCTATCCCCTAGTGATAACCGTCCTCTCAATCGAGTTGTCAGTTCTTTCCTCGTCAGGAAGTGTTGTGTCTAAACAATCTCGCCTCCAGTTTATTTTTGGATTGATGTTGGCTCCTTAACCACTCTGATAACTTGAACCTCTGAAAGACCAGAAAATCTTTGACAAACGTCACTCTTCGCCATTGAAGATGATATCTTCGCTTTCCCAGATTAAGGAAAATCCCCAGAGAAAGCCTCTTAACCAGAGATTCGGCAATGCAACCGTTTTTCTCTGAAAAACCGCAGACGAAAAGGTCATCAGCACCTCAAAATTAGATCACATCATATGGGATTTCTCCGAGAAGATCTCCGAGAAAAGTATGGTGTAATATCCCTAAGCAAAAGCAGTCTCCCAAGATACTCGTTTTCCCCAACAGAGTCGACAAATGGCGCCTCTAACAGAGAAGTTTATGCATCTCTACAACTCAAACGACTGGGTTCCCCAACAACTCTGACATCAAAAGTTTTTCCCATCAAATGGCATCTCCCCAGGAAAATTCAGCGAGAAGTTTGAGCAAAACCGCTACAAATAGCGTCCCTTGTCAAGAAATTTTATTGACAAAAGAAACTTAGACCAGTTCCTTTGTAGGAAACCAGGATCGAGGGGAAGTTTACATCAGAAACTTAGACCATTCCTTGGTAGGAAACCAGGATCGAGGGGAAGTTTACATCAGAAACTTAAAGCAGTTCCTTGGTGAGAAACCAGGATCGAGGGGAAGTTTATTCAGAAACTTAGACCAGTTCCTTGGTAGAAAACTAGGATCGAGGGGAATTTATTTTAGAAACTTAGACCAGTTCCTTGGTAGGAAACCAGGATCGAGGGGAAGTTTATTTCAAAAGAAAACTGAGACCAGTTCCTTGACTGAATACCAGGGGCAGGATCGAGGAGAAGTTTACCTTTTCTAAGCATCATTGCTTAGCAAAAGAAGAAGGATGCGTGAACTACCATTCCTAACCGCCATCAAAATTTCGAGTATTCCGATATTTAATCCTCTTGCACCCCGAATGCCCGAATACCTTCGCCACTCACACCTTCGGGTCCAAGAAGATTAAATAGGGGCATCTGTCATACCCCAAATTTTGACCACTAATATTTCCCATAATTGTGCAAATCATCATCATAATATGGATGAACCTTCATGCCTCATCAGTCTTCCCCAAAGATGGGTGAGCATTCACTACGAACAATAATTAGGGTTTCCAGCCCTCTCAGAGTTCTTAGACAAAGGATCAATCAAGGAATGACATGATCTTCAACTTGCCTAACCTCTCAAACATCCACAATGGATCAAGAGGACTCCCACAATAAGAATCAAGCACAATGTTGCAGCATTCCAGGTGGATCAAGCCTCAAAATCGATAGTGTCACCAAATTAGGGTTTTGGTCGACCAGGGCCTCCAGATGGAAATTTTCCTCTGGGTATGAGCCAATTCTTCAAATCATAACTCAAGATACTCCACGGGACCTCATGGACCCAATCATCAAGTCAATTTAACCTCAGGGGAGGCATTTATCAAAAAATCAGGAATTAGGGTTTCTTGACCTAATTCACCCCTAAGTTGACTTTTTGGACAAATCATGAGCAAAAATCTCAAGACATGGTTTGAGGGTCTCTAATACACCACATTGATCCATTTACAACAATGGATTGATCCAAGAAGCTTGATTCCCAAGTTTCAAGTTCATCAGAACCACGGTTAGGGTTTCACAGAAAAAGTCAACTATGCCTTTGACTTTTGACCCAGGCATGCTCCCAAACCTTGGGACATAATTCAATACACCCTATAACACCTATGAAATCAATCTATCAAGTTAGATTTAGGTCAAGGACTTGATTTCATAGAGGATCACACAATTTAGAATTCATCTGATAAAAAGTCAACTGTGCACAAAAGTCAACTTTGACTTTTTGACATTTTTCACAATTATGATTCTTTGACCCTAAAATGATGTTAATGTGTGATTGGGATCATCATTCATCAAGAAAAATCAAGAAAAGTGGGATAACTTGTAAAAGGGGTAACCATAAAAACCTAGAAATTTTCTAAGTTATGGAACAAAGTAGCTAGGGTACCAACTTTGGAGGATCATAACTCCTAAACCACAAGGCCATTTTTCTCCATTCAAAGTTGGATTTGTAGCTCTCATGGCCCTCTACAAAAGCTTCAACTACACCTCATTCCAATTCCTCATGGATTTCAAGTTATGGAATGGCCAAAATCACAAAAAGTGAAAATGTCACTTTTTTCCAACACTTAGTGAAATTTTCACCAAGTCAGAATCTGCCTTCACTTTTTTCCAAATGTAGGGGCATTTTTCACTTGGATCCAAAAAGTATCAAGACCAACTATGATCACACACATGTTGTATCATATGAGGGCTTTCCAAAATGGCCAAGAACTCCATGAAACTCCACTTAAGCCATGAGATATGACCATGCCAATATGCCTTGCTGCAAAGTTTCATGGCAAGGCAGATTTGGGGATTTTGCTCGATTTGCTCAAATTTTTCAAAGGGCAAGGAAATCTATCCATCTGAACACCTCAAGGGGGGACCAAGGAGGGACATACACTAATCCATCAGCCTCCCAAGTCTTTGGAACCAAAAGTAGCATGCCAAACCTAGAAATGCCTAAAAGAGGGACAAGATTCCAATTTTGGTTTAAAGCATTTAATAGACGCACCAAGGTGGCATGGACTGCGCCATTTCCAACTGAATTTAGTCAAGACTTATCCAAGACCAAGGGAACCAACAGCCTGTGCCCTAACCTCTAGTCAATGGCAAGAGGAGACTTGGATTCCCATTGATCAACATTGGCCAAACCTTTGCTGCAGTTGCCATTCACTATTGCAGCCAAAACAAACTTGCTCTACTATAAATAGAGCTCATTTGTGCTCAATTTGAGTACACCAAAGCACTACAACACTTCTTTAGCAAGGTAACTCTGAGTTTTTGAGTTAGAGAGCAATTCCATCACAACTTATGATCCAAACACATCCAATATGTCATATCTAAGCTGTCCAAACTGTCACAAGTGACCTGTAACACCAAAATCTCAAAGTCCCAACCCAAAACCTCAAAATAGGGCCTTTTTGCATTTTTCATGCCATGTCTTGATTCAGTCACTTTCCAAACTAGATAAAACCTCAAACACACTCCAAATATCATCCTTGAACTATCCCAAATGGTTTCACATATCTGGAACACCATTTGAGAGAGTTGCTATTTTGGCCACTTTTGCCCTTTTTGCAAGAAAGGGCCAGTTTCCATTCCTGAGGTTTCCAGCTAGTTCCAACCACTCTAAAAGCTTCTAAGGGATCATTTGAGATTGTTCAAAGTATCAAAATATTTATGGAATAAAGCACTTGGCAGATTGCCCAAAAAGCTCCTAAAGAGGTAAGCATCACAACTTGAACTCTCTGAAATCTTCCTTGCTTTGAAGTCCACTGATCATGCATCCCTTATACATGTTATATGTGTTGTGTTTTGTTGGAGCTAGAATAGCAGCAAGCAAAAAATAATAAGGAACTCAGTTTTATCGTTCTCCACAGGGATCAGTGCGAGGGAAAGAATGTCATTCAACGATTTCTATATTTCTAAGCTCAAAAGTTCTAGTTTAAAGACGAACCAAAAGCAAATGCGGAAAATGTAAAGACAGAAAATATAAAGTAAAGACAGAATTATAAATGAAGCCTTGTTGGAATTGGATCTCATCAATTGATAACACATGCATTCTTCTAATCAAGCAAACACAAATCAATCATTCGCCTAATATCCTCGTGTATCACTCACAACAGAGGTTATGTCTAACGCAATGTCGAGAGGCCAACTGTATTGTCTCATCAGTGATGTCTCACGCAACAAAACCAACACAGAGCTTTAAGAGCGGACACTCACGCAAGTGTTAAGCCTAAATCTATGTCTAGAGTTCAGTCCTAACAAATATTACTATAACATCCATATCAAATAAATGATTTCTTCGTATTTAAGCAAGATCAAAATATGTACACACGCTTAACCCTTTTACATGTATTCAACTAATTTGCCCAATGAATATGAATATCCTTCTTCATCACTATTATCACGCATCCTTGCGATACCGTATTGATCCTACTCATGCTAGCCATGCTACTTAATCAACACAATACAACAAAATATAAAATGAATGTCAACTAGCAAAACCATGTCAAAAGCTTGCTCATTGATAGATGAAAATCTAAGATCAAAGATTTGTAAAGGTTTTGTCAAGACCACAAATAATCAATCAAAGACAACAACAATAGAGAATCAGAATTCAATTCACAAACATACATTAGAGGAAATACATAAGGTATCAAGATTACATCCAACATCAACAAGAAAGCAAAGATCCTACCTTTTCTCCCTTGGAAATGAAGGAATGCAAAGTTCTGATCCTTAACTACAAGTTTCTCTATCCAAAATTACAACAACATTAACAACATAACCTAAAAAGTGTGAAAATTTTATTTATACAATTCAGGAATTTGCAGGTTCGCTAGGAGAACCATTTCATTCACTAGGTGAATGGTTAAAAATAGGCACTTCAGGTGCCTCAAACAGTTAAACCGCCCCATAAATTCACGTGCATTCGCTAAGCGAAGGAATCGTTCACGCAACGAACATTTGTTCTCCCGCTCGCAAAGCGAATTTTGTCACTTTTTTCCTCTGCCAAAATCTGGGTCCATTCGCTGGGAGCTTCGCCACTGATCGCTAGGCGAACTAACTGATATCATTCTCTTTTCCTTAGCCGCTTGCACCCTTTCTTGTGTCTTACTACATTTGATGTTTTATGCCTATTTTCTGCACAATAGTACACATATTACAAGCACCAAAGGTATTTTCAATGTTTAGAAGAATAACATCAATCAAGAGTAAAACGAATGAAAACATGAGAAAAGATTGGAAAAAGTGCAAAGAAAGATATGTCATTTTTAGGTCAAATCTGCACCTAACAACTCTCCCCAACTAAACTTTTGCTTGTCCTCAAGCAAAGTATGCCCCTTGTTAAGAACAAACGGATTTGCTCAAGCATAAGAATCAACCAAAGTCAAAATAAACCAAACATGAAAATGCGCACAAGCAACGTTTACCACTCAATAGAATCGAACAATGATAAAGAATGAAGTACTTAAACAAATATCATGGAATGGTTCAAATGACAACTAAATTTTCATTCTTGAATCACTCTAACACTCCTCTTCAAAATAAGAATGAAGAAATTGACGCGTTTGCAACCGCAGGGAAATTTCTCTCACCTGACAAATAATGCAAATAGCAATCCAATTCATACAACATCTAATAATCAACATGAAAATATGGAAGCAAAAAGATCACTAAGGGCTTTCAAGGTTGTATCTTGGTCGGGTTAACAACAAAGGGACATTTCTAAAGGTTTTTGAATAGAAATTACCGATAAATGATATTTACACATTACAACTTCATTCACCATTCTCATTCCTTTACCACAAACCTTCTCAAATTACCTTTTGTACAATTATTTCACTTTCTATTTTTTTCATCAAACAATCATCCTTTTTCTTTTGTTTTTCACAATCATATTTACACTTTTTTCTTTTCATGCTTGTTTGAACTTTTTCAAAAGTTGAAAGCAACCTACCATCTTCTTTTTCATTCTCCCCGACTTGAATTCAACCAAACCTCATGTGAATGTTCCTTGCTTTTACTGCAAGGAAATCAAAGTATAACAATTTTCAAAGGTTCAAGAAGAAAATTTTCAAACCTCACAAAATTCAATGATGAACTATACTTGCAAATTATGTACATAAACCAAGTTCATCATTAAAATGAGATCTAAACTATTTTAGGCTCAAAGGGGCTAACAAATTCTCACTACTCACCGGTAAGAAACTTTGGATACGGTTGTGCTCAATATAAACAAATGCCTTAATCATTTCTAATGCTTCCACAAAATCACAATAATAAAAAGATAAAGCATGAATCAAACGAATTAAACAAAGTCATCAGTCATCCTTGCATATAGTAAACAATGGAGGTTTCCTCACAATTTGTGGCTTTTGGACCCAAGTGAAACAAGCATTCAAACAAGTTGCAAAATGAAACAAAGATACACATTTGCACAAAGCACATAATTCTTAAATCATTCCAACATTCTATAAAGCGATACAATTTACCTTGCATACTTTCAAATCTCACCATCCAGACTCGGTTGAAGCTTCATTGAATTCTTTTATACAAAGCAACCAATCTAGAAGGAGTTCTCATCATTCCTGAACACACTAACGAAAACATAAAAGCAAACAAATGCAAATAATATAGACAAATGTACAAAGCTCAAAAATATAGAAACTATGCGATGTGATTCAATATCTAAACACCGATCCCCGACAACGGCGCCATCTTGTTAGAGCTAGAATAGCAGCAAGCAAAAAATAATAAGGAACTCGGTTTTATCGTTCTCCACAGGGATCAGTGCGAGGGAAAGAATGTCATTCAACGGTTTCTATATTTCTAAGCTCAAAAGTTCTAGTTTAAAGACGAACCAAAAGCAAATTCGGAAAATGTAAAGACAGAAAATATAAAGTAAAGACTGAATTATAAATGAAGCCTTGTTGGAATTGGATCTCATCAATTGATAACACATGCATTCTTCTAATCAAGCAAACACAAATCAATCATTTGCCTAATATCCTCGCGTATCACTCACAACAGAGGTTATGTCTAACGCAACGTTGAGAGGCCAACTGTATTGTCTCATCAGTGATGTCTCACGCAACAAAACCAACACAGAGCTTTAAGAGCGGATACTCACGCAAGTGTTAAGCCTAAATCTATGTCTAGAGTTCAGTCCTAACAGATATTACTATAACATCCATATCAAATAAATGATTTCTTCGTATTTAAGCAAGATCAAAATACGTACACACGCTTAACCCTTTTTACATGTATTCAACTAATTTTCCCAATGAATGTGAATATCCTTCTTCATCATTATTATCACGCATCCTCGCGATACCGTATTGATCCTACTCATGCTAGCCATGCTACTTAATCAACACAATACAACAAAAGATAAAATGAATATCAACTCGCAAAACCATGTCAAAAGCTTGCTCATTGATAGATGAAAATCTAAGATCAAATATTTGTAAAGGTTTTGTCAAGACCACAAATAATCAATCAAAGACAACAACAATAGAGAATCAGAATTCAATTCACAAACATACATTAGAGGAAATACATAAGGTATCAAGATTACATCCAACACCAACAAGAAAGCAAAGATCCTACCTTTTCTCCCTTGGAAATGAAAGAATGCAAAGTTCTGATCTTTAACTACAAGTTTCTCTATCTAAAATTACAACAACATTAACAACATAACCTAAAAAGTGTGAAAATTGTATTTATACAATTCAGGAATTTGCAGGTTCACTAGGCGAACCATTTCATTCGCTAGGCGAATGGTTAAAAATAGGCACTTCAGGTGCCTCAAACAGTTAAACCGCCCCAGAAATTCACGTGCATTCGCTAAGCGAAGGAATCGTTCGTGCATCGAACATTCGCTCTCCCGCTCGCAAAGTGAATTTTGTCTCTTTTTTCCTCTGTCAAAATCTGGGTCCATTCGCTGGGAGCTTCGCCATCATTCGCTAGGCGAACGTTCGCTGGGACTCGCCTTCATGTTCGCTAGGCGAACTAACTGATATCATTCTCTTTTCTTTAGCAGCTTGCACTCTTTCTTGTGTCTTACTACATTTGATGTTTTATGCCTATTTTCTGCACAATAGCACACATATTAGAAGCACCAAAGGAATTTTCAATGTTTAGAAGAATAACATCAATCAAGAGTAAAACGAATGAAAACACGAGAAAATAGTGGAAAAAGTGCAAAGAAAGATATGTCATTTTTAGGTAAAATCTGCACCTAACATGTTTGCACCAATTTATCATGTAATTCATACCTGTACCAAGAGGTAGCACAGAAAATGCAAAACATGGCCTATTTTAAAACCACTATCGGGTTTTGAGGAGGATTTGTTTTCTGGAAAAACGACCACCGCCATTGGATTCCTTGTGAAATTCTAGGCTAGATACATATAAATTTTGTCTCCATCCATGGAGAAATGAGAAAATTATGGCCTTCACGTTTCTGACCAAAATCTTGCCTTGCCTTGCCTTGGACAGGCCTAGAAAACAAGGCAAGCCTTGTATATTTGTGGTTTTGTTTCAATCAACGGATGTATCACCACCCCAGTGGTAAGGCGCGCGCCCTGTACACAAGAGGTTTGGGGTTCGAATCCCCCTCGCCCCAGACCCTCTTTTTGCTATTTTTTCCACTTTTTATTATTTTTCTTATTATTTTTAATGATTTGAAAAATTAATAACTCCCTCAATTTTAATTATTTTTTATTGGTTCTTTTTGAAAAAAATCACAAAAATGTTGAAATATTTTATTCCACAAAAAAATAAAATTTATCTTATTTATTTAATATAATTGGTATTTTTATGAATAAATTCATTTTAATTGTCTTTAAACATTTAAAAGTAAATATTTATTTTGAAAATCAAAACCAAATGAGTTCTAAATCATCTTGTGATTAAAACCTCATTTTTCAAACCTTAAACAAAAATCACAAGTGGTTTATTCAAATCTATTTGGTATTTTTATCATTTTATTGATTTTCTTTAAATATTTACTTTTAAAGAAAAACAAAATTAGGGTTTCTTTGATTTCAACCCTCATCAATCATTTTCAAAACACTTTGGGCCTATTAGTAGAGTGTAAGACCCAATCCTTTGTAAATACAAACCATTTTGGGCCTCAGATGTTGTATAAGTCCCGTTGTATTTTCAAAATCACGACGCGATTGTCGCCTTTTAAAACAAAACCATGGGCCTCTCTTTGAGCTATAAGACTCATTCATTTTCTTAAAATAACTCTTTGGGCCTCTAATAGAGTGTTGTAGAGGATAAATTTGTGAGTGTAAGCTATTGATTAACTTAACTAAAAAATAAGCAAGAGTCGCCACCGCACTTTTATTTTATCCACAAAGGGAAAGGAAAAAGAGCGAACAAAACCTAAAGAGTTCTAAAAAAAATAAGAACAAACAGAGAATGGGTAAGGGGGTTGGTTATGTAAAGGGAAGGTTTTACGCACCCAATACATCTATAGTACTCTTTGATGTATTCATGCTTTTTTGGTCTGAAAAATGGTTTGCTTGAAAGAGATTTGGAAAGATGAGAGGAGAATTATTTTTTAAGATTTTTGTGTTTGGAAAGACTTATCGCCTCATGCCTACGTATCCACGATGTGCAATGTAGGATCAAAACCCCGTAGTTCGTGATACAAAGAATGAAAATTATTGGTTATGGTTTATTTTATCTTAAAAAAGACAACCTGTCATTCTCAAGAGAGAATACTCAACTAATTACCCAAAGGTATGGGAAAGTGGCATTTGCATCACATTAAGATGGAGGATTTGCTTGGATTAACATCAACAAGACTAATCACTTCAACATCTAAGTGGAAAATGACCATACTTTCAACAAAATACCATGGTTAGGAGTTTTACATCTCATCAAAAAAAATGACTCATGTCTAATTCTTTTTGAAAAGTTTAAAAGAAAAAGGTGCATAAAAGCACAAACAATTTGGATGAGTTTTGTATTTTTTATGTTTTTTTGAAATGGTCAAAATATGATTTAAGATGGATTGACACTTATTAAAAAAACAAAGATTAAAAAGTCACTTGACAAAAGTCAAGGTTTTATTATGAAAGCGGTTTTAAGTTGAAAACAATAAGGTTTTGAAAAAGAGAGAAGATTTTGAAAATTAAAGAATGGGGAGGAGAAGAAGTGACTATCCTAGTGCATAAAGTAAAAACTAGGGAAAAAGAAGGATCTAACAAAAATGGAGCCACTTCAAAGCAATATTAAAAGAATTCCATCCTTAAGCAAATTGGCCAAATAAAGGCAATTCTTCAAACAATACTCCAAGCAAAGGGATAAGAAGTCTTAATTCTAGGTCCATACTTCCGATATTACTTCAAAAGAGGTCCATAAAGAGATCACTCCAAAGCATAGGATAGTAACCAATAGTCCAAAATGAAGATAATTAAGTTTTTTATGGTTTTGGCCTTTATTAATATTTTTGGTCCAAGTGGACAAAGAGAAAAAGGCATAAGCATAAACATCCGTCCAACAGACAAAGGAAAAAAATGCGGAAGCATAAACATATGTCCAACGGACAAAGGAAAAATTGTGGAAACATAAACATGATATGAAATGATAATAATGAAGCATAAACAAATAAAAGAGATAGGGAGCGAGAAGGAAACATAAACAAAATTAATATATTAATATTGTTAGTAAGTTAGTGATTAGTTGTTAGTGTTAGTGATCAATAACAATTGAATAATTGCACTTAGGTCAAGGTTGATGAAACTCATTAGAGGATTGATAAGACCAAAACCTCCTAACAACAAGTTTCATGAGTTCTGAACCATAAGACAAATAATCAACCATTCTTGATGGTTTCCGATACGGGACAAATATTGCGCTATGTTAAGTAATCGCCAAGTAATTTACGGAGTAATTACCCTACAAATGAGGCCGGTCAATAACTCTATGTGCTAATGTACGCTAGATGACGATATATAGATCGTCATCCGCAAGCGATACCGCACGAAAAGAAAAAAGGTAGCGATCTCGTCTCGATCGAAATTCAACAAAAGAATTCCAATATCTTTGACTTTCATTGATCAAAAAGAAAAGAGATGAAGAAAAGAGGAAACCAAATTGAATTACAAATTCAAGACAATTCCATCTTTAAGTTCATTCACTCATTTTGGTGGATTAAAGTGCTAAACATATCATTAACTCAAAGCACCTAAAGTGAATTAAATAATTCACTTTAAAGATAGATTTGAATTAGTGAACATTTATCTAACTTCATCTACACCCTAAGTCCAACGAATTTAAAGAGAAATAAGGCCTTTAAAAGTGTAATCCAAAGCCAAAATCAAAAGGAAAATAAAATCAAGAATAAAATATTCAAATCATTCTCAAGAATTCTTTCTTTAAAGTAACCAAAAAAAACATAACATCAGAATTAAAAAAAAAAAAGATCAGATCTAATTTTTTTTAGAAATCATTAAGAAAAAATAAGAAAAAAAATGAAAATAAAAAGTAAAAGAAAAATTAAAAGAAAAAGGAGAGGGAGGTGCGCAAGAAAAAGAAAGTGATGGTGTGGAAATTAGAAGGCCACACGGTATAGGTGTAAACATTCAAAAAAATAATAAAAAAAAATAACACATTAAAGAGACAGAGAAGAAATCAGAAAGTGTTTTTATCATCTTCTTCTTCATCGCGTGACACTATTCATGGCGTACATGGAAATGCACGGCGGAGCTTGTTACGGCGCGGCGGGATGCGAAATTCACACAGTTGTGATCAAAATGAAGAGTAGATCAAGATTATGCAAACGATTTCATACAACAGTGCAGTAATCAAAAGAAACAGTGTCGAAAGCTTCGCCAGAAAAATTCTCACTACCTTCAAAAATCAAGTAAGCACTCTTTAAATTCTTCCTCTCTTCTTCCTTGCCTTGAATGAGTGTGGTTGTTGTTGATTTATGTAAGCTTCTTTGTTGTTTGGAGTGGTGAAAATTTATGGAAGAAAAAAAGAATTTTCGGTTGGATATTTGAATTGGTGAAGAAAAATGATTTGAGTTGTGATTTTGGTAGAGGTTTGAGGGCTATCAAAGCTTGAAGAAATGAATGAGTAGTGGTCTCTATTTATAGAATTGGAGAGTGAATTTTGAGTGAAAATTTGGATTGTAGTTTGGAATATTTTTTCTGCGTTTTGTGCTCACTTGATTTGCGTCATTTTGGAGTCAAATTCACCGCGTTTTGTTGTTGATCGCAGTTGATGTGTGGCTCCGTTTTTTTTCATGTGGCTGGCGCGGTTTGTGTGTGGTATGCGTGTTGCTTTTCTTTTTGCAGCTTGGAAATGAAGCTGGGAATTCGAGGCTGGAAGTTGGTTCATGAATTGATATAGTGGCATATTGTGAGGGTTGGAGATATTTGGAAGCTTGGCTTGTTTTGATGGCTGGGATTTTATTTCTTTTGCTTGTGTATGAGTTAAAATTTCATGGCGTGATGGCTGGTGTGAAGCTGAGGAAGTAGCGCTGAGGATTTGAGGAAAATGGGTCGTGGGCCTCAAGTGGCTTTTTTTCTTTTTCTTGGCAAATATTTTTCTTGACAATTGAATGGGCTTTGAGGATTTATTGCAAATGGGCCTTGGGAATTGATTAGAAAAAATATGGTTTTGGTAATTGACTAAAAAAATCTAATGAAAAATTTGTAAATTGAAAATGGATTTGGAAAATGATATTGGATATTGATTTGAAATTGGATAATGGAATATGGTTTAGAAATTGAATAAAAATGGAGAATAAAAAATGGTTATGGATATGGTTATGGATTAAAATGAATTGGATTAAGAAATGGTTATTTGGATATTGAATGTAGGTAATGAATAAAAGGGTGGATTTAGGAGATATGGATATTTGGTTAGTAAAATATGGAGAAATAATAGATAATTGGAAAATGGTTTAGAAAAAAATGGATATTAGAATGGAAATGGAAATGGATTTAATATTGGATAAAAAAATGTGGATTTAGAAAAATTGGAAAATGGAAGTGGGTTTCTAAATGGATATTGAAAAAATGTGGGTATTAGAAAGGTGGAAAAAGAGATTAAAAGTGGATAAAAAAAATGGTTTAGAAATGTGGATAATGGATTAAAATGGATAAGGAATATGGTTTAGTAGATGGATAACCAAAATGGACATGGATAGCAAGTCTTTATTTTTAGCCCAAAACCAAACTTGATTTTTCCAAGCCTCTGATAACATATGCAACACAACAAACCACAGCTAAAACAACGACCATTTGAATATGTCATCCTCTGAATCTCTGATCAAATGAATTCTGAATCACTTGGAATTTGATCGAATCAATCTTTAGGAAAATAAATCCACAGATGAACCCAATCTGGACTGATGAGCTCAGATGAACCTGATGAATATCACCACACAACAACTTGACGGTCACTGCTTTGAGGAATAGCTCACTGAAACAAATATCTTGCACTTGAAGCAATTTCTGGATAGTTTGACCAAGATCAGGTCAAACATCCATCTGGACTGGATCAAGAACAAATAGTCACACGTGACTTGAAATCACTTCATTTCCTTTGACAAACCTGCACAACATACAAGTAAACAACAACATATTTTTGGTATTTTGGATAGAGGTTAGTAAACAGAAACAAACATAAAGCAAAAGAGAAATACACAAGGATACCAGTGATCTTGTTTGTGATATGAGATGCAAATGATATGTGGGATCTTAGGGGTAAAAATTAAGGTATTACAAGTGTAAGACCCAATCCCCTTTTAATCAAAACCTTTTTTTGGCCTCAGATATTGTGTAAGCCCCTCTACGTTAAAAGAAAAAATCTCGGCACGATCGCCATTTAAAACTTTTGGGCCTTTCCTTGAGCTGTAAGCCCCGTCACTGGTATAAAAACACTTTGGGCCTCTAATAGAGTGTAAGACCCAACCCCCTTGTATATAAAAACTTTGTGGGCCTCACTTATTGTATAAGTCCCTCTGTACAGTTTTCAAAACAGCGATGCGATCATCGCTAAACCTTGGGCCTCTCCTCGAGCTGTAAGCCCCGACAACTTTTCAAAGCACTTTCTCCTTTGATTTTGAATATAATATTGTTATCAAAGTTTTCTTTGTTGAACAACTAACCAAACAACATGGAAGCTCTACAATGGGTAAGTGTTTATCTGCTTTCATTTATCGCTTTCATATGTATATAACTGTATTGTGGGGTTGTTTCACTGTAAGTCTTATTTCACAAACTTTTATTTAATTATCCAATATCCACTGTGTAATACTAGTATAATTATTTAGAGTTTTCCTCGGCAACTACGTCTAGCACTAGGTAAATCCCTGTTGGTCACTCTTAAATACAAACAAAACTAGATCCCCATAGGATTTCCAGATACAGTCTTCCCTCCTCTTGGGGTTAAACAATATGGAGACGTGAAAGGCAGCATTCTCGGTGAACCCTTTCTCAAAATGTCACTCTTAGAAATTGTCAAAGAAACTCTACTCCCCAGAGTTGATCTATTCTCCGTGAATAGCATCTCTTGAGTTTCTTCCAAATTCTCAGACTTTCCTGGCTTGATCTATTCTCGGTGAATAGCATGTCTTGAATTTCTCGGGGTTTGGGGACCCACGGGCTTCCTAAAAGCATCCCCGCCTCCTCTTGGGCGTTGTACAAGGTCCCTTCGGCTTCTTAGAAGTTCTCATGCCTTCTCTTGGGCTTAATACAATGACCCTAACGACCTCTTAAAGATATAAGATAGAACTTAGTCATCCTTTGCTAGAGCAGTCTTTCCAGTGTCAAAACTCCGACCATTGTGGAGTTGATACCCATCCCTTAATCCCTTAGTATAAGACCCTTGAGTCTCAAAGAAATTCTCAAGTTCCCTTCAAACATAGGCAAAAACCCGGTCTCTCTCATGGGAGTTCCCCACACTTGGACTCGCTTCCGGATCTCTAGAATCCACAGCGATAAGACAGCCTCCTCTTGGGCTTTGGTACAAATGATTCTCCCTAGCGGTGCTAACCTTTTCAGACTTGAAATTCTGGCACAAATATCAGATGTCCTACACAGATGTTGAGACATTGATATCCAACACAATGAACAAGATAACAATAATAACAGTTCAGAAAGTAAAGAACACAGAGATATGTTTACCCAGTTTGGATCAACAATCCTACTCTGGGGGCTACCAAGCCAGGGACGAAACCAATATACGATAGTATCAATTCACAGATCATACAATAACCAAACCCTGTTATAATCTGCTCACTTAATCACTACCCTTCCTATGACTTCTAACTAAGACTCACCTAGGTATGAGGCCCTCCTCAAATCCCTCTACAACCACAACCCGTGATTGGTTCCTTTCAACACAAGTAACAAACCGAAAGTCACACTTTCAAAACACACAATTCTCAATACTTCATAGCTGTTTGTTAACACCATTAAACAACGCATTCATGGCTTTGGAATTTCCCAAGGACCCTTTGTAATCTGCATCATCCCAGTCTTCCTCGTCCTTCACCACATCAGTAGATTTACCTTCTCCATCTCTAACCTTTGGGGGTTCCCATCCTTTTATAACAGCTTTCCATGCTTGATCATCCATGGATTTGATGAATGCTATCATCCTCGGTTTCCAATAGTCATAGTTGGAACCATCAAGCAGAGGTGTTTTGTTCAAAAATCCTTCATCCTTGTCCATTGTACCAGAAAGTACCTTCCCTGAATCTCACCCAGAACCAAACAAGGGTGCAAGCTTTTGATGCCAATTGAAATTCTGGCACAGATATCAGATGTCCTACACAGATGTTGAGACACTGATATTCAACATAATAAACAAGACAACAATAATAACAGTGCAGAAAGTAAAGAACAGAGAGATATGTTTACCCAGTTCGGATCAACAATCCTACTTTGGGGGCTACCAAGCCGGGGACGAAACCAATATACGATAGTATCAATTCACATATCATACAATAACCAAACCCTGTTATAATCTGCTCACTTAATCACTACCCTTCCTATGACTTCTACCTAAGACTCACGTAGGTATGAGGCCTTCCTCAAATCCCTCTACAACCACAACCCGTGATTGGTTCCTTTCAACACAAGTAACAAACCAAAAGTCACACTTTCAAAACACACAATTCTCAATACTTCACAGCTTATGAGAATTGACACACAAGAAACTCAATGCTTAAAAGCTTATGAGTAACTGACATAACTTACAACACAAAAACCAGTCCTTATACTGTTATCAGAATGATACCAGTTAGGCTCACAAATAACACTAGAAAACCCTAACAAAAACACATGTAAGTTCCACACCTAAACTAGGTTTACACCAGTCAATATATAGCATTAAATCTGGACTGGATTGGGCTTCAAAAACGCAGGAAAGAGACTGCTCACAAATCTACAAAATAAACTCCAACAAAATAGGTCTTCAATCTAAAGTTTCCTAATATGTCTCCATAATTAACAAGTGCTGAAAATCCGAAAACCACACAAAAACACAATCCAAAAATACTTTGGATGCCACATAGGATAACCAAATATTCACAAAATATTCAGTAACAATTAACAGCAACAGAATCTTCTTTTAAACTGAATTCAGACGCGATGTCCTATGAGCTAGTATGGGACATCTTCATTCGACATGTTGGATGCAGCAAATTAGAACATCTTGTTTCAACATCTTGCTGCTAGAATAGTTTTAGCAAAATAAATGCCAACCACAAAATCAGTGAAATAACAAGACTCTCTTGTTGAGTCAGTCTCCTTTTAGCCTCCATCTCGGGCTTTGTACGAGATACCAAAAACACTCTCTTGTTGAGTATAAAGAATCTCTTGTTGAGTCAATCTCCTTTTAGCCTCCGTCTTGGGCTTTATACAAGACATACACAAACACTCTCTTGTTGAGTATAAAAGACTCCCTTGTTGAGTCAATCACCTTTTAGCCTCCGTCTTGGGCTTTGTACAAGACATATAAAAACACTCTCTTGTTGAGTATAAAAGACTCTCTTGTTGAGTCAACCTCCTTTTAGCCTCAATCTTGGGATTTGTACAAGACAGAAAGAACATTTTCCCCGGAAAAGTCAAACTTCCAGCCTCTGCTTAGGCTTTGTATAAGGAAAACCCCGGTTGAGTCAATCAACCTTTTAGCATCAAATTTGTGCCTTACTCACAAACATCAACAACTCCTCTTTAGAGATGACAAACTATCTCTAACCCTTTAGCTTCACATCTTGGGCTTTGAACAAGATACAAACCACCTTTACCTTTATGTCTTGGGCTTTGAACAAGACACCAAAACAACTTTTTTCCTCCCATAGAATAGGAGGAACTACGATCTCTCTGATTTCCCTGTTTCGTTAAACGGGAATACGTAGGCATAAGATTACAAAAATCTTAGCGAGCATACTAATCAAAGACCCAAATCCAGTACCCCCATATATATCAACCCAAAAGCACCAAGTCCTAACATCCTACCCAAAAAAAACCTCGAAAATGATCCAGACATTTTGATTTTAAAAAAATATAACCAAAGAAAGACCCACATCTTAATCGCATCTGTAACCTAACAGACCGTTGTTCAAACTCAGTATGCAAACAGGGTTAATTGGAGACATCTATTTCCCTTCCTTAATCAGCTCAATAGGATAAAAATGAATTGAACTGTAGTACCCAAGCGATCGTGACTCAGGACCACAAAAATCGCGCTACACCAGTAAAGTCAACAAATGGTGTCTCCAACAGAGAAGTTTGAATACCTCTACAGCTCAGACAAATAGATACCCCCAGCAAGTCTGAACTCAAAACTTTTTCCATCAAATGGTGTCTCCCCAGTAGTAAAACTCGGCGAGAAGTTTGACGAAAACCACTGCAAATAGCATCCCTTGTCAAGGAAGGAACTTGACAAGAAGAAACTGAGACCAGTTCCTTGGCTGAAGACCAGGATCGAGGGGGAGTTTATTTCAGAAACTGAGACCAGTTCCTTGGCTGAAGACCGGGATCGAGGGGAAGTTTATTTTAGAAACTGAGACAAGTTCCTTGGCTGAAAACCACGATCGAGGGGAAGTTTTTACCCTTTTTCTAAGTATCATTGCTTATCAAAAAAATATGGATGCACAAATCGCCATTCATAACCATCGTCAAAATTTTGGGTATTCTGATATTTAATCCTCTTGCACCCCGAATACCCGAATACCTTCGCCATTCACACCTTCGGGTCCAAGAAGATTAAATAGGGGCATCTGTCATACCCCAAATTTTGACCACCAAGATTTCCCATCATTGTACGAATCATCACCATAATATAGATGTGCTATCATGCCTCATCAATCTCCTCAAGGATTGTTGAGCATTCACTACAATCAAGAATTAGGGTTTTGAGCCCTCTCAGAGCTCTTAGACAAAAGATCAATCAAGAAATGACATGATCTTCAACTTGTCTAACCTCTCAAGCATCTATAAAGGACCAAGAGGCCTCCCACATCAAGAATCAAGCACAAGGTTGCAACATTCCAAGTGGATCAAGCCTCAAGATCGCCAGTGTCACCAAATTAGGGTTTTAGTCGACCAAGGCCTCCAGATGAAAATTTTCATCTGGGCATGAGCAAATGCTTCAAAGCACAACCCAAGATGCTCCAAGGGACCTCATGAACCTAATCATCAAGTTAATTTAGCCTTAGGGGATGCATTCATAAAAAATCAGGAATTAGGGTTTCTTGATCTAATTCACTTCTAAGTTGAATTTGGGGCAAAGCATGAACCAAGACCTCAAGACATGATTTGAGGGTCTCAAATACACCACATTGATCCATTTTCAACAATGGATTGATCCCAGAAGCTTGATTCACAAGTTTCAATTTCATCTGGACCACAATTAGGGTTTTGAAGAAAAAAGTCAACTGTACATTTGACTTTTGACCAGGACATTCTCCCAAACCATGGGACATCATTCAATACACCCTATAACACCTATGGAATCCATCCATTAGGTTTGATTTAGGTCAAGGACTTGATTTCACAAATGATCGCACAGTTTGGATTTCATTCGATAAAAAGTCAACTGTGCACAAAATCAAGTTTGACTTTTTTCACAAATATGGTTCCCGTAAGTCAAAAATAATGTTAATGTATGGTATTGATCATCATTCATTAAGAAAAATCAAGAAAAGTGAGGTTTCTTGCAAAAGGGGCAACGATGAGAAACCAAAATTTTTCTAAGTTATGGAACAAAAATGGTTGTGGTACCAAATTCCAAGGACCATAACTTCTGATCCAAGCAACCATTTTGAGTGATTCAAAGCCTGATTTTTAGATCTTCCTACACTCTACAAAAGCTTCAACTACCTCAAACTCCAATTCCCCATGGATTTTGAGTTATGGAGTGATCAAAATGACAAAAATGAAGAAAATGGCACTTTTACAACACTTAGTGAAAATATGTCTAAGTTATCAGCCTTGGACATCAATGTTCATGAGGATTTTTCAGTTGGATTCAAATAGTTTCAAGACAAACTATGATCACACATGTATTGTATCATATGAGGGCTTTCTAAAAAGCACAAGAAGCTCCAAGAGGTAAGTGCATCACAACTTGAACTCTTTAAATCATGCATTGCTTTGAAGTCCATTGATCATGGACCTCTCATACATATCATATGTGTTGTGTTTGAACCAATTTATCATGCTATTATTGCCTGTACCATGAGATAGCATAGAACATGCAAATTTAGGCCTATTTTGAAACCACTATCGGGTTTTAAAATAGGGACATTTTTTGAAAAATTCCACGGGTACCATTGGATTCCTTATGAAATTCCAGGTCAGATGCACCTAAATTTTGTCCCAATCCATGGAGAAATGAGAAAGTTAGAGCCTTCACACAAGAGGCCTAAAATCAGGCCTTACCTTGGGCAAGGGCCAGGCATGGCGCCTTGACCATGCCTAGAAACAAGGCACCCTCATATACACATGGGGTGGTTTTGATACACGGATGTATCACCACCCCAGTGGTAGCGCGCATGTGTGTTTGGCCAAAAGGTCGTGGGTTCAAGACCCACCCAGACCATTTTGCTATTTTTTTCTATTTTTGCCATATTTTGCTATTTTGTATGGTTTTTGTTAATTAATTCCAAAATTAATTTCTCTCTTAATTTTAATCATTTTTTATTGGTTCTTTTTTTTGAAAATTCCCAAAAATGTTAAAATATTTTATTCCATAAAATTTTCACAAAAATATTATTTTTTTCAAATATTTGGTATTTTTGTAAAGAATTATGTTTTTATTTGTTTTTAAACATTAAAAATATTTCTTTCTCTTGATTTTGCAAATTCAAATGTTTTTCAAATCATTCTATGGATGAAGCATAATTTTCAAACATTTATCCAAGATCACAACTTGTTTTTTCACACATGTTTGATAATTTTGATCATTTTAATTGATTTTTTATTTAATTAAAATACATTTAAAATCAAATTAGGGCTTTGATTATTTTCACCCTCACAAATCTTTTTCAAAACACTCATGGGCCTCTAATAGAGTGTAAGACCCAACCCTCTTTTGTACATAAATAATTTTGGGCCTCAATCATTGTATAAGTCCCACTGCGATTTCAAAAAATCACGGCGCGATCGTCATTTCAAAACAAAATCATCTGGGCATACCCTTGTGTTATAAGTCCCATTTCTTTTTTTTCAAACCTTTGGGCCTCTCCTTGAGTTGTAAGACCCATCCCTTTGTACAGAAAACCTTTTTTAGGCCTCAGTCATTGTATAAGTCCCGATACAGTTTTTATATCAACGGTACGATTACAGTTTTTCATCTGTGCCTTTCCTTGAGTAGAAGCCCCAATATTCTTTTCAAAAACAACTTCCCTTTTGATTTAGGTTCAAATTCATAGTTGTTATCAGAACTTTCTTTAATTTCTTGAACAACTAACCATACAGCTGTTACAATGAAAGCTTGTTCGCCTGTAAGTTTTAAACAGTTTTCTTTTACACACACACACACATATATATATATATATTTATATATATATATTTATATATATTTATTTATATTTGTTTGTGCTGGAAGCTTGCTCACCTGTAAATCCTTCTACCCTTTTTTACATACAGTATATATTTCATCTGTATATATATGCTTGTATATATTTTCTTAGAGTCTTCCCCGACAATTAGGTATAGAACTAATTAAAGCCAGTGGCCACTCTTTCAACACAGTCAAAACTAGTTCCCCATAGGAATTTCCAGATACAGTCTTGTCTCCTCTTGGGGTTATACAATATGGAACAAAGAGAAAGACATAATCCCTGTGAAACTTTTCTAAGTCTGTCACTATTAGAAAAGTGTTAAAGAAGTTCATTCCCCCAAAGAGGATTAATTCTCGGTGAAACCTCTCTTGAATTTCTTCAAACCCTAGAACTGTTTATTAAAGAAAAGATTATTCCCGGTGAAACTTTTCTTGAACTCTTCTTAAGTTTGGACCCACAGGCTTCCTAAAAGCATCCCCGCCTCCTCTTGGGCTTTGTATGTAACACCCCATTTCCCATCGCGAATAAATAATACATAAATAAATTAGAGTAACTAAAAATTTATTTTTCCGACAGAATCAAGGATGCCACATTTAAAGAAACAAAACACAAACCCTGCTCAATTATTTGATACATAACACAAACTGGGATAACATCAAAGAGAAACTTACCAAGGTAATACAAAATAAATCTAACAAAGGTATACATATATAACATAATCGTTCCCCGACTCCCGTGCTACGTATCAGAGCAGACACCAAGACCGACAAAAGAATGGAGAACTAATCTTCACAAAAGCCTCCAAGACTACTAATCTGCAATTGCCTCATAGAGCAACAAACCACAGCAGAAGGGTGAGAAATAACAACTAAATCAAGATTGCATAATAATATGCAAACACATAAAAATTCACATGCATAGTTATTCTCACCACAAGCATCACATACTAATACACATAGCATATATCAATTACACCAACATAATCACATATTCACACATAAGGCACACCAAAGTCATAACATATGTAAACACACCACCACATCACATAACACATGTCTATACATAACACATATCATCCATAACTAATGCATTTATCACATATGCACATCAATTCACCAATCCAATCATAAATCTCAACACATACTCAATCAATTCACAATTTCCACACCTAATCAATCCATTCATGATTCTCACACATAATCAATCCATTCATGATTTATGCAAATGCACAGAGACCGACACAACGACTCTATGCAATGCATATGCGGTACCATCCATCCATCTTTTCATCACTAGTTCACTCAGGAACTATTGGAACCATCGCTTGTTACTTAGTGTAACTCCCCGTCGGGCAAACGATATTCCCCGTCGCTTTCGGTCCTCTTGGTATAAGGCGCACGACGTTTATGGATCACTTTCAGTCCTCTTTGTATAAGGCGCACAATCCGATCGCTTTCGGTCCTCTTTGTATAAGGCTCACGATCGTCGATAATCATCGCTTTCAGTCCTCTTTGTATAAGGCGTACGATGTTATAGGGGATTCCCTCTGGAATCGTTTCGTCGCTCACACCCACTAGGGCACACGACATCACAAGAATGCATATCATGATGTTTGGCATACAATGACTCATGACATTCAAATGCACACATAATGCAACCATCATCATGCATATATTTCAACTCATCAATTCCATACATTCACAATTCAACAATATGAATTATCTCATCATCATTATTCATGCATTGGAAATCAATTCAAACAATGCGTTTACTTGCCATAAGGCCACCAAATAACACACATTGAATTTCACATACACAATGCATTTCATCATAAACCACAAACCACAACAATTAGCATTTTATCATATACATTCATATCAATTCACAACACTAGGATTCACGCCACAAAAGCTACCCACAACAACATCATAACAACATGCATTTATATTCAATCAAACAATGTATTTTTCCACACAACAACATCATAACAATATCATTATCACATACATCAACATCATATAAATCGCACAAAAGCCCCACATTTATATGAAGATAACAAATCGCATCGGACACAAACAAACTCAACAAGCCTACAAACCACTAATTATCCTCTACCAAATATTCTTGGTTAACACATTGCATCACATAATCATTTAATAGCATCTTAAGTTATTTATCTATTGCCTCAAGTCCCACGTCAATCGGACTCGCGATGCGGGAGTTATGGTGGAAACATAAACCACACTTTCACATATACATTAATTTTCCATATTTTCTTATCAATCCATGGCTTAAACATATGTTCCTATTCCAATATCAAAAAGAGCATTGAAAGTGCTTTCCAACGCATCCGACCGTGCCTCAATCCGATTTACGACCCAACAGTTATTAAGAAAACAATTTAGAAAAGCTGTCATGTTCGCAATGCGAAGCTCCTAGCGAGTCCTTTGCTTTCCTCATTCGCAGTGCGAATGCCCCAGCGAACCATGGCAGAAAGAAAATAGCCTACAGTTTCACAGTGCAAACTCCCAGCTAACCTTCGTTGTCCCCTTCGCTGTGCGAATCCCCCAGCGAATCGTGGCAGAAAGAAAAACAACACAACGTTCGCAGTGCAAACCTCACGCAAACGTTCGCTTTCCCCTTCGCTGGCCATTCGCAGTGCGAACCTGCGAAACCAGAAAAACCCAGCAGCGCTATAGATCACTCCCAACCAACATTTCAACCCCCAAAACACTTCCAAAGCAAAACATAACAATCAGAACATAATCTAAACCTAACGACAAGTATTCTACATAGTTTATATCAAATTTCATCCGTGAAAACATCGATTTCTATTAATCGCTCCTAATTCCAATCGATACGAAAAGTTGTGAAACAACCAAAACAATTACAACAAACAACACATATACATACACAACCAAGATATAATTGAAACTTCTCACCCTTACCCGATTATTCGCGCTCGAAACGGAGTTCCCACGATTTTTCCTCTTTTTCCTCTTCTCTCTTTCTTTCTTCTCCTTTTCCTTTCCCTTTCTTTTCTCTCTTTTTCTCTCCACTTTCTATTTATATAAAATATCTAAACTCCTAAAAAGACTATTTTACCCCTCAAATCAAATATCTCGCAAACGATCTCAAAACGCGATAAAACATAAACAGCGATGAAAAATAATATATTGTCAAATAAAAGTCAAGAATAAAATAATATAAAACAAAAATAATTAAATTGACTCGATTAAATAAATAAGACAACACCGGGGCGTTACATTGTACAAGGACCCTCCTGTTTCTTAGAAGTTCTCATGCCTTCTCTTGGGCTTAATACAAGGACCCTGAAGACCTTTTAAAGGTATAGGATAAAACTTAGTCATCCTTTGTTAGAGCAGTCTTTCCAAAGAGTCAAAACCTCAGACCAATTTTAAGGGTTAACACTCATCCCTTAAAACACCAGCCTCCTCTTGGGCATCATACAAAGACAAACTCTTCCATACCAGTAGACTTGGACAGTCTAATCCCCTCTTAGATCCCAAAGACATTCTCAATTTCCCTACAAACACCGGAAAAGAACCCTGATCATTTAACCAATCTCCAGTAGAGTGAAAAATCTCACAGGATCTAAAACTCAGTCTTTCATCCTAAATTTCCCCATCTAGGGTCAAATCACTACTGATAAACCTTTATCAGAACCTCAAGACATATGATAGCTCAACTCTTCTGTAAACCCTCAGCAAGAGTTGATTCCCCATTTTGGACCTGCCTCTGGATCTCAATAATCCTCTGTAAAAGACAGCCTCCTCTTAGGCTTTGTATAATGACTTTCCTCAGCGGAGTTAGCCTCAAAAGTACTCTCTTGTTGAGACCATCACTTCTTAAGTACTCTCTTGTTGAGTCAATCACCTTTTAAAGCACTCTCTTGTTGAGTCAATTACCTTTTAAAAGCACTCTCTTGTTGAGTCAATCATCCTTTCATCCTCCTCTTAGGTTTTCTATAATGATCCTTCTTTTCCTCAGCTGAGTCAGTCAAATCTTTTTCAGCCTCAATCTTGGGCTTTGTACAAGACACCATACAAAAGCACTCTCTTGTTGAGTTAACCCTTTTCAGCCTCAATCTTGGGCTTTGTAGAAGACACCCATAAATATATTCAGCTGAGTCAGTCAAATATCTTTCAGCCTCAATCTTGGGCTTTGTACAAGACACCATATAAATTTCCCTAAGTAGAGTTAATCCTCTTTTTCAGCCTCAATCTTGGGCTTTATACATAATCAATCATACTCTCCAACAGAGTCAATCTTCTTTCAGTCACAATCTTGGGCTTTGTACAAGACAGATAAAACCTCTCACCAGTAGAGCCAGTTTCCCCTTTTAGCCTCAATCTTGGGCTTTGTACAAGACTGGCAAAATATTTCCCCGGAAAAGTCAACTTTTAGCCTCGTCTTAGGCTTTGTATAATGATATCCCCCAAAGAGTCAGTCTCTTTTTAGCCTCAATCTTGGGCTTTGTACAAGACATATATAAACACTCTCTTGTTGAGTCAGTCTTTTTTAGCCTCCTCTTAGGCTTTGCAAAGGACTTCCCTAGTAGAGTCAATAAATCTCTTGGCTTCAACATTGGGCTTTGATCAAGGCACATAAAAATCAACATTCCCTTCAGATGAAACCAAAATCTCTCTGTAGGAAGATGCTTCTCTGTATATCACACATTCAAAACAAACCCTAATTCCAGATAACTGCTATAAGTGGCACACTTGTTGATTCAAATATCCAAGTTGTAGTTCATCTCGTATCCTAGTAAATCCCTTTCTTTCATCTAATTGCTGTAAGTGGCAAGCCTCTGGATTATTTACATCCAAGCCAATGTCCCTCTCTTAGCATGAAAGATTCCTAAGGAAAAATGGCATTGCTCAACACTAAGTTAAAGTTTTCTCCTTCAGGACAAATCCCCTATAAAGGAAAGTATGGCATTGCTGGATTCTCATATCCCAGTTAAAGTAATCCTCCTTTAAAATCAGTCACCTAACAGTTGTGATAAATTCTCTCTCAGACAAAACCTTTTAGCTTCAATCTTGAGCTTTGAACAAGACACAACTTTAGCTTCAATCTTGGGATTTGAACAAGACACCAAAACAACATCTTTTCCTCCCATAGAATAGGAGGAACTACGATTGCCCTGATTTCCCTGTTTTCTTTAACGGGAATACGTAGGAATAAGATTGTGAAATCTTAGCGAGCACACCAATCAAAAACTCTAGGTCTAGTACCTTCACATACCAAACAAAAACTTTAGGTCCAATACCTTACCAAAAACATCGGCAAGCCCAACATCAACAAAAACTCTTTCTCAAATTCTCCCAAAGAAGAAACTTTCTCATTCCACAACAGACAAACACCGGTAAATAGAAAGCAGTAAGGATAATTGCAAACAACCTGTGGATAACCATATATAGGATGGGTAATTTACAACTCCCCATTGTATAACCTGACCCCAAACTCCCCGAATCTCTTAAGCATTTGTCCAGTTAAACATTTGCGTGCAAGGTTAGTTTTAGATAACTTCCCTTTCCTTTCCAGCTTCACAGGATAAATAATAAATCATAAAGTAGCACCCCACATCTACCATTGCCGTGAGGAGAAACCCAATGTGTCACTAACAAAAATCGCGTCACCGACAAAAATCGCACGCTACAGCGAGCATACTTAGTGTACATACCCTAGGTCTTTACCTTAGCACATTTCCCTTAGCAAGCAACTTTAGCATAACACAAATACTAACAAGAGGTTCCTATAGAGTACTACAGATACTTAGGATGCTAGCACCTTCCCTAGGTATAACCAACCCCCGAACCTTAGATTCTCTTAGCTTTGTTGTTACATAGCGCACTTAGGGTTTTCTTTCGATCTTTACCCTTTCCTTTGGATAAATCAAAGATCGGTGGTGGACTTCATAATTTGTGATTCAAGTTAACTAATAGCTTGATATCCAATTCTTACCGCAACACTTGTCTAGAGTATTGATTTCAAAACATGTATGCGTCTAATTTGATGCTTTATAACCTAAAACACTTGGTCAAAATGATGAACTTTTTCAAAGTTCTTAGAAAATTACCAAGTTAAACAAATATAACCATGTTTAGGTTTACATAGTGGGAATTAGATATATCATAATCATTTCACTTTTTCTCCCCCTTTGTCATCAATCAAAAAGAATAAAGAGACAAAGTAAATAAACCAAACAGAAAGATAATTTTTATTAATTAGAAAAGATGTGCGAGTACATAGAAGAAGGAAACATAAGAACAGAACAAAGATAACACAAAGTTTAGAAAGCTAAGGTCCATAAGGGTTTTTGGGTAGTCTAGAGAGAATCTCTGCAAGCAACCCTTCCATCTTTGGCGTCATTTCCTTCACTTCTGAATTCTCTGCTGCCAGAAACTCCAACTTCTTCAGAACAAAATCCTCATAACCCAAGGTCTCCTTAGTTCCATAAACACTTGCAGCTTCCATAGAAGTCTCATCAAGGGCCAAAGAAGTCTAAGCTGGGGACAAAGGAGGAATCACTTCTAGTGATGGGAGCAGAAGAGTGGTTGGAACCTTTTGAAGTAGAGGTTCTACTATATTAGAAAGTTTGGTATTGAAGTTCCTCTTAGCTTCCTTCAGCCAGACAACCTTCAACTCTTCAGAGCTGACTGTAATCCATCTTCTGGAAGCCTCAGTCATATCACATACTTCAGAAAAGTTTGCATTGACTCTGCAAGCTTCAATGAGAGCATGGAATCTTCCTGAAGCATCCTCTTCAAACTGAGAAAATAAATCATCCAGGGGAGTAAGGCGGATGTTTATTTTAGAGGGTGTTTGGTTATTAAAGGGTTGAGAAGGTCTGCCTGGGTAGACAGCGAGTTCAGTTTCTGACTCATCATCAGAAATGGGGGTTGGTTGAAGAGTGTGGGTGTCTGATTGAGATGGCTTGGAAATAGAGTTATATATTGGATTTGTGGTTTGGGGAGCAGAGGGAACAATGTGTTCTAAATTGAATAGAATGGAATAGGTTATGGTGGATGTGGGGATGAATGAAGTATTAACATCAGAAAGTTGAGGAGCGACAAAAGTGGTAACAACTTCAGAAGAGATAGTAGAAATAGTAGCACCAACAACAACAACAACATCAGTAGTAACAGCAACAGCAACATCAAACAATGCTTCAGAAGAAGTCACCAGAGTTCTCTTAGAACCCTTAGCACTTTTTGAGAAAACTTCCTTATCTCCTTGATTACTTTTCCTCTTCTTCTTTTGCTTTTGAGAAAATTTTCTTATCTCCTTGATAGCTTTTGGCACTAATGAAAGAGCAGAAGGAGCAGCCTCAGAGTCGGTGTTGGCTTTTCTATACTCATAGCTAGCTGACTCTAGGCTGGAGAAGAGGGGAGAGTCAACCAGGGGAATCCTTCTTTTGAGAATCTCGTCCTTGGGGATCTCGACAACTAGACTATATTCTTCAGAGTCTCGGCGTTGATAAAATTCCCACAAGAGGATACAAGTCCTTGAGCTTTTTCATCATCTGTTATAGAGTCTATCAGACGGATTTCCATCAAAATGTCAAAAATAAGCCTCCCAAAAGGAATCCAGTTCTTCACCTTTCTGCATCCATTCCTTGAGTCCTTCACTGCATCTCTTAAGAATCTAAAGAGAAAAGAAGGAAGATTATTCTTCTGATCGGAATAGATAAAGAAAAAGATATATTTCTGATGCATGTTGATGTAGTCTGGAGAACTTGTTGCTCTTCTAGGGTTGAAACATCCCAGGATAATCCTTGCTGAAATCCTTAGAATAAATTGAAGATCCTTGATTTTCCCATAAAGATCTCCATTTGTAAAGATCGCTTTGGAAATCTCATCAGTATCAGACCTTCTTTCACCCATCAGTTCACATAAGATATTATTCCCTTCATGGCCGATGAGTTTGGCGATGAGTTTCTCCGTAATAACAATCTTTTCTCCAAAAACAAAGGACATTATTTGTATGGAGGAGGACTTGACATGAATCCAGAAATCCCTCACAAGAGCTAGAAAGACTGGACCATTAAGACGGTTGAAGTACTGGTTCCACTCTTGTGTGCGAGCAGCAGGGAAGAGATCAAAACCGTGAGCCTTCGTGCTCACAAAATCCACAATGAGTTTGCAAAAAACGTCTAGGTATTCAACAGGTATGGAGAGAGTGACTTCATGAGAGTCGTATGCATCTTTAGTGTATACAAACATGCTCGGATGCACAGTTGATGGTGACTTGTGAGAGCAAAGAAGGCGAGGAATGTACTTAGGAGGTTAGTACACAACAACTTTGCGAACAACCTTTTTGAAGTTAGCTTTATGTCGTTGCTCATCAATGATTTGTTGTTGTGAGGATTGTTGTTGTTAAGATGGTAATGAAGCCATTAATGTAGAGAAAGGTTTTAGGGTTTGAGATACTTTTCGGTTTGAAAAAGATAAAGTGTGGGGGAGTGAAAAGTTGCATAAGTGTGTGAAATGAGTGGAGTGGATTTTAAATAAGGAATTTAATAATCATGATAGTAATAGGCAATAATGACAATTAATAGCAATTAAAAGCAATTGGCACAAAAAATCTGACAAAGGGGAGTAAGGCGAAAAGATTTGACCTAATCCCAAAAATCATGATTATACCCATGTGTCACGCAGTTATTAAAAATCGGTTCAATTTTCTAAAATAATTATCCCTAAAACTGTTCCATTTTCCAAAACTGATTGACAGTTATTTAATGTAAAGACTGTTCAGTATCCAGAAATCAGATTTTGTTTAACCAAACAAATTCCAACTGGATACCTCTCAACTTATGAAACCTTCTAACTTTAGAAGACTCATTCGTTCAGAACCAAGACTTATCTCAGAGTCTCATTTTTCCATTTTGAGATATTGGAATTTTGTAATAATTGAAATTCTGGCATAGCAGACAGCAGATGTCCTAACACATGTCAAGACATTGTTCTGCATAATAATTTAAACAACAACAGAACAACAGACTAATTTCCAGAAAGTTAGTAACTACATAAACACAGTTGTTTCGACATCTGTTTCAACATGTTTACTAATAACACTAACAGAATAAGTAAATCTGCAGAATGATAAAAGAACACAGAATATGTTAACCCAGTTCGATGCAATTCACCTACTCTGGGGGATACCAATCCAGGAAGAAGACTCAACTACCTGTAGTATTACCATAAAGATAAACTCCCCCGTTTACAACTTTATCTCCAAATCACCACCTAATGGAATCTTTATCAAAGACATCTCCTTTGATATGCGAATCACTACTCACTTCCCTTAATCACAACATGTGATATCTAACAGTTACTGTTACTAGTAACAGATTCATCCTACTTGAAGGACACCTCCTTCAATACAAAGTCCCGCTAAGCATTCTTGACAACCAAGTTAACTTGGATTTTCTTAAAAGCTTCATCTAAGAACAATACTCAACTCTTCCTTAAAAGCTTCGAGTAAGAATAATTTATAACAACCTATGTCGACCACATAGTATCAAATGATACATGTGTGACTTCCAAACTACACAAGAGACTCTCAAAACCCTAAACCCTTATGTTGCACCGACGACTTGTTGTTGTTTGTATGCTTGCTATTTTAGGTCTAGCAAGTCCTTATTTATTGACTCTTGTAGTATGGGCTTGGACTCTTCAATCAGGTCCAATCTTCACGTTTTAATTTAGCTGCAAGATCTTTTCCACAAAAATAGTAAAAAATCTCCAAATAGTTTCCTAAAAAGTCTCCAAAATCCTTTTTATGAAATCCAATTAAATATGCACTTTGTTCCTAATAAATCTTCTTGACCTGCGTATAATGATGAGACATATCCAAACTATTCTCATCAAAACAAAACAAATTTGTCAAGAGATATACAACAGCAACACCTGTTGTACAAGACAAATATGTCGTGACATCTCCTTCGACATCTTGATTAAAAGTCACATGACAGCAAAACAGCAACACCTGCTGTACCAGACTAAGATGTCATGACATGTGTCTTCGACATCTGTCTTAAACACATAACAACAATACCTGTTGTACCAGACCAAGATGTCATGACATCTGTCATGATAGTAATACTGTCATGACAGTTGATGAAGATGCTTCAACATCTTACTCGACATCTTGCCAAGTATTATAACCACGTCTGTATTAATGTATGATCAACCATGTTAGGACATCTTACCTAACATCTTGCTGTAAACTTGTTTTAGCCAAAATGTAGAGAATCAAATACCTAACAATCTCCCCCTTTGGCAAATTTTGGCTAAAATAACCTTTGGATAACACATCCAGCTCCCCCTTATGGAAACAGCCAAAGAACACTACTACTACTTACTTCTTCCCCTTTTTAGCCGTAATATGCCAAACCAAGCAACTACGCATTTAAGGGCAATCAACCAAAAGCAAGCAAGTCAGTAGCAGTACCCCCATGTCATACACAATTATCCTTTGTACCACTGCTTCTTCTGACAAGAAACAATATCCATTCACATGATTCCCCATGATCACCATCATGCTCACTGTGAGATCACACTAGGATCACACTGTAGAACTCTCATGTATAGATCTCCTTGTTCCCTGAGATATAACCCAATTGAATCTGAATGCTTCACATTCCTCAAAGAGACACATAGGGCCCCTTAGTTTGCTAGCTCTCCCAAATGTTCTTCACACTTGAAGGACATCAAACACATGCTCCAGAAATCCCTAGCCCATTTGTTCCACAAGCACCAAACTTATCCACTTCTAGCATGTAACATTCACATCAGACTTCCAAGACAATCCTTTACCCATCATTCTCCCGTACGATAAGATAAATACCTCTTAGACAAGATGTGAACTCAAAATCCTACTCCAAGGATAACTAACCCAGAAGATGTTCTAACATCAGTTAGGGCATCCTTCACATATCATAGATACCAATCAATATAGTTCTTGATATGCTCCACCACTGGACTTACTATCTGTATAGTAATCCAACTGAAGATCTTCAAACAACACTGCATCACCAGCTTGATCAACAAGAACTCCAGATAACCAAAGAGAGAACTAAACTCTCATCCGCCAAAAGAAGGTAATCTTCCATAAACTAAGAACTTCTGCCACAAGCTCCAAGATAGAAAATAATCCACACCTCTTCAAGTCTTCAACCAATCACCCTTCTATCCAAGAGTAATTTGTTCCAAGACACTCCTCAAGAGTAATGAAATGCCACCATTTAATTATCTTGATTTCTCGAATCCATACATGAGAACTACCAAATTCCACTTTTGACTGCCTCATCCTTCTTAAATTCAAATATGAAACCAACCAAATGCCACTTTTTGATTGATCTCACCCTTCTTCAAAACTCCCACATGATACACTGACCCACCAATGAAATATGATCTTCAAGTTACATGAACTACTTGCTCCATAGCAAGACATCTTGGATCCACCAAGCCTTAGACATGTAACATCTTCTCCTTCCACAGCTCCCGCAAACTGCATGAGATAGACCTTTTTGAAGAACCCATAACTTGCATTCCCCTGCAGATCAGCTTATCTTAAGTTGATGTGCCACATCACCAGCTGTGATCCTGATGTTAAGCTTGATGTCAGAACATTTTGATACGACATCCAGTTGCTGAATTCGGCTCCTTCTTTTTCCACTTAGAAGAACCTCCTCCCTTTAACAGAACAAGAGTTCCATGTTCTCATAGACTTGATTCAACAAGCAAGTTTGAGTATACAACCTCCATCTTGCTTAATCTTAACACATGTATTCCATTCAAGCTCACACCTTGATGAATATCTGCTTCACAACTCCAAAGAACTCAACGTGCCAAGTATGATTCTTTAAAAGAAAGTAGTCATAGACTACACCATAGCTATACCAAAGGATGCCACTTTACTTAAGTAGAGCAGTCTGTAGAAAGTCAGAGATAACTGCCACTTAACCTTGACTTCCAAGATGAGCAAGATCCCATGCTCATAAGTACCTAGATCATAAATAAATGAATCCAAGTTGTGCCATCTCCAGCACTCCATTCTGGACAAGTCTCTTGCCAGGACACTTTCCTGATAAACACCAGACGCTTCTAGTAACAACTCGAACACACCTGCTGCACTCCAATACTCCTAGATTAGAAAAAAACTGATCCAATAATTATCCATTAAGATTATGATGTCTTCTTCTTCATCTTCCATATCACCATTATCTAGACCTGTTTCTTGCAAGGAAACTCTCTAGAGATCAAATGCTTCTGCCACACCAACTGAAGCAGATTCTTAGGGCAACACTAAAAAAAATCCAAAAGCTTATGTAGTACCCCTCCCATGATTCTGCACAAATCCAGATGAAGATATGTTTCAACATCGTGTTGAACATCAGTAATCTTGAATTCCACATACAAGAATAATCAATCAAATACTTGTGTGTAATATAAATAGCAATTAATCTTAAACCCTTGTTCAATAATCATGTTTAACTGTTGAAGCCACACTTCACCAGATCACTTTAAGAACACTTATCAAGTATTAAATCTTTTGCAAGTATCTTCTTTGACAAACAAATTGTTGAGATACCAAGACTGCCACCCTTGACTCAAGTAATTAAGTTTCTCTCTGAACGAACCCTGTTTACCTCAACAGTTCTGAAAACTCCATTTAGATTGGATCCATCCTTAGGATTAAGAGAGATGAATCCTTCCTTGCACTTTTGGATGGTGAAAATAAATCACCTCCACTTTCTTCAGATTTATGTTTCACAGAAACACCTTCTACTCAGAAGAATAACTAGAAGACTGCAGATGCACGACTGAGATGCCTTTATGAGTGGACTTGAAAGTATCCTCAAGTATCTTTGACAACTTAACTGATCAATCATTTATCAAATTCCTAGAGCATGAACTTGATAAAACTAATTTCAATTCCCCTCCTCTTCAACTGACTTTAAACTGCACCATGGAATTAAGCTTCCAAGTACCAAGTCACCATAACAGACATCTTCCAACAACTCTCTCCATTTCATCGCTCCCGACTTTGGAATAAAAAGATACAGATATCTTCAAATATAGAGGCCGACGATTGAGATCTTGCACCATCTGTCTTTAGCAACAACTCCAGAATCCCATAATTCCATAGCTCTTCCATCAGAAATATATGCAGCGGAACCACCAAGGAACAAATTCAGCTTTCCCTAATAAGATGTCAAACCATCTTATAAGACACCCCAATAAGAGAACTAGCCACTTCTCCTGCTGTTGTTGTAGAACCTCCTCAGCAACATGAACAACCACCAGGTTGTTACCTTCGATCCAGAACATTCATCCCATCCATTAATACCCTTGAGCATGTTTGAGTTGATTGATCTGATCTTCAAAACTCCTCCTTGTTTAAAAGCCAGAAAGTATCTCCCAAAGATCTCATCCAGAAACAGACAGGATGCCTGCTCTAATACTAATTGAAATTCTGGCATAGCAGACAGCAGATGTCCAAACATATGTCAAGAAATTGTTATGCATAATTATTTAAACAAGAACAGAACAGCAGACTGATTTCCAGAAAGTCAGTAACTACATAAACACAGATGTTTCGACATCTGTTTCAACATGTTTATCAAGAACACTAACAGAATAAGTAAATCTGTAGAATGATAAAAGAACAAAGAATATGTTAACCCAGTTTGGTGCAATTCACCTACTCTAAGGGATACCAATCCAGGAAGAAGACTCCACTATCTGTAGTATTACCATAAAGCTAAACTCCCCCGTTTACAACTTTATCTCCAAATCACTACCCATTGAAATCTTTATCAAAGACATCTCCTTTGATATGAGAATCACTACTCACTTCCCTTAATCACAACATATGATGTCTAACAGTTATTGTCACTAAAAATTGATTCATCCTACTTGAAGGACACCTCCTTCAATACAAAGTCCAGCCAAGCATTCTTGACAACCAAGTTAACTTGGATTTTCTTAAAAGCTTCATCCAAGAATAATACTCAACTCTTGCTTAAAAGCTTTGAGTGAGAACAATTTACAACAATCTATGTCGACCACATAGTATCAAAAGATACATGGGTGACTTCCAAACTACACAAGAGACTCTCAAAACCCTAAACCCTTATGTTGCATCGACAGCTTGTTGTTGTTTGTATGCTTGCTATTTTAGGTCTAGCAAGTCCTTATTTATAGACTCTTGCAGTATGGGCTTGGACTCTTCAATCAGGTCCAATCTTCACATTTTAATTCAGCTGCAAGATCTTCTCAACAAAAATAGGAACAAATCTCCCAATAGTTTCCTAAAAAGTCTAAAAGATCCTTTTTATGAAATCCAATTAATATGCACTATGTTCCTAATAAATCTCCTTGACCTGCATATAATGATGAGACATATCCAAACTATTCTCGTCAAAATAAAATAAATATGTCAAGAGACATACAACAACAACACCTGTTGTACCAGACAAAGATGTCGTGACATTTCCTTCAACATCTTGATTAAAAGTCACATGACAGCAAAACAATAACACCTGCTATACCAGACTAAGATGTCATGGCATCTGTCTAAAACACATAACAACAGTACATGTTGTACCAGACCTAGATGTCATGACATCTGTCATGACATTAATACTGTCATGATAATTGATGAAGATGCTTCAACATCTTACTGACATCTTGCCAAGTATTATAACCACATCTGTATTGATGTTTGATCAACCATGTCAGGACATCTTACCCAACATCTTGCTGTAAACTTGTTTTAGCCAAAATGTATCCAATCAAAGACTTAACAATAATCATCAGATTCATTATGGGCATAAGTCCATTTTCAAATTTTTCATAATGAAGACGAATCTTTCTTCAGTAAGAGATTTTGTAAAGGTATCAGCTCATTGATGGTCTATATCAATAAATTTTAGATATAAAATACCCTTATGAACATAGTCACGTATAAAGTGATGGTTTATCTCAATATGGTTAGCTCTAGAATGCAAAATAAGGTTCTTAGATAAACAAATAGCTGAAGCATTATCACATAGTATAGGAATATTACTCTCATGTATCTGGAAATCTTCTAGTCGACTTTTCATTCAGAGCTTCTGAGTGTTGTATCCAGATGCATATTCTGTAGTTGATAGTGCTTTTGTTGATTGGCTTTTGGTGGACCATGACATCAGATTATCTCCCAGAAACTGACAGCTTCTAGAAGTGCTTTTTATCTCAAGTCTATCTCCAGCATAGTCAGCATCATAGTAACCTACTAGCTTGTAATCTTTAGATTTTCTATAACATAAGCCAAGGCTAATAGTACCTTTCAGATATCTGAAGATCCTCTTAACAGCAGTTAAGTGGGATTCTCTAGGATCTGATTAGAAGCGAGCACACAAGCATACATTGAACAAAATATCAAGTCTAGAAGCAGTCAGGTATAGAAGAGATCAAATCATACCTCTGTATAGCTTCTGATCTACCTTACCACTTACCTTATCCTTCTCAAGGATACATGTAAGATGCATTGGAGTCTTAAACAACTTGCATTCTGACATGTCAAACTTTTTCAGAAGTTCTTTGGTGTACTTGCTCTGATGGATGTACGTTCCTTATGCACTTTGGTTGGTTTGAATCCCTAGAAAGAACTTGAGTTCTTCCATCGGACTCATCCCAAACTCTGCATACATAGACTTAGCAAAATCCTTGAAAAATGTAGCATTAGCATAACCAAATATAATATCATCAACGTAAATTTGTACAACAAGAATGTCATTTTTGAATGTCTTACAGAAGAGACTTGTATCTACCTTTCCTCTGGAAAAATTTTTTCAAGAAGAAAATTGCACAGTCTTTCATACAACGCTCTGGGAGCTTATTTAAGACCATACAATGATCTCTTAAGCTTGAAAACAAAATCTGGATTTTTAGGGTTTTCAAAGCCAAGGGGTTGATGTACATACACTTCTTTAGTAATATAACCATTCAGAAATGCACTCTTAACATCCATCTGATATAAGATGATGTTATGATTAACAATAAAGGAAATTAAAAGACAAATAGATTCTAACCTAGCAACTGGTGCAAAGGTTTCAGTATAGTCAATCCCCTTTTTCTATCCATAACCTTGTGTAACCAGTCGAGCCTTATTTCTTACTACCTCTCCTTGTTCGTTGAGCTTGTTTTTTAAGACCCACTAAGTTCCAATAACATGAGTTCCTTTGGGTATTGGCACTAGATCCCATACATCATTTATGGAGAATTGATTGAGTTCCTCTTACATACCCAAAATCCATTCTGAATCCTGAAGCGCTTCATCAATTTATGTAGGCTTTATCAGAGACACCAAACCCAAAAGAGTTTCTTTAGAGAGCTTGAAACAGGATCTGGTTCTGACAGGCTCAGTCTTATCACCCATAATCAATTCTTCGGAGTGTGAAGATCTTTGTTTGCGCCTTCTTAGAGGTGTAGGAGCTTCAATCGCTTCTGGTTGAGGAGCTTTAGAATTATTGGTATCAGGTCCTTTTGCTTCTGGAGTCTTTTTTTCAGAACTTGAATAAGTTATCTCCAAATCTGCAAATTTCTCAACTAGCTTTGACTTTTCAGAGTCAAGCTTATCATCGAAATTGACATGGATTCATTCTTCAACAATTTGTGTCTCAATGTTATGTACTCTATAACCTTTTGAGCGTTTATAATATCCTAACATGATGTACTTCTGTGCCTTAGAATCAAACTTTCCAAGATTCTCTTTAGTGTTCAAAGTAAGACAAGAACATCCAAAAGGATGGAAATAAGAAATGTTGGGTTTTAGATTCTTCAACAATTCATAAGAAGTCTTACCCAAAATAGGTCTTATATAAATCCAATTCTAAATATAACATGTTGTATTAACTACTTCTGCCCAAAAGTGCTTGGCCGTATTAGTCTCATGGATCATGGTCCTTGCCATTTCCTGCAAAGTCATATTCTTCCTCTCTACAACTCCATTCTGTTGTGGACTTCTAGGGAAGAAGAAATCATGGGAGATTCCATTCTCATCAAAGAGTTTCTCAAAATCATTGTTTTCAAATTCACCACCATGATCACTTCTGACCTTTTCAATTCTGGGATCTTTCTCATTTTGCACTTGAGAGCAGAAAGTAGAAAACACAGAATGTGACTCATATTTGTGTCTGAGAAATTTCACTCATGTCCATCTATTGTAGTCATCAATAATGATTAGTCCATACTTCTTACCATTAGCATAGGCAGTTTTCACTGGTCCGAACAGGTCAATGTGAAGAAGCTCCAATGGTTAGGAGGTTGACACAACATTCTTAGCTTTGAATGAAGTTTTAGAAACTTGCCTTTATGACATGCTTCACAAAGAGCATCTAAAGTAAACATTAGATTTGGCAGGCCTCTGACAAGATTTAGCTTGTTAAGCTGAGAAATCCTTCTCATGCTAAAATGACCCAATCGTTTATGCCATGTCCATTGCTCTTCATTAATAGACGTAAGACATTTTACATTCTAATTCTTCATATCAGAAAGTTTTATCTTATAAGTGTTGTTCCTTTTCTTTCCATTGAAAATGATTTAGTCGTCCTTTTGACTAACAACTTTATAGGACTTTTGATTGAAAATAATGCCATAAACATTGTCACTTAATTGACTTATGGACATAAGGTTATACATTAATCCTTCAATAAGAAGAACATTAGTAATGGAAGGGGGACTATTGTTACCTACTATTCCCGAGCCAATGATCTTCCCTTTCTGATCACCTCTGAAACCTACGACGCCTCCGGGCTTAAGTTCTAAGTCTTGGAACATATGCCTTCTTCCTGTCATGTGCCGCGAGCATCCAGAGTCTAGGTGCCATGACTAGTGGCTTAACTCTGCTGCCAAGGATATCTACAACATAAATTATTTTATCCTTAGGTACCCACATCTTTTTGGGTCCTTTTGGGTTAGTCTTCCTAAAGTCTTTTACAACTTTGGATTTTTGTGCAGGATATCTATACATGAATGCATGATTAGAACGAGCATGGGATTTTTTAGCCTTATATTTAGCAACAGCTTTACCTTTAGGATTAACAATATTTTGTTTCCCAGAGGGAACAAAATGAGATTCGAGAGTATTAGTCTTATCATCTTTTTCAAAATCATATCCAATACCTCTTATCACGTTCCTGCTAACGCCATAAATCATGGAAGCCATTATGCTCCTATTTAGGCTTCTAGCAAGAAACTTCTGGAAATATTTATCATACTTCTGTATGATATGTCCAAAACCCGTAGAGGCTTTAGAAATGACTTTCTGTTCAGGTTTGAGACTCTTGCTTGAGGGCACAAAGTTGTTTTTCGAAATCAGATTTTCTTCACTTAAAATTGAGAAATCTTTCTGAAGCTTACAATAAGCTTCTAATTTAGATACATGAATCTTCTTCAGATCCTTGTATTTTTCAGAAGATTCTGATTTTTTTTCAGAACTTTACATAGGCTGGACTCAAGCTTAGAACGTGAGAGTTCAGAAAATACCTTTTCGTAATCAGAATCAGAATCTGATTGACTTGATTCTGCGGGAGCTTATGTGAATGTCATTAGAGCCACATTTTTGTTCTCTTATTCAGAGTCATCTTCAGAAGATTTTGGATTATCCCATGTGGCCATAAGACCATTCTTCTTACCACAAAAGTCTTTCTTCTTGGGTATGTCATTCTTGAGCTTGGGGTAGTCATTCTTATATTGATCTGGCTCCTTAGCTTCATAGAATATGACTTCTTTGCTGGATCCAACTTTCTTGAATCTAGAAGTAGACTCAAAACAACCACTTGTCCTTCTTTGTCCTCTGAACTTGATCAGCAGCAGAATACCCTTTGTCCAGAACCTTAAGCCCTGCGAAAAGAGTTTGAAACTTTAAGAACATGTTCTCAACAATTTTATCGTCATCCATCTAGAACGCTTCATATTTTTGAATCAAGGCAAGAGCCTTGGTTTCTTTCGCTTGTATATTCCCTTCATGAGTCATCCCCAGAGAATCAAAATTAGATTTGGCAGTATCTTTGTGGGTGATCTTTTCACACTCAGTGTATGAAATGGCATTTAGCAAGATATTTTTTTGCTTTGTGATGATTCTTATAGTCCTTTTTCTATTGATCCATCATCACTCTTCTTTTGATTTTGTTTTTAATTGCATCTGTTAGGTGTACGTAGCCATCGACTACCATGTCCCATATATATACATCATGACCTAGAAAGAAGCTTTTTATTCAGTCCTTCCAATATTCAAATTTATCTCCATAAAAAACAGGAGGTTTATCATTGTAGTAATTTCTATCATTTGTTTGAGCAACTGGAGGTGGAATGGAAGCCATTGTGTTTCACGCTGGATCTTTATCTGACACGGTTAAGTGTTTGATAATCTTATCAAGACCATAACCAAAGCTTTGATTATAATTGAAGGTGGTAAGAAACACAAGAAAGAGGGTTTGAATTGAGTTTCTCAAAAATTAATCCTTTTTTTCAAAACCTATTCAACAGGCAAACACACAACAATAAAAATAACAAGTTATTTTTACACTGGTTCGCTGTTAACTAAGATATCTCTAGTCCACCCTACCAAGGTGATTTTGCCTTCTCAATAAGGACTTAATCCACTATAATCAAAGAGATTACAAACACCATAACGACGATTGTCCTTGTCTTCTTGAGTATACAGACTAAACCCTAGTCACTCAAGGTAATCACTCAAACAAAGAACAAAAGTTCTAAGCATGTTTACAATATTCACAAAAATAATATTATCAGAGAAAATGCAGCAGCGTGTGAATAACGTGTTGATATTATTCACAAAGTAGCAGCCTGATCCATTCTATTAAGTCTCCCTTATATAGCCAAGGAAAGATTCGTTGGAGTGTATAATGGGAATCTTCAGGTATGAGTTGACGCCTTGAATAACCATCATCAATAGGGGGGACAAAATCGTATAGCATAAATGTCCTTACTCCACAAAATCCTCATAGTGGAAGGAATGTTTTAATCTCGTACTATGTACTATTTATCTCACGTAATGGTTTGTTATTATCATCTTCTAATCATCATAGGATTCTGAATGTATTTGTTGAAGCATGGTTAAAATAATCAAGGGCCTTGTTGAGAATCTTCAAAACTAATTCTTCAGAGCCTTGACATTGTTCATTAAAACCTGGTTTTTAGAGTCTTCAGCACTTCGTTCTTCAGAATCTTCAAATATTGAGTACAAAGTCTTTGAAGAAAACAACACCTTCAGAGGCTCTTTAATCAGAGATACGATCAGAGGCTTTAGCGCGAACGTTCTTCAGAATCATTGTCTAATTGCTTTCTAGATCTTGACTTCTTCTTGTAACGCACTTGTTTCTCTTCAGTGTCAGAGTGTGTTGATTCAGAATCTGATGATGTCACTCGTCAAAGCTTTAGAGTCATAACATGTATAACAAAAGCTACACACTTGACAAAAAACATTAATATACAAAATTGTTCTTTATGAATTAATGTATTGTTATCATCAAAACTAAAGGCCAGATGCAGAACCAAATCTTGGTCTAACAAACATAACTGGCCTAATAAGGTCAACTAGAAAACACAAACCCCTATCAAGCTTGAAAGACTTTGTGTGTCATGTCCCTCATCCTATCATGATATGCTTTCTTATGAAAAAAATGTTTGCTACTTACAAAGAGTTTGTCATGAGTGTGTCATCTATTTATGAACCCCAGTTCTATCACCAAGCAGCAAGGATCCTTAAATGGTGCAAAGCCATGAGTGAGGAAATAACAGCTCTAGAGGAAAACAATACTTGGACAATACAAGCCTTGCCTCAAGGGAAGAAGACCATCGGGTGTAGGTGGATTTACAAAACAAAGTTCAATGCTGATGGCTCATTAGATAAACACAAGGCTCGATTGGTTTCCAAAGGTTATGCTGATGCAGATTGGGGAAGTTGCTTCACATCAAGAAAATCCACCACATGTTATTGCATTTTCATTGGAGAATCATTGGTGACTTGGAAGTCCAAAAAGCAGTCAATTGTCTCAAGATCATCAGCTAAAGTAGAGTACAAAGCATTGGCATCAGTTATGAGTTGCTATGGTTGAAACAGCTCCTGAGAGCATTTGGTATCAATGTTCCATCTTGTAAAGTCTTTTGTGATAGCACATCATAATCTAAATGACAAACAATCCAATGAGTCATGAAAGGGTCAAACACATTGACATAGATTGTCATTTCATTATAGAATATTTGGCTGCTTATTTCATCAAGTTGATACACATCCCATCCAAGTACTAGCTGAATGATCTGCTTACTAAAGCCTTGCCTATAAACTTGTTTCATTATCTCATAATCAAGTTGGGAATTCACAACATATACCTCCCAATTTGAAGGGTAGTTTTAAAAGCTTTTACGATAATTGATTATAAAGTCAGTTGCTTATGAAGCAAGTTAGTTGAGTTGTTGTTTTAGTTATAACTAACGAATTGTTTGAGTTTGTTTGTAACTGCTTTGTATGTTATAGCTTCTACACCTCTTTATATATGTGGAAGCATCTCTTAATAATTAATGAATCACATTATTTTCATCACCATCTTTTTATTTTTCACGATGTACACTCATTACTGAAGTAGTTGTGCCATTGCTCCAAGTAAGTTGGACTTCTTATGTATTCAAGTGAATGAGCTGGCATGCATTAATTTATGACTATTGTTAAAAACAAAAGAAGAAAAAAAAGTAATATTAATTTAGGCAATTTCTTATCACACCACCCTTGTTTCTTAGGCACCAAGTGAATTTTCGGTTTTGCCCCTTGATTCCGGATGTGCATATCCGGACGCACCATTTTTTTAAAAATTTTCATTTTTTCCCGGATGTGCATATCCGGTAAAAGTTCGTATTTGCAAATCCGAAAAAAATACTGAAGCAGAACACCAAAACCAAAAATGTTTCTCACATTCATAAAATAAAATCGGGATTACATTGAGAAAATCGGCATGGCATCGACAGAAATTTAAATATTACAAGATCAATAGTCCGGTGGACGCTTGCACATCTCTAAGATGTCATCGACCGTTCTTCGGATTTTGACGGTCGCCTCGAACTCGAACGGGAATTGTTCCTCGTAACCCAAATAAGTTTGCCACATCGCTCTAACATCGTCTTGATTCTTGAGCTCAACAAGGATGTAAGCGACGTTCCCTTCGTTGTCAACCGAAGGTGAACGATACTGAAGCTTCGCAACCTTCCGTTTGTCTCCGTAAGGTAGGAGATGTTCGATGCCGTCAATGATTTGGTCGAGGGGGGTGTCCCTCATTATCGTAAACTTTTGACCGCGTGTTTTGCCGTCGGTGAAGGAGACACTTGCGGCATACCAACGGAATTTGATTTGATACAATTGAGACATTTTGAGGTTTTGCGAAAGATATCAAATGAAACCCCTAATTTAAAGAAAAGTTAGGGTAAAGTTATTTCTGCCCAAGTTCTTTCCGGATGTGCAGATCCGGAAAAACCCTACAAATATTATTTCCGGATGTGCACATCCGGAAATTGTCTGGATCTGCAAATCAGAATGTTTTACTGATACAATTTTAAAACAGAATTGAACAGCTTATGCAGTCACTTGGAATACTTTCATTGCAATAAAATTCGTAAGTGTATTAAAAAGACATATGGATAAAAATACAATATATTTCACTTCAATAATGTACATTGTGTCGTATGATTATACAAAAGAGTTAAAGCAAAATTCTCCATCTAAATCTATTGGAGCTAGAACTTTCGATTTTTCCGCATTTTATGCCTTTTCAATTGCGTGCAATCTTTCGAATTCAAGCAGCCTTTCGACAAAATTATCCGGCCAAGACTCGGCAATTGCGGTTGCATGCGTCACCCATTGCGGTGATTTAGGTGGTATCGGGCATCCGGGTTTCAAGATAACTTGTACGAAATGTCTTGATTTCGAAAGCCATCCGATACACATGATGCGATCATTTGGATTCGACAGAGGTGCAGTGTGTAGTGGAAAAAAGGTTTCCGAAAATCTGTATCTCGTCAAGTCGATACACACCATATCGTAGGCGCATGCTATAAGATGACCCATCTCGGGGAAGCTCATCCATTTCGATACCGGTGCCGGACCACTCAACCACGGAACAAGTGACTCGTGAACCTTGTTGTAATTTTCTTGATTTTCATAGAGACGCAAGTATGCTTCTTTATGCGTCTCCAACTCTAGGATAAGTTGATGACGTACAAGTGCATGACCTTCCTCTCCTTTACCGAGTAGAGCCGACACGGCTCGGTAACCGCAATTACCATCCCCTACAACATCGATTATACCGTCGATATGCTTGTGCATAAAAACCGGCATCTCGTCAATAAAGGAAATCATACGTGTAGTTGGAGTCGGAGTCGGAACTCGTGGAATCGGTGTCGGAGCCGGTTTGGAAATGCGAGCTCCTTTCACGACACTTTGTAGAGATTTAGGAGTCGGAGAGTCCGAAAAGATTTGGTCAACGTGCTCATAATACGAAGGATACCGAGTTGTTGAGTTGTCATTTGGTGTAGGCTTCAACTTCTTCGGAGCACCCTTTGTCTTAACCGGTTAAGACAGAGGTATCATTGCGGTTGTTTCACGGAAGGCAATCTTCCTCAACTCTTCTTTGATGTGTAGCTTCATATTGTCGTCGGCCTTCGAAAATCTCTTTTGAATCGCTTCCAGTTCGGCCAAAATAGAGATATCGGGTTTATCTCCTTCCTTACAAGCATCATCTCAAAACTAAGTCTCATCCAATGAGGGCAAACTTCGTCAATTTGTATTAGGTCACCTAGTTTCAACTTTTTAGCAATGGCACAAGCACAAGGATGACCGTAGGTTTTCACAATAGTGCAACCACACTTTGCACTATCGGAACCTACCGTTTCGGCTCGGTTGGCCTCGGGAAAAATATAGCCCAACCCCGCCCGAGACATGTTGCCGATCAATTGAGAGTAGAGGAAGTTACCTTTAAATCGATGTTCCAAAACCGTGATGCTCCGACCGAAAGTGGTTTGTATCTCATTGTGTTGGTTTTTGATCATTAGATGCACGGAGTCCCAATCCCGACATAAATCCCCCTTGCTATTTCCAAACCAATTCTTCAAAGTGGCATGTGCCGACTCAACTCTATTGGTGGTAGTGTTTCCAAGATGTCGTACGTTATCGGTCCACGCACAAACAATCTTTTCTTTCACTTGATCAAGAATGGTGGATTCAACATATTTCAACAAAGCGGGGTACCGTTCACACACTTTCCGGAATTTAATGACCGAATCGGCATATAATTTCGTTGTGGAAGAATTTAGAATATAAGTCCATGCATCCATAATTTTCTCTACAATGACACCCGACTTGACCACTTTTCCGTCTTCCGAATCCACTTGCTTCGCACCCACCGCGGTCTTAACCCAACTTCGCACATTCTTTGTTATGTGAAATCAACAAAGTAGTGCATTGGAAGACAAAAAGACTTTCGCAACCGCATTCATCAAGGCGTTGTCGCGGTCCGTAACAACTGCTTTTGGCATTTGAACATGTTTCTTCAAAAGTGACCGACACGTCTCCAACGCCCACGTGAAATTGTCCTCTTTCTCACACTCCAAAAAGGCAAAGCCGACGGCATATGTCTTATCCGTAGACGTAATGCCAACCATCTCAAACAATGGAAGACGATACTTGTTTGTCTTATAGGTGCTATCGAGAATGAGCACTGTCGAGAACGTGTTGAACAACTTGATGGAATCCGGATGAGTCCAAAAAATATCTCGTACCGTAATTCCATCATCGCGACATCTGTACCGAGACACGTAATCGTTGTCCTCCAACACTTTCAACAGTTGTTGCACCTCATTCCTATCTCCCCTAATTGCCTTGTTCATTTGATACCGCATGTTATACACTTGCTTTATGTTTGCAACATTTTTGGGTTCTTTCCGTTTCAACGTCGCAAGTATATTCTTCGGTTGGACAAGGTTCAAGGTCATGTCGGCTATACATGTCTTCTCTTTCGCCTTGAGCCGGCATACACTTGGATGACCTTGTAGCTTTGAGCACATTTCGTGGTTATGTATACCACAACGAATGGTAAATCTCCATTTCTTGGAAACTAACATGTAACCACCAATCTTAAAAGGGCACTCACATCTTCTAGTACCGGTCTCCTCTTTCTTTAACTTCCGTAGAGGTGCTTGATATTTGCCGCTTCTTTCGCACCCCAAAATTACAAAAGCTTTTCTTCTATCCGACCCATTATCCGATCTCCCGATATTTACACCGAAGCCGAGCTCAATAGCCGCCCTACAAATGTATGCGATCATGCTTTCACGATCATCAAAGTCTTGCTTGTTGTTAAAGTCACCGCCGACATCAACCGACTTTACGAGCATACCTTCATCTTTCGAGGAAATCGACGCAACTAATTCTTTTGCCAAGTTATCGGGATGCACCATCTCTATTTATAAACAAGAATAGAACAATTAATATGTATCAATAAGATTTATTCAAAAATGCTGAAAACTTAAATTAATTAGCTTCAGGCATTTTTCCGGATGTGCACATTCGGAAAAGTTCATGCTAAATTCTTTCCGGATGTGCACATCCGGAAGTAGCGTAACTTGTTTTTCCAAAAATGTAGATTGATAATGTGAGCAATGTAGTGGATGAAGTTGAATGTTTACCTGAAATTCAGTCTTTCCTTGCTCCCTTTGATTTGTTGCACCAAAAATTTAAACTTTTTGAGTGAGAAATGGGATTGATGAAGTAGGGTTTTTTGACTTGGTGAGAGTGAGTGTGGAAGAAGAAGGTTGATTATGGGAAGGGGGAGTGATCGTGCAGCTTTAAATATTTCAAAATGTCTTCCGGATATACAGATCCGGAGATACTCCGGATATGCACATCCGAAAAAAGTTTTTAATTCTTAAGGATCCGGTGCGTCCGGATGTGCACATCCGGAATTAGGGGGCAAAAAAATAATTTCACATGATGCCTAAGAAACTTGGGTGGTGCATTTAATTTATGACTATCAGCTCTATATTGCTAAAAATTTTGTATCAATAGATTTGACATTTACAATAATTCTCTTTAATTGTCATTAATGTAACATATATTTTTACATGCATGAAATTATTTTGGCTTAATTACACTTTTGGTCCTATATTTTGGCCAACTCAAGGAATTGGTCCATATGGTTTAAAATTGAACGAATTAGTCCCATTGGTTTATGTTTTATGCAGTTTTAGTCCTCCATCCCAATTTTAATCCAACTGTTTATGCACTGTTCATGTACGGTCATGTACTGTTCATGTACGGTCATGCACTGTTTATATACGGTTATGCACTGTTCATGTACGGTTTTGGACCAGAATTGGGATGGGGGACTAAAACTGCATAAAACATAAACCATAGGACTAGTTCGTTCAATTTTAAATCATATGGACCAATTTCGTGAGTTGGTCAAAACATAGGGACCAAAAATATAATTAAGCCAATTATTTTTCACTCAGTCCAATAAATATAGCTCAAATGTAAAAAAAAAAATTATCAATCTAAAAAAGAATAAAAAATTTAAAAGAAATAAGAAAGTTAAAATTCAAAATACTACCCACCTAAGTACTGAAAAGCAAAACATATTATTTTACTTTGAAATTTAGAGTCCATATTGGCTTTGTCCATCTCTGAGTGCGTCATACGCCAGTCTTATGCAACACTCAGTTTTATTATTTTAATAATATATCAAACTGTTCGTTTTGACATTTTCAAACCTCAGATCATGTGTACATTAGAAATCACCCAAACGCAATAAAACATTGGGTTAATACCCCTTTTGGACCCTACCATATAGGCCAAATCCCAAAAACAACCCTGTAAAAAAAAAAACACAGATTCCATCCCTGCAATTTGTAGATTCCCTCGTTTTACCCCCTGAGTGGATTTGGTCAACCATATTGATGACATGGCGCTGCTTAGTTGGAATTTTATTTATTTATTATTTATTTAATTACACGCGTGGCATTTTTATTAATATTTTAATATTTAATATTTTTTTATTTTTTTTATTTTTTTTTTAATTTTTTTTTAATTTTTTTTTATTTTTTTTATTTTTATTTTTATTTTTTTTTTTATTTTTTTTTTTATTTTTTTTTTTATTTTTTTTTTATTTTTTTATTTTTTAAATTTTATTTTAATTTTTTGTTTTATTTTTTTAATTTGTTTTTATTATAATTTTTTTTATTTTATTCTTTTTTTTTATTTTTTTTCGTTTTTATTTATATATTTTATATATATATATATATATATATATATATATATATTTTTTTTTTTTTTTTTTTCGTTTTTGGACCTAATTTTTATTTTTAATTCTATTTTAAACAAATTGTTCTTTTAAAAATTAGTTTCATTATACTAATCCATTTATTTCAATTTATTACCATACTAATCCATTTATTCTCATACTAATTTCAATTCAACAATACTTATGAGTGATTTATTACCATTATAACTTCACTCATCAACCATCTTTATAACCTCTCTCCACTTCTTTTTTTTTTTCGTTACAATATTGTTTCATTTCTTCTCCATTGTTTTCAATACTCATCAACCATCCAAAACTCAATACAAAGCATACTCACAACACAACAATACCACACACCCTAATAAACAAGAATCTCAAGCTCTCATCACTCTCCACATCCTCATGAAAATGGTAACTTGCTACTGCCATGTTCACACCATAAGTTGGTAACTTACTATATCAGTATCCTTTGGTATGAACAATTTTTTGTACAAAGAACATATGAATGTGCATGTAAGGGGAGGATAAGGATGTTGTATCTCAAAACAGTTATATGATTGACAAGTAACATATATAAGTACATATGAATGTAATGTAAGGTAATAGCAGACTGTGTGTGTGTGCCCTATTATCTCGTCGGTAATAGCAGGCTGTGTGTGTGTGCCCTATTATCGCGTCGGTAATAGCAACCTTAACTGGGAAGTGACCTGGTGGTGCGCGCGTTCGATGGTTCTAAGAGGTCCGTTTTTGGAGAAATTGTATTGCCGATCAAAGTTGGTCCTGAAATTTTTGAAGCCACTTTCTATATCATGGACATTCAGCCTGCCTATAGTTGTTTATTGGATAGTCTGTGGATCCATGGTGCTGGGGCAGTGACGTCCACTCCAAGAGTGATCAGTCAGCCTGAGGTGGTTAATCAACCCGAGGTGGTAAATCAGCCAGAAGTTTCAATGTCTTCTTTCAAAGATGCACGCGCTGTAGTTGAAGTTGGTGATTCTCAGAAGTGGGGCCAAGTCATTAATGTTCAGGTGAAGCAGAATACTTATGGACTGGGATATAAGCCACCCCGACGAGCTCAAGAGCCTCTTAAGTTTTATGGTCCAGTCCAGTTCACAAGTGCTGGTGTCTTCTTTAATCGGGTTAATGCCATTGATGATGAGGGGGATAGTGATTGCGACATGGATGAGTGGATCCGCCCCTGCACTCCCGGTAAAAGTCTATGCAATTGGTCGTCTGAGAAAGTCATCCAAGTGACCCATCAAGAGTAATTGCCTTTGTTTTCTGTTTGTGTAAAATCCTACGTTCTGCCCAAGACGTAGTGATGTTTGTCTGTAGGGCTTTGATGTTTTTGTTTGCTTACTTTATCATCAATAAATGACGTTTTCACATTCAAATGTTTGTCTGTAAGGATAATGATATAGTAAGTTACCAACATTATCCTTATTGGTATATAACCCGATTAAAGAAGACACCAGCACTTGTGAACTGGACTGGACCATAAAACTTAAGAGGCTCTTGAGCTCGTCGGGGTGGCTTATATCCCAGTCCATAAGTATTCTGCTTCACCTGAACATTAATGACTTGGCCCCACTTCTGGGAATCACCAACTTCAACTACAGCGCGTGCATCTTTGAAAGAAGACATTGAAACTTCTGGCTGATTTACCACCTCGGGTTGATTAACCACCTCAGGCTGACTGATCACTCTTGGAGTGGACGTCACTGCCCCAGCACCATGGATCCACAGACTATCCAATAAACAACTATAGGCAGGCTGAATGTCCATGATATAGAAAGTGGCTTCAAAAATTTCAGGACCAACTTTGATCGGCAATACAATTTCTCCAAAAACGGACCTCTTAGAACCATCGAACGCGCGCACCACCAGGTCACTTCCCAGTTAAGGTTGCTATTACCGACGCGATAATAGGGCACACACACACAGCCTGCTATTACCGACGAGATAATAGGGCACACACACACAGTCTGCTATTACCTTACATTACATTCATATGTACTTATATATGTTACTTGTCAATCATATAACTGTTTTGAGATACAACATCCTTATCCTCCCCTTACATGCACATTCATATGTTCTTTGTACAAAAAATTGTTCATACCAAAGGATACTGATATAGTAAGTTACCAACTTATGGTGTGAACATGGCAGTAGCAAGTTACCATTTTCATGAGGATGTGGAGAGTGATGAGAGCTTGAGATTCTTGTTTATTAGGGTGTGTGGTATTGTTGTGTTGTGAGTATGCTTTGTATTGAGTTTTGGATGGTTGATGAGTATTGAAAACAATGGAGAAGAAATGAAACAATATTGTAACGAAAAAAAAAAAGAAGTGGAGAGAGGTTATAAAAATGGTTGATGAGTGAAGTTATAATGGTAATAAATCACTCATAAGTATTGTTGAATTGAAATTAGTATGAGAATAAATGGATTAGTATGGTAATAAATTGAAATAAATGGATTAGTATAATGAAACTAATTTTTAAAAGAACAATTTGTTTAAAATAGAATTAAAAATAAAAATTAGGTCCAAAAACGAAAAAAAAAAAAAAAATATATATATATATATATATATATATATATATATATATATATATATATAAAATATATAAATAAAAACGAAAAAAAATAAAAAAAAAAGAATAAAATTAAAAAAATTATAATAAAAACAAATTAAAAAAATAAAACAAAAAATTAAAATAAAATTTAAAAAATAAAAAAATAAAAAAAAAATTAAAAAAAAATTAAAAAAATTAAAAAAAATTAAAAAAAAATTAAAAAAAAAATAAAAAAAATAAAAAAATATTAAATATTAAAATATTAATAAAAATGCCACGCGTGTAATTAAATAAATAATAAATAAATAAAATTCTAACTAAGCAGCGCCATGTCATCAATATGGTTGACCAAATCCACTCAGGGGGCAAAACGAGGGAATCTACAAATTGCAGGGATGGAATCTGTGTTTTTTTTTTTACAGGGTTGTTTTTGGGATTTGGCCTATATGGTAGGGTCCAAAAGGGGTATTAACCCTATATATAAATATATTGGTTTCACCAACAACGTTGAAAACAAAAGAAGCTGAGAAGAAAAAGCCATGGCTGTGAGAGAGATAGAAGAAGGAGTAGTTGATTCTAATTCAACTATTCCTTTGAAACAACACTATGTGTTTGTACATGGCATAGGTGGAGGAAGTTGGTGTTGGTACAAAATCTGTTGTCTTATGGAGAATTCTGGGTACCAAGTTTCATGCATAGATCTTAAAAGTGGTGGAGTTGATCAATCTCATGCTGATTCTATTCTTACTTTTGATGATTATAATAAACCTCTTATTGATTTCTTATCTGATTTACCAGATAATGAAAAGGTATAACTTCTATATTTTTATTTTTATTTTTATTTTGATTCCCTCACCTTATATATTATAATACTAATATACATGAATGAATCATAGGTTATATTGGTGGGGCATAGTGCAGGAGGGTTGAGTGTTACCGAGGCCTGTCACAAATTTCCAAATAAAATTCGTTTAGCAGTGTATGTGGCAGCAACTATGCTTAAATTTGGATTCTCAACCGATCAAGATCTTAAAGATGTGAGTCATTTTCATGAACTCTCTCAGTTATGTTTTTTAGCATGTTATAAGATTCATATGAGTTCATATTGGGGGGTGGGAATAGTATAATATGATAGTGATGTTTATTATTGGATTCAAAAATCTTCAAGATTTTCCTTTACAGCAAGTATGATGTTCTTGTTTCAATATTTGGTTGCCAACTGTCTTCACACAAACAAACATATTGCTAGTTTTCAGGCAACTCTTATATAGCTGTATTTTATTAGAGTCAATAAACTGAGTAGGCTTTCTCATCCAAGTGTGTTGATGATTGGTTTATAAGTCAAATGTTTTACTCTAAATTATTATGAACAACTTAGCTTATTCCTATCAGAAAATAAATTCGGTATTTTTCAAACCTTTGTTTTTTTTTTTTACCGGAGCTCTTTTATCACTAGAGCCCAATTAATTGGTCTATGAATAAAATATATTTGATTCTAAGTATTATATAGATCATAGAAATATAGATTACTTTTTAGAGCCTAGAGTTAGAATGTGCACGAGCAAAGCTAATAATATTATTTATATTCGCAATCATCAATCTAGTAAAGTTTTATGTGTTTCTCTTCCAAACTGTCTATTCTCATTCATCACCAATAATTTGTGGCATTCATTGCCCCCTATAAATAGCAATCATTGTACTAATCATATTTATTGCTAACAGCGTGTTAAAAAAAAAGTAGCTAGAATTGTTACTATGTAGATAAATTGTTTGTGGTTTGTGGCAAATAGGGAGTACCAGATTTATCGGAGTTTGGTGATGTCTATGAATTGGGGTTTGGATTGGGACAGGACAAGCCTCCCACAAGTGCTTTGATAAAGAAACAGCTTCAACGCAAAATCTTGTATCCTCTAACCCCTCATGAGGTACCATAAAAAAAAATCTAGATATTAAATTAATGTTTTATAAATTTGTATCTATATTTTAAATAAATAAATAAAGACATGATGGGCATGCATTTTTCTATAAAACTGTTCAACTGTAAGGTACACACCCACATGGCTCATGACAAATGCTTTGGTTTATGCTTAATTTCATCCTCTGCTTTTCTTACATGTAGGACCATTATTTGTGCCAATTTTCTTGTGCAAAAAACAATAATCTTCCAAACAAAAACAATTTTGTCAAATATCCTAGACACTATTTGTAATTATATATGTTTGCAACCATGTCTAAATACATACTTATTTATAAGTGATAAGTTATATTCAATAACTTTCATTTTTATAAACTATTATTCGTATCTGCATGTCGTGTCTGATATCTATATCTGTGTTGATCATTTGATGATTGCTTGTCAGGATTCAACCCTAGCTGCAATGCTGCTGAGGCCAGGGCCATTGCTGGCATTAACGAGTGCGAAATTCGGAGAAAATGTTGAAGAATTGGAGAAAGTGGGACGAGTGTACATAAGGACAAAGCAAGACAACGTGATAAAACCAAAGCAACAGGAAGCTATGATAAATAAGTGGCCACCAAGTAGTGTGTATGAAGTGGATAGTGACCATAGTCCCTTCTTCTCTGCCCCATTTTTACTATTTGGTTTGCTTATTAAAGTTGCAGCTTTTGACGTTGGATGCAACTAGATACATATATTTAACACAATAATAATCACCACGTTTTTTTCTTGTATGTGAAGATCAAAAGAATTGTTGTAGAATAAAATGGATGGGTCATGGGTGTGTTTGGGTGATTTTATTTAAAAAAAGGAATAAAATGAGTGTTTATTGGATTTTGATTGGTGATGAAAATCAACATGGTTTTGTTTTTGTTTATTTTTAGAAGGAATCTCTTTGTCCATCTCTATAGAAAAACTATCTTGTTTTTAACTATTTTTTTTTCTTATATAAAATATGGAAATGAAGATGTGACCACTTACATTGTATGAGTCTCTTATCATAAAACATTTAGATAAGTAATACCAAAATTAGTCAAGGATGATCAAAAGAAAATTTCAAGTGAGCATTGTTATGTGTTACTTATAGATCACATATAGATTCTCAAAAGGGAAAAAAAAAAGTGTGACTATAATGATATCAATATTGCTTATATAATTGTCATGTTAACTTAGCTCAATTTAGTTCCGCGTGGATTTCATATAAAGGGCTTAGGTTCAAAATTTTCATAATGCTTATAATGCTTATAATGTAGAAGTGAAATCATTGTTCTGTTTTTATTAATTTATTTATAATACAAATATAATATTTACTTTTGTTTTGGAATTACAAAAAAAAAAAAAAAAAGTAAAGAATTAAGCTTATTTAATTTTGCATAATATTTTTTAAAATTATCAATAACAACTATTCAAATGTAATTTAGTATTTTAGTATGTTGCCTATGTGGTCCTAGTATTTGTGTATAAATAGACTAGTGGTAGCTGTCATTTATATCATAATCTTTCTTATAACTTTTGTTTTCATCACCTTGTGCACTAACAATTGGTATCTAGAGCTTTGGTTCAGATCCATGAGGAAACACGAGTGAAACAGTGAGGCGTTATGTGATTGATTTCGTTTCTGGAATTCGTGTTGAATTCTTGAACGGAATTATAATACAATCACATTTTCAGATTCTGCGGAATTGGGAAACACTGTGTTTGATGAGATCTGAGTGACTTGCACAAGGTTGAAGATGAACGAAAACGGTAGTCTGAGCACCAAGCTTCCAGTGTTCGATGGCAAGAACTGGAATCATTGGATGATTCAAATGCGTGTGTTGTTTGGCGCTCAAGATGTTCTTGATCTCGTCAACGATGGTTACGTTTGAGTTGCACTTCTAGAAAATGCAACTGATGCGCAGAGAAATGCTCAGTGTGATCTAAGAAAGAAAGATCAGAAGGCGTTGTTCTACATCCATCAGTGTGTGGATGTGAATGTGTTTGAGAAAATCCCTGATTCGACGATGGTGAAGGCTGCGTGGGAGACACTAGTTAGGTGTTACGGTGGTAACGCATTAGTGAAGAAGGTGAAGCTTCAGTCTCTACGAAAGCATTATGAGAATCTCAACATGAAAGACAACGAGAATGTATCTGATCTCTAGAGTGATTTTGATCACTAATGAGATGAAAGCTTGTGGAGAAACCCTTTCTGAACAAGTAATCATTAAGAAGGTATTGAGATCCCTTACTCCTCAGTTTGATTACTTTGTGTTAGCAATAGAACATTCTAAGGATCTAGACACCATGAGAATTGAAGAGTTGCAAAGCAGTCTAGAAGTACAAGAGTTATGTCTGACTGAGAGAACTTCTGAAAGAGAAGTAAAGCAGTAGGCTCTAAAAGCAGCTTCTGATAAGAAGCATCAGAAGCAATCTTGGTCAGAATCCATGAGAAGATTTGATGGTGTTCAGAAGTCAGAAACCTCAACTTTTGATAGGCAGAAGAATGTTCAGAAGGGAAAAGAGAGGTATGACAAGAAGAAGATCCAGTGTTATTAATGTACGAAGTTTGGCCACTTCGCTGTTGATTATTGGTCAAACAAGGAAAGGAAGTCAGAAGAAGCAAACGTAGCCAGAAGAGATTCTGATGATGAATTTGTGCTACTCATGGCTTCTGAATCTGATGATACTAATTTGACAGACTGGTGGTATATGGACACTGACAGCTCAAATCATCTTAATGGAAATAAGAAATGGCTAGTTGACTTTGATTGTAGAAAGAGGACAAAGATCAGATGTGCTGATGATAAATACCTCAACGCTGAAGGTATGGGAAATGTCAAAGTCGTTCTGAACAATGGGAAAACAACATTGATTCAGAATGTATGGTATGTACCTGGCATGAAAAGCAATCTGATAAGTGTAGGGCAACTAATTGAGAAAGGTTTTTTAGTTACCATGAAGGACAATTTTTTGAAGCTATATGACTATAATTAGAAGCTGATTATGGAGTCAAAACAAGGAAGGAATATAACATTCAAGGTTTTCCTTAGTGCAATAAGTGTTGTGAAGGAAAGTGAGTTGTGGCACAAAAGATTTGGTCATCTGAATTTTAGAAGCTTAGGGCATCTGAATTCGAAGAAGCTGGTACACAGAATTCCTACAATAAAGAAGCCTGAGAAGTCATGCAAAGTGTGCATGGTAAGAAAGTAACCAAGATTTTCATTTGCGTCAGAAGTAGCTTCAAGAGCAAAGCATGCCTTGGGAGTAGTGCATTCTGATGTGTGTGGTCCATTTCCAGTAGCATTGATTGAAGGGAATAAATACTTCGTGTCATTTGTTGATGAATTCATAAGGATAACATGTGTATCCCTTATAAAGTTCAAACACAAGGTGTTTGTTGAATTCAAGAAATTCAGAATGAAGGCTGAGAATCAAAGTGGTCAGACTCTGAAGATTCTTAAAACCGATGGTGGAGGTGAGTATAACTCCATTGAGTTCAGAAAGTTCTGTGAGGAGAATGGAATTGAGCATGAGGTTAATGCTCCTTATACTCCTCAACAAAATGGTATTGTTGAGAGAAGAAATCTCATTTTGCTTGATATGAAGAGAAGCATGTTGAAGGAGAAGAAGCTTCCTCACACCTTATGGGGAGAAGCGGTTGTCACCGCAACATATGTGCTCAAAAAATGTCCAACGAAGAAGCTGAAGGAAATAGTTCCTATTCATAAGTGGACTGGAGATAAGAAAAGTGTTAGCCATCTGAAGGTGTTTGGTTCTGTATGTTACAAACACATTCCAGAAGACAGAAGTTGGACGATAGAAGCAAAATGATGTTATTGGTGGGGTACCATAGTATAGGTGTGTACAAGCTTTATTGTCTAAAAACTAATAAAGTTGAATTCAGTAGAGATGTCATTATAAAGGAAACATAATATATGGATTGGAATAAGTCTCAATCCAACTCTGGTGTGAGAACTTCTGAAGAAAAGTCTGAATTAGAAGTTTCTAAAGATGTGTTAGAAGCTAGAGAAGATTCTGAAGCTGGAGTAGACTCTGAAGACAAGTCTGACTCTGATGGTGATTCTGACTCTAAAGGAGACTCAGAAGGTGAAGATGATTCTGATCTAGTTTCTGATGGTGATTCAGATTCTGGTGGTGATTCAGATTCTTGGAATATTCCAAAATCTGAAGGTGGTCAAGGTTCTGGAGGAGATTAACCTTCTGAAGCAAGAGTTTCTGAAGGATAAGCTTCAAAAGATAGAACTTCTGAGGTTCCAGCATTCGAAAGAGATTCTAAATGAGGTCAAAGGTCACAGAGAGTCAGAAATATCCCAAGAAGATTTTCAGAGTATGACATGCTGCGAGACACTAAAATAAACTCTGAGGGAGAGGTTATTCAGTGTGCCATGGTAGTAGACTCTGAACCAGTAAGTACAGAAGACGCCCTCAAGAAGAAAGTTTGGCTGAAGGTCATAAAAGAAGAACTTGTAGTTATTGAAAGAAACAAGACTTGGAAGTTAACTAAGCTTCCAAAGAACAAGAAAGCCATCAGCGTCAGATGGATTTTCAAGGTGAAGCTAAAGCCAAATGGATCAATTGGAAAACACAGAGCGAGGTTAGTAGCAAGAGGATTTCTACAGAAACCTGAGCTGGATTATTCTGAAGTGTTTGCACCTGTAGCAAGACATTAAACAATCAGACAGGTGATTATAATAGCTACTAACAGGAATTGACCTGATGCATTTAGATATGAAATCTGCATTTCTGAATGGTCCATTACAATAAGAGGTATACGTGTCACAACCTCATGGGTTTGTTAAAGGAATCAGGAAGGGATGGTGTACATATTACATAAAGCTTTGTATGGATTGAAGCAATCGCCCAGAGCTTGGAATCTAAAGATTGATTCATTTTTCAAGGAGCAGGGGTTTTAGAAATGTGAGATGGACTACGATGTTTATGTTCAACATACCTCTGAAGGCAATATGATTTTGGTGTGTCTGTATGTTGATGACATATTGCTGACAGGGAGTTCTGAACAAGAGATAGCCAAGTTCAAGAAGGTGGTGATGAATAAGTTTGAAATGACTGACCTCGAGAAAATGACATATATTCTAGGGATGGAGTTTATGTACTCTGAGAAAGCTATCATTTTGCATCAACTGAAGTATGAACTTGAGCTTCTGAAGAGATTTAAGCTGCAGAACTGCAAAGTTGCTGTCAAACCTTCAGAAACCAATCACAAATTGGATGATTCTGAAGGTCAGGATGTGGATGCTACAACCTTTAAACAGTTGATTGGTTCTCTGAAGTACCTGTGTAATACCGGATCTGATATCTGCTATGCATTTGGAATGGTTAATAGGTTCATGAGTAAACCTAAGTGGTCCCATTACCAAGCCGGTGTCAGGATTCTGAGGTATATCAAGGGAACTCTGATGTATGGAGTGTTATTCCCTTCTGGAAGAATGACTAATTCAGAGCTGATGAGTTACTCAGACTCTGATTGGTGTGGAGATAGAGTTGACAGGAGAAGTACTTCTGGATACTTGTTTAAGTTTTTGGGAGGTCCTATTTCTTGGTGTTCCAAGAAACAACCTGTTGTTGCATTATCAACGTGTAAAGCTAAGTGCATCGCAGGTGTTGTAGCTGCATGTCAAGTTGTATGGCTTCTGAATTTACTGCAGGATCTGAAGATCAAAGTAAACAAGCCTCTGAAGCTGATGATTGATAACAAGTCTACAATCAATCTTGCCAAGAACCCAGTTCTGCACGGGAGAAGCAAGCATATTAAGACAAAATATCATTTTCTGAGAAGTCAAGCCCATAATGAAATGCTAGAAGTTATGCACTGTAGCACCCAGAAGCAACTGGCAGATGTTCTGACAAAGGCGATCAGGACGGATCAATTTCTCCACTTAAGGGATGGAATTAGTGTTGTTAGTTTTGATTAGGAAATCCTAAACTAAGGGATGACTTTGAAGGGTAATTTAGTATTTTAGTATGTTGCCTATGTGGCCTTAGTATTTGTGTATAAATATACTAGTGGTAGTTGTCATTTATATCATCATCTTTCTTACAGCTTTTGTAGCTGTCATTACAGAGCAATAAATATTATGTCATTCTTTTTGTTTTCATCACCTTGTACTAACAATAACTCATTTCATTTAATTTTTAGTTAGGTGGAATGCAATGTTCCATTCTGTTTTTTTTTTTACTAAAAGAGATGTTCTCTCAGTTTAGTGCCCTCATAGTCCATGTTGTGTGTTGGCCACAGAATCAAAGCAATGGCCCATTTAGGGGCGGATCCAGACATTACATATTGGTGTGGCTAAATATTAAAAAAATTATGAATTAAATTATATTGAAAATAAGAAATAATATTATTTAAAATAATAAATTTATAATAAAAATCATCTACCAAATGTGAGAGATTTACTTATATAAAAGTGAAAAAGAAATTTGAGAGGTGGTGACACTGTTTCAAAAACCATATTGGATCGGACAGTCAAACCGGGAAACGAATCATTGATCTTATTTAATTGTTGGAATGAATAAACTATTAAACTAGTGAGAGTCGTCCATAATCGAACAATACAGATAAAAATCGGTGAATCAACGATTTTTTAAAACCAGCAGATTAAATACTTGCAATTAGACTTTGTTCAAAATTTATTTAGATTGTATTTTGTACTATTTTGTTGTATATGATGATTATGTTTAAAATTTGAATTTAAAGAATGAACTTGTAAAATTATGATATTTTAAGATTTAAAAATTTGGTAGGTGTCACGATTTTTCTAGAGATCGAGTCTTCTAGTTCAACCGGTTTAATAACTATTAATTTTGTTATAGAGACAAGTTCATTCAACTGAATTATATGATTTATTTAACTTAATCATCCAATTTAATCTAGTTTAATTATGTGGTTCGACCAATGACACAATAATTCGACCAATAAATCAACGATTCACCCTTATCACATTAATGATCAGTTACTTTTATAATATATTAAAAAGAGAAAAATGATATATATATATATATAAAGAAAAATGAAAAAAATTGGTGTGGCTATAGCCATAGTGTGCCTAAAGGTTAGGGGTGGAAGTAGGTCAGGCCGATAACAGGGGCCTACAGGCTAGTCTACACAGGCTCAGGTCAGGCCAAGCTATTTTTTTAAATAGAAAAGGCCTAAGCTTTTTTATAAGTCTATTTAGTTAAAAATGCTAGGCCTCAGGCCATAAAAAAACCTTTTAAGCCTAACAGGCCGGCCTATTTAAATAAATATGAATAATTTTTTTATTATCTTATGTTATGTTTTTTACTTTGAGTTAAAATATATAAATAAAAATTGGTTATATTTGAGAACTTATGAAAATAAGATGAAAACACCTTATGAACAATGTTATAAGTTGTTTTCTTAAGTTATCATAAACAAATAGTCTCACAAAAATTATGCTAATAGGTATGTTAAAATAAGTCCAAGCAAACAAACTTTTAGTCTCATTGATTTTTTAGTTTGTTAGTATATTTAAATATTATTTTAATTGCGTATTTACATATTTATAAATAATAGACAGGCTAACCAGACCTTAGAAAAGGTCAGGCTCAAGCCTAAAAATAAGCCTATGACAGACTACAGGTCAGGCTTAGGCTTCAGTTTTTTTGGCAGACCAGACTTAGGCTTGGCAAAGCCTAGCTCGGCCCAGCCTATTTCCACCCCTACTAAAGGTAGATCCGTCCATAGGCCCATTTTATGCATATTTTCCCTCAAAGTCTTCTTGAACATGTTCATGGTGCATATTCGCATATTTGTTGAAAGAATAAAAAACGTGATCGATAAATTTACTTTAACTTCATAGTAAAAATTAATTATAATTATGACTATTAACTATGATGATTAAATTCAAATCGATCAAAAATAAAACATATAAATGACAGAAAATTAAATATTATTAAATATATTTGAATGTTGTTTTATAAAAAAAAAATGTTCTGATCAGATTAGTATTTCAAGATCAAATCAAGTTGTAGAAATATATTTTTAAGAATTTTTTATTCGTATAATATATTAATTTAATCTATTATTTTAGAATTTTTTTACAATTTATTAATTTAATTTTATCTATTTTTACTATTTTGTATTTTAAATATAATTAATTATTTATGCCAAACTATCCAATATTATATTTATTTTTAAAATATCAATTTTATTTTGCATCAAACATAGTTTTTTTTTTCAAAATAACTAACTTTTTCAACATATTTATGACTAAAAACCGCATTCATTCATTCAAATTGATAGAATACATTGAATAACACAAATTCAAAATCGCTATAAACTGAAAAGGATGAATCTGCGAGCAAACTCACAACACCCACGTTAATAGCATATAACAACAAAATGCATACAAATGTGACAAAGCCTACAAATATGATGAAAAATCTACATCGTTGATAACGTCAAAATCACTGATTAAATATGCACTGAGTCGAAATTAATCTGTCAATCTGAACCAGACAAACACCGTACCAAGACGGGAAAGCGACAAAATAACGCCTCAATAAGACGACGACCAACACAACGTTGCACTAAGACGACGAAATCACGAAGAAAAAAAAACTAAAAATATATGTGAAATTACTTATTTGAATGAAAAGGAAAGGAAAAAGAATTTATAGGGGTGATTTTGGATCAAAAATTGACCATAAAACCACCTCTCTTTAGTGTATGAAGAAAAAGATAAAACTAGGGTTGAAGAAAGAATAGAGACGACTGCTTCAATGTTATTCTCGAACTAACTTTTTCAACATAATTTCTAAAATAACCATCTTTTACAACTACATATCAAACTACCTTTTCTTTAAACAAAAACAAATTGCAGGAAAGAGCATGCCCCAGATCAATTGGTGCATATGTTATGGCTTTTTGAAGGGGCCTGTTGGGAAGTTTTTTTTATACTATGGAGCATTGAACATTGTGGTACTTCCTTTATAGAGCAACACCTTTGTAAGAGACACACCACATATTCACCCAAAAACCTTAAGGGGATAGGTGGCGGGTTCTCTCACTTATAAATGCTCAAGTCACCACATTTCCAACCAATGTGCTACTATTACCCACACTACTCACACTTGCTACATTCTCAACACTCCCCCTCAAGTGTGAGTCTATAATGCTCCCCTTCAAGTGAAAGCTCTTCTTACTTCCACAAAATATTATACCATAAATAACATTTCTTACTCACCACCTTTGTGGCACCGTTGACTTTTGATACAGGTAAATCGGTCTCTTCCGCAAACCAAAGGCTTTGATACCATTGTTGGGGGAGTTTTTTTTCACTAGGGAGCATTGAACATCGTGAGACTTCCTTTATAGAGAAACACCTTTATGAGAGACACACCACATATTCACCCAAAACCTTAAGGTGATAGGTGGGTGGGTTCTCTCACTTATAAATGCTCAAGTCACCACATTTCCAACCAATGTGAGACTATTACCCACTCTACTCACACTTGCTACATTCTCAACATGTAAAACCCAATAATTTTTCATAATAGACATCTCAAAAGCAAACGAGATAGTTACCTTATGAAATATTGTGGTATCACTAATGAGACAATTCTATTAACTCATAAATATATTTTATCTGTTCGTAAACCATTAACTTTGTATCTATTGACACAAAACTTTCTCCTGTTGCACTATATTGTATTTCTCAATGTTGCCATTAAGAAACACTAACTTGATATCCATCTTATGAAGCTCCAAAATTATAACAAGTAACAAGTGTCACAACTATCATAATAAAGTCTTTCAATCATACCGAATAGAATTTCTCTTTTTAGTCAATTCTTTATGACACTTGATGCTCTAGTTCTTGTGGATGTTGAGTTTGATCTTCAATAATTAATTTCTTAATTTAATTGAGAGAAAGAACAATAAAATCCGTATGAGGGTCCAAATTTGTTATATAAATAGAAACTATATGAATTGATTCAGAACCAATTCTTTCCCACTCAATTTTGTTCTTTGACCGTTTCTCTCCCCCAAACTTAATATTCTCAAGACACTTTACAAAATTTGTCTCAAAATTTTCTTTAAATTAAGACTAAAGTTTATATTTCTCAAAATTTTCAACAATTCTAGATTGTCATAAGTCATGATTGAATTAACTATAATAATATTTGAATTTAAAACACAAATTGAATTCATCATTAAAAAAAAAGAACTTATCATATTAAAACAAAACTTTATTCATTTGTCAAATTGTATTTTAAATACAAATTTAACCTTTTAATGACAATCTAAAATAGTTTTTAAAAAAAAAATATCAATCTTCACCAAATTTGTCCATTTTAAATTGATATATCTTTCAACACCATTGAACATTTGTTAGTTCAGATTATATTTTCTAATTACTATTTATTTGCCCTTATCCTTTGAGGTAATTACTGAATTAGCACTATTTTATTTTCTCTTGCTTCAATCTTTTATTTATTGCACACTTTATGAAATTATTCTATTAAAGAAAAATTTGTAACTTTAATAGTTAAAAACTTAATTATGCAAAGAGAATACCATATGTTAAATTTTCGACACAGTCACCTAATTAACGAAACTATAACGCTTTTGCAAGATTAAATAGTTTCATAATGCGCTTCTGATATTATCTTTGCTTAATATTCTTAATGAAAAGTCATCTCTTCAATGAGAGTTTGTCTTTCGCTTTGTTGCATTAGAAGCACTAGAATTTAAGTAAAGATAATATGAAAAAATTTATGTCATCTTAAATAACATATCTAATGTCTCTGGATTGCAAAACTTTAAGATCATAGACCTCTGTAATTTAGAGTGTACTCGCTTTTTAAACTTAATATACTAAATTGTGAGAGAAATTGAATTTCTCCATCCTTATGTAAGGTCTAGATCCAAGAACATAATGTTCATATTTTATTCCTAAAATTTAAAACTTTTGAGAATCAAAATATAACTTATTTTGTAGATAAATAAACTATATTAGTTTATAGATAACCAAAAAAAATGTACTCACCAAAAATACCAAGTGCATCATTCATGTCAAGTCTTTAGACAACAACATTAATTGTCAGTGGTATTTTATTACAATGATCAAACATTGACAATTAATATTGATAAACAATAAACCCTTATAGTCGTCACATGTTTACTATCATAGGTGTGAATGTAATCCCCTAAATACTTTCATGAGTTTACGTTCACACGACTTTATTAGGCACATCAATAAATTATTATAGAGACATGCAAATATTTAGATTTTGAGAGATAAGACAAATACTAATTTCTTTAATATATATTTAGTTATTATATATTATTTATGGTTTTTTTTGTTCTGACTAAATTCATATAGTTGCTATTTATATAGCAAATTTGGACCCTCATACAGATTTTATTGTTCTTTCTCTCAATTAAATTAAGAAATTAATTCTTGAAGATCAAACTCAACATCCTCAAGAACTAGAGAATCAAGTGTCATAAAGAATTGACTAAAAAGAAAAATTATATTCGGTACGATTGAAAGACTCTATTATGATAGTCGTGACACTTGTTACTTGTTATATTTTTGAAGCTTCGTAAGATGGATATCATGTTAGTGTTTCTTAATGGCAACATTAAAAAAAAAATACAATATGGTGCAACATGAGAAAATTTTGTGTCAATAGATACAAAGTTAATTGTTTGCGAACAGATAAAATCTATTTATGAGTTAATGAAATTTTCTCATTAGTGATACGACAATATTTCATAAGGTAATTCTCTCGTTTGGTTTTGAGATGTCTATTATGAAAAATTATTGGGTTTTACATGTTGAGAATGTAGCAAGTGTGAGTAGTGTGGGTAATATAACACCACGATTCTTATAGTAGAGGTTTTGATGTTTTATTTGTTGAATATGCATTTTCTTGATGTTTTTTATTATTGTATGATAGTGGGTTATGTGTCGTTAAGTTGAGAGTGATGAGAAATATTAGAGGAGAATAGAATAATTGGCTAATATGTGAAAATTGATAGTTTAGGGGGAATATGATGTTAATAATAGTTTTATACTATTATTCAATTAAAATAATAAGGAAAATAAAATAATTAGAAGTGTAGAGATTTAAGGGGCAATGAGGTAATTGTACGAGGATAAGTGAGGACATATGAGGGAAAATATAGAAAGGGTCTAGTGTTACTAGATAAAAAGGGAAGATAGAGAGAAGTGAAATATTATTTTGTTAGTACGTAAAAAGTTGAGAGAAAGGAGAAGAGAAGTTAGGGCAAGGAGAAAGCAAGAGAGCATTCATCCATAGACTTGGAAGAAAACAAATTTCTAGAAGAGTCTAAGGTAAGGGTGAGTAATGGTTTTCAATTGTGATTGCCATGAGGGGAGAGTAGAATAGGGTTTTAGTTTTTCTTTTAGTTGATAATTTTGAATATACATGTTTGATGATGAATGGTAGTGGTAAGTGATTGAATTGTTATTGTGTTCTTGAGTTGGGTTGAATATAGATGATTTTAGGGCATGAGTTGAATGAATGAATCATGATGGATGTAATGAAAAATTATGTTAATTGAGTTGCTGGTTATGTATATCTTGATGTTGTAATGTGCTTCTTTCACTTGATTCATGTACTATATGATATGAAATGTTTTGGGGTTGTTGGAGGTCAAAACATGGGGTTTGGGGACTGTTGCAAGGCTGAAAAATAAGAGAGATCGCACAAAATCGTGCGAAAAATGGGGGTTTTCTAGGCACTGCTACGGGTCGTAGCAGCTACTACGGGTGGTCGTAGCAGCCCCCTGGATTTTGGCACCAGGGGTGTGCCCAAAGTGAGTTTCTGGCATAGGATTTCTACGAGTCGTAGCAGCTGCTACGCGCGGCCGTAATAGATCCTTGGAATCAGTACTGCAAAATTGTTTCGGCCATAATTTTGTAACTGTAAGTCCAAATCGAGTGTCGTTCGAAGCGTTGGAAAGATAACGCGAATTACTATCAAATGAAATTACTTCCAGAGTCTGATCATGATAATTAATTGATGTTTTTGATATTGAAAGAAATGTTGAACTTGAAACTTGTTTATCTTCTGACGATTTTTGTTATATCTTTTTAACCGTATATCCAAGTGACGAGTCGTTTGAAGTGTTAGAAAGCTAACGCTCAGAGCTATAACATAGTAGTAATAGGTGAAATGTTTAAATATTATTTATATAACTACTATATTGATGAAGTGTTAGTTTGTTGTTCGGATAATGAACCATTGTATTGTTGTGCTAATGTTATATGTTAATGATGTTGTTAAGTTGATATTATTATGATGATGTTGTTGAGATGTTGAGTTGATGAAGTTTGCTGTTATTGTTATTATGTAATGTTGATGATGTTGATATGATGTGATGTTGATGATGTTGCTATGATGTGATGTTGATGATGTTGTTGTGATAATGTTGTTAATGATGTGGATGTATGAATATGTGCATGATGTGTTTATGATGATTGTGTTGATGGTGGCATAAACGGTCAGAAGAGGGACCAATGTGTATATGTTGTTGTTGCATGTTAAGAGTCCATGCATCCATGTTGTCGGAACTTTGGTTCTTTTTGGTGAGCCTCAATCCTATGGTGATGGATCGGGTGCAAGTAGCTAACTCCTATTATGGGGGATTAGTGAAGTATTACCTTTGGAGATGGTAACGAGTTTTGGTGAGCCTTGATCCTATGGTGATGGATCGGGTGCGAGTAGCTAATTCCTATTATGGGGTATTAGTGAAGCGTTACCTAGGGTGATGGTAAAGAGTTTTGGTGAGCCTCGATCCAATTGTGATGGATCGGGTGCGAGTAGTTAATTCCTATTATGGGGAATTAGTGGAGCGTTACCTATGGTGATGGTAGCGATTTTGGTGTGCTCCAGTTCTAAGAGGGAATCGATCCTATGGTGGAGATCATGGAGTGAAATGAACCTAAGTGTTCATAATTTGGTACCATATGCATTGAGTCAATGATGTTGCATTAGCATTCTATATGGTATTGCATAATTTTATTGGTGCTATATGATGTGGTGATACTTGTGAATGTTATGTGATTATATGCGAACCTTGTGATGGAAGTTGTATATGAGTTACTTATGATGTTTGAGGTGTGAGTTTATGATATGTTGATGGTGTTGACTTGCTGCAAATAATTGTTTCAATCTATTCTTTCTTATGACTATTATAATTGATTATGATATCTCACCCCTTCTGTTTGAATTTTGCCTCTACGTGGGTAACGCGTAGATACTCAGGAGTAGATTCTGTGGAAGTAAGTGGAAGCTAGCCATTGGAGCTTGCCTTTAGTTTATCGTTTTCTTTTGTAGTGGAATTTTGCTCTGTTCATAACATCGGGTGGGGTGAATGTTTGATATTCGAAACTATTATGCTGTTATTCTAGAGTTAGACTCTAATTATGTTGTTGAGATGTTTATGTGATGTTTTGAGTTGAGTATCGATAATATTTTCGTTATTATTATTAAAGTTGGAGTTTAAGACCTACCATTAATTATTGTATTACCTTTTATAATTAATTGAAGATGATTTCGCTGCAAATGTTTTCACATGAGTTTTGATGACGTGTAAACATCATGGTTATAAACGTTGGTTAATTGAAATGTTGTGTAACCCGTGTTACGGAGCAAGATAATTATGTAGCTTTTATGAAGTGTGACACCCTTGTGTTGTGTAATTATAATTAATATATTCCTTAATTATACGTGGGTTTTAGAAGGGTGTTACAGGTATTAGTCCCACATTGGTTGGAAATGTGGTGACTTGAGTATTTATAAGTGAGAGAACCTACCCACCTATCACCTTAAGGTTTTGGGTGAATATGTGGTGTGTCTCTCACAAAGATGTTTCTCTAGAAAGGAAGTCCCACGATGTTTAATGCTCCCTAGTGAAAAAAAACTTCCCAACAGTGGTATCAGGGCCTTTGGTTCGAGGAAGGGACCGACTTACTTGTATTGAAAGTTAACGGTGCCACAAAGGTGGTGAGTAAGAAACGTTTTGTGCGGTACAAAGAGTTTGTGGAAGTAAGAATAACTTTGACTTGAGGGGGAGCATTATGGACTCACACTTGAGGGGGAGTGTTGAGAATGTAGCAAGTGTGAGTAGTGTGGGTAATAGTCCTACATTGGTTGGAAATGTGGTGACTTGAGCCTTTATAAGTGAGAGAACTCACCCACATATCACCTTAAGGTTTTGGGTGAATATGTAGTGTGTCTCTCACAAAGGTGTTGCTCTAGAAAGGAAGTCTCACAATGTTCATTGCTCCCTAGTATAAAAAAACTTCCCAACAGTTGTATCAGAGCCTTTGGTTCGATGAAGGGACCGACTTACTTGTATTGAAAATCAACGGCGCCACAAAAGAGGTGAGTAAGAAATGTTTTGTGCGGTACAAGAGTTTGTGGAAGTAAGAAGAACTTTCACTTGAGGGGGAGCATTGTGGACTCACACTTGAGGGGGGTAAGTTAATGTTTCTAGTTTAATGTGTCAATTTTATTTTATTTAGTCAGCAACGATATATGATTGTTATGTGAAACCAAGATACCTCTAACAAAAGTTTAGCGATGAAAGATCTTGGGCACATCTCTTTTGTATTAGGTATTTAGATACTTAGAGATTATTCTCAAGATATCATCCGGTTATCACAAAAGATTTATGTATATATATCAATAAAGTTGAAAATAAAATTAATATGAAAGAAAATAAACTAGGGTGTGTTTCAATTATCAAGGGAGACTATTAAGTCTCAATCATTGTCCAAAATAAGAGAATCTGGAAATTTTGAAAATTTAGTTTTTTTTATACTTTTTCGGTCTTTGGGAATCTTATGTATTATCTTATGTATATGCATCCAGAAGAAGTGTATACATAATGAGGTCATTTGGCAGATACAAAGATTCAAAATTTGAATTGTTGAAATGAGACAACCATAAGGATTGTTATTGGGAACAAAAGAATTTGTGCTCACATATTAGAGATCGAATAATTTGGAGATCATCAGGATGTTCGACTCAGATCCTTTTGGATGTCTATATATAATTGGCATCCTAACTCAAGAAATGACTATAAATATTTATGGCACTTGGTTACATATAGTAAAAGGTTTTGAAAGACAACTCAAGCTATATTGTGACATAAGCCAGTCAGATAACGTTTCAACAACTGCTTTATAAAGTTCATTGACTTATGAATTATTGTTGTTGAAGGATAGAACATATAGATAGAAATTTTATGCAAGCTGACTTACTTATCAAAGATTTGGCATATAAGGTATTTTATATGATTGTTGTCACTAAGGATATCCTAGATTAGTGGGGGTCACTCCTTCTTTATGTTTTATAATATTGTTTTGATATCAATACAGACTTTATGTTAAGATTATCTGCAGAAATAAATTTAATGAGGTTGTTATTGTTATAACCATTTCTGTATCGTTTGTTCAAATATTGAACTTGCAAACTTCAATTTGATCTCAATAAAGAATTTAGATGGTCCAGTTGGAAATAGGCATGATTCAGAGATCACATTACATGAAATTTCCATGCCACTCATCCATATCGATCTATGTTATCAAGTACATTGATGTCGTGGTCGTCGGGGTTTTGTCACGTTATATATTAGTGACAACAGCCGCGGTGGTCTGATTATTGGTGTATGAGGTGGACCAGATTGTAAAGTTGAAATCTAAAGATAAATAGTGAAGATGGTTGGCTTATACCTGAGTGAATCGCACACTCAAAGATACAACAGAGTCGCCACCGAACTTTATTTAGTCCCAGAGGACAGGGAAAATATCGATAAAATCCAAAGGGAAGAGAAATGGGTCAGGGGGTCGGTTATGCGAAAGGAAGGTACTAGCACCTTACGCATCCGTCGTACTCGACGGGAACCATTTCGCTTGCTTCTAGGCTTAGATATGTTATCTATCTAAAGGCTTCTAGCTAAAAGAAGGAGAGAGAAGAGAAAAGAGAGAAGGAAAGAAAGTAAGAAAAAGAGTGCTTGTGGAGGATTAGGGCCCTCGTGCCTACGTACCCTCATAGTGCAATGAGGAAATCAGAGTGTCGTAGTTCATGAAACCAGGGAAAAGAAAAGGGAAGGAGCGGAGAAGATGGAAGTGTGCTCGCCAAGATCATCGCGATCTCGTGCCTGCGTATCATACATTTGAATGAATGTAGAATCAGAGCTTCTGTAGTTCGTGGAACTAAGTTGGAAAAGGAAAAGGAAAGTGGTGTCAAAACCAAGAGCAAAAGAAGATATAGGCAAATTCCGCTGGGGACTCCAAAGAAAGGAGTGCAAAGGAAAAATAGAGATTGTGCTGAGGATAAAGTGCAAGAATGGTGTCGAAACCAAGAAGATAAAGGAGCAAAAAGAATAGAACAGACTCCACAGGGGAGTAAAAGAACAAAGAATTATGCTAGGGATCAGAGGGTTAACGACCCTACTGGGGATCAAAAGAAAGTATGGTGTTAAAACCAAGAGAAAAAAGGAAACTCGGTATGTTAACTGACTGGCAGTGGTTAACTGAAGAGAAACAGAGTAAGACTCTATGGGGAAAAGAGTTTGGTGTCGACAGGCGGCCTGTGATGAACCAAAAGAGAGAGTACTGAACCAAGAGAAGGTGTTTGACTCTGAGGGGATTTTGGTGTATTAACTGATAAACAGTGATTAACCGGAAAAAAACGGGTGTAGAACCAAGCAAAGGTTGTGAGCCAAGGAACGGGTGTGGAACCAAGCAAAGGTTGTGACCCAAAAGGGGTGTCGGTATCGACCGAACAAAAAGTACTTGACCAACAAAAGGGTATTGAACCAAAAGAAGGTCGCTGACCACTGGGGATTCGGTGTTAATAGAAAGACTGTGATTAACCGAAAAGACAATGAGTGATTAATCAAGAGAAGGCGATTAACTCGAAAGGGGGCTCAGTGTTTTAACAGACTGGTTGTGGTTAGCTGACAAAGAATGGGTGACTAACCAAGAGAAGGTGATTAACCCAAGATGCTCAGTATGTTAATAGATAGATTATGATTAACTGAGAAGAAGGGCAAATTGGTGTTTTAACTGATAGGCAGTGATTAACCAAACAAAGGGAGAAGAACCAAGAGAAGGTTGCGAACTATGCAAAAGTTACGGTGTTTAACAGGAAGACTGTGTTTAATCGAAGAAAAGGGAATTGAGACTCTTTTGGGGAATCAATAAGCAATGATTGACCGAAAAGAAAAGGATATTGAGCCAAGGGAGAGAGATGCTAAACCAAGACAATGATCTTAACCAAGAGAATGGTGATTGATCAAAAGGGAGATAGAACGAGGCAAGAGTGATCAGGGATCGACTCAACTGGGGAAGGGATATGCTACCGCCTAGAGATAGAGGTGACTAAGCCAGGAACAGGGTCATTCGTCCCCTATACCTGAAGTAGTAAGAAAGAGAGTAGGAATTCTCATTTCTCATTCCTTGTCTAACGCACAGGGTGTAGTGCGGAAGTTGAAACTGACAGCGTAACAGCTCCAAGTTGTACAGTGCTCCAGTGTCGCGCGAAACTCCGACTCCGCGGAGGGGAAAGAGAGAGAGAGAGAGAGAGAGAGAGAGAGAGCTCTAAAGGAATCCTAAAGAGAAGCGCCAACGGGGAGATTAATAATCGAGACAAAGTCTCGATTAATTAATCAAAGGAAGGAATATGCTAATAAATTTTCCAAAATGAATTGAAAAATTATTAAAGCAAAGGGGTGCATTATTGATTATACAAGATTAAGCTTATCCTTTGAAGAACAAACTTAATTCAAACATGAACACAAAATAGTGCCAAATGACAATCCAAAATACAACGCAAATCATGTCATTATGTGGATGAAATTGTGCAAGAATGAGCATGTTCATGCAATGTCAAGAATGAGCACAGTTATGAAATCAAAAGATCGAGCATCAAAATATTCACAATCATGCTTTAAACTGAAGTGAAACAGCACCTAAAAAATCCATAAAAATCAATCATATCAATCCATGGAAGTAAGAGGAAGAAAGCATGGCAAACAAGCTTGAAAAACACCAAAAATAGCACTCTGTTATAGTGGTAATCGATTACCCTAAGTAGGTAATCAGTTACTTACTTGAAAAATAGCAAATCTGGCAAAAATCGTGCAGAGTAATCGGTTACTCAGTTGAAAAAAATAGCGATGATGCAAATTTGTGAAGAGTAATCGGTTACTCTCTTTGAGTAATCGATTACCACTGTAACTGTGGCAAAAATAGCTTTTCAAAAAGCAATTTCAACACCTTAATCACTTGTCCAAACTACCACATGCTAGGGTATGAATTTATGCACGAAAATCAAGTTTAAAAATAGCAAATAGACAGCAATGGAATCAATTAACTCATTCAGATCATGGATCATGTAATGTCATAATCAATTCACACACAAAAAGCATCGAAACTACATGACAAAAGATACGAAAACTTTCGAAACAGTAAAAAGTGCAAAGAAAGACCAACCTACAAGGCTGAGATGTGACTTGGATGTTGTTGCAAAGGAATCTTGATGAAGATAATCAAAGAAAACCAGAGGAATCTTCAATTAGAGCCGAATCATACTGAAACCGAGCAAATTGCGACGAAACTCTGAAATACGAATTTGAACCGTAGAATATTGAAACAAACACTTGAGATGAATCCAAAAGCTAATAAAACTCCAGAAAATCAAGTAGGATTGCAAGATAATGAAGGTTAAGCTCAAGAAATAATCACTTCCACGGTGAAAGTGATTATTCTTCAATGGTGAAGAGCTATAGTGAGGTTTGGGGAGAAAATGGAGATGAAGATGAAGAAATTGCAGAAAAATTCAGAGAGAATGTGAGAGAATTGAGAGTGAAGTATGTGTGTCATGTGTGAAATGGTTGAGGGTTTGTTTATATAGAGTTTTTGTTTGGAGTTGATAGGTTTGGAATATGCTTTCGACTTAGCTTTGGATCTAGGTTGGGAGTTAGTTACACTTGACTCACCGAGTCAGTGGTTAACTCGGTTAGTCAGGTAGTTAACTCGGTGTCAATCCCAATGTAGATTCAAATCAAAGGCTCACATACTTGGAAATCAAGGAACATGGTGCACTTAATTTATAGTGAAGCGTTGGAATAAATGTAAGTGGAATGTCTTGAATGGTCATGAAATGTCTAGAATGTTCCATACAATGCTAGAACCATGTAGAATCCAAGAACAAAGAGAGTACAGAGTTGTTGTCCCAAAAAAGCAGCAGAATTTGCAAATCTGCACAGAGCAATCAGTTACCCTATTAGAGTAATCGATTACTCTAGGCAAAATTTGCCCAGATTGCTTAGGAAATGGTGTTGTGGCCCCGGTTTCGATTTTCCACCTCTTGTTTTGATGAATAGACATGGAAACCAATATTTTGTGCTTGTTTTGAGGATGTGATGACCTTGTGAGGATGCGATTAATCGGGCTGAAAAACCTGAATATTCCTACAACCAAAAAACACAGAGAAAAAAGTGTGAATGCATATGCCAGCGATGCGAATGCACATGCTTATGCAAAAGGCAAAACGGAGGTCAAATTTCAGGTTTCGACGGCTGCCCCTATTTAATCCTCTTGGACCTGAATGTACAAATTGCGCCAGCTTTTTGATGATTCGAGGTAAAAGGGGATTAAATAAAAGAGTAGCTCAAAATTTTGGCCGACGGCGACCAAAAAAGAGAGGTGCAAGTGTAGAGAGTTTGATAGGCCCGAAGCTTGGCTGAATATCTGCTGGGGATATGAATCAGGCCAAAAGAAAGGTAGTATGCTTAATGTATATGCCATGTATGCGTTTTACATGATGCTTGATATCATGTTATGCAACGATAAAGGTTAAGGTAATGAGTGGTGGTTAGGCAGAGATTGTAGAAAAACGAACTCGACATCCTCAGTTGGGGAGAGAACCCACAGATGAAGGCAGATTCTGCTGGGGAAAGGCCCCCTAAATGGTGACGACTCTATTGGGGAAGAAACTGAGAAGTCTCAAATTTCTAGACTATCACCATTACCATTGCTGGGGATGCAGGAATCAGGTCGATCTTCTCACCATGACTGACTCTGATTCGGGAAGAAACCCAGAAAACTCTGATTTCTAAGTTGCCACTGACTCTGCTGCAGGGAATTACCAAGGTCCAGAGTATCTTCTCTGCTTGGGGAAGATGAGAAACCAAGTCATACTGCTGCTGACGCGTGACAGTTTTGACATGCTTGGAATGATGCACGACCCTTACTAGGAAAAAGGACAACCGTGTCTCTTCTCGGGGTACATCATGACAACTTTACTGGGGACATTATGGATCTGCCGAAGGAATGGAAAGTACACAACCTTTCCGAAGAACCATAATGGCGCTTGCTGGGGAAATGATGGCTCTGTTAGGGAGATGGCCGCATCTTCAAAGAACCATCTCGGTGTTGGTCGGGCATTTAGCTTGCCAATGGATATTACCAATTATCCTGCATGAGTTACCATTAACATATGCAATGCATAATGCTTTCTCCATTGGTTTAGCCTTTTATTGTTATCAACGCTTTATAGTATTATGTGATCACAAATAATCGTTTATTTTGCAAATAAAATACTGAAAAGAAAACAATCGAGAAATTGAATGATGAACTTTTATTGAAATGTGAAAACATGTACATAAGATGTGTACAAGGATGCAAAACTCCTTGATGAGGAAATTTGCAATAAAATTGAAAAACAAATGTAAATGGAAAAAGGGAAATCATGTTTTGCATTGATTACAACATTGGCTACCATCCACTGTAAATCTAGGTTCCAACGCCTTGCATCGGTTGATGATGATTTGACTGCTCTGTTACCGTCTAAGGTCCAACAATGATGAAGAGAGACTCAAGTTTTCGCAGTCAGATGCCTTTATCCCTAATTTTTGCCTGGACATTTTTTCTATTTTTTTTTTTCGTCCACCGGGATACCCATTTTTGCCTAAGTTGCCCTTTCGAGTTTTCAATTTAGCGGCCTGTTATTGTTTTTTTTTCATTGTCCCTAACTTTTGCATGGACATTTCTTTTTTTTGTTCCATTGGGACGCCAACTTTTTCCTAGATTGTCCTTGCGGATGTCAATCTAGCAGGCTCTTTATCCATTTTTTTTAGGCATAATATTTTTTGACTGCATCGGAGTTCACGGGCGATGGCAACTCCTCCCCATCCATGGTGGTAAGGATCAGGGCTCCGCCTGAGAAGGCCTTCTTAACAATAAAAGGTCCTTCATAATGGGGAGTCCACTTGCCGTGTGGATCCGAGTGAACAGGTGAATACCTCTTGAGCACGAGTTCGCCTTCATGGAACGCTCGAGGGAGAACTTTCTTGTCAAAAGGTCGCTTGAGGAGGCTCTGATACAATTGACCATGACAAACGGCTTTAAGACGCTTCTCTTCTATGAGATTCAGTTGGTCGTATCTGGATTGGACCCACTCGGCTTCATCAAGATCTGCTTCCATGATGACTCTAAGTGAAGGAACCTCGACTTCAATGGGTAAAACAGCCTCCATACTATACACAAGCGAATACAGAGTTACCCCAATAGAAGTACTAACTGAAGTTATGTAGCCATGTAGCGTAAAGGGAAGCATTACATGCCAATCCTTGTAAGTCTTGACCATTTTCTAGACAATCCTCTTGATGTTTTTGTTTGCTGCTTCGACGGCACCATTCATCTTGGGCCAATATGGTGAAGAGTTGTGGTGCTCGATCTTGAATTCTTGACATAACTCTTTCATCATCTTGTTGTTTAGGTTGCTGGCGTTGTCAGTGATAATGCTGCTAGGAATACCATAGCGACAGATTATCTCTTTCTTGATGAATCTGGCAACCACTTGTCGTGTAATATTTGCATAAGAAGCAGCTTCAACCCACTTAGTAAAGTAATCGATTACAACTAGAATGAATCGATGACCATTGAAAACCTTCGGTTCGATCATTCCAATCATATCAATACCCCACATAGAGAATGGACAAGGCGAAGTCAAAACATTCAATGAAGTTGGAGGCACATGGATCTTGTCACCATAGATTTGGCACTTGTGACATCTTTTGGAAAAGTTCTAACAATCTACCTCCATTGTTGTCCAATAATACCCAGCTCGAAGGATCTTTTTGGCCATGGCAGGACCTTTAGCATGCACACCCTCGCAACCCTCATGTATGGATCTTATGATCATGTTTGCTTTGTGTCTATCCACGCATCTGAGCAACACGGAATCATAATTCCTCTTGTACAGTACACCACCACTTAAGAAGAATTTGGCACAGAGTCGTCTAAGAGCCTTCTTGTCAGTGATAGTAATACCCTCGGGATATTCCTATTTTTCTAAATATCTCTTGATTTCGTAGAACCAAGGGTTGTCATCAGACTCGTCCTCGATTTCTAAACAGTGTGATGGTTCGTTCAAGTGATCAATGCGGATAGAAGGAGCTTCATTTTTCCACTTGACCTTGAACATGGATGCCAGGGTGGCAAGAGCATCTGCTAATTGATTTTCCTCTCTGGGGATATGATGAAATGAGATTTCATCAAAATAAGGAATCAATTTCGAGATGTGCTTTTGGTATGGAACCAACTTGGAATCCCGAGTCACAAAGTTCCCTCTGACTTGGCCAATAACCAAAGCAGAATCTCCATAGACCTCAAGAATCTTGATTCTCATGTCAATTGTCGCTTCAATACCGTAGATACATGCTTCGTATTCAGCCATATTGTTGGTGCGTGCAAAGCATAATCTGGCAGTGAAGGGAAGGTGAAAATCTGTCGGAGAGATGAGGATAGCACCAATTCCACGACCTTTAGCATTGGAGGCACCTTTGAACATGAGCGTCCATTGCACCCCTGGTTTGGGTCCTATGTTAGGGTCTAGAGTATCATAATCTCTGATAAACAGAACATCCTCATCGGGAAAGTCAAACTTCATTTGTTGATAACCCTCTACAGGTTGATGAGCAAGGTAGTCAGACAAGACGCTCCCTTTTATTGCTTTCTGGGTAACATGTTGGATATCATACTCAATTAACAGCATCAACCACCGAGCAATCCTTCCAGAGACAGCAGGCTTTTCAAATATGTACTTTATCGGTTCCATTTTGGATATCAACAAAGTAGTATGGCAAATCATGTATTGTCTTAGGCGTCGAGCAGCCCAGACTAGAGCACAACAAGTTTTCTCCAAAAGTGAGTATCTGGTCTCACAATCAGTGAACTTCTTGCTCAAGTAGTAAATTGCATGTTCTTTCTACCAGTGTCATCATGTTGACCCAATACACATCCCATTGATTCATCGAGAACGGTGAGATACATGATTAAACGCCTACAAGGAACCGGAAATACTAAGATCGGTGGTTCTTGCAAGTATTGTTTAATTTTCACTACTACGAAAACCCCATTTAACGACGCCAGGTTTACCACGGTTTCGTATCCCACCGTTGTAACAGGATTAAAAATTTATAACGCCATATTTAACGACGGTTGTATTACATAACCGTTGTAATACAAGCTGTGTAACAAGCTCCGATTCCCAGCTCTATATTTTTTCCATATTTTTACATTTTAACACGCTTGTATTAGAAGATCGTTGTACTACATGTATCACGCTTCGATTCACAGCAATGTATTCTTTAGTATTTTTAAGTGCAATAGAGTATATATATAACTTTAAAAATAAAACTGTAAGAGATGAACATATATAGACATAATTTTATTTTAATATTCCATTGAGAGTACATTGATAAATATATTACATATCAAGATCATTGTCAGAGCCCATATCATAAAATGCATCTTCATAATCTAGACATCTCTCCTCACTCCCCTCATCGGAATCATAATATACAGGCCTCCTTTTCTTCTTTATCTTCTTCTTCTCCGGCTTCTTCTTCTTCTTCTTCTTATCCTTCCTTACCCTTAAGGCATCCCTGAAGTTGGCAGTTGCTGGTTGGACGACCTCCTGGATTGGCGCCTGACGTTCCTCATTGAGGTTTCTAGGATTCTCATTTGTTGAACTCATTGTTACGAAGAATATATTATTTAGATATGTAAAATTGTCTATTTATAGATGAGGTTGAAGATGAAAAGACTGATAGTTTAATGCTTGTAATGATGATAACTTGTAAACCGTTCATATTCTGGAACGATATTTTCTTGTAAACCGTTCATATGTTGAGAAGTGCAACGGTTAATAATATCACGACGGTTATAAGTAATAACCGTAGCGATATCACTTATAATCCAGGCGTAATTTTAGGAAAATGTTGTTGCCTGGTGTCGAACCTTGTACCACGTATAAGGGGTATCGCTACGGTTATTATAACTAACCATTGTGATATTATTAAATTAATATATAATCTATCATAACGGTTATTTAAGAAAACCGTTGTGAAAATTTTACCTATATAAGGGAATTAACTTTCGGTTTTTGACAGTCGCGCCGTTTCCTTCACAGCGAAACCCTAGCACCCAAACTTCATCTTTTTTTAGAATCTGGGAAAAGAAATTCAAGAAGTATGAAGCTTTTGATTTAAGCTTTTTCCTCCTTGAATTCCTTCTTGCAGAGTCTAAAACTAGATGAACATGGTGATGATGCTGGCGTAGCAAGCGTAATGTACATATTATTTATGGAAAATAAGGTATTCTTCCACCTCAATCTTTTTGTTAGATAGTACTCATTATCTCGTTTGCTTCATGATGTTTTTGTTGATTGTTCTCTTTTTGCGCAGATTCGACTTCAATGTTTCACAAGCAAGGTGAACTTCATTGTTATGGTACAGTCCCACTTAGCGTTTTCTTTCAACTTTTGCTTGTTTTGTTTTGAATACTAACTAATTTTCTTCATTGCTTCCCACTTCTTAGGGTTTGTTTCTAATTTTTCTTGTTTTGTTTTAAATAATAACTAATTTTCTTCATTGCTTTCCCACTTCTTAGGTTTGTTTCACATGGTGATGATGATGGTGGTACATATATATATATATATATATATATATATATATATATATATATATATATATATATATATATATATATGAATTCATTCTAATAAGGTACATATATATGAATTCATTCTGATATTGTACATATGAAATTTAGTTTATTATTCTGATATTGTACATATGAAATTTAGTTTATTATATACTAAGTATATTTTTTGTTTTACTATCCATTTACTGAACATATATATGAATTCATTCTGATATTGTACATATGAAATTTAGTTTATTATTCTGATATTGTACATATGAAATTTAGTTTATTATATACTATGTATATTGTTTGTTTTACTATCCTTTTACTGAAAATGCAATCTGTTAAATTGGTATCGAAACTTATAATTTGAAAATTAAGATGTATTTGAAAACCAACCATTATCATGTCAATGTTTTTCGAATCGCATCAATTTCATTCAGCACATTGAATGTTCCTTAACGCATAATATATGATTCAATGGTCTGATTCCTTCTACACATCGATATCTTTTATATTATATAGTTTACCTATTCATCGCCAAAAATCATCGTGGTTTTTATGATCATGATTGTTATGATGATAAAATCGTGATGATTTTTGGCGATGGAGAGGTAAACTATATAATAAAAGATATCGATGAGTAGAGTGAATCAGACCATTGAATCGTATATTATGTGTTAAGGAACATAAAATGTGCGGAATAAAATGGATGCAATTCAAAAAACAGTGGTGTGTTTAAGTTGGTTTTCAAGAACAGTTTCATTTTCAGATTATATATTTCCTTACCAATTTAATGGTTGTAATTCTTTAACTAGGTGTATGGTAAAACAAGCAATATACATTTGTATATAATAAACTAAGGGTACATGTAACAACGGTTGAAACTAATATCCGTTGTGATTGATAATATATTTCACAACGGTTGATACAACTAACTGTTGTGATTAATAATATATTTCACAACGGTTGATACAACTAACCGTTGCAATATATCGCAAGTTTTCCAGAATACAACAACGGTTTCCAGACCGTTGTAGAAACAACGAAGATACAACAACAATCTACATAACAACGCCTTCGCCCGCGTCATTATAAGTCATTCCCAACTGTTGTTAAATGGGTTTTTTGTAGTAGTGTTTGTCTAATGCTTCTTGACAATCATTGTTCCATTCGACCGATTGAGTTTTCTTAGTAATTTGAACATCGGTTCACAGGTAGCCGTCAAGTGAGAAATGAATCTTGAAATGTAATTAAGTCTGCCCAGAAAGCCACAGACTTCCTTTTCTATTTTGGGAGGCGGCATGTTCTGAATTGCTCGAACCTTGTCAGGATCAACTTCAATGCCCTTCTGATTCACAATAAAGCCTAACAGTTTGCCCCGGTCGAACTCCGAAGGTACACTTCGCAGGATTCAACCGCAGTCTAAACTTCTGGAGTCTGTCAAACAATTTCTTTAGATAAACCAGGAGATCATCTTCGATTTTGGACTTGGCAATCATATAGTCCACATAAACCTCAATCTCTCTATGGATCATATCGTGAAAGAGAGTTGTCATGGGACGTTGGTATATTGCCCCTGCATTCTTCAAACCGAATGGCATAACTTTGTAGCAATATGTACCCCATGGCATGATGAAAGTAGTCTTCTCCATATCAACTGGGGATATCTTGATCTGATTATATCCTGAGAAACTGTCCATGAAAGAAAATACAGAGAACTGTGTTGTGTTGTCTACCAAGACATCAATATGAGGCAAAGGAAAATCATCTTTCGAGCTTGCCTTGTTGAGATCTCAATAATCCACACACATTCTGACCTTCCCGTCTTTCTTTGGAACCGGGACGATGTTGGCAATTCATTCAGGATATTCGAAAGTGGCTAGGAACCCAACGTCAAGCTGCTTCTTTACCTCTTCTCTGATTTTGAGTTCCATGTCGGGTCTAGTCTTCCTTAATTTCTGTCTGACATGAGGACATCCGGGCTTGAGCGGCAAGTGATGTTCAATGATGTTGGCATCCAACCCAGGCATATCTTGATAGGACCAGGTGAAGATATCAACATACTCTTTCAATAACTTGACCAACTCGGAGTGTACATGCTTAGCGAGGGATGCACCAACCATGACTTCTCTTCAGACCTCATCAGTACCAAGATTGACAACTTCCACTGGCTCTTTGTGTGGCTGAATCTCTTTATGCTCGTGCTCAAGGAGCCTTGCTAGTTCAGCTGGTAATTCACAATCTTCCTCACCATCTTCTTCGGCTTGGTTGATTGGAACCCCAGAGTTACAATGGATGTTTGCCATGTTGTTATCAATGCATTTATTTGTTCTGCATGTTTATGAATATGTTTAGAATGAGCTATTTTAAAAAGTGAAAAATAAAATAAACTTTTGCCATTTGTTTATGAAAAAGTAAAATAAAAAAAGAAAATAGAGCATGATTTTGAATGCAAAAAAATTTTATTTATTGATCACATAATATTGCAAAAGCGGGAGGCCCTTTACAAGCTATCCACTCGTCTCGGGCGAGGACAAGGGAATGAGAAAGCAAAATGCATTACATGTCTGTTGGAAAAACCACAGGAATCACGGTAGATATCCAATGTTGAGCTTGAAACCCGACAGGCACTTGCACACAAAGCTTGAAATCTGGTTGCTAGGACCAGCATCATCAATGGCAGCCATGATGTCACCCTTTTGAAAACCCGCGCTACTGAACTTGATCAAGTTGTACTGCTTCTGACCATGTGAGCTAGATTGTCGACCAGGACGATAACCCAATCCAAAACAATTATGCTTTTCAACCACATCAATCACGTGCCCCCATCCAGGAAAGGCACCTTTCTCGATGGTCTCTTTAGCACTCTTGGCGGATGTCAAAGTTATTTGCGGTGATCTACTTTGACTAGTCAAAGCAGAGCTGACATCTTCGAACTCGAGACACTGCAATGGTACCTCCGCTATGCCTTCCTCAATCTGACATATCAGAAAGATGATAACTCGCTTACAATTAAATCCTCTTCACCACAGACGATGACCAGCTGATCCTGAAACATGAATTTCAATTTCTGATGTAAAGTGGAAGTAATTCCCCCTGTGGCGTGAATCCACGGGCAACCCAATAGGCAACTATATGCGGAATTGATATCCGTTACTTGAAAAGTAATGGTGAACAAATGTGGTCCAACCTTAATGGGTAAATCCACTTCTCCAATAACTTGCCTTTGAGAACCATCAAAGGCTCTGACAACTAAGGCGCTCGGCCTCATCTCGCTCCCTTCCACCAGTAGTTGACCCAATGTGCCCTTAGGCATCTTATTGAGGGAAGAACCGGTATCCACTAGGACACGAGATAATAAGGCGTCCATGCATGTTACGGATATGTACAATGCTCAATTGTGGGCAGCTCCTTTAGGATGCAACTCTGATTCATTAAAACCCAAGTATTTGCTTGCAGTTATATTGGCCATTACATCATCGAACTCAACAACGGATATATCGTGCATCACGTGGGTAGTGTTCAAGATTTTCAACAAAGCTCATATGTGCGCAGGTGAGCTCATGAGTAAGGACAAGATCGAGATCCTTGAGGGAGTCTGCCCCAGCTGATCCACAATTTTAAAGTTACTTTTCTTGATCAACCTTAGGAACTCTTGATCATCAATTGTTTCCTTGTTTTTTGTAACATCCTCAGACAGAATAGTTGGCACTGGTGCAGTAGTAGATGCCCCTTGTTGAACAATAGGGGTTGCAGATGAAGGCGTCTCCTTGGGAGGAACAATAGTTGGAACCTGTACCGACTTTGTAGTGACCTTCGAAGCGAACACCCATCCGCTACGAGTCATACCTCCAGCAGTGGTAACATTCACAATCTCATACTCAACAAACCTTACTTCTTGACCTCCAAAAAACATAGTAGATCCATACTTCCAAGGTACCTCCTTAGAATTCTGATACGGAAATGGTTTTGGCGGGAAAACAATGATAGGTTGCACTTTCTTCTTAGGAGATTCAACAGGAATCTTCCTATAGATGATGGTAAATGGCTCGATAGTTGCAACCTCTTCAACAGGCTTATATCTAATACATTAAACTTCACCTCGGTTCATCAAAATTTGGACATAACCCTTCAGCCTTCGACACTGGTTGGGATTATTGTCGCAGATCTGACACTTACCATGCAGTCCTTTCAACAGCCCATGCTCATTCAATCTCTTGATAACCACAGTCATTGGGGTCTTTACCTCGTCAACATCCATGATCAATTCAGTCTTTGAGTTATCCTCAATCAAGTTCACTGCATGTCCACCATGATTGGGCAATGGATTATGCTTAATGTTAGGACCTTCCTAAGCAAAAGTCAACATCTTTCGATCAATGAGCTCCTGAACCTTGGTTTTGAAAACAATACAGTCTTCTGTCGCATGTCATATGTATCCAGAGTGATAGGCACAAGGGGCATTTGGATTATGCTTTGGGCTGAATGGAGGAATTGCAGGTGAAATCTCTTTGGGAACAATTGCCCCTTGGTGAACCAAGTAAGGGAACAATTTAGTGTACGACACTGGATTTCTATCGAAATTCGGACGCTTACGATTTCCTTGATTGTTGTTGTTTTGTCAGTTTTGATTCTGCTGATTTTTGTTGTTCTGTTGAGTCTGTTACTGACGTTGCGGTTGTTGCTAATTCTGAGCATTCTGAACTGGTTATTGTGGATGATAGTGGTACGGAGGTTGTTGATACTGTGTTGCAGCAATGTATGGATATGGATAATAAGGGATGGGAGCCATGGGAGCTTGATACTGAGGAGAGACTTTAGCTGTCACAGCGTTGGCTTCACCTTCCTTTTTCTTTGACTGACTATTCTGAGACTTCCTGTTGGCTGGCTTCTGGGAAGCAGCTCCAGGAATCTTTCCAGTCTTCAACCCGTTTTCAATTTGTTCACCAATGGTTATAATGTCAGCAAAGCTCGATGAAGAACTACCCACCATTTTCTCATAGTAGGATCCTTGCAATGTACCCATAAATAGGAGGGGCCCTATACACATGCTCGTCATCATTAGGAGTTTCAATGTCAGTCAACACAGGAGTCTGACGAGTCTGAGCCTGAAGATTTTCATGATCATCACTCGCCACCGGAGATGGAACCGGAGTATGCATACTCCATGGATATGCAGCAGCATTCCCATTAGACATGGGCATAACAAAAGGTTGATATGGTACGAAGGCACCATTATTTGCAATCTGAGGAGTGAAATTCGGAGGCATGCCCCAAGGAAAAGCAGCAGGCATTTTGTTCAACCCGAACTGAGAACCTGATGGATGAATAGTGGGCCGAATCACAGGCTCAACTGGCACTTCAACAGTAGCAGGAGAAGGAACAATAGCAGAAGTAGTAGTGACAACATGAGGAACAGTCACAACAGGGGTGACAACGGTTGCATCAGTGGCAGTTGCAACAACAGTAGCAGCAGCATCCTTCTGGGCACGAAGGAACTCCATAATGACATCTATGTTGGTCTGAAACTGATCCATCCGACCTTGAAATTGAGCCAAAGTTTCCTTATAGGCAGCATTCTCAGCTTCGAAATCAGCCATGATTCTGGATTTGCTGAAGCGAGTGAAATAGTGATGTCGAGTCATCATCTTTCTACAAGCGGAAGACGAACAAGGTAAGCAAAGGTTTTCCAGACGAGGGACGTGCATATGTGTGCAAATGAATGTATGCAATGCATGTAAAAATAAAGTTTTAAATTCCAGGAATTCTTAGACTTATTTTTGTTAACAGTAATCATAAAGCATACAAGTAAAGGTGCAGAAGATAAAGCTGGCAAGAACTTCATTCATTCAACAATAGAAAGAAGAAGTACAAGTCGAGCACAAATCAAATATCTGCCTTTTGGGCTACAACAAAATCAGCATGAATCATATAAAAAACCACCCTACAAACAGACAAGAAATGAAAATCAACCCAAGGAGTCTTGTGCGGCAATACATCAGCATATGCATCCCTCAACAACCCAGGTAAGTCCTCAAGTGCGTGCTCAGTAAATCAGGCTAGACGGTTGTGCCTCTCACTCCAATACTTTGCATCCTTCATGAGGTTGCGCAGCAAAGAATGGTTAGGCCCCTGAAGAAGATCCTGAAGAAAGGCCTTTTTCTGATCTAAGAGGTTTTGCAGATGATGGCTTTGTTGCTCCCCATGAGTACTCTCTGTGTTGAGCTGACTAATCTGTTCTCGGCTCTGATGTGCTTGATCTTGCAGATTCTGAATCTCACCGAAGACTTTGTCAAGCTTGGCTTGACACTGAGAAAATTCCTTTGCTAACTGATTAGTGTAATTCCCCGATTTGTTTAATTGTATTTATTTATTTCATTTATGTGAATTTTGTGAAATGTGTGAAATTATTGTATTTTACTTGCTAATTGAGTTAATTGACTAATTTCCCTGATAGGTAAAATATTTGCAATAAATTATAATTTCTTTTCAACTTTTATTTCCCGAAATATATTTCATCGTTGTTTATGTTTTATCGCGTTTTGAGAGCGTTTGCGAGATATTTGAGCTGAGGGGTATTTTGGTCTTTTGCTTGGTTATTTTTCATAAAAATAGAAATAGAGAGAAAAATATAGAGAAAGAAAAAGAGAAGAAGGAAAGGAGAAAGAAAAGAAGAAAAGAGGGAAAAACTTGGAGAGGAGGAAATCGATTTAACCGACTTTTAAAAACACGATTAATCGGGTAAGGGTGTGAAACTCGATTATCTTATACTTGTGTATGATTATGTATGTATGTATTTGTGTGATATTTGGTTGAAATCGAGTATAGAACTAAAACCATAATTTGTTGAGATTTGTTGGGATTTAATACAATTTGTGTCAGAAATCATGTTTTAATGTTCTTAATTGCTGAGACTTGTTAGGTAGATGTTGTTGTGCAATCTATTGGTAATTTTCTGGTGTTTAGATAAGATTTGGAGAGGATTTGGGGTAGAATTCGTAACAGAAATTATGTAGGAAAATTCTGGGTTTTCGCTGCCCATACGGGTATCAGGCAAGGCAATACGCGTATTGGGTTGGGCAATACGTGTATGGCAAGGAAGGAATTTAGGCATTACGCGTATGGGAGTGGGCAATACGCGTATGGAGTGAGGCAATACGTGTATTGGAGTTTTAGTGGGATTTTTGGGAAGGAATTGGTCTCTGCCCATACGCGTATCACTTTGGGCAATACGCGTATGGATGGGTGAGTGAGCAAGGCAATACGCGTATGGCTCAGGGCAATACGCGTATGGCCAGTGAGAGTGCAGAATTTTGTCATTTCGCGATTTCTTTCCTGATTTCGCGTCCGATGCCGTAACTTTTGATCCGTAACTCGGATTGAGACATTCTTGGTATCGTTGGAAAGCTAATGAAATGTTCTTTCTTATTAAAATGGTTTGGAGAATTGTGGCCGAATTAATTATTTTGGGAATTTGGAAATGTGTTGTTTTGTCGACTTTTACCGTTTTAATGGTGTGTATTTGATGTGTTATCATGCAATATGCTTTTGATATATATATCGTATAACTTGTGTGATGTTATATGATGTGAATGCGTGTGATGAAATGTTGTGATGATGGTTTGTAGCCTTAGGGAAAGAATATGCATTGTGTTGTATTTGATTATATATGCATGATTATGGATGTGTATATGTGTGCATTTGAATGTCATGAGTCATTGTATGCCAAGCATCATGATATGCATTCTTGTGATGTCGTGTGCCCTAGTGGGTGTGAGCGACGAAACGATTCCAGGGGGAATCCACTATAACATCGTGTGCCTTATACAAAGTGGTGTGAGCGATAATTATAGACGATCGTGTGCCTTATACAAAGAGGTGTGAGCGATCCATAAAGGTCGTGTGCCTTATACAAAGAGGTGTGAGCGACGGGGAACATCGTTTGCCCGACGGGGAGTTACATTAAGTAACAAGCGATGGTTCCAATAGTTCTTGAGTGAACTAATGATGAGATTAATGGATGGATGGTACCGCATTTGCATAGAGTCGTTGTGTCGGTCTCTTTGCATTTGCATAAATCATGATTGGATTGATTATGTGTGGAAAATCATGAATGGATTGATTATGTGTGGAAAATCATGAATTGATTGATTATGTGTGAAAAATCATGAATTGAGTGAGTATGTGTTGAGATTTATGTTTGAATTGGTGAATTGATGTGCATATGTGATAAATGCATTGGTTGTGTATAATATGTTTTATGCATGGACACATGCTATGTGATGTGGTGGTGTGTTTCCATATGCTATAACCTTGGTATGCCTTATGTGTGAATATGTGATTGACTGGGTATAATTGATATATGCTATGGGTATTAGTATGTGATGCTTGTGGTGAGAATGTTCTATATGTGTATTTTTGTGTTATTATATAATTGTATGCAATTATATTATGATTGTGTTTCTCACCCTTCTGATGTGGTTTGTTGCTCTATGAGGCCATTGCAGATTAGTAGTCTTGGAGGCTTTTGTGAAGATTAGTTCTCCATCCGTTTGTTAGTCAGTCTGCTCTGATACGTAACACGGGAGTCGGGGAACGCTTTTATTATATATGTATACATTTGTGGAATATATTTTTTAGTACGTTTGTATGTATATTTTGACGTTATAAAACAATTTATTTTGTAAAACAAGTCAGTTATGGATCTTTCCGCTTTATTCCATAATTGAACTTTCCTTTTATATGGACAAAGTTCCCTTTGAGGTTAATCCATTTTGTGTTATGTATCAAAAATTTATGAGCAGGGATTGTGTTTTCTTTCTTTAAATGTGGCATCCTTGTTTCTGTCGAAAAAATAAATTTTTACTTACTCTGATTTATATATGTATTATTTATTCGTGGTGGGAATTGGGGTGTTACAATAGTGGTATCAGAGCAGGTCGGTCCTTCCGGCCAAGTTGTTGAGTCAGTTGGTGTGACAGTTGAATACTGTCGATGTTGGTTGTCCCTTAGTACGTGATGTGTGTGTGAAACACTGTTAATACTTTCTGGTTTTTCTAATCCTTTGTCTTCAGGTGTGAGAATGAGATAAGTGGGGGAGATGCTGGTGCTTCTCCAAGTTGCTTCAGGTGTGGAGCATTGGCTCAGTGTGCCGTTGGTTGCAAGAGTGTAAGTGTTGTTTGGAAAGTGTCGTTCCCGGTTCCGGAGGGAATGCGGAGGTAAGGTTTATGTCGACTAAGGATTTGTGCCTTAGGTAGTTTTGTGCACAGGATGTAAGGAATGTTATTATAGTTTGGTAAAGACGGTTTATGCCCCATCATGATTGTCGGCTGCCTATTGACAAATTGAGGAACTGATTACCCTTAATCTCTTGTTGATAGTAGACGGAATTATGTTGGATGGAATAGACGTGTCTTTCTGAATTTGATAGTGTGTGCAATGGATTGTTTGGAGTTAAGAAAATGGTTACGGATTATTTTGTTGAGTCGATGAAGATTCTAATATCGGAAGATGAGACGGATTAGAGGTTTTTGTATGTTGGTCAAGTTGGGAAGTCATTGAGAGAGAATGATTGGATATTATTAAGGGCTGCTTCTCGGAGAGTAGAGATTGAACTTAATTGGACGAAGGTGAATAGTTGAGGTTTATATCTGCTAAGTAAGTAGAAAACTCTTAGTAGATGGGACTAAGATTTTTTGTTTGGTCTGTGATGATAGTGTTCTGGAAATTGGCAGGAAGTCACAATGATGGGCCGTCAGTTGTGCTGGTTGCCGATGTGTTTTTGGATGGAACCTTAGAGTGTTGTCTTAGAGAGCTCCAGTATTGTTAGTAACAAAAAGGATGGATGATTGAACGGAATAACAAGCATGATGTGTATCATGGTATTGAGACTACGAGAAGCCAAACTTAGAGTTCTGGTGGGGTTTGGAGTCTTTGGAGTTTTAGGGCATTAATGGAAATTTTGAGGAAACCCTTGTGGGTGGATGTAACATTGCATTTGAGAGTTCTTTTTGGTTGGTTGTTGATACATGTTGGAATTTGTGGAATTGGACAGTCAAGAGAAGAAATTGTGTATAGATTACTGACAGTTGAATAAGGTAACAATTGAGAACAAGTGTCCACTTTCATGAACAGATGACTGGATTGGTTTGGTTGAGATTGGAGTGAATTCACAATTGTTTGGAATGTTGGATAAGAGTGGTGAATTGTGTGAGTGGAGACTTTTATCGATTTAATGTGACTGGTTATGTTCGTTATTGTCAGGGATAGGCTGGTATTCACTCGGTTAAGCTTGTATGTGAGTAACCAGTTACCCAGTGAAAAATTTTGCAAAAGCTTTAAGAATTTATATCTTTTGGAATTTGGTTGGGCATTACAACGTACAGTGATGGTATTTGGTGCTAGTAATGCGTCTGTAATGTTTATGGAGTAGAGGAATTGTATCTTCCATATTTATTTGGATAAGTTCGTAATGGCTTTGATTGAGGATATTCGGATTTGTTGTAAACTCAGAGGAGAAACAGATAGAGTGTTTGAGATTTGAATTACAAGTGTTAAAAAGAGACGAAGTTTTATGCTAAGTTATTCAAGTGAGAATTTTGGTTGAAAAAGGTTAGTTTTCTTGGATATGTTATTTTGAATGAGAGTATGGTTAATGGATCCATCGGGAGTAGATGCAGTTCTACAATGAGAGACTCCGAAGTCGGTTAAGGAGATTAGAACTTTTTTTGGGCTTAGTTGGTTGTCACTGCAGGCTATGGAAGACTTTGCTAAGCTCGTACTTCTGTTATCTCAGTTGACTTGCAAAGGGTGAGTCGTTTGCTTTGGATGTTCATTGTGAGGAAAGTTTCAGAGAACTGAAGTAGAAGTTGTCTACGGCTCCAGTTTTGATAATGCGTGATCCTGATAAATCGTTTGTGAGGTATTGAGATGCGTCTTTGATGAGTTTAGGCAGTATGCGTGCAAGAGGGTAAATTCGTGGCTTATGCTTTACGACGATTGAGGATTCATAAAAGGGTTTATACTATTTTGGATTTGGAATTGGTTGTGGTTGTATTATGTTGGAATATTTGGAGGTATTATCTTTATGGTTCTAGGTTCAAAGTGTTTGGTAATCATAAGAATATTGAGTACTTGTTTTGGTCTGAAGGAATAGAGTATGAGACAACAAGAATGGTTAGAATTCGTGACGAGTTATGAATTTGGCTTGGATTATCCTTCAGGAAAAGTTAATGTCGTGCGTGATGAGTTAAGTCAGAAGTTTTTATACATGGTTGTTTTGATGGTCAGAGAATTAAAATTATTTGAGCAGTCCAGAGACTTGTGTCTAGTGTGTGAGACAACACGGTAAAGTGTGAGGTTGAGTATATTAAAGTGAACAGTGATTTTTGGTGAATATGAGAAAGAGTTAGACTTTGGACATGATATTGGTAGTTTTGATGGTTTCGAGTAATCAGAGTGCGCAGTGGAAGCGTGATGTGGCACATTTTGTATTGGAGTGTGTGACTTGTAAGAGTTCATTGGTTGAACATTGGAAACAGGTTGGAATAATGAGACCATTGGACGTTTCAGAATGGAAGTGTTAGGTGAATGGTGTAAATATTATTCATGGGCTACTATGTAGATGGACGTTTTGGTTGTATGTTCGATTGGTGAATCGTAGCATTATTGTAATATTGTTGTGTGACAAGGATATTGGTATTGTGGTTACGTAGAGGTTGTTGAAGCGATGTTGTGTCATGGAACTTTATGTTCTTGTTTGTGTTGTTGCCTCGTTTCCATCGTGATGGTCCGAGTGCGAGTAGTTAATTTCTGTGTGTGGTCGTAACTTGGGTATTCTTTGAGTCGTGAGTTGGTCGTCAAGTGCATTGTATGGCCTTTGCATCTTGTCGTTGTAGTTGTCTTCGTTGTTGTAGCTGCCGTTAGCAAGGTGGTTTGTCAGTTTGTGTTATTCGTGGTGTGCCTTTGGTTGGCATGATAGTTTGTTAGTCGGATGCGAGAGTCGTATCCGGAGTCGTTCGTCTCAGATATATTTTCGAGGACGAAAATGTCTAAGTGGGGGAGAGTTGTAACGCCCCGATTTGTTTAATTGTATTTATTTATTTCATTTATCGAATTTTGTGAAATGTGTGAAATTATTGTATTTTACCTGCTAATTGAGTTAATTGACTAATTTCCCTGATAGGTAAAATATTTGCAATAAATTATAATTTCTTTTCAACTTTTATTTCCCGAAATATATTTCATCGCTGTTTATGTTTTATCGCGTTTTGAGAGCGTTTGCGAGATATTTGAGCTGAGGGGTATTTTGGTCTTTTGCTTGGTTATTTTTTATAAAAATAGAAATAGAGAGAAAGAAAAAGAGAAGAAGGAAAGGAGAAAGAAAAGAAGAAAAGAGGGAAAAACTTGGAGAGGAGGAAATTGATTCAACCGACTTTTAAAAACACAATTAATCGGGTAAGGGTCTGAAACTCGATTATCTCATACTTGTGTATGATTATGTATGTATGTATTTGTGTGATATTTGGTTGAAATTGAGTATAGAACTAAAACCATAATATGTTGAGATTTGTTGGGATTTGATACAATTTGTGTCGGAAATCATGTTTTAATGTTCTTAATTGCTGAGACATGTTAGGTAGATGTTGTTGTGCAATCTATTGGTAATTTTCTAGTGTTTAGATGAAATTTGGAGAGGATTTGGGGTAGAATTCGTAACAGAAATTATGCAGGAAAATTCTGGGTTTTCACTGCTCATACGCGTATCAGGCAAGGCAATACGCGTATTGGGTTGGGCAATACGCGTATGGCAAGGAAGGAATTTAGGCATTACGTGTATGGGAGTGGGCAATACGCGTATGGAGTGAGGCAATACGCGTATTGGAGTTTTAGTGGGATTTTTGGGAAGGAATTGGTCTCTGCCCATACGCGTATCACTTTGGGCAATACGCGTATGGATGGGCGAGTGAGCAAGGCAATACGCGTATGGCTCAGGGCAATACCCGTATGGCCAGTGAGAGTGCAGAATTTTGTCATTTCGCGATTTCTTTCCCGATTTCGCGTCTGATGCCGTAACTTTTGATCTGTAACTCGGATTGAGACATTCTTGGTATCATTGGAAAGCTAATGAAATGTTCTTTCTTATTAAAATGGTTTGGAGAATTGTGGCTGAATTAATTATGTCGAGAATTTGGAAATGTGTTGTTTTGTCGACTTTTACTGTTTTAATGGTGTGTATTTGATGTGTTATCATGCAATATGCTTTTGATATATATATCGTATGACTTGTGTGATGCTATATGATGTGAATGTGTGTGATGAAATGTTTTGATGATGGTTTGTGGCATAAGGGCAAGAATATGCATTGTGTTGTATTTGATTATATATGCATGATTATGGATGTGTATATGTGTGCATTTGAATGTCATGAGTCATTGTATGCCAAGCATCATGATATGCATTCTTGTGATGTCGTGTGCCCTAGTGGGTGTGAGCGACGAAACGGTTCCAGAGGGAATCCGCTATAACATCGTGTGCCTTATACAAAGAGGTGTGAGCGATGATTATAGACGATCGTGTGCCTTATACAAAGAGGTGTGAGCGATCCATAAACGTCGTGTGCCTTATACAAAGAGGTGTGAGAGAAAGGGAACATCGTTTTCCCGACGGGGAGTTACATTAAGTAATAAGCGATGGTTCCAATAGTTCCTGAGTGAACTAATGATGAGATTGATGGATGGATGGTACCGCATTTGCATAGAGTCGTTGTGTCAGTCTCTTTGCATTTGCATAAATCATGAATGGATTGATTATGTGTGGAAAATCATGAATGGATTGATTATGTGTGAAAAATCATGAATGGATTGATTATGTGTGAAAAATCATGAATTGAGTGAGTATGTGTTGAGATTTATGTTTGAATTGGTGAATTGATGTGCATATGTGATAAATGCATTGGTTGTGGATAATATGTTTTATGCATGGACACATGCTATGTGATGTGGTGGTGTGTTTCCATATGCTATAACCTTGGTATGCCTTATGTGTGAATATGTGATTGAGTGGGTATAATTGATATATGCTATAGGTATTAGTATGTGATGCTTGTGGTGAGAATGTTCTATATGTGTATTTTTGTGTTATTATATAATTGTATGCAATTATATTATGATTATGTTTCTCACCCTTCTGCTGTGGTTTGTTGCTCTATGAGGCAATTGCAGATTAGTAGTCTTGGAGGCTTTTGTGAAGATTAGTTCTCCATCCGTTTGTCAGTCTGTCTGCTCTGATACGTAACACGGGAGTCGGGGAACGCTTTTATTATATATGTATACATTTGTGGAATATATTTTTTAGTACGTTTGTATGTATATTTTGACGTTATAAAACAATTTATTTTGTAAAACAAGTCAGTTATGGATCTTTCCGCTTTATTCCATAATTGAACTTTCCTTTTATATGGACAAAGTTCCCTTTGAGGTTATTCCATTTTGTGTTATGTATCAAAAATTTATGAGCAGGGATTGTGTTTTCTATCTTTAAATGTGGCATCCTTGTTTCTGTCGGAAAAAGAAATTTTTACTTACTCTGATTTATTTATGTATTATTTATTCGTGATGGGAATTGGGGTGTTACAATTAGCACGGTCTTGTTCACTTTGCCACTTGGTCTTGTACTCTGACAACTTCCCTCGAAGCTCTTCAAGTTGCTTCTTGTAGCTCAACTCATCCTTGTAGGCTTGATGCTGAGTGTCGGTGAGTTGCCTCTTCTTTGAAGTAAGTCCCTCATAGGAACTCTTCAAAGCATCACCCACTTTCCTTCGCTTGTTCTGTTCAACCTCCACCTCTTTGAGCATGAGCTCGCGCTTCTGGTGGAGCTTAATCTGTAAGCTATTCTTCTCGGATGTGACTCTATCAAGGTTGAGACAAAGACCAGCATTCTCCTTCTTCAACATCTCAATAGTTAGCTTGAGTTGATCAACTTCATATGGAGCAACAATGGCAAGTTCAGGAAGCTTGGCATTCATGGAAGGCTCGGAAGAAAATGGCAACAAGATCTCTTTGACGTGCTCTTTGACCCAAAGTGTGTAAGCTTCCATGGCTATGCAATTCTTCTTACCCAAATTGGGTCTTCCTTCAAGATGAATCTGAGTCCAAGCGGCACTAAACCGCTTCAGTAATCCCTTGTTATCAACCCATTCATGAAAGATGAACGCTTCCACTACCTCTGGCTCTGGCTTGGCGACCATAGGATATCCCAACTGTTGGAAGGCAAATCTCGGATTGTAGTTAATTCCACCCTTTGTACCCAGGAGAGGCACATTGGAGAATTTCCCATAATGAAGAATAATCTTAGTATCGTCAAAAACTCGAGAATACCAAGAGATGTCATCAGCAGTAAGAGACATGATTCGTTGAGACCACTTGAGATTACCCTTATTCTCAATAAAGGGACCTTTCTGCGGAAGGTGAGACACGAACCATCGGTACAGCAGAGGAGCACAACAGTCAATGGTTCCTTTCTTCTTTTCATTCCTCGAATGAATAGAATGATAGGTATCAATAAGAAGTGTCGGAACAGGATTCTTAGACAATAATATACTAATGGAAGCCTGATCTACGAAATCCTCCATGTTCGGAAACAAGGCAATCCCATATATCAGCAAAGCAAGAACGGCGTTGAAAGCCTTCCAGTTTCCATCTGCAGCAAAGGACGTGGCCTTGTCAACCAGAAACTTTGAAGTAAACCCTCGAATACCATTCCCTTTGGTCTTGAGATTAGCTTCCACATCCTTCTTACTAATGCAAAGAGCATCAGCAATAAGGGGAAACTTTGGACAACCACTGGTGTAGACAAAAGGAACCTGCCTCTTGATCTCAACCCCCAAAACATGAGCATACTCCTCGAGTGTAGGTGCTAGTTGATAATCCTAAAATGTGAAGCACCTAAGTGGCGGATCATAAAACTGAACCAGTGTATGAATGGCAGTGATGTTGACTTCAATGTTGAGGATGGTCAACAGATTACCTTAATTGTCTTTGAAAACCCCTCTGTTATCTTCAACCACACGAGATGCTTAACCTCTCAAAGTATTCAGATTAGGCTCCACAAACTTGTAGCTAAAGATACCTCTGCACCCAGTACTCATCTCTATGATAATGTAAACAAAGAATAAGCCTTTGAATAACCTAGAAATGCACATGCAAAAATTAATTTACATGATGAAATGATATCCAACACAAGAACAAGAAGCCAACACTGTTTGAACAATCAAATCTGAACAATCTGGATATCTGCATATAATTCTGTGTCAGTGCAAAATCTGATGTGTGTGAGAGAACAAAGGTATGAAGTGGCTTGGCTTCCAGCAAAAACCCATATCCCCGTCACAGGTGTGATCTAGACACAACAAGGTGGTCCCTAGAAAGGTCGCCCAAACCATAGAACTCATAATGAAAACCCCCCACCCTAGCGAATTCTCGCAGGACTGGAAGTATTCTCAAGCGAATCACGATCTGGGATGTGGCTCTCGTGGTAATCCAACGCGCAAAACGCATGCCTCACGACTATCCACGTTCTAGCCTATGTGTATGCTAAGCCCGGTGTTAGGACTTTTCTCTTCAATAATATCTACCCATCCCAACAACAGCAAAATATAGCAGATATCCAGAATATGCGGTATATGAATATTCAAAGCAGTAAAGAAATGTAGTAAATAAACAGAAAGCAAGTAAAATAAAGCGAGTAAAGTGCAAAAGGTAAACACCCAAGCAAGCGAGAAAGCAAACAAAACTAGGCGAGACCCCAACTTGCAAGCGCAAGAACTCCCCAGCAGAGTCGCCAGCTGAAGATGGCTGGTTTATACCTGAGTGAATCGCACACTCAAAGATACAACAGAGTCACCACCGAACTTTATTTAGTCCCAGAGGACAGGGAAAATATCGATAAAACCCAAGGGGAGAGAAATGGGTCAGGGGGTCGGTTGTGCGAAAGGAAGGTACTAGCACCTTACGCATTCGTCGTACTCGACGGGAACCATTTCACTTGCTTCTAGGCTTGGATAGGTTATCTATCTAAAGGCTTCTAGCTAAAAGAATGAGAGAGAAGAGAAAAGAGAGAAGGAAAGAAAGTAAGAAAAAGAGTGCTTGCAGAGGATTAGGGCCCTCGTGCCTACGTACCCTCATAATGCAATGAGGAAATCAGAGCGTCGTAGTTCATGGAACCAGGGAAAAGAAAGGGGAAGGAGCAAAGAAGGTGGAAGTGACGTATCATACATTTGAATGAATGCAGAATCAGAGCTTCCGTAGTTCGTGGAACTAAGACGAAAAAGGAAAAGGAAAGTGGTGTCAAAACTAAGAGCAAAAGAAAATAGAGAAAAAACCCGCTGGGGACTCCAAAGAAATGGTTCCAAAACCAAGAAAGGAGTGCAAAGGAAAAATAGAGATTGTACTGAGGATAAAGTGCAACAATGGTGTCGAAACGAAGAAGATAAAGGAGCAAAAGGAATAGAAGAGACTCCACAGGGGAGTAAGAGAACAAAGAATTGTGCTAGGGATCAGAGGGTTAACGACCCTACTGGGGATCAAAAGAAAGTATGGTGTTAAAACCAAGATAAAAAAAAAAGGAAACTCGTTATGTTAACTGACTGGCAGTGGTTAACTGAAGAGAAACAGAGTAAGACTTTGTGGGGAAAAGAGTTTGGTGTCGTCAGGCTGGCTGTGATGAACCAAATGAGAGAGTACTGAACTAAGAGAAGGTGTTTGACTCTGGGGGGATTTCGGTGTATTAACTGATAAACAGTGATTAACCGAAAAAAAAAGGGGTGTAAAACCAAGCAAAGGTTGTGACCCAAGGAACAGGTGTGGAACCAAGCAAAGGTTGTGACCCAAAAGGGGTGTCAGTATCGACCGAACAAAAAGTACTTGACATACAAAAGGGTATTGAACCAAAAGAAGGTCGCTGACCGCTGGGGATTCAGTGTTAACAGAAAGACTGTGATTAACCAAAAATAAAATGAGTGATTAACCAAGAGAAGGTGATTAATTCGAAAGGGGGCACGGTGTTTTAACAGACTGGTTGTGGTTAGCTGGCAAAGAATGGGTGACTAACCAAGAGAAGGTGATTAACCCAAGATGCTCAGTATGTTAATAGATAGACTGTGGTTAACTGAGAAGAAGGGCAAATTGGTGTTTTAACTGACATGCAGTGATTAACCAAACAAAGGGAGAAGAACCAAGAGAAGGTTGTGAACTCCGCAAAAGTTACAGTGTTTAACAGGAAGACTGTGTTTAACCGAAGAAAAGGGAATTAAGACTCTTCTGGGGGATCAATAAGCAGTGATTGACCGAAAAGAAAAGGACATTGAGCCAAGGGAGAGAGATGCTAACCCAAGACAATGATCTTAACCAAGAGAATGGTGATTGATCAAAAGGGAGATAAAACGAGGCAAGAGTGATCAGGGATCGACTCAACTGGGGAATGAGATACGCTACCGCCTGGAGATATAGGTGACTAAGCCAGGAACAGGGTCATTCGTCCCCTACCTGAAGTAGTCAGAATGAGAGTAGGAATTCTCCATTCTCATTCCTTCTCTAACACACAGGGTGTAGTGCAGAAGTTGAAACTGACAACGTAACAGCTCCAAGTTGTACAGTGCTCTAGTGTCGAGCGAAACTCTGACTCCGCGGAGGGGGAAAAGAGAGAGAGAGAGAGAGAGAGAGAGAGAGAGAGAGAGAGAGAGAGAGAGAGAAAGCCCTAAAGGAAGTCAAAAGAGAAGCGCCGACGGGGAGATTAATAATCGAAACAAAGTCTCGATTAATTAATCAAAGGGAGTAATATGCTAATAAATTTTCCAAAATGAATTTAAAAATTATTAAAGCAAAGGGGTGCAATATTGATTATACAAGATTAAGCTTATCCTTTGAAGAACAAACTTAATTCAAACATGAATGCAAAACAGTGCCAAATGACAATCCAAAATGCAACGCAAATCATGTCATTATGTGGATGAAATTGTGCAAGAATGGGCATGTTCATGCAATGTCAAGAATGCGCACAATTATGAAATCGAAAGATCGAGCATCGAAAAATTCACAATCATGCTTTAAACTGAAGTGAAACAACACCTAAAAATCCATAAAAATCAATCATATCAATCCATGGAAGTTAGAGGAAGAAATCATGGCAAACAAGCTTGAAAAACACCAAAAATGGGACTTTGTTACAATGGTAATCGATTACCCTAAGTAGGTAATCGGTTACTTGCTTGAAAAACAGCAAATCTGGCAAAAATCGTGCAGAGTAATCGGTTACTCAGTTGAAAAAAGCAGTGCTGATGCAAATTTGTGAAGAGTAATCGGTTACTCTCTTTGAGTAATCGATTACCATTGTAACAGTGGCAAAAATAGCTTTTCAAAAAGCAATTTCAACACCTTAATCACCTGTCCAAACTACCACATGCTAGGGTATGAATTTGTGCACGAAAATCAAGTTTAAAAACATGAAATAGACAGCAATGGAATCAATTAACTCATCCAGATCATGGATCATGTAATGTCATAATCAATTCACACACAAAAAGCATCGAAACTACATCACAAAAGATACGAAAACGTTCGAAACAGTAAAAAGTGCAAAGAAAGACCAACCTACAAGGTTGAGATGTGCCTTGGATGTTGTTGCAAAGGAATCTTGATGAAGATAATCAAAGAAAACCCGAGGAATCTTCAATTGGAGCCGAATCGTACCGAAACCGAGCAAATTGCGATGAAACTCTGAAATATGAATTCGAACCGTAGAATCTTGAAACAAACACTTGAGATGAATCCAAAAGCTAATAAAACTCTAGAAAATCAAGTATAATTGCAAGATGATGAAGGTTAAGCTCAAGAAATAATCACTTCTAAGGTGAAAGTGATTATTCTTCAATGGTGAAGAGCTATAGTGAGGTTTGGGGAGAAAATGGAGATGAAGATGAAGAAATTGCAGAAAAATTCAGAGAGAATGTGAGAGAATTGAGAGTGAAGTGTGTGTGTCATGTGTGAAATGGTTGAGGATTTGTTTATATAGAGTTTTGGTTTGGAGTTGATAGGTTTGGAATATGCTTTGGTTTTAGCTTTGGATCTAGGTTGGGAGTTATTTACACTTGACTCACCGAGTTAGCGGTTAACTCGGTTAGTTAGGTAGTTAACTCAGTGTCAATCCCAATGTAGATTCAAATCAAAGGCTCACATACTTGGAAATCAAGGAACATGGTGCACTTAATTTATAGTGAAGCATTGGAATAAATGTAAGTGGAATGTCTTGAATGGTCTTGAACTGTCTAAAATGTTCCACACAATGCTAGAACCATGTAGAATCCAAGAACAAAGAGAGTGCAGAGTTGTTGTCCCAAAAAAGCAGCAGAATTTGCAAATCTGCACAGAGTAATCAGTTACCCTATTAGAGTAATCGATTACTCTAGGTAAAATTTGCCCAAATTGCTTAGGAAATGGTGTTGTGGCCTCGATTTCGATTTTCCACCTCTTGTTTTGATGAATAGACATGGAAACCAATATTTTGTGCTTGTTTTGAGGATGTGATGACCTTGTGAGGATGCGATTAATCGGGCTTAAAAAACCTGAATATTCCTGCAACCAAAAAAACACAGAGAAAAAAGTGCGAATGCGTATGCTAGCGATGCGAATGCACATGCTTATGCAAAAGGCAAAAGGGAGGTCAAATTTCGGGTTACGGCAAATAGTATTCAGATGCGTGTCTAAAGAATTGTGATATAATTATTAAAAGTATATTGCCCAAGTGGGAGATTGTTGAAATATTTTATAATATTAATATTATTTCATTATTCCAATAATTATTATGTGGGCATATATATTTTAATTATATTAGTTATTTATCAAATTAAGAGCCTTAATTGATTAATTGATCAAATAAATTTAAAAGACTATTTAGATTTCTATTTAGTAATTAATTAATTAATTGGATATGAGCTTAAATATGAGTGGATGTCAAGATGATCCATTTGGGAATAATGGGAACCTTAATTGGCCATCACACTATATATAGGCTATGATCCCCAATATACTGTACACAAGCAAATTATATCTTCTCCCCCATCTGAAGAGAATTTGAGGCATAAGGAGTGCTGGTTGAAGAAGAACCACAAAAGCCATCAACTTCTGGGTTTAGGGTTACCGTCAAAGGGATTTTTCTCAAAAGATCCAGATATTCCTGCAATCTATTCTCTCATATACTAACATGTTATAGATCCTGTAATTATGTACTTGTTCGTATTATATATTCTATTCCACACTAAAGTATATGACATGATATATAAAACATGTATATGTGATTAATTGTTATTGATTTAATTCCAACCCGTCAGACCAATTGATGCTTATGTATTACTATATATGAATGTGTCAATTTTATTGACGTCTATGTGCATTTGCTATATGCATGCGCCAATTGGTATGGTGCATTTTTCTTTTACTTTTTAAATTAAATTTACAATTAAATACTAATAATAATTGGGAAATAAAAAAAATAATTACTAATATTAATTAATTCAATTATATTGAGTTGTGTATTTTACTACAACAACCTCAATAGTCTCAGTTATCTCAAATTGTTGAACAGTCACAAATATTTGATCAAACTAACGATGACTATGACGCTGAAGTCGATGTCGTTGACGAAGAAGAAGAAGAAGAATATGACATACAAGTTGATTATATGGTGAACGATGATTCTGTAGACGACGAGCAAGAGTCATTACCACCAAACCATGTGTATTGTCCGCCTCAATACATGACAAACTTGAACTTGAATGGAGATAAGTCATCCTCAGATATTTTTTTACAACTCGTATATGCAATAACATGGAGGGTTAGAAGTGAGAGACATGTTTATACAAAAGAAGACTGTGTGAAAGCTATAAAAAATTTCACATAGAAAATTTTGTTGATTATACTGTAGATCACACTGATGCAGGGAGGTATGCCATTCTGTGTCGTAACGTGCTCTGCATGTTTCAGATGACAACATCTTATAGGAAGAGAGATAAATGATTCTTGGGAGATAATTTATATGGTTGCACCTCACACTTGCATTACCATCAATCTGATGCAGGATCATCGTAAATTAAGCTCTAAAATAATATGCCAAGAAATCTTGTCTATCATTAGCAAGGATCTGTCTTTGAAGGTGAGTACAATAATCTCTCATATTGTTGCATGATACAATTATACTCCCTCATACAGAAAGGCATGGATAGCGAGGAGTAAGGCAGTTGAATAGGAGTACAGAAATTGGGAGGATTCGTATAAAGAACTTCCATAATATTTTGTGGCACTTAAGACATATGCTCCAGAAACTGTTGCAATTATGGAGACATTGTCAATGTTTACGCTAGATAGAACTTGTGTTAGTGGAAATAAAATATTCCATCAACTCTTATGGGCGTTTCAACCATGCATCAAAGGTTTTGCGTTCTGCAAACTTATTATTAAAATTGATGGAACATGGTTGTACGGGAAATACAAGGGCACATTACTTATGGTAATGGCACAAAACGGCAATAGTAATATCTTTCACATTGCCTTCACTCTGGTTGAAAGTGAGACTGGTGGTGATTGGAGTTTCTTTCTCAAGAATTTCTTAATACACGCTACTTCGCAGCCTAACCTCTATTTGATTTCAGACACACATGCATATATTGAGAGTGCACACAATAATCCTGATAACGGTTGGCAAGATCCAACTTCTAAGCATGTCTACTGCATTAGACATATTGCATAAAACTTCATGTGAGAGATCAAATACAAGACTCTTCGGGAAAATCTATGAACGTAAGATATGCGTTAACTCAACCATCATTCCAACACTACTACAAAGAGATCAGATTGTCAAATGCGGATGTGTTAAGGTGGATCGATAATATTCCAGTGGATAAGTGGGCCAGAGCATTTGATAATGGTCAACAATGGGGCCACATGACAACAAATCTTGTGGAATCAATGAACTCTATCTTCAAAGGCATTAAAAACTTACCCATAAACGCGTTAGTAAGAGCAACCTATTTTGGGTTAGGATCTCTGTTTACGACCAGAGGTTTAAAGTGGAGTTCAGTGTTAGAATCGAGGAAGTTGTTCAGTCAACGCTGTATAAAATTTATGAACTAGAAAACTCCCAAAGCTAACACATATGTGGTTACATGCTTTGATTGTCAAAGGCACACTATTAGTGTAGAGGAGACAATGAACCATAGTTAAGGGAGGCCAAAGGGATACTATCGGGTCTGAAGTTGCCTAATACATTCAAGGGAAGAACCCTGTAACACCATTTTCTACCCAACAAACATCACGGATAAATACAACAATTTTATCATAGTAAAGTCCCAAGAAGGGTGCCACATTTTGTCACAATACATCAAATAACCACCTGCTCCGTAACACGGGTTTTACCATCATGAATTTATTTAAACATCACGCAGGGGAAATCAAAATTTAAAATAGTTTATAATCCAAAAACTTATTAAAACAAAACTCATAAACATCATCATGCCAACAAATAAAAGAACGTAAATCGCTCGACTCAAACGTCCCGACCCGATGCTACATATCAGAGCAAGACCCTCTAATCGACGGGGAAATCAAAATACTTCAAAATTCTAAATCTTCATGCGCCAAAAGAGCTAAGCCTGATCACCTGCACGTTACCCACGTGGAGGCAACATTCAAACAGACAGGGTGAGTAATCACGAATTAATATATAAGATATAAGCAAAAGGTAAAGTATAAGCACAAACATCACCAAATTATCCACAAACATCATTAACGCATCAATTACATCAATAGAATACAATGCCACACAGTATGCAAATGCAACATCATAGACTCATACATGTGGTACCAATTCGTCATAATTGATGGACACTGGGCCATTACCCTCCAAAGATCCCCACCAATAGGATCGACTTTACACAAGAACTGGAGCGCGTCACAAAACACTTCAATCCACGCAATGGGATTGAAGCCACCAACTGGACCAGAGTCCCAACTATGCCATGAATGCATGATGCAAAACGTCATAATAATCATCGTCATAAAATCGTCAAGGTTGCATTATCATTCATGAATCATTAACACCGTCATAAATGCAACACCAATTCGCACTCATCACGATTCGTCATTATACCTCACAATTCATCATGTCATCATCGTCACGTCAAAATATTCTCAATTTTATCCCATTCACCCTCATTACTAGTTTACTCATGTTTTATTACCTCATCATAGTCTTACGTTTCAAGGAAAATACATCCCGAGCGAAAACGGGACAAAAATCGCAAAAACGGACAAATTTGTCAGCTTCCCTGCCCATACGCGTATGGCCATGCCCCATATGCGTATGGCTCACTTCCTTGCCCACTGGCTTGTGTATCATACGCGTAGAGCCACTTGCCCAGGCCTCCCTTATGCGTATCACCCTCCTTGTTATGCGTATCACCAGAGAGGTTTTCCTCTCAAAAATCCCCTCCAATGTCCCATTACGCGTAATGGCTAGTCCATACGCGTAATGCACCCTTCCCAAGAATTCCCTACGCATAATGGCCTCCCATACGTATATTCCCCTTCATTCCCAGCTTCCCATACGCGTAATGACCTCTCTTACGCGTATGGCCCTGCTCTCCTTACGCGTACGGTACCTGTACTGGCAGAGGGTCGTGCTGGCCCTGGGGACGGGTACGTATGATATGCGTAGCACCCTGGGGATGTCCCCTTCATATGCATAATACTCCCCTCATTACGCGTATTACCAGAAACCAATCCAAAACTCAGATTTCGCATCTGAACGAAAAACTTCCCATTCCAGCACCTTCGATCTTCCAAAATCAGACCCAAAATCACTTTTCAGTAGCTTATCACTTCTTCAAACATCCAAATGATCATGCAACCAATTAATCACGAAATTCACATCAAACATCAGTAATCAAACACCAATTAGATCCAATAATCATCAACATCAACAATCAATATCAAGAAAATGGATCAAAACGCAAGCAAAACCAAGGATCTACATTGAATAAGTTATAAATAAGATAAATCAAGTATAGATCTAAGGAAACCAACCTACAAAGTTGAGACTTGATTTGGTGAGTGTTGTTAACAGAAATTGATGAATCCAAGCAAGAAATACAAGATCTATGCAAGAAACTTCAAGATCCTAGCAAGAAACTTCAAGATCCAAACAATGTGATAATTTTGCTTCAAGCTTATCCAAAAATCACTTCCAAGAACTTAAATCCAGTAGCAAAATAGTAGCAAATTCAAGATTCTTTCAAGAATTGATGAATGGATGAAGGTTTAGTTCCAAGATCAACAAATTTCAATGCAAAATTTGTTGAACTTTGATGAAGGAACTTTGAGTGAGGGTTTTGAAATGAGAGAAAAGTTGAGAGAAAATGGAGTGAGATGTGTAGAAAATTCAGAAAATGGATCAAAGTTGTGTGAGGTTTGGAATGAATTAATTTAAATAGAAGCTAGGTTAGGAATTCAAATGTGGTTTGGAGTGTGGGTTAATGAGTGGAATGGAGATTAGGAATGGAATTTGAAAAAAAATAATGTGGAATTAGAGTGGAAAATGTTGGGAGGAATTTGAATTTTGGGTGGAAAATGATGAAAATAAATCAATTCTAGATCCTTCCCACACATGCACAAGCCAAGCACATGATCACCAATGATGCAAACTCAATTTTTCAAGTTGCGCCCAGAGTAACCGATTACAACATATATGCTAACCGGTTACTTAGTTCAAAAACCCTAAAAACACGCAGAAAAACAAAGGAGTAACCGGTTATCAGATACGCTGTAACCGGTTACTCAATTCAAATTTTGAATTTTGGCGCCTTTTGGAGGGAAACTTGGAAAAGTGACCTCTGACAGCTGTTTTGAACCCCGTTAAGCCTCCGAAACTCAAAACTTGATATTGCTACTGAGTAACACCTGAAAAGAAACACGAATTCTTGCTGACACCTCAAAATATCCTGCTGAATTAATAATGTCTGATACCGGATCACTTGATCAAAATGGACTGCCGGAGCTTCTGATTATCAAAACATCTAATGAGCTAAATAAAAGCTCAAAAAGACCTTGAAAGCTATTTGCTTGGCTCTGAATACTGCTGAAAATCAAACTGGAACCGATAACGCCATGAGCTGCTGATAGATACCTCGATCCCATGCTCAAAGGAAACATGCAAAAATGCAAAAAAAGACGATGCTAATGAAATGAAGCATAAGCCAAAAAGGGTCAGAAACAAGGGGGCAAATTTTGAGGTGTTACAGCTGCCCCTATTCAAATTTCTTGGATCCAAGGGTTGGGAAGCCAAAGGATTCCAGACAATCGGGATACATGGAGATTGAATACCAAAATAACCGTACAAATTTGCATCCTGCAAAAGGAGAGACGACTCCGCTGGGGAACAAGTAATAAAAGGTGTAGGATCATAACATGGACGAGTGTCAGAGAACAATACGGACGAAGTATCAAAGTGGATTGAAACAAACACGGGCGAGTGCTGACTATGCTGAGGGTAAACACAGACGAGTGTCAAAAAGGTTCACACACGGACGGGTGCTGAAAGAACACGGACGGCTGTCTAAATGGTTCAAACACGGACGGGTGCTGAAAGAACACGGACGGGTGTCTCAAAGGTTCAAACACAGACGGGTGCTGAAAGAACACAGACGGGTGTCTCAAAGGTTCAAACACGGACGGGTGCTGAAAGAACACAGACGGGTGTCTAAAAGGTTCAAACACTGACGGGTGCTGAAAGAACACGGACGGGTGTCTAAAAGGTTTAAACACTGACGGGTGCTGAAAGAACACGGACGGGTGTCAAAAAGGTTCAAACACGGACGGGTGATGAAAAAACACGGACGGGTGTCTAAAAGGTTCAAACACGGATGGGTGATGAAAGAACACGGACGGGTGTCTAAAAGGTTCAAACACGGATGGGTGTCTAAAAGGTTCAAACACGGACGGGTGCTGAAAGAACACGGGCGGGTGTCTAAAAGGTTCAAACACGGACGGGTGCTGAAAGAACACGGACGGGTGTCTAAAAGGTTCAAACACGGACGGGTGCTGAAAGAACACGGACGGGTCCTGAAAGAACACGGACGGGTGTCTAAAAGGTTCAAACACTGACGGGTGCTGAAAGAACACGGACGGGTGTCTAAAAGGTTCAAACACGGACGGGTGCTGAAAGAACACGGACGGGTGATGAAAGAAACACAGACGGGTGTCTAAAAGGTTCAAACACGGACAGGTGCTGAAAGAACACGGACGGGTGCTGAAAGAACACGGACGGGTGTCTAAAAGGTTCAAACACGGACGGGTGATGAAAGAACACGGACGGGTGTATCAAAGGTTCGAACACGGACGGGTGCTGAAAGAACACGGACGGTGTCTAAAAGGTTCAAACACGGACGGGTGATGAAAGAAAAGGTTCAAAGGCAATTTTATCGGGGATTGAAATGCTAAACTAAACACGGACGGGTGTCGAGAGAACACGGACGAGCGTTTAAAATCAATACGGACGAGGTATTGAGGCAATGAAAAAGAACACGGACGAGCGTCTAACTAACGCTAACAACTTTGAAGGGATAAACCAAAAGACCCCCTAGACGGAGGGGTGAAAAGAAACCACGGACTGACGATCCTGACAAACAACTCTGCGGGGGTATACCAAATAGTCTCTCCACATGACCAAATCCACGGCTTGGGGTATAAAGTTTGGTGATATCTCCTGAGTTACTGTGCTTCATACCGAGGAAACGCCTGGCAAACGAGGATTCAAATCTGGCTTATGCTTCGAATGCATATGTTTGAATTTTTATATGGCGTAATGCTCCATAAGAAATGGAAATGCTACACTTTTGGGAGGATGCCATGCAAAATGCTCGTGCAATGCAAAGGATCGCTTCAGCAAAATAAATGCTGAAGACGAAGGCAACTCCACCGGGGATGACAAACTAAATTGTCCCCGAGAACAAAACCATGCTGAGGAAAACCACAATGAACAACTCTCCTGATCACAAACTTTGCTAAAAGATGAAACACAAAGAGAATTCCCCCTCTATTGGGGATTGAGAATAACAACTACTGAAGATGGAACCCAAAACCTGATACTGAAAAGGTGCCAATAACCATTGGACTTAAAACCTGCTGGGGATGTCAACCACCGTTGAACAAACTGCTGCAAAGATTACCACCCAATCTGCTTGGTGTCGCTCCCAGGATTTTCATCCAGGTACAAACGCGAGAGTGGCGCGGAAAACAGAGTCGCCAGCCGTGTAAATTTATCCCAAGAGAGGGAAAGGGAACACCGCATAAACCTGAGGAAGAGGGAAAAGAATGGTCATCGCAACCATAACCTGGGTTCGGGAGTCGGTTACGCGAGGGGAAGGTGCTAGCACCCCACGCGTCCATCGTACTCGATGGGATCCACGCTTGTTGTCGATTCTAAGGGTGAGTTATCCTATCATCTATAGCTGTACTAAGACGGGGAAGGGAAAGACAAAGACAGACTCGGTAGGACGTCAATGTCCTAGGCCTACGTACCCCCTTTGTACAATGGGGAATTCAGAGTCAACGTAGTTCGGACCAAGTTCTTTTTGTGTTTTTTATGAGCGACGTGAAGTTCGCGTCCGTCAGTTAGGGTCGATGCCTGTTTGCGACTCAGACGGAAGGTAACGTGCCCTTTTTGAAAATAGCCTTTAGTTTGACAATCCCGAAGGACAAAAAGGTTCGAAGTTGGTTTGTAATTTTTAGGACAGAAGTGGCTTAAGTTAGTTCATAAGTTGCATTGCACCAAAGTCTAGGGCACAGGGGAGAATATTTAACGCATCGTCCCAAGACATGACGCTCGCTAAGCACTCTAGAAATATGAGAGGAAGCCCCTCATTTCTCATTCCCCACGCTTAAGGCTCGTGCGCAATACACTTTATACTTATTAAGTGTTTTCAAGAAGTTTGAGATGAGAAGAGAGAAGACACAAGGGGTACTCTAAAGGGAACTAAGAGTCCTAATGTTATCATGCATGGGTGACCTACGGTTAGTGAGGTTTGACGACAACCTAAACCTAAAGGAAAAAAATGAGAGAAGGAAAGAGTAAGGGTGACCATGGATACTTATCCATACCCTCAAAGAACTTACCTCAATCCCTGCATAAAAGATTAGTACCAAACGGACATAAATAATATCAAAGCAAATGGAAACCAAACAATGGCATATAATAGTGATAACAATCCAAACATGAATTAAGAAGTCAAATAAACAACCCCAAGACAATGGCACTAGTGCCTTTTCAAACAGATAATCAGACAAGATCAAGGATACGCATACAAGAAAATCTCACACAAAGAGCCATTAAACAAATAGTAAGACAATTTCTAAAATCACCAAATTAAATATAAAAGTTGCTCAACCAGAGACAAACCAAAAACCAAAAACTCCTGCAAAAAATCAAGATGTTAGCCATTTAAACAATTGGGCAAAGCTCAGGTGAGAAGTAGGGTTCAGTGTGCCAAAGGGAAGGACCAAAATGCAATATGAAATAGTTTTAAAAATGAAAGAAAAATATTTTAATGTACTTCAGAATGTTATCTAACAAATGCAAAAAGAACGGATTGAAAATGTTTCATGGATGCAGAGAAATAAAATAAACAATTTTAAGTATGCATGATATGAGTAATGCAAAAAGAAATTAACTAAATAATTAGTTTAGATGATAAAAATGAAATAAAAATAAAAAATAAAATTCGTGAAAATTTTATAAAATGATAAATATGATGCATGAAATTTTTTCGTAATTTTTAATGTAAAAATCTATTTTTAATAATTATAAATGAAAACAATATAATTAAATAAAATATTTAAATTGGATGCGCATGGGGGGTGTGAAAAGTAAGAAAAATGCGTTGGAAAGGTTAATGGGCTAAGGGATGGAGGGCGCAGATAGCAAGTCCAGCCCATCAGCGAAAAAAAATAAAATAAAAAGGAACAATGGTCTTCAATCAACGAATTGACTGAACATAGGCCCTTGGATTGATCCTGCGTTCACAAACGGTCAAACAAAATGAGAAGTAATCATGATAAGGGGCCTGGATTAAATACTCACCATAGTTATGATACACACGCACGCATACAACTGGTCGGTATACTATGTACTCCCATGTGCCAGGCACATGTTTTTTTAATGTGTTGTCATGATTGTAACCACACGATTCATCACAAGGTCCGCGTTTGGTCAACATAAATAAAAGTAATTAAATTAAAATAATATGATTGGAAGGCATACGATAGCTATGGTGGGGTAATAAGCATGAAATCGTCAGAATAAAAATTAGAAAAAAAATAAAATTCCACACGCGTGGCAGCATGAGGACGGTTGGATCAAACAATGGACGGTGGAGATTCCGTCTTCTTCCTCAAAACCCTTCACCAGCCAGAAATTCCCCAGGTCGCCGGAGCCCTAGCTCCGGCCGCCACCCACGGTGCCTGCAATTCTAAAAGTGTCCAGAAAACACAAAGGCCTATACCATTTTGACCAGATTTTCGCAAGGGGTAATAATATCCAATCCAAATTTGCAAACAACAAGTACATAATAAAAAACGAACGAAACAAGGTTAGGGCTCAAAAATTCAAACTCACGATACAAGCAATACGCACGTCCAATCTCAACAAAAACTATATCAGGATGATCAGCAGACATCACACATCAATATGCATACTTAAAAGGAGAGTTTCGTGACCATGAAAAAAGTGACTAACCTGATGCTATGCACTCTTAATCCTTGCTTTTAGCTGCGAATGATGGTTGGTTTTTACTCTGTGGATCCCCAGAAAGAATATTGTGGAAGAACCTTTGGAAAAAACCTTGTAGATTGAGAGATACGAGTGTGAGAAGCTTTAGGGCTCAAGTTCTCCACTCCTCCAAATGTCACGTGTATGAACCCTAACCAGTGCATGAATGGGTTTAAATAGACTAGGGTTTTTCACTGATAATGAATTGGGCTTGGGCAATTCTTTGTTTAATGAGTTTGGGTGATTTTTAGAAAATTGCATAATGTGAGTTACACCTCTCTCCATGCGTGTACACTTAAGAATTCCATGATGGATCACTTATATCTGAATTGCTAATCACACCCAAATTGGAATTGGGCCTTGAGATGTATCGGTTAATGAGTTTTCAACATTTTGGCAATTTTAAATAATGGAAAATAAGTGAAGAATAAACCATGGAATTTCTTAATTCTTGGGCCCAAAATAATCCTCAAGGAATGTTCTTTGATATTAGAATGTGGCATGAAGCAATGGAATTGATTATAGGTCCATATGTCCCAAAATCCAAAAGTTGTGAAAATGAAACCCTAAAAACCACTTTGCCTTCTTTTGATCATAAGTTGAGTTTCAAAAATGATATGGAGACCCACTAGTACTTGTTGGAAAGAGGAGAAAAAGATCTTCAACTTTCATGTTGGAGAAAAATTCATTTGAAGCTCCTTTGATTAGGGGTGTTCGTGGGCCGGTTTGGTTCAGTTTTGAGTGAATCCGATATCCAAACCAATCAAAAATATATGGATTGGTTTGGATTGGATTTTCACATTTTTTCTATAAAACCCAAACCGAACCAAACCGAGAAATAACGGGTTGGTTTGGGTTGGATTAATTGGATACATTAGAAAAAAATATGCGAAAAATATTTTTTGAATTTTCTAATTTACATCAAGTAATTTTCTATAATAATATAATTTTTTATTTATTTTCGTGTTTTCATATAGATTGTGAATGTCACAAATGATGTTTCATTTTTCTTCCTTCTTAAAGTTGAATATTTTATACTAGTTTCCCTTATAATGATATATATTATATGAGTTAATATGGTTGGTTCGGGTAGACGGGCTCGCGGGTAGAATTTTGAAAATCCGTTACCCGAACCAATTAACATCGGGTTTTATTGGTTTGGTTCGGTTAATGCCCGAACTAAAAAAATACCCGACCCAAACATAATAGTTTGGTTTGGATTCCGGTTTGGTTCGGATTTGCCCGAACCAATGAACACCCCTACCTTTGATGATGAAAAGTCAAGTTGAATGCAGTGCAGGAACTTGCCCAAAAAGGAAACTTTCAACTTACAGGTCATTTCCATATTTAGTAACTTTTGCACCAACTCCTGATTCTTGATAAATGGTATGAAAATTGACCCTTGAAGACCATATGAGGATGTGAGACCTTGAAAACCTTGGAGAGAAACCTCAAAATTCCACAGTTGACTTCTCCTCTCACTGTTGACTTTTACCCAATTCACCTGATTCTCAATCTTCTAATCAATTAAGTCTCTCCTGAACCAAACTGATGGACAACCTCCCACCCCTAGATACTTAGAGACCCAAGGAATACCATGGAATCAAGTCTTGCCCAAAAAATCAGAAATAAACTGACTTTATGGCAAACCCTAGTTTTGGTACCCTCAGTCTAGGAGGAAATAGCACAGTCTCCAAATCCAAATTCCTCTGAATATGATGTGTATCCTCTCCAACAAAGATAAGATATGCCATTTGGTGATGATGAAAATCCAAGGATCTTGCCCATTGAAGCAATAGACCCAAGAATTTCAAAACCCTGATTTATGCACTGGTTAGGAGAGAGTGATCCACTTGAGCTCTCTTGGACAATACCAAGACTCTTGCTTGACCCTATGAAAAACTGCCTCAGGCACCTTGACCCCATGCTAAGAACCAATGATATGCACATATGATAATGCAAAAATGCAATGAAACATAAGTCAGTTAGTAATAAAGTAAGGAGAGCAAATTTTGGGGTGCAACAGCTGCCCCTATTCAATCAACTTGGTCCTGAAGGTATGATAGGGACGGCTTTCAGACAATCAGGATGCACGGAGATTGAATACCAAAGAACCCAGAAATTTGCAATCCTTCACTGGAGAATTAGCCATAAATGCTGTAATGAAACAAACTCTCCCAGGTTATGTCATCTCTGCTGATAAAGAGAACTGACAAAGGGGTCTCAAAATACGCCATCCCTACTGATAAAGGGAACTGACAAAGGAAATATCCAAAAAGGTTGCTATCTCTGCTGATAAAGAGAACTAGCAACACAAAAGCCATCCCTGCTGATAAAGGGAACTGGCGAAGAAGAGTCTTCAAAAGGCTGTTATCTCTGCTGATAAAGAGAACTAGCGAAATGGATGCCATCCCTGCTGATAAAGGGAACTAGCAAAACAAAATCTTCAAATGATTGTTATCTCTGCTGATAAAGAGAAACTAGCAACAAATGTCATCCCTGCTGATAAAGGGAACTGACGAAGAAAATATCCGAAAGATTGCTATCTCTGCTGATAAAGAGAAACTATCAAAATAAATGCCATCCCTGCTGATAAAGGGAAACTGACAAAAGAAAATCTTCAAATGATTGATATCTCTGCTGATAAAGAGAAACTAGCAAAATAAATGCCGTCCCTGCTGATAAAGGGAAACTGACAAAGGAAAATCTCCAAAAGATTGCTATCTCTGCTGATAAAGAGAAACTAGCAATACCAATGCCATCCCTGCTGATAAAGGGAAACTGACAAAAGAAAATCTTCAAAAGATTGCTATCTCTGCTGATAAAGAGAAACTAGCAATACCAATGCCATCCCTGCTGATAAAGGGCAACTGACAAAAGAAAATCTTCAAAAGATTGTTATCTCTGCTGATAAAGAGAAACTAGCAATACCAATGCCATCCCTGCTGATAAAGGGCAACTGACAAAAGAAAATCTTCAAAAGCTTGCTATCTCTGCTGATAAAGAGAAACTAGCAAAATAAATGCCATCCCTGCTGATAAAGGGAAACTGACAAAAGAAAATCTTCAAAAGATTGCTATCTCTGCTGATAAAGAGAAACTAGCAAAATAAATGCCATCCCTGCTGATAAAGGGAAACTGACAAAAGAAAATCTTCAAAAGATTGCTATCTCTGCTGATAAAGAGAAACTAGCAAAATAAATGCCATCCCTGCTGATAAAGGGAAACTGACAAAAGAAAATCTTCAAAAGATTGCTATCTCTGCTGATAAAGAGAAACTAGCAAAATAAATGCCATCCCTGCTGATAAAGGGAAACTGACAAAAGAAAATCTTCAAAAGATTGCTATCTCTGCTGATAAAGAGAAACTAGCAACACAAATGCCATCCCTGCTGATAAAGGGAAACTGACGAAAGAAAATCTTCAAAAGATTGCTATCTCTGCTGACAAAGAGAAACTAGCAACATAAATGCCTTCCCTGCTGATAAAGGGAAACTGACAAAAGAAAATCTTCAAAAGATTGCTATCCCTGCTGATAAAGAGAACTAGCAAAATAAACGGCGACTTCACTGGGGATAACGTGAAACAAAACTTCTGGTTTAAGCCACCTCTGGCAAACAAAATATGTCAAGCAAGAACGGGATTTCACAAAAGAGAAAGGCCGGACAAACTTCTAACGGACCCATGATCCACAGATAAGATGGCTCCGCCGGGGAAAGGAGAAGTCTAAATAAAAGACTCTGCTGGGGAGCACCAGTATGAGGAACGCATCCCTCCAAAATCTCCTGAGTTATATCATCTCTGCTGAGAAAGAGAACTGGCAAGGAAAGTACCAAACTTGGCTTATGCTTCGAATGCAAATGTTTGAATTTTGCCGTAATGCTCCACACGAAGTGGAAATGCTACGCGTTTGAGGATGCAATGCAAATGCTTATGACATGCAAAAAGGGTCCCTCTAGCAAAATAAATGCCGGAGAGAAAAGATCCATTCAGTTGGGGATGATAAAAATAAATTGCCCTCTGAATCTAGGAACTCTGCTGAGAAGGGTCATACTGATCGACTCTTCGGATCAACAACTTCTGTTGGGGATGAAATCCCAAAAGAACTACCGGGGACCCCACCTGTCTTTCATTGAAGGTAACATCCAAAACCTGAGATTTCTCCTTTGCTGGGGGAGTTGAGAATGAACGCCAATAACGGAACCGGAAGTCTGTTACTGAAAATTGCTAATATCCAATTGGCTCAGAACCTGCTGGGGAAAACAGTCCATGATACTAGCCTGCTTGGGGATACTGCTGATCTTAGCCTACTGGCGGGGAGAATGACTTTACTCCTATCTTGCTGGGGACTAGAATATGACATTGTCGGAAAAAGTACACTTCCTGACTGGATGGGGGAAGTGAGCACCATGATTCTGTGGGGAAATAACGTCTTGATCCAGAGAAAATACCCCCCAAGTCTCCTGCTGGGAGAAGTCTGCTCTACTGAGGAAAGTTTGTCCTGCTGGGGAAGAAGCAATCTCAATGCCGGGGAGAGCCAACTGCTGGGGATGTACAATCTGTTGCCCTGCAACCTGACTTGTCTTTATGGTCATAAGCGGCTTTTTGAACTTTTCATCTCAAGAGGATTTTACAGAAGATCGGGCGTTCGCACTACCCCAGGGTCTTCAAACTCTTGGAGAGATTTATCCTATCTCGACATAACTGCCCCAGTCTTCATAATCCATGACGTACATTACCTCGAAGGGGAACGTAATGACTTTACAATACTCTGCTTTAGCATCTTGAACCTTGAGGAGGTGTTTTCAATTAACCATTTTCAGGAGTGGACGATCTCTCATGCTCTAGAGGTGGCCTGCCCCACTATGGGCTTTGAAGTGACTTTGCCCCTGATCCTAGAATGAATGCCCCAGAATAACTGAATTTTGGAGAGTTTTCTCGACGTGACCGCCCCAGGTTGGCTACATCTTAACACGACTTACTGGGGAGAGCCCACTCTACACTGAGTCTCTTGGCAGCATGCCCTTCGATATGATTGTCTTTCAGAATTTTCAAGCATCTCAACTTGGTAGGATCAAGCTTCTTGACTGATGTTCACTGTGTAAGCTGCCATTGATGTTTAGGCACATGTATGCAAACAGAACAAGTTATTTATGAGAATGATAATCCTAATGCAACACTCATGTTAACCTTGAAGTTTTTATTGAAAATGCGTCGCCGAGCCTTGTGAATGAATCACTTGCTGGGATGATTTTTAAATGGCAAAAACAATGCGCACATGCAATACCAACAAATCTTATTAGCACAACTCATAGGAGTCAGTAACGTCATCCGGTTGGAGTACGCTTTTGGACTGAACCCTGTTTCAATTAGGACTTTTATGGGCTGTAACGTGGTCTGGTTCACAGTTTCAGAAAAAAGGATTTATGGCTCAAAATTTATCGGTGCCCACCCACTCTTCGTGATGTTCTCCAGTCCTATGTTCAGTTAATCTGACCCAAACGCTCACCTCCCAAAAGGTTTATAATCTTTAAGGAACCTATGCCACTAATGGTTTGACACCTAAGGAAGTTTTGGAATGACAGTCACCCCTTTTTATCTTTTGTGCCTGTAATCACACGAATTTGTTCTTATCGAGGATTTTCTGTTGTAACGCTTTTCGCTTCTTCTTTCCTTTGCTTTTTTCTTTGATCCCTAATTTTTGCCTGGACTGACTCTTTTGAGTTTTTTCGATTTTGAAGTCCAGCGGGATGCCCTAACTTTTGCCTAAGTCGCTTGTTTTTAAGTTTCGACTTAGCGGGCTTTTCTTTTTTTTTTATTCCCCTTTTTCGAGCAAAGCGTGTGACACTGGTTGTCTTACTTGCTTGAAAGGGTTGTGACTGCCTCACTCCTTGATTGTCGAAGGATAACCATTGTGGTTTCACATCTCTTGACCTCTTAATGGTGGGATAGAAGGTAATGGATCCTCAGATGCATGCTCTCCTTGAAATTTGAACGCTCGGTCAAACTAACTGACGCCTACCCTGCCCCTGGGTTAAGTATGAGGGTTTTTTTGTATGAAAGATGCTCCTACTCCAAGGCTCAAAGGGGTTAACGAAGGTTTATCTCCTTATCTCTCCAGTGTTTAGGGGTTTGAAACAATGCCTGTACATCCTCAACAGGGTTCTATCCATACAACCAGAGATTTTGCGTTTTCGTCTCATCATCCTCCCTCAAGAGTTCTAAACAAGAAAATTGGTATTGCAGTGCATATAAACATTTAAGAGTGAACACGAATGGATTACTTCAAGAAAAACATACTCATTGCATTAATATCATCATAAAAACAAACAAGTCTTACATGCATACGATGCTTTAACAAGAAATGAAAAACTACAAATGAAAATGCAGTAAAGAAGCTGAAGATTGCCATTGCTGAGGAAGCTTAATTCTGTCTGGACGTACTTGCAGACTGAGTGTTCATTTGAGAAAGGAGGCCTCCATTGATGTACATATCATCTTTAGTGAATACAATGATCTCTGAGTCTACCAGATCTTGTACTTTGTGCTTGAATACATTACACTCATCAATTGTGTGCCCAAATGTTCCCGAGTGGAACTCGCATCTAGTAGTCATGTCATAATCCGGAGGAATAGGGTACGGTACTGGCGTGGTACCCCTCGTTTGAATCAGAGAGTTCTTGAGCAGACGAGCAAACAACTGACTATAAGGGATAGGAATAGGATCAAATATCCTCTCGGGCCTCCTTGGTCTCGGTCGCCCCTGTTGCTGATAATTCTGCCGTCGGTACTGATTTGGGCGCCTCACATGCGCTTGCACTTTCCTTTCCATATTTGGCTGAGGCACAAACAAAGGTTGCTGACGTAGAGCTTCTGCAGCAAAAGGTTGTGGAGAAATTCCATGACCTAAGGTGGATCCTGCAAAGAGGGGATGAGTCTCCACTTCTTTTGCAACAATTGGGGTAAAATCACCTTGCATATTCACGTCGCCTGACGTGAACTCAATTGCCCCTGCATCAATCAAATCCTGGACTCGGTGCTAAAAGGCCCTACATTCCTCCACGGTATGCCCTGGTGCCCCAGAATGGAAATCACAATGGGCTCTTGCATCATAGCCTGGTGGAGGATTGCCGGTGTGAGGAGCCAAAGTCCTTTTCTGTACCAGTTGAAACTGAAGGAGATGCGGCAATAGTTGAGAATATGGCATAGGGAGCGGATGAAAAACTCTTTCAGACTTCTTCTGTCCCTGTATACCCTTTTTGCCCTTGGGCTTTTCTTGGGAGCCAAGACCTAGCTGTTGTTGGGAAAGTTCTGGAACTTTGGCTTGTAGAAGAGATTCACGAGGCAATTCACGATCAAATCCCAAAGAGATGGGAGGAGTAAGGATCTCTGATGTGGAAGCGGGCACAGGACGGTCTTTCTTCTTCAACACTGTTTTCAATATCTCCACGACCAAACCCATCTGAGTCTTCATCTGATTGATCTCTTCCCTCAGCATCCTCTGCTCCTGGAGCATGTCTTCCCCAAATTGTCTCATCTGAACCTTCAGTTCACTCAACTCAGCTTGAACTCGCTCCATGATCAACTCTTGAATGGCCTGAGGAGTTAAATCTGCAATTCTGAGATAACCAGATCAAAATAAGAATAACCAGCCTTGAACCCCTGTCATGCAAAATAATTATGCAAAATGATTATGAGTAAATGCAAATGAACATGTTTGAATATTAGCAGGGCGATCCACCCCTTGATTCCAGTTTAATAACAAGATAGAACGGAACTTCTGCTCATATATTAAGAAAACCAGAGGAAAACCAAATGTCAATAATCATGATCCAAGGTAACAAGTCTGAACATAATAATCAAAGGTCCCAACCAACAAGCCTGGTGGTGATCCAAATAATGAAAGAAAATAGAAGACTATGGCATATCATCAAAGTCCACAAGTGTCAATCCCCCCATCCACTATGCTTTCTGCTCCAGTCTTGAATTTCCTTGAACAACTTTCTGGTGTCGGGATGTTTTGGTCTCTGAATTAGCTCTTGAATGAGGACGTCTTTTCTATGTATGATCCCCTCTAAGTATCGGCAATGTAACTCCCAAGCGTCTTCTCCAGAAGCACCATCCATGCTAGGACCCTCATGTCTAGGTTTCTTCACTTCAGCTTGGACTTTCAGTTCTTCTATGGAGGCTATGGCTTCATTGAGTCGACCCTCAACTACTTGTCTCTGGAATATCCCTGATAGGATCTCAGCGTCTTTCTTCTTGAGCGTCGATTTCAATTTATCAATCTGAGCTAAATAATCGTCTTCTTTTATCTTATTCTCAGCCATTGCAGTTTCTCGGTGATCGTTGAACCTGTGAATTTTTAACAAAGCCTTGTCTAATTCCTCCTTCTTAGACTCGAGAACCTTACTGATACCATCCAACGCTTCTTTCATCCTTTGCCTGGATGTGACCATGTCAGCTAGCTCTTTTTTTGCCTTAGCAAAAAGCTCTGTCTTCAACTTGGCGGTATGAACAGCTTCACCCCGCTCATGTTTCCACTGATAAATATCTCTTTTTAGCTCACTATTTTCTTCCCGCAGTCTTTCCTTTTCAGCCCACAACTTGTTAAACTTCTCTATCTCAACTGTGGTAGGGGGCACAATCACCAAAGGATACAAAGGTGGTTCCACCGGGAAGGGAAGAAGCTCATCTTCTGCTCTCTTCTTAATCCACTCTTTATAGGAAGGAAAAGCCCGGTTATTACATTTCCCGAATGACGTTTTACCCTTCTTGGTCACCTGTTTCCAAGCATTCACAATCTTCCTCATCATCTCTTGATCCTCAATACCATTGAAGAATAAGGACTCTCTGATATTCCTCTCTTCAGGTGGACCTCTCAAAGGATAATCAAACTGCCTGATAACAAGGGAAGGATTATAGTTAATTCCACCTTTTCTCCCTATCAAGGGTACATTAGGGAATTCTCCGCACTTGCAAATAATCTCCATTCCTAACAGGTCATGATTGAACCAAACAATGTTGTCAGCAGTCAAGCCCATCAACCTCTTTGACCACTTCAGAGAATCTTTCATATCAATAAAGGCGCCATTTTCAGGGAGATGGCTCAGAAACCAAGTAGATAAGAGCGGTGCACAATAACTCACAGTTTTTCCCCGCCTATTTTCATTCTTGTAGTGAACTGAATGATACACATCACCTAGCAAGGTAGGTATAGGATTCTTTGAAATAAAGATTCTGACAGCATGCATATCCACCAGATCAGGAACGTTGGGAAACAGGACAATCCCATAGATGCACATAGCCAGAATAGCTTGGAAAGCAATCCAATTCTTCTTTTTAACATGTATGCAAGCTTGATCAAATAAGAACTTCAATAAGAAACCCTTAGCTCCTTGTTTTTCTTCAATGTTACCGCTCAGAACAGATTCACTAATATGAAGAGCAACAGCCATTTCTCTTATCCCGGGGTGTTCTTCAGAAAAGAATACTATGTCATGCCTGATGGGGATTCCCAAAATAAATGAGAACTCCTCCAACGTTGGGGTCAAGATGTAGTCTGGGAAAGTGAAGCAATGCAAAGACGGATCGTAAAACTGAAGAAGTGTATGAATGGCATCCTTCTCATACTTGGAGATATTATAAACAAACTTCAGAAGTCTCCCATACCCTCCACTAAACTCTGTACGAATTCCGGGACCAGCCATATTAATCAACTTGTGAATCAATGTCAAAGTCGGATCTGGGAACGAATAGGCAACAATCTTCTTTCTCTGGACATCCATGCTGAAGTAACCTCAGAAAACCGAAATCAAGAGTAAGATGCAAGCCCTGAAAAATTTCAAACATGTTAGAATGCAAGAAAATGACATGCTCATGCAAACATGGGGTCAAGGCAACACTGCTGGATGTGTTGTGTTGTTAACTGAACGAGAACCACAACCCAGAAAACCAGAATTCTGAACCACTGAGATAACCAAGAACCCAAATAATCGGACATTGATGAGAAATCCAGAAAAACAGGGTAGGTTGAAGGTTCCGGTTACCTGCAAACCTGCAAACACCCATCCCCTCTCACGTGTGGGTACTAGGATGTTCAGTATCTCGGGCTCTCAGGTTGAGAAATGATGATACGTTCACCATTTTTGGTTTGGCATCATCATCAATCGAGGAGGCCTCAACTGATTCTCCAAAGCGGAAGGTCTTCAGCTTTGGCACTAAGGTCGAGAAACAATAGTACATTCATCCCTTGGGGTACAGTACTATCGTCAATCGAGGAGTGCCTCCACTGATTCTCTTCAAAAGATAGGGGCCATCCTATGCGAGTTCCAAAGCAGGCCCTCGAGTGCGAATGGGTTTGCCACAGGATGTGGTCTGCCACTATCACCACTAAAGAGGGATGTTTCCACTAAGGTCCTCGATGATCGGTCACCAGAGTCGACAGCTCTTTAGATCAACACCCTAACATGCGCAAGACACACATGTCAGAATGCGTCCCAAGATAGCCTCGTCTGGTTGTGAATTTCGTGAACACACAAACGTACCAAGCGGGCACGTAGGTCCCACTACTTTCCACTCTAGTCCTAGGGTATACTCAAGCCTGGGTATTGGGCTTATCTCTTAGACCCACCCAACCTGCAAAACAAAAATAGCCAGCACAACACAGCAGTATGACAGTAATAAAAATGAAATGCAATGTAGAAAATGCGGTAAAAATAAAATACAACAAATAAAACAAAACAAACACAAAGACACCCAAATAGAACAAAGACAAGCAAGCGCTAGGACTGACTCGCTTAGGGATGGACCAGCATAGGTCAACCAAGTCCCCAGCAGAGTCGCCAGCTGTTGCTCCCAGGATTTTCATCCAGGTACAAACGCGAGAGTGGCGCGGAAAACAGAGTCGCCAGCCGTGTAAATTTATCCCAAGAGAGGGAAAGGGAACACCTCATAAACCTGAGGAAGAGGGAAAGAAATGGTCATTGCAACCATAACCTGGGTTCGGGAATCGGTTACGCGAGGGGAAGGTGCTAGCACCCCACGCATCCATCGTACTCGATGGGATCCACGCTTGTTGTTTATTCTAAGGGTGAGTTATCCTATCATCTATGGTTGTACTAAGACGGCGAAGGGAAAGACAAAGACATACTCGGTAGGATGTCAATGTCCTAGGCCTACGTACCCCCTTTGTGCAATAGGGAATTCAGAGTCAACGTAGTTCGGACCAAGTTCTTTTTGTGTTTTTTATGAGCGACGTTAAGTTCGCGTCCGGCAGTTAGGGTCGATGCCTGTTTGCGACTCAGACGGAAGGTAACGTGCCCTTTTTGAAAATAGCCTTTAGTTTGACAATCTCGAAGGACAAAAAGGTTTGAAGTTGGTTTGTATTTTTTAGGACAGGAGTGGCTTAAGTTAGTTCATAAGTTGCATTGCACCAAAGTCTATGGCACAGCGGCGAATACTTAACGCATCATCCCAAGACAGGATGCTCGCTAAGCACTCTAGAAAGATGAGAGGAAGTCCCTCATTTCTCATTCCCCACGCTTAAGGCTCGTGCGCAATACACTTTATACTTATTAAGTGTTTTCAAGAAGTTTGAGATGAGAAGAGAGAAGAGACAAGGGGTACTCTAAAGGGAACTAAGAGTCCTAATGTTATCATGCATGGGTGACCTACGGTTAGTGAGGTTTGACGACAACCTAAACCTAAAGGAAAAAGATGAGAGAAGGAAAGAGTAAGGGTGACCATGGATACTTATCCATACCCTCAAAGAACTTACCTCAATCCCTGCATAAAAGATTAGTACCAAACGAACATAAATAATATCAAAGCAAATGGAAACCAAACAATGGCATATAATAATGATAACAATCCAAACATGAATTAAGAAGTCAAATAAACAACCCCAAGACAATGGCACTAGTGCCTTTTCAAACAGATAGTCAGACAAGATCAAGGATGCGCATACAAGAAAATCTCACACAAAGAGCCATTAAACAAATAGTAAGACAATTTCTAAAATCACCAAATTAAATATAAAAGTTGCTCAACCAGAGACAAACCAAAAACCAAAAACTCTTGCAAAAAATCAAGATGTTAGCCATTTAAACAATTGGGCAAAGCTCAGGTGAGAAGTAGGGTTCAGTGTGCCAAAGGGAAGGACCAAAATGCAATATGAAATAGTTTTAAAAATGAAAGAAAAATATTTTAATGCACTTCAGAATGTTATCTAACAAATGCAAAAAGAACGGATTAAAAATGTTTCATGGATGCAGAGAAATAAAATAAACAATTTTAAGTATGCATGATATGAGTAATGCAAAAAGAAATTAACTAAATAATTAGTTTAGATGATAAAAATAAAAAATAAAATTTTTGAAAATTTTATGAAATGATAAATATGATGCATGAAATTTTTTAGTAATTTTTAATGTAAAAATCTATTTTTAATAATTATAAATGAAAACAATATAATTAAATAAAATATTTAAATTGGATGCGCATGGGGGGAGTGAAAAGTAAGAAAAATGCGTTGGAACGGTTAATGGGCTAAGGGATGGGGGCGCAGATAGCAAGTCCAGCCCATCAGCGAAAAAAAATAAAATAAAAAGGAACAATGGTCTTCAGTCAACGAATTGACTGAACATAGGCCCTTGGATTGATCCTGCGTTCACAAACGGTCAAACAAAATGAGAAGTAATCATGATAAGGGGCCTGGATTAAATACTCACCATAGTTATGATACACACGCACGCATACAACTGGTCGGTATACTATGTACTCCCATGTGCCAGGCACATGTTTTTTTAATGTGTTGTCATGATTGTAACCACACGATTCATCACACGGTCCACGTTTGGTCAACATAAATAAAAGTAATTAAATTAAAATAATATGATTGGAAGGCATACGATAGCTATGGTGGGGTAATAAGCATGAAATCATCAGAATAAAAATTAGAAAAAAAATAAAATTCCACACGCGTGGCAGCATGAGGACGGTTGGATCAAACAATGCACGGTGGAGATTCCGTCTTCTTCCTCAAAACCCTTCACCGGCAGGAAATTCCCCAGGTCGCCGGAGCCGTAGCTCCGGCCGCCACCCACGGTGCCTGCAATTCTAAAAGTGTCCAGAAAACACAAAGGCCTATACCATTTTGACCAGATTTTCGCAAGGGTTAATAATATCCAATCCAAATTTGTAAACAACAAGTGCATAATAAAAAACGAACGAAACAAGGTTAGGGCTCAAAAATTCAAACTCAAGATACAAGCAATACGCACGTCCAATCTCAACAAAAACTATATCAGGATGATCAGCAGACATCACACATCAATATGCATACTTAAAAGGAGACTTTCGTGACCATGAAAAAGTGACTAACTTGATGCTATGCACTCCTAATCCTTGCTTTTAGCTGCGAATGATGGTTGGTTTTTACTCTGTGGATCCCCAGAAAGAATATTGTGGAAGAACCCTTGGAAAAAACCTTGTAGATTGAGAGATACGAGTGTGAGAAGCTTTAGGGCTCAAGTTCTCCACTCCTCCAAATGTCACGTGTATGAACCCTAACCAGTGCTTGAATGGGTTTAAATGGACTAGGGTTTTTCACTGATAATGAATTGGGCTTGGGCAATTCTTTGTTTAATGAGTTTGGGTGATTTTTAGAAAATTGTATAATGTGAGTTACACCTCTCTTCATGCGTGTACACTTAAGAATTCCATGATGGATCACTTATATCTGAATTGCTAATCACACCCAAATTGGAATTGGGCCTTGAGATGTATCGGTTAATGAGTTTTCAACATTTTGGCAATTTTAAATAATGGAAAATAAGTGAAGAATAAACCATGGAATTTCTTAATTCTTGGGCCCAAAATAATCCTCAAGGAATGTTCTTTGATATTAGAATGTGGCATGAAGCAATGGAATTGATTATAGGTCCATATGTCCTACAAATCCAAAAGTTGTGAAAATGAAACCCTAAAAACCACTTTGCCTTCTTTTGATCATAAGTTGAGTTTCACAAATGATATAGAGACCCACTAGTACTTGTTGGAAAGAGGAGAAAAAGATATTCAACTTTAATGTTGGAGAAAAATTCATTTGAAGCTCCTTTGATGATGAAAAGTCAAGTTGAATGCAGTGCAGGAACTTGCCCAAAAAGGAAACTTTCAACTTACAGGTCATTTCCATATTTAGTAACTTTTGCACCGACTCCTGATTCTTGATAAATGGTATGAAAATTGACCCTTAAAGACCATATGAGGATGTGAGACCTTGAAAAACTTGGAGAGAAACCTCAAAATTCCACAGTTGACTTCTCCTCTCACTGTTGACTTTTACCCAATTCACCTGATTCTCAATCTTCTGGTCAATTAAGTCTCTCCTGAACCAAAATGATGGACAACCTCCCACCCCTAGATACTTAGAGACCCAAGGAATACCATGGAATCAAGTTTTTCCCAAAAAATCAGAAATAAACTGACTTTATGGCAAACCCTAGTTTTGGTACCCTCAGTCTAGGAGAAAATAGCACAGTCTCCAAATCCAAACTCCTCTGAATATGATGTGTATCCTCTCCAACAAAGATAAGATATACCATTTGGTGATGATGAAAACCCAAGGATCTTGCCCATTGAAGCAATAGACCCAATAATTTCAAAACCCTAATTTATGCACTAGTTAGGAGAGAGTGATCCACTTGAGCTCTCTTGGACAATATCAGGACTCTTGCTTGACCCTATGAAAAACTGCCTCAGGCACCTTGACCCCATGCTAAGAACCAATGATATGCACATATGATAATGCAAAAATGCAATGAAACATAAGCCAGTTAGTAATAAAGTAAGGAGAGCAAATTTTGGGGTGCAACACTTGGGGATACCATTGAGCTTATACTGTTGTTGGGGAAAATGACTTTACCCTCACCTTGCTAGGGATTAGCTTAAATTGTCGTCGACGAGACTATACTTCCTGACCGACTGGGAAAAGTAGACACCAAGACTCTGTGGGGAAGATAACATCTTTGTCCGGGGAAGATATTCCACAAGTCTCCTGCTGGAGATACAACAACATCCACCTTGAATGCTTGCTGGGGAGTAATAAATCAATCACGACTCTGGCTAGGGAAACAATCTTCTATACTTAACAATCTGCTGAGGATAATGAAATCTCAACGCTGGGGAGAGTAACTCTACTGGGGAGAAACATTGCTACCCTGCACACAACAACAACATAATATTCCATATGCAAAAATGGCTACCTCGATTATCATCCACAATATTCATTGCCTAAGCAATTTCCATTGTTTTCTGATATGCTCCGCAAAGCTTAACACTTTCGCATGCAATGTTTATCAAAATATCGGACGTTTTCACAAACAAAACAATAAAAGTAAAAACATAAATGGAAAGCTCTTTGAGTGAAAATGAAAATTTTATTGAATGAGTAGGCCTGTAAATAGGCATTTACATCTGGAAGCAATTCCTGAAAAGAGGTAATTGCGCAAAAGTAAAAGAAAGTACACATGTTGGCAATGTGGGAATAGATATCCACCATGATTCAATTCAGCTATGACTCATATGCCCTACTTATCCACAAATGCTTTGACTTTCGAAGAGACTGGATGGACTGATTCTTTTCCTTCGAAATTCCCAGGTATTAAAAGTGCTCACAGATCGAACACAGATCGTAGCCTCTTGCTTTCAAATCCCTAACTTTTGCCTGGATCGCCCTTTTCAGGTTTTCAATCCACTGGGATACCCCTTTTTGCCAAAGTTGCCTTCTTCAGGTTTTCAACCTTGCGGGTTTATTCTCTTTTTTTTTATTCTTTTTATCCCTAATTTTTTCCCGAACCTTCTCTTTTTATGGTTCGCCGGGATGCCCTTTTTTGCCTGGATCTTCTTTTTATGTCCAGCGGGTCTCTTTTATGCAAAGTATTTTTTGACTACGTCTGCGTTCACAGGGGATGTAAAATCTTTGCCATCCATAGTTGAGAGTAATAAGGCTCCGCCAGAGAAAACCTTTCTTACCACATATGGCCCTTCGTAGTTTGGAGTCCACTTGCCCCTGTGATCTGTCTGAGGAGTAAGGATCCTTTTCAAAACCAACTCGCCTATCTGAAAACACCGAGGACGCACTTTCTGATCAAAGGATTTCTTCATCCTGCTCTGATATAACCGGCCATGTGCAATGGCTGCCAATCTCTTCTCTTCAATAAGACTCAGTTGATTCAACCGAGAACGCACCCATTCAGCTTCATCAAGCTTCACATCTGCCAAAATTCTTAAAGAAGGAATCTCAACCTCTAATGGTAGGACTGCTTCCATACCATATACCAATGAGAAAGGAGTTGCCCCAGTTGACGTACGTACTAAAGTACGATAACCGTGTAGAGCGTAAGGCAACATCTCATGCCAGTCTTTATACGTTACCACCATTTTCTGCACAATCTTCTTGATATTCTTATTTGCTGCTTCAACAACCCCATTCATCTTCGGACGATAGGGAGAAGAATTGTGATGTTCAATCTTAAAGCTCTGACACAGCTCCTTCATCATCTTGTTATTCAGATTTGAACCGTTATCGGTAATGATTCTCTTCGGGACTCCGTAAGGACAGATGATGTCCTTCTTTATAAACCGGGCTACCACTTGTTTGGTGACGTTGGCATACGAGGCTGCTTCCACCCATTTCGTGAAATAATCAATGGCAACCAATATGAAACGATGCCCATTGGAAGCAGTTGGCTCAATCTTTCCAATCATATCAATGCCCTACATGGCAAACGGCCAAGGAGATGACAATACATTCAGAGGAGTAGGCGGTACGTGCACCTTATCAACATAAATCTGGCATTTATGGTATTTCCTGGCATATTTAAAATAATCGGACTCCATAGTCATCTAGTAATACCCTGCTCTTAACAATTTTATAGCCATAGCATGCCCATTGGCATGAGTACCGAAAGATCCCTCGTGAACTTCGTCCATCAACAGGCCTGCTTCGTGTTCATCAACACAACGTAGCAGGACCATGTCAAAGTTCCTCTTGTACAACACGTCGTTTTCATTCAAAAAGAAATTTCCCACCAACCTCCTCAGAGTTTTCTTATCTTTAGTAGATGCCCCAGCTGGGTACTCTTGACACTTCAGAAAACACTTGATGTCATGATACCAAGGCTTACCATCTGATACATCTTCAACTGCAAACACAAAAGCTGGTCTATCCAGACGCATGATTCTGATTGAGGGAGTCTCATTCCAATGGTTCACTTGATACATTGAAGACAATGTTGCCAACGCATCTGCCAACTGATTTTCCAACTGGGGTATATGATGAAATTCCACCCTGTCAAAGAAGGGTAATAACCTTCTGGCATAGTTGTTATAAGGCACTAGATTTGCCTGACGAGTTTCCCATTCTCCTTTAATCTGATTAACCACCAACGCATAATCACTATAAACATCGAGGTTCTTGATTCTCAAATCAATTGCTTCTTCTAACCCCATGATGCATGCTTTATACTCTGCCTCATTGTTGGTGCATACGAACGCTAACCGGGCAGTGAAGGGTATGTGAGAACCCCTTGGAGTTGTAATGATTGCCCCGATTCCGTTACCATATGAGTTGACGGCTCCATCAAAGACCAATTTCCATTGAGATCCAATGTCAGGTCCTTCATCAGGCAAAGGCTCTTCACAGTCTTTCATCTTTAAAAACATGATATGCTCATCTGGAAATTCAAACTTCATTGGTTGATAATCCTCGATCGGTTGCTCGGCAAGGTATTCTGACAAAACACTTCCCTTAATGGCTTTTTGGGAAACATATTGAATATCGTATTCTGTCAAAACTATCTGCCAACGGGTTATTCTTCCAGAAAGCGCTTGTTTCTCCAACACATACTTGATCGGATCCATCTTCAAAATCAATAGGGTTGTGTGGTTTAACATATACAGCCTTAAACACTTAGCCGCCCAAGCGAGTGCACAACATGTTTTTTCCAGCATGGAGTACCTTGACTCACAATCAGTGAACTTTTTGCTCAGGTAGTAGATGGCATGTTCTTTTCTACCTGACTCGTCGTGTTGACCGAGCACACACCCCATTGAGTTCTCAAGAACCGTAAGATACATAATCAATGGCCTTCCTGGCACTGGAGGCATGAGGACCGGAGGTTCCTGCAAATATTCTTTTATCTTTTCAAACGCCTTTTGACAATTTTCATTCCACCTGACCTCTTGATCTTTTCTTAACAATTTGAATATTGGTTCACACATGGCTGTGAGATGAGAGATGAATCTAGCAATGTAGTTTAATCTCCCCAAGAAACCCCGGACCTCTTTTTCTGTTCTCGGCTCAGGCATTTCTTGTATGGCTTTTAATTTAGCAGGATCGACCTCGTACCCTTTTCACTAACAATAAACCCCAGCCATTTTCCAGATCTCACCCTGAAGGTGCACTTGTTCGGATTCAACCTCAGTTTGAACTTCCTCAACCTTTCAAATAACTTCTGAAGATTCACCAGATGTTCTTACTCCATTTGTGACTTCGCAATCATGTCATCAACATAGACTTCAATCTCTTTGTGAATCATATCATGAAAGAGAGTCACCATTGCCCACTGATAGGTTGCCCCAACATTTTCCAATCCAAAGGGCGTCACCTTGTAACAAAACGTTCCCCACGGTGTTATGAATGTAGTCTTCTCCATGTCCTCTGGGGCCATCTTAATTTGGTTATACCCAGAGAAGCCATCCATGAAGGAAAATACAGAGTATTAAGCAGTGTTGTCCACTAACACGTCAATGTGGGGGAGCGGGAAATCATCTTTCGGGCTTGCTTTATTCAAATCTCTGTAATCAACGCACATCCTGACCTTTCCATCCTTCTTAGCTACAGGCACGATATTAGCAACCCACGGAGGATAATTTGTCACAGCAAGAATTCCGGCGTCTAACTGTTTCTGAACCTCTTCCTTGATTTTGACAGCCATATCCGGTTTCGTCCTTCTCAATTTCTGCTTAACCGGAGTACAACCTTCTTTGAGCGGCAGCCGGTGTACCACAATGTCAGTGTCAAGCCCGGGCATGTCTTGGTAAGACCAGGCGAAGATATCCACATACTCTCGAAGCATTTCAATCAATCTTCCCTTGACAGTGTCTTCTAAAGCAGCCCCAATCCTTACTTCTTTTCTTGCGTCCTCGGTTCCCAAATTAACAGTCTCAATTTCCTCCTGATGAGGTAGAATGACCCTTTCCTCCTGTTTCAGCAATCTGGCCAATTCTTCAGGTAAGTCGCAATCTTCGTCAGTCTCTTCTTCATCCTGATAGATAGGATTGTCGAAGTCATACTGAGCCATAGCTGAATCATTATTGGTGGCATCTGAACGAAGAAACATGCATGATTGATGATATATGTTTATTATGAATGCAACAAACAAGAAAACACATTGCCATTTTGATATGAGTTAATGCAAAAAGTAAAAACAGAAAAACAGGGATCAAAATATTTGAATGTGAAAACGTCATTTATTAATGACAAAGTAAGCAAACAAAAACATCGAAGCCCTACAGACGAGCATCACTACGTCTTGGGCAGAACGTAGGATTTAACACAAATAGAAAACAAAGGCAATTACTCTTGACAGGTCACTTGGATGACTTTCTCATACGACCAATTGCATAGACTCTGACTGGGAGTGCAGGGGCGGATCCACTCATCCATGTCGTAATCGTTATCCCCCTCATCATCAATGGCGTTAACCCGATTAAAGAAGACCCCAGCACTTGTGAACTGGACTGGACCATAAAACTTGGGTGGCTCTTGTGCTCGTCGGGATGGTTTATACCCCAGTCCATAAGTATTCTGCTTTACCTGAACATCAATGACCTGGCCCCACTTCTGGGAACCACCAGATTCAATTACAGCGCGTGCATCTTTGAAAGAATACATCAAAACTTTTGGCTGATTTACCACTTCGGGTTGATTAACCACCTTGGGCGTACTGATTACTCTTGGAGGTTCCTCAGGAATTCTCACAGCTTCAAAGGCTTGGCACAGAGTCTCATGTATCTCACCATCTACCTCCACATACTTGAAGGTTGATAGGTGACTCACCATGATGTCTTCTTCACCACAGACTATCACAACGTGGCCATCCACCATGTACTTCAACTTTTGATGCAGCGTGGACGTCACTGCCCCAGCCCCATGGATCCACGGACGACCCAATAAACAACTATAGGCAGGCTAAATGTCCATGATATAAAAAGTTTCATCAAAAACTTCAAGACCAACTTTGATCGGCAATACAATTTCTCCAAAAATAGACCTCTTAGAACCATCAAAAGCACGCACCACCAAGTCACTTTGCGTGCAAATCAGCCCACGGGTATCTAACTTCATCAGAGCCTTCTTCGGCAACACATTTAAGGATGACCCAGTATCAACTAGCACATGTGACATTAAGGAGCCTCTGCATTCCACTGAAATATGTAAAGCGTTGTTGTGATTCCTCCCAGCTAGAGTCAGATCTAGGTCTGTGAACCCTAAGCCATTACCAGCATTCACGTGAGCCACGACCCCCTCTAACTGATTAACAGATATTTCTTGAGGTACATAGGTTGTGTTCAAAACCTTTAGCAACGCATTCCGGTACGCCTCAGAGCACAACAACAGAGATAAGATGGATATTTTGGACGACCTCTGATGCAACTGATCAATAATCTTGTAATCGCTTTTCCTGATTAGTCTCATAAACTCTTCCACATTTTCTGAGAAGGAAGTGTCAACTTGTTTCGTTGCAAAATCATTCACGGCCTACTTCTGTACAGAATCATCCATCACCCGTTTCCTTTTATCCTGCTTGGAAACGCCGACCTGATTATCAGATGGAACAAAGACTCTACCACTCCTGGTGATAGCCCCTGCGTCAATAGAATTGTCAACCTCTGAATTCGTAGCTGATGTTCCTACCAATTCCTGCTTCTTTCCATCAACAAATACTTCAGCCCCATAGTTCCACGAGACGGCTTTGGTGCTTTCATACGGGACGGGCCCAGGAACTGTAATGATGACCAGCGCTGGTCTCGCCGGTGCTGATATGGTTATTGTTCTGAAAGGAATTGTTATAGTGGAAACATCATTCTCTTTGTCAGTAATTTCCCTCTGCTTATCACATCTGTCGAACTGTAACCGTCCTTCATCAATCATTCTCTGAATACCTGATCTCAATAAATCATAATCGTTTGATTGCAACCCACATTCAAGACAGCCCTCATCACAGCCAGGGAATACCCCTCCCTTCAGCAACCTTTCCTTTATCACAAACAACGGAGTCTTCAACTCATTCACATCTAAAACCAAATTCAAGGATTCATCATCTTCAACAACGGCATTGACCCTTGGCCCACCGTGATTCGGCATTGGGTTCTGAATGACATTTGGCATGTCATTAGAGAAGTTGATGGCTTTGGAGTCTACCAAATCTTGTACTTTATGATGGAATGCCCTACACCCTTCAACTGTATGCCCTGGAGCACCGGAGTGAAAATTACAATGTGCGTTAGCATCATAGCCCGGAGGTAGCCTCCCAGTGGGCGGAGCCAATGCGCGGAGCTCGACTAGACGCGGCTGTAACAAGTGTTGCAATAATTAAGCATATGACATGGGTGGCTGATCAAAATGCCTTTCAACATTCCTTTGTCGGTTTTGATACTGGTCGGGCTGCCTATTTTAGTACTGATTAGGATTATTCCTTTGCTGCTGAGGTGCAGCCGGAATAGTTGCGGCTGGAGTAGTTACAGAGACAACTTGCTGATTGTAATTCTGTCGTGCTCTTCCCCTACCATTGTACGATGAAACAGAATTTGTATCTCCTTCTTTCCTTTTGTAGTTTACATTCGGTTTCTTCCCTCCTCCAGATGAGGACCCTTCACTACCAGAGATCTTTCCAGCTTTAATCCCGCTTTCTACCATTTCTCCAACTAGGATCAAGTCGACAAACTTTCCGGGCATACAAGGTACCAACTTTTCATAATAATGACCCTGCAGAGTAGCCATAAACATATTTATCATCTCCCGCTCTAACATGGGAGGTTGTACCCTTGCTGCCAACTCTCGCCACCTCTGGGCATACTCCTTAAATCTCTCATTGTTTTTCTGCGCCAAATTTTGTAACTGTGTCCTATTAGGAGCCATACCAGTATTGTACAGATAGTGCTTAACAAAAGCCTCCACCAATTCCCTCCAGTTGCGAACATGGGACCTCTCCAACTGCATGTACCATTCCAAAGACGCCCCAGACAAGCTATCTTGGAAGAAATGCATCAATAACTTTTCATCATTAGAATAGGCAGCCATTTTCCTAGCATAGGCTCGGACGTGAGTCTTTGGGTAAGTAACACCATTATACTTCTCGAAAGTAGGCACCTGAAACTTGTGCGGAATTTTGACGCCGGGGACCAGTCCCAAATCCTCCATATCCAAGCCCAGGGAATTCTGATTCACAACCCCTTTCAACTACTCTTCATTCATCCTGATTCTCTGATCATTATCAAGTCAGGGGTCAGCATCCCCACCCGGCATAGAAAATATATCATCTTGTTGATCATCATAGCGACGACCGTACACCGCGCAGACACTGTTGCCTCCTCCTACTATAGAAGGAATCACATTCTCTCCTCCGCCCGAAGGGATAACAACACCAGCAACGGGACCACCTTGAACATCATTACCAACAATACCTCCGCCCGGAGAAACAACATCGTTATGAAGGCCACCATAAAGAACACCGTCTTCGTCAACTTTTGCAACCAAAGGCTGGACCAGAGTCCTCAGCTGTTCTTGCCCCTGGGCAACGCCTTGCATTAACTCCATAAACTGGGCCATGCGAGTCCGCATCTCAATCAACTCGGCTTGCACCTGATCCATGGCTTTCTTTTGATTTTGTCTGGTAGAGTAGCGATGAATGCGTTGATCAGCAATCCTGTCTGAAGAAAAGAGTAAGATAAGAAAATCGGAGATAAACACCTGCTATGCACAATGATTATGAATATGCAAATGCAAATGCAAACATCATATTTAAACATTTACAGGACGTATCCACTTTGATTCCAGCCTCTGAAACTGGGCAAGGGATTAGACACAACACCGAAAAATAAATCCGGACACAAAGATTCTGCAGAGCCAAAAAAATGTAAGCAAACCCCTTTGAGAACAAGAACCGTTGAGACACAAATGATTGAACCAAACATTTCAATATCATATCGCAAGAATTCATACAAACAGGTCTGATATAATCAAAGGCGATTCCATCAACAATCCTGATGGTAACCACAACAAAAGATAAACATCAATATCACTACAAATCAATCCCAAACAAATTGGCCTCAACTTCCTCAAGAAGGTTCACAGTGTCAGGATGTGTAGGTCGCTCTATCAGCCCTTTAATCAGCCTGTTTCTCCTTTCAATGTCCTGATTTAGTCTAACAATATGCTCTTCAACGTCTTTGTCTCCTCGCTTTGGTGTTTTGACTTCGGCTTGCACTTTAAGCTCTTCAATTTCCTTCTGGGCCTCCTTCCACTTGTCAGGGAAATGCTTCTTTTCTGCTTTCACCCTTTGAAACTCTTCTTTCAGTTCCCCATTTTCAATCTTGACTTCTTCCCACATCCCCTGATAGGTGGTAAGTTTGGCTTCCGTCTTGGTCAAGAGCTTCTTAGTTTCCCGGTGGGCTATGCTAGAAGATTCTGCAGTCATGCTGACTTTTCTATAGTGCTGAGCCATGTCAACAAGGTCCTTCTCTTTCTCTTCCAGGCGCTTCGTCACATCTTGAATTTTCCATTTCAATTCCAAGTTATCATATAGAGCACCCTGCAGCCGACTACTTATGTCATAATTTTCTACTCTCAACTCATACACCAACTCCCGTTGCTTGTTAAACTCTTCGATGGGTACAGTGAGCCTCTCCTCCACAATCTCAGGATACAAGGGAGGTACCTAGTAAAAAGGCAAATAGAAATCTTCCACTCTCTTCTGAATCCAGTCTACATATGGAGAGAAAGCTTGATTGTTGGATTTGCCCAAAGCAACTTTTCCTTTCTTCTGCCTACTGAACCACGCTTCGGAAGCCTTCTGCGCCGTAGCCAAACCATCAGCTGCATGAAAATACAAAGATTCTTCCAAGTCTTTCTCAGCCGATGGATCCTTCATAGCATATCCGAACTGCCTGATAGCCAAAGAAGGATTATAATTGATGCCTCCTTTTTCTCCCTATCAACGGAACGTTAGGGAATTCACCATAGCTATGCAGGATGTCTTTACCAAGTAAACCACGATCCACCCAGACGATATCTTTAGAAGCTAGACCCATCAGCCGTTGTCTCCATTCCAATGAAGTTTTAGTATCCACGAAAGCACCTGACTGAGGTAGACGATTCGCGAACCACTTGTAAAAGAGAGGTGCACAACAATGAACCATCCCACCTCATTTCTTCTCATTCCTGTTATAAAAGGCATAATGAAGATCCCCCAACAAAGTCGGTACTGGATTCTGCGTCGTAAATATCCTAATAGCATCCATATCAACAAATTCAGGTTCATTAGGGGACAGGACAATGCCATACACGCAGAGGGCCAGTACTGCATTGAAAACTGTCCACTTCTTCTCTTTAGCTGCTTCTTGAGCTCTCTTCACCAGGTATGCCAAATGATAGCCACAGAATTTTCCTTTGCTGGAAATGTCGGCTTCCAATGTTGATTTGCTCAAATAAAGAGCGTCAACCATAGATTTAAAATCAGGTCTGCCTTGGAACCAAAGAATGGAGCACCTTCCTTGATGGAAATTCCCAAGATGCTGGAATATTCCTCCAGAGTATGGACCAATAGATAATCTGTCAACACAAAGCATCTCAAGAGAGGATCGTAGAATTGCATCAAAGTATGAAGGCCCCTATATTCATAGTTACTGAGGTTACGAACAAGAGATAGGATCCAACCATATTTCTCCTTGAAAGCCCCCAACACTTCCGGACTGGCCATATCTTGTAGACTGCTAAGCTGACCAAGAGTGAGCTTCGGGAACTTGTAAAGAATGATGTTCTTCTTCTTCTTCTCAATGTCCATCCCGATGAATGCCTGTTGACTGGAATCAAAAGTCAAACACTACCTGGAAATGAAAAAATATGAATGTCAGAAAAATGATAATGCAATGCAGAGCATGGGATCAAGGCTGCCACACAAGCTGGACAACTGCTGCAGTGAACTGACTGAATAATCTCAAGGTTCTTCCCCAAATTCTCAGAATACCAGAATAACCACACTGATAAATCCATACTTATAAGAAATCCAGAATATCGGGTATGCTGAAGGTCAGGGTTACCTGCAGACCTGTAAACAACCCGCCCCTCTCACATGTGGGTTCTAGAAAATGAAAGGTCCTCAATTTCTGGCACTGAGGTCGAGAAGCAATAGTACATTCATCCTTCTGGGTACAGTATTATCGCCAATCGAGGAGTGCCTCCACTAATTCCCTTTCAAAAAGGATATCCTATAGCAAGTTCCCAGCATTGGGTCCTCGGATCAAGAAGCATAATGGATTTGCCATTTCTGGTCTGCCATTATCACCTCTCGAGAGGAGTGTCGCAACTGAGTCCTCGGGAATGGTCACCAGAGTCGACAGTTCATCAAAAGAAGATCCAATAGCCTGCATCAACATGCAGTATCAGACATCTCCCGATAGAACCTTGTCTGGTTATGGGTCTCGCGAACACCCCACGTGGTCAACACCACGGGAGCGACACGACTATCCACGCTAATACCTAAGTGTATGCTCAAGCCTGGGTAGTGGGCTTATCTCTCGGAACCCCCCAACCTGCCAAACAGAAAATCCAGTACAGCGCAGCACAGTTCAACATATGACAATAATGAAATGTAATGCAATAAATGCGGTAAAAACAATAATATACAACAAATAAAGCACAACAGTAAACACCCAATGAAAATAAACAGACAAGCGCTAGGATTTACTCGCATAGGGGATGGACCAGTAAGAGGTCAACCTGTCCCCAGCAGAGTCGCCAGCTGTCGCAACCACGAAAAAACAATCGGCGAGAAACTAGAACAGAAGAGTCGCCACCGAACGTTATTTATCCTGACGCAGGGAAAGGAAACGATCGAAGAAAACCTAAATAAAGGGAAATACATGGTCATCGCAACCATAGTCCGGGTTCGGGAGTCGGTTATGCGAGGGGAAGGTATTAGCACCCCCCACGCGTCCATCGTACTTGATGGGATCCACGCTTGTTGTCTAAACAGAGGGTGAGTTATCCTAAAGTCTACGGCTGAACAAAAAAATGGGGAGGGGGAGACTAAGACGGACTCGTAAGGATTTATCGAAATCCAATGCCTACGTATCTTCGTGGACGAAGAATCAGAGTCAACGTAGTTTGATGGACAGGTTGAAAAAGGGGGGAAGGGTGTTCGCCGAGATATCGCATCTCGTGCCTACGTATCCTCAATCGGACGAGAGACGAACGGTAAGTGTTTTTTACGTGAGCGACGAGCTCTTTTCTGAAAATGATTTGAAACCCAGCAATCCTGAAGGATAAAAAGTTTTGAATTTGTTTTGTGTTTTTTAGACAGAAGTGAATTGAAGTTAGTTCGTAACTTGCATTGCACCTAAGTCTATAACATAGGAACGAATGCGTCGCATATCGTCCCCAATAGGAAGTACACTAAACACCCTAGAAGAACAAAGAGAGACCCCCCATTCCTCACTTCCCACGCTTAAGGCTCGTGCGCAATACACGTTATCTTTATTAAGTGTCTTAGAATTGTTAAGAGATGAGAAGATAAGACTCAAGGAAAAGAAAACACTAAGGGGAATTCTATCCTAATTTTGTCATGCAAAGATGGCCCTAAGGTTGAGGTAAGAGGGGAAACATCTACCTAAGTTAGCATGCATGGTTTGAATCCTAATGTCTATCCTACTCCAAGCTTAATCGAAAATTAAGTTGGACTAGGAACCCTAAGGGAGCAAACAAAAACAAAGCAAAAACCAAAGAAAAAATCAAAAACAGCGGCTACAACAGCGCTCCAGCACCTGCACAGCGATAAAATCCAGCAAAAACTCCAAACAGCATTTAACAGCTCAAGTTCAGCACAAAAGGAGGTGTAAAAGGCCAAACAACAGCACATACAACAGCACATATGCACCAAGACAGCAGTGGAAAACAGAGCAGCATACCATGCATTTGAAAATGATGCGATCATGGCATAACAAAAGTCTATCAAGCATCACACACTCCTTAATCGATCATGGTTACAATCACACCACACACCATAGTGAACAATTCTCAAAAACATCATGAAAGAAACTCACAACATTAAGCACATGAACAAGTCAAATCAAGTATACATCTCATGAAATTAAATGCAAGCAAGCATGCACACCACAATAACTCCAGTAACACCAGCAATAACTCACGATTAACATGCTCAAGGAGTGTGTGCAAGGTGTTCATCACATCAAGAAAACATCAATGCAAACATGGACATCCATCAATGAAAACCAAGAACTACGTGTCAAAGAATCGTGTTCATGCGATGGTGTGAAGCGAAACAACTCATGAATAATCCACAAATCATCAACATACTAATCCATGAAGTTTAGACATGCAAAGGATCTCAAACAAACAAGAAAATCACATTCTGCGGCAGTGGTAACCAGTTAGCAGATATGCTGTAACCGGTTACACAGTTCAAAATAGCCAAAAATTACGCAGAAAACAATAGGGTAACCGGTTAGCAGATATGTTGTAACCAGTTACTCTGCAACAGAATTCAAAAAAACAACTTCCAAAATCACTTTTCAGCAGCTTATTACTTCTTCAAACATCCAAATGATCATGCAACCAATTAATCACGAAATTCACATCAAACATCAGTAATCAAACACCAATTAGATCCAATAATCATCAACATCAACAATCAAAATCAAGCAAATGGATCAAAACGCAAGCAAAACCAAGGATATACATTGAATAAGTTGTAAATAAGCTAAATCAAGTATAGATCTAAGGAAAACCAACCTACAAAGCTGAGACTTGCTTTGGTGAGTGTTGTTAACAGAAATTGATGAATCCAAGCAAGAAATCCAAGATCTATGCAAGAAACTTCAAGATCCTAGCAAGAAACTTCAAGATCCAAACAATGTGATGATTTTGCTTCAAGCTTATCCAAAAATCACTTCCAAGAACTTAAATCCAGCAGCAAAACAGTAGCAAATTCAAGATTCTTTCAAGAATTGATGAATGGATGAAGGTTTAGTTCCAAGATCAACAAATTTCAATGCAAAATTTGTTGAACTTTGATGAAGGAACTTTGAGTGAGGGTTTTGAAATGAGAGAAAAGTTGAGAGAAAATGGAGTGAGATGTGTAGAAAATTCAGAAAATGGATCAAAGTTGTGTGAGGTTTGGAATGAATTGATTTAAATAGAAGCTAGGTTAGGAATTCAAATGTGGTTTGGAGTGTGGGTTAATGAGTGGAATGGAGATTAGGAATGGAATTTGAAAAAAAGAATGTGGAATTAGAGTGGAAAATGTTGGGAGGAATTTGAATTTTGGGTGGAAAATGATGAAAATAAATCAATTCTAGATCCTTCCCACACATGCACAAGCCAAGCACATGATCACCAATGATGCAAACTCAATTTTTCAAGTTGCGCCCAGAGTAACCGGTTACTTAGTTCAAAAACCCTAAAAACACGCAGAAAAACAAAGGAGTAACCGGTTATCAGATACGCTGTAACCGGTTACTCAATTCAAATTTTGAATTTTGGCGCCTTTTGGAGGGAAACTTGGAAAAGTGACCTCTGACAGCTGTTTTGAACCCCGTTAAGCCCCCGAAACTCAAAACTTGATATTGCTACTGAGTAACACCTGAAAAGAAACACGAATTCTTGCTGACACCTCAAAATATCCTGTTGAATTAATAATGTCTGATACCGGATCACTTGATCAAAATGGACTGCGGGAGCTTCTGATTATCAAAACATCTAATGAGCTAAATAAAAGCTCAAAAAGACCTTGAAAGCTATTTGCTTGGCTCTGAATACTGCTGAAAATCAAACTGAAACCGATAACGCCATGAGCTGCTAATAGATACCTCGATCCCATGCTCAAAGGAAACATGCAAAAATGCAAAAAAGACGATGCTAATGAAATGAAGCATAAGCCAAAAAGGGTTAGAAACAAGGGGGCAAATTTTGAGGTGTTACACTTCCCCAAACCAGTCAAACATTCTACAACCAATAAAAATAGAAAAGGAGATAAGTGGTCCCTTTGTCTTAATCCTCTATGAGCTTCAGAATCTTTGGTAGGAATACCATTGGCTAATACTGAAAAGCTACTAGTAAACAAACACTCCTTCATCCACCTCATCCACTTAGCACCAAAGCATGCCATCCACATAACACTCTTAAAATAATTATAGGAAACCCTATCATAAGCCTTCTCAAAGACAATTTTGAGAAGCAAACATTCCATCCCATGTCTCTTAGAAAAATCCACTACCTCATTAATGACTAGAGCACCATCAAGCATTTGTCTGTTTTGGACAAAAGTTGTTTGGTTTCTAGAAATCAAAGAGGGAAACACTTTCTTTAATCTGGAAGCAAGAATTTTGGCCACAATTCTATAAAAACTAAACACCAGACAAATGGGGCGAAAATCACTCACTTCTTAGGGACTCCCCTTCTTAGGAATCAAAGTTAGAAAACTAGCCATAATTGCTTTAGGGAGCTTAGTCGTGACATAAAGTTCATTCACAAAAGCTACAAGATCATTTTTGATAGTATTCCAACAAACTTTGTAGAATCTCATGTTAAAATTATGTGGCCTAGGACTTTTATAACTATCACTCAATCAAATAGCTTCTGTAATTTCCTTTAAACAAAAGGGGACTTCAAATATAGCACATTCATCCTCCCTTAAAATTATAAAATTCACTCCTCCAAGAAAAGGTCTTCTACCACAAGTCTCTTTAAACTTATCAAGAAAATGATCTTTAATTTCTTCCTTTATGCTATTAACTTGAGTAAGACATCCCATTTATGAGTTAAGAAACAAAATGCCATTCTTCCTAAACACATGCTTCGTAAAAGAATGGAAGAACTTAGTATTTTCATTTCCTTCTTTAATCCATCTAAATATGGATTTTTGTTTGAACATACTTTCTTTGCACTGCCAATTGGTCCACACTTTGTTGGAAGCCTCTAATCTCTTTGTGGCTAAGTTGATTACATTATCCTAAACATCTTCAGCAACCACCATATCCAAGACATTAAATTCTTGAATAGCTTTTTCCACTTCTAAGTTAACCACTCCATACACATCCACATTTAAAATCATTAACTTCTCTCTCAATAATTTCAATTTTTCCTTCATGACAAAGGCATTTATACCTTGAACAAAACTAGATTTCCACACACCATCAACAAAGGGTACAAAATCTGAATTTTAAAACAAACAGTTGAAGATCTTAAAAGGTTTTGGACCCTAGTTTACAATGTTTGCATGAATCCAAATAGGTCTATGATCAAACACCTCCCTCTCCCTACCACTTAACTCACCACATTCCCCTTAGCAATCAAACACTTTGAGAGAAAAAACCTATCCATTCTACTCGTGGAACTACCCTCCAAATTGATCCACATAAAGGAGCTTCCCAGCACAAAAACATCCACCGAATCTAAATAGTCTAAAAATTGTTTAAACTCTAAAATTTCATTTCTATTGACAGAGATACATTTCCCCATCCTCTCAGAGAAATTTTTTATAACATTAAAGTCGCCCCCAATATACCATTCACCCAAAGGATGCCTAAATTTAATTTCACACAAGTCCCTTCATAACTTCCTCTTATAAGAAAACAAGCAAGAAGAAGAATATATATTGACTATGAAGTAATTGCAACTTTGCCACTCAATACAGATACCCATAAATCCTTCTCCTCTAAAACTAAAATTCAGAGAAAACATATGTGACTTCCACAAAATTATCATTCCTCCAGACATCCCTATTGCCCATTTTGTTGTCCAAGCCACTTGTTTATTTACCCATAAGGAAGATGAACAAAGCTCTCGCTCTGATTTGATCGTCAATTCTTGGACCAAATAGACATACATTTTTTGAGACTTGATTTGATTTTGCAATCATTTCCTTTTAATAGGATTTCCACATCCCCTAAGGTTGTAGAAGAGAATATTCATCAACAAGTTTTTAATTTACCATCCCTCAAACCTCTGACCTCTTTGTCATGGACGTTTAAGCCTCTGATTTCTTCTATGTAAACATCGTGAGCTTCTACTCTAACAATTCCATAATCTTTTGCTTTCTTCCAAGATAAAGTCACCACATTATCGTCTTTTCCCCCCAAAATCAATTACTGCCTTGCTTAACATCGGAATATGTTATAGATTCACAACATAAGGAAGACCGTCCTGAAAAATCTCCTTCAAAGACTCTGATTGAGATGTCGAACTAATAAGAAGTAAAGACTTAGACTTTTGGACACGAGAATCGGGGGGAAACGAAGCTGGAAAATACGAGCTTTAGGGTTTGTTTGGTTGGGGGTAGATGGAGTGGGAGGGGAGGGGAGGGAATATTTAATAGTTTATGTGTTTGCTTCCTCCTGATTCATGGGGATTTTAAGGGGAAGAGAGATGTTTCATTTTAATTATAATTATATTTACATATTTATCCTTATTTATTTTATTATAAATTTAACTTATTAAAATGCTAAAAGTTTTATTTTGAAGAAATTTTATCTTCCTTTTAGATTTCTTGTTTTTTTATCTTCATCTTATTATCATTATATGTGTTTAAATTATTTTATTTTAATTTATTTTTTATAAACGGTAGATATCATGAGTGTTATGGTAAAATTACAAGGATAAAAAGTAAATTAGTTTTAAAACACCTCTTCTCCCCTTGTGAACCAAACATATTTGCAAATAAAAGTCCTCTCCTTATTTCCCCTTTCATATTTTGAACCAAACATATATGTAATTAAAATTTCTCCCCTCACTCCCCTTGATAAAAATCCCTCCCCTCACCTCCCCTCGATTGAACCAAAAAGACCCTTAAAGATAGCATCAACACAGACTCCCTATAGGGAAGAAATACCCATACTCCATCTAAAATCTCCCCATAGAATGGGTTGTTAAGAAGAAAAATGGGCTCCTTGTGTCACTCTTCCTAATGACTTTGAAATCATTGGACCTTCATAACACTGTTGAATCCTTTTCTTTCTAGTCTGGGCCTTGGTGAAAATAGAAGATTGGGCCATAGGAACATTTTGTGGGAGGGGCCGTGGGCAAAGGTCCAATTTGTTGTTTTGATCTTTGAGAGCTTCTGCCACGTCACAGAAAACTCTATTTCCCCAATTTTCAACCGAATTTAAGACATTTCTACAACTCATTATCTTAGGATTTACAATATATATCACCTTCTGATTGGACTTGGCTTCACATTTTTCTTGATTTGTTGACAAAGGTGGCTTATGTGGTTCTGAATTGGAGTGTGTCACCTGACCAAAGTTTAACCGCTCACCTGATTGGTTCACAACCTTCCCCAAATCTGACATCCTGCCCCTTTTCTGAAAACAAATCCCCAATCTGCCCCAGTTTGGAAAAAAAATCCCAGGATGCCCCTTTTGATGATGGGACTCGACCATTAGTTGGGCGAGCCTATGCGGTGTAGTTGCTAATGTATAAGCTCGGTCACTCATTGGCCGAAGGCTCAAAATATTGTTTTTTTTTAAGTTATGTTATCAAATGAATTAATGTTATTATTATAAATTAATTTAATAATAAATATGTTATTATAATAATATAATTTTTAAAATAAATTTTCACTTTAATTTATTTTTGTAATATATTTATAATTATAATAATTAGGCATTTAAACAATTTAAAGAAGTAATATAGATTTTATTGATTGTAAATAAATAATATACATTTTATTGATTACAGTGACCGTCTGTTCCACACCTGGTGCTCTTTTTTTTATTGATTTCTCTTGCCCAACTCTTCGATTCTATGTGTTGGAGGTGATGGAGATGAGTCGGAAGACAGATCTTGATTTTGATGTGTTGTATTACGGCCCATATCCATAACATCAAAATATTGAATGGAAAAACCTGGTATATCCATAAGTTGGTCATCCGTGAGGTCGAAGTTGGGGAGTGAATGTGTTGGTTGTGTGTAGGTGTCGGGTTAGGTCTGTTGAATTGGTGGGTAATAAACATCATCAATGTTGAATGTAGAAGTGGGTTGAGAGAATGTAGTGTTGAATGTTTGGTGTTGGGATTGGGGGTTTGAGTGATCGAAGTTTGGCTGAGGAATTGGAGTGTATTGTATGGGTGGTCGATGGGTGGTTTGTTGTTGATATTGTTAGTTGTAGTAGTAGTTTGTTTGAGGGAATGGAGTGTGGGGAGTTTGAAGGTGGGAAAAGTACACAAGAAGGGGGATTGAATTGTGTTTTCTGTTTTCTTAGTTCGCATCTGATCAGAGTTCAGAATCTAAATTGGTGTTCAGATTATGGTTAATTTCTTAGCAGTGGAATATTAATAGAAGTAAATAAATAATAGCAGAAGACACAAAGATTTATACTGGTTCCTCCCAAACTGAAAGTAGTCCAGTCCCATTGCTTCACAAGATATTTTCACTATAATCAAATCATGATTACAATCATGTATGCATTCTATATAAGACTTTAATAATTGCTCAGACCCAAGGTCTAAGACTTTTGCTCTAGCTCCTCACTCGAGACTTTTCGCTTAGGTTCTACGAACCCAAGACTTCCTTTCTTAGTCCCTCAGCCTAAGACTTCTGCTCAAGTCCCTCTGACCCAAGACTTTTGCTCCAAGTCCCATGAAACGAGCCTCCTTGCTTGAACCCCTCAGATTCAAGACTTACTGCTCCAGTTTCATGTATGGAGCTATACTGCTAAGGCCACACTGACTGAGATTTCTGCCCCAGGTCCCATGAAACGAGTGTCCTTGCTTGAACTCCTCAGATTCAAGACTTACTGCTCCAGTTTTATGTACCGAGCCAACCTACTTAACCCACACTAGCTTAAGAGTTATGCTCAATCAATCAACTTGATTAAGACTTTCACAGCTAAAGCACATAGCAAGAGACTTACATGACTCAAGCATCTTGGCTTGAGACTTTATTGCTTGTATCCCAATGATACAAGACTTCTGCTCAATCAACCTAGTTGATTAAGACATCCGCAGCTCAAGCACATAGAAAGAGACTTATGTGGCTCAAGCATCTTGGCTCGAGGCTTAATCTAAACTGCTAAACAAGTTCAGCAAAATAGAGAACAATGTGTACTTGATTCAAGTATCAAAGGTACAAGAAATAACCATAACAAAAACCTAAAGCACTTAAGATTTCTAAGATATTCATTGTATAAGAAATCTTAAGGCTTTCACAATTACAACCTACAATAGAAAATCTGCATATACAAGTGTGTTGATAATTGTTGATCTTGTTACTCCTTCTTTTGGATGATCCTTGTAAAAGATTCAGTTTGAACCTTCAACCATATTTATAGCCTTTTCAGAAACTAGCCGTTAAAGAGGTAACTTGATCAAGAGTCTTTACTTTTGCTCCATAGTACAAGAGACGTTGAAGATAGATACACCAGAAGATCTTTATCAAATGTGTAACATGTTTAACCTTTGAGTCTTCAAGAGATATTATACTATTAGAGTCGTTGAGAGTAGATATCCATAAAGCATTTCATCCTTTCTTGACCCTTGCAATCTGTAGACTCTAGCTGACAAAGTGATTTAACAATACAACTTACTTTCTGCAGCATGGACAACTTCAGCTTTATTACCAACTCTGAATGGTACCAGAAGCCGATTTTCATTCACTAAGTGTATAGACAATTATGTTGCTTCTTATAATGTTGAGACCTTCAGCTTCAGAGTCTATGTCAGACTTCACTTAGCAAGTGTTCTTCATATTCTGTCACCAGAAGCTAGCCATTCAGCAACTCCCAAAGTGTTCTAATGTAAAACAGATTCTGACTATAATATTTAAAAGTATTAGAACCTGCACACATGTAACACGCATTAAATAAACCATTGTTCTTTTAATACTTTGTTGTGATCAAAACCCAAGGAAAATATGTCATGAACAAATCTTGTTCTAACAGAGTTTGCTATTGGGATGAGGTGGCATAAAAAGTGTGTTGTTGTGTGGTTAGGCTGTGCCGGTATATTTGTTGCACGGATGAAGATGTCTGGCCCCCGAATTAGGACGTGTACATGGGTGGAATTTTGTGATGTATGGGCGCGGGGGTTTGCTATGTTGAAGAATAGGCATGTTGACAGGGGTCGTTCAAATACTGATTGGAAGCAACATGCATAAATAGAATTGCATTAAACCAATCCATATATTCTCGACTTGGCTTACGCTCATTGTTGAATGCCAAGAGGGAGTTCATGTGCCTATAAGTGAACTTCGTAGTACAAAGAGGGAGTTCGCAGTGCGAACGAGACAAATTTTGTAATACTATTTATGTATTTTTCTTGCATTTTAGAAAGATAACTTTTGGAGAACTTAGAGATAACTTAGAAAACTCAGGTTTTAGAGAGAGAGAAACACAAAACCTTAAGAGGGAGAAGTCCAAATATAAGAAAATAGGAGATTGATCTTCGAGTAAGTGCTTCGATCTCTTGTTGGGGTTGGATGTAATCTTTTGATACCTTATGTATTTCTTCTAATCTATGTATTTGTGAACTAGTTTTGATTCAATATTGATGTTGTCTTTGATTTCATTTAATGGGTTTGAGATATTCATCTATCAATGAGCAAACTCTAGACATAGATTTCTAAGTTGATATTCACTAGTATCAAGCTTTTATTGTGTTGATTGTTAGCATGAGACATCATCTAGTGATTAATACGGTAAACCCCACAATAACGCTTTAGACATAAACAGTATTATGAGGATGTGTGATAATAGAGATGAAGAACTATATTCACATACATAAATTAGTTGAATACATGTGAAAAAGGGTTAATCGTATTTACGTATTCTGATCATCGCGTTTTATATGAACCAATCATTTATTTGATATGGATGTAATCATTGTTTACTTGTTTACTTATTTACACATTGATTTGAATAGCTATAGACATATACTCTTCAGATCTGGATCTAGGATGAATACCTGTTAGGTTCTAAACTCTTGACATAGATTTAGATTTAACATTTGCATGAGTATCAGTTCTTAATACCCTGTGTTGTGAGTTGCGTGAGACATCACCAATGAGACAATACGATTATTCTTTCAACTTTGCGTCAGGCATAACCTCGGTTGTGGGTGATACGCGAGGGTATTAGACGAATGATTTATTTGTGTTTAACTGGTTAAAAGAATGCATGTGTTATCGATTGATGAAATTCCAATCCCAACAAGGCTCTATTTATTTTAAGTATTTACTTTATATTTTCTGTCTTTATATTTTCCGCTTTTATCTATTTTACCTTGAATCTTTCAACCAAATATTTCACAACAAGCTTAGAAACGTAGAGACCATTAAACGACATTTTTTCCCTCGCACCAATCCCTATGGAGACGACAAAACCGGGTACTCAATAATTTTTGCTTGCCGCTTTACCGCGCGAACAAAATGGCATTGTTGTCGGGGATTGGTGTTTAGATATTGAATCGCATTGCAATAGTTTCTATATTTTTTAGCTCTGTACAAATGTTTATATTGTATATATACTTGTTTCCTTTCACGTTTGCTCAAGTGTTGGTTAGGGATAGATGTTGATGAAAACTTCTAGATTGGTTGCTCTTTTGCTAAAAAGTATCCAATAAAGATTATTCCAAGATTGGATGGTGATGATAGGACTTTTAATGTGATGAATGCATGCAAGGTACATGGTTACCGCTTTCTAGAATGTTAGAATGATTAATGATTTTTTGCTTTGTACAAATGTGTATACTTGTTTCATTGTATAACTTGTTTGAATGCTTGAGTCAATTAGGTTCAAAAGCCACAAAGTGTGAGAAACCTCCATGCTTAATCTTTTGGTTATTGTGATTTGTTGGAAGCATTAGAAAGGATCAAGGTGTTTGTTTATATTGAGCACAACCATATCCAAAAGTAACTTACCCGTGAGCAGTGAGAATTCATTAAACCACTTAGATCTCAATTTTAGTGATGAACTTGGTGTTTGTACATAATTTGATTCATCATTGAAATTTGTGGGATTCTAAAAAAAATTCTTGAAACCTTTGAACTTGGTTCTAAATTGATTTCCTTGCCATAAAAATCAAGGAACATTCACTTGAGGTTTGATGGTATTCAAGTTGGGAGAATGAAAGAAAAGTGGTGGGTTGCTCAAAATTTTGAAAATTTTCAAACAAGCAAAGAAAAGAAGAAAAAAATGTCAATATGAATGTGAAAAAGAAAATAAAAAAGAATGCTTGTTTGAGAGAAAAAAAATAGAGAATGCAAATAATTGTGCAAAAGGAAGTTTGAAAAGGTGAGCAATTGAAAAAAAGGATTGGTGAATGAAGTTGTAATGTGTAAATAACTTGTATAGTGAATGTATCTTTTGCATTGGCAATTTTGATTCAATGACCTTTAGAAATGACCATATGTTGTGAACTCGGCCAAACTACAATCTTGAAAGCCCTTAGTGATCTTTTGCTTCCATAATGTCTGATTTGATTGATTTATGAATGTATGAATCCAATTGTGTTTTCATTGTTGTTCAGTTAAGTGTAATTATCCTGCGGTTGCAAACGTGCAGTTTCCTTTATCTATTAATTGAAGAGGAGTGTTAGAGTGATTCAATTATGAGAGTTTAGTTATTTTTTGAAACATTGCATGATATTTATTGGAATAACTAAATTCTTTATCATTGTTCGATTCTAGGAAGTAGTGAACATTGCTTGTGCGCATTCTTATGTTGAATTTGAACCATAAATATTTTCTTGGTTGAATTTTATGCTTGAGAAAATCCTCTTGTTTTCATGAGGGGCATACTTTGCTTGAGGATAAGTAAAAATCTAGTTGGGGAAAGTTTGTTGAATGCCAAATATGAATTAAAATGAATCGTCTTTCTTGGCATTTTTCAACTCATTCCTTAAGTCTTCATTGATTTATTCCATGTTTTCTTGTGATTCTTCAATAAAATTGATTTTACCTTTGGATGCCTTGATATGTGTGCTATTGTGTAGGAATTAGGTTGGAATATCAAAGAACAAGGTACAAATGAATGGACAAGGAAGCCAAAGAAAAGAAGAAGATTCACCAAGTTCGCAGTGCGAACCAGAAGCGAAGCCAAGGCGAGCTCGCAATGCGAGCTCGAGGAGAAGGCCATCGACGAAGAACTATGTTCACATACATAAATTAGTTGAATACATGTTAAAAAGGGTTAATCATATGTATGTATTCTGATAATGGCGTTTTATATGAATCAATCATTTATTTGATATGGATGTTAACCTTGTTTACTTGTTTACACATTGATTTGAACCGCTATAGACATATATGATGCTCCGCAAGTGCACGGATTTATCGAAGTAATATAAAAGATTGTCGAACCCACAGAGACCAATGTCAACCTACTGTAATCTATCGTTGCTTTGTAAAGTTAATGCTATGATTAAGATGGTATGAACGGAAATGTAAACGCTACTTACTAAAGGTTTGGAAATAACGATAAAACGAGCCCGAAATATGGATTTTCGCGCACCTAAGGGACTTGTAGAATATGGGTATTGATTATGACTATACTACCATTCCGTAGGAAATGCCAACTTAAAGACTCTGTCTCACACTCTCGCGCTATTGACAAAAGCCACGCCTAATGACCCCAAGATTTTGCTCTCGCTCGCTCGGTAATTAAAAGACACATTTTGAAAACCAACAAAGCCTAAACGAAGCCTCAAACGCTCTCGCTGTGTTTAAGATCGATGCTCAGTGTCTACTATCCGGTGCGTGCCTCAAACTCTCGCTCTATCAGACACACCTTAATGTATTTCTCACTCTCGTGACAAAACACTGCTAAGCAACCCCTCGCTCTCACAACAAAGTCACCTAAATTAAACTTAGACACTAAAACTAGAATATCAAACAGTCATATTTTCATACCGATGGTTCCTACAGAGTCCTGTCGGAATGACAGTCCTCATACGACGGTCTCTAATTATAATTAACCAGACATAATTAAATCTGATCTTAACATGTTAAAGCATTCAAATTCTGGAACTATCATGTTAAAACAAATTCGAATATAATCTATACTATAATGCAGTAAATAAAGAACCTGTAAAAAATTGTGGAACTGAACTCGAATACGAAAATGGCGGCTAGATTTGTATTGATACTTGAAGTGATACAGCAGTACAAGGAAATAGAAAATACAAAGTGCAGCAATTCCTCAGTGTGAGTAATTGCTGCTTTGAAACTGAAAATATATGCCTAAGTTCTAAAACGCGATTCGGCAGCGCTTCCGCGCAACTTTCGGATACAAATGCAGACCTACAAGGGTGTATTTATAGAGGAAAATTGGCTCCAAGAAGGTCTGGTACGATTTGAATTCAAACCAAGCAAAACTGTCAAACTGTCACTGAAAAACTGCTCTCGCGCATAATGGCGACCACCGTATGCCTAACGGTGACCGCCATTAGTTCAAAAGGTGATTTCCCTCCTTTTTTGGGACATGGCAAACGCCTTTCTCCTCTGTAGGGGCAAATGGCGAGCGTCATTCAGTTGGGGAGGCCAAAACTTGCATTTTTGTTGTTTTTCTTCACTCTTCAGCTCTGTTTTCGCTCATTTTTTCATACTTGCCGATTAAACACCTGTCGACATAAAAACAAAGGAAAACATAATAAATCAAAGCAAATAGTATGAAAGACTCGATAAAATGGTACTAAAAGTGCGCGTAATGAGTCGAAAAATACGATACGAGTTTGAGTTATCAATATACTCTTCAGATTTTGATCTAGGATGAATAACTGTTAGGTTCTAAACTCTAGACATAGATTTAAATTTAACATTCGCGTGAGTATCAGTTCTTAATGGCCTATGTTGTGAGTTGTGTGAGACATCACCAATAAGACAAAACGGTTGTTCTCTCGACTTTGCGTTAGACATAACCTCGGTTTTGGGTGATACGTGAGGGTATTAGATGAATGATTGATTTGTGTTTAACTGGATAGAAGAATGCATGTGTTATCGATTGATGAAATCCCAATCCCAACAAGGCTCTGTTTATTTTAAGTCTTTACTTTATATTTTTCGTCTTTATAATTTCCGCTTTTATCTATTGTACCTTGAATCTTTCAACCAAATATTTCACAACTAGCTTAGAAATGTAAAGAATGTTGAACGGAGTTCTTTCCCTCGCAACGATCCCTGTGGAGATGACAAAACCGGGTACTCAATAATTTTTTCTTGCCGCTTTACCGCGCGAACACTCACCAACTACCGTGTTCCCCTGCAATACCAAATACCTTCTTTTTTCCATTCTTTGACCTCATTTTTGTTCAAATCTTGCTAATGGATATTCCATTCGTGGACCATAGTTATGTCGTGGGATTCCCTTAGACATCTTGGCTGAGAAGGGATTTGTTTTCCAAACCCAAACTGGAGTTTGACCCTATATGTCTAATGCATCTCCACAGTAAAGAAACAGATAATATAAGTTGTTGCATTCCAGACTCGGCTATCACTATAATCAGGTACTGGGTATTGAAGGAACGACATCCATATAAATTGTCACAAGAAATATAAAAGTTAGAATGTAAATAAGAAGTTTAGAAAACATATAGACTGTAAGGTTTCAAACATACGTCTTCTTCCTCTATATGCTCTAATGTGACTCGATACCCACGTAGATGGTAACAAGGATAATTTTCGTAATGCATACCTCATTGGCACCATTTTGAATTTACAAAAAAAAAAGTATTACTATTAGTTATAGTTTAATAAGAGGATAACCAAGTTCATTTATAAATTAGGAATATCTTAATGCATATGGATGTGATGGCTCCACAGTACTAACAGGAGCAAATAGCGGTATACGTGTGAATTCCCAAACACTTAGTAATACAATACAGCCTCCTATGCTCTTGACTCCATTTTGGGCTGCCTCACACATATGTCTATACAATGTTTCTAAACAAGCAGAACCCCAACTATATGTGTTGCATTTATCTAGATCTCCTACTAAAGGTATCCATGATGAATTCAACAAATTATTACTCTTGTTTGGCATCAAGAATGTAGCAATGAGAAGTAAAATATATACTTTAGCATGAAGAATACTATCTTCTATGGTGGGTAAAGATTTATTTTTTAACTCTGTTTACAGAGCCTCTAGCTAAACAATTTTTATAGAGGACCCATATAGTATAGCATGAAGGATTCCTGCATTGATGAGACAATGCATGGTATAATAAGTGGGACGTCCAACCAATGGACGAGCTGCATCTATGTTGGTCAAACTTGTCCCTCAATTGGCCGAGCTCCCTCATGCGTGTCCAGCAATTGGACGAGTTCTGTCTTGGGTGTAGTTTTTCCATTGGGTTCCGTTTTTTTGGAACATACAAGTTATATTTATGTGTTTCCTCATCTTCTCATTCCATATTCCAGCATCATTTCATACATTTTCTACATCTAAATGGATTATATAAATTTAGTAGTAACCATTCACTTTAATGGTACTATTTTCACAAATATTAATGTTGGATTCTCATTTAGCAATACAAGTACCCAGTTATTCAAAATTCATGTCAATTCTGATTTCCTTCATTTCAAAGTTCGGATTGAAAAAAAGTTACAAGGTTGTGTTGAAGAGGTTATTTATCGCCATCCATTAATTAATGGAGATGGTGATACCGTATTTTACATAATGACCTCGATTGGAAACGATGAAGAAGTCAAATCAATGTTTGAGTGTCATAATATGTTTTCTCAACTACCCAATATTGAGATATATGTTCGTATACTTGATCATGTTAAAACATATCTGACTCAATCGACACAATCACATCAGTATGGAATGAGTCAAACTATTGACGACGAACCAACACAAAACAATGAACCTTCCATACCCAATGAAGAGGTTGGAAAATACAGTGAGGATGATCTTGAAGAGGTCCGCTTTGAAGATCTTTTTGGTAATAGCGGCAATGATGGTAGTGAAGATCTCATCGATAGGGTGGGAATAGGCCAGGCCGGCCTACAGGGGCCTATAGCCTAGCCTACTTAAGGCCAGGCTATGCCAGGCATTTTTAATAAAAAGGTCAGGCTTAGGCTATTAAAAAAGCCTATGAAGCCTTATAGGTCGGCCTATATTTTCATATATATTAAAAATATGCTAAATAGGTTGTCCTGTATATGCACATATATTAGAAAAAAGGATACTTATATATGCATATATATTAGAACAAAGGCTAAATAGGTCGGCCTATATATGTATATATAGGTCAACCTATAAAGCTTCTTAAGTAATATTGAATAATTGAGAACCATAATGAGAATAAGGCTTGTAAATAGGCTTTCAGGCCAAGCCAGACTTTTAAAAAGGTCAGGCCATGCCAAAAAAGAGAGCCTATAATAGGCCATAGGCTAGGCTCAGGCCTTTTAAGTTTATCGTAGGCCAGGCCCAGGCCTTATAAAGCCTAGCCTAGCCTAGCCTATTTCCACCCCTACTCATCGACACGTCTACCTAGGAAATAAGCGCTGAAATAATTAATTTGTACAACCTACATGTTCACATGCAAAATATCTGCTTGGAAGATGATCAACCAATCTTTGTGCTTAGATGTATCAAATAAAACCATAAAGGTGACGAAATAGAGAAAGGAATGGAGTTTGAAAATAAGGAAGCTTGTGTTGTCGCATTGCAACATTGGCATATAACACATAGTTTTGACTATTCAGTGAATAAATCTGACTAAGCACAATACGTAATCAAATGTAAGAATCTAGAATGCAAGTTCAAATGCAAAGCTTCCTTGTGAAAGAAGAACTCAAAATGGAAGAATGGTAAGCTCAGTGGGCCTCACACGTGCACTGCCACTTCTATGTCACAAGACAATAGAAAGCATGATTAAAACATTATTAGCCACGTCATCAGGGAGCTTATTAATCACGATGATTTACTTAAAGTGAAGGTGATTATTGCCCATATTATGGAGAAATCCAGGTACATAGTATCGTACAAAAAGCATGGATTGCAAAGTGTAAGGCCATAGAGTCACTGTATGGAAATTGGGAGGCTGAGTACAATGACCTACCACGGTGGATATTGGTAATAAAAACTTATCTTCCTGGTACTATTATTGAGTTGCAAACCTTGCCTGCGATTTTGAATGATGGATCCTAATTGGATGACAAGAGGATCTTCCATCGTCTCTTTTGGGTGTTTCAACCATGTATACGTGGTTTCGCTTATTGTAAGCCTATTGTGCAAGTTGACGGAACATGGTTGTATCACTACAAAAAAATACACCTTCGGTAACATAATACTACTACGGTTATGCTTTCCATCGTTGTAATATCGCAACCTGGATGCGCCTGATATTTTTTTTTTTTAATTATTTAATCACGGATGAGATAAACAACTGTGGTGATAAAGTAAGTGTTACAAGCTTCGAATCCTAGCAACTACATTTTTTTCTTTTTTTCTATTACAAAAAGCTTGTGTCACTTAAGTTCATAAATAAGATTTAAATTTTTATTTTTTTGAAATTAGTTAACCACGGTTTTTCTTGTTAACCGTGATGAAAAGTGATATTTTTTAGTATATAAGAGAGAATAACCTTTACTCTTCCCAAAAGAGAGAAACGACTATAATGACGATTGAAATTTTTCTTCATTTCTCAAGACGGTCACAAGTCATTCAAGAATATCAACCATTAGAAGTAATCATTGCAAGCATTAAATAATCAGATGTTTCATTTTCAACCTCTTCTATAAATGCACACTTTCATATAATGAATTTGCACATTTTCAAACTATTATTCTTAACTTCATATAGCAACATGGGTTCTCCATCTGAGAGGGCTAAGAGAATTATCTCAACAGAAGTCACTCTTGAGAACAAAACCATCACCACAGTATAACACCATCAGCGGTCAACTGTGGAGGTCCAGTCATCTGGGTTGACTGCTCTTAGTGATGCATTGAGGGTGAGGAAGGCCAAGAAGAAGTATAAGATGCTGAAGAAGAAGAAGAGAAAGGTGTCGAGGAAGATTGTTTACTATGACTCATGTGAGGGTAGTGAGGAGGGAGTCGTAGATTGGGAAGATTCTTGTAGTGCTAGAGGATATTGTTTCGATCTGGAAAAAATTATGTAATGAAAAAATTATGTTTTATGTACTCTTTCCTTGTGGTCATCTTTATAGAACTTCTTTATTATTTTTTTTATGTACTCTTTCCTTTTGATCAATGAAAAAACTCTCTCACCATTATTCTCTTATATGTTATTATTGTTGTTGTTCTTTTTGTTGCTTTGGTTCATTAATGTTGTCCATTTTTCTATTACAAAAAGCGTGTGCCACTTAAGTTCATAAATAAATAAAAAATTGAAAATTATTTAACCAAGGTTTTACTATTCAACCGTTGTAATAAGATCTACATTTCACTGCGGTTGTATCACGGTTTTCTTGTCAACCATGATGAAAAGATATATTGTTTAGTATATAAGTGAAAGTATTTGTCGTTCAGTACATAACAGTTGTTTCTCTAAAAAGAAAACCCTAAAATATTTCACTCTTCTCTCTCAAAACATAACCGTAACATTCATGTCACTCTTTAAACATACTTCAATCTTCATATTCATCTTCACCAATCTCTACCTTGAGGTTCGTTCATTAGACTTATGCTTCAATTTTGTTTACCTTTCTTATTAAAAATGGGTTCTCATTTTTTCATTTGGTGAATGTTCTCATTTTTTCATATTCGTCTTCACCATCTTAACAAATCGCATACTTTGGCTATGGTACATATGGTTTGTGTTGCTATGAAAAAAATACAATAAGTATGAACCTATTATGTAAACTTCATTCACCTTGTACTTCTTTTTCATAGCATCATAAACTAGATGAACTTCATAATTTGTTTCAGTTCCACGATTAGTTTCAAAAAATGTGCGTTCTTGAAACATTTTATTATATCTTGTGTTATTGTATGTTTTTGTTGTTGATTAATGTTCTCAGAACTTCATAATTTGTTGTTGTTGTTTATTAAATCTTGCGTTATTGAACCTTTTTTTTATTTTGTTGTATGTTGTTGTTGTTGTTGTTATTTATTAATGTTTTCAGAACAAGAATAAAACATTGCTAAGTCACACGAAAAAGGCTTCTTGTGACTTAGCAATGTTTTGTTCTTTAAATTCTTATGCAGGTTGCACAGTAGATGAAGTTGAGTTTATTATATGCTATGTAGATTGTTTGTTTCACTAACCCTTTACTGAAAATACATTTCATTTAAATTGACATAGAAACTTATAATCTGAAAATTAAGTTGTATTTGAAAACCAACTTATATTAATCAATGTTTTCCGAATTGCATTCGTCTCATCATTCATCTCATGCTGTTTAACATATAGAACATGGTTCAATGACCTGATTCCTTCATTACATCTATATCTTCTCTTATAATTCCATTTGAATAACAATAATTTATTGGCCAATAAATTAATGTTATTCAAATTAAACTAGAATATAAGGAATCAATGTCATGAAGGACTTAAACCATTGAACCACATTCTATATGTTAAAGAGCGGGAAATGAATGATGAGACGTATGCAATTTAGAAAACAGTGGTTTGTTCAAGTTGGCTTTCAAGAATAGTTTAATTTTTCAGATTATATACTTCTTCATCAATTTGAATGGTTGTATTTCTTTAGTGAGGTGTATGGAAAAACAAATAATCTACATATTATATAATAAACTCTGGGTACTTTCAACAACGGTTATATATTTTAACTGTGATGAAATGTTATTTACGTTCCAAATTAAAGTCTGCATATGGATTTTGAACCAAGTACCTAATGTGTATATCACAACGGTTGATATAAGTAACCGTTGTGATAGGTAGCGCGCGTCCTGCCTTATTATCATGGCCTCGCGGCCGTGGTGGAAAGCATCATACATACAATTACCCCTTACCTCACAATGGTTGGTCAGGCGTTGTGGTATCCCTTTTCCAGTCGTTGTGTTATGGCTCTTCCGTAGTAGTGTATGGAAAGTATAGAGGGACTCTGTTGATGGCTGTGGCACAAGATGGGAACGACAACATTTTTCCAATAGCTTTTGCATTAGTAGAAGGTGAGACAAAGGAAGTTTGGAGCTTCTTTTTTAGGAACTTAAGAATACACGTGACACCGCATGCTAATTTGTATCTAATCTCAGAGACATGAATCGATTAAGAGTGCATATAATAATCCTGAAAACGGATGGCAATATCCTTCATCTTCATATGTCTACTGCATTAGACACATTGCACAAAACTATAAGCGTGAGATTAAAGACAAAGAACTACGCAAAAAACTTGTTAACATGGGTAACAATGTAAATTTCAGTTACCGCAAAGACTTGTTCATTTTTATTATGTTTTTTATAACATTTTTATTACAAGTTATGCATTGACGGAGGCAACATTTAATTACTATCGCGGAGAAATCTGATGAACAAACATTGAGGTTTTACATTAGATAGACAACATCCCTAGGGAAAAGTGGGCAAGGGCATATGACGGAGGGCAACGTTAGGGACACATGACAACTAACTTGGCAGAAGAAATGAACTCAGTACTCATGGTAACCTGAAACCCACTACTACGGAACAGACCTTTAACAACGGTTGGGAAAGATATATAACCACGCAGGACCAGGCGTTGTTATGTAGAGTGTGGTTGTATATATGATACTTACAATTACGGCCCTGTAACCGTTGTAATAAACTGGAAAGCGCGTGCCCTATCACAACGGTTTAACCAAAAAATCGTTGTGATAAAGTGATGGTCCTAGGTTCGATTCCCAGCTGCGCAGTTTTGTTTTCTTTTTACTAGACAATGTGCGAGTTATTATAACGGTTATGATAAATAACCGTTGTTAAATTTTCTGCAGAATTTACAATTATATCCTGCTTTTATAATTTATACCAATTTTTAACCTATATTATTGTTCACCATATCACTGCAGAAAATACAACACAGATTTGTGATAAAGTTATAATAATATTAATTGTATCATATTCATGATACACCGTAACATCATCACGAATCTTATGTAACCAATACATCAACCATTACATCATCAGTAAACATACAAACATAATCAACTATAACCTAATTCGTCATTACAACAAATGCAATGAACACTAAAAATTAAAAAAAAATCCAGGTAATCTTCAACTGTTTCTTCAGGATCTTCACCTTCAACATTAATTCGTCCTCATTGGCTTTGTAGGTGTTAACCATTCCCTTCTCCTCATTCAAGTTCTTTACTGGTGAAGAAATTATCTATTTTACTCTAGGATCCATCTCGTCATCCAACCAAGCAAAGTGAGAGCATTGTTTGTATCCTTGAATCTTATACATCCCACAACCATAGAAACGGAGGCCTGGGTTCGAGTCGGTCCATGCCGTCATCAACGGAGCATTGAGACCACACTTGCATACGTACCTTGAACAATTTGAGGACTTGCTTCCATGGCTACAACCGGACTGCTGAGACATTTTAATGGAAAAATTTGATGGAAACTTTATGGAAAAGAATGAAAAAAAAAGTATACGGTGAAACTTTATGGAAGGATTTGCTAAGACACTTTCCTATTTCATATAGTTCATGAAGCTATGGAAAATAAGTACAAGGTGACTGAAGTTAACACAATGGCTTCATACTTCTTGTATTTTTCTTCATAACTACACAAATCATATCTAACATAGCGAAAGTATACTTCTTGTATTTGTTAAGGTGGTGATGATGGATCTGAAAAAATGAGAACATTCAAGAAAAAAAATTAGAACCCATTTTTAACAAGATAAGTAAACGAAATCGAAGCATAAGTGTAATGAACGAACCTCAAGTTACTGATTAGTGAAGACGAATTTTAAGACGTATCTGAAGGTTGAAGTATATTTAGAGTTATGTTATGAGAGGGGAAAGTGAAATATGTTAGGGTTTTCTTTTGAGAGAAATGGCTGCTATGTACTGAACGATAGATACTTTCGCTTATATACTAAAAAATATCACTTTTCATCACGGTTAGAAATTACAACCGTCATGCAATTTTCAAATTTTATAACGGTTGTTTAGTAACATCGTGGTTAAATATCTTAGTTAAATAATTTTATATTTTCTATTTTTTTAAAAGTCCTATAACAATGGTTGGTTTATTAACCGTTGTAAAATCATTTACAATTTAATTTTCAAATAATGGACTTAAGTGACACACGCTTAATGTAGTCTAAAAAATATAAAACGTGTACTTGTTGGGGATCGAAGCTTGCTATGAATCAAATATTACTACGGTGTTATAAGACAACCGTAGTAATAAATCCAGATACTCACTGATGCGCGAACATTATAACCTATTACAACGGTGTAAATGAATCCGTTGTAAACCTGACGCTGTTGTTTGCACGTTTTGTAGTAGTGGCCTTCCAATCATTGCATTAGTCCAGTCTACGTACTATCGGTCGGGATCACTCTTTGGTAAAAGAGGTCATCAGTGGACAAAAATGTTGGCTTCTGGGCAGGCTTTCATGTATAGTTGCAATAAGGGAATCATTAAAGAAGTGAGTAAAGCTAACACACATAATGTCATGCAATTTGATCGCAAGAGATTCTATTTCATGGTCCATGAAAAAATTAATCAGAATGATGGTCGGCCAACAGGTACTTTCAGCATTGACCTTAGGAAGCAGTGGTGTGATTGTGGAAATTTTCAAGCATTTCACTTACCTTGCTCTCACGTCATTATAGCATGTTCTAGTATACGCCAGCATTAATCCATTCACATACCATACGTGTTCAAAATTATTAACGTATTCAAGGTCTACAAGGATAGCTTCCTGGGACTACCCCATGAGGAGAACTGGCCACGCTATGAAGGATTTATTCTTTTCCACAAAGAATCTATGATAAGGAAGAAGAAAGGACGCCCAACCAATACCCAGATTAGAACTGAAATGGACAACGTTGAAAAAGAAAAGAGGAAATGTGGGATTTGTCGAGAAATAAGCCATATGCATAGAAAATGTCCAAATGCAGCAGGACCCTCTAGATGATTACGCTGCTTGTTTAATATCATCGTTTATGCAAATATTATGTTATCTTAAGTAATGTATTTGTAATGTTTATGGAACAAGCAGTAAGGAATATATTTAATATTAAAGACTTCTGATTACAAAGTACACAAGACCTCATTCAGACATTTTTACAAATGCAATTTTGCTATGTGAGCTGAATAATGTTTCTTCATCAGGTTACTTATAGAAAATCATTACATGAAAAATCAGTCATTCATGCATTCATTGACCGAGGGTCTTTTAACATTGGCTTTCCTCGACCATTGAATGTCGTGAGTGATTAAAATATTATTTCAATTAAATAAATAGTACAATTTATTTAAACAATTATTTTAAAGAATAATTAAAATAACAAACCAATTATTTTTTTTTAAATAGAAAATCTTAGTTTAAAAAAATAAAAATATTTTTAAAAATATTATTTTATTAATACAATATTATTTTTATAATTTTATTTATTATTAAAGTTATTAAAAATATTAAATAAACAAAATTATGTTAAAAATATTAACATGACTCGCCCAACCAATGGCCGTGACCCTTCATCAAAAAGGGACATCCTAAAGAAAAAAAAATTCAACTGAAACAGAATGGGACATCATTAGCTAGTTCCTCTGATTCCACTACGACATCATCATTGCTCCACTCGCCAGATGAAAATTCAGACTCGGAATTTACATTTTCACACCGTCCTAAATTATAAGTCATTTTGTCAAAAAAATTTGTTCTAAATTATAAGTCACTTTATATTCTCAATACAATATAAATGACATCTTTCCCAATATACCATCAAATATTTATTATTATTTATTCTTTCAACTCTTTTAATTTATCTCTCCTATATACTCCCTCCGTCTCAAATTATAAGACGTTTTGAGCTTTTCACATAAATTAAGAAACTTAATTATTACTTTATGGGAAAGACAAATTATGTATAACTTTACAGTAATGCCCCTCATAATTATATAGGAGAGAGAAATTAAAAGAGTTGAAAAAATAAATAATAATAAATATTTGAGGGTATATTGGGAAAGATATCATTTATATTGCATTGGGAATGTAAAGTGACTTATAATTTGGAACAAATTTTTTTAGCAAAGTGACTTATAATTTGGGACAGAGGGAGTAATTATGAAGGGCATTACTATAAAGTTATACATAATTTGTCTTTCCCATAAAATAATAATTAAGTTTCTTAATTTATGTGAAAAGTCCAAAACGTCTTATAATTTGGGACGGAGGGAGTAATGGGATTCCAAATTCTTTGAATGATTAACCCTTGGAGGTCCTTGAGAGACTGAGAGTCCTCCACCAAGGCACCAACCTAATCCTAAACTCAACACCATTGATCTTCACACAGAAAGACTCGTTCAAAACTAAAGTAGATGGTGTTCTAACTAGGATGCATGCTACATCCAAACATGCTTGATTCCTAGTGTTGTCATCAAAACATAAGCACTGGTATTATCAACTTCAGATGAAGAATCAACATAAAAATATAAAAGCTTCAACAAACATCTCAAACCAATATCAATTTTATATAATTCAAAATAGACATCTTCTCAAAATTTAAAACTAGAAGAAAATTAATATAAAAACTACTGGATTATTATCATCCAATGTTTATGCATAACAGGAATAGATATGAAAAAACAATAACAACCAAAAATCCACCAAACAAAACAAAACAACTAAATGTAAAAATGAAAAACTATAACAATGTAACCGTCATTCAACGCTTGAACAAGTCACTACATCCACTCCAATTTGCCTCAAGTGAACTCCATAGTTGTTTAATTGCCTCCTTCTTCTCCTCACCTTTTTCTAAGATCCCACTATTCTTATTACTCACCTCTTTTTCAAGTTCTTCAACTCGCAATATCAGCTTATTTTCATCATTCACTTTAGTTCTATAGTGAACAACCAGCTCCTTCAGCGACGTGTTCAACTCGTCTATATGCTTCTTCATATGTGATATTTGATCGCCGCGCGAGCGTATCTCAGCCTTAAGCCTATCAACATTCGCTTCATTTATTTCCTCCATCACCTTGCTTGATTCCTTATTCGCAGCTTCTACCTCATTCATTCTTTGCCCAAACTCTTTCTTCAAACAACTTATTTCATCTTGCAAAAGCTTTACTTGAGCAGAATGCAGTTTTTTCTGATTCGACTTTTCACCCTCATGCAGCATTACTTTTTTCTCTAACTCCTTTTTTCTAGACTCATATTCCTCCAGTTTAGAGGACAATTGTTTTTTCTGATTCGACAACTGCATTTCAAGCAGTTTCAAATTCAGTTTTTTCAACTCCTCCTTGTGGTTAATGTCAGCATCCTTCTTTTCTGTAGCCAAGACATCTATGTTGCATTCTAATGAGGCAATGTATTGCTTTTGCTCTTCAATCTGACATTGCAACTCATGAGTCATAGATGTCTTACTATTACGTTCCGTTGCGATTTCTTTTTTTGAAGTCTTGAGCTTCTTTTGAGCCTCCTTAAGTTGTTCCATCAAATTTGTAATCTTGTTGACACATTCTGGAATATGAGTATCCAATTCAGCAGTTTGTTTTTGCAGCTCCTCCTTTTTCAGACTCAATTCTTCCCGCACATTTTCGAGTTGATTCTCACTTTCTTTAATTTGAGTCTTCAACTTGAAAATCTCTTTTTCAGAAAGCTCCTTTTGTTCCTTCAACTCCTCCGCTTTCAGCTTCAATACTTCGCAGATATCATCATACTGACCCGTTTTCAGCTCCAATTCTCTGCGCACATCATCAAGCTCAACATCTTTCTGATTTAATTCTCCACACACATTATCAAGCTCAACATCTTTCTGATTCAATTTTTTATGCATCATAAGAAGCTGAACTTTATTCACATTTAATTTTTCGTGCACATTATCAAGTTGACTCTCACTATTTTCAATTTGAGTCCTCAACTTGAAAATCTCTTTATCCCAAAGCTCTTTTTGTTCATACAACTCATCCTCTTTCAGCTCCAACTTTTCATGCATATCATTAATCTGACTCTCACTATCCTCAACTTGAACTTTCAACCCTGTAATCTCTTGTTCTGAAAGCTGAAGCTTAAAATTGGAAACTCTTAACTCTTCCTCCTTTTCAATGAACTTTTTTAGCAACTCCTCATAATTTCTATTGTCCATCTCCCACGAAAAACCATCATCATTGTTTTCCACCCCAACGAACTGGTTTTCCTCTTCCGAATCCGGATAGTTTCCTTCTAGGTCAACATCAGGAAGGGATTCATCAGGCAGTACATGACAACTGATTGCAGATGAGATATCAGTTTCGGGTTCGGAATCCCACGACGACATAGGTGATCCACAACCCTCCTTCATAGAAACCACAGAGCTAACATCATCACAGTCAGAGCAAGAAAACGAACCAATATTTAGCGGTTGAAGGTCGCATTTTGACACAGTAGTCATCTGATCTAGGATCACCCCTAGACTCTCTCCATCACAAACTGTATCACAATTGCTAGAGTCCTCCATCTGAGATTCTAAATATAAACTCAATTATTAGAACTCAACAATTACAAAAATTTCTATTCCAATCATCAACCATCAGAAACCAACATGCTATTCAAAGTTCAAATTATCAAACTATAATAAAATGTCGTGATTAAATAAATATAAATACAATAACATGAACAATAATAAACCAGTATTGCAATATTAAAACTGCTTAGTAACCGATCATAATTTTTTTTATTGCATCATGAAACTAAAACTATAAATTGATAAAGTATCATCATCATAATGAAACAAAAACAACTTGAAAACTCAGCTAATATGAAAATTTCGAAACACTATTATTAACTAACATGCATGCAAAATTGATGATTGTATGCATAATAATAATAGTATTGCATTTGAAAATTTCAGAAAATAGGAAGGAATAACACAATCTTTCACCTGCTCAGAGAATGGAGAATTGCCGTAGGGTTTGGAAAAGAGATAAGTATAGTTGATATTTTAGGGTTTATAATTGTTCTGTGTATGTTAAGTATATAGTATAAAGACTCCTATTTTTCAGGCATAGGTATCGCTTGTCTTAACTGATTAAGTGGGATTTTTTATCTCAGCTTTTATTATATTAGTGTTTTCCTTTTTTGAAGCGATAATTACTAACTAGCCGTTTTTATTTTTTTATTTTTTTTAAAATATTTGATATTCATAAAAATATAAAGTTTTGTTGTATAACAAAATCAAAATTATTGAATGTTGGATACCTACCAACATAAGATATTGGTTATTAGAGTGTTATCTATATATCTATATATTATTACTATCTATATAACTCTAAAGTCAGAAACAGGCATTTCATCAAAACTTCTTATTTTTATTTTTTTTTCTTATTAAATTGATTATATTATATTAATAATTATTATTAAAAAATCTCCTAAATTTCATAAAATTTAAATTATAATATATAATATAAATTTAAACCTATCAATTAAATTACTCTACAAAGAAATTTTATTTTTTGGTTTAAAAATATTTTTTTTAAAAATTATGTGATTAAGATTTTTCAATAAAAAATTATCTTATTACTTAGGCCTAATCAATTAAATTTTCCTACAAATAAATGTCATCCTTTTGTTTCAAAATATTTTTTAAAAAATAAATATTGTGATTAATTTTTTTAAAAAAATAATTACCTTATTAAATGGTTAATATTTAAAATTAATTTGAATTTTATTTTAAAATTAATTTATATATAGTTCTAAAACAAGTTATATTTTGTTGACGTGGCATTCTATTAAAAATTCTCATTTTTTATTTATTTTATATTAAATTAACTATATTATATTGATAGTTATTGTTGAAAAAATCTCACAAATCTCTTAAAATTTAATTTATAGTGTATGGCTGATGGGACATCATATCAAAGTTTTTTATTTTTAACTTTTTCTATTAAATTGATTATATTATATTAATAATTATTGTTTATATATATATATATATATATATATATATATATATATATATATATATATATATATATATATATATATATATATATATATATATCAAATTATACAATATTATATTTATAATTATTATTAAAAAATCTCTCAAATCATCTAAAATTTAATTTACAATTTATAATTTAAATTATAAATTGAATTTAAATTTAATCAATTAAATTCCTTTACAAAAATATTTTAAAAAAAAAATGCATTATGTAACTAAGTTTTTTCGATTAAAAAAATTTATCTTATTAAATGTGGACCTAACCAATTAAATTTCCCACAAAGAAATTTCATCTTTGGGTTTCAAAAATAAGTATTGTGTGATTAAGTTTTTAAATTAAAAAACTCTCTTATTGACGTGATTAAGTATTGTGTGATCAATTTTTATGATTAAGTTAAATTTTATTTTAAAAGTAATCTATTTATAACCATAAAGCAAATCACACTTTATTGACGTGACATTCTATCAAAAATTTCCATTTTTGAGTTATTTTATATTAAATTTACTATATTCTATTGATAATATTTGTTGAAATTTTTTTTCAAATCTCCTAAAATTTAATTTATAATTATAATTTAAATTATAAATTAAATTTAGGTCTAATCAATTAAATTTCTCTACAAAGAAATCTCATCTTTTGGTTTTAAAATATTTTTAAAAAAATAAATATTATGTGATTAATTTTTTTAATATTAAATATTTTATTAAATTTAGACCGAATTAATTAAATTGCCACACAAAGAAATTACATCTTTTAATTTTAAAATTTTAGTGTTATATTTGTTAGAGTTTTAAACAAGAGTGATACCAAGGCATCAGCCTAAAATAATGTCGCTCAGGCGACTCCCATACAGGATATGGGGTGCTCGTCTTTGGGATATATGACGCGTATTGTGTTGTTGTCTCTAGGTAGTTATGTGAGAACTCTACTATAAAATATATCTTTGGTAACACCAACTTATAACGATCTCAGAGTTAATCGTGGTAATACCTCATTTTTGGATGCGTTTTATTTTTTATATTTATGAAAAGACATTGCATTACGGTCAAAACAATCAACTGTGATTATACATTCATGGAGTGAAAGGGTTCGAATCTCAGTTCCAACAATTTTCTACTTTTTCATTACAATGAGGGTTGTCCTTATAATATGATATACATATTAAAATTAAAATACTTATCACCATGGTTGGTATGTCAACCATTGTGAAAGGTATTACATGTCACCACGGTTTTTTAATACAATTGTGGTGAAATTGTTTACCCATATATAAGCGAATTAGCTCTCGCTTCTTGACAGTATCGTCGTATCTCTCACAGCAAAACCCTAACACACATTTTCTTTCTCCTTCTTCGTCATTATAGTTTTTCTATTCTACAGTATAGCATCAATCTTCCTCTTCATAGATAAAGGTATTCTTCTTCTTCCTTATTCTCTCGTTTTCGTTTATGTTGTTGTTATGTTTCACATGATTTTCACATTATTTTCTTCTTGTTCGAGAGTTTGTGATTTTTTTGTTGTTGTATGTTTCACATGATTTTCATTTTATTTACTTTGGTTTCACATGTTTTGTTGTTGGTTTGGATATGCTTTGGGTTTGGATGTGCTTTAGGTTTAGGTTTTGAAAAAGGGTTTCTCTTCCCTACGACCAGTTTGAAACCATCTAGACCTATCCTACTCTCAGATTTTAGATCCTTCGCTCAAATTTCAGATCCTTACCTCAACATGAATCAAGATCAAGCTAGTAGGAGCAAACTTGTCCAAGAGATTGAGGTTTCAAACGAAGTTATTGATATGTTAGAATTATGGTTGAACAAAGCCAAGAAAGGTGAAGTTGTTATGGATCACATTACTGTTGTTGAACCGTTTGGTGGAAGAGGCTATAAGAAGATTCTTATCAAGAATCTTAACCCTGAAAAGATAAGAAAGGTAGTGGCTATTGTGAAGGACCTAATGAATATGGATGCAACTGATTCTGAATCAGATAAAGACCTTGAGAACTGCATGAAGATTGAAAACTGCCCTTCATGTATCCAGTAGATTGTAATGTGTCAAAGTATGATCGGGCTAATATAGGTGCATGTATTCAATTGATTTTAAAATTGAATTGTGGAACAGAAAGCTATTACTAATTCAAGTCAGAGCTTTTAGTTGAATTATGTATTATTAGCGATAAAAATTTAGCTTTATAAATCAATGTACAACCTATTGGCATGCCTTAGTTGCATGTATTCTAAATCAATGTACCACCTAGTTGGCATGCCTTAATTTAGCAAGTGTTTGAGTCAATGTATCAATTGTACATGTCAATTGTTTGTGTTATTCTGTGAGTCAAAATAATACAAAAATTGTGGAATGCAATTGTTTGAGAGTAAAAATAATTAAAGGTCATTGTGTTTAGTTAACTAGATGTTATGATGTATATGTTAATCATGAATTAATCATTGTCTTTGATGTAATACAATTTTTGGTATGATACGATTCACAAATGCGTGTTGTTGTTTCTAGTCTGATATGATTCACAAAAATACAGGTTAAAAATGGGAAAATGTATAAAAGCAGAAATATATATTAAAAAAATAAAGTAATTTCACCACGGTTGTTTAATATAACAGTTGTGATAGGTAGCATGCTACCTAGCTTATAACCACGGCCACACGCCCGCTATGGAAATCATCATACATACAATCACACACTACCTATGAGTTCCCATCTTCTGCATGAACATAGGTGTTCCTTCAAATCGATTGCAAACTTATCTGTTGGATTTTCAAAGTACCTCAGTTTAAAGATGTGTTCATCTGACATCCTAAAACAGAAAACTTTAGGTCAACATATGCTGCTCCACATGATAAAACTTGTATGACAAACCTAGTTTCTGAGGTTTATATTACCTGACAAGCCACAAGTATGTGTATGTGCATGTTTTTTCAATTTTTCTTCTAATATCGGGTAACACATCAACATCTGCCATGTTTTGAAACCTCATCCTATTGGTAGCCCATCTTTCCATCATGTAGGTCCTAATTTCTTCTACCATGGTTATCAATGGCTTGGCCCTAGACTCCAGAATGACACTATTAAAAGCTTCAGACATGTTATTGAGAACAGTATGACACTTGTTATGTGTCTTAAAGTATGATCTACTCCAAAATCTTGGTGGGGTGCTCATCATATAGAGATCAACACCCTCTAAGGCACATTTTTCATCAATCAACACATTCATCCCAAATGTGGGATCCCTGTAATATATTTTCTCTATGACAATATAACCTAACTCCTTGAAACAACTTAACAACTCAAAATAACTCCACCTATCAACCTCTATTTTCAAATCAGCCACTTCTCCTCCTTTGTACACAATAAATTCCTCATCAACAAATTAACTACTATGATGGAATTTTAGATGTAAATATTCATCCATTTCAAACTATGTCCTAAAAATAGAAGTGTAGAAACAGACAGAACTTCAAAAGGATTCCATAAACCCTAAAACTACAACATTTAAAAATTGCAGAAAAATCACTTCAAACATACCTCTAGTCAACAATGGTGTCTTCGATTTCACCTTCAAGGAACGTTTTTGCCTTCAAGGAACCTTCAAATTGCAGCTAATGCGTCTTCAAGGAACGTCAATAGCTCTGCTGAGGTTTTTTGCATGTGTTTTCTGAAGGAAAAAAACGTTTTACCTTCTATTTTAAGGTTGTTTATCTTCCACATGGGTGATACATTCCGCATAAGCTACACGTGTGCGCTAGTTGTACATTTAAATTAACTTTGACTAACGGGACAAACGGAAAGGATGAACTTGACCCTTTTTAAAATTGAGAGACCAAAATGGATCTCAAGGTAAAATTAAAAGATCAAAAGAAATATTTTGCATTTAATTTATTAAGAAGTGGAAATGAACCTCATAGAAATATTGGTGATTTGACACAAATGAATTTGAAATGTTAACACGAAGATAAGCACTTCTTATATAATATATAATAAATAGATTAGATTTAGATATATTTACAAAAATAAAATAATAAAACATTTGAGTCATTTAAAAAAGTTGGTTGTTCTAGCAAAAACCTCCAACTGTCGCGACAAAACAGTATTGGAAGATGTCAGTACCGATACCGTTATTTAATTTATTTTTTTATAAAAGAAATTATGGTTGATTCACACTGCGACGACCACAATTAGAATTGATCGAAATCGCAAAAATCTTTATATGACCACAACGCGACCGGACATGTATTTAAAACTAGCAATGAATAAACCTTGAAGAACCCAAGTTATAAGTTTCTGTGGTCTACAATGCACAATAATTAAACTTGAATTATTTCCATTGACTAAACAACAATCAGCCAAAAGTTTCAAAAGGTAACAAATAAGTTGATACATGAAAACTTTTACTACCAACTTGAAAACAAAGATTAGTAGTAGTACTATCTTACAAAGAAAATTGCTTATTATTTGTGGAAGATATTTGTTGACAGAAGCAAAAGAGTGAGTTATCTTATGGTGTTTGCAGATTAGAATATTCAGACTCCGAGGATGTCCTGTTCTTAAACTCAGGATGTTTAATTTCCTCTATCATTCTAACAGCTTCATCCATTCTCGGCCTCATATCGGGCGTCTTACCGACACACGCAAGTCCAATCTGAAGCATCTGAACCATTTCCTCTTCAACATATTGTCCTCTAAGAAGTTCTTCATCAAATACTTCAGCTGTCCATTCCTCTCTCACAACGGACTTAACCCATCTTGGAAGATCGACAACGTCTTCATAACCAGGATATCGCAGTGGAGTCTTTCCTGTTAGCATTTCAAGTAGCAGCACGCCGAAGCTGTATACGTCGGACTTCTGTGTGATCTTTTTGGAATCAGTTACTTCTGGTGCTCGGTATTCATTTGCTCTAGACATTGTTGCTGGCGCGTTCATCAGAGGAGGAAGTCCAACATCGGAAATGCAGCTATCGAATTCTTGTGTTATTAGTACATTGGTAGATTTTATGTTTCCGTGTGTAAATTTTGAACCTCCTTCTGAGTGAATGAAAGCAATTCCTTTAGCTGTTCCGAGCGCGACTTTTACTCTTGAATCCCAATCAAATGGTGTTCTTCCTGCGCCTTTGTTTCCTATTGTTTGGAATGACACAATCATGCAATACAATTAAGCAAAGATATACTATAACATACATTACAAATGCTTGGATAAAAAGCTTACATAAGCGCTTATATTATAACATAAGCTCTTATCATATAAATGCTAATGTATAAGTTTTTTCTATAACAAAAGATAAAATAAAGTTTAATTGTTTTCATATAATAAGTTGTTTTCATAAGTTATCCAGAAGAGTTTATGGAAGTAAGTTGAAAACAGCTGATGAACAATGTCGTAAGTTGTTTCCAGAAGTTATTTTATGCTAATAAATAAGCTACAATAAATCAATCCAAACAGGCTTATTAAAGCATACACTACAAATGACATAGGTGAATGCATGCAAGTGTGATCTAGCTTAAAGTTTAGAAAAACTTACCATGCAACAAGAAAAACAAGCTGCCTCCTGGCATGTAATTGTAAACCAAAAGTTTCTCATCTTTGGAATAGTAATAAGCTCTAAGCGGCATAACATTAGGGTGGCGTCCAAATCTCCCGACGATATCCAACTGTTGTTCAAACTCCTTCTTTCCTACTACAACTTCCTTCAACCTTTTAACCACCATTGTCACCCCCTCCTCCAAAACCGCCTTGTACGCTGTACCGTAGCTCCCTTTACCGAGAACTTCAGCTGAAGCCTTTAGTAGATCTTCAAGGTCAAAGGTATAAGAAGAACCTTCAAAGAAAAATAACTTGTTCTTTTCAGCAGCTTGGACTCCGCTTCCAAAACTCTTCGAAACTTCAGTCTTTCCGGCACAAGAAGAAGCTTTTCCTTTCAGTATGCCGCTTCTTTTATTGTTTTTCTTCTTCAAGAAGCATACAAAGAACACTAACACTAGTAGAGATGATAAGGCGATTCCTCCAATGACTAGAGCGAGTATCGCTGCTATGCCAAAGCTTTTCTTACGGGTCGTCATATCTTTTTGGTTTTGCGTGAGTGCAGGGGAAGAAAATGGAGAAGGAGAGATTGAAGAGCAATTACTGAGAAGAGGTGGACCACATAAGAGAGAGTTTCCGACAAAAGAAGTAGACGGGAATGTTTTGATGGAATTTGGAATAGAACCGTTCAAGTTATTATTGCTCAAATTCAAGTATCTGAGACTTGGGAGGTTGAAGTCGGGGATAGGTCCAGATATAGAATTGTTTTGGAGATAAAACCAAGTGAGTCTTCTCAGGTTCTGAAACTCGGATGGTATAATACCAGAGAACGAGTTAAAGGAAATATCGAATACGACTAGTTTAGGAGAGACGGAAGAAGGAATTAGACCTGAGAAGTTGTTTTTCTGCAGATGTGCGAATTGGAGTGAAGGAATGGAAAGGATGTTAGAAGGAAGATTCCCTCTAAGACCGTTGGAATGAAGGCTTAGAACTCTAAGAGCGTCTAGTTTTCCTATTGTGTTCTCCGGAATCGAACCAGTTAATCCAATTCCAGGAAGATGGATGCCTACGACACGAGTTTGGTTTGAGTTGCAAGTTACACCAGTCCATGAGGTACAAATTGAAGACGAGTCATTCCAGTTGAGTCTCGGTGCGTGTGGAACAGAAGAAGCAAACTCCAATAGAGCTTGTCGGTCCGAGTTCAAGTCAGAAGCTGCTACAATCAAGCTAAAAAGAGACAGTGATGCGATTAATAGAACAAAAGCAACATTAAAGAATTTCAACTTCATGTCTTGTTTGATGAGAAGTCAAGACTAGTCGCTAGTGATTGTTCCAAGTTCTGAGCTTAACCGTTCTTCATCCTTTCCTGGTTTTGTTTTGCAAGATACAACAAGTTGTTAGTTGGTCATGGAGCTATGAATCTATAACATATACAAAGTTTAAACTAACGAATTTTTATTCAGACAAATATAGAAGCAATTGATCTAAGCATAATTGCATGAATCAGACCTAGAGTCCTAGACTAAGCATAAATGTTGCAAGTTACAGAATTATTATCGAACAATATGAACCGATTTTTTCTCGGAAAATTTGAAAGTAACAAATGTTTCTGTTCATGCAGATGACATCACTTATTGCAGCTTTTTCTTAGAAACAAAAAATAAAATAAAATAGACGATCTTATTCATACTTACCGTTGAGAAGGTTTTCGAGGAAAGAGAGCTCCTTCTGTCAGATGCATAACAAGTTTATGCATTTTTCATTATTTCAATGCTTGAAGTGTTATGCTGACTCTTCCATTTAAAAAGAAAAAGAAAAAAGCCAAAGGTTTTGGCTGTGAACTTTAAATTTTGAGGACTAAAGTACATTTTTCATGAAGAATAAAGAAATCATTTCACAAATTGATGCTTATATGTTTCAGCACAACCAAATAAAAGCACTGTGATAATTGAGAATCCAAGAAAAAATAGAACTAGAAAAGAAAAAGCTAAAGTTTGATTCTCCTTTGTACTTTATAAAGAAAAAGCACTCTTTAACAAAAGTGGACTGTATAATGTATTCTTCTAAATTTAAAAAGATGAACATAAATCATTGGTGTTGATTTCTCAACTTTGCCACCATATATCTGGTCAGTGAATACTGCAGAAAGGTCACTTAGAAATACTCAAACCTATTTGATGAACCAACTTCATTTGACACGTAATCAAACAAAAAATAATTATTAAAGATATATTGTATTAAACAACTCAAAGCAAGTATTTCATCAAAGACAACTTGTTAATTATCTATTCCATTGAAGGAAAGCAAAAAACAAAAGATTTTTCCATCATCCCGAGATATAAATACGCGCCCACAATATTCCGAACTATGAAGAAAGAGATAAAAACTTCATATGACCAAGATAATTGTTTCAAGTTAGGGACTTATAGTAATCAAATTGGAAATTTGACAGCAGTGAGAGAGATATTACCTTGGCATGAAATTCAGCTTTAGGACACCAAGAACACATCATAGAGTGAAGCATCACATCACAAAAAAGAGCAAAGAGATATCATTGTGGTCAAGAATAAACCAAGTTTCAAAAAGAATAAAGCATCACAACAGTACTTAACTTTAGTACATTGAACACTTGAATGACTTGAAAATTATTAGCATTAAGAATAAGGTTAGTTTCTCTTAAAGATACTGAACCGTTTGAGTTGGTGGCAGAAAAAAGAGTCGTTAACTATAATGACAGCAATAATAATCAGAGTTTAATATAACTTACTAGTAGCAGTGTAATAACGTTGATTTGATATTGAAAATGGTGCGGCATAAAAGGAAGGAACAGTGGATGGATTTAATCTAAAAGTATGAAAAGAAGTACCAAGGTAGAGAGGCACATAAATGAGAATTTGATGACATGCCAATGAGGTCCCAACTAACCCTTTATCACCCCATGATTATTGCACTCAACAAGACTCAAACTTTAACTCTTTTATTTCTATCTAAAGTAAAATACCAAAACTTTGGCTAGTGAGTGACATATGGGTCTGTCAGAACTTACATGAACAACTGTCTCAATAGTTATGATGGAGATGGAAACCTTTCAGAGAGTGAGTAATTAGTAGTTACAGACTTCAAAAAGAGGACAATCATTGTGTTTTGATTTCATATTTACCGGAAAAATTCATCGCAATGGTCCCTACATGAGGATAAAAACCTAATTGCACCGGATTTTGTTCATTTCTTATAGATCATATACAGTATGTTATTTATGAAGGACTGGTTCGGCTCAAAAGTCAAAACAGACCTATTTTTGTTAACTAGCTATCAATATCATTAATCAACAGATGCAACACATATCATAGTCCATTGATCAATAACTTCGTTTCAACCAAAATTTAAATTCGAATATGCACAGTTGATTTTGCTATTGTGGTTTGACCGGAGAGGAATAAGAAGACAAGGACCGATCACAAACCGTTAGTTGAGCATAAACTGAACATTCAAAATCACATATTGGCTAGGTTGGTGAGAGGAGAGGGACTAGACCAAAATGGGGCCAACCACATAATGAGCTATTCATATAAGCCCAAAGAAGGTAGTTGGCTGTTGCTTATAATATAGGTAGGCTGTCACTTATATTTCATTATGTCGACATTAACCATCACTGGAACTTTCTCTATTTGGATTTTTGAAAATATAACATTAAGTTTACATTGTTGGTTTATGTTTCAAGGAGTTGTTTTCCTCTTGGCTTATATTCCATGATAAGGATGAAGTCTCAAGATTATTTCATGATGAGACTTGTGAGAGAGAGAAGATTAAACCGAGTTTGCTGATGATTATCATTTTATAAGCTAGGAAAAATAATTTATTTGACAAAAAAAAATACAATTTATCGAATCAGTCTGCATTTGCCTGTGCTGATTATTGTTTACCAATTAATCATACCATAGACAAGGATTGTACACTCAAGACAAGGCAACATAGAAACCAACAATTGTTGAGTCGGTTTTAATGTATGTTTTGATACCTGTCATCTTTATTTTATCGATTTTGGTTCAGATGAACTCGGCAATTGGTGTTACAAGATATTGTAAGCCTTGGAAAAACTCAAATTGATACAAAATTAATTTGTTCTAAACAACAAAAACAACTCCTGTAATCAGCAAGAGAAGAAACCGGAAGAGAAACATCATGGATGATTATTACTTGGTATCACTACTATTTTCAACCTTTTCAATTTCTTCACGGATCTTCTGTTCGGCCTCCTGACGTTCTCTTTCAGCATCCTCCTCTTCCTCAATCTCGTCAAGATCATCAAATTCTTTGGTTGCCGCCATTGCTTTCACTACAGGGTCTCTAAGCACAGATATCAGTCCCCCGCCAACTCTGTATTCTTCTTCATCCCCAATCAGATACAAACGCTGGTCTGGACCAGATGCCATCGGAACATCAACGGCTAGCAGCTTTATATCATACTGCAAATGAAAATAACAGGAAAGGTGGAGTAAGCGAACCTTGAAGCATGAATTTCCCCTCTGCATTATACATTTCTTTTACTCTAGGAAAACATATTTGCTAATATTTCACACATAATAATTATTCTCGCATTATATATTTTTTCTTATGTTATATCACACAGGGGTAGAGAGGCTGAGAAAATTACAAGGAACTTAGAGGATAGGAATCCTCATAAGTAATAAACAACACCAAAGCCTTTTCCAACTAAATAGATCAGCTATAGAGATAAAACAGACCCATTAAATTCCTTTTCAAAAACAGTCCAATCTCCAATGTCTTAAGTAGGAACCAGAGAATTGAGAGAGAGGAAAGACGGATCCATATCCTCTCCTACAATTAACCTCTCCTTCACTCTACAACATTAAATCCCAACTATTAAATTAATCTCACCGATGGGAGACTGAAAATTAAAATAAACAAAAAAAGACAATTCTCTCTCCCAAAGTCTCATAAGGTGATGTAGATAGCATGCGAGTTTGCAGCATACTCACCCCAAAGATAATGCCCAATTCAACAAATTTTGAAAATGGCTCAAGCCAATTCACTTCAGGTAGAATGCCAAATTCAGAGACGGTTACTCCTCCCAATTTCCACTCCAAAACCAAAGGAATAACTATGAGTTGGAATCAAAAGTACAAGCTCTGCACCACCACTGCAAACCCCTCAGACCACTCATCTATGGTGCAAACCACCGAGGTCATCCTCCTCATGCACCTGCAAATCTGAACAACCACTCACAAATCGACTACGAACATCCCTCTTCAGGCATAGAACGACCATGACGCCTCTCTGTCCTCTGTCATCAACTTATGGTTTCTTCGTCAACTTATGTCTGTCCGAATAGGTATTTCCTTTCCAAAGCGAGCGAAAACAATTTGGGAGAGAATTGTCTTTTTTGTTTGTTTTAATTTTCAGTCTCATAGCCATGAGATTAATTTACTGGTTGAGATTAAATGTTGTATATTGAATGAGATGTTAATTGTGGCAGAGGATCTAAATCCAGGAAAGACAAACAATCAAAGAATAAGTAGGAAGTGTATGATTGAAAAATTAAAAGATAATTCAAGCACAAAAAAAAAATTAAAAGAAAATTAATAGAAGTCTCCCTAAGGGTTCTTCTTTCACAAACAATATCAAATGTACAGGATTATATTTGCTATCCTTCTTTCTCCTATTTATACATGTCGTCCCCTCTAAATGACAAACTACCCTAACTACTTTAACTCACTTTCATTTTTTACCCTAACAATATACTACCTCCGTCCCTAATTATAAGACCCTGTTGAGTTTTTTTCTTGTCCCTTTTTATAAGACCCTCTTCAACTTTCAAAGTGCATTAATTATTCTTTTCCAAACATACCCCTAATTATATTACATATTTTTTTGCACTCTGTAATAAATACAATTACATACACATTAATTATTTCTCTCTCCCAAGGATAAACTTGTAAAATTATACAAAATAGTCATTAAATTTAATATTCTAACCAAATTTCTTAATTCCCGTGTATTTCTCAATGGGGTCTTATATTTAGGGACGGAGGTAGTACCATTTAACTCTGAATCTCTCCTAATATAACAGGTTCTTTTAATATTCCTCCACCTCTACTTATTGGGCATGGAATCCTCCTTAACAAGCAAGGAAAATGAACAAGTAATATAAAAGAACCAATAAAGCAAAGCAGCTCAATCCCTCAGCAAAGCATTATATAAATCGGCCCAGACAGACTGGAAAACGGCTCGCTGGTTTTTGTGGTTAAACTGGTGACCTTGACCGTTTTAGAAATTATGTACAAGTTTGCGTTACCAATAAACAAGGGCAAACAAAATTGTAAATTCTTCCAACGAAATTACAAAAAAGTTATTATAACAACAACAAAGTCTTATCTCCTTAATGGGGTCCGCTACATGGATCAAACAACCCCGTGATGTTCTATCAAATACCATACTTCTATCTAACTCATTAATCTCTTGATCTTTTTTAATAGTTTCTCTTTTAGTTTTTCCTAGGTCTTCCTCTAATTTTAGCGGTTTGATTACCCTTCATCTGTTCTGCTCTCCTTATTAATAATTACTTAATTTTGCTAGGTGGTTATTTATTCTTTTAATTACTATATTCTTAGAATTTTGGGTTGGTCTAACTCAACTTTACAAAACCTGGATATAAGCGGAAGGTTGTCCAACCTTTATAAACACTACACAAGTCATATCTCTAAACAATGTAAGACTAAATCTACCCTTTCACACTCAACAAAATGAAGATGTTGGAGGCTACAATGAAGGCAATGGACAACCCAAATGCTTCAATTAGATGGCTAGGGGTGCAATGAAGGTGGAATTTCCAACACACGCTCGAGCCCTAATGAGCCTGAAGCGTGGACAATGCAGGAATTCCAACAACAAATCTAGGATAAACTCTTAATACTATCTCAGAATTTTGGGTTGCGACTAACTTCACCTTTTAAAACCGGCTAGTAAGGTGAGGGTTGTCTGAGCTTTATAAACACTACATGGGTCATATTTCTAGAAGCGGACCGCAATGAAGGTGGAATTTCCAACAATTTAAAACAATGTTCTACATTAGAACCATGAAGTTAAAATAAGCTATGAATATCTATTGAAGTAAATATGAATTTTTAAAGCATTAATTTTTATAATTTTTTTATGTATGCAACTTTATAAGATAAATGGGCTCATTTGGTTCTTCATCCCCAACTTTAATAAGATTGCCTCCTCTTATATGTAAAGGCAATGTTGCAGAAGAAAACTATAAGATATAATATCATTCATGAGCTCTCAACTAACAATAGTTAGATCATGCAATGGCATCAAATGCCTCAATGACCATGTGGTGAAGAGTTTGCTCCTTGTTACCCGTTACTCAAATAAAAATATAAAATTCAGCAGAAAGTATTGTGGGCACTAGGCATGTGCATTGTGACTCCATGTTTCAAGTCCAAAGGAAACTTATGTAAGCATCATTGAGTGATTTTACCTAATAGCTTATGCTTTTGGCATAGATGGTTAATGATTAAATCCACAAGTTTTACACTAAATATAAGCTAAACCTCTAATAAAGCCTATATCAACTTCAATGTCAGAGAAACTTCCTTAAAATATGACCATTATGCTCCAATGAAATGTACCAAAAGAAACTGATCACATAATGCCTAAAAGACTTAAACTCATTGCTATGTTCATTAAACCATGCAGTATATTAATATCTTACAATCATAGGCAGCACCCCGCCCTATCCAATCAAGACATATTCTGCACAGGAACCACCCAAATATGTAATTTCATGTGCTCACATATGTGAGCAAACCCCTAATTTAAAGTAGCATACAACCATATCAATCTATAGATTTACAATATATATTTAAAAGTAAAAACACCCTTCAAAAATGTTAGCACATGTGCTTTCGGTACATGATCAGAGTTTGATAGTCGGTATGTTTCCATTTGAATACTTGCATATATCCTGGTTAGGAAGTTTATTACTCACCGCCACTCATAGTCTAAACACAATACTGATGTGGTTATTTTAAGAATTAGGAGGCCATAATTCTGGGGGAGCAACCATTCACCAGATATGAATGTTTCCAAGAAAACAAAGTTGAGGCTGGCTAACATATCACATAACACGGGTAAAACAAAATGTACGAAAGTTTACAATTTTAGTAGAATTTAATTTAATGAAGAATGGAAAGATGGCGTGAAGCAGAATATGAGATACAACAAATTTTAGTGTAAGACAAAAAATTCTATCAAGTAATTAATAATATAAACAAGAGAGTCCTTAATTTACCTTGCCCTGCTTTTTCTTGACTTCGACATTGACTAGACCCTTTCTCTCGGAACCTTTTATGGGGAAAATGAGAAAACAACGTCGGCTCCTAAGACTCGGCTTGATTTTCTTTAATGTAAGACTACCCCCTGACATCACATAGGCTCTTAAATCAGTTCCTGTAAGAGGAGCACCCATAACTTCAAGAATCTCAGCAGATGTGTTAAGTCTTGTCATGGCCATTCTATAAACTTTATCAGGGTTGATCGTGAACCTTGAGCGGATATACAAACCCTTAAAGATGTTAAAAAATAAAACGATTAGACAACAATCCATATATCAATGCAAAATTCACTAATAACAATAACTGGTTCCACCAGAAGCAATCCGCCTATACCTCAAACAGAAAACTCACAATTTTCATCTCAATCTAACGAAAAACATTATTGAAATAGATATTATTCCAATTCACATGAAATTCACAATACATAATCAGAAATAGTGTATAGCCTAATGCACATAAAAGTACTATTGCCAATTGCTGATCGAGGAAAATATCGGTTTATTCAAATTCCGCTACACTACAACACAATAGCACCTCTATAGCCGTAAATTGTTATCAATTGAATAAAAATTTGCATTCAATTATTGAAATTGGAAATGAAGGAAAGGAACTTACAGTAAAAGCAACAATAGCAGAAGAAAGGGCAAGGAAGCCATACTTAGCCATGCCTTCAGAAAGTACAACAAAAGTATTCGCAACACCAAAGAGAATCCTCCATAGCAAAGCACAGAAGACAACTCCGGCAGCACCGAACAGAAAAAGCTGATTTCTTTTGAAGAAAGCCTCAAGCTGCAAAACCATGGCCTCACGGTAACGCGAGAAAGCAGACGTCAACGCGGCCGTAGGTTTATCGAAAACCTTCTTCGCATTGAAACCGAGGTTAGGTGACTTTGAGGAGAAGCATCTGAAAGCGCCGAAACGAGCGGCCGAAGGGTAGAAAATCGGTGATGAGTGGAGAAAGGAAGAGAGTGTGGATTTAGGGTGAGGTGCGAATAGTGAAGATGATGGAGAGTGGTGAAGTGGAGGAGGAGATGTGGAAGTGAAGGGTTTGCGGAGAAAAAGTTGGTGGAGTTGGGTGATTCTTTGGGAACAACCACCGCATCTTCCTCTTGACATTTGCATTTCCTATCTGCGATGAAAACCGACCACCGCTGCCGCCGTGAATAGTGGTTACAGTCGGGTCGAGGCGTTCGTCGCTAAAAATGATATAATTTATTCGTCAATTGCGTGTCATTGTTGTCTTCCGAGTATGTTACGCAGGAACAATCAATTGAGGCAGAGACACCTTCTCTTAACAATATTGCATAAACCACGAGACAATAGGTAAGAAAAAAAGTATTTTTTTATTAATGGAATTTATAAAATTGGGTAAATTTGTTTCAGCTTTAAAAAAATAAATTTTTTTTTTATTTTTAAAAATGAATTTTACAAAAATATTTTTTAAAATATTATAAGTTTTTTTTAATTTATTTTTTTATAAATTATAAAATTAATTTTGACATTCTATAACATTAATATATATTATTGAAAACCAAAACATAGTCAAAATCACAATTTTTTCAAAAAGTTGTATTTCAAAAATGATTTTCATTAAAAGCTATTTGAAATAGCTTCAAAATTAAGTGATTTTTTGAAATTTTGATATCCCAAAAAAGTTTCCATAAAATAATGAAATACCTAAAATAACATTTTAAGAATAACTATTCAAACCAAATTTTTATTTGAATCTTTTATGAAAAGTTTCTTTGTAAAAATTTTTTCTACAACATTATGTTACACTATAAAAATCATTTAAAAAAAAACCAAAACAAACGAGCCCTAAATTTAGTTATAAGCAAATTTAAGGAAAAATTATTTTAAACATTTGATGAATAAAAATTGTTCCGCTAGCAAACTAAAAATGATTGGTGTGATGAGATTTTACATCGGTAGAACAAGTTCATGTGCGGCGAAGAGTTGGCTGACCTGTTGTAAAGTTAGCATTCTAACTCTAAGTCTTTAAAAGAATAAAGAGTAATGTGAGATTAAGAATGAATTTAAATCATATCTTTTTTTCATGACTTAGAATGCAGAAGACTGTCAGATGATATTCAATGGTGGTCAAAGATTTATGGCTTAGATCAAGTGTGGGACTATGCATCATGTGTCGGACTATACATCCCTCGTTATGAAGGAATGGGTGATCGGGTCTTTCTCTTATTGTTTGGACAGTCCAGAACAGTTGCCCTCAAGGATTCTCATGGCATAGCAGCGATAAGTCTTTCATAAATTGGGTTAGTCTCTTCATACCTGGATCGCTACTTGGAGAAGTGGAAGAGGTTTGGCAGCCAGTGTGAATAACCTAACATATGCATTCAATGCTAGTCTCATCATGAAAACATTTTGCATGATCTTTCTTATATATGGCCCTAGGTTTCTGATCGTGAAGACTGGATCAGATCCTGTTGAAGTGGGCCACCAAGTATGTCTGAGATGCTGGGCATATGGAGAGGGTCAAGTAAGAAAGGGTCTACCTGCAAGGGGGTGTACCTGCAAGGCACTCTGACGCTCAAGTAAGAAAGGGTCAGATAAAAGGGGCAAGTACAAAGTATTAGTTCGTAGGGTGAATATTTGATACCTGACCTTCTCAAGTGAGAGGGTTTATATAGTGTCCCCATGCGCGTGGCCAACGATCCTATTTTCGGGGCGAAATAACCGTTTTCCCGAAGAATATGTAACTGCCCAAACTAGCCGTTATGTCGGGCAGGTGCCCAAAACTAGCCGTTATGTCGGGCATAGGCATGGTTTCGGGCACATGCCCTTAGCTGTTCGGGGAGTGAAGAAGCCGTGCAGAACGGGCAACTGTTCCGGGGAGGAGCGGTTCATCCCTTGCCCGGTTGGAGGGGCGGAAAGGTAACTTTTGCCCTTTGTAGATTGGACTTAGGAAATTGGGTTATTCTGGGAGCAGAAGTGGATTGGGCCGTGCCTGGCCGTCGGTCCAGTCTAGAACAGTTTCTAAATTAGAGTGTGGCGCTTCGTCCTACAATTCTCAAGTGTACTCAAATGTTCCCAAGGTGAAATCCAACCTTTTTTTCATCTCCCCATTTTCTTTCATTATGGACCATTTATTAGTTTGTTTTGGTCATTTATATCAAGGTCACTTAGTATTTCAAACGTCTTTTTAACTCTTTGCGCAAACCATAAGCTTTTTCTCTTTAAGAACAACAATGGTTGTGCCAAGCTTCTCTTTCTCCAAAAAATAGAACATTTATGGTATTCTTTTGTTTCTCTTCTCTTAAGCATGATTCCTTCAACTGAGTAACTAGAAGTCTATATGTTTCAGCTAGTTCTTCCTATGAGATATCTTTATTGTGGGACTCACTACATGCGTCATATGTTCCAGTGAAAGCCATAATTTGACTAGCAGTTTCTTCTTCACTATCATTATCAGACCAAGCAATTGAAAATCTCTTTTGTTGTCTTCTTAGAAAGGTATGACATTCAATTTTAATGTGACCAAACCCTTCACATTCAAAGCATTTGACTCCTTGACCTTGGTTGAGTTTTTTATCATCTTTGTTCTTGTTGATGTCAGACACCTTGTCTAAGACATATGTCCTCCACTTTCTGTCTAGGTTCTTCAGGAAATTATTGAACTTTCTCCCAATGTAAGCTATAACATCTGATAGGTTTTCCTCAGTATCCTTTTCGCTTTGATCTTCATTCTCTTGAGCTTTGGATTCAAATGCCACATATTTTTTCTTCTTTTCTGATCTTCCATTTATAACAACTTCAATGGTTTGAAGAGAGCCAATAAGTTCATCAACCTTCAATGTGCTTAAATCTTGGGCTTCTTCAATAGTTGTTACCTTCATGTTAAATTTCTAAGGCAGGGATTTGAAAATCTTTCTGACCAGCTTTTCTTCTAAATTTTTTTCTCCCAATGCAAAAGAATTGTTGGCTATGTCACACAATCTAATGTTGAACTCAGATATGGATTCATCATCCAACATTCTCATATTCTCAAACTTGGTTGTAAGAAGTTGCAGCCTACACATCCTAACCTTGGATGTGCCTTCATGAGCAGTATTAAGAATCTCCCAAACATCTTTGGCTACAGTATAATTGTTGATTAGTTTAAACATGTTCTTGTTCACACCATTGATATAGCCTTAAAGGCTTTATCATTTCAAATGGCTTTATCATCTTCATCTTTGAACCAATAAACTTCAGGCTTTAAACTTGTTGAGCCATCTTCAAACGTGATCACGGGATGTTTCCAACCAGTAACCATAACCTTCCAAGTTTTTACGTCTATGGATTTGAGAAAACCAACATCTTAGCTATCCAATAATCATAATTTGTGTCATACAAAATAGGTGGTTTATTGGAAAACTTTCCATCCTTAGTGGTGTCCATTTGAACAGAAAATATATTCCCTGGAGCTCACCCAAATAGAACAAGGTGCTTGCTCTGATGCCAATTGAAATTTTGTTCCTCAGGGGACAGATGTTGGACCTGATGTTAAGACCACTTGTCCAACTTCTAATAACAGTTTAAGACCAGATTAACAGCAATGATACAACCATAATAAAACAATGCATGAAGCTATAAAACAACATAAGATATTGGAAACCCAGTTTGGTGAAACCACACCTACATCTGTGGGGGCACTCTACCCAAGAAAGGAAAATCACTACTTCGAATTAGAACAAATACTCTTATAAGAACCTTCAACCCCTATGAAGTTTTATGCCTCTCCCTAATCCTAATGACTTTCTATTTAGGTCCCCTCTTAAATATGAGAACCAACTCACTTTCTTCAACCACTAAACATTAGTTATCAACCTTAATAACAAGTATATTGATTGTTGAATTTACAACTCAACTAAGACAAACCACCTATGTCAAGTTACTAAAACACAATGGCGTACAACAGTAGATTCGACATTAATCTAATAATGGCATTAGGGTGAAATATAAGTAAGAAAAGACTCGCAAACCCTAGACACAAATAACTTAATCTTGTGTACAAAACCCCCTTCTAAAACATGAGAATTGAGTCTCCTTATACAACATTATCTTTTAGGTTTTTTCCTTATGGATCTATGATTTAAATTCATCCAGAATAATAGAGAATCTTGTTGGAATTGAATGCTCCATAAAACTCTCCAAAATATATTATTTGTTACATTCAAATTCAAATATCCATTTAAATTTGATTAGATATTCAACAGCTGTCAAACAAATCAACCATACATTGCTAACAAATCTGCAAAAAATCTGATTTGAAAACCAATCAGAAAATTTGCACCAAACAACATCCCTTATTGTCTGCTTACAAGGCCAGATGTTGCACTGCACATGCTGGAGCATCGTGTTCCACGTGTTGCACCAGTAGATTTAAGTTAAGTCATCTCCATAACTTGTAGATCTTTTGTGGTTGAGAGAATATTAGATAGAGAAATATTAAGCCAATGTGTAATACCATTTGTCTATTGCCAGAGACCAGATGTTAGAGCCCACATGTTGGAACATAGTGTCCAACTTGTGTCCCTTCTGTACCATAACCAGCTTGAACAAACTCCATGTTGTTTTACATAATGCAACCAATCCCAAAAGGACCAACATAAACATTACAAGAAAACTGAATCCATCAATTCTCCTCCTGAATTACCTTCTTCCCGACGTCATCCTCCAGCTGAAGGGTTCCATATTCACCTCATGTCGTTACTCTGTCCTCGTTTTGGGTGTCCTTAGCGGGAGCAAAATATTTAGGTTTTAAAGGGGGCCACCTTCTCTTTATCCACTAGCTGACCACCGTGGACAGCTTTAAGGAAGTCCAATTTGCTTAAATCGAGCTTGAGATAGAGGAATTAAACTTGCTCTTTTTCTCGCTCAAAGTAAGCCAAAGAGGTCAACACCATATCATTAGTAAGCTTTGACACCTCTCCCTCCAACTCCATTTTGGAAAGCAGACGGCGTCTAAGGATTCTTGCAAGGATTTCTCCTTATTGGAGATCTCTGTAGCCTTGGCCTTCTCATCCACTGGCTTTTCCTCCTAGGTATCTTTGTCTTTCTAAACGAACTTCAGTAACCTCTGGCTCTCATTATAGGTACCCAGATATTTTTAGAGTTTCACCTCCATCTCCTTCTCAGCCTTATCTCACCTCTCCCACTCGACATCCTCCAGCATCAAAAATTTGCATTAAAGATGTGAGTTCCCACATGTCATTGTCCTCGATAGCTAAAATTTCCAAATTCACGACATTTCTTCAAATCTCATGTTTAGCAACCTCTTCAAACTCCAAATTTATGTGAAATTATGTTCCTCATGGGACAAATTTCGAACATGATGCTCTAGCAACAGGTGCGATAAGATACACCAGGAACAATACATGAACAATTAATAAATGATGGAGCACAAAAGAAATAAAGAACGCAATCAAATTGTTTACCCAGTTTGGTGAAACTACACCTACGTCTAAGGGATTGAGTCCACAACCTAAGAAAGTAAATTGATTATTAGTAACTTAGTACAATTAGACTTACAAGCAACAACAAATCCTATGTTGTTAAAGGTCTCTTCCTAACTACCCAATGACTTTCTATTTAAAGTACCCCCCTGAACATGAGAACCTACTCACTTTCTTCTCTACCACAATCTCATTGACAGGTGAAAACAACCATTAAACCCTAGTGATCAACTTCAATTTTTAAAAGATAAAGAATGTTGAAAGTTACAACTCAAATAAACAAAACTTCTATGCCAAGTTACTGAAACATAGAGGTGTACATAAACAATGTTGATTACAACTCAACTAGACAAACTTTATATGTCAAGTTACTGAAATATAGAGGTGTACATAAAGATTCAACATTAATCTTCTAAGGGCATTAGCGTGAATACACGACACAAAACCTAAACACTATAAGATCTTCAATGGGAGTGTTTGTCTTCCAATGCAGGTTTTGATCTCTGTATATAGCAATGTAACTCTAGGCTTTTCTCCTTGGATAATATATTTGAATTCATCCAGAATTAATGCAGAATATGTTGGATATTTTATTTGCTCCTTGAATATCTCCAAGATGTGATTTGTTTTAAATTTGAATTCAAATTTAAATTTTAATTTAAATTTTAATTTAAATCTGAATTAAACTTCATCCAGATATCAAACAAATCATCTAAACATATTATTAAATCAATAATAATAAAATCTTTAATAAATATTTTGAAGAAGACACTCCAAAATACAACATTTTGGCATCTGTTTCATAAGGCCCAGATGTCGTACCAACATGCTGGAGCATCCCACTCAGCATGTGTCTTTTCTACAACTTCTTACAGCTTTAGCAAGCTAGACCAATCTCAAACTTTTAGACACCTCTCCAAGTTATTGTTTTGCTAAAATGCAGCTAATCCAAATGGCCAATCCAATATGAACAACAATATCCCCCTTTGGTAAATTGTGGCAAAACAACTCTTCAAGATAAATAACACTTCTTCTAAGTGACATCGAGTAGATATACTGGATCTTCAGATCATTTCAAAAGCATCAGCTTCCATGTATCAGAGTTAAGCACCAGCTGCAGCTGAAGTGAGAGGCATCAACATTCAGATGCTTACATATAGTTCATTTAGTTTGCTCCAAACCAATAGGACAATCATGCAATCGTTCACAAACTTAGTCATGCATGAATCTAGTACCACATAGTTAATAGCATGTAATCATTCACATATTTATCATGCACACAAAGTCAGTTTGTAATTGATATCAGAATATCAATGAATATTATTAACACGGCTAGATATGTTTTCAAAGATACAAAGACCAAGACCAGATGTCCTTCCCGATGCTTCATCATGGAGCACATCATTGGCATTTACAAGAGATGGTTTGTACCAAACAAAAACATGTGTTACTTTAGTACTTAGCTACACTTCTTATTCCCCTTTTTTGCCATGATTTGGAAAAGGTATGAAAAGAACATCTATCTTCAAAGATCAGAATAGCATCCAACCCATAGCAGAACAAAATAATAGCATAGAGTCAAAAGGCATAGGTAGATACCCATGAGGATCATCCTTAACCTCAAACTCCTACAAGCTCCAACAGTGTCTTCATCATTATGAAGCTCCATAAGCACATTATACACCAGTGCCAAAAAAATTTACAACCTTATTTGCATATTTTCCTTATTCCATAGTTTCATTTCTCATAATTTTATAAATAGAGGGAACCTTGATTATACCCAATCAATTGAAAGTTAGTGATGAAAGTTTAAACTATCCTCTATCAAACACTTTTCTCAGCTCCTTAACCAACTTATCATAGCTAGGACCATCATCAGAAATAGTCTTCATGGTTTCTTCTATTAGCTCCCTTCCAGCTTCAAACCTTCTTTGAAAAGCATACTTCTACTTCTGCATAATATGCTCATAAAGGAGAGACAGATTACGACGATCAACATCCTTAGAAACCCCTTCATTGCTTGGTTCAAACCTATTGAGAGAGGCATTATGCATATGCATCTGATATAGTTTAAAATTCATAAAAACTTACAGTCTTGGACTTAATCCGATGGTTCCAAGAAGGGAAAGACAATCATGTATATTCCCATCTTCATCAGCAAATATCATAGGGTTTCTTGATTTGTCAGTAACAACTTGCTCCACAACAAGACCACTGAGATAAAAAATTTCATCCTTATGGGGAGTCATATCATATATAGATTGTGTGCCCTTAGTGAGCAATCCACATACCTTACTATCTATAAAACAAACTACACATAAGCAATACACTTATCATATCTTCACACAATGTCTCCATATGAACATGGGTATTAACCACACCATAATCTCCCTTAGCAGAATCAACCTCAACATCTTTATGGATATGATCATTATTCCCCTTAAGCTCTTGAGGCTCTGTCAACATGTCTGGTAAGATGTCTGGCACATTTTTATCAACATCTTGATTTCCCATATTGGATTCCTGGGATTCTTCACTAACAGACATGTGAATGAGATGATGTTTTCTCATTTCCCCATAAAAGAGTGGCACTTCAGTCACAATTCCTCTAATAAGTAAATCATTCTTATCAACCCGTGGAAAGTTGTGGAGAGCAATATCTGGAACAAATTTCTTGTTAAATAGCTTGTGGCTGGTCTTCAAGATATTAAGAGTAACACCAATTCCAGTTTTTACCAAATACACATACATCTTTTTTGTTAAACAAAGCTCCAAACATATGAGAAGGAATGCAATAAATACCATTCTTCTTCAAATATTTCTTCAGAACCATTATTGTTTATGCAATGTTTTGAGGATCTCTAGTCTGACCATCAGCCTTCCCTTCAATGACAACTCCTTGCTTGAGTATCATAAATTCCATATGTGGTAAATCATAAGTATAAGTAAGATGTTGGACCATCTTGAATGAGATATTGGTTTGCTTCTTATCTTGACACATGTCATGAATTTTACATTCTTCAATCTTGAGTTTCGGCAACCCCTTGACACCATCTTCAGATATGATCCCCTTCATGCTCTTAACCTTGAATGAGAGCTGAAAAATCTACATATAACAGTTGTCTTTGGATCTTGAACCCTTCATTAACACAACTTGATCTTTGCTAGAGACAAGACATTTTGACTTGTTATAGCTAACATTCAGACCTTGACATATAATTGACTTATGTTGATCAAGTTAGTAGTTAATCCATAGTGGTGACACATCCAAGATGATTTCTTTTTGACTTTATTATGAGGGCGCACATGTCTAACACGATGTTGAAACATGTGGTCCACCATCTGAAACTCAGTCTTCTTCTTAGGTAGGACTTTGATCTTTTTGTGCATGGAACTGTAGTCAAACACTAGAGCCTTCATTTTCCCTTTTAAGACATCGTTCAACATATTTGAATTATTATTCTTTATATGTGCAGATTCTGGCATACTTTCAAGTTTGGACTTTAAGAATGTGGCTTCTTCTTCCAGAGTTATAATGGCTAAGTCAAGCTTATCTTTTTCAAGGAGTATATCACTTATGTTCTTATTTTGTTTCTCCTCTCTCAAGCAAGATTTCTTTCATTCAGTGAGTAGCTTTCTATATGTTTCAGGAAATTCTTCTGCTGAGATTTCTTCAACACTAGACTCATTGCATGAGTCATACTTACCAATGAAGACCATCACTTTATTGTCTATTTCTTCTTCATCATCAGATTCAGACCAGATGATTGACTATCCTATTTTTTTATTCTTTAGAAAAGTAGTTCATTCAATTTTACTATTACCAAACCCTTCACATTCATAGCATTGTGTTCCTTTTCCTCTATTAGGTTTGTCTTCTCTCTTTTCTTGCTTTGGGGACTGATGTCAGACACCTTGTCTGGGACATTTGCCCTCCACTTTCTGTCTAGTTCTTCTAGAGCATTGTTGAACTTTCTCCCAACAAGGGCTATAGCATCTGAAAAATTTTCTTCAATATCTTTCTCGTCTTGATCTTCATCTTTATCAGTGTTGGATACAAAAGCAATACTTTTGGTCTTCTTTTCTGATCTATCACTTATATCCATCTCAAAGGTTTGTACAGAGCCAATGAGTTCATCAAATTTGATTTTGCTTAAGTCTTGAGCTTCTTCAATGGCTGTAACTCTCATGTCAAACTTCTTAGGTAGAGACCTGAGTATCTTTCTAACCAGCTTCTCTTCAAACATCTTCTTTTCTAAGGGAAATGAATTGTTTGCTATACCACGAAGACGAGTGTGGAATTCAGATATAGATTTATCTTCCATTATTCTCAAACTTTCAAATTTTGTTATGAGAAACTATAACCTTGGCATACGCACTTTGGAAGTGCCTTCATGAGAAGTATTGAGAATTTCCCAAGCTTCTTTAGCTTTAGTACGTGTGTTGTTGATTAGTCTAAACAAATTCTTGTCAACACCATTGAATATAACAATCAAGTCTTTGTTGTTTCCAAGAGCTTCGACATCTTCCTCCTTGGACCAACCAGCTTCAAGTTTCAAACTTGTTGTACCATATTGTGTAGTGATCATATGATGGTTCCAACCTTTAATCACATCCTTTCAAGTCTTGTTGTCTATAGATTTGAGAAAGGCAGCCATCATATCTTTCCAATAATCATAGTTGATGTCATCCAATACAAGTGGTATATTTACTGATCCTCCAACTTTCATTGTCTTTATTTGAGTAAAATTTATCTTCCTCAGAGCTCACCCAACAAGCTAGGGTGTCTGCTCTGATGCCAATTGAAATTTTGTTCCTCAGGGAACAAATGTCGAACACGATGCTCTAGCAACAGGTGTGACAAGATACACTATAAACAATACACAAACAAGTAATAGATGATGGGACAGGAAAGCAATAAAGAACACAATCAAATTATTTACCCAGTTTGGTGAAACTACAATTACGTTTGGGAGGCTAAGTGCACAACCCAAGAAAGGAAATTCACTATTAGTAGCTTAGTATAATTATACTCACAAATAACAACAAACCTATGTTATTTAATGCCTCTTCCTAACTACCCAATGACTTTCTATTTAGAGTCTTCCCCTAAATATGAAAACCTACTCATTTTCTTCTCTGCGACAATTTCAGTGACAGGGGCAAACAACCACTAAACCCTAATGATCAACTTCAATCTTCACAAGATAAAGAATGTTAAAAGTTACAACTCAGCTAGGAAAACATTCTATGCCAAGTTACTGAAACACAGAGGTGTACATAAACAATGTTGATTACAACTTAACTAGACACACCTTCTATGTCAAGTTACTAAAGCATAGAGGTGCACATAAAGATTCAACATTAATCCTCTAAGGGCATTAGCGTGAATACACAACACAAAACCTAGACACTCTAAGACCTTCAATTGGAGTGATTGTCTTCTAATGCAGGTTTTGATCTCCTTATATAGCAATGTAACTCTGGGTTTTTCTCCTTGGATAATATCTTTGAATTCGTCCAGAATTAATGCAGAATCTGTTGGATATTTTATTTGCTCCTTGAATATCTCCAACATGATTTGTTTAAAATTCATATTCAAATATAAATCTTCATTTAAATCTGAATTAAACTTCATCCTGCTGTGAAACAAATCATCTAAACATATTGTTAAATCAATAACAATAAAATCTTTAACAAATCTTCTGGAGAACACACTCCAAAACGCAACATTCTGGCACCTGTTGCACAAGGCCCAGATGTCGTACCAACATGGTGGAGTATCACGCCTAGCATGTGTCCTTTCTGGAGCTTCATACAGCTTTAGCAAGTTAGACTAATCTTAAACACTTGGACACTTCTATAAGTTGTTGTTTTACTAAAATGCAGTAAATCCTAATGGTCAATTCACTAGGAACAACATTATGTGATTTTGTTATCAAGTTTTCTTCTCAAATTGTCATACACACGAGTAATGGGGGCAAAACGGGTTCGGCCCGCTGGACATGTCCATTTTGCCTGCACTTTAGTGCATGGTAGCCCAAGGATTTAGGCTTTCACCCTTTAATTTGTCCGCTCCGCCCGCATTTTCTTCGCAGGTTTTTGCGGACGCGGACATTTACATAAATTTGTGTTTTTAGATTTAAAAGAAGCAGTATCTGGAAGCTTTCCCCACCCCGGCCTCACCTTTTTGCAGGGCGGACGTAGATTTTAAATCTGCATCCTCAACTATATCCGCCCTGTCCTGTTTTTTTTTTTCGAACTTTTGCAAGACGGACCTAAACGAGACCCTTACTTACATACGTGCATGTTATACACCCAAAAATCCTGAAATGGCACACTTAAGGTTTCATTACACTACAGGCTTATTCTAGTGTGATATCTTTTATTGCATAGGTGAAACGTCTATTCAAAACATTAATCAGCCACTTTACTGCCTTATGCAAAAACTTCATTGATACATTATTTATACATTATTTTCACTAAGCATGCATGTACTCATTTTCAATATGTTATTCCTATAAGAAATTCCATTTTGTTGAGGAGTATAGAGGTAGCAATGAGTTGTCTCCTGATTTCTCGCGCATCACAAAACTCATTCAAAGTAGAAGTATATTTGACTCTTCTATCCCTTCTCCAACATAGAATCTTACTGCTGCTAATTTTTTACTTTAAAAAAATCCATATTTTTCTGCTAGTTATTTGTGAAGGTGATGAATTCCATTTTCCGGCCATTGGACCCGGGATTAATGTGACCATGCATATTCGGGATTAATGTGACCACATACATTCGAGTGCATCAGTTGTCGTTGTCACTTGCTATCGAATAATTCTTGATGGGAGTCACTTCACTATGTTGTTTTCCCTTCATTTAGTTAGTGCATTTGACATAAGGATCATTCAAACTGGGTAAATATCGCAAACATGCGATTACAAGACATCTAAGTTAGCATTATAAAGCCTTTTTCTTCATGAAATACCCTAAATATAGGCAACTAATACCAATTGTTTGGTGTGGGCGAATGTTTGATCTTCATCATTCATTAACAACCATTATTAATAAGTTGCGGATTATATCAATGTTCAGTAACTAAAAACATATCAAAAACCTAACATACAAATTATCTACTACCTAATTTTGACTCCAGCAGCCTTTGCAAAACAAGTAATGTCTTTCATCAAACAAAATGGTTAAGCCTCAACAGACATTTCATCTCATTCACTAAATATCATGCGTTTCGTTTGTCCTGTGTCATAACTGTTTTTCTTCCCAAATTAAAAACACCCCAAATTTTTCATAATAGAACACTTCTTCGAAGTCTAGTTGAGGAACAACATGAATAGGGTGGGGAATTCAATGTCTACTACATTTTCATCATTTACGCGATGGAGATATTGTGTGCAAACAGACACTGTTGTGATGCTCAAATTTCTCATTCATCCACATGGTTGTATATATTTTGTTGTTCAATATAGTTGGATGAATTTAAACAGATGGAACAACAGCACAACATGAATTTAAACTATTGAGAACCATTAAGTAAAGGTAATTCGCGAATACAAGAACAAATTGGCATGATTTAGTACAGGTAATTCGCGAATACGAAAACAATCTGGCATGATTTAATGTTACAGGCAAAAGAAATAGAAATTCAACATCAACCATGCACAACTATTGTAGTGAAAGACTATTGTTCCAAAAAAACAGACCACCTAAGAAGTAGGAGTACTAGCATCAATAAAAGCTCTTCCAGGTTGACGATTCGCCAATGGTCCATGGCACCCAAGAAGCTGCAAAACCACAAGGAAAATAAAATTTAATGACTCAGAAATATCAACTGCAAACAGTTGCACATAAATACAAATCCCAGTTTTAAAAATTAAAAAATATCCTGAGCAACAAAACAACTGTGTAGTGTTGTAATGTCAAATATCTATGAGAAGACCCACAGGAGGCACAAATTACCTTAGCATTCACACCATCAGGCAAAATCCTGTTCTCTGACTTGTACTTGAGGTAATCGACTCGGTTAAACTTGGTGAAACCCCTGAGCAAGCATATAAAGTGTCTGTTAAACCAAAAGCAAAAATAGATATCCTATGATGAATAGGAGAACAAAAGAACTATCCAAATACTCAAATGCAATGACGGCTAACCGAAAGCAACTAGTAACATGATGGCTAATACAAAACATAGAAAACATAATTCGATTGAAAGTCTTCATGTTCAGATAAAAAAGCATACAGTCAACAGACAAAATACATACCACTTCCTGCTGACGATGATCTTTTGACGACCAGGGAACTTAAACTTAGCACGACGGAGAGCCTCCTGTGCATGATGGCTATTGTTGTCCTTGCATCGGACAGAAAGAAGCACCTGCCCAATAGCAACTCTAGCACATGTTCCAAGTGGCTTTCCAAAAGCTCCTCTCATACCAGTCTGAAGCCTATCAGCTCCAGCACACGAGAGCATCTTGTTGATCCTAAGAACATGGAATGGATGTACTCTGACCCTCAAGTGGAATGCATCCTTTCCAGCGAATTTCGACATGTACTTGTTGCAAGCAATCCTGGCCGCTTCCAATGCCTCACTTGATACATTTTCCTTTTCCCAACTAACAAGATGGACACAGAATGGAAACTCGTCAACACCTTTCTTCTTCATGCCGACATCATAAATTCTGATTTTAGGATCAGGAACACCACGACAGAAACGTGACTTTGGGTATGGCTTGTTCTTGATCTGTCTATAACACCTAGCAGGTCCTGAATATTAAACCAATCACCATCATTAAAAGCAATGATAATGAAACATAATAACTAAACCAGACCTAATCTCTGTTTATCAATGAGAATCAATAAAGAACTAAAAATCACATGTATCACGATTGCACCGAGTAAAGATGATCACAATTCACAACATCAAAGTATAGAGTTTTGATCAAATTAAATGTTGAAAATATTCATGAAAAATTTCCAGGAAAAATCAGTTAATAAATTGAGACTTCAAAAAACATGCATGAATGTGCAACAGCGATATTTGAATTATTCCAATCATAACAAAAATTAATCGAACGGAATAGGAGAAATTCATCATATAAGATGAAATCAAAACGCAGAAAGTCAAAAGATGAGAGATAGATGCTTACTCCTTCCCATAGCTGCGTCTCTGCAACACGGCGTACGTAACAACCCAAACCCTAAAATGACTGGGTTGGTATGTATAATCTTGAGTTATATTTGTGTTTTGTTTAGGTGCAATATTCTTAAGCTAATTGGGCTGACCCGGCCACCCGACCCGTTTCTTTTACAATTTTACTTCTCGTTATACCTCATAGCTGTCAAAAAGTTTTTCGACCCTAAACGAGTCGGTCCTAGCAAGCTTCGAATTCTTTTTAATAAAAAAATTAAAATAAAAACTTTCTAATATTTATTATAAATATAATTAAAAGGCTTAAATGCACTTTTGGTCCCTCTAGTTTGGGTTTTTACCACTTTTGATCCCCCTATTACAAAATCTGTGTTTTTGGTCCCTTTAGTTTGATGCGCCTTGCATTTTGTTGGTCCCACTTCCAAATATGATGATCTGGCTTTAAATTGGCTGATGTGGCTGGTTAAATGTTATGCCATGTCATTTAAATTCTATTTGTTACTAATTATAATTGCCAAAAACTAATTAAATGACTAATTACCTAATTATGTTATGAAGATTATTTATAAATTAGGGATTTATGTTCCTCTTTCTTCTCACTACGCATGTTCTTCCCAGTTCATCATCTTCTTCTCAGTTCATAATCTTCTTCTTCACTTCAGTTGCCAACAAACCAGGTTGGTAGTCTTCGTTTCTATGCCTCGTGAATGTGAATCTGGATGTAGCCATGGAAGTGGGTCATCAAATCGTTCAAGGCATGTTTGTAAGTGTGGACTTGATGCTCCGTTGATGACGGCATGGACGGATGCGAACCCGGGTCGTCGTTTCTATGGATGTGGGATGTATAAAGTACAAGGATACAAGAAATGTTCTCACTTTGTTTGGTTGGATGAAGAAATGCCTCCTAGGGCAAAAGAGATAATATCATCACTGTTAATGAAGTTGAATGAGGAGAAGGACATTGTTAACACACACAAAGCAAAGGAGGAGGAATTGAGGATGAAGATAAAGATCATGAAGAAACAATTGAAGATTAACTGGATGTTGTTATTTGTAGTTTTTTTTTCCTTTGTTGGAACAATAATGATGAAGTAGATTAGGTAGAAATGTAATTGTATTTTGGTTGGTTGAGATGTAATGAAATGCAAGGCTGAGAATTTTGAGATGTAATGTGCGTTGATTGTTGAAATGAAAAGAATTGCAATGTTTAGAATTCTGGTTGTAATTTATGTTGCAATTTATGCAGCTTAAATAGTATTCCACATATATGAGCATGTGCACTAATTCTGGTTGTAGTTTATGTTGTAATTTATGCAGCTTCTAATGTTGTAAACCAAACCTTATAATGTATGCATTTTGACAGCAGCATTACACAATCCAAACCTTAACAGTGATACTTATAATGTATGCACTTTGACAGCATTTTGACAGCAGCATTACACAATTCAAACCTTAACAGTGATACTTATAATGTATGCACTTTGACAGCATTTTGACAGCAGCATTACACAAACCAAACCTTAACAGTGATCCTTATAATGTATGCACTTTGACAGCATTTTGACAACATAATTACACAAACCTTAACTTGTCTGCATTACACCAAATTACTTGAAATACTTATATATTGATCAAACCTTAACTTGTCTGCATTACACCAATTCAAACCAACAAAACAACATCAAAATATATGCCAAAATAACTAAGACTGGCTGGCAGCTTGACAGTATTACACTAATACTCCAAAATAACATCAAAATTACACCAATAGCTTGACAACATTACATCAAAATAACCTACATCAAAATGACATCTAAAACCTATAGGAGACTACTCTTGAGTTGGTTGAGGTGCTTGTGAACTTTGACCAATCTCAGTTTGTTTTTCCTCTGGGGTAGCCTTAACCTTCTTAGGCTTCTTTGGTTTGTTCCCACCCTTTGGGATAGCCCTATCTGCAGCCATTTTTCCCTTGCAGCTTCTTTTGTTATGCCCCATTGCACCACACTTGGCACATGTCACAGTTGAGAACTTCCTTTGGAGAATGTGAGGATTTCTTGGCTCATCATTGGTCTTGTTTCTCTGTTTTTTTTGCCTTCCTATTGCTCTCCTCATAATAGGTGGTTCCACTTTACCCACATCAGTCACAGGCCACAATTGTGGTCCATTGGTTAGAAACACAATGTGAGAGTAAGTTTCCATAAAAGTTGCTTTCCTGCCACAAAATTCAAAATTCAGTTAAATGTGAGGGTAAGTCTATACAAACTACAATGTTAGATGGGCAAACCTATAATATGTTGCAACATAATCCTCAGGGTGTTTCTTTATGTTCCATATGCATGCAATTACATGGCAGCAAGGTATTCCACTCAATTCCCATTTCCTACATGAACAAGTTTGTTTCTTCAAATCAACACAATAAGCTTCATTCCCATTGCTGACATCAAAAATGGCTAAGTCATCATCACCATGCCATGTAGGACTCCAGCCTTGTGCTTGTTTCTTATTTTTTTCAAGTATGAGTTAAATTTTAGGGCATATGGATCCAGTGTAATTTTGAAGCAGCTCCTTTTGACTTGTAATTCTCTTGGTGATGTAGTGTTTTATGCCCTCCAATAGGGTGATAATTGGCTTGTCCCTATGCTCAAGGATTGCCCTATTGAATGCTTCACACATGTTATTGACTTGTAAATCACACTTTGAGTAAGTGCTGAAGTGTGACCTACTCCATTGGTTAGCAGGCACTTCCACCATATCCTTCCATGCCTCTTCCTTCATTGCTTTCATTTGCAGCATTGCCTTCTCCCAAGCAGGAACTGTTGTTGCCCTTGCAGCTGCCCACAACACTTGTTTGAATTCTATTCCAGCATGTCTCTTCTTCCAATTGCCATATAGATGTTTAACACATAGTCTGCATTCAACATTGGCACTAATTCCTAGAACAGCTGGAACAAGTCCCTAAAAGTGAAAATGGAAATTGATCAAGTAATAGTCAAACATAATGCACAAAATCCAAATCTGATTGTAAAACATAAAACTGTACCTTTTGTTGGTCTGATATAAATGAGTATGCCCTCTGATTGTAAACCTCTAAGTCATGCAGTAGAAGATCTAAAAACCATTCCCAAGACTCCTTTGTTTCAGCTTCAACTACAGCATATGTTATAGGAAATATTTGATTGTTTCCATCCCTCCCAACTGCTGACATCAATTGTCCACCATAGTCTCCTTTTAGAAAGCATGCGTCTAACCCAATTAGTGGCCTACATGTCTTTGCAAAAGCTGCTTTGCTTGCTTCCAGACACACATAAATTCTCTCAAAAACATGACTGCCATTACTTTCACCACATTGAATTACCACTGTACTGTTAGGATTAGATTTCAATATTTCATTCCCATAAGATCTTAAATGTGAAAATTGATCAATACCAGCCCCTTGAACCAGCTCCATTGCTTTCCTCTTAGCCCTATATGCTTGGTCCACTGATAATTTCACTCCCTATTTATCAACTGCTTCAGCTATGAGACCAGCTGGTTTCATATTGGGGCTATGCCTAAGAGTGTTGGCAAATCTTTTAGCAAGCCACTTGGTCTTTGCACTTCTGTTTCTAGCAGTTCTAGGACAAGTATGCTCTTCAATCAAACTTACTACTTGCCAAAATTGGTTCCCCGTTCGTTTACTAAATCTCAAGTAAAACTTGCATCCATCTGTGCATCTCACCACAACTCTTTTAGCATCATTTTTCTTAATGAAAACATTCTTTTGATTCTCCATACCATACTCCTTGATTGCATCCCTAATGGTTTCTTTGTTGGTGAACATCATGCCAAGCTGAAATGCCATCCCCTCACCAGTCTTAAATGTGGGAAACTTAGTACCCTCCTCATCATCATCACTTCCAGGGGGTGTATACAAATGGTCAGAGTCCTCACTCTCATCATGTACAATGTCAACCTTGTCTACATGTTTTTGACAGCTTCCACCCTCACTTAATGTCTCTTGTGGCAAAACCTTAGTCCAGTTGACCTCACTAACACATGAATCATCACTATAATTGTAATCACTCTCCTCTTCACTACTTTCACTACTAGCAACATAGTCATCATCCATACTATCATTAACCTCTTCAGCATTTACTTCAGTAGCATTACCTTCAGTGGAATTACCTTCAGCAACATTAACTTTTGGGGCAGCATTACCTTCAGTAGCATTAACTTCTGGTGCAACATTACCTTCAGTAGCATTACCTTCAGTAGCCTTAACTTCTGGTGCAACATTACATTCAGTGGCAACATTATCTGCTTGTGAACTCTTAAACCCTGTACATTGTATCTCATCTTCCTCATCATCCTCAATGTTTACATTAGCTTCACTATCCTCAATGATATCTGGTATCCCCACACTATGCTCCACATAAACATCAACAACATCATATCCTACAACATCTTTTGCAAACTGCACCACATCATTGTCATTGTTCAAAGGTCTAAGACCACGAGAAAAGCTAATACCTGGGTTCCAATACCATAGACACTTGATATTCACATAACCCTCAGACCTTATCATATCCTCTATCTCCATATATGACATGTAATCTACATCCCAACTCCAATTCATCTCAGTCACTAACCCATTCACGTACCATTTAACAGGATAATCAACCAACTGTCCCCTATGATGGATTCTCAACCTGACCTTATTGTTCTTAGTTGGCCTGACAAAAAAAACCATTAACCACTTTAGGGTCCCACACGATGTGAATAACATTAGAAAATGCAGAAAGATCAGGGACCACACGCACTACCACGACAACAACGAAACATTGCAAAACCCAATACTTAGTAATCATAAACAAATGACCAGAAAACAAGAAAAGGGACCACAAAACCCTAACCGGATACAAGGGACCACAAAGCAATAAACTGATACAAGGGACCACAAAACCCTAAAAGGAACACATTACGTACATTACGCAGTAGTTGACCCCTTCGCGCGTTGCTTCCTTCGTCATCTTCCTTTGACTTGCTGGAATGGAGTGAAAACACAAAGAACAAAGAGCAGTGTTCGTGTACAGGTGAATTGGAGAAATGAATTGAAACTAGGGTTAAATGAATTGGAGAAATGAATTGAAACTAGGAGGTAATTAGTCATTTAATTAGTTTTTGGCAATTATAATTAGTAACAAATAGAATTTAAATGACATGGCATAACATTTAACCAGCCACATCAGCCAATTTAAAGCCAGATCATCATATTTGGAAGGGGGACCAACAAAATGCAAGGCGCATCAAACTAAAGGGACCAAAAACACAGGTTTTCTAATAGGGGGATCAAAAGTGGTAAAAACCCAAACTAGGGGGACCAAAAGTGCATTTAAGCCTAATTAAAAATTATATTATTTTAACATAATCCATTTTCAAATATTATATTATCTTTTCAAAATAATATAATGTGTTTTTAAATACAACACATCTTTAAATTATATAAAATAATACTCGAATATTTAACATAAGAGAAATTATTAGAATATGAAGAAAGAGTGTTGATTATATTAATGTATAAGATTTAAAAGAGAAAATTGAATAGAATAGAGATAAAATTTACTAAGGTAAAAAAAATTAATGTGTTATTTTGAAATATATATATATATATATATATATATATATATATATATATATATATATATATATACACGGGCCTAACGGGTGACCCACCCTAATGAGTAACGGGTTTTTAAGGGTTGGGTTAAAAAAACCTAAAAAATATAGGCTATAATTTTAAGCCTTAAGTCCTATGATTTTGCAGGCCTGGCGGGGCAGTCCGTATGGACTAGCCCATTTCTACAACTCTAAATATAAGAAAAGAATTTCTTAATGCACCCTATATGTTACTTACGCACTATGCGAAAATACTAAAATGCCCATCGGATTTCGAACATGCATCTCCAGACGCACCACGCACCAACTCTATGGCACACCAAATGAGTGTCACTCGGACGCACCATGCACCAACACTATAGTGCACCAAATGAGTGTCACCCTAGATGAATACTAAAAAAAATTCGAGACATTTCTCCGAAATTTTCAACAAATATGTTGATAGTTGATCAGCCCATTAGACACTCCAGAGATGCATCTTCGGAAGTTTGGGGCGAGATTTTGAAATTTGTTGTCATCTTTGCATGTCAGATATTTTCGGAGATACATCTTCGAAATAATTTGATAAAACACATAACTGCATGATCACACATCCATACTTGTTTTTAACTCAAAATCCTCACAAAAAACCTTCCATTCTTAATCAACATTTTTACTTCAAAATTTCAATTTTTGTGTTTCATCACATCAAAGGGAGAAAAAGAAGTTAGAACTCAAAGTAAAGATTGATTATTTCAAGCCTCAAGCATCATTCCTCACATTAATCTTGTTTTCTGTCTGAAAAACTAGCGTTTATTTCGGAGTTACATTTCCAGAACGAGTATGAACTTACCCCAGAAATGCATTTCTGATATCTGTCTGTGTTCATTTTATCAGTTCAGTTTACAGCATTATCGCGTATTTACTATTATGCGGTGATTGTTTTCATTAGATATGGTGCACCCCGATGTTTTCCCCAAATAAGTTGTGTCTCCCACTGGTAAAGGTGTTGTTATAAAGGTGGTTGATCTTGGAAACCATTTTAAAAATGAGCAAGAGTTTGAATCTCGTGATCACATGCTTCAATGGATTCGTACAGAGGCTTCCAAACAGGGATTTGGTGTGGTTATCAGAATGTCTGATAATGGTTCAGATAGAAGATGTGCTTTTGGGACAATGACGTGCAAAAGAAGTGGGAAATATAGACACATTGGATACAACAACTAACCGAGTTGAGTATGCTCATGCTACATTGAAGAATTAGTTGGAAAATAGTAAGGGCAATTTGTGTAGAGATTGGGACTCCGTGAATCAAATGACTAGAATAAGCATAATGAGATACAAATATCATTTGGTTAGAGCATCACAATTTTGGAATACAAATTTAAAGACAACAATCTTTATCCTCAATTGGTCGGCAACATATCTTAAGCGAGTTTGAATTATATTTTTCATGAGGCTAAACAAGTTGATAATGTAGGCTCCGATAGCGTAAAGTGTGGATGCACAATTGTGAAATCGTATGGTCTCTCATGTGCTTGTGTTATTGCAAAAGGGTGAAACTTGGTAGCCCAATAAGAATAGATGAGGTTTTCACTCACTGGAAGAGGCTTAGGTTTCATGATAATGGTGTTATGAAAGAAGGTAAATTGAGTATCTCTATCTTGACCAAATGATAAGTGATACAAGAGATATTTTTGAAAGTCGATGACAACATGAAACTCCACATCAAAAAACAATTGAGGAAGATTGCTTATTCGGAAACCACCAACTTGATACCACCCTCTCAACCGGTAAAAATAAAAGGTGCTCCGAAGAAGCTCAAGCCTACACCGAGTAACAATTTAGCAGTGCGGTCTCCTTTGTATTTTTAACATGTTGACAAAGTTTTTCCGGACTCACCAACTCCAAAATCTAAAAAACGTGTTTTCAAATGAGCTCGCATTAGCAAACCACCTCCGACGCCGCCTCCACCAAAGATTCATTCATTGACGAGATACAAGTTTTTATGCACAAATATATTGAGCGGATCGTCAATGTTGAGGGGGCGGTAATTGCAATTATCGAGTTGTTTCAGCTTTACTCGGTAAAGAAGAAGATAATCATACACTTTTTCGTCATCAACTTATCCAAGAGTTGAGAACTCATAAAGAATCATACACACGGTTGTACAGAAAGAAAGAAAACTTTGATGAAGTTTACGAGTCTCTTGTTCCTTGCCTTAGTGGACCGGCACCAGAGGAAAAATGGATGCGCTTCCTAGAAATGGGTCACCTCATACATGTGGTATGATAAAGTGTGTGTTGATCTTACATGATACAGTTTTTCGTAAACCTTTTTCCCACTGCGTACCGCCCCACCTCAAAATCCAAATGATCGTATTATGTGTATTGGGTGACTTTCAAAATCACAATATTTTGTTCAAGATTACTTGAACTTTTGATGCCTTATACCACTTATATCACAAGAATGGACGACTCATTTAACAACAAAAGTTGAGACTTGGTCGGACCATTTTATGGAAAGGATGCAAGAGTTTGAGAATTAAAGCAAAATTGAAAGAGAATCAAATGAACAAAAGTCAACAAGGGTACCGCCCATAGATTTAGTCGGGGACAAATGTTTCGATTCATTTTAATTTCCTTTTTAGTCGGACAAATAAGTGTATGCAATTGTGTCTCGATATTAATGAAGTTTAATACATTCAATTTCTTCATATTTTAATACATTTTTTATTTTTCCCATAACATTTGTTCATTTGTAAAACAAAAGTCTTTAATTAAGTTTTGTTTTCAAAGGTTCTGTTTCTTTACTGTTCAAGAGAGGTTCCGGAGATGTATCTCCAGAACAAGATTAATAAGGTGCGGAACCAAAGATATATCTCTAGAATCAGCATGCCAGATTTTGAATGGCCCACATTTCTCTGCAACTTCTATAAATTAAGGTACTTTTGTTTTTTATTTCACACAAACTGAAAATGTCTCAAATGTCACATATAAACATCATCTGGCATGTCGCATATATCTCCTTCTCCAGCGCTACAATCGGGAGAAAGTTTAAGCTCAACGATTACACCTCTCTTGCAGATATTAAATAAGAAATCTATAATCTCATACCTTATAGAGACAATCAAAGAATTGTGAAGCTCGAGTACCGTTCACCGTCGATTGATAATGGAGGGAAGATTGAGTTCAATAACTTTGAGCTCGAGACATATGCAGATGTAAGAGTTATGTGGAATACATATTTCCGATTTGAAACAAAAGTTTCGCTCGAGTTGGAAGCTATGATTTCAAGATCGGTCAAAGATATTGTGAAGATGTTGAAGTGTCCACCTGGATATTAAAGTATAATGTTGCATTTTATGTTGAAATCATTTGTGTAATGCTTATTTTATGTTATAAATGTTAATTTTATTTTGTTAAATTACAAATTTCTGGTTTCTGCCTCTGCCACTACCGTTCATACATTACGAAAGTGCATCTATGGAAATATACCGGAGATACATCTCCGATATTAAAAAAATCCAACTAATAGGGCATTACTCAAAATGACCTACATTGTGTGTGTATTGCGTGCGTCCGGAGGTGCATCTCTGAAATATGAGGGGCATTTTAGTATTTTTACATGGTGCGTAAGTAACATATATGGTGCATTAAGAAATTCTCCATTACAATGACATCAAACATCTTGGATGAAATGACCAAAATATCTTTTTAACAAGAAAAGTAACATTTCGGATTTGTGTGAAATTGTTTGAATATATACAAGTAGGAAAACTTTTTTTTTCGCATTTTATAAATTTATATCGGGTTTTATTCAAAATCATAAAAAAATGATATAAATGAATTAAATGTATGTATTTATACTTGATTTCTATAATACCTTTTGTCATTTATTTTGTATTGTACCACATTTTTTAACAAATTCAGTATAAATGTATAGGGTTATACCAAATTTGTTAAAATAACTGGTAAAAATTTATACAACACTAGATATTTGTGAAAATTTGGTAGTTGTAGGGGTAATGTAGAAAATCTTACAAAATTTGGTTGATAATTTTTTTATTGTTTGATTTATTTTGTTTTTAGTGACGAAGAGGAAGACATGATATGATCATACCTAAATTGAGTGACATACATGTTAATGTTGTTACAGAGAGCTCTAGCGGAGATTGCAAAGATGATATTAATGGTCATTTATGCACTAGGGCGCGTATAGTAGCTCCCATCGGTTCTCATTATAGGAGGATTAAAAAACTCGCAAACCATGCACTATCCCCCATATGGAGCACCAAACTCCCTAAAATGTATGTTGTTCTGAGATAATTTTAGGGAGACCGCCCTCTATCAACATCTATCAGGAATTGGCGAGAAAGTTGGTACACTAATTAGCCGGCAATCTCTATTGAAATATGTCCACCACGAGCATGTTCAACATCCATTAGGGTTCATCAGAATCTCTGATGGACTATCTCGCCCGCTTTAATGAGGCCACCATCAAAGTTGTCCCTCAGAAACAAGAAATGTTTGTGGGGGCTTTCCAAAATATACTAAAGACGGACACTTCAATGAATCCCTTGCCCAAAAGCCAACACTTATGCTAGCCGAGGTAATCGTCAGGGCGGGGTGTTACATCAAAGGAAAAGAAAGTAATGCTGAAAAGAAGGCCCGCGATGCCAAGGAGCGCATCTCACTCCTTAAGGAAAAACAATTATCTCTCGCCCGTAGAGAATAAATCCACTTTGAAATTCTGGCATATGCAGACAGCAGATGTCCTAACACATGTTAAGACATTGTTCTGCATAATTATTAAACAAGAACAGAACATAAACAGTTGACACTCTGAATATCAACACAGAGTCACAATGGATGTTTCAACATCTGTTACGACATGTTTATCAAGAACACAGCAGAACTTTAAAGTGCAGAACGATAAACAACACAATAAATTGTAAACCCAGTTCGGTGATCAACAACACCTACGTCTAGGGGCTACCAAGCCAGGAATGAAATCCACTATGATAGTATTAATTCAAAGCTAAACTCCCTCGTTTACAACTTCTCACTTAATCACTACCCGTGCTATATTTCTATCTAAGACTCTCCTAGATATGAGACCCACTCTCAATTCCCCTAATTATAACATGTGATATCTAATAGTTACTGCCACTAGTAACTGATTCATCCTACTTGAAGGACACCTTCTTCAGTACAAAGTCCCGCCAAGCATTCTTGATAACCAAGTTAACTTGGATTTGCTTAAAAGCTTCATCCAAGCACAATACTCAACTCTTGCTTAAAAGCTTCGAGTGAGAACAATTTACAATAACCTATGTCGACCACATAGTATCAAAAGATACATGGGTGACTTACAAACTACACAAGAGACTCTCAAAGCCCTAAACCCTTGTGTTGCACCAACGGCTTATTGTTGTGTGTGCTTGCTATTTTAGGTCTACCAAGTCCTTATTTATAGACTCTTATAGTATGGGCTTGGACTCTTCAATCAGATCCAATCTTCATCTTTTAAATCAGCTGCAAGATCTTCTCCATAAAAGTATGAACAAATCTCCAAATAGTTTCCTAAAAAGTCTCAAAGATCTTTTTTATGAAATCTGCACTTTGTTCCTAATAAATCTCCTTGACCTGCGTATAATGATGAGACATATCTAAAATATTCTCATCAAAATAAAAACAAAATTGTCAAGAGATATACAACAGCAGCACCTGCTGTACCAGACAAAGATGTCGTGACATTGTCTTCGACATCTTGCTGTAAACTTGTTTTTGCCAAAATGTAGTCAATCAAAGACCTAACAATCTACCCCTTTGGCAAATTTTGGCTAAAACAACCTTTGGATAACACATCCAGCTCCCTCTTATGAAAACAACCAAAGAACACTACTACTACCTACTTCTCCCCCTTTTTAGCCATAATATGCCAAACCAAGCAACTATGCATTTAAGGGCAATCAACCAAAAGCAAGCAAGTTAGTAGCAGAACACATCTAACTCAGAAGCTTGTACAATCTGGCAGGTTACAGTACTTCCCCTGTCATAGATAACCAGTGCTTATTTGCAAAAAGAACACCCTAAATGAATGGAAAACATAAGACGCATCTTCGTGTCTTCAAGAGCGCACCCTCTGTTCAACACACCTGCTGAACACATTCACCTACTGCTTGACCCTTAAGTGAACCATGTACCACACGAGTACATAAATCAGATAGAAGTTCTCCCCGTATCTCTCTCAACAGATGCTTCTTCATCAAGAACCACCCAAAACCACTACATGATTTCCCATGACAACTTCATGATCATATAGTTTGTGAATACCCAGAATGAAATTGTGTACCACAACCAACAAACTCTTGGATTAAGATCAAAGTTCCATTGATCCCTCTCATCTAGAAACCATCCATACACCGCACAAACTCCTTCTGAATTCCCATGTATGAATCTCCTTGTTCCCTGAGATACAACCCAATTGATCTGGAATGATCCATATTCCTCAAAGAGACGCACAGGGCCCCTTAGTTTGCTAGCTCACCCAGATATTCTTCGCACTTGAAGAACATCAAACACATGCTCTAGAAAACTTCAGCCCCTTTGCTCCATAAGCACCAATTGATTTACTTCTAGCATGTCCCATTCACATCAGACTTCCAAGATAATCCTTTACCCATCATTCTCCTGTATGATAAGATAAGTACTTCTTAGACAAGATGTGAGTGTCAAGTTCCACACTCAGAACTTAGTATCCTACTCCAAGGATAACCAACCCAGAAAATGTTCTAACATAAGTTAGGACATCCTCCACACATTACAAATACCACACACCATGGTTCTTGATATGCACCACCACTGGACTTACTATCTGCATAGTAATCCAAACTGAAGATCTTCACACAACACTGCGCCACCAGCTTAAACAAAGAGAACTTCAGAAACCCAGAGAAATAAACTCCCATCCACCAAAAGAAGGTATACTTCCATCCTTAATCTAGAACTTCTACCACAAGCTCCAAGAGAACCAGATCCTTCTTACGTTTTCAACCAACCACCCTTCTGCACAAGAGCAATCAGTTTCAAGCATCCTGCTTGAATACACACTATGAAACCAACCAAATGCCACCTTTTGATTGATCTCACTCTTCTTCTGAACTCCCACAAGATACACTGATCTACCAAGGAAATCAGATCTTCAAGTCACTTGAACTACTTGCACCATAGCAAAACATCTTGGATCCACCAAGCCTCTAGACATGTAACATCTTCCCGTCCACAACTCCCACAAACTACATGAGATAGACCTTTTTGAAGCATCCATAACTTCCATTCTCCTATAGATCACCTTATCTTAAGCTGGTGTGCCACATCACCAGCTGAGATTCTGATGTTAAGCTAGATGTCAGAACATTCTGATACGACATCCAACTGTTGAATTCAGCTCCTCCTTCTGCCACTTAGAAGAACCTCCTCCTTTTGCAGAACAAGAGTTCCATGCTCTCATATACTTGATTCAACAACCAAATTTGAGTAGACAACCTTCATCCTGCTTCAAAACTCCAAAGACTTCACACCTGTCACGTCTGAACCTTCAGAAGATAAGTAGTCCAAGACTACACCATAGCCATACCAAAGAATGTCACTTTCCTTAGTAGAGCAGTTTGTAGAAAGTCAGAGATAACTGCCACTTAACTTTGACCTTCAAACTGAGCAAAATCCCATGCTCTCAAGTACCTAGATCAGAAATAAACTGATCCAAGCAGTAACCATCAAGATTATGATGTCTTCATCTTCATCTTCAACAGCATCAAAGTCCAGACCAGTTTCTTGCCAGGAAACCCTCCAGAGAACATATGCTTCTGTCACACCCGACTGAAGCCCATTCTTAGGTCAACACCTAAGATCAAAACAGATGCTAAAGTGTATGTAGTACCCCTCTCATGATTCTGCATAAACTCTGATGATGAGATGTTCCAACATCTTGTTGAACATCAATAATCTTGACTATCAAAGATAATCAATTAAATACTTGTGAACTCCACAAATAGCAATTGATCTTAAATCCTTATCCAATAACCCTTCTTCACTATTCTAGCTAAGCTCCACCAGATCACTTCATGAACACTTATCAAGTATTCAATCTTTTGCAAGTATCTTCTTTGACAAACAGTGTTGAGATACCAAGGTTGTCACCCTTGACTCAAGTAACTAAGATTCTTTCTGAACGAACCTTATTTACCTTAACAAATCTGAACGCTCCAATCAGATTAGATCCACCCTTAGGGTTAAGAAAGATGAATCCTTCCTTGCTGTTTTTGGATGGTGAAAATAAATCACCTCCACTTTCTTCAGATTGTGTTTCAAAGAAACACCTTCTAGTCAGAAGAATAACTAGAAGACTCCAGATGCACGACTGAGACGCCTTTATGAGTGGACTTGAGAGAATTCTCAAGTATCTTTGACAACCTAGTCGATCAATAATTTATCAAACTCCCAGAGCAAGAACTTGATAAACTTAAACTCAACTCCTCTCCTCTTCAACTGACTCCAATTGCATTAAGAAACCAAGCTTCCAAGTACCAAGTCACCATACCAGATATCTACCAACAACTTCCTTCATTCCATCGCTCCCGACTTTGAAATAAAATAATGCAGATATCTTCACATATAGAGGCTGACGATTGAGATCTTCCACCAACTGTCTTCAGTAACAACTCTAGAATCCCATAATTCTAGAGCTCTTCCACCAGAAACACATGCAGCTGAACCACCAAGGAACAAATCCTGCTTGCCCTAATAAGATGTCAGAACATCTTATAAGACACCTGTAATACCTCAAAATTTGCTCTCTTATTTTTCTCAATAATTGGCTATGTTTCACTCATTTGCATTTCATAATAGGTCATGCTAAATCATACACAACATTGGTTGCAAGGCATGGGATCAGGTGTCTCAAGGCATAAACAGTTCAAAGGCAAAGGACAAGAGAAAAGTTTTTCAAGTAAGTCACAAGGACTTTTCATATCTCAATTCATCTCATTTGAGTCCTCAAGTCATCACAAGATGAGAATTCAACAAAAGTTTGAAGGAAGTCATACTCTCCTAACTAGTGCAAACTAGGGTTTTGGAATTCTGAAGTATAATACCCCAATGGGTAGGATCTTGGAGCTTTTATCATTTCCAAATGGAATATTTCATCTTTGTTGGAGAGGATATACATCATATTCAAAGGAATTTGGATTTGGAGGATGTGCTGATTTCTCCTAGACTGAGGGGTCAAAATTAGGGTTTACTATAAGATCGGTTTATTTCTGATTTTTTTGGGCAAAACTTGATTCTATGGTATGCTATATGTCCTCAAGGGTCTAAGGATGAAGAACTGTCCATTAATTTGATTTGGAAGGGGTTCAATTGACCAGTTGATTGAAAATCAGGAGAATTGGGGAAAAGTCAACTGTGCAGAGGAAAAAGTCAACTCATGACTTTTTGAGGTCAAATTCAGGTTCCTCATGTCAAATGTGATCATTGGTGAGGGTTTGGTCAAGAAATAATGAAAGATCCATCAAAAATCAAGAAATGTGCAAAGTTGCCAAAAATAGAAATTAGGGTTTCTATTTATGGCAAGTTTTGGCAAGGTGAGAGGTCAACTTTGGGGCTTTCTTTCTCTATGCTCTAAGAACCAAATGGAGGGGCTAGGGAGGCCTATCAAAAGTTCACATTTCAAGCTTCAAATCCATACCAAGAACATCCCCATTGGATCAAAATTGAGGGAGATATGGTGTTTTAAAGTTGGGACAAATCATGGCATTTTGGGCAACTAGGCAGGTCATGGGCGTGTCAGCGTGCCATAATTTTTACAAACACTTGGTGTGCATGGGGTGCCCAAGTTCATGGTCAAATTTATCATTGAGGCAAGCTTCAAATGGAAAATTGTTCAACATCAATCTTGTTCATTTCCATGTCCTCTTCAACTTTTATGTTGAACAAATTTTCATTTGATCAACCATTGGAGAGATATAGTAGCTCAAAGTGGGAGTCTCAAACTGATTCATCCCCAGGCACATGGCCAGGCACGAGTAGGGAAAGATACATATGTGACTCAGTTGCAACCAAGCATGTTCATCATTGTTTTTAGGTACTTTAGAGGTGTTATTTCCATTCATTTTGAACATCAGGCTCGTTCTATCACATCTCCTCTCTCCATATAACCAAAAACCTTGTGATTCCATCCATTAACCATTGAGATACAATGTTCCAAAGACCATCTCATCACAACTGATTTCCTTCTAGTTCAAGCAAGCAAATCAACCAAGCATGTTACATTGTTATTGTATGACTTCAATCATCCCATGTCATCTTTTCCATATAAAGCTAAACCAACACCTTACACATTCATGCATACGTACAATTATCTTGCTTTATTTGTCCAAGCAACAAAAGAGCGGAAACTTGCAGAGCAAGTATTGCTGCTACCATAAGCACATCATCACCTTTCATTTCTCAATCCACCATAACACTCCATGTTCTTCTCTTCACTCTAACAAAACCTCCTAACTCAGACATAACAAACTTAACTCACTCCCAACTCATTTAACCAAGCTTCTAACTATTAACCACAGTTGGTTAACAGTTAACCTCACATATAAATAGAAATGCTAACTGAATTGCAAAGGGGGTTGGTTCATTCTACACGTTTCACCAAATTCTCACTCTCTCTTTCTCTGAGTTTTCTATCTCGAAGCTCTCTATTCCTTGGAGTTTTTTTCATTCTCTTTCCATAGTCATCATCACCAATCTTCAAACTACCTACTGTATGCATTAGATTCCATTGGGAACCTCTACAACACCTTCCACGAGTGTATTCTTCATCATCATCAGATTAAGGTTTCAAGCAAGATTTGGAAGTTTCTTGAGCATTTATTTTGTTCTGTGTAGATTACAAGATCGTGCATTGAAGTTTTCAGGTTTTTTGAAGCTTGGAACTGCATCTTTGACCAGGTTTGAGTTTCTGAACTTCACAGCATCATATTAGTCTGTATAACATGAATTAGGGCATCATGTAGTTGCATCTGAAGTCCTCCTACCTGAGGCAATGTTTTTAGTTAGATTCTAGAACTATTTGTGGTTGTTTCAGTTTTAGATCTTGAACTTGCTTGCTTCGATTCTCTCTGTACGTGAATTATTTGTGTTTTTTGATGTTGGATTTTGAACCTACGTGACCTAAGGATCGTTTTGGTATATGATTTGTCTTTTTTTGGTGACTTGAAGTTTTTGCCATGGTGGTGAGTGGCCGGAGAAGATAACCGGAGTCTTCTTCGGCCGATGGTGTTTTACAACTCACCTGAACCCTAACCTTTTCCTCAGTTTAAAACGTGACCGTGTGATGGTTTTGATCTAACACTTCTAATTGCTCCAGCACATTAATGAACCATGCACCACTCACGTGCTTTATATTTTTCTGAATAGTTCTGAATGTTATGATTGCATGCGTATGATTCACCACTGCTTAACATGTGCACGCGTTATGATCCATGCGACTGTGTTACTTCCATGATTATCTTGTATGGACTGATCCAATGGCTCTTGATGAGTCAACATATTGACTGAATTCCATAACATAGACCTTCTCTGACACGCTTAGTGGACTGGATTATTTATGCTATGCGCACACCCTCTCCTTAAGCCCAAATGCATGTTGAACTGAATAATTGCTAATGTAGCACCCCCCCCGCTCTATTTTTTTGTTTTTTGTTTTTTTTTTCACATACATGTTTCATTTTTAGTTTTTAAAATTGTTTCTAAGCATCAGAAAATTCCATAAAAATTCATGAGGCATAATAAAACATTTAGATAATTTTTTATTATTTTACTTTCTGGTTTTAGCATATTTTGCCATATTTCTATGAATTTTCTTTCATTTTCTTTTGTTTGTGCATTACATCATGACACATGCTACATCTTGATTTTATTTGACATAGTTGTACCTTGAATTTTTGTATAATAATTGGTATGTGCATTTAGGATATGATGAGGAATGTTGTGCATTTTTTGTGAATTTTCTAAGTCATTTCTTGATGACTTTTGAGTGATGTTTTTGAGTCAATTGTTAAGGTGCTTTGTATGATATTGTGAGACCTCTTTGAGCATGTTTCTCAATGATTTTTGAGCCATCTCCTTGTGACATGTTTACCCACTGGTTGCACTTCAAATAACTTGAATCTCACAATTTTTTTGAGCCTTTAAATTCCATTTTGATCCACTAAAATGCATGTGTGTTTGTGTAGGCATTAGAAGGTTCGTGCCTAGGTTTTGATGTGTATTATGTGCCAATCTTCTTTGACCATTTGTTGAGGTTCTAATTCATGTTGTATGAATATTATATGTCATTTTTACCATGTCATAAGTCATCCAAAGTTCATTGTTATATGATTGTAGTGCACATGTTCTAAAGTGAAATATCTTGTGTAATTGTGTTTTTCTTCTCTAATCTTTTTGAATGCATGTTTGCCTCAATACATGAGTGATCCCAAATCATTCCTTGATCATGATACATTTCTATTTTCAACCATTTTCAATCATATTCCATGACCTATAATTTCATGTTACATGTTTCTAAAGCTCACAAACTTTTGCACACTTTGTTTGAACTTGTTTGACCTAACTTGAACTTGTTTGCTCTTAATCTTCTAAGTGCTTCAACATGACAATTGTATGAATTTTGTGCTTACATTATTAACCTCTAAATGTCATTTCAAATGTCCTAAGCTACTGACTTGCATTCATTTTGTTTGGTTATTCAATTTGCATATTCATTTCTTACTTACATGTCTTGTATGTTGCATTGTTGGAACTTTAATGATGTTTGCTCCCATCTTTTGCTTGCTTGATCAATGCTTGCTCTTGTGAATCATATGCCATTTGAATAACATCTTCACTCATTCTTAAATGACATTTACTTCTGACTTTGATGTTTACATACGTATTTATTCATGTTTACCTTCCAATTATATACATTTTGTGTAGTTAATGTTCAACTCACATTTGCATGATTGTTTGGTGCATAGTTTGACTTTGTTTGATATCATATGACATGTTTACATTAGCATGGTACCTTAGCATATACCTACTAACTTGGTATGTCCCTTAACCATTAGGACCCTTCTTTTTTTGTGTGAACTTCATTTTCTTATTAACTTGTCTTCTTAAATCAAATAGTTTTGTTTGGTTTGAGTTCCTTGTACTAGTTTTCAATTACTTGTGATAATAATGCACTAACCTTTTGTGTAGGGGCAGAGGTAAGTCACTTGAGCAAGTGGATGTTAATCCATACTCATCTCTTCTTTTATCTCTTCTTTCATCTCATCTCTTTTACTTATCATTCTCTTTTGTGAATAGCATGATATAATGCTTGATTGTGTAGAACTGTCTCACATCCCTTAGGGATCCTAGCTCATCCTTAATTTTTGATTAAGGTGAGGTAGTATAAGAATTAGGTAGTGTTATCCCTTTCTCTTTTTTAGACTTAGGTGGTTATTATGCCTCACATAACCATAGGATCTCCATGCATGATAACTTTAGGGTTGTTAGTCTCCCCGATTAGACTTTTTCCTTTCTTAAAACCTTTGAGTCTCTTTCTCATCTCAAAACAAAAAGAAAAAACATCTAATAAAGGATTAACATGTATTGCATATGAGCCTTGCATGTGGGAAATGGAAGAAGGAGGGTTTCCCTTCGTCTTTCTAGAGTGTTTAGCATACTTCCTGTTAGGACGACCATGCGACGCATTCGATTCTATATCATAGACTTTAATGCAATACATGTTATAAACACAAAAATAATCAAAGCACTTCTTCTTAAAAGACAATAAACAAACAAAAATTCTCTTCTCATCTTCCTCACTTCATTCGTAAAGGATGCGTCACTTCCGTTCTATCGCAAACAGGTAAATGCCTAAGACTCCGTACAACGAGCTGCGACACCTAAGTGCTGGAACGCGATCCTTGACGTCTTCCGTTAAAAAACACAAACAAAACAAAGCCATCCCTAGTGAGGGGAACTACGTCGCTCTGATTCTCGCGTGCGAGCGGGATACGTAGGCAGAAGATCATGCGAGATCTCTCCGAGCACAATCCTTTCACCCTTCCCCAGAACCGTAGTCCGAACTACGTTGACTCTGACTTTCCCATTGCTCGAGGGAATACGTAGGCCTAGGACGAGCGATGTCCTATCGAGTCACTTATTTTTCTTTTCTCCCTCGTTTCTCCTTTCTCTTCCGTTCCCGTTCCTTTTCCTTTCCAGTAGCAGCGGAGCTCCAGATGACGACACCATTTGATCGAGACAGCCAGCGTGGATCCCATCAAGTATGATGGACGCGTGGGGGTGCTAATACCTTCCCCTCATGTAACCAACTCCCTTACCCGTTTCTCTTGGTCGCGAGACCATGCTTTTCCTTCCCTCAGGTTTACGCAGTGTTTCCTTTCCCTCTCTTGGGATAAATACACATTGCTGACGACTCTGTTTCTGCGCCACTTTCGCGTTTGTACTTGGATGAAAATCCCGGGAGCGACAGCTGGTGACTCTGCTGGGGAAAGGTTGGCCTATTGCTGGTCCACCCCCTTTGTGAGTCAATCCTAGCGCTTGGTTGTTTATTTTCATTGGGTGTTTATTGTGGTGCTTTATTTTACTGTATTAATGTATTACTGTTTTTACCGCATTTATTGCATTGCATTTCATTATTATGTTGGACTGTGCTGTGCTGTACTGGATTTTCTGTTTGGCAGGTTGGGATTTTTGAGAGATAAGCCCACTACCCAGGCTTGAGCATACACATAGGTATTCGAGTGGATAGTCGTGACGCTTGCGGGGTGGTGACCACGTATTGTTGTTCATGAGACCCACAACCAGATGAGGTTCTATCAGGAGCTATCTGCTACTGTATGTTGATACAGGCCAGTGGATATTCTCTTGAGAGACTGTCGACTCTGGTGACCATTCCCGAGAACTCAGTAACGACACTCCTCCCGAGTTGTGATAATGGCAGACCAGAAATGGCAAACCCATTACACTTCTCGATCCGAGGACCCAATGCTGGGAACTTGCTATAGGATATCCTTTTTGAAAGAGAATCAGTGGAGGCAGTCCTCGATTGGCGATAGTACTGTACCCCGAGGGATGAATGTACTATTGCTTCTCGACCTCAATGCCAGAAGCTAAGGACCTTTCGTTTTGAGGGGAATCAGTTGAGGCCTCCTCGATTGATGATGATGCCAAACCAGAAATGGTGAACGTATCATCATTTCTCGACCTGAGAGCCTGGGATACTGAGGATCCTCGGTTTTTTAGTACCCACATGTGAGAGGGGCGGGTTATTTACAGGTTTGCAGGTAACCATAACCTCTTACATACCCAGTTTTCTGATGTCATTACGCAAAAAAAAGGATTCATCCTATTGTATTCAGTTGGTTCTTGTCCACAGTTCTATAATATTCTCAGAGCTACACTGACACCGTTCACAGTCCAGCACAGACACGCGGCACTTTGATACCATGTCTTTTGCATTGCATTTACATATCCTAACATACATGTTTACTCATTTTCAGGTTCATATTCTACCCTTGATTCCAGTCACCGGGTTCTCACAAGGATGAATACTAAAGAGAAGAAGAACATCATCAGTTACAAATTCCTCACGCCTACTCTAGGTTCCATTACTATCTTGAAAGGAATGGCAATCCCCCATGTGTTGGAAGCTTTCAAAGAAAAATATGGGTGGATATTATCTTTTGTTCACAATGTCAGTGATTACGAATACAGGGGTCTTCATACTTTGATGCAGTTCTACGACCCTCCTCTGAGGTGCTTTGTATTTCCAGATTATCTGTTGGTACCTACCTTAGAGGAGTATTCCAACATGCTAGGGATTGCTATCAAGGAGAAACCTCTATTCTTTGGGTCTAGGGGCGATCTGGACTTTGGGAAAGTGGCTGGTGATCTTTATTTGAGAAAGTCAGAATTAGAGGCCAATATCTCTAACAAAGGAAAGCTTCGTGGTTATAAGCTGGGGTATCTGATAAAGAAAGCTCAGGAGGCTGCGAAAGACGAGAAATGGGTCGTTTTGGCCCTTTGCGTATATGGTATTGTATTGTTCCCCAACGAGCCTAATTTTGTTGATGTGGATGCCATTAGGATATTCATGATGAAAAATCCAGTACCAACACTGTTGGGAGATCTTCATTACGCCTTATACAATAGAAACGAAAAGAAAAGAGGAGGGGTAGTTTGTTGCTGTGCACCTTTGTTCTATAAGTGGTTCGCAAGTCGCTTACCGCAATCAGGTGCTTTCGTGGATTCTAAAGGTTCTCTAGAATGGAGTCAGCGCTTAATGGGACTAGGTACCAAGGACATCATATGGATAGATCATGGGCTACTTGGCAAGAACATTATCCATAGCTGTGGTGAGTTCCCCAATGTTTCATTGATGGGAAGAAAATGGGGAATCAACTACAATCCTTCTTTGGCCATTAGGCAATTTGGGTACGCTCTGATAGGTCCGCCCATTAAGAGGGATGTAGAAGAGTCATTGTATTTCCACGCATCAGATGGTTTGGAAACAGCACGAAAAGCCTCTGAGGCCTGGGCCAGTGTACTAAAGAAAGGAAAAGTTGCTCTAGGCAAACCCAACAATCGGGCTGATCCAGCATATGAAGAGTGGGTGAAGAAGAGAGTTGAAGATTTTCACTTGCCTTTTGATAAGGCACCCCTTTTGTATCCTGAGAATGAGAAAGAAGGAAGTACTGCCACTATGGAAGAATTCGACAAATTGCAAGCCTTGGTGAAAAAGCTTCGAGGAGAGAATTCTGAGCTGAGCAGCCGTCTTCAAGACGCTCTACATACCAATAAGAGATTGGAATGGAAAGCCCAAGATGCAGAAAAGGTCTTAGAAGCAAGAGAAAAATATTTTCCTGAAAGGGCTCGACATTTCCAAAAAGTTAATATGGCTGTTGAAACCTCAGCTCAAACTTATAGGCAGACTAAATAGTCTTTGGCCCAAACAAAAGCCAAGCTCACTCAACTTCGGCAAGCATGGGACGAAGTAAGAATTGAGAATGAAGAGCTGCAAGAGCAGTTAAAATCCAGAGATGATGAACTTCAAAAAGCGCATGCACAACGAAGAAAGCATCGTGAAGACGTCAGTAAAAGTCAAGAACAGTTGAAGAAGGTCAGAGATGAGCTGGAAGCTTCCAAGAAGGAACTTGAAGATGCTGTAGCAGAGATGGAAGAACTCAAAGTGTTAGCTGGTGTGAAAAAGCCTAGGCAGGTGAGTGAAGATGAAGCTCTTTTGATGCACGTGGATTCATTAGCCGAAGCTCTGAAGAAGAGGGACATTTTGATCAAAGAGATGATTGAGAAGCCAAATCATCAGCACACTAGAGTACTCTTTGAAGAGATCAAGTACTCTAGCGAGAAGTTGAAAGATTTGGAACTGAATGATTGATAGTCTCCTCTTTATTTTCCTAGTGGAGTTTTATTGATGTACCGTGGTTACCATCAGGCTTGTTGATGGATCCACTATCTTGATGTATTTCCTGTTTTTGAATTCATTGTAGAATGCTTCAATGCGTATTGGTTTTCTGTTAAATTCAAATGAATGGTTTATTCAGAAATAGTTCTTTGGCAGCTATCTATTCACAAGCACATTATCACAACACGGTGTCACAGAACAATTTCTCTCGACAATATCTGCACATTGCTCAGTTTCTTGTGATTAAGACCGGAATCAGGGTGTGAAATGCCCTGGAAGTGGTTAAACATGATATTTTCATGCATTTCATAACATATCATGTTGCATAACAGGTACTCGTCCCAGGGAGTTTCAGACCTTTATTTGGTTGCAGGCATAATAGCTGATTTCAACATTCATCGCTACGTGACTCGACAAAATCAAGCCAGGATCATGGAACAAGTGCAGGCAGAACTCGCTGAAATGAGGACTCGTATGGAGCAGTTCATGAACCTTATGCAGGGCATAGCCCAGGGGCAGCAAGAATTTAGAACTACAGTCCAAAGGTTGGAGGTGGAAATCCCCAATGCTAATTCTCCTGGCGGAGCAAATGTTAATCCTCCTGGTGGAGCAGCAGTTAATCCTCCTGGCGGAGCGGTAGTTATTCCTCCTGGCGGAGTAGTAGTTGATCCTCCTGGTGGAGTTCCTGGTGGTGTTGGCCATAACAATCATCAACAAGTGGAGGACCATCCAGATGATCAGTTCTCTGTGGTGAATGCTGACCTGGGTGTTCATAATGATGTTAATGACAGAAGGTATGAAGAGTTGGCTGAGAAGGTAAGAGCTATTGAATGTCAAAACTCCATGGGAATTAATGTTGCTGACATGGGACTGGTGCAAGGGGTGAGGATCCATCCAAAGTTTAAGCCTCCAACCTTTGACAAGTATAATGGCAGTACCTGTCCTAAGACTCACATTCAGGCGTATTTCAAGAAGATTTCTGCATATTCCGATGATGAAAAGCTGAGGATGTACTTCTTTCAGGATAGCCTGTCAGGAGCTTCATTGGATTACATGAAGCTGGAAAGAGCTTATATCAGGAACTGGAGGGACTTGGGCGATGATTTCTTGAAACAGTATCAGTATAACATCGACATGGCCCCTAATCGTACCCAATTGCAGAATATGACACAGGATCCGAAGGAAAGTTTCAAACTATACGCCCAAAGGTGGCGTGAGCTAGCTGCTCGAGTAAAACCCCGCTAATGGAAAGGGAAATGTCTTATATGTTCATGAATACCTTACAGGGCCCATATCTGGATCGCTTGGCCAGATGTCCGTCCACTGGGTTCTCTGATATTGTGATAGCAAGAGAGAGAATTGAGAATCTATTGAAATCGGGGAATATTCAGGATGGAAGTGGGGTAGGCTCTTCCAATACGAAGAGGCCTTTTGGAAATGGCTCGAAGAAGCGTGAAGGTGAAACTAGTGCTGCATATGGACAGGGGGCAAAGGTAAGAGATGTCAGGACTCGTACCATCAAGTAGCTACTGTAACCATTTCGGTTCCGTCTGCCGAATCTTAGCCACAACCTCAAAGACAATACCAACCGAGGCAGAGAATGAGTGATCGTCACTTTGACACTTTACCTATGACATATGCCCAGATGCTGCAGAATTTGCTCCGCTTAAAGTTGGTACAGCTGAGAACACTGGCACCGCCAGCAGGCAAGCTACCTTATGGATATGATGCAAATGTGAAGTGTGAGTTCCATTCGGGTGCGCCCGGCCACCATATAGAGAACTGCAAAGCTTTTAAGCACGTAGTTCAGGACCTGGTTGATTCGAAAGCTATCAACTTCGCTCCTAATCCTAATGTGATTTAAAACCCCATGCCCCCCGCATGGCGGACCAAAGGTCAATGCAATAGAAGATGACAAAAGCTTGAATCTGGTGACAGATGTTAATCGTGTAAGGACACCTTTGGCAGTGGTAAAAGGGCGTTTATTGAAAGGGGGCGTGTTCCCTGGTTGTCAGGAAAATTGTTCAGAATGTTTGTCCGCGGTGAACGGTTGTGATAAATTGAGGAATTGCCTTCAGATGATGATGGATGAGGGTCGTCTACAGTTTGATCAGATGGGAAAGAAGGATGATACGGTCTCAATAGTTACTATCTACTTTACTCCATCAGAGATTCCTGTGCCTGCACCTATACAAACCCTTGCACCTGAACAGGTAGCCCTGGTGACTATAACTATTCCAGGTCCTATGCCATACGAAAGTACAAAAGCGATCCCGTGGCATTACGGAGATGATGTCTATTATCAAGGGCAGAAACAGGAAGTGGAGGTTCCCGAGGGAACTGGTTCAAGTGTGGGGAATATAGGAGGAATGGGTGGTTTTACCCATAGTGGAAGGCTCTTTGCTCCACAGACGCTACGAAACGATGATGCTAAAACTTCAGCGAAAGCTAAAGGCAAGCAGGTAGTAAGTGAAGAGCCCGTGCAAAGGATGGAGCCTGGTAATTCCTTTGAAAAGGACGTTGAAGAGTTTATGAGGATTATCCGAAAGAGCGATTACAAGATAGTGGATCACTTGCATCAAACTCCCTCCAAGATTTCTATCTTGTCATTACTGTTATGTTCCGAAGCACATCGCAATGCCTTACTGAAGATTTTGAATATGGCGTACGTTCCACAGGAGATATCGGTGAGCCAGCTCGAGGGTGTTATCGCCAATGTCAACGCTAGTAACGGGTTGGGATTTACCGATTTCGATCTAACGCCGGAGGGAAGAAACCATAACAAATCTCTACACATCTCCATGGAGTGCAAAGGGGCAGTATTGTCCCATGTGTTGGTGGACACGGGTTCGTCCCTGAATGTGCTGCCGAAGAAGGCTTTGGCAAAGCTGGATGTTGAGGGGGTTGTACTCCGGCCATGTGATTTAGTGGTGCGCGCCTTTGACGGCTCTAAAAGATCAGTTTTTGGGGAGGTAGAGCTGCCTGTGAAGATTGGACCCCAAGTGTTTAATACAGTTTTCTATGTGATGGAAATCCAGCCAGCTTATAGCTGCTTGCTAGGACGCCCGTGGATACATGCTGCAGGGGCCGTTTCGTCAACACTCCACCAGAAGATAAAGTTTGTCGTAGATGGTCAGGTTGTCACAGTGTGCGGAGAGGAGGACATATTTGTCAGCCATCTATCATCGTTCAAATATGTGGAGATGGACGGCGAGATCCATGAAACTCTTTGTCAGGCGTTTGAAACAGTGAATATTGAAAATGACCCTCCTTCTAGTGAAACAAGAGCAGGGACTTCTATAGTTTCTTACAAACAGGCTCTCGAAGTAGTACAGTCAGGCCATGCTGAAGGTTGGGGGGAGTTGATTGAGTTTCCTTTCAAAGAAGACAAATGTGGAATTGGTTACCAGCCTACTCAAGCTTCGCAGCTAGGGGACCAAAAGCATCAGGGACCTGTCCTTTTCTCTAGCGGGGGGATCGTCAACCCTGGTCAAGCCTTTGCTGCAAATGAAGATGATGGGGATAACGACTATGATATGGACAATTGGGTGCGCCCATGTGTCCCGGGGCAGAAGCTGAATAATTGGTTCTCTGAAGACCTCGTCCAAGTCACCCTGCAGAAAAAGTAATTTTCTTTGGTTTTTTCATATTGCATGTATAATCCTAGGCTCTGTCCAAGGCCTAGTGATTTCATTGTAGAGCCTTATTTGTTTCATATGCAAGTTTATCATCAATAAAAAATTGTGTTCCCTGTCTTTCATTTTACGCTTTTCATTTTAAATAAAATGGAAATGTTTTTCTCCATAGTTTGTTTTCTTTCTTTTCAAAAAGCTCTTTCTAAAATACAGCATGAACCATTATTCATGCAGAAACAATCCTCCAGATTCTGTTGATAACGGTTCTGCTATGGCTCGATATGACTTTGATAATCCAATTTACCAAGCTGAAGAGGGGGGTGAGGAAGACTGTGAACTTCTTGAGGAATTGGCCAGATTGTTGAAACAGGAGGAAAGAGCTATTCAGCCTCATCAAGAGTCTTTAGAAGTTATCAACTTTGGCACCGAGGATGCGAGAAAAGAGGTCAAAATAGAGGCGATCCTAGCAGGGAATGTGAAGAAAGAACTGATTGAGATGCTACGTGAATATGTTGATATCTTTGCCTGGTCTTATCAAGATATGCCAAGATTAGATACAGATATTGTTGTGCACAGGTTGCCTCTCAAAGAAGGCTATTCCCCCGTCAAACAGAAGCTCAGAAGAACTAAACCAGAAATGGCCATTAAGATTAAAGAGGAGGTGCAGAAACAGTTGGATGCAGGTTTCCTGGCCGTCACCAGCTATCCACCATGGGTTGCGAATATTGTCCCGGTACCAAAGAAAGATGGTAAGGTCCGGATGTGCGTGGATTACCGTGATTTAAATCGAGCGAGTCTGAAAGATGATTTTCCATTACCTCACATTGACGTGTTGGTAGATAATACAGCTCAATTCTCGGTATTTTCCTTCATGGATGGCTTTTCCGGTTATAATCAGATTAAAATGGCACCGGAAGACATGGAGAAAACAACGTTTATTACCCCATGGGGCACGTTCTGCTATAAGGTGATGCCTTTTGGTTTGAAAAATGCAGGGGCAACTTATCAGCGTGCTATGGTGACACTCTTTCATGACATGATTCATAAAGAGATTGAGGTTTATGTTGATGATATGATTGCTAAGTCGCAGACTGAGGAAGAGCACTTGGTGAACCCGAATAAGTGTACCTTCGGAGTGAGATCTGATAAGCTGTTGGGCTTTGTAGTCAGTGAAAGGGGAATCGAGGTTGATCCAGCAAAAGTAAAAGCAATACAAGATATGCCCGAGCCCAGAACAGAAAAGCAAGTCTGTGGTTTCTTAGGGAGATTGAACTATATTGCTAGATTCATCTCTCATCTTACGGCCACTTGCGAGCCAATATTCAAATTATTGAGAAAAGATCAATTAATTCGGTGGAATAATGATTGTCAAAGGGCATTTGACAAAATAAAAGAGTATTTGCAGAAGCCTCCGATTCTTATGCCTCCAGTTCCAGGGAGACCGCTGATAATGTATTTGTCAGTATGTGAAAATTCAATGGGTTGTATTCTCAGTCAACAAGACGAGACAGGTAGGAAAGAGCATGCCATATACTACCTGAGCAAGAAATTCACAGATTGTGAGTCTAGATACTCAATGCTTGAGAAGACATGTTGTGCACTTGCATGGGCTGCTAAGCGTTTGAGACAATATATGTTGACTCACACAACTCTATTGATATCAAAGATGGATCCAGTCAAGTACATTTTTGAAAAGCCAGCTCTCACCGGAAGGGTTGCCTGTTGGCAGATGGTGTTGACAGAGTATGACATACAATATACTTCCCAAAAAGCCATAAAGGGTAGTATTCTGTCTGATTATCTCGCTGAGCAACCAATTGATGATTATCAGCCAATGAAGTTTGAGTTCCCTGATGTAGACATCATGTACTTGAAAATGAAAGATTGTGACGAGCCACCAGTTGATGAAGGACCAGATCCTGATGACAAGTGGAAATTGATGTTTGACGGGGCTATTAATGTGAATGGTAGTGGCGTTGGAGCAGTTCTCATAACTCCGAAAGGTTCCCATGTACCTTTCACTGCCAGACTGACTTTTGATGTCACCAACAATGAAGCCGAATACGAAGGCTGCATTATGGGTATTGAAGAAGCCATTGATTTAAGGGTCAAGACTCTTGATGTATTTGGGGATTCTGCTCTAGTGATCAATCAGGTCAATGGAGATTGGCACACCCATCAACCCCACTTGATCCCTTATTGAGATTATACGAGAAGATTGTTGACTTACTTCAAGACAGTGAAACTGTATCATGTACCTCGTGATGAGAATCAGATGACAGACGCTTTGGCAACATTATCTTCTATGATTCAAGTGAGTTGGTGGAATCATATACCCAAAATTGATGTGATGCGGCTTGACAGACCTGATCATGTATTTGCAGCCGATACAGCGACCGGTGATAAACCTTGGTATCATGATATCAAGCGTTTCTTGGAGAGTCAAGAGTATCCGGCTGGGGCATCCAATAACGATAAGAAGACTCTGAGGAGGTTATCGGGTAGTTTCTTCTTGAATGCAGATGGTGTATTGTACAAAAGAAATTTTGAAATGGTCTTGCTCAGATGCATGGATAGACACGAAGCGGACGTGTTAATGCAAGAAGTGCACGAAGGTTCTTTTGGTACCCATGTCGGTGGACATGCCATGGCAAAGAAATTGTTGTGAGTTGGTTATTACTGGATGACCATGGAGGCTGATTGTTTCAAATATGCTCGGAAATGCCATAAGTGCCAGATTTATGCTGATAAAGTGCATGTGCCACTGAATCCTCTAAACGTGATGAGTTCCCCTTGGCCTTTTGCCATGTGGGCCCGGGGCATTGATATGATTGGGAAGATTGAGCCCACCGCCTCTAATGGACATCGTTTTATTCTGGTGGCCATTGATTACTTCACCAAGTGGGTGGAAGCTGCTTCGTTTACAAATGGCACCAAGTAGGTGGTTGCCCGGTTCATTAAGAAAGAGATTATTTGTCGATATGGGGTGCCCAAGAGGATTATCACTGATAATGGTTCTAATCTAAACAATAAAATGATGCAAGAGCTGTGCCAGAGCTTCAAGATTGAGCATCACAATTCTTCTCCGTACCGCCCAAAGATGAATGGTGTCGTCGAGGCAGCCAATAAAAATATCAAGAAGATTGTGCAAAAGATGGTCGTGACGTACAAGGATTGGCATGAGATGTTGCATTTCGCTTTGCATGGGTACCGTACATCAGTACGTACGTCTACTGGGGCAACCCCGTTTTCTCTTGTGTATGGAATGGAAGCGGTCTTACCGGTTGAAGTTGAGATTCCTTCTCTAAGGGTCATGATGGATGTTAAGCTTGATGAGGCTGAATGGGTTCGAACGAGGTTCAACGAGTTGAGTCTCATAGAAGAGAGGAGATTGGCAGCTGTATGCCATGAGCAACTGTATCAGAGAAGGATGAAACGGGCATTCGATCAGAAATTGCGGCCTCAGAGTTATCAGACAGGTGACTTGGTGTTGAAAAAGATTCTTCCTCCTAATACATATCACAGGGGCAAATGTACTCCGAATTAGAAGGTCCATAGGTTGTCAAGAAGGTTTTCTCGGGTGGAGCCTTGATGCTTACAACTATGGATGGTGAGGATTTTCCGTCGCCTGTGAACTCAAACGCAGTCAAAAAATACTTCGCATAAATGGACCCGCTGGACAATAAAAAGAGAGTCCAGGCAAAAAAGGGCATCTCGGCGAACCTTAAAAAAAAGAAAAAAAGAGAAAAAGGTTCGGGCAAAAATTAGGGATAAAATAAAAAAAATGAGTACACCCGGTAAGTTGAAAACCCGAAAGGGCAACTTAGGCAAAAATGGGTATACCGGTGGATTGAAAACCCGCAAAGGGCGATCCAGGCAAAAGAGGGATTTAGCGAAAGGCTGCGATCTAAGTAACCTGTATCTTGTCTCGTTCCAACAAGAGGCGTTTCGAAGGATAGGAATCGGTCCAATCATCCCCCTCGGAAAGCGAAGCACTTGGAGAGTCTTGAGGACATGTGAACCATAGCAGGATTGGAACTCGATGGATTTCCGTTTTCCACATTGCCATTAGGATAGTTTCTTTTCTCTTTCAAGCAATTACCTCTTTCCAGGAATTGCATCTTGATGTAAACGCCTATTTTCGGGCTTTTCAATCAATAAAATTTTCGTTATTCAGAATATCTGTCTCTTTTGTTTTCCTTTACAGTTCGTTTTGTTTACAAAAAATGTCCGAATTTTTGCTAAACATTGCATTTGAAAACATAAAGGCTATACAATGACAGGCGTGCAAAAGAAAACAATTAAAATTGCTTTGAGTGCTAGGTGTTCTTGGGTGATGAATTCAAAATTCAGTAATACCCTGGGGCACGTGTGCACACTCTTTTGTTTGCAGGTGTTAATGTTCGCTGGTTAGCTCATCAATATCATGTGGTGTCTTCAGTGTCTTTTCCAGCAGGACTCAAATAATAGTTCTCCCCAAGCAGAAGCGGTTACCTCAACAGGAATCTCTTCCTTGAGGTTGTCATCCCCAGCAGGAATATGGTTGACCTCAGTCCCTCAGCAGGTATTTCCTTCCTCAGCAGAGGTTCGTTTGATCTCAACTCCCCAACAGCCAGGTCAGAAAGTTGTCAGTTCCCTAGCAGAGTTCTATGGTTATAGTTATTCCTCAAGCAGACTGGTTCAGATGATGCCTCCCCAGCAAAGTCATCATTCCTTACAGTAATCTCAATGGGTTCGTCAGTTCAGAGCCCAGATCAGGAGATCAGGTCAATGTGTCTTCCCCAACATGAGTTGTGAACACGAGGACAATTCAGTTGCGATCACGAAGTCAATCCAGCTTGTTATCCCCAATGGAGTTGCCTTCTTTTTCCTCAGCATTTATTTTGCTGAGGAGCCTCCTTGCATTTAGCATATAGTAATCATTGCATCCTCAAAAACGCGTAGCATTTCCATTCGAGATGGAGCATTACGCCATGGAAAAATTCAAACATATGCATGTGAAGCATAAGCCAGTTTTGGTACCTCGTGCGAGAGCCCAAAATTGTTTCCCTTCTATCAGATTGACAAAACCAAAGCGAATGCCTCTTTCATTCCTCAACAGACATTTCAAAGCAGTACCAAGATTTCACCACTTTGCTCCCCACAGAGTCCTATTCCTCGGTTGGTAAATCTTTTGATCTTACATTTTAACCGTGTCTTCCTGGAACCATTCCTGATAGGATTCCTACCGCTATTCTCGATAGGCACCTTATAAGTTTTGAACCTTAGTCATTCCCGAAAGACGTATAGGTTAACCTTAGTTCTTAGGAACCATTCCCGATAGGATTCCTTTAGCCGTTCCCGACGGGCAAGCCAGAACCATTCCAGATAGGATTCCTTCCGCCATTCCCGATAGGCACCTCCCAAGTTTTAAACCTTAGTCATTCCCGATAGACGTATAGGTTAACTTTGTTTCTTCAGGAACCATTCCTGATAGGATCTCTTTAGCCATTCCCGACAGGCACCCTTTGAGTTTTAGACCTAGTCGTTCCCGACTGGCCCATTTACCATTCCCGATAGGTAACCCATAGGTTTTCAACTTTAGCCGTTCCCGACAGGCGCCCTTTGAGTTTTAAACCTAGTTGTTCCCGACATGATTATTTACCATTCCCGATAGGTAAGCCATAAGTTTTCAACTTTAGCCATTCCCGATAGGCACCCTTCGAGTTTTAGACCTAGTCGTTCCTGACAGACCCATTTACCATTTTCGATAGGTAACCAAGGTCCAAGCTCAGTCGTTCCTGACAGGCTAATTTATCGTTCCCGACAGATTATTCACCGTACCTGACAGGTCATTTGCCATTCCCGATAGGTAACCTTAGGGTTTAACCTTAGCCGTTCCCGACAGGCGAACTTTGAATTTCATTTGTTCCAGACTATTCTCCACCAACATCCACCACCAACTGCTGTGTTGGTCATATATCCATTTCGTTTATCCACAGAGCGCAAATTTTCCAGTTATTTTTGTATTCAATCCCTATGGACCTTGAATTTCTGACAGTCGTTGCTCTCATCCATTCAGGTCCACAGTTGATTGAATAGGGGCAGCTGTAATACCTTAAAATTTGCCCTCTTATTTTTCTCAATAATTGGCTTATGTTTCACTCATTTGCATTTCATAATAGGTCATGCTAAATCATACACATCATTGGTTGCAAGGCATGGGATCAGGTGTCTCAAGGCATAAACAGTTCAAAGGCAAAGGACAAGAGAAAAGTTTTTCAAGTAAGTCACAAGGACTTTTCATATCTCAATTTATCTCATTTGAGTCCTCAAGTCATCACAAGATGAGAATTCAACAAAAGTTTGAAGGAAGTCATACTCTCCTAACTAGTGCAAACTAGGGTTTTGGAATTCTGAAGTATAATACCCTAATGGGTAGGATCTTGGAGCTTTTATCATTTCCAAATGGCATATTTCATCTTTGTTGGAAAGGATATACATCATATTCAAAGGAATTTGGATTTGGAGGATGTGCTGATTTCTCCTAGACTGAGGGGTCAAAATTAGGGTTTACCATAAGATCAGTTTATTTCTGATTTTTTTGGGCAAAACTTGATTCTATGGTATGCTATATGTCCTCAAGGGTCTAAGGATGAAGAATTGTCCATTAATTTGATTTGGAAGGGGTTCAATTGACCAGTTGATTGAAAATCAAGAGAATTGGGGAAAAGTCAACTGTGCAGAGGAAAAAGTCAACTCATGACTTTTTTAGGTCAAATTCAGGCTCCTCATGTCAAATGTGATCATTGGTGAGGGGTTGGTCAAGAAATAATGAAAGATTCATAAAAAATCAAGAAATGTGCAAAGTTGCCAAAAATAGAAATTACGGTTTCTATTTATGGCAAGTTTTGGCAAGGTGAGAGGTCAACTTTGGGGCTTTCTTTCTCTATGCTCCAAGAACCAAATGGAGGGGCTAGGAGGCCTATCAAAAGTTCACATTTCAAGCTTCAAATCCATACCAAGAACATCCCCATTGGATTAAAATTGAGGGGGATATGGTGTTTTAAAGTTGGGACAAATCATGGCATTTTGGGCAACTAGGCAGGTCATGGGCATGTCAGCGTGCCATAATTTTTACAAACACTTGGTGTGCATGGGTTGCCCAAGTTCATGGTCAAATTTCTCATTGATGCAATCTTCAAATGGAAAATTGTTCAACATCAATCTTGTTCATTTCCATGTCCTCTTCAACTTTTATGTTGAACAAATTTTCATTTGATCAACCATTGGAGAGATATAGTAGCTCAAAGTGGGAGTCTTAAACTGATTAATCCCCAGGCACATGGCCAGGCACGAGTAGGGCAAGATACATATGTGAATCAGTTGCAACCAAGCATGTTCATCATTGTTTTTAGGTACTTTAGAGGTGTTATTTCCATTCATTTTGAACATCAAGCTCGTTCTATCACATCTCCTCTCTCCATATAACCAAAAACCTTGTGATTCCATCCATTAACCATTGAGATACAATGTTCCAAACACCATCTCATCACAACTGATTTCCTTCTAGTTCAAGCAAGCAAATCAGCTAAGCATGTTACATTGTTGTTGTATGACTTCAATCATCCCATGTCATCTTTTCCATATAAAGCTAAACCAACACCTTACACATTCATGCATACGTACAATTACCTTGCTTTATTTGTCCAAGCAACAAAAGAGTGGAAACTTGCAGAGCAAGTATTGCTGCTACCATCAGCACATCATCACCTTTCATTTCTCAATCCACCATAACACTCCATGTTCTTCTCTTCACTCTAACAAAACCTCCTAACTCGGACATAACAAACTTAACTCACTCCCAACTCATTTAACCAAGTTTCTAACTGTTAACCACAGTTGATTAACAGTTAACCTCACATATAAATAGAAATGCTAACAGAATTGCAAAGGGGGTTGGTTCATTCTACACGTTTCACCAAATTCTCACTCTCTCTTTCTCTGAGTTTTCTCTCACGAAGCTCTCTATTCCTTGGAGTTTTTTTCATTCTCTTTCCATAGTCATCATCACCAATCTTTAAACTACCTACTGTATGCATTAGATTCCATTGGGAACCTCTACAACACCTTCCACGAGTGTATTCTTCATCATCATCAGATTAAGGTTTCAAGCAATATTTGGAAGTTTCTTGAGCATTTATTTTGCTCCGTGTAGATTACAAGATCGTGCATTGAAGTTTTCAGGTTTTTTGAAGCTTGGAACTGCATCTTTGACCAGGTTTGAGTTTCTGAACTTCACAGCATCATATTAGTCTGTATAACATGAATTAGGGCATCATGTAGTTGCATCTGAAGTCCTCCTACCTGAGGCAATGTTTTTAGTTAGATTCTAGAACTATTTGTGGTTGTTTCAGTTTTAGATCTTGAACTTGCTTGCTTCGATTCTCTCTGTACGTGAATTATTTGTGTTTTTTGATGTTGGATTTGGAACCTACGTGACCTAAGGATCGTTTTGGTATATGATTTGTCTTTTTTTGGTGACTTGAAGATTTTGCCACGGTGGTGAGTGGCCGGAGAAGATGACCTGAGTCTTCTCCAGCCGGTGGTGTTTTGCAACTCACCTGAACCCTAACCTTTTCCTCAGTTTAAAACGTGACCGTGTGATGGTTTTGATCTAACGCTTCTAATTGCTCCAGCACATTAATGAACCATGCACCACTCACGTGCTTATTTTTTATGAATAGTTCTGAATGTTATGATTGCATGCGTATGATTCACCACTGCTTAACATATGCACGCGTTATGATCCATGTGATTGTGTTACTTCCATGATTATCTTGTGTGGACTAATCCAATGGCTCTTGATGAGTCAACATGTTGACTGAATTCCATAACATAGACCTTCTCTGAACACGCTTAGTGGACTGGATTGTTTATGCTATGCACACACCCTCTCCTTAAGCCCAAATGCATGTTGAACTGGATAATTGCTAATGTAGCACCCCCTGCTCTATTTTTTTGTTTTTTGTTTTTTTCACATACATGTTTCATTTTGATTTTTTAAAATTGTTTCTAAGCATCAGAAAATTCCATAAAAATTCATAAGGTATAATAAAACATTTAGATAATTTTTGAGTATTTTACTTTCTGGTTTTATCATGGTTTGCCATATATCTACGAATTTTCTTTCATTTTCTTTTGTTTGTGCATTGCATCATGACACATGCTACATCTTGATTTTATTTGACATAGTTGTACCTTGAATTTTTGCATAATAATTGGTATGTGTATTTAGGATATAATGAGGCATGTTTTTAATTTTTTGTGAGTTTTCTAAGTCATTTCTTGATGACTTTTGAGTGATGTTTTTGAGTCAATTGTTAAGGTGCTTTGTATGATATTGTGAGATCTCTTTGAGCATGTTTCTCAATGATTTTTGAGCCATCTTCTTGTGACATGTTTACCCACTGGTTGCACTTCAAATAACTTGAATCTCACAATTTTTTTGAGCCTTTAAATTCCATTTTGATCCACTAAAATGCATGTGTGTTTGTGTAGGCATTATAAGGTTCGTGCCTAGGTTTTGACGTGTATTATGTGCCAATCTTCTTTGACCATTTGTTGAGGTTCTAATTCATGTTGTATGAATATTATATGTCATTTTTACCATGTCATAAGTCATCCAAAGTTCATTATTATATGATTGTAGTGCACATGTTCTAAAGTGAAATATCTTGTGTAATTGTGTTTTTCTTCTCTAATCTTTTTGAATGCATGTTTGCCTCAATACATGAGTGATCCCAAATCATTCCTTGATCGTGATACATTTCTGTTTTCAACCATTTTCAATCATATTCCATGACTTATAATTTCATGTTACATGTTTCTAAAGCTCACAAACATTTGCACACTTTGTTTGAACTTGTTTGACCTAACTTGAACTTATTTGCTCTTAATCTTCTAAGTGCTTCAACATGACAATTGTATGAATTTTGTGCTTACATTCTTAACCTCTAAATGTCATTTCAAATTTCCTAAGCTACTGACTTGCATTCATTTTGTTTGGTTTTTCAATTTGCATATTCATTTTTTACTTACATGTCTTGTATGATGCATTGTTGGAACTTTAATGATGTTTGCTCCCATATTTTGCTTGCTTGATCAATGCTTGCTCTTGTGAATCATATGCCATTTGAATAACATCTTAACTCATTCTTAAATGACATTTACTTCTGACTTTGATGTTTACATACACATTTATTCATGTTTACCTTCCAATTATATACATCTTGTGTAGTTAATGTTCAACTCACATTTACATGATTGTTTGGTGCATAGTTTGACTTTGTTTGATATCATATGACATGTTTACATTAGCATGGTACCTTATCATATACCTACTGATTTGGTATGTCCCTTAACCATTAGGACCCTTCTTTTTTGGTGTGAACTTCATTTTCTTATTAACTTGTCTTCTTGAATCAAATAGTTTTGTTTGGTTTGAGTTCCTTGTACTAGTTTTCAATTACTTGTGATAATAATGCACTAACCTTTTGTGTAGGGGCACAGGTAAGTCACTTGAGCAAGTGGATGTTAGTCCATACTCATCTCTTCTTTTATCTCTTCTTTCATCTCGTCTCTTTTACTTATCATTCTCTTTTGTGAATAGCATGATATAATGCTTGATTGTGTAGAACTGTCTCACATCCCTTAGGGATCCTAGCTCATCCTTAATTTTTGATTAAGGTGAGGTAGGATAATAATTAGGTAGTTTTATCCCTTTCTCTTCTTTAGACTTAGGTGGTTCTTATGCCTCACATAACCATAGGATCTCCATGCATGATAACTTTAGGGTTGTTAGTCTCCCGGATTAGACTTTTTCCTTTCTTAAAACCTTTGAGTCTCTTTCTCATCTCAAAACAAAAAGTAAAAACATCTAATAAAGGATTAACATGTATTGCACATGAGCCTTGCATGTGGGAAATGGAAGAAGGAGGGTTTCCCTTCGTCTTTCTAGAGTGTTTAGCATACGTCCTGTTAGGACGACCATGCGACGCATTCGATTCTATGTCATAGACTTTAATGCAATACATGTTATAAACACAAAAATAATCAAAGCACTTCTTCTTAAAAGACAATAAACAAACAACAATTCTCTTCTCATCTTCCTCACTTCATTCGTAAAGGATGCGTCACTTCCGTTCTACCGCAAACAGGTAAATGCCTAAGACTCCGTACAACGAGTTGCGACATCTAACTGCTGGAACGCAAACCTTGGCGTCTTCCGCTAAAAAACACAAACAAAGCAAAGCCATCCCTAGTGAGGGGAACTACGTCGCTCTGATTCTCGCGTGCGAGCGGGATACGTAGGCAGGAGATCGTGCGAGATCTCTCCGAGCACAATCCTTTCACCCTTCCCCAGAGCCGTAGTTCGAACTACGTTGACTCTGACTTTCCCATTGCACGAGGGAATGCATAGGCCTAGGACGAGCGATGTCCTATCGAGTCACTTATTTTTCTTTTCTCCCTCGTTTCTCCTTTCTCTTCCGTTCCCGTTCCTTTTCCTTTCCTGTAGCAGCGGAGCTCCAGATGACGACACCCTTTGATTGAGACAGCCAGCGTGGATCTTATCGAGTACGATGAACGCGTGGGGGTGCTAATACCTGCCCCTCGCGTAACCGACTCCCTTACCCATTTCTCTTGGTCACGAGACCAGGTTTATGCAGTGTTTCCTTTCCCTCTCTTGGGATAAATACACATTGTTGGCGACTCTGTTTCTGCGCCACTTTCGCGTTTGTACTTGGATGAGAATCCTGGGAGCGACAACACCCCAACAAGAGAACTAGCCACTTCTCCTGCAGTTGTTATAGAACCTCCTCAACAACATGAACAACCAACAGGTTGTTACCTTTGATCCAGAACATCCATCTTATCCATCAATACCCTTGAGTATATCTGAGTTGAATGATCTGATCTTCAAAACTCCTCATTGTTTAAATGCCAGAAAGTATCTCCCAAAGATCTCATCCAGAACCAGACAGGGTGCCTGCTCTGATACCAATTGAAATTCTGGCATATGCAGACAACAGATGTCTTAATACATGTTAAGACATTGTTCTGCGTAATTATTAAACAAGAACAGAACATAAATAGTTGACACTCTGAATATCAACACAGAGTCACAACGGATGTTTTAACATCTGTTACGACATGTTTATCAAGAACACAACAGAACTTTAAAGTGCAGAACGATAAACAACACAATAAATTGTTAATCCAGTTTGGTGATCACTAACACCTACGTCTGGGGGCTACCAAGCCAAGAATGAAATCCACTATGATAGTATTAATTCAAAGCTAAACTCCCCCATTTACAACTTCTCACTTAATCACTACCCATGCTATATTTCTATCTAAGACTCTCCTAGATATAAGACCCACTCTCAATTCCCCTAATCACAACATGTGATATCTAACAGTTACTGCCACTAGTAACTGATTCATCCTACTTGAAGGACACCTTCTTCAATACAAAGTCCCGCCAAGCATTCTTGACAACCAAGTTAACTTGGATTTGCTTAAAAGCTTCATCCAAGCACAATACTCAACTCTTGCTTAAAAGCTTTGAGTGAGAACAATTTACAACAACCTATGTCGACCACATAGTATCAAAAGATACATGGGTGACTTACAAACTACACAAGAGACTCTCAAAGCCTTAAACCCTTGTGTTGAACTGACGACTTATTGTTGTGTGTGCTTGCTATTTTAGGTCTAGCAAGTCCTTATTTATAGACTCTTGTGGCATAGGCTTGGACTCTTCAATCAGATCCAATCTTCATGTTTTAAATCAGCTGCAAGATCTTCTCCACAAAAGTAGGAACAAATCTCCAAATAGTTTCCTAAAAAGTCTCCAAGATCCTTTTTATGAAATCTGCACTTTGTTCCTAATAAATCTCATTGACCTGCGTATAATGATGAGATATATCGAAAATATTCTCATCAAAACATAAACAAATCTGTCAAGAGATATACAACAGTAGCACCTGCTGTACCAGACAAAGATGTCGTGACATTGTCTTTGACATCTTGCTGTAAACTTGTTTTAGCCAAAATGTAGCCAATTAAAGACCTAACACACTTTTAAAAGGGTGAGGAGAATGATGGAGAGTTTCACACCTTTGAACACCACCTGAGAATAGATATGGCGAGAGGTGTTCCACCTGCACAACATCCCGACACCTCCTACCCAAAGGTTCAAGGTGATGGGATATGAACCACAAAGATAGTGTAAGTTACATAAGGTAAAATGACATCATACCGATGATTGTTACTAGTTGAAAAGGAAATAAAAAACTAATATAAGAATGCATTTTCAAGAAGTATGTGAAGGGTGACTCCTCCACCCAGGAAGAACAACGTAACCTATGCGGGCGAGAGGATGCCAAAAGTATGGGGCCGAGTAGAGCCAATGAAGCACCCAACGATAAAGGTGGTACAACAATGCGCCACATACTTAATATAATAACAGGAGGATTCGCTGGGGCAGATAGACTAGTTGCGCCTGGAAAAGATACACCCATCAGGTCCTAAACATAGAAGACCTCCCCCAGGTCAGGGACACGAAGGCGCCAGAGGCTGAGAATGTCTTCTCAGAGGAGGATGTGTTTGACATCCACCCCACAACGACGATCCTATGGTCATTACCATCGAATGTGAGGAATAGGAAATCAATAGGGTCCTAGTGGACCAGGGAAGCTCTACTGACATATTATATTAGGATGCCTTCGATAGATTGCACCTCGACTCCCGAAGTCCTGAAGCCTTTCAAGAGATCGTTGGTCGTGTTCTCAGGAGAACAAATACAGGTGAAAGGCTACTTCACCATGAGGATCACGTTTCGAGAGCAAGACCACGCCAAGGAAATATAGTTTAAGTTCTTAGTCATTGAAGCCCCTTCCACGTATGATATGATTATTAGGCGACCAACCTTTAACCGGTTGGGAGCCTTCCTATCTACCTTGTATTTGTGCATGAAATACACGCTTCCCAATGGGCGAGTGGGAATTTTCCAAGAAGACCAGGAAGTGTTATGCAAAGAGCCTCACATTAAATAGGGCGTATGTTCAAAACATAAAGGTAAATAAGGCCAGTTATGGAATCACGCCACTCGGAGAAACGAGCGAGAGCAAGGAGCCTTCCCATCTGCTCGTGCAAGAAAAAGGAGCTCGAGAGTAAGGGAAGATGCCTTCCTCTCTTTGGGAGCCATCGTTTTCATTTTTGTTACCCACTTATGTAAATGTTTTATTTTCTGCTACTTGTTTACTCAATTAACATTTTTTAGGCGAGTATTGGAACTCTGTCGGTTGTAAGGATAAGTTATTATTTAGGATTCACTCTTTTCCCTCCGCACCTCTAGAGGAGCGAGGGTTTTTAATGAGGCATCTCATCTTATTTTATTTACACTTATTTATTACATGAGATCTATGAGGAAATCCAAGTGCGTAAGGACAAACAATTATTATGTTGGATCCCCTAAAAGGGGATCCTTGCCGCCCACAGAGGAAATTATTATGTTAGATCCCCCAAGATGGGATCCTTGCCGCCCATAAGATAGGATCTTTGCCGCCCATAGAGGCAATTATTTCACTGGATCCCCCAAGATTGGATCCTTTATGCCTATAGAGGATGATCATCATCTCAGAAGAAGCTACAACAATAAGTGTGGGACAATATAGTGCAAAAACGATAAAAAAAGGATTATAAATATTCCCTAAGAGGACACCGCTATCAAGAATAATTATAAAAAACCCCAAAGGGGTAAACAAGAATAAAGTAAAAAAGGGAAAATCATTCTTCATCCACCAGCTCCCCATCTAGAACCCCTTTAAAAGTGTCAAATAGGCCTAAGTCAATATGGTGATAAAGAAGGGATATCCACCTTCTCGCATCCTCAAAGTGATGAAGGAAGGCCACATGAGAGTCATCCGTAAGCTGGGAGACCCTCTCCTTCATACCCTCGAGAACGCCCTAGGCTTCCTCTAGCGACTTCTTCAAGTCGTCCACCTTTGCCCGGTGAACGTGCGCTTGGGCGACCACTCCATTGGCGAGCTCCTTTAAATTGTCCCTCCTTACTTTCATCTACTTCAACGCCACCCCGCCTTTCCGGGTACGCTTGTTCAGATTGGACACTATAAACTGCATTCTCCCTAGAGTCTCAACATGTTTCTCCCTCAACGCTTTTTCCACCAAAAAACACCTCACCAACTTGGCCTCCAACAAAGTTAATAGTTGGGAGGAGGACATGGAACAAAGCATATGGTAATCATTGGAGAAGTTTATGGGGACAAAAAAGAAATGATCGATGAAAGCCACAATGTCAAAAGCAAATTTATTCCATAAAGAGGGCTCCTGGGGAGGTTGAGTGTCCACTAGTATCTCTACCTAACTCCTGCTCATTGGTCTCCCCCAGGAGCGGAAGAGCCCTCTTCTCGCCTAGAAACTTTTTGAGGGTAGATCTCTGCCTCCTAAGAAGTTTCACCTTACGCCGCCCCTAGAGCATCAAAAGGGTCGCGAGAAAAAGACCATATCGCCCGCTACTTTACCGCCTGGAATTTTACCAGGAGCTATCGTCTTTCAACAAGAGGCACCACCATCATTTCACATACACATGATAAACCGTTAGGGAGCGCCCATATAATGGGGACGCCGATAAAAAGTATCTGCTCTTACTTAAGTACTCTTCCACTCCATTGTCGTTTTTGCATTTCTGAGTGATTAAGGTGATACACTCTAGGGAACATAAGCACTATAAAACCTGGATTACCTTACGATCCAAAGGAGGAAGGACACGTAAGTCCACATCATAACAGACTTAGGATCTGGAGTCAAAGAAAAAGGAAAGAGGGGCTCATCTCCTACCTCTCCATGATGGGAGACACATTGTTTATCCCTCTTATTTGAGAAATTTTGTCCTTCCAATCTTTTTAAGGACTGGCAAAGGGCTTTAAAAAAAACCACCCCTGAAAAAGGGTGTAAAATCACCCAACCACTGTTGGGATGAGAATTCTTTTGGAAAATGTACAAAAACACTTTGATAGAGGGCAACACCCCCAAATGATGGCACACTATCTGAAAAGCCCTAAATATTCTTCAAACATTTGGAGTAATCTAGGAAGGGGCCACATTTACAGCGGTTAAAAACTCTATTTCGAAAGAGGTGAAAGGATCCACAACCCCAAAATCATAAATAATAGGAAGGTGCATGTAGAAGTAAATAGAAGGCGGAATGTCAAAAGTGTCCACATCTTATCTTTCATCCCTCGAACAATGCACTATAAGCATGTCCCTCTCTCATCCTGTGTTGGAGAAACTAATGCCATTGTGAAATTTGTTAATCATATTTGCATAGAATATAAGGAGGCTATGTCCTACAGGTGGATAAAAGTCGTTTTTCTCACTATAGTGTACGAAAGTAACAGTTCAAGAAAGTAACAGTCCATATGCAAAAGGTTTTGGAAAAGAAGGAAGAAAAAATGAAGTAGTACTTACAAAAATATATAGGAAGTCTAAAGAATCAAACTTAGACATTCACCCAATATACTGACTCCAAAAGCGGAAAGTCTCCACGCCTAAGGGCCACGTGTAAACGTGGCGGACCAATTGTCTTCTTGAGGAAAACCATTATGAGGTGCATTAAATGCTACCTATGCTTTTTATTCTCCAACACTGAATATGGCCAAATTGATTGGTATTTGGTGTCTTGAAACTTCACTTCAAAAAAAGGTGTGTTTCCCTAACACTGTTAAACACACTTGCCATATAGGTGCCTACGAGCCAGTATATTCCCCACTGAGGGACCCGCCTACTATTTCACTCGCCCCACCAAGGGACTCACCTCCGATGGGGTGTCTCCCCCATGATATAATCCTCGACCAAAGGAATCATTGGCAGGGCAATGAACGCCTTCCGAGAAGAATAATGGTTTTGAACACTTTTCCCTTTAACAGAAAAGTCTCCATGCTTGAGGGAATGTGTAATGTCATATTTGGTAAAGTCCTATGTTAGAGCACCCTCGTCTAATAATTAGGCCATCTTGGAGGAATTCAAAGGAGCGGTCCATACGGTCCGCCTAACATGGGAGTCAAATAAGAGAAAGTCCTTGTTGACTTCGAAAATCTAGAAGGTCAATAACCTCCCTATTAAAGGGGAAACAGTTAAGACCACGTCCAGAGGGCCAAAAACCTTAGTCCTCGAGAATCCCTATAAATACCTTACCCCTCAAGGGGATCAAAGAGATCCTTAAGTCATACACACTTACTACTACTCAAAGAGCTATACGCTCCTAATAGCCCCAACACCGTAAAACAAAAATGAATTTACTTGTCAAATTTTTCTGCTTTTAAAATAAAGATGGCAATTCTTTTGACTGTTGAACATCGATCGCTTCTCCAAAGGCGATTAAGCTTTAAAGTGCAGAATCAAAGTACTCCTTCTCAAACCCGTACGCCTGAATGAAGGATCAACTGTATCAGATGTGATTTTCCCATATGATATCCCCGACAGAGTTCGTATCTCTTAAGACCAATTAAACAATTTTTTCTCCCTACAGGGACCGTCTCTCCTAAGCAAGGCAGGATTGCTATCTTGGAACAATGATACTTCTCATTCCCCACAGTGGCCAAGTATCCGATCGTGTTTATCCATTAGTCTGTATGTCGCGCCAGTTTTGTCAGCATAAACATACATACATCATGCATTATTGATTCATACTCATATCCATATTGCATCACTATCACTCTAGTCGGTCTAGTTCCCAAGTGGTAAAGTCCTCTCAATCGAGTTGCCAGTCCTTTACTTGTTAGGAAATACAACGTCTGAGTAGTCTCTCCCCCAGTTTATTTCTGGATCGAAGATGGTCCTCAGCCACTTTGATAACTTAAACCTCTAAAAGACCAGAAGGTATTCTACAAACGTCACTCTTCACCATTGAAGACGATATCTTCGCTTTCCCGGATTAAGAAAAATCCCCAGAGAAAGCTTCGCAACTAAAGACTCTCAACAACACATTGGTTCTTCTCTCTAGAAAGTCAATGTTAATGAAGTCATCAACACCTCAAAATTGGATTACATCACATGGCATTTCTCCGAGAAGATCTCGAGGAAAAGTATGATGTAATATACCAAGCTGGAAATCGTCTCTCAAGAGACTCGTTTTCCCCAGTAGAGTCAACAAATGGCGTCTCCAAATAGAGAAGTTTGCACACCTCTACAGCTCAGACGAATGGGTTCCCCAACAAGTCTGAAATCAAAACTTTTCCCATCAAATGGCATCTCCCCAGGAAAATTCAGCAAGAAGTTTGAGTAAAACCGCTACAAATAGCGTCCCTTGTCAAAAAAGTTTATTGACGAAAGAAACTAAGATAGTTCCGCGGCTAAAGACCAGGATCGAGGGGAAGTTTATTGACAAAAGAAACTGAGACCAGTTCCCTGGCTGAAGACCAAGATCGAGGGGAAGTTTACAAAAGAAACTAAGACCAGTTCCTTGGCTGAAAACCAGGATCGAGGGGAAGTTTATTGACAAAAGAAACTGAGACCAGTTCCCTGGCTGAAGACCAGGATCGAGGGGAAGTTTATATCAGAAACTAAGACCAGTTCCTTAGCTGAAGACCAGGATCGAGGGGAAGTTTTTTACCTTTTCTAAGCGTCATTGCTTAGCAAAAGAAGATGGATGAGCAAGCTGCCATTCATAACCACCATCAAAATTTTGGGTATTCCAATATTTAATCCTCTTGCACCCTGAATGTCCTAATACGTTCGCCATTCACACCTTCGGGTCCAAGAAGATTAAATAGGGGAATATGTCATACCTTAAATTTTGACCACCAAGTTTTCCCATCATTATGTAAATCATCATCACAATATGGATGAACCATCATGCCTCGTCAATCTTCTTAAAAATGATTGAGCATTCACTACAATAAAAAAATAGGGTTTTGAGCCCTCTCAGAGCATCTAAACAAGGATCAATCAAGAAATGACATGGTCTTCAACTTGTCTAGCCTCTCAAAACACCCATAAAGGATTAAGAGGACTCCCACATCAAGAATCAAGCACAAGGTTGCAGCAGTCTAAGTGGATCAAGCCTCAAGATCGTCTGTGTCCCCAAATTAGGGTTTTGGTCGACTGAGGCCTCCAGATGAAAATTTCCATCTGGACATGAGCCAATGCCTCAATGTGTGGTCCTATAAGCTCAAAAGGATCTCAAGAGCCCACCCACAATGGCAAAATCAACTTGAAAGTCCATCTATCAAAGAATTAGGAATTAGGGTTTTGACCAAATTCAACCCTTGAGTTAACTTGTGAAGTGAGGCATGGATTGAAGCTTCAAAATGAACTTCAAAGACTTCAAATACATCATGTTGACATGTTTACAAGATTTGATTGACTCAAAGAGCTCAAATCATAAGCCACAAGAGCTCAAAAGCATCTGATCACAAATTAGGGTTTCTGATGGAAAAAGTCAAACCCTATCCTTGACTGTTGGCCTACCCTTGGTCTCAAACCTTGGGGAGGGGTCTAAGACATTCCTAAATACCCTTGGAGGCCATCCATGAAGTTTAATTAAACCCAAGGATTGATTTCACAAAATAATCACAAAGTCAAAATTTCATCTGATAAAAAAAGTCAACTGTACAAAAGTCCAAGTTTGACTTTTTGGATTTTTGGTCAACCAAGGTTCCTTAACCCTAAAACAATGTTAATATGTGATTTTAATCATCATTCATCAAGAAAAATCAAAGAAAGTGAGTTAATTTGTAAAAGGGATAACCGTAAAAAAACATAGAATTTTTCTAAGTTATGGAACAAAGTGGCTAGGGTACCAACTTCCAAGGACCATAACTTGAGATCCAAGCAACCATTTTGGGTGATCCAAAGCTGGATTTGTAGGTCTTGATACACTCTAAAAAAGCTTCAACTACATCAAGCTCCAATTCTTCATGGATTTTTAGTTAGTAGTGGATCAAAGTGGTGAAAAAACCAAAACATGTCAAAAAAACACTTAGTGAAAATTCTGCCTTGTAATTTCAACATGAAACATCAAACTTCCAAGGCATTTTTCACATTGATCCAAGATGAATCAATGAAGTCTTCAAACTTCAATGTTTTAGTACATCATTCAAGCTTTTAAAAAAGTACAAGAAGTCTCTCTAATTCATTTTGAGCTGAGAGATACATCCATGGGAAGTTAGCTCCAAAATCTGATTTTTCACTAAGTCAGAATTGTGCATTTGGTCGAATTTACATATTATGAGTAATTAAAGACATGTTTATCCATCTGCACACCTCAGGGGGAGGCCAAGGAGGAACAGATACTGATCCATAAGCCTTCCAAGTCTTTGGAACTACATGTAGGTGTGTCATCCCTAAAAGCTAAAGATGCCTCAAGACTCCAATTTTGTTTTGAGACATTCAATGGATGCATAGAGCTGGCATGTATCAGTCCATGATCAACCAAATGAGTCAGGATAAGCTCATACAATAGAGGACCATAGGCCTGTGCTCTAATCTCAAGTCAATGGCTAGAGGAGACTTGAGATTCCATTTAATCCACATTGCCCAAAGGCCAGCTGCAGTTGCCACACGTTGTTGCTTGCAAAACAAACTTGACACACTATAAATAGGCCTCAATTATGATCAGTTTGAGTACACCAAAGGTCCTAAACAGATGCCTTTATCAAAATCACCACTTTCACTCCAAAAACACCTTCTCTTGCAAGTCACTATTGGGTTTTGCATTTGAGAGTGATTCCAACCAAACCAATGGTTCACACACTTCACATATAACATATAGAGATGATCCAAACTCTTACATAACATCTGGAACACCAATTTCACAAAATCACTAGCCAATTGCTCAAGTTCTTGGCAGAGTTGCAGTTGAGGTACCATCTCAAGTTCCAGCTCATTTCAAACCACTCCAAGCATTCAGACACAACCCTTGTGTTATTTCCTTGGTTTTATGGTTGGCATTATTTTGCTAAAACTCATGTAGCAGTAGATGTTGAATGAAGATGTCTAAAAATATGTTTCATTACTCATTGTTCAACATGTCGTATGAAGATGTTCCATGGCAGCTCATAGGACATCGCGTTGTGAAGTCAGTTTTTATTGCAGATTCTGTTACAATGATTTGTAACTGAATATTCTGTGAATATTTGGTTATCCTATGTGGCATCCAAAGCATTTTTGGATTAGGGTTACTTGTTGGTTTTCGGATTTGCTGCTGTTTCTAATTATGGAGACATAATAGGAAACTTTGGATTGAAGACCTATTTTATTGGAGTTAATTTTGCAGATTTGTGAGCAGCCTAATTGCTGCGTTTTTGAAGCCCAATTCAGTCCAGATTACAAGCTATAAATAGACTGATGTAAACCTAGTTTTAGGTTTCGAACTTACATGTATTTTTAGGGTTGTGTGCTTGTGTTTTGTGAGCCTAACTGGTATCTTATGATAACAGTATAAGGACTGTAGTGTAAGTTGTGTAAGGTTGCTCATAAGCTTTTAAGCATTGAGTAGCTGTGTGTTAATTCTCATAAGCTGTGAAGTATTGAGAATTTGTGTTTCGACCATTGTTATTTATCTTGTAAGGAACCAGTCACAGGTTGTGATTGAAAAGGGATTTGAGGAGGGCCTCATACCTAGGGGAGTCTTAGGTAGAAGTCATAGGAAGGGTAGTGATTAAGTGAGCTGATTGAACCGGGTGTGGTTATCAGTGAATTGATACTATCGAATATTGATTTCATCCCTGGCTTGGTAGCCCCCAGATGTAGGATAGTTAGATCCGAACTGGGTTAACAATTTCTGGTGTTCTTTACATTTTATGTACACTTTTGTTTTGAACTTGTTCATTGTTGTTGTATATCAGTGTCTCGACATCTCGATAGGACATCTGATATATAGGCCATAATTTCAATTGGCATCAAGAGCAGGCACCCTTAGTCGTTTCTGGGTGAGATTCAGGGAAGGTACTTTCTGGCACAATGGACAAGGATAGAGGAGCTCTGAATAAACCACCTCTGCTGGATGGCTCAAACTATGAGTATTGGAAACCTAGGATGATAGCTTTCATCAAATCCATGGACGATCAAGCATGGAAAGCTGTCATCAAAGGATGGGAGCCCCCTAAGGTTAAAGATGATAAAGGTAACCCTACTAATGTTCTGAAGGAAGAAGAGGACTGGGATGATGCTGACTACAAAGGGTCTGTTGGAAATTCTAAAGCCATGAATGCATTGTTCAATGGTGTCAACAGAAATATCTTCAGGCTAATTGAGCATTGTACTATTGCCAAAGAGGCTTGGAAGGTCTTGAAAGTTGCTCATGAAGGGACCTCAAAGGTGAAAATGTCAAAGCTTCAGCTTCTCACTAGCAAGTTTGAGAGTTTGAAGATGAAAGAGGATGAGAGCATTCATGATTTTCATATGAACATTATTGAGATAGCTAATGCCTCTAGTGCTTTAGGAGAAAAGATGTCTGACAGCAAGCTGGTCAGGAAGATTCTCAGGCCTCTACCTAAGAGATTTGATATGAAGGTCACTGCTATAGAGGAAGCTCAGGACATTGACAAGATGAAAGTGGATGAACTTATGGGATCACTCCAAACTTTTGAGTTAGGATTCAGTGAAAAAGCTGAAAAGAAGAAGAGTATAGCGTTTGTGTCGAATGCTGATGACTCAGATGGTGAAGAAGATGTGTCTAAAGATCTGGTATTACTTGGTAAACAATTTAACAAAGTGTTGAAAAGGATTGACTGGAAGTCAAGAGCAAATGCTCAGAACAAGTCACTCGACATCAGTAAGAACCAGGATGGAGGAAGAAGATCCAGAACTGAAGAAGACTTCAATCAAGGGAAGAGAGTTCAGTGCTTTGAATGTGAGGGATTTGGGCACATAAAGACCGAGTGTCCCACGTATCTCAAAAGGAAGAACAAGGGCCTATCCGTGTCTTGGTCAGAAGGAGAGTCTGAGAGTGATGTTGAAGAAGAATCAGCAAAATTGGTGACAGCCTTGGCTGGAATCTGTAAGGCTGATGGAGAGACTTCTTGTGAATCTGACTCTGACAAAGAATCCTATGTTGGAGAACTCACTAAGGAAAAAGTATTCTCAGGGTTTTCAGAATTGTGTATCAAGAACGAAGAAAGGTGCCAGATTATATTGGAGCAGAAGATCTTGATAGCTCAACTGGAAGCTGAGAAGGAAGAACATCTATCAACCATTGCTGATCTGAAGGAGGAGGTTGAATGGAAAAAGTCAAAACTTGCCAATATGACCAAATCTATAAGAATGCTGAACAATGGTACCACGCAGCTGGATGAGATCCTTCAGAATGGGAAAGAAGCTGGTAATGTGCAAGGCCTTGGTTTTAACAATCAAGCCGAGACTTCTAAGAAGACTGTATTGAAGTTTGCTCCTCAGAAAATAAAGCAAGAAGTGAGGATGTCAAATCACATGTTTCAACATTAGATGAACCATCAGAAAGGAGTTTGTAGATCAAAGTATAAACCATGGAGATGCCATTACTGTGGCAAGATTGGTCACTTAAAGGCCTTTTGCTACAAGCTACACGGCTATCCCAAAAGTGTTCAGCAACAATATAAAGAACAGAGTTGGGGTAAAGTAAAGAGAAGATGGATTCCTAGACAAATGATGGTTGGCCTCATAGCACATACTTCTCGTAGAGCATCTTCAAGAGAAGATTGGTACTTTGACAGTGGTTGTTCAAGACACATGACTGGTGTGAAGAAGTTCCTGTCTGACATTAAGCCTCACTCCACCAATTATGTCACCTTTGGGGATGGATCGAAGGGTGAGATAAAAGGTGTTGGAAAGCTGGACTACACAGGACAACCAAGTCTGGATCGTGTTCTCTTTGTCAAAGGACTGGCCGCAAACTTAATCAGTATAAGCCAATTGTGTGATGTAGGGCTCAAGGTAAATTTCACCAAATCTGAATGTCTGGTAACCAATGAGAAAGATGAAGTTGTTATGAAGGGTACCAGCTCTAAGGATAACTGCTATCTGTGGAATCCTCAAGAATCTGAAAATCTGTCTACCTGTTTGATGTCAAAGGAAGAAGAAACCAAACTGTTGCATCAGAAATTGGGTCACTTACACCTGAAAGGGATGAAGAAGGTTATGTCAAGTGAAGCTGTTAGAGGTATTCCCAAGCTGAAGATTGATGAGGACAAAATATGTGGTGAATGTCAAGTTGGGAAGCAAACAAGGGTGTCACACAAGAAGCTTCAACATCTTACCACAACTTCTAGAGTTCTGGAACTCCTTCACATGGACTTAATGGGACCTATGCAGGTTGAAAGTCTTGGGGGGAAGAAGTATGCCTATGTTGTCGTAGATGACTACTCTAGATTCACTTGGATAAGTTTTATCAGAGAAAAGTCTGAAGTGTTTGTAGCCTTTAAAGAATTATGTCAAAGAATTCAACGGGAAAAGGATTGTGGTGTTGTTAGAATCAGAAGTGACCATGGGAAAGAATTCAAAAATAGCAGGTTTGAAGAGTTCTGCCTATCTGAGGGAATCACTCATGAATTCTCATCACCAATCACTCCTCAGCAGAATGGTGTGGTGGAACGCAAGAACAGGACCATACAAGAATGTGCAAGAGTCATGATTCATGCCAAAAAGCTTCCATATCATTTTTGGGCTGAAGCCATGAATACTGCTTGCTATATACACAATAGGGTGACTATCAGATCAGGTACCTCTGTCACTCTTTATGAGCTATGGAAAGGTAGAAAGCCAAATGTGAAGTATTTCCATGTGTTTGGTAGTAAGTGCTATATCTTAGCGGATCGTAAGCAAAGGCGAAAGATGGATCCTAAGAGTGAGGAAGGAATATTTTTGGGTTACTCTACAAATAGCAAAGCATATAGGGTGTTTAATTCCAGAACTCAGGTGATGATGGAATCCATAAATGTGGTGGTTGATGATTCTGGCAATGATGAAGATGTCCCAGATGATGTTGGAGCATGTCTGCCCATGAACAATGAAAACTCTCCAGACATTGAGTCTGTAGAAGACAGTGCTCAAGAAATCAACACCAGACCTGAGAATGAAGAGGTAGAGGATGCTAACTGGGGACCCTCTATAAGGATTCAGAAGGACCACCCTAGGGAATTAATTATTGGAGATCTGAATGAAGGTGTGAGAACCAGAAGAAGGGAGGCTGTGTCAAATGCTTGCTTTGTGTCAAAGATCGAGCCAAAGAATGTCAAGGAAGCTCTGACAGATGAGTTTTGGATAAATGCTATGCAAGAAAAACTAGAGCAGTTCAGAAGAAATGATGTCTGGGATCTTGTACCAAGACCAGAAGGGGTGAATGTTATTGGAACAAAGTGGATCTACAAAAACAAGTCTGACGAGCTTGGAGTGGTTACAAGAAACAAAGCGAGACTTGTTGCACAAGGTTACACTCAAGTTGAGGGAGTTGACTTTGATGAGACTTTTGCTCCAGTGGCTAGATTAGAATCCATCAGACTACTCTTGGGGATGGCTTGTAATCTAAAATTCAAGCTGTTCCAAATGGATGTGAAGAGTGCTTTTCTGAATGGCTATCTGAATGAAGAAGTCTATGTAGATCAACCTAAAGGATTCACTGATCCAAACTTCCCCAATCATGTGTACAAACTGAGGAAAGCTCTGTATGGCTTGAAACAAGCTCCAAGGGCCTGGTATGAGAGGCTGACAGAATTCTTAGTAGCAAATGGTTATAGAAAAGGAGGGGTTGACAAAACTTTGTTTGTCAAGGAAGAAGGCGGAAAATTAATGGTAGCCCAAATTTATGTGGATGACATTGTATTTGGGGGAATGACAGAAGCTATGGTGAAACAGTTTGTTCAACAAATGCAATCAGAATTTGAAATGAGTTTGGTTGGAGAACTTAGCTACTTTCTTGGATTACAAGTTAGACAACTGGAGGATTCTATCTTTATTTCTCAAAGAAAATATGCTAAGAGCATAGTAAAGAAATTTGGCATGGATAATGCCAATCAAAAAAGGACACCTACTCCCACCCATTTGAAGTTATCCAAGGATGAGAATGGAGTAAGTGTGGACCACAGCTTGTACAGAAGTATGATTGGAAGCCTACTGTATCTCACAGCAAGCAGACCTGACATTTCTTTTGCTATTGGAGTGTGTGGCAGATATCAATCTGATCCTAAGGTGAGTCACTTGAATCAAGTGAAGAGGATTCTGAAATATGTGAATGGCACAAGTGACTATGGGATGCTATATAGCCATGATTCTGGGACTAATTTAAGAGGATACTGTGATGCTGATTGGGCTGGAAGTGCAGATGATAGGAAAAGCACTTCAGGTGGATGCTTCTTTCTAGGAAATAATCTTATTTCATGGTTTAGCAAGAAGCAGAATTCAGTATCCCTCTCTACTGCTGAAGCTGAGTACATAGCAGCTGGTAGTAGTTGTGCGCAACTGGTATGGATGAAGCACACGTTGTCAGAGTATAATGTCACACAAGATGTCAGGACACTATTTTGTGACAACCTGAGTGCTATTAATATTTCCAAAAATCCCATCCAACATAGCAAGACAAAGCACATTGACATCAGACATCACTTCATCAGAGAACTTGTGGAGGACAAAGTCATCACACTTGAGCATGTGAGCACAGAAAATCAGCTTGCTGACATATTTACCAAGGCTCTGGATGCAGTTCAGTTTGAAAACCTGAGGAGCAGACTTGGGGTGTGCATTCATGAAGACTTATAGCAATCAATGTGCCTTCTGGCTGCCAGACTGAAAAGACTAAAGGAGGTTCTGGTAGTGCAGTGTGAAAGTGATGAGGTGGCTGAACAGGACAGTGCTGAATAGCTATAGGCTTTTTGCATGTTTTTTTTTTGTTTTTTTTCTTTTCTTCCTTTAGGACAACTTAATTCTGTTTTAGTTTTGAACATTATACTGCTATGTGATTTGGTGATATTTGTCTATGACCTCTCTTTGTCATATTTGTGGCTAAAAAGGGGGAGTAGTAAGTGTGAGGGGGAGCAGCATTGTTATGTGCTTGTGCTGTTGCAGGTAGAGTGTGTGTGCTGCAGGTGCAGCTGAGGTTGCTGTTGTTGAGTGGGAGTTGCTATGATGAGATGTTTGCTGGACTGTGTGTGTATGCAGCTGAGAGGGAGTTTTGTTTGTGTGTGCAGCTGAGGGGGAGTTTTTTTTTTTGCTGCTATTAATGGTGTTTTCTTCCGCTGCTGATACTGATGGTGTTTAAGTGTGTGTGGAGTTTTAGCCAAAAATAAGCCAAAGGGGGAGATTGTTATTTCCTTGGTTTTATGGTTGGCATTATTTTGCTAAAACTCATGTAGCAGCAGATGTTGAATGAAGATGTCTAAAAATATGTTTCATTACTCCTTGTTCAACATGTCGTATGAAGATGTTCCATGGCAGCTCATAGGACATCGCGTTGTGAAGTCAGTTTTTATTGCAGATTCTGTTACAATGATTTGTAACTGAATATTCTGTGAATATTTGGTTATCCTATGTGGCATCCAAAGCATTTTTGGATTAGGGTTACTTGTTGGTTTTCGGATTTGCTGCTGTTTCTAATTATGGACACATAATAGGAAACTTTGGATTGAAGACCTATTTTATTGGAGTTAATTTTGCAGATTTGTGAGCAGCCTAATTGCTGCGTTTTTGAAGCCCAATTCAGTCCAGATTACAAGCTATAAATAGACTGATGTAAACCTAGTTTTAGGTGTCGAACTTACATGTATTTTTAGGGTTGTGTGCTTGTGTTTTGTGAGCCTAACTGGTATCTTATGATAACAATATAAGGACTGTAGTGTAAGTTGTGTAAGGTTGCTAATAAGCTTTTAAGCATTGAGTAGCTGTGTGTTAGTTCTCATAAGCTGTGAAGTATTGAGAATTTGTGTTTAGACCATTGTTATTTATCTTGTAAGGAACCAGTCACGGGTTGTGATTGAAGAGGGATTTGAGGAGGGCCTCATACCTAGGGGAGTCTTAGGTAGAAGTCATAGGAAGGGTAGTGATTAAGTGAGCTGATTGAACCGGGTGTGGTTATCAGTGAATTGATACTATCGAATATTGATTTCATCCCTGGCTTGGTAGCCCCCAGATGTAGGATAGTTAGATCCGAACTGGGTTAACAATTTCTGGTGTTCTTTACATTTTATGCACACTTTTGTTTCATTGTTGTTGTATATCAGTGTCTCGACATCTCGATAGGACATCTGATATATAGGCCAGAATTTCACCTTGGTACCTAAGGAAGCTGTCCAGATAATTGGAACCAACTTACAACACCTCCAACTCAAAATTCGATCATCAGCTGCAAGAGGTAAGCCTGACACTCTCAAACTCCATGATTCATGCATCATAAATGAATTTTTGAGTTACCATCTTGTTTCTGCATGTATATAGAGTAATAACCCTCAATCAATTGCCATGAATCAATCGTGTATGGAATTTCATATTGGTTTGCACAAATTAGGGTTCATTTGTGTTCATCACGATTATCTCACTCCACACTGAAAATAAATGAAATTAAGTACCATAGTCATGATCGTGAGTAAAAAACGAGCAAGTTTGATATTTGGATCATGTGATTTCATCAAGTAATCAGTGAGAAATCATGAATTTTGCAAATCTGCAAAAATCAGAAAACGCGCGTGTTCTTGGCTCCATTTTTTAAATTTTTTAATATTTGAATTTTGTCATTTTATTTAATTGATTCAAAAATTAATTTCTCTCTGAATTTAAATGATTTTGAGTTGATTCTTTTTTTCATAATTCACAAAAATATTAAAATATTTTATTTTACAAGAATTTCCCAAAAATATTATTTATTTCATATATTTGATATTTTTGTAAAGAATTAATTTTTATTTGTTTTTGAACATTTAAAATATTTCTCTCTCTTGATTTTCCTAATTTTAATGATTTTTAATCATTCTATGGATAAAAACATGATTTTTGAAACATTAATCCAAGATTACAATTCATTTTTTCACATGTTTGATTAAATCTTCCATAATTTTATTAATTTTTATTCAAAATTAATTCCTTTTTTAAGTAAATTAGGGTTTTGATCATTTCCACCCTCACCATTACTTTTTTCAAACTCTTTAGGCCTCTAATAGAGTGTAAGACCCAACCCCTTTGTAAATAAAATAACTTTGGGCCTCAATCATTGTATAATTCCCAGTACAATTTTCAAAAACAACGGTGTGATCACTGTTTCGCCATGGGCCTCTCCTTGAGTTGTAAGCCCCATCACTCGCACAAAAATAAATCTTTGGGCCTCTAATAGAGTGTAAGACCCAACCCCCTTGTACATAAATAATTTTGGGCCTCAGTCATTGTATAAGTCCCACTGTGTTTTCAAAATCTCGGCGCGATCGTCGCTTTTCAAAACATTTTTATATGGGCCTACCCTTTGTTGTAAGTCCCATTTGTTTTCTTTTTCCAAACTTTTGGGTCTCTCATTGAGTTGTAAGACTCATCCCTTTGTATAAAAAACCTCTTTGGGCCTCAATCATGGTATAAGACCCATTACAGTTTACAAACAACAGTAAAATTACTGTTTTTTATCTGGGCCTCTCCTTGAGTATAAGCCCCAATAATCTCTTCAAAAACAACTTCTCTTTTGATTTAGGTTCAAATATACAGTTGTTATCAAAACTTTCTTTAATTTCTTTGAACAACTAACAATACAACATGAAAGCTTGCTCACCTGTAAGTTTTTATCAGCTTTCATTTACTTGCTTTCATATATATATATATATATATAACTGTATTGTGGGAAGCTGCTCCCCTATAAGTCCTTCTTTCATATCCTTTTAAATACTTGTCACATATCAACCGTATATATACTAGTATATCTATTTAGAGTTTTCCCCGGCAACTAGGTAAAGCCATTTGGTCACTCTTAAATACAGTAAACTAGATCCCCATAGGATTTCCAGATACAGTCTTGCCTTCTTTTGGGCTTAAACAATATGGAACAAAGAGAAAGGCAGTATTCTCGGTGAACCTTTTCTCAGACTACCACTATTAGAACTTGTCAAAGAAATTCAGTTTCCCCAGAGAGGATTAATTCCCGGTGAAACTTCTCTTGAATTTCTTTAAACCCTAGAACTGATCACTAAAGAAAAGATTATTCCCGGTGAAACTTTTCTTGAACTCTTCTTAAGTTTGGACCCACAGGCTTCCTAAAAGCATCCCCGCCTCCTCTTGGGCTTTGTACAAGGACCCTCCGGCTTCTTAGAAGTTCTCATGCCTTCTCTTGGGCTTAATACAAGGACCCTGAAGACCTCTTAAAGGTATAAGATAGAACTTAGTCATCCTTTGCTAGAGCAGTCTTTCCAGTGTCAAATCTCAGACCAATTTAGGGTTGATTCTCATCCCTTAAAAAAAACCTGCCTCCTCTTGGGCATCATATATAGATAAACTCTTCCATACCAGTAGACTTGGACAGTCTAATCCCCTCTCGGATCTCTAAGGCATTCTCAAGTTCCCTTCAAACATAGGAGAAACCCCGGTCATTCTGGATCAATCTCCAGTAGAGTTAAAACCCATGGGTTCTAAAACCCAGTTTCAACCTAAAAATTCCCCAGTCAGGGTCAGTTTATCATCAGTATAACACTATCAGAACCTCAAGGTATCTGATACCTCAACTCAGCTGTAACCCTCAGTAAGAGTTGATTCCCCATTTGGACCTGCCTCGGGATCTCAATAATTCCCAGCAGAAGATAGCCTCCTCTTAGGCTTTGAATAATGATCCTTTCGTTCCTCAGCATAGTCAGCCTCCTCCTGGGCTTTGTACAATGATCCTCCCCAGCGGAGCTAACCTTTTCAGACTCTCTCATTGAGTCAATCAACTTTTAGACTCTCTTGTTGAGTCAATCACCTCTTAATACTCTCTTGTTGAGTCAACCCTTTTAGCCTCAATCTTGGGCTTTGTACAAGACAGATAAAACCATTCTCTTGTTAAGACAATATTTTCTAGCCTCCTCTTAGGCTTTGTATAATGATTTCCCCTAGCAAAAGTCAGCCTCCTCTTAGGCTTTGTATAATGATTTCTCCAGCTTGTTCAGCCACAGTCCTGGGCTTTGTACAAGACAGATAAAAACACTCTCTTGTTGAGTCAAACCCTTTTTATCCTCAATCTTAGGCTTTATACAAGACACCACATAAATTTCCTAAGCAGAGTCAATCCTCGTTTAGCCTCAATCTTGGGCTTTGTACAAGACAGATAATACTCTCCAGCAAAGTCAAACTCATTTCAGCCTCAATCTTGGGCTTCGTACATATAGCACGGTTTTTGTGGTCCTGAGTCACTATCGCTTGGGCACTACAGTTCGATTCATTTTTTATCCTGTTAAGCTGATTAAGGAAGGGAAATAGATGTCTCCAATTAACCCTGCTTGTATACTGAGTTTAAACAGCGGTCTGTTAGGTTACAGATGCTATTAAGATGTGGGCCCCTCTTCGGTTATTTTGTTAAGATCAGAATGTCTGGATCATTTTGAGGTTTTTGGTAATGTGTTTAGATTTGATGCTTTTGGGTTGATATATGAAGGTACTGGATTTTGGGTTTTTAATTAGTATGCTCGCTAAGATTTCGTAATCTTATGCCTACGTATTCCCGACACAGGGAAATCAGAGCGATCGTAGTTCCTCCTATTCTAAGGGAGGAAAAAGGTGTTTTGGTGTCTTGTTCAAAGCCCAAGATTGAAGCTAAAGGGGTGATTTGTATCTTGTTCAAAGCCCAAGATGTGAAGCTGAAGGGTCTATTTGTATCTTGTTCAAAGCCCAAGATGTGAAGCTGAAGGGTTTTGGCTGAGAGAGAATTTGTCATCTCTAAAGAGGAGTTGTTGATGTTTGTATGCTGTGAGCAAGGCATGACTTTGATGCTAAAAGGTTGATTGACTCAACCGGGGTTTTCTTTATACAAAGCCTAAGAGGAGGCTAAAAGTTGATTTTTCTGGGGAAAACGTTCTTTCTGTCTTGTACAAAGCCCAAGATTGAGGCTAAAAGGGTTTGACTCAACAAGAGAGTCTGTCATACTCAACAAGAGAGTAATTTGGTGTCTCATATGAAGCCTGAGACGGAGGCCAAAAGGGAATATGGACTCGATGAGAGAGTCTGAAAAGGGGATTGACTCAACGAGAGAGTCTGAGAGTTTATTGACCTAACAAGAGAGTCTTTTATACTCAACAAGAGAGTGTTTTGCTGTCTCGTACGAAGCCCGAGATAGAGGCTAAAAGGAAATTGACTTAACAAGAGAGTCTGAAAGTTAATTGACCCAACAAGCGAGTCTTTTCTACTCAACAAGAAAGTGTTTTATATGTGTCTTGTATGAAGCCCAAGATGGAGGCTAAAAGTGATTGACTCAACAAGAGAGTCTTTTATACTCAACAAGAGAGTGTTTTATATGTGTCTTGTATGAAGCCCAAGACGGAGGCTAAACGTGATTGACTCAATAAGAGAATCTTTTATACTCAACAAGAGAGTGTTTTTCTATCTCGTACGAAGCCCGAGATGGAGGCTAAAAGTGATTAACTCAACAAGAGAGTCTTTAATACTTAACAAGAGAGTGATTTTCTATCTCGTACGAAGCCCGAGATGGAGGCTAAAAGTGATTGACTCAACAAGAGAGTCTTTTATACTCAACAAGAGAGTGATTTTCTATCTCGTACGAATCCCGAGATGGAGGCTAAAAGTGGGTGACTCAACAAGAGAGTCTGAAAAGGTTAGCTCCGTTGGGGAGAATCATTTGTACAAAGCCCAAGAGGAGGCTGACTTACCACTGTGGATTCTGGAGATCCTGAAGCGGGTCCAAGCGTGGGGAACTCTCATGAGAGAGACCGGGTTTCTGCCTATGTTTGAAAGGGAACTTGAGAATGTCTTTGAGACTCAAGGGTCTTAGACTGTCCAAGTCTAGAGTTTTATCTTTTATACTATGCCCAAGAGGAGGCACGGGCATTAAGGGATGAGTATCAACCCTACAACGGCCGGAGTTTTTTGACGCTGGAAAGACTGCTCTAGCAAAGGATGACTAAGTTCTGTCTTATACCTTTAAGAGGTCATCGGGGTCCTTGTATTAAGCCCAAGAGAAGGCATGATAACTTCTAAGAAGCCGAAGGGTCCTTGTACAACGCCAAAGAGGAGGCGGGGATGCTTTTAGGAAGCATGTGGGTCCCCAAACCCCGATAAGTTCAAGACATGCTATTCACCGAGAATAGATCAAGCCAGGAAAGTCTGAGAATTTGGAAGAAACTCAAGAGATGCCATTCACGGAGAAAAGACCATCTCTGGGGAGTTAGAGTTTCTTTAAGAATGTCTAAGGGTGACAGTCTGAGAAAAGGTTCACCGAGAATATTGCCTTTCTCTTTGTTCCATATTGTTTAACCCCAAGAGGAGGGAAGATTGTATCTGGAATCCTATGGGGGATCTAGTTTTGTTTATATTTAAAAGTGACCAACAAGGCTTTACCTAGTGCTAGACGTAGTTGCCAGGGAAAACTCTAAATAACTATACTAGTATTACACAGTGGATATGTGACAAATATATAAAAGGATGTGAAAGAAGACTTATAGTGAAGCAGCCCCACAATATAGTTATGTACATATGAAAGCGGATAAACACTTACATGTTGTAGAGCTTCCATGCAGTTTGATTAGTTGTTCAACAAAGAAAGTTTTGATAACAACATATATTTTAATTCAAAATCAAAGGAAAAAGTGCTTTGAAAAGATTGTTGGGGCTTACAGCTCGAGGAGAGGCCCAAGGTTTTATCAGTGATTGCACTGTTGTTTGAATTTGTACAGTGAGACTTATACAATATGTGAGGCCCAAAAGGTTTTCTGTACAAAGGAATGGGTCTTACACTCTCTTAAGAGGCCCAAAGAGTTTAAGGAAAAGAGATGGGGCTTATAACACGAGGGTAGGCCCAGATGATTTGTTTTTGAACTGGCGATTGCGACGAGATTTTTGAAAGCACCGTGGGTCTTATACAATGACTGAGGCCCAAAAAGGTTTTGGTTTCAAAAAGAGGTTGGGTCTTACACTTTATTAAAGGCCCAAAGAGGTTATTTTTGTATAAGAGATGGGGCTTACAGCTCAAGGAGAGGCCCAATTGGTTTTGTTAAAAAGGCGACGATCGCGCCGTTATTTTTGAAAATACAGTGGGACTTATACATTGTCTGAGGCCCAAATCATTTTGGTTTTCAAAAAGGGGTTGGGTCTTACACTCTATTAGAGGCCCAAAGTGTATTTTAAAAAAGGGAATAGGGCTTACAGCTCGAGGAGAGGCCCAAGTGATTTGTTTGAAAACGGCGATCGTGCCGAGGTTTTTTTAAAACACCGCAGGTCTTATACAATGACTGAGGCCCCAAAAGGCTGGGTCTTACACTCTATTAAAGGCCCAAGAGTTTTAAAAAGATTTGTGAGGGTGAAAATCATAGAAACCCTAATTTTGTTTTTCTTAAAAAGTAAATATTTAAAGAAAATCAATTAAAATGATAAAAATACCAAATAAGTTTGAATAAACCACTTGTGATTTTTGTTTAAGGTTTGAAAAATGAGGTTTTAATCACAAGATGATTTAAAACTCATTTGGTTTTGATTTTCAAAATGAATATTCACTTTTAAATGTTTTAAAACAATTAAAAATGAATTTATTCACAAAAATACTAATTATATTAAATAAATAATATAAATTTGATTTTTTTGTGGAATAAAATATTTCAATATTTTTGTGATTTTTTTGCAAAAAGAACCAATAAAAAATAATTAAAATTGAGGGAGTTATTAATTTTCCAAACTATTAAAAATAATATGAAAAATATTAGAAATGTGGAAAAAATAGCAAAAAGAGGGTCTGGGGCGAGGAGGATTCGAACCCCAGACCTCTTGTGTATAGGGCGCGCGCCTTACCACTGGGGTGGTGATACATCCGTTGATTGAAACACAACCACAAATATACAAGGCTTGCCTTGTTTTTGGCCTGGCCCAAGGTAAGGCAATGCAAGATTTTGGTTAGAAACGTGAAGGCCATAACTTTCTCATTTCTCCATGGATTGGGACAAAATTTAGGTCTATCCTGCCTAGAATTTCACACGGAATCCAATGGTAGTGGTGGTTTTTTTCTTCAGATCATGCTCCTATTGAAAAACCCGATAGTGGTTTTGAAATAGGCCATGATTTGCATTTTCTGTGCTACCTCTTGGTACAGGTGTGAATTACATGATAAATTAGTGCAAACACAACACATATAACATGTATAAGATGTGCATGATCAGTGGACATCAAAGGAAAGCCTGATTCAAAGAATTCAAGTTGTGATGCTTACCTCTTTTTGGAGCTTTTGTGCAATCTGCCAAGTGCTTTGTTCCAGAAATGATTTGTTGCTTTGGACACCCTCAAATGATCTCTTAGAAGCTTTTAGGATGGTTGGAATCAGCTGGAAACCTCAGGAACAAGTTTGAGCTTTTTCTTGCAAAAAGGGCAAAAGTGGCCAAAATAGCAACTCTCTCAAATGGTGTTCCAGATATGGGGAACCATTTGGGATAGTTCAAGGATGATATTTAGAGTGTGTTTGAGGTTTTATCTAGTTTGGAAAGTGACTGAATCAAGACATGGCTTGAAAAATGCACAAAAGTCCTATTTTGAGGTTTTGAGAGGTGACTTTCTGATTTTAGTGGCACAGGTCACTTATGAAGGTTTGGATAGCTTAGATATGACATATTGGATGTGTTTGGATCATGAGCTGTGGTGGAATTGCTCTCTAACTCAAAAACTCATAGTTACCTTGCTAAAGAAGGCATTTTTGCCAAGAGAAAGAGATTTTGAGGAAAACAAGTGTTGTAGTGCTTTGGTGTACTCAAACTGAGCACAAATGAGCTCTATTTATAGTAGAGCAAGTTTGTTTTGGCTGCAATAGTGAATGGCAACTGCTGCAGAGGTTTGGCCAATGTTGATCAATTGGAATCCAAGTCTCCTCTAGCCATTGACTAGAGGTTAGGGCACGGGCTGCTGGTTCCCTAGTTCTTGGATCACCCTTGACTAAATTCAGTTGGAAGAGGCTCAGTCCATGCCACCTTGGTGAATCCATTAAATGCTCCAAAACAAAATTGGAGTCTTGTCCCTCTTTTAGGCATTTCTAGGTTTGGCATACTACTTTTGGTTCCAAAGACTTGGGAGGCTGATGGATCAGTGTTTGTCCCTCCTTGGTCCCCCCTTGAGGTGTTCAGATGGATAGATTTGCTTGCCCTTTGCAAAATTTGGTAAAATCGAGCAAAATCCCTAAATCTGCCTTGGCATGACATTTTGCAGCAAGGCATATTGGCATGGTCATATCTCATGGCTTAAGTGGAGTTTCATGGAGTTCTTGGCCATTTTGGAAAGCCCTCATATGATACAACATATGTGTGATCATAGTTTGTTTTGACACTTTTTGGATCCAAGTGAAAAATGTCCCTACATTTTAGAAAAAGTGAAACAGATTCAGACTTAGTGAAAATTTCACTAAGTGTTGGAAAAAGTGACATTTCATGTTTTCAACCATTTTGATCATTCCATAACTCAAAATCCATGATGAATTGGAATGAGGTGTAGTTGAAGCTTTTGTAGAGGGCCATGAGAGCTACAAATCCAGCTTTGAATGGGGAAAAATGGCCTTGTGGTTTAGGAGTTATGATCCTCCAAAGTTGGTACCCTAGCCACTTTGTTCCATAACTTAGAAAATTTCTAAGTTTTTATGGTTACCCCTTTTACAAGTTATCCCACTTTTCTTGATTTTTCTTAATGAATGATGATTCCAATCACACATTAACATCATTTTAGGGTCAAAGAACCATAATTATGAAAAATCTCAAAAAGTCAAAGTTGACTTTTGTGCACAGTTGACTTTTTGTCAGATGAATTCCAAACTGTGCGATCTTTGTGAAATCTAGTCCTTGACCTAAATCAAACTTAATGGACATGTTCCATGGGTGTTATAGGGTATATTGAATCATGTCCCAAGGTTTGGGAGTATGCCTGGGTCAAAAGTCAAAGGCACAGTTGACTTTTTCCGCGAAACCCTAAATGTGGTTCTGATGAACTTGAAACTTGTGAATCAAGATTCTTGGATCAATCCATTGTTGCAAATGGATCAATGTAGTGTATTAGAGACCCTCAAATCATGTCTTGAGGTCTTGGCTCATGTTTTGTCCCAAAAGTAAACTTAGGGGTGAATTAGGTCAAGAAACCCTAATTCCTGATTTTTTTTATGAATGCATCCCCTGAGGCTAAATTGACTTGATGGTTGGGTTCATGATGTCCCTTGGAGCATCTTAGGTTGTAACTGCTGCTGAGGGACTTGCCCCTTTGCTAGACGTAGTTACTTGCCATGAATCCCTAATTTTTGCCTGGATTGTACTTTGAGATTTCCAATCCACCGGGATTATTTTTTTATTATGTCTCTAATTTTTGCCTGGACCGCCCTTTCGGGTTTTCATTCCACCGAGACATTTTTTTCTCTTTTTTTATTTATTTAGGCAAAGTATTTCTTGACTAAGTCAACATTTGTGGGGTAGGCAAATTCCTCTCCATCCATGGTTGCGAGTCTCAAGGCGCCGCCTGAGAAAGCTTTCTTGACTACATAGGGGCCGTCATAATTCTGAGTCCATTTGCCCCGAGAATCAGTGAGGAATGATTGTATCTTTTTTAGCACAAGGTCTCCTTTCCTGAAGACGCGAGGTCGAACCTTTTTGTCGAAGGCCTTCTTCATTCTTTGTTGATACAACTGACAGTGGCATAGTGCCGTTATTCGCTTTTCTTCGATCAAATTTAGTTCGTCGTTCTGACTTTGGCACCATTCAGCTTCTGTTAGCTTAGCTTCCATCAATACCCGGATTGATGGGATCTCTACTTCTATAGGGAGCAGTGCCTCCCTACCATATACTAGAGAGAAAGGGGTTACCCCTGTTGAAGTGCGGACAGATGTACGATAATCGTGAAGAGCAAAAGACAGCATTTCGTGCCAGTCTTTGTTGGTTACAACCATTTTTTGAACAATCTTCTTGATGTTCTTGTTAGCCGCTTCTACCGCTCCGTTCATCTTGGGTCGGTAGGGAGATGAGTTATGGTGTTCGATCTTGAACTCAGCGCATAACTCTTTCATTATCTTGTTGTTCAAGTTAGATCCATTATCCGTAATGATCTGGCTCGGAACACCATAACGGTAAATGACATTGTTTTTGATAAATCGGACCACCACTTGTTGGGTTACATTAGCGTACGACACTGCTTCGACCTACTTGATGAAGTAATCAATGGCTACCAGGATGAACCGATGTTCGTTTGAAGCCTTGGGCTCAATCATGCCAATCATGTCGATTCCCCATATGGAAAAAGGCCACAGGGAAGAAATAACTTTTAGATGCATTGGCGGTACATGGATTTTGTCTGAGTGTATCTGACACTTATGACACTTCCTCATGTACTTGTAGCAGACGGATTCCATGGTCAACCAATAGTACCCTGCTCTTAGAATTTTTCTCGCCATTGTATGTCCATTGGCATGAGTGCCAAAGGATCCTTCATGAATTTCTTTCATCAGCATGTTTGCTTTTGGTAAGTCTACGCATCGGAGCAAGACCATGTCGAAATTTCTCTTATAGAGGGTATCACCACTCAAAAAGAAGTTGCCTGCTAGTCTTCTGATGGTTTTTCTGTCTTTCCTTAGTGCCCCAGGAGGGTACTCTTGTTTCTGAAGGAAGCATTTGATATCGTGATACCAAGGTTTGTCGTCTATGACTGCTTCGATCGTGAAGATATAAGCGGGACTTTCAAGGCGCATTATGTCGATCTTAGGTAGGTAGTTACATTGACCTACACTAATCATGGAAGAGAGAGTTGCTAGTGCATCGACCATGTGATTCTCTTCACGAGGGATATGATGAAACTCGACTCTGTTGAAGAATGGTAACAACCTTCTTGCGTAATCTTTGTAAGGAATCAATCCTGATTGGTATGTGTTCCAATCTCCTTTGATCTGATTGATAACCTGAGTGAGTCACCATATACATCCAAGTTCTTGATCCTTAAGTTGATCGCTTCTTCGAGACCCATGATACAAGCTTCGTATTCGGCCTCGTTGTTTGTGCACTTAAACGTGAGTCGGGCGGTGAAAGGAATGTGGGTACCCTGAGGTGTTATGATAATTTCCCCATTTCCATTTCTATAATGATTGACAGCTCTGTCAAATATTAGTCCCCATTAGGAACCTAGTTCTGGCCCTTCACTGGGTAGCGGTTCATCGCAATCTTTCATTTTTAGATACATAACATCTTCGTCCGGGAAGTCAAACCCGATTGATTCTTGATCGTCAATCGGTTGATGAGCCAAATGATCGGCTAAAACACTTCTCTTAACGGCTTTTTGAGCGTGGTATTCTATGTTATATTCTGATAACAACATCTGCCAACGGGCAATCCTTCCCGTAAGAGCAAGTTTTTCAAATACGTACTTGATTGAATCCATTTCAGAGATTAGCCAAGTAGTGTGACAAATCATATACTGGCGAAGACGTTTGGCTGCCCAAGCCAGAGCACATCAAGTTTTCTCAAGCATAGTGTACCGAGTCTCGCAGTCGGTGAATTTCTTGCTTAAATAGTAAATGGCAGACTCTTTCCTTTTTGTTTCGTCTTGTTGACCAAGCACACAACCCATGGAGTCTTCCAAGACTGTTAAGTAGATGATCATTGGCCTTCCTTTCACTGAAGGTGATAGAATCGGTGGGTTCAACAAGTATTCTTTAATACTGTCGAAGGCGGTTTGGCAGTCATCTGTCCAAATGCAGTCCTGGTTCTTTTTGAGTAATTTGAAAATCGGCGCGCATGTCGCGGTTATGAGGAATATAAATCTGGAAATGTAGTTCAAACGTCCCAAGAATCCCCTTACTTGTTTTTCAGTTTTTGGAGAAGGCATTTCTTGAATGGCCTTGACTTTGTCAGGATCAACCTCAATTCTTTTCTGGCTGACGACGAACCCTAAGAGTTTCCCTGAACGGACACCGAACATGCACTTATTGGGATTCAAGCGGAGTTTGTACTTTCTCAGATGCTCGAATAGTTTTAACAGGTGGGTCACACGCTCCTCTTCTGTCTTAGATTTGGCAATCATATCATCGACATACACTTCGATTTCCTTGTGTATCATGTCATGAAAAAGAGTAGTCATGGCCCGTTGATAGGTTGCCCCAGCGTTCTTCAGACCGAACAATATTACCTTGTAACAAAAAGTACCCCATGGGGTGATGAAGGAAGTTTTCTCTATGTCTTTCGGCGCCACTTTTATCTGATTATAGCCCGAGAATCCATCCATGAAGGAGAAAACTTTGAACTTTGCTGTACTATCAACCAGCATGTCAATATGTGGTAAAGGAAAGTCGTCCTTTGGACTAGCCTTGTTTAGATCTCAGTAATCGACACACATTCTGAAATTTCCGTCCTTTTTTGGAATGGGTACGATGTTGGCTAACCATTGAGGATACTCTGACGTGGCGAGGAAACCCGCGTCAATCTATTTATGTACCTCCTCTTTGATTTTGATGGCCATGTCCGGGTGAGTCCGTCTCAACCTTTGTTTTACTGGCGGACATTCTGACCTTAACGGTAGATGATGTTCCACGATGCTGGTATCTAACCCTGGCATGTCCTGATAGGACCAAGCGAATACATCGGGGAATTCTTTAAGAAGCTTTGTCAAACCCTCTTTGGCAGTTGGACTGAGTAGTGCCCCAATCCTGATTTCTTTTCTCTCTTTTTCTGAACCTAAGTTTACCGTTTCCAACGGCTCTTTGTGAGGTTCAATGGACCCTTCCTCTTTTCTGAGTAGTCGTGAGATTTCTTCTGGAATTTCGTCGTCAACTTCTTCTTCAGCCACAAATACCGGGAATTCAAAGTTGGGAGAAGGCATTAGATCATGTGTTTCAACGGGGTTTAAAACAAGCAATCTACGTGATGTGATGATTTGTGTTTAGAAGAGATAGAGAAAATGCAAGAGTGTGTGCAATGTATTTTTTTTACTGCTTGTTTTTATTATTTGTTGTTTTTTAGGATTACCATTTTCTAAAAAAGCGAAAAGAGAAAACAGCAATTAATGCGGAAATTACAGAATGACGTTTATTTATTTACGAACAAGTCGATTCTTGAAACTACAGCCCTATAAAACAAAACTCTGTCGCTTTGGGCGAAGCGAAGAGGGACATTTACAGAAAGTGAGCCCTATCAAAACATTAGTTTCACCTGGGCAGGGTGAAAGGTTAAAGACGACAATTACTTATACTTATGAACAATCTTCGGAACATCGACTGCAACCCATTGGCGGCGAACTCCTCGGTGAATCACAAAGTCTGGTACCTTCCTTGATTTGTCTTCAAAAATAACGTTGATTTCTGGTGGAGCAGGATTATTGGAATCTATCTCCCAGGCAGAGTTTTCGTAGGAGGATTCCTCAGTTGTATTTTGCATAGTATTTGTGCTCTCAGGTGGATCTCCCCACCCAGTTGGCTAAATGTCTTCGAGCCTGATGCGAGAGCTTTCAGGAGCGATGTATTTGACCATGAAGTCGTATTTTCCACTTGGTTGTCCCTAGGTGTCCCACACTTCTTTGGATCTGGAGGAGTCATCCCTCTCGATGACGTTGACCTCGGGAAAAGCATAGTTGATGAATTCTAGTCCTGCAAATTTTTCCAATTCACCGTCGTGCTGGATATTTTCCGAATGACCTGAGTGTTGATCCCATGACATGGTGGGGACGCATGTATTCCTTTCAATGATTCTCAATTGATAAGCATCGTTCGACTGATTTTCTTGCCCCAAGTTTCATGGGTACGGCTGCCAGATAGGCAGATCATCCATTGGGCCATAATAGTCGTGGTCAAAGTTGTCTTTCATCAGAGTGTCCTCCTCTAATGAGTTTGGTGGAGCACGACATCCTTCAGGATCACAATCTCCGTATATCATTTTGACATCTGACTTGGGTATAAATCTCGGACTCTGCGCGAGATAGCAAAACGGCGTAGGCACCTCTTCCTGAGAGATATAACCGTCCTCATTAAGATAGGACTTCCATTCTTCATCTGTATCGGAAGGATCTCCCTCATTGATGGTATGGACTGCTTGAGGCACTGGGTGAAGGAAACCTCCACTGTGGAAGAAGTCCTGAATGGGATGAAGAATTTCACCGTTAGAAGCAGTCCAGGTACAGGTTACAGAAAAACCAAGACCCTTCTTTGTTTTATTGTCAGTAGGAATGATAAGCTGTCCCCATCCCTTGGCGTTGTTACTTTTGATCACCTCGAGAGCATCTTTTTATGAGGAAATTGAGGTTCCTTTCTCTGATTGATTCTCATTGCTCACCGAAAGTGCTTGGAACTGAGTTCCAACAACCTCCTCTGGTTCTACACAAGTGGATAATGAAAGGTTACTCACGATCAAGGCTTGTTCTCCACAGACCGTGACGAGTTGATCGTTCTTGACGAACTTCACTTTCTGGTGCAGTGTCGAGGTGACTGCCCCAACCTGGTGTATCCAAGGTCTTCCTAATAAGCAACTGTACGTTGCCTGGATGTCCATGACCTGGAAAGTGACTAGGAAAGTGTGAGGACCAATAGTTATGGGAAGGTCAACTTCGCCGATAACTGCTTTCCTGGATTCGTCAAATGCTTTGACGACGACCTCACTGCCTCTCATCGGAGGTCCTTTGAATGATAGTTGCATTAGAGTGGACTTCAGCATAACATTGAAAGCTGATCCGGTATCTACCAGTACACTAGCTAAGGCATCGTCCTGGCAGTTAACTGTGATATTGAGCACCATGTTGTGACTTTTGCCTTCTTCTGGCAATTCCTCACACTGAATCCTAAGTTGTTGCAGGAAGTGATGTTAGAGACGATGCTATCAAATTGTCGTATTGACACATCCTGTTCCACAAAGGCCTGCTCTAAGACTTTCTGTAGAGCCTCTCCGTGGGCTTCGGAACTGAGCAAAAGAGATAACACAGAGATCTTTGAAGGAGTTTGTAACAGCTGATCAACAATGTTGTATTCACTCCTTTGGATGAGCTTCAGCATCTCATCATCGTTCTTTGAAAGGTCAGGATCACTAGATTGACCGACTGGTGGATCAGGAACTTCTGTCTGAGGTTCCTTTTCTCTGCTGGGTTCTCCAACTCCTCTGTTGAAGATCCTACCGCTCTGTGTTACTCGACTGATGTATGCAATATTCACGATGGAGGGTAATGGAATTTCCTTCCCATTCTCAACTGTTGTTGCACCATATTTGTAAGGGATAACCTTAGTTGATTCATACGGTAACGGTCCTGGTAGATAGATAACTGCAGAAGCCTTCTGACTTCTCTGACTGTCGTAAGTAACTTCAATTAATTCTTGGTTAAGAACCTTCGATTCGTCAAGTAGAGGGATGATGGTGCAAACATCCTTGGTCCTTACAACAACATCCTTAATCTGATCAGCGAAATAGTCTGGCGTCCAGTTGATAGACCCCGAAACTGAATATTGTTGGATTTCTTTGTGGTCCAACTGACTCTGAAGGGCTGCTCGCACAAGGTAACATCCTTGATTATTTTCTGAGCAGACTCTACAGTGCTCATAATTATGTGGTGGCACCTGGCCACGCCCGCTTTGAATGCATTGTAACCTCACTAGATCGGTTTTCGTAGATCGGAGATCCTGACTTTGATGCCGAGTAGGGTTCCCGTCAACCACACTGATTTGTTGCGTGTCTTCATCCATATAGATCGGAAGCCACCAGTGGTTTAACAAGTGTTGCAAAGTTCTTTGAACGAGAGCGCACCCTTGGTTACTCTCACAACATACTTTACAGCTCAGATAATCATGTGAAGTGAGAAAACAGAGTTGGACTTGCTTGGCGTGTAACTCCACCAAGCTGGTATTCATCAAGAGAGTATCGAAGATTTAAATCATGTTGATCTGATAGGGATTTCTATCATGGTAGTCCTGGATCCATCCAAGATCCATCTGACGCTGGAGGGCCTCTTGTACAAAAGAGCATCCCTGTTTGTTTACCAAGCAAGTCAGACAGGAATTGTAATCATGCCGTGGAAGATTATGATATTGGCTTTGCCTTGAGTGCATTGCCACCAAGTTGACATTCATCGCACAGATGTCGTGGTTTTGAATGATGTTGGAATTCATATAAGTCATGTTAACCCCACGAATTCGGTGTTCCTGGATCCATCATAGATCCAATTGTTCCTGTAGAGCTGATTGCACCGCAGAACATCCTTGATTATTCTTAGAGCAGATATCACACTGGTGATAATTATGAGGTGGCACATGGCTGTATCGGCTCCGTCTACAATGCATCTTGACCAAATTGGCCCTCAATAAGAGTACATCATGAATTTGATAGTTGTTGTTAGACTCTCCCTCTATCAAATTAACTGCAGCCTTCTCATGTTGAGGCAGCGGGTTTGTGAGAACATTAGGATTCATATCTTTAAAAGATAAGACCCCGCTCCTAACAAGCTTTTGCACGTCGGATTTGAAACTGAGACAGTTTTCTATGTTGTGCCCTGGTCCTCCTTGATGGTAAGGGCACGTCTGATCCGTCTTGAACCAAAAAGGCAGATTTTCTGGTATGGTAAGAGGAGACCTGGTTTGGACATGCCCCTTGACCAGTAGTAATGGAAATAGTTCCACGTACAACACAGGTATGGGATCAAACCCTGGAGGTCGCGTTGCACGGTTGTTGTTGTACGGAGGATGAGTCTGCTGAAGAGACTGTTGTGTCCTTTACTGAAGTTGCTGTTGACTAGGTTGGCTCTGCGCAACTTAAGGTTGATACGTAGGAATAGGCGCGGGATTGATAACAGGAGTTACAGCTGCTACTGGTTGATATCGTCGCCTCTGCTTTCTGAGAGAGATATTCCCAATATCCTGCTCTTTTTCTTAGGGAGAGCACTACCGTATCGTTTTGTACTGCTTGATGGTCCAGCGTCTTTAACTAAACATCCTTCTCGGACCGCTTCCTCAAGACGAACTCCCATGCCCACCATCTCGGTGAAGTCACTGGGCGCACTGGCGACCATTCTGTTGTAGTAAAATGAGCTTAAGGTCTTTATGAAGATCTTTGTCATCTCTTTTTCCTCAAGAGGTGGACAAACCTGGGCGGCAATTTCACGCCATCTCTGAGCATACTCCTTAAAGGTTTCCTTGTCCTTTTGTGACATCGATTTGAGTTGATCTCTGTCTGGTGCCATGTCCAAATTATACTTATATTGTTGAACGAAGGCAGCGCCAAGATCTCTGAAAGTGGCGATCTTAGTGCGGTTTAAACCCATGTACCATTTTAATGCGGCACCGGTTAAACTATCCTGGAAATAGTGGATCAGTAGCTCCTGGTTCTTTGTCTGAGCTGATATCCGTCGAGCGTACATCACCAAATGGCTTTGAGGGCAAGAGTTACCCTTGTACTTTTCAAAATCAGGCACCTGGAATTTGTGCGGGACTTTCACATTAGGGACCAAACAAAGGTCTGCGGCGTCTTTTCCAAATAAATCCTGACTGCGAAGGGCTTGCAGTTCTTTCTGCATCTCCGGGAATTGTTCCTGGAACTCATTCATTCTGTCGAACATACTTTCGTTTCCACCAGCGGGTATATGTGGAATCTGTCCTTCCGGGACAGTGTGTACCACGGGTGGTGTTATAGTCATTATGGCCGAGACTCTCTGTGCCTCCCGAAGTTTGTAACCTTCAGGAGTTGCTGTCATGCCCCTGACATCTTTACTTTCCCGAAGTTTGTAACCTTCAGACCCAGCGGCTCCTGCTGCGGCTCCTTGATCCTCATTGATCGGCGGAACATATCCTTCTGGGATATAGTTGATAGGCATGCCCCAGGGACGATCTTTCGGCATTTTGTACCTAGGATCATACTTCTCCACTACAGGCGTTGATACGACCTCTGAGATCACAGTCCTTTGTTGTTGCATCTGAGCTTCTGCTAGAGCTTGCATATCGTTATGAAGCTTTCTCAGATCCTCTTTCAGAGTGTCGATCTCTTCCCTCAACTCTCTCTTCTCTTCCTCGAGATCATCCATCTTTTTCTGACGATAAGGCCGAGTATTGTACGAATGAGACAGTTTGACTCTAGAATCGAGACACAAACGTGAGATTCGTAGGTAAGAAGAATCCGTTAAGTGAGAATGATGAATGATATGCAATGATTATATTAATTATATATATATATATATATATTTTTTGTTCAAAGTAAACTTCGACACTTGGATTGCAAATTGTCGCTCCCAGGATTTTCATCCAGGTACAAACGCGAAAGTGGCACGGAAAATAGAGTCGCCAGCCGTGTAAATTTATCCTAAGAGAGGGAAAGGGAACACCGCGTAAACCTGAGGAAGAGGGAAAGGAATGGTCATCATAACCATAACCTGGGTTCGGGAGTCGGTTACGCGAGGGGAAGGTACTAGCACCCCACGCGTCCATCGTACTCGATGGGATCCACGCTTGTTGTCTATTCTAAGGGTGAGTTATCCTAACATCTATGGCTGTACTAAAACGGGTACCCATGGACTAGGGTACAAGCCACCCCGACGAGCTCAAGAGCCTCCCAAGTATTCTACTTTTATCATCAATAAAGGACGTTTTTTCATTCAAATATTTTGATCCATGTTTTTCTATTTTTACTTTTTTTGCATTAACCCACATCAAAATGGCAATGTGTTTTCTTGTTTGTTGCACTCATAATAAACATAAAACATCCATCATGCAGGTTTCTTTGTTCAGATTCCACCCATCATGACTTAGCTATGGCTCAATATGACTTCGACAATCCTATCTATCAAGCCGAAGAAGAGATTGACGAAGACTGTGACCTACCAGAAGAGTTAGCCAGATTACTGAAACAGGGGGAAAGGGTTATTCTACCTTATCAGGGGGAAGTTGAGACTATTAATCTGGGAACCGAGGATGTTAAATGAGAAGTAAAGGTTGGGGCTGCTTTGGAAGACACTGTTAAGGGAAGATTGGTTGAGTTGTTTCGAGAGTATGTGGATATCTTCGACTGGTCTTACCAAGACATGCCCGGGCTTGACACTGACATTGTTTCACACCGATTGCCGCTTAAAGAGGGTTGTACTCCAGTCAAGCAGAAACTAAGAAGGACGAAACCAGATATGGCTGTCAAGATCAAGGAAGAGGTTTAGAAACAGTTGGACGCCGGATTTCTTGCTGTGACAAATTATCCTCCGTGGGTTGCTAATATCGTACCTGTACCTAAGAAGGATGGGAAGGTCAGGATATGTGTTGATTACCGAGATTTGAATAGGTCGAGCCCAAAGGATGATTTCCCGCTCCCCCACATTGACGTGTTAGTAGACAATACTGCTCAATATTCTGTGTTTTCCTTCATGGATGGCTTCTCTGGGTATAACCAAATCAAAATGGCCCCAGAGGACATGGAGAAAACAACGTTCATAACACCGTGGAGAACATTTTGCTACAAGGTAATGCCCTTTGGATTGAAGAATGCTGGGGCAACCTATCAGCGGGCAATGGTGACTCTCTTTCATGATATGATTCACAAGGAGATTGAAGTCTATGTTGATGACATGATTGCAAAGTCACAGACAGAGGAAGAACACTTGGTAAACCTCCAGAAGCAGTTTGAAAGGTTGAGGAAGTTCAGATTGAGATTGAATCCGGACAAGTGCACTTTCGGTGTGAGGTCTGGTAAATTGCTGGGGCAATAAACCTAAGAATCTCAAAACCCTAATCAGCACTGGTTAGGAGAGAGTGAGCCACTTGAGATCTCTTGGACAATATAAGGACTCTTGCTTGACCCTTTGAAGAACATCTTCTCCTCTTGAACTTGCCTCAAGCACCTTGACCCCATGCTAAGAACCAATGATATGATAATGCAAAAAAATGAAATGAAACATAAGCCAGTTAATACTAAAGTAAGGGGGGCAAATTTTTGGGTGCTACAGCTGCCCCTATTCAGTCAACTTGGCCCTGAAGGTATGATAGCAACGGCTTTCAGACGTTCCAGGATGCACGGGGATTGAATACCGAAAGAGCCCCGGAAATTTGCTAATGGTGAGAATAACAAAATGGAGCGTGCTAAAAAATAAGGAGTATGACCTCAACCATACCCACAAAAATAAGACGAATACGACCTCAATCGTGCCCGCAAAGGAAGACTGACCTCAATCACTCTACCCATAAGGAAAATATGAATACGACCTCAATCGCACCCACGAAACGAATACAACCTCAATTGCACCCGCAAAGGAAGACTGACCTCAATCACTCTACCCACAAGGAAAATATGAATACAACCTCAATCGCACCCACGAAACGAATACAACCTCGATTGCACCCGCAAAGGAAGACTGGCCTCAATCACTCTACCCACAAGGAAAATATGAGTACGACCTCAATCGCACCCACGAAACGAATACAACCTCAATTGTACCCGCAAAGGAAGACCGACCTCAATCACTCTACCCACAAGGAAAATATGAATACGAACTCATCGCACCCATGAAACGAATACAACCTCAATTGTATCCGCCAAGGATAACCAACATAAAGTGGACTTCGCCGGGGATAACGTGAAACAAAACTTCTAGTTTAACCCACCCCTACTGAGAAAGGGAAACTGGCAAACAAAATATGCCAAGCGAGAACTGACTACCAGGCAAGAACTGGATTTCACAAAAGAGAAAGGCCAAACAAAGGCAAACTTCTAATGGACTCACGATCCATATATACGATGACTCCGCTGGGGAAAGGAGAAGTCTAAATAAAAGACTCTGTCGGGGAGCACAAATATGAGGAACGTATCCCTCCAAAATCTCCCGAGTTATGCCATCTCTGCTGAGAAAGAGAACTGGCAAGGAAAGTATCAAATCTGGCTTATGCTTCGAATGCAAATGTTTGAAGTTTGCCGTAATGCTCTACACGAAGTGGAAATGCTACGCGTTTTGAGGATGCAATGCCAATGCTTATGATATGCAAAAGGGGTCCCTCCAGCAAAATAAATGCTGGAGAGAAAAGATCAATTCAGTTGGGGATGACAAAAATAAATTGTCTTCTGAATCCAAGAACTCTGCTGAGAAGGACCACGCTGGCCGAACCTTTGGATCAACAACTTCTACTGGGGATGAAATCCCAAAAGAACATCCACACTACCGGGGATTACACATGTCCTTTACTGAAGGTGACATCGAACCTGAGATTCCTCCTCTGCTGGGGGAGTTGAGAATGAATGCCAATAACGGAACCAGAAGTCTGTTACTGAGGATTGCCAATAACATATGGGCTTAGGACCTGCTGGGGAAAACAGTCCATAATACCATCCTGCTTGGGGATACTGCTGAACTTAGCCTGTTGATGGGGAGAATGACTTTAACCTCGCCTTGCCGGGGACTAGAATATGACATTGTCAGCGAAAGCCCGCTTCCTGACTGGATGGGGGAAGTGAACACCCTGATTCTGTGGGGAAATAACTTATTGATTCAAAGAAGATGCTTCCCAAGTCTCCTGCTGGGGAAGGTCTGCTCTGCTGAGGAAAGTGCAATCTCAATGTTGGGGAGAGCAAACTGCTGGGGAAATACAATCCTGTTGCCCTGCTAGTCAAATAACAACAAAAAGAATATGCCACGACATGACTATCACCGTTAATGCCTAAGTAATTTCTACTGCTTTTCGTTATGCTTCGCAAAGCTCGAAGTTTTATATGCAATGTTTATCAAAAATATCAGACGTTTTCTGCAAATAAAACAGTAAAAGTAAAACAAACAATGGAAAGCTCTTTGAGTGAAATGAATATTTTATTGAGAAAAGTGGCCTGTAAATAGGCATTTACAATTGGATGCAATTCCTAAAAAGAGGTAATTGCGCAAAAGCAAAAAGAAAATACACATGTCGGCAATGCGGGAACAGATATCCACCATGATTCGACTCAACTATGACCCATATGCCTTGCTTATCCACAAATATCTTGACCTTTGAAGAGACTAACTGTACTGATTCCTTTCTTTCAGAATTTCCAAGTATCGAAAACGCTCACAGATCGAACGCAGACCATAGCCTTTCACTTATAGATCCCTAACTTTTGCCTGGATCGCCCTTTTCGGGTTTTCAATCCATCGGGATACCCATTTTTTCCAAAGTCGCCTTTTTCAGGTTTTCAACTTTGCGGGTTTACACATTTCTTTTTTTACATTTTATCCCTAACTTTTGCCCGAACCTTTTCCTTTTTATGGTTCACCGGGATGCCCCTTTTTGCCTGGACTTTCTTTTTATGTCCAGCGGGTCTCTTTTATGCGAAGTATTTTTTGACTACGTCTGCGTTCACAGGGGATGTAAAATCTTTGCCATCCATAGTTGAAAGTAGTAAGGCTCCACCAGAGAAAACCTTTCTGACTACATACGGCCCCTCGTAGTTTGGAGTCCATTTGCCCCTGTGATCCGTCTGAGGAGGAATGGTCCTTTTCAAAACCAATTCACCTGTCCGAAAACTCCGAGGACGCACTTTCTGGTCAAAGGCGTGCTTCATCCTGCTCTGATACAACTGACCATGTGCGATGGCTGCCAATCTCTTTTCTTCAATAAGGTTCAACTGATCCAACCTGGAACGCACCCACCCAGCTTCATCAAGCTTCACATCTGCCAGAACTCTCAAAGACGGAATCTCGACCTCTAAGGGTAAAACTGCTTCCATACCATATACCAATGAGAAAGGGGTCGCCCCAGTTGACGTACGCACCGAAGTACGGTAACCATGTAGGGCATAAGGTAGCATCTCATGCCAAGAAAATACAGGGTTTGCCAGCTCAGTTCTTGACAAAGAAAGCCCTATATTTTGCTAGTATAGGGAACTTGGCCGCTTTCGAGAGCATCTTTGTTTTGCTCACCTACGGGTTATTTTTGTTTCCCAACATTGATAACTTCGTAGATATCAACGCCACTAAGATTTTCCTGATTGGAAACTATGTACCGACTTTGCTCGCAGATGCTTATCATTCGATACACTTAAGGAATTTGTATAACGGAGGAATGATCACATGTTGTGTACCCCTGCTGTACAAATGGTTCACTTCTCACTTGCCCCAGTCTGCTGCATTTTGGGATCAAAAGAATACTTTACGTTGGTCGCAGAGAATCATGTCTCTTACCAACTCTGACATCGATTGGTACAATCGAATTTATGACGGGATCATAATCATTGACCGTTGTGGAAATTTCCCAAATGTACCCCTTATAGGAACTAAGGGAGGAATCAATTATTATCCAGTTTTAGTTCGTCGTCAATTTGGATACCTGATGAGGCATATCCCGCGTAATGCTCATCTGGAAGGTCTTTTCTTCAAGGAAGGAGAAAATGACAGGGCACTAAAGACGGAAATAGTGCATGCCTGGAAACACATTCATAGAAAAGGAAGAGAGTCTCTAGGAAAACCAGACTGTGTCTCGGTGGAGCCTTATCTCCACTGGGTATAAACTAGAGCTCTCAAGATGAGGATGCCTTACCCTCGCCAGGAAGTTCTTCCATTAAGGGACTCTGCCCTTTATTTTATGTCTGAGACAGAAAAACTTCAGGTTACTCTCAACAAAGTTCAGCAAGAGAAGAGGTCTTGGAGGAACAAGTATTGTATCCTCAATGTGGAATGCAAGAAAATACAGCAACTGTTAAAAGAAAAGGATACTCTGATTGAGATTTTAGAGCAACATGCTATAGAGAATCAAGAAGACCAAAGGAATTTGCTCGCTCATTTCACTTGGCAAAGGAATGACAACCCGACAACGGCTCAAGAGCCCCGGTCAAAGGAAAGGAAAGTACCAGAACCAGCACCTGAGCTGTCCTCAGAGAGGATCATAATCCATTAGCTTAGATTTCCTTTCGCAGCACTATGTAAATTACTGTATTTCCATTTCTGCAATCCTTTGAATTCAATAAAACGGGGTTTCCCCACTGTTTGATATTTGTGTAGCACCCCAAAATTTGCCCTCCTTACTTTAGTATTAACTAGCTTATGTTTCATTTCATTTTTTTGCATTATCATATCATTGGTTCTTAGCATGGGGTCAAGGTGCTTGAGGCAAGTTCAAGAGGAGAAGATGTTCTTCAAAGGGTCAAGCAAGAGTCCTTATATTGTCCAAGAGATCTCAAGTGGCTCACTCTCTCCTAACCAGTGCAGATTAGGGTTTTGAGATTCTTAGGTTTATTGCCCCAATGGGCAAGCTTCTTGCGTTTTTATCATCACCAAATGGCATATCTTATCTTTGTTGGAGAGGATGCACATCATATTCAGAGGAATTTGGATTTGGAGACTGTGTTATTTTCCTCCTAGACTGAGGGCACCAAATTAGGGTTTGCTATAAAGTTAGTTTATTTCTGATTTTTTGGGCAAGACTTGATTCCATGGTATTCCTTGGGTCCCTAAGTATCTAAGAATGGAAGATTGTCCATCATTTTGGTTCAGGAGAAGTTCAATTGGGCAATGGATTGGGAATCAGGAGAATCAGGAGAAAAGTCAACAGTGAGAGGGGAAGTCAACTGTGAAATTTTGAGGTTCTCTTCAAGGTCTTCAAGGTCTCACATCCTCATATGGTCTTCAAGGGTCAATTTTCATACCATTTATCAAGAATCAAGGGTTGGTACAAAAGTTACTAAATATGGAAATGACCTATAATTTGAAAGTTTCCATTTTGGGCAAGTTCTTACACTACATTCAACTTGACTTTTCCTCATCAAGGAAGCTTCAAATGAATTTTCCTCAAACATGAAAGTTGAATATCTTTTTCTCCCCTTTCCAACAAGTACTAGATGGTCTCCATATCATTTGTGAAACTCAAGTTATGACCAAAAGAAGGCAAGGTGGTTTTTAGGGTTCCATTTTCACAACTATTGCATTTTGGGACATAGTGACCTATAATTGATTCCTTTGTTTCAAGCCACATTTTAACATCAAAGAATAATCCATAAGAATCATTTTTGGTCTTTGAATCAAGTGGATCCATGGTTTATTCATCAGTTATTTTCCATTATGCAAAATTGCAAAATCATTGAAAACTCATGAACCAAGACATCTCAAGGCCCAAATCAAATTCAGGTGTGATTAGCAATTGTTAAATAAGTGATCCATCATCAAGGGTTTGGATATACATGCATGGAGGAGGGTGTATTTCAAATTATGCAAATTTGTCAAATGGGCCAAAACTCATTAACCAAGGAGTGATTAAGACCCAAGTGATCATCAGTGGATTAACCCTAAGTATTTAAAGTTACTCATGCACTGGTGGGGGGAGGATACACGTAATTTTGAGGAGAACAAAGTTTGTAACCCTAAAGCTTGGTTCATTTGAATCTCACAATCCAGAAGAGCTTTTCTAAAACTTCTTTCACCATCTGAACCCTTGGGATCCCTAGAGCACGAAGCAATCATCATTGGAGGCTAATAGCAAGGGCAAAGGTTGTGTGACCTCAGGTTGGTAACACTTTCCATGATCCTAAAACTCTTCTTTTAAATGTGAATGATGATTTGTGGTGTGTACTGATGATTCTGATGTGTTTTGCTTTGAGTTTGGACGCATGGCATGGTTGTATCGTGAGTTTTAAGTTTTGAATGCATACATTATTTCATTCGTTTTTCATTGTACGTTGATTGTTTGTGATTTTTGATTTGATATTCGTGATCCTCATTAAATTCTGGTCAGAATAGTGTACTCCTTTGCGTTTTTTGGAAAAGTCTTGGTTGCAGGTGGTCGGAGAAGACGACCGGAACCCTAGTTCCGGCGTCTGGTGCAGTCTCTGGCGAGGTTAGGGTTTGAAGGTAGGTGACGCAATCCTAACCGTCTATTGCTTTGATCCAAGGGCCCTCGTTGTGCCACATTTTTAATTTCGGTTTTTTAATTTAATGGCTACGTGTGTGTTAGTTCATGTTTGTTATTGTGCACACTCAATCCTAGCCTATCATCTTGCGTACTTTTTGATTAGTTGACTGATTATGGTACGTTGATTTAATCCTGTGGACATGGCTTTGACAACGAATTAAAAAGGCATGTGCTGCTCACGTGGTTTGCGTATGGTGTTCTGAATAATTGTGTGCGTGCGCATGTATGTTAATTTTGGTGGTTGGGTGATTTGGTACGTTAATCATGACTACTTGTTAATTGTGTTGACTTGTTGATGAGCGTGAGATGGATCTTATGGTTGATATTGAATCTGATTGTTTGAATAATTCCATGTTCTCTTTGACTTCGCTGATGGACTGTTGTTGTTTGGGCCCTCTATTCGCACCCCCACCTAAGCCCATTACCATTTCCCAACGTATTTGGGCTGCTGAACACACCCCCCATGTTTATTTCAATTTATTCATTTTATTTAATTGTATCATTTGCATTTTATTTTTAAAAATAGGTAATTGCATCCTAAAAATCCCAAAAAAAAATTCATGAATCATTTTTAGCATTTTATAAAATTTTCTCAAATTTTATTTTATTATTTTATTTTATTTTTATCATCTGAATTAATTATTTTAATATTTTCTTTTTGAACTTGCCTCATTTTGTACACATTGCATTGTAGAATTTATTTCTCATCATTCATAAAACATTTTGAACTCATTCTTTCTGCATTGTTTCACCAACATATTGAATTGCATTAAAATATTTTTCTCTCATTTTTAAAATCATTTCATATTGCATTTTAGTCCTTTCCTTTTGCACATTGAATCATGTTTCTTGTCTGAACTTTGCATAATTGTTTGGATGACCTATCTTGTGAATTTTGGCATGAGTTTTTTACATGTTGTTTTTTTCTGGTTGAGTTGATAATTAATTTGGCAATTTTATAAGATATTTTACTAATTGTTTGATTGCTATTTGCTGGAAGTCTTCTTGTATGCACATCTTTAACCATGGCAGACTACTTGTTTAAGAAGGCACTTGTGCCATCATTTGGGTTTGCTTCTTTGACTTCCTAATTCATGTTTAGGTCATCCATATTCTGTCTTGGTTGAATTTCATTTGGTTCATAATCATTTCTCTTTGGTTTGAGACTTGCTTGAGTTTCATTTGGTTTATTGTCACTTATGTCTATTTGTACTAACCTTTTATGCAGGGGCTGAGGTAAGTTATTTGAGGGTGTGGATAGTTATCCATGTCCACTCTCACTTTTTCTTCCTCTCATCTTTTCTTTTATTTAGGTTTAGGTTGTTGTCAAACCTCTCCTTAGGGCCACCTTTGCATGATAACATTAGGACTAAATTCCATAGGATAGTCTCCCTCCAAACCTCCCCTTAGGGCCATCCATGTGTGATAACATTGGGTAGATTTCCCTTCTAATCCTCCCCTTAGGGCCATCTTTGCATGATAACATTAGGATAGATTTTTCCCCGTAGTCTTTTCTTTTCTTTTGAGTCCCTCTTCTCATCTCAAAACATCTTTAAGATACTTAATAAGGTCAACTTGCCTTGCACACAAGCCTTAAACATAGGAAATGAAGATTGAGGGGTCCCCCTTCTCTCTTCTAGAGTGTTGAGCATACGTCCCATTGGGGACGACCATGCGACGCATTCGTTCCCGTGTCATAGACTTTGGTTCAAGTTGAGTTATGAACTAACTCAAGTCACTTCTGTCCTAAAAAATACAAACAAACTTCAAACCTTTTTGTCCTTCAGGATTGTCAAACTAAAGGTTATTTTCAAAAAGGGCACGTTACTTTCCGTCTGAGTCGCAAACAGGCATCGACCCTAACTGCCGGACGCGAACTTAACGTCGCTCATAAAAAACACAAAAAGAACTTGGTCCGAACTACGTTGACTCTGAATTTCCCATTGCACAAAGGGAGTACGTAGGCCTAGGACGACGACGTCCTACCGAGTCTGTCTTTGTCTTCCCCTTCCCCCGTTTTAGTGCAGCCATAGATGTTAGGATAACTCACCCTTAGAATAGACAACAAGCGTGGATCCCATCGAGTACGATGGACGCGTGGGGTGCTAGTACCTTCCCCTCGCGTAACCGACTCCCGAACCCAGGTTATGGTTGCGATGACCATTCCTTTCCCTCTTCCTCAGGTTTACGCGGTGTTCCCTTTCCCTCTCTTTGAATAAATTTACACGGCTGGCGACTCTGTTTTCCGCGCCACTTTCGCGTTTGTACCTAGATGAAAATCCTGGGAGCGACAGCTGGCGACTCTGCTGGGAATCTGGTTGACCTATGCTGGTCCATCCCTAAGCGAGTCAATCCTAGTGCTTGCTTGTCTTTATTCTCTTTGGGTTTTTGTTTTGCTTTATTTGTTGTATTTTATTTTACCGCATTTTCTGCATTGCATATTACTATCAGCGGCTGCACTGTTTTTCTGTTTGGCGGGTTGGGAGTTCTGAGGGATAAGCCCAATACCCAGGCTTGAGCATACACGTAGGATTAGCGTGGCAAGTAGTGTGACTCGTGTGGCATTTGGCCAGACGTAGTATACATGAAAACTCCACATCCAGATGAGGTTTTCTTCGGTAATGTTCTATCCTGCGCATTGGTGTAGATGATTGAATGTAACCTGGGAAACTGTCAACTCTGGCAACCATTCCCGAGAACTCAGTAACGGCACTCCTCCCGAGACGTGATAATGGCAGACCAGAAATGGCAAACCCATTTCACATGTCGATCCGAGGACCCAATACTGGGAACTTGCTATAGGGTGTCCTTTGGAAAAGAATTGGTGGAAGCACTCCTCGTTTGGCGATAGTACTGTACCCCGAGGGATGAATGTACTATTGCTTCTCGACCTCAGTGCCGAAACTGAGGACTTGCCATAGGATGTTTTTCTTTTTGAGGGGAATCAGTTGAGGCCTCCTCGATTGGTGATGATGCCAAACCAGAAATGGTGACCGTATCATCATTTCTCGACCTGAGAGCCCGTGATATTGAGGATCCTCGGCTTTCTAGTACCCACATGGAAGAATTCTGAATTTTGCTCGCAACATCACTGAATACAAGTATAGGGCTTTGCACACTCTGGTGCAATTCTATGACCCTCACCTGCGTTGTTTTCTATTCACTGATTATCTTTTGGCTCCGACATTGGAGGAATTTTCTCTCATTATGGATGTTGCCATAAAAGAAGAAGCTCCTTTCTATCCTTCTGAAGAACTTCCTGATTTGGAAAAGGTTTCCGAGGCTTTGCATTTGGATCCATCTTTGTTGAAAAATAACATTGCCAGTAAGGGAGGGTGTAAAGGTTTTCATGCAAAATTTTTGATAGAACAGGCTGCTGTGTATGCTAAGGCTAGATGTTGGTCAGTTTTCAACGCCATCTTAGCTGTGTGTGTCTATGGAACGGTGTTGTTTCCAAATATGAAGGATTTTGTGGACATGCACGCTGTCCGGATATTTACCATGAAGAATCCGGTACCTACTTTGCTTGGAGATCTGTATTATTCAGTGCATTATAAGAACGAGAAGAGAAGGGGAGGGCCTCTTTATTTTTGTGCGCCAATCTTCTACAAATGGTTTGCTGATCGTCTTCCCGAATCTGGGGCATTTGTAGATACTCAAGGAACTTTGGAGTGGTCCAAAAGATTGATGGGCTTAAGAGCAAATAATCTAATTTGGGTTAACCGTGACTTGTTGGGCCAAGATATCATGATTAGTTGTGGAGGTCTCCTGAATGTACCTCTAATAGGAAGGAAAGGGGGAATAAACTACAACCCTATTCTTGCTATTAGGCAATTCGGGTATGCCTTGAAAGAGCCACCAAGAGACGAGGAGGTCCAAGAATCTTTATATCTGAGTAGGGAAATCAATCCAGAACTGTTAAAAGAAGCTGCAAATACTTGGGGAGATCGTCATAAGAAGGGGAAGATTTCTTTTGGGAAGAGCAACAACAGAACATTTCCTACATATGAGGATTGGATTCAGAAAAGGGTAGAGGAGGAGCTTTTTCCATTCGCCAAAGAACCACCATCTTACCCCTTGCTGATCGAGCCTTCTACCACAGTTGAGATAGAGAAGTTTAACAAGTTGTGGGCTGAAAAAGAAAGGTTGCGAGAAGAAAACAGTGAGCTACTAAGAGAGATTTATCAATTGAAGCATGAGCGGGGTGAAGCTGTTCATATCGCCAAGTTGAAGACAGAGCTTCTCGCTAAGGCAGAAAAGGAGCTAGCTGACATGGTCACATCCAGACAAAGGATGAAGCAAGCTCTAGACGGTATCAGTAAGGTTCTTGAGTCTAAGAAAGAGGAATTGGACAAGGCTTTATTAAAAATTCACAGGTTCAATGCTCACCGAGACACTGCAATGGTTGAGAATAAGCGAAAGGAAGACGATTATCTAGCTCAGATTGATCAATTGAAGTTGAAGCTCCAGAAGAAAGACGCTGAGATCCTATCAGGGGTATTCCAGAGACAAACAGTCAAGGGTCGACTCAATGAAGCCATAGCCTCCATAGAAGAACTGAAGATCTAAGCTGAAGTGAAGAGATCTAGAAATGAGGGTCCTAGCATGGATGGTGTTTCTGGAGAAGACGCTTGGGAGTTACATTGCCGATACTTGGAAGGGATCATGCATAGGAGAGACGTTCTCATTCAAGAGCTAATTCAGAGACCGAAGCATCCCGACACCAAAAAGTTGTTCAAGGAAATTCAAGACTGGAGCAAAGAGCATAATGGATGGGGGGATTGGCACTTGTGGACTTTGATGACATGCCGTAGTTTTCTATTTTCTTTCATTATTTGGACCACCGCCAGGCTTGTTGGTTGGGATCTATGATTATTGTGTTCAGACTTGTTATCTTGGATTTGTGATTGTTGATATTTGGTTTTCCTCTGGTTTTCTTAATATATGAGCAGAAGTTCCGTTCTATCTTGTTGTTAAACTGGAATCAAGGGGTGGATCGCCCTGCGAATATTCAAACATGTTCATTTGCATTTGCATTTTGCATAATCATTTTGCATGACAGGTGTTTATCTCTGGTGTTCTTATCTTGTTCTAATCTCAGTACAGGATTGCAGATCAGCACATTCATCGGTATTCTACCAAACAAAATCAGAAGAGACTCATGGATCAGCTACAAAATAAGATGACTGAGATGAGGACTCGCATGAACCAATTCATGGATTTGATGCAAGGGGTTGCCTAAGGCCAAGAGCAGTTAAGGACTCTCGTTCAGCCACTGATTGTGAGAATTAATGAAGAAGGTGTCCTTCATGGAGGACTTCATACTGGTGTTACTGGTAATAATGTTCAGAATGGCCCTCCGGGCGGAGGTATTCCTGTTACTGGTGTTGTGATCCCTCCGAGTGGAGGAGAAAATGTTGTGGTTCCTACTGTAGTGGGGGGAGGTAACAATGTCGGTGCAATTCATGGCCGTCAGTATGATGATCTTCAGGAAGATGCATTCTCTGTGCCAGGTGGGGATGCTGGTCCCCAGATTGACAATGATCAGAGATTCAGGTTGATTGAGGAACAACTGAGGGGTGTTATGAATCAGGATGCTTTGGGTATGGATCTGGAGGATTTGGGGCTGGTTCCAGGCGTTGTTATTCCGCACAAGTTTCAGACTCCCACTTTCGAGAAATATAATGGTATGACTTGCCCAAGGACTCACGTCAGGGCATACGCGAGTAAAATGGCTGCGCATGCGAAGAATGAGAAGCTGATGATGCATTGCTTTCAGGATAGCCTATCTGGGGCATCCCTGGAATGGTATATGCAACTAGAAAGGAAAGATGTGCGTAGTTGGAGAGATCTGGCAGGGGCATTTATCAAACACTATCAATATATCACTGACGTGGCTCCGAACAAAACACAGCTACAGAATTTGTCACAGAAGAACAATGAGAGTTTCAAGGAGTACGCCCAGAGGTGGCGTGAATTGGCAGTGAGGGTTCAGCCTCCCATGTTGGAACGTGAAATGATAACTATGTTTATGGCCACCTTGCAGGGTTATTACTATGAAAAGCTGGTACCGTGTATGACTGGGAAGTTTGCTGACTTGATCTTAGTAGGAGAGATGGTGGAAAGCGGAATTAAGGCGGGAAAAATATTAGGCGGTGATGGGTCCTCATCTGGAGGAAGTAAAAAGCCTTATGCCAGTGGTTACAAGAAGAGGGAGGGAGATACAAATTCTGTGTCATCATATCGTGGTAGAGAAGGGCCTCGTCAGAACTTCAATCAGCAGGTGGCTTCTGTAACCATCCCAGCAGCACCTCAGCAACCGACAGTGTCTCAACAACAAAATCAGGCTCCTCGCCGATTGCAGCCTCTGACTAGGCGGGATAGGCATTTTGACACTCCACCTCTTCCCTACTCTCAATTATTTCAGCACCTGTTAAAGCTACAGTTAATTCAGAAGAGAACATTGGCTCCACCTACTGGTAATCCACCTCCCTGCTATGACGCCAACGCCCACTGTGAGTTTCATTCTGGGGCACCCGAACATTATATTGAGAACTGTTAAGCTTTTAAGCACCAGGTTCAAGATTTAGTGGATTCCAAAGCCATCAATTTCTCCAATGATGTTCCAAATGTGAATCAGAATCCGATGCCGAATCACGGTGGGCCGGGGGTCAATGCTATTATTAAAGACTGTGGAGACTTGAGTTTGATTTCAGATGTGAACGAGGTCCAAACCCCTTTGCGTATGGTGAAGGAGAGACTGTTGAAGGGAGGGGTATTTCCCGGCTGTGATAAAGGTTGTGTAGGATGTGCGTCGCAGACAGGCGGTTGTGATTTATTGAAAGCAGGTATTCAGAGAATGATCAGTGAAGGGATATTACAGTTTGACAGGGGTTGTAGGCAGAGTAAAGTTACCGACAGAGAGATTGATGTCGCCATAATAACAATTCCGTTCAAGACAATAACTATATCAGCGTCGGCAAGACCAGCATCGGTCATTATCACTGTTCTTGGACCAGTCCCGTATGAGAGTACCAAGGCCATCCCATGGAACTATGGGGCCGAGGTGTTTGTTGATGGTAAGAAGCATGAATTGGTAGAGACGTCCGTTGTGAATACAGGGGTTGAAAATCTTGTTGAAGCAGGGGCTATCACTAGGAGTGGTAGAGTCTTTATTCCGTCCGAGAATCAAGTTGGAAATTCAAAACAAGACAAAGCTAAACAGATGATGGATGAGTTTGTACAGAGGCAGGAAGCAAATAATTCTATGACAAAGCCAGTTGGGGATACTTTCTCAGAAGACGTAGAAGAGTTTATGAGGCTGATCAGGAAAAGTAATTACAAGATTGTTGATCAACTTCACCAAACTCCATCGAAGATTTCCATTCTATCCTTACTGTTGTGCTCTGAGGCACACCGAAATGCATTGCTGAAGGTTTTGAATATGGCCTATGTACCGCAGGAAATATCCGTCAACTAGTTAGAAGGGGTTGTGGCTCATGTGAATGCTGGTAATGGTTTGGGTTTCACCGATTTAGATCTGACTCCGGCTGGGAGAAATCACAACAACGCTCTGCATATTTCAGTGGAATGCCGTGGTTCCTTAATGTCGCATGTGTTAGTTGATACTGGGTCGTCTTTGAATGTGATGCTGAAGAAGCCTTTGATGAAATTGGATACTTGTGGGTTGATTTGTACACCAAGTGACTTGGTGGTACGCATTTTTGATGGCTCCAAGAGGTCGGTTTTTGGAGAGTTAGTTCTGCCAATCAAGGTGGGTCCTGAGATTTTCAACACCACCTTTTACATAATGGATATTCAGCCTGCCTATAGCTGTTTGCTGGGTCGTCCTTGGATCCATGGTGCTGGGGCAGTAACATCTACGTTGCACCAGAAGTTGAAGTATATGGTGGATGGTCATGTTGTGACTGTTTGTGGTGAGGAGGAGATCATGGTGAGTCACTTATCGACCTTCAAGTATGTAGAGGTAGATGGTGAAATACAGGAAACTTTGTGCCAAGCCTTTGAAGCTGTGAAAATTCCCGAGGAACCCCCAAAGGCAGTCAGTCAGCCTGAGGTGGTTGCCCAACCTGAAGTTGTCAGACAACCAGAGGTTCCAATGTCCTCTTTCAAAGAGGCGCGCGCTATAGTTGAAGCTGGTGGTTCTCAGAAGTGGGGCAGTGTCATTGATGTTCAAAGAAAGCAGGATACCCATGGACTAGGGTACAAGCCACCCCGACGAGCTCAAGAGCCTCCCAAGCTTTAGGGTTACAAACTTTGTTCTCCTCAAAATTACGTGTATCCTCCCCCACCAGTGCATGAGTAACTTTAAATACTTAGGGTTAATCCACTGATGATCACTTGGGTCTTAATCACTCCTTGGTTAATGAGTTTTGGCCCATTTGACAAATTTGCATAATTTGAAATACACCCTCCTCCATGCATGTATATCCAAACCCTTGATGATGGATCACTTATTTAACAATTGCTAATCACACCTGAATTTGATTTGGGCCTTGAGATGTCTTGGTTCATGAGTTTTCAATGATTTTGCAATTTTGCATAATGGAAAATAACTGATGAATAAACCATGGATCCACTTGATTCAAAGACCAAAAATGATTCTTATGGATTATTCTTTGATGTTAAAATGTGGATTGAAACAAAGGAATCAATTATAGGTCACTATGTCCCAAAATGCAATAGTTGTGAAAATGGAACCCTAAAAACCACCTTGCCTTCTTTTGGTCATAACTTGAGTTTCACAAATGATATGGAGACCATCTAGTACTTGTTGGAAAGGGGAGAAAAAGATATTCAACTTTCATGTTTGAGGAAAATTCATTTGAAGCTTCCTTGATGAGGAAAAGTCAAGTTGAATGTAGTGTAAGAACTTGCCCAAAATGGAAACTTTCAAATTATAGGTCATTTCCATATTTAGTAACTTTTGTACCAACCCTTGATTCTTGATAAATGGTATGAAACTTGACCCTTGAAGACCATATGAGGATGTGAGACCTTGAAGACCTTGAAGAGAACCTCAAAATTTCACAGTTGACTTCCCCTCCCACTGTTGACTTTTCTCCTGATTCTCCTGATTCCCAATCCATTGCCCAATTGAACTTCTCCTGAACCAAAATGATGGACAATCTTCCATTCTTAGATACTTAGGGACCCAAGGAATACCATGGAATCAAGTCTTGCCCAAAAAATCAGAAATAAACTAACTTTATAGCAAACCCTAATTTGGTGCCCTCAGTCTAGGAGGAAAATAACACAGTCTCCAAATCCAAATTCCTCTGAATATGATGTGTATCCTCTCCAACAAAGATAAGATATGCCATTTGGTGATGATAAAAACGCAAGAAGCTTGCCCATTGGGGCAATAAACCTAAGAATCTCAAAACCCTAATCTGCACTGGTTAGGAGAGAGTGAGCCACTTGAGATCTCTTGGACAATATAAGGACTCTTGCTTGACCCTTTGAAGAACATCTTCTCCTCTTGAACTTGCCTCAAGCACCTTGACCCCATGCTAAGAACCAATGATATGATAATGCAAAAAAATGAAATGAAACATAAGCTAGTTAATACTAAAGTAAGGAGGGCAAATTTTGGGGTGCTACACAAATATCAAACAGTGGGGAAACCCCGTTTTATTGAATTCAAAGGATTGCAGAAATGGAAATACAGTAATTTACATAGTGCTGCGAAAGGAAATCTAAGCTAATGGATTATGATCCTCTCTGAGGACAGCTCAGGTGCTGGTTCTGGTACTTTCCTTTCCTTTGACCGGGGCTCTTGAGCCGTTGTCGGGTTGTCATTCCTTTGCCAAGTGAAATGAGCGAGCAAATTCCTTTGGTCTTCTTGATTCTCTATAGCATGTTGCTCTAAAATCTCAATCAGAGTATCCTTTTCTTTTAACAGTTGCTGTATTTTCTTGCATTCCACATTGAGGATACAATACTTGTTCCTCCAAGACCTCTTCTCTTGCTGAACTTTGTTGAGAGTAACCTGAAGTTTTTCTGTCTCAGACATAAAATAAAGGGCAGAGTCCCTTAATGGAAGAACTTCCTGGCGAGGGTAAGGCATCCTCATCTTGAGAGCTCTAGTTTATACCCAGTGGAGATAAGGCTCCACCGAGACACAGTCTGGTTTTCCTAGAGACTCTCTTCCTTTTCTATGAATGTGTTTCCAGGCATGCACTATTTCCGTCTTTAGTGCCCTGTCATTTTCTCCTTCCTTGAAGAAAAGACCTTCCAGATGAGCATTACGCGGGATATGCCTCATCAGGTATCCAAATTGACGACGAACTAAAACTGGATAATAATTGATTCCTCCCTTAGTTCCTATAAGGGGTACATTTGGGAAATTTCCACAACGGTCAATGATTATGATCCCGTCATAAATTCGATTGTACCAATCGATGTCAGAGTTGGTAAGAGACATGATTCTTTGCGACCAACGTAAAGTATTCTTTTGATCCCAAAATGCAGCAGACTGGGGCAAGTGAGAAGTGAACCATTTGTACAGCAGGGGTACACAACATGTGATCATTCCTCCGTTATACAAATTCCTTAAGTGTATCGAATGATAAGCATCTGCGAGCAAAGTCGGTACATAGTTTCCAATCAGGAAAATCTTAGTGGCGTTGATATCTACGAAGTTATCAATGTTGGGAAACAAAAATAACCCGTAGGTGAGCAAAACAAAGATGCTCTCGAAAGCGGCCAAGTTCCCTATACTAGCAAAATATAGGGCTTTCTTTGTCAAGAACTGAGCTGGCAAACCCTGGATTCCACCCTTAGTGGTCATGTGAGTCCTAACCTCTGACTCATCCAAATAGACTGCTCTTGCAATGGTTTGATCCTTTTGAATTTCTTCCAGTCCAGAAAATGGAGCTTGATCAGTAATGTGCAGATCAGTCAGGTGAGAGTACTCCTCCAGTGTTGGTGCAGGCTGATAATCCGGGAATGTGAAACAGTGATAGACCGGATCGTAGAACTGGATTAATGTGGACATGATTCCTTCGATTACATGGACCCTTAACAAGGACAGCAACCCTCCGTACTTGGCTCTGAAAGCCTCGTGGTTGGTGATCATTCTCGCTAGACCTCTTAAATCCTCTAGTTTTGGAACCTTGAAGGTGTACTTATGAGTTTTCCTTCTACCGAAATCCATTAGCGCAATCTTTTTATCTGACATTTGCAATCATTGTCTTAGTTTAATTTGAAAAAGAGAGACTAGAAGAGAAGATTTTTTTTTGTTTTAATTTTTTTTAGTTGAATGCATGAATGCAGCACACAAAAACATAGAAAAAACATGGGGTCAAAGGGTCGGTGTCATGAAGTCAAGGCTCTACCCCCCCCCCCCCAAAGTTTTATACTGATGATTTTTTGTACCTGTCCGCAAAATCATTGACCCCTCTTGGGATAACAACAACAAGCGGATTGCCAGCGAGCTGATGTATCCTAGAGTGATCTCAGATGAGGGTAGTATCACATGACAACTATTTCTGATAGCTTCCACACTACAAAATTTTTTTAGTCTACAAAAAACCTCAGCTTCTCAGATAACCCAGTTGACCACACTACTTTCAACAACCGAAGTCGTATAGGCAATGTATCTGCAAAGGGAGTCTCCACTGAGTTTGATGGTCGATCGGGGACTCTTAACTGGGATTCACTCCCCGCAAGATTACCCACATTGCCATCACCTATCTTAGGTGTATACTCAATCTTTCCACACGCGGCATCACACACATTCCCATTAGCAGAAAAATAAACATAGATATCAATTAGGAAAAGTAGTATATATATTTGTCTTAATCATCCTAGACCTCTAGTCTTATGATCCTATACAAACAATGACTCCCCAGCAGAGTCATCATTTCTGTGATTTTCGAGAACTTAAGGTTTCTACCGAAGATTGTAAGAAAGAGAAGAGGGCCCCATGGTGGGCGCCATTTTTCTGTAGCGCGATTTTTGTGGTCCTGAGTCACTATCGCTTGGGCACTACATTTCGATTCATTTTTTATCCTTTTGACCTGATTAAGGAAGGGAAATGGATGTCTCCAATTAACCCTGCTTGCATACTGAGTTTGAACAACGGTATGTTAGGTTACAGATGCGATTAAGATATGGGCCCCTCTTTGGTTATTTTGTTAAGATCATGATGTCTGGATCATTTGTGAGGTTTTTGGTAATGTGTTTAGATTTGATGCTTTTGGGTTGATATATGAAGGTACAGGATTTTGGGTTTTTTATTAGTATGCTCGCTAAGATTTCGTAATCTTATGCCTACGTATTCCCGACACAGGGAAATCAGAGCGATCGTAGTTCCTCCTATTCTAAGGGAGGAAAAAGGTGTTTTGGTGTCTTGTTCAAAGCCCAAGATTGAAGCTAAAGGGGTGATTTGTATCTTGTTCAAAGCCCAAGATGTGAAGCTGAAGGGTCTATTTGTATCTTGTTCAAAGCCCAGGATGTGAAGGTGAAGGGTTTTGGCTGAGAGAGAATTTGTCATCTCTAAAGAGGAGTTGTTGATGTTTGTCTGCTGTAATTAAGGCATGAGTTTGATGCTAAAAGGTTGATTGACTCAACCGGGGTTTTCTTTATACAAAGCCTAAGAGAAGGCTAGAAGTTGACTTTTCCGAGGAAAACGTTCTTTCTGTCTTGTACAAAGCCCAAGATTGAGGCTAAAAGGGTTTGACTCAACAAGAGAGTCTGTCATACTCAACAAGAGAGTAATTTGGTGTCTCGTATGAATCCTGAGACGGAGGCGAAAAGGGAAGATGGACTCAACGAGAGAGTCTGAAAAGGGGATTGACTCAACGAAAGAATATGAGAGTTTATTGACCCAACAAGAGAGTCTTTTATACTCAACAAGAGAGTGTTTTGCTGTCTCGTACGAAGCCCGAGATAGAGGCTAAAAGGAAATTGACTCAACAAGAGAGTCTGAAAGTTAATTGACCCAACAAGAGAGTCTTTTATACTCAACAAGAGAGTGTTTTATATGTGTCTTGTATGAAGCCCAAGACGGAGGCTAAAAGTGATTGACTCAACAAGAGAGTCTTTTATACTCAACAAGAGAGTGTTTTATATGTGTCTTGTATGAAGCCCAAGACGGAGGCTACAAGTGATTGACTCAACAAGAGAGTCTTTTATACTCAACAAGAAAGTGTTTTTCTATCTCGTACGAAGCCCAAGATGGAGGCTAAAAGTGATTGACTCAACAAGAGAGTCTTTTATACTCAACAAGAGAGTGATTTTCTATCTCGTACGAAGCTCGAGATGGAGGCTAAAAGTGATTGACTCAACAAGAGAGTCTTTTATACTCAACAAGAGAGTGATTTTCTATCTCGTTCGAAGCCCGAGATGGAGGCTAAAAGTGGGTGACTCAAGAGGAGGCTGACTTACCGGTTTGGATTCTGGAGATCCTGAAGCGGGTCCAAGCGTGGGGAACTCTCATGAGAGAGACTGGGTTTCTGCCTATGTTTAAAAAGGAACTTGAGAAAGTATTTGAGACTCAAGGGTCTTAGACTGTCCAAGTCTAGAGTTTTAGCTTTTGTACTATGCCCAAGAGGAGGCACGAGCATTAAGGGATGAGTGTCAACCCTACAACGGCCAGAGTTTTTTGACGCTGGAAAAACTGCTCTAGCAAAGGATGAATAAGTTCTGTCTTATACCTTTAAGAGGTCGTCAGGGTCCTTGTATTAAGCCCAAGAGAAGGCATGAGAACTTCTAAGAAGCCGAAGGGTCCTTGTACAACGCCCAAGAGGAGGCGGGGATGCTTTTAGGAAGCCTGTGTGTCCCCAAACTCCGATAAGTTCAAGACATGCTATTCACCGAGAATAGATCAAGCCAGGAAAGTCCGAGAATTTGGAAGAAACTCAAGAGATGCCATTCACGGAGAAAATACCATCTTTGGGGAGTTAGAGTTTCTTTGACAATGTCTAAGGGTAACAGTCTGAGAAAAGGTTCACCGAGAATACTGCCTTTCTCTTTGTTCCATATTGTTTAACCCCAAGAGGAGGGAAGACTGTATCTGGAATCCTACGGGGGATCTAGTTTTGTTTGTATTTAAGAGTGACCAACAAGGCTTTACCTAGTGCTAGACGTAGTTGTCGGGGAAAACTCTAAATAACAATACTAGTATTACACAGTGGATATGTGACAAGTATATAAAAGGATGTGAAAGAAGACTTATAGTGAAGCAGCCCCACAATACAGTTATGTACATATGAAAGCGATAAATGAAAGCGGATAAACACTTACCTGTTGTAGAGCTTCCATGTTGTTTGGTTAGTTGTTCAACAAAGAAAGTTTTGATAACAACATATATTTTAATTCAAAATCAAAGGAGAAAGTGCTTTGAAAATATTGTTGGGGCTTACAGCTCGAGGAGAGGCCCAAGGTTTTATCAGTGATTACACTGTTGTTTGAATTCGTATAGTGGGACTTATACAATATGTGAGGCCCAAAAGGTTTACTGTACAAAGGGATGGGTCTTACACTCTCTCAAGAGGCCCAAAGAGTTTAAGGAAAAGATATGGGGCTTATAACACGAGGATAGGCCCAGATGATTTGTTTTTGAATTGGCGATTGCACCGAGATTTTTGAAAACACCGTGGGTCTTATACAATGACTGAGGCCCAAAAAGGTTTTGGTTTCAAAAAGAGGTTGGGTCTTACACTCTATTAGAGGCCCAAAGAGGTTATTTTTGTATAAGAGATGTGGCTTACAGCTCAAGGAGATGCCCAATTGGTTTTGTTAAAAAGGCGACGATCGCACCGTTGTTTTTGAAAATACAGTGGGACTTATACAATGTCTGAGGCCCAAATCATTTTGGTTTTCAAAAAGGGGTTGTGTCTTACACTCTATTAGAGGCCCAAAGTGTATTTTAAAAAAGGGAATGAAGCTTACAGCTCGAGGAGAGGCCCAAGTGATTTGTTTGAAAACAGCGATCGCGCTGAGGTTTTTTGAAAACACCGCGGGTCTTATACAATGACCGAGGCCCCAAAAGGTGGTGTATTTACAAAGGGGGTTGGGTCTTACACTCTATTAGAGGCCCAAGAGTTTTAAAAAGATTTGTGAGGGTGAAAATCAAAGAAACCCTAATTTTGTTTTTCTTAAAAAATAAATATTTAAAGAAAATCAATTAAAATGATAAAAATACCAAATAAGTTTGAATAAACCACTTGTGATTTTTGTTTAAGGTTTGAAAAATGAGGTTTTAATCACAAGATGATTTAAAACTCATTTGGTTTTGATTTTCAAAATGAATATTCACTTTTAAATGTTTAAAAACAATTAAAAATGAATTTATTCACAAAAATACTAATTATATTAAATAAATAATATAAATTTGATTTTTTTTGTGGAATAAAATATTTCAACATTTTTGTGATTTTTTTGCAAAAAGAATTAGTAAAAAATAATTAAAATTGAGGGAGTTATTAATTTTCCAAACTATTAAAAATAATATGAAAAATATTAGAAAAGTGGAAAAAATAGCAAAAAGAGGGTCTGGGGCGAGGGGGATTCGAACCCCAGACCTCTTGTGTACAGGGCGCGCGCCTTACCACTGGGGTAGTGATACATCCGTTGTTTGAAACACAACCACAAATATACAAGGCTTGCCTTGTTTTTGGCCTGGCCCAAGGCAAGGCAAGGCAAGATTTTGGTTAGAAATGTGAAGGCCATAACTTTCTCATTTCTCCATGGATTGAGACAAAATTTAGGTCTATCCTGCCTAGAATTTCACAAGGAATCCAATGATGGTGGTGTTTTTTTTTCAGATCATGCTCATATTGAAAAACCCGATAGTGGTTTAGAAATAGGCCATGATTTGCATTTTCTGTGCTACCTCTTGGTACAGGTGTGAATTACATGATAAATTGGTGCAAACACAACACATATAACATGTATAAGATGTGCATGATCAGTGGACATCAAAGGAAAGCATGATTCAAAAAATTCAAGTTGTGATGCTTACCTCTTTTTGGAGCTTTTGTGCAATCTGCCAAGTGCTTTGTTCCAGAAATGATTTGTTGCTTTGGACACCCTCAAATGATCTTTCAGAAGCTTTTAGGATGGTTGGAATCAGCTGGAAACCTCAGGAACAAGTTTGATCTCTTTCTTGCAAAAGGGGCAAAAGTGGCCAAAATAGCAACTCTCTCAAATGGTGTTCCAGATGTGGGGAACCATTTGGGATAGTTCAAGGATGATGTTTGGAGTGTGTTTAAGGTTTTATCTGGTTTGGAAAGTGACTGAATCAAGACATGGCTTGAAAAATGCACAAAAGTCCTATTTTGAGGTTTTGAGAGGTGACTTTGTGATTTTGGTGTTACAGGTCACTTGTGAAGGTTTGGACAGCTTAGATATGACATATTGGATGTGTTTGGATCATGAGCTGTGGTGGAATTGCTCTCTAACTCAAAAACTCAGAGTTACCTTGCTAAAGAAGGCATTTTTGCCAAGAGAAAGAGATTTTGAGGAAAGCAAGTGTTGTAGTGCTTTGGTGTACTCAAACTGAGCACAAATGAGCTCTATTTATAGTAGAGCAAGTTTGTTTTGGCTGCAATAGTGAATGGCAACTGCTGCAGAGGTTCGGCCAATGTTGATCAATAGGAATCCAAGTCTCCTCTAGCCATTGACTAGAGGTTAGGGCACAGGCTGTTGGTTCCCTAGTTCTTGGATCATCCTTGACTGAATTCAGTTGGAAGAGGCTCAGTCCATGCCACCTTGGTGCATCCATTAAATGATCCAAAACAAAATTGGAGTCTTGTCCCTCTTTTAGGCATTTCTAGGTTTGGCATGCTACTTTTGGTTCCAAAGACTTGGGAGGCTGATGAATCAGTGTTTGTCCCTCATTGGTCCCCCCTTGAGGTGTTCAGATGGATATATTTGCTTGCCCTTTGCAAAATTTGGGCAAATCGAGCAAAATCCCTAAATCTGCCTTGCCATGACAGTTTGCAGCAAGACATATTGGCATGGTCATATCTCATGGCTTAAGTGGAGTTTCATGGAGTTCTTGGCCATTTTGGAAAGCCCTCATATGATACAACATATGTGTGATCATAGTTTGTTTTGACACTTTTTGGATCCAAGTGAAAAATGCTCCTACATTTTGGAAAAAGTGAAACAGATTCTGACTTAGTGAAAATTTCACTAAGTGTTGGAAAAAGTGACATTTCATGTTTTCAGCCATTTTGATCATTCCATAACTCAAAATCCATGATGAATTGGAATGAGGAGTAGTTGTAGCTTTTGTAGAGGGCCATGAGAGCTACAAATCTAGCTTTGAATGGGGAAAAATAGCCTTGTGGTTTAGGAGTTATGATCCTCCAAAGTTGGTACCCTAGCCACTTTGATCCATAACTTAGAAAATTTCTAAGTTTTTATGGTTACCCCCTTTTACAAGTTATCCCACTTTTCTTAATTTTTCTTGATGAATGATGATTCCAATCACACATTAACATCATTTTAGGGTCAAAGAACCATAATTGTGAAAAATCTCAAAAAGTCAAAGTTGAATTTTGTGCACAGTTAACTTTTTGTCAGATGAATTCCAAACTGTGCGATCCTTTTTGAAATCAAGTCCTTAACCTAAATAAAACTTAATGGACATGTTCCATGGGTGTTATAGGGTGTATTGAATCATGTCCCAAGGTTTGGGAGCATGCATGGGTCAAAAGTCAAAGGCACAGTTGACTTTTTCCGCGAAACCCTAATTGTGGTTCTGATGAACTTGAAACTTGTGAATCAAGCTTCTTGGATCAATCCATTGTTGCAAATGGATCAATGTAGTGTATTAGAGACCCTCAAATAATGTCTTAAGGTCTTGGCTCATGTTTTGTCCCAAAAGTCAACTTAGGGGTGAATTAGGTCAAGAAACCTTAATTCCTGATTTTTTTATGAATGCACCCCCTGAGGCTAAATTGACTTGATGGTTGGGTTCATGATGTCCCTTGGAGCATCTTAGGTTGTGATTTGAAGCATTGGCTCATGCCCAGAGGAAAAATTCCATCTGGAGGCCCTGGTCGACCAAAACCCTAATTTGGTGACACTGGCGATCTTGAGGCTTGATCCACTTAGAATGCTGCAACCTTGTGCTTGATTCTTGATGTGGGAGTCCTCTTGATCCATTGTGGATGTTTGAGAGTCTTAGACAAACTGAAGATCATGTCATTCCTTGATTGATCTTTTGTCTAAAGGCTCTGAGAGGGCTTAAAACCCTAAGTTTGATTGTAGTGGATGCTCACCCATCCTTGGGGAGACTAATGAGGTATGATGGTACATCCATATTGTGATGATGATTTCCACAATGATGGGGAATCTTAGTGGTCAAAATTTGGGGTATGACAGTACAAGACACCTAAAATATCATCAGTCGAGTCAGTAAAGTCTCATTTTAGCCTCAATCTTGGGCTTTGTACAAGACAGATAAAGATTTCTTTCCTACAAAGTCAGTCTTCTTTTCAGCCTCAATCTTGGGCTTTGTACAAGACACATACAAACCCTCCCGAACGGAGTCAAAATCCTTTTCAACCTCAATCTTGGGCTTTGTACAAGACAGACAAAACATTTTCTCCGGAAAAGTCAAACTTTTAGCCTCCTCTTAGGCTTCGTATAATGATATCCCTGTAACACCTCAAAATTTTCCCTCATGTTTCTAACTTTAACTGGCTTATGTTTCTTCTCATTTGCATCGTCATTTTGCATTTGCATAGTTTCTTTTGAGCATGGGATCGAGGTATTTCTTACACCTCAGCGGACATTTCAGCGCGATTCGGCACCGAACAATATTAATTCAGCAGAATATTCTGAGGTGTCAGCAAGAATTTGTGTTTCATTTCAGGTGTTACTTAGTAGAAATATCAAGTTTTGAGCTCCGGAGGCTTAACGGGGTTCAAAACAGCTGTCAGAGGCCAGTTTTCCAACTTTCCCTCCAAAAGGCGCCAAAATTCAAAATTTGAACTGAGTAACCGGTTACAGCATAAATGATACCGGTTACCCTGTTGTTTTTCAGTGTATTTTGGCTATTTTGAACTGGGTAACCGGTTACAGCATATCTGATAACCGGTTACCACTGCTGCAGAATGTGATTATCTTGCAATTTATTGTTTGTTTGAGATCCTTTGCATGTCTAAACTTCATGGATTGATATATTGATGATTTGTGGATTAATCATGAGCTGTTTCACCTCACACCATTGCATGAACACGATTCTTCAACACATGATTCTTGGTTTTCATCGATGAATGTTTATGTTTGCGTTGTTGACTAATTGATGCGATAAACATGATGCACGTACATTTGAATTGTGTTAATTCTTAATTGATGCTCGACTTGCTGGACATGTGATGCGTGATTGATGTTTGTTTCCGTGGTTGCTTATGCATGATGTTTTGATCAATATTTGAGTCGTGCAACTTTGTCGAGTAATTGTTCTTGATTGTTAACATGATCATCGTTGTCTATTCTTGATGCTTGCAACCTCTATGTTTGGCTTGTCTTGCTATGCGTGTTCATTTGCAATCATTGCTTGCATGAGTGTTTGTTTGGATGCTTGGCATGCGTGCTGTTGTATGTGCTGCTGTTTGCCTTTTTACACCTATTTGTGTCTGAAACGTGAGCTGTTGAATGCTGTTGGGTGTATTGTGATGGATTTATCGTTGTGCAGGTGATGGAGCACTGTTGTAGCTGCTGTTTTTGGTTTATTCATCTCTTATTTCCTTTCCTTCTTCATCTTTTTCACTTCTTTCCTTCCCTTGAATCTCAAGACTTGTTTAAGTCTTGGATTTGCCTTCTTCCCTTAGGGTTTCCTAGTCCAACTTAATCTTTGATTAAGCTTGGAGTAGGGTAGACATTAGGATTCGAACCATGCATGCTAACTTAGGTAGATGTTTCCCCTCTGACCTCAACCTTAGGGTCATCTTTGCATGACAACATTAGGATAGAATTTCCCGTAGTGTTTTCTTTTCCTTTGTGTCTTCTCTTCTCATCTCATAACAACTCTAAAACACTTAATAAAGCTAATGCGTATTGCGCATGAGTCTTGTACGTGGGAAGTGAGGAATGGGGGGATCTCCCTTCATTCTTCTAGGGTGTTTAGCATACGTCCTGTTGGGGACGATATGCGACACATTCGTTCCAATGTTATAGACTTGAGTGCAATGCAAGTTATGAACTAACTCAAAATCACTTCTGTCTAAAAGACACAAAACAAATTCAAACCTTTTTATCCTTCGGTGTCATACCCCAAATTTTAACCACTAGTATTTCCCATCATTGTGAAAATCATTATCACAATATGGAGGAACCATCATACTTTATCAGTCTCCCCAAAGATGGGTGAGCATCCACTACAATCAAAATTAGGGTTTCAAGCCCTCTCTGAGTGCTTAGACAAAGGATCAATCAAGGAATGACATGATCTTCAACTTGTCTAACCTCTCAAACATCCACAATGGATCAAAAGGACTCCCACTTCAAGGATTAAGCACAAGGCTGCTCCCTTCTAGGTGGATTAAGTCTCAAGATCGACAGTGTCACCAAATTAGGGTTTTGGTCGACCAGGGCCTCCAGATGGAAATTTTTCATCTGGTCACAAGCCAATGATCCAAAACATAACCTAATATACTCCATGGAACCTCATGGACCCAATCATCAAGTCAATTTTGCCTCAGGGGATGCATTCATCAAAACTCAGGAATTAGGGTTTCTTGACCTAATTCACCCCTAAGTTGACTTTTAGGGAAAATCATGAACCAAGACCTCAAGAGATGATTTGAGGGTCTCTAATATACCATATTGATCCATTTGGAACAATGGATTAATCGAAGAAGCTTGAGCAACAAGTCTCAATTTCATCTGCAACACAGTTAGGGTTTTAAGGAAAAGGTCAACTGTAACTTTGACTTTTGACCAGGACATGCTCCCAAGCCCTATGACATGCATCAATATACCCTATGACACCCATGGAACATGTCCATCAAGTTTTATTTAGGTCAAGGACATGATTTCATGAAGAATTGCACAGTTTGGAATTCATCTGATAAAAAGTCAACTGTGCACAAAAGTCAACTTTGACTTTTTGAGATTTTTCACCAAAATGGATTTTTAACCCTAAAATGATGTTAATGTATGATTTGAATCATCATTCATCAAGAAAAATCAAGAAAAGTTGGGTAACTTGTAAAAGGGGTAACCATAAAAAACTTAGAAAATTTTCTAAGTTAAAAATAAAGTGGCTAGGGTACTAACTTTGGAGGGTCATAACTCCTAAACCACAAAGCCATTTTCTCCCATCCAAGGCTTGATTTGTAGATCTCATTGCCCTCTACAAAAACTTCAACTAGACCTAATTCCAACTCCTCATGGATTTTGAGTTATGGAGTGATCAAAATCATGAAAAGTCACTTTGTTCCAACACTTAGTGAAAATTTCACTAAGTCATATTTTACCCTACTTTTTGCCAAATTGTAGCGAGCGATTTTGGACGCGGTTCTTAAGCGCTGGTCGCTCTCTGCGGTTTGAGCTTTGACTACAGGTCGATTCATTTTTTATCCTATTGTGAGCTGAATAAGGAAGGGAAATAGATGTCTCCAATTAACCCTGCTTTGCATACTGATTTTAAACAGCGGTCTGTTAGGTTACGGATGCTATCAATGTGGGGGGGATTTTGTACTGGTTATTCGTATTTCGCCAATACAGGTTCTTTCTTTCTAGGGTTCGGGTAAAAGGTTTCTGGTAGGGAACAAGGATTAGGATGTTAGGACTGGTGCTTTTGAATTACTACTTTTGATTGATGGAGATATGGGATTTGGGTTTTTTTGTTGATTGCGCTCGCTAAGATCTTTTCTTTCGATCTTATGCCTACGTATTCCCGTTTACCGAAACAGGGAAATCAGAGCGTTCGTAGTTCCTCCTATTCTATGGGAGAAAATGGTGTTTTGGTGTCTTGTTCAAAGCCCAAGACATGAAGCGAAAGGTGATTTGTATCTTGTTTAAAGCCCAAGATGTGAAGCTAAAAGGTCTATTTGTGTCTTGTTCAAAGCCCAAGACGTGAAGCTGAAAGACCTCGACTTTAGAGAGAATTTGTCATCTCTAAAGAGGGGAGAAGGAGAATTACTTTAACTGGGATACGCGGATCCGAGCAATGCCATAATTTCCGAAGAAAGGGTTTTAACCTGAAGGAGAAGACTTTAACTCAGTGTAGAGCAATGCCATCTTTCCTTAGGAATTTCTCATGCTAAAAGAGGGACAGTGGCATGGATATAGATGATCCAGAGGCTTGCCGCTTACAGCGATTAGATGAAGGGAAAGGAGTTGTTGATGTTTGTGTACTGCGAACGAGGCACAGTTTTGATGCTAAAAGGTCGATTGGATCAACCAGTGGTTTTCTTATACAAAGCCTAAGAGGAGGCTAATTTCCGCTAGGAAAATCATTATACAAAGCCTAAGAGGAGGCTAAAAGTTTTTGACCCAGTGGGGCATATCATTATACAAATCCTAAGAGGAGGCTAAAAGAGTTCGACTCTTGCTTAAGGAATTTGTATCTCGTACGAGGCCCGAGATGGAGGCAAAAAGGGGTGATTGACTCAACGAGGGAATCTTTTGTGTCTCATACAAAGCCTGAGAGAGAGGCTAAAAGGTTATTTTGACTCCACTGGGGAGAATTTTGGTATCTCGTATAAAGCCCGAGATGGAGGCTATTGTAACTGTTTCAGTTGAGTGACAGATCCAATATACTGATTTAAAAGAGAAAATCAGTTCTTATATGAGTAACACTGTACTCAAGGATTTAATTCAGGGATATTTCCTTCTCTTTGAGGAAATGGGAAATCCAAAGGGTATTGAGACTATCCGAGTCTGCGGGTTTCCTTCCTATTTAATGAAGGGTGCTTGAGAATGTCTTTGAGACTCAAGGAAGTTAGACTGTCCGGGTCTAGCGTTTCATCTTTTGTACTATGCTGTGAGAAACAGTAGTAGACTCTATGAAAGGACTGTTCTATGCAGATGACTAAGTTTTGTTCCTATACCTCTAGGAGGTCGTCGGGACAATTTGTATGAAGCCCAAGAGGAGGCTGGAAACTTTTAAGAAGTCGACGGGTCCTTGTACGAAGGCCAAGAGGAGGCTATCATTCCCGAAGGAAGAGATCATTATACGAAGCCTAAGAGGAGGCTGTGAATACTTCTAAGAAGCCATAGGGTCCTTGAATAATGCCCAAGAGGAGGCCGATGATTTTAAGAAGCCCGTGGGTCTATCATCTCCTTTCCATTAGGAGAGATAACTCTTTTAAAGATAAAAACCACTGGTAAACGTGCGAGGTTTACTATCCAGCGACTTTTATCTTTTAAAGAGGGTTCCTTAGTTAAGGTCCAAGATTATGACCGTAGTTGGTACCCAAACCCCGAGACATTCAAGGCAAGCTATCCACAAGGAATAGATCAAGTCAGGAAAGTTCGAGAATTTGGAAGAAACTCAAAGATGCCATTCACGGAGAATACATTCATCTTGGGGAGTAGAGTTCCTTGACAATTCCTAAGGAGGACAACCGAAGAGAAGACCGTATCTGGTGCTCCTATTGGGGATCTAGGCGTCAATTTTTACGAATAAGTGAAACGGCATCACCTAGTTCTAGACGTAGTTGCCGGGAAAACTCGAAATATCTATACTATTATTACACAGTAGATATGAGTTTATGAAAGGAGACTTACAGTGAGTAGCCCCACAATACAGTTATATATATATGAAAGCAGTAAATGAAAGCGATAACCACTTACTCGGTTGGAGTGCTTCCATGCTGTTTGGTTAGTTGTTCAACAAAGAAAGATTGAAAACAACAATATATTCAAAATCAAAGGAGAAAGTGCTTTGAAAAAGAAAGATTTGGGGCTTACAGCTCAAGGAGAGACCCAGGGTTTTATCAGTGAGCGCACTGTTTGAATTTGTACAGAGGGACTTATACAAGTGACTGGGGCCCAAAAAGGTTTTCTGTACAAAGGGATGGGTCTTACACTCTCTCAAGAGGCCCAAAAAGGTTTAAAGAAAAGAGAAATGGGTCTTACTACTCGGGGGTAGGCCCAGATGGTTTTAAAAAAGGCGACGATCGCGCCGTTTGTTTTTTTGACGGTATCTAGACTTATACAATAAGTGAGGCCCAAGATGTTTTGGTCAAAAAAAGGATTGGGTCTTACACTCTAATAGAGGCCCAAAGTGTTTTGAAAATGATTTATGAGGGTTGAATTAATCCAAAACCCTAATTTGTTTTCAAAATGTATTTAATTGAATAAAAATTCAATTAAAATGATCAAAAATTGTTTAACACATGGAAAACAAATTGTGATCTTGGATTAATGCTTCAAAAATTAAGTATTGACCTACAAAATAATTAGAAAGCATTAAAAGTTGCAAAATCAATGTAGAAAAAATATTTAAAATGCCAAAAACAATCAAAATATTAATTCTTTACAAAAATATCAATTATATGAAATATATAATATTTTTGGGATTTTTTGATAAAATAAAATATTTTAACATTTTTGTGAATTATTAAAAAAAGAATCAACTCAAAATCATTAAAACTCAGAGAGAAATTAATTTTTGAATCAATTAAACAAAATCACAAAATTCAAATATTCAAATATATGAAAATGGCGCCAAGAACAACACCAAGAACACGCGCGTTTTTTCAGTTTGCCCAGATTTGCATTTTCCATCCAATCTCACTGAATACGTAATTATAACATGCAATCCACATATCACTATGCTCGCCTCAACCTCACGATCATGTCTATGTACTTTAATTTTTTTTAAATTAAACATAAAACAAGAAATCACGAAGAAACCTCAAGAACCCTAATTTCTGCATGAAGGCTAGGATTTTTGATACACGATTCAAACAATGCAATTAATTGAGGGGAAACATTCCATGCATGATTATGAACATATGGCCAAATTATTGTGCGAGGAAATATGCATAGATTGAGAGATGACCAAGTATGTGCTTACCTCCAAGTCGTGACAGCAAGAGCAGATGTGATTTTGAGTTGGAGGTGTTACTGACAAGTTGTGATGATCTGAACAACTTCCCCACACCCTATGGATTGTGTTTGAACACTTGGATTGAATTAAAATGGACTGGATCAGTTTATGGCATCTCAACTGCACCTTGTTTGAAATTTTGAGCAACCAGCTGGTGATTTCATGAAATTGATGTTTCAGAAGTTAAGTGAGTGTTTGATCAACTCATATGTGATGTATGTGAGGTGTGTGAGTGATTGGTTTGTGCAGAATTGCTCTCAAACTCAAAACCCGATAGCTACCTTGCTAAGAAAGGCATTTTTGCCAAGAGAAAGAGATTTTGAGGAAAGCATATGTTAGATGGCTTTGGTGTACTCAAACTGACCATAATTGAGCTCTATTTATAGTAGAGCAAGTTTGTTTTGCAAGGAATAGTGCATGGCAGCTGGTAAGTAGGTTTCCTCAATGTTGGCCAATGGAAATGAAAGTCTCCTCTAGCCATTGACTAGAGGTTAGGGCACAGAGCTTTGGTCCCCTTGGTCTTGGATAAGTCTTGACTGATTTCAGATGAGAATGGCTCAGTCCATGCCACCTTGATGGTTCCATTGAATGCCTCATTCCAAATTTGAAGTCTTGTCCCTATTTTGGCAACTCTAGGTTCAACATGCTATTCTTTGTTCCTTGGACCTTGGAGGCTTGGCTAAGTGATTGTCCCCTTTGGATTCAATCCTCTGAGGTGTCCAAGTGGATTGGAGCAATTACAATTGGCTGATTTTGGAAAATCGAGCCAAAATGCAAATTCTGCCTTGCCTTGACAGATTTCAGCAAGGCAACTTGCCAATGTTGTATCTCATGATGTAGGTTGAATTTGGCAATGTTCTTGGCCATTTTGGAAAGCCCTAACATGATACAACAACTGTTTGAACAAGTTTGGTTTTGATCTCTTTTGATTCCAAGTGAAAAATCCCCCTACATTTGGCAAAAAGTGAAGGCAAATCTGACTTAGTGAAAATTTCACTAAGTGTTGGAAAAAGTGACTTTTTCACTTTTCAGCCACTTTGATCACTCCATAACTCAAAATCCTTAATGAATTGGAATGACTTGTAATTGAAGTTTTTGTAGGTGATAATGAGGGCTACAAATCCATCTTTGGATGAGAAAAAATGGCCTTGTGGTTTAGGAGTTATGGTCCTCCAAAGTTGGTACCTTTGCCACTTTATTTTTAACTTAGAAAAATTTCTAAGTTTTATGGTTACCCCTTTTACAAGTTATCTCACTTTTCTTGATTTTTCTTGATGAATGATGATTCAAATCATACATTAACATCATTTTAGGGTTAAAAATCCATTTTGGTGAAAAATCTCAAAAAGTCAAAGTTGACTTTTGTGCACAGTTGACTTTTTATCAGATGAATTCCAAACTGTGCAATTCTTCAGGAAATCATGTCCTTGACCTAAATCAAACTTGATGGACATGTTCCATGGGTGTCATAGGGTATATTAAATCATGTATTAGGGTTTGGGAGCATGTCTTGGTCAAAAGTCAAAGTTACAGTTGACTTTTCCCTTAAAACCCTAATTGTGGTGCAGATGAAAATGAGACTTGTTGCTCAAGCTTCTTGGATCAATCCATTATTCCAAATGGATCAATATGGTGTATTAGAGACCCTCAAATCATCTCTTGATGTCTTGGCTCATGGTTTGTCCCAAAAGTCAACTTAGGGGTGAATTAGGTCAAGAAACCCTAATTTCTGATTTTTGATGAATGCATCCCCTGAGGCAAAATTGACTTGATTCATGGGTTCATGAGGTTCCATGAAGTATATTAGGTTATGTTTTGGATCATTGCCTTGTGCCCAAATGAAAATTTCCATCTGGAGGCCCTGGTTGACCAAAACCCTAATTTGGTGACATTGTCGATCTTGAGACTTGATCCACCTAGAAGGGAGCAATCTTGTGCTTAATCCTTGAAGTGGGAGTCTTTTTGATCCTTTTTGGATGTTTGAGAGATTAGACAAGTTGAAGATCATGTCATTTCTTGATTGATCCTTTGTCTAAGCACTCAGAGAGGACTTGAAACCCTAATTTTGCTTGTATTGGATGCTCACCCATCTTTGGGGAGACTGATGAAGCATGATGGTTCATCCATATTGTGATGATGATTTTCACAATGATGGGAAATCTTAGTGGTCAAAATTTGGGGTATTACAGATGCCCCTATTTAATCTTCTTGGACCCGAAGGTATGAATGACGAAGGTGTTCGGGCATTCGGGGTGCAAGAGGATTAAATATCGGAATATCTGAAATTTTGATGGTGGTTATGAATGGTAGCTTATGCATTCATCTTCTTTAGCTAAGCAATGATGCTTAGAAAAGGTAAACTTCCCCTCGATCCTGGTCTTCAGCCAAGGAACTGGTCTCGGTTTCTTTTTTAAACTTCCCCTCGATCCTGGTTTCTTACCAAGAACTGGTCTTAGTTTCTGATTTAAACTTCCCCTCGATCCTGGTTTCCTACCAAGAACTGGTCTTAGTTTCTGATTTAAACTTCCCCTCGATCCTGGTTTCCTACCAAGAACTGGTCTTAGTTTCTGATTTAAACTTCCCCTCGATCCTGGTTTCCTACCAAGGAACTGGTCTTAGTTTCTTTAGTCAATAAACTTTATTGACAAGGGACGCTATGTGTAGCGGTTTTCCTTCAAACTTCTCGCCGAATTTTCCTGGGGTGAGTGGAAAAAGTTTTGATGTCAGACTTGCTGGGGAACCCAGTCGTCTGAGTTGTAGAGTTATACAAACTTCTCTGTTGGAGACGCCATTTGTCGATTCTACTGGGGAAAGCGAGTCTCTTGAGAGACTGTTTTCGTTTGGGATCTTTCATCATACTTTTCTCGGGATCTTCCCGGAGAAACGCCATATGATGAGGTCCAATTTTGTGGGGCCGATGACCTTTTCATCAGCGGTCCTTTTCGGAGAAATGCTGACGTACTGCCGAATCTCTGATCACGAGGCTTTCTCTGTGGATTTTCCTTAATCCGGGAAAGCAAGGATATCATCTTCAATGGCGAAGAGTGATGTTTATTGAGAGTTTTCTCTGGCTTTTCAGAGGTTCAAGTTATCAAAGTGGCCAAGTGCCGACTCTGATCTAAAGATACACTGGTGGCGAGATTATGCAAACGCAACACTTCCTGACGAGGAAAGAACTGACAAACTCGATTGAGAAAACTGTTTATCACTAGGGGACAAGACCGGCTAGAGTGATAACGATGCAATATGAAATGTAAATGCAAATAAAAAATGCATGAAGTACGTATGTATATGCTGACAAAACTGACGCGACATACAGACTAATGGATGAACACAATTGGATACTCGGCCATCGCGGGGCGAAGAAGTACCGTTGATTCAAAAATAGCAATTCCACCTTGCTTAGGGGAGATAGTCCCGTTGGGAGCTATGTTGATCGGGCTTAGGAGATGAGAACTCGGCCGAGGGTATCGGACGGGAAAACCGCATCTGATACAGTTGATCCTTCATTCAGGCGCACTGGCTTAGAAGGAGTACTTTGATTCTGCACTTTGAAGTTCGCTTACTTAGGGAGAAGCAATCGATGTTCTTCTGATGTTCAACAGTCAAAAGAAATTGCCATCTTTAATTTAAAGCGGAAAAAGTTTTAACAAGTAAATTCATTTTTGTTTTATTTCAAGAATCGCTGATTAAGTTTAAACAACGTCGTTCTGTAAAGCTAAAACAAGTAAAGAATTACAAACAAAAGCAAAAGGGCTCAAATTTTATTGATAAGATGGAGATCAGCCAAACGCGTGATTCCAAAGAGTATATACAAAGTTAGAAAATGGTAATTTACAGGGAAAAGGGCTACGTTGAAACATAACGACCATTATCCTTCTACCAACTTTGAATTCGGGACATCCTGAGCTTCTGTCGAAGATGACCTTTGACTGGAGATTTCCTCCGATAGATGATGCTGTAACTGCTGCTGAGGGACTTGCCTCTGTTGAACATAGTTACTTGCCATTATCCCTAATTTTTGCCTGGATTGTACTATGATGTTTCCAATCCATCGGGATGATTTTTTTTTCATGTCTCTAACTTTTGCCTGGACCGCCCTTTCGGGTTTTCAATCCACCGAGACGTTTTTTTTTTTTTTTAGTTTTAGGCGAAGTATTTCTTGACTACATCAACATTCGTGGGGTAGGCAAATTCCTCTCCGTCCATGGTTGCAAGTCTCAAGGCACCGCCTGAGAAAGCTTTCGTGACCACTTAGGGGCCATCATAATATGGGGTCCATTTGCCCCGAGAGTCAGTGAGAAATGATTGTATCTTCTTGAGCACGAGGTCTCCTTTTCTGAAGACACGAGGCCGAACCTTTTTGTCGAACCCCCTCTTCATTCTTTGTTGATACAACTGACCGTGGCATAGTGCCGTGATTCGCTTTTCTTCGATCAGGTTCAGTTCGTCGTGTCGACTTTGACACCATTCAGCTTCGGTGAGCTTAGCTTCCATCAATACCCGGATTGACGGGATCTCTACTTCTATGGGAAGCACTGCCTCCATGCCATATACTAGAGAGAAAGGGGTTGCCCCTGTTGAAGTGCGGACAGATGTACGATAACCGTGAAGAGCAAATGGTAGCATCTCGTGCCAATCTTTGTAGGTTACAACCATCTTTTGAACAATCTTCTTGATGTTCTTGTTAGCCGCTTCTACCGCTCCTTTCATCTTGGGTCGGTAGGGAGATGAGTTATGGTGTTCGATCTTGAACTCAGCACACAACTCTTTCATCATCTTATTGTTTAAGTTAGATCCATTATCAGTAATGATCTCGCTTGGAACACCATAACGGCAGATGATATTGTTTTTGATAAATCGGACCACCACTTGTCGGGTTACATTGGCGAATGACGCTGCTTCGACCCACTTGGTGAAATAGTCAATGGCTACCAGGATGAACCGATGTCCGTTTGAAGCCTTGGGCTCAATCATACCAATCATATCGATTCCCCATATGGAAAATGGCCACGGGGAAGAAAGAACTTTGAGATGTGATGGTGGTACATGAATTTTGTCAGAGTATATCTGACACTTGTGACACCTCCTCATGTACTTGTAGCAGTCGGATTCCATTGTCAACCAATAGTACCCGGCCCTGAGAATTTTTCTCGCCATTGTGTGTCTGTTGGCATGAGTGCCAAAGGATCCTTCATGAATTTCTTTCATGAGCACCTCTGCTTCTGGTCTGTCGACGCATCGGAGCAAGACCATGTCAAAATTTCTCTTATAGAGAGTGTCACCGCTCAGGAAGAAGTTTCCAACCAATCTTCTGAGGGTTTTCCTGTCTTTTCCGAGTGCCCCAGATGGGTACTCTTGTTTCTGAAGGAAGCATTTGATATCGTGATACCAAGGTTTGTCGTCTATGACTGCTTCAATCATGAAGATGTAAGTGGGCCGTTCAAGGCGCATTATGTCGATCTTAGGTAGGTCATTCCATCGACCTACACTAATCATGGAAGAGAGAGTGGCTAATGCGTCAGCCATGTGATTCTCATCACGAGGGATGTGATGAAAGTCGACTCTGTTGAAGAAGTGTAACAACCTTCTTGCATAGTCTTTGTAAGGAATCAATCCTGATTGGTATGTGTTCCAATCTCCTTTTATGTGGTTAATAACCAGGGCTGAGTCACCGTATACGTCCAAGTTTTTGATCCTTAAATCAATCGCTTCTTCGAGACCCATGATACAAGCTTCGTATTCGGCCTCGTTGTTCGTACATTTGAACGTAAGTCTGGCAGTGAAAGGAATGTGGGAACCCTGAGGGGTAACAATGATTGCCCCAATTCCATTTCCATAATGATTGACTGCTCCGTCAAAGATAAGTCCCCACTGGGAACCTGGTTCTGGCCCTTCACTGGGTAGCGGTTCATCGCAATCTTTCATCTTTAGATACATGACATCTTCGTCTGGGAAGTCAAACCCGATTGATTCCTGATCGTCAATCGGTTGATGAGCCAAATGATCGGCTAAAATACTTCCTTTAACGGCTTTCTGAGCATGGTACTCTATGTCATATTCTGATAGTAACATCTGCCAACGGGCAATTCTTCCCGTGAGAGCAGGTTTTTCGAAGACGTACTTGATTGGATCCATCTCGGAGACCAACCAAGTAGTATGACGAATCATGTACTGGCGAAGACGTTTGGCTGCCCAAGCCAAAGCGCAACAAGTTTTCTTAAGCATTGTGTACCGAGTCTCGCAGTCGGTAAATTTCTTGCTTAGATAGTAAATGGCAGACTCTTTCCTTTTAGTTTCGTCTTGTTGGCCAAGTACACATCCCATTGAGTCCTCTAGGACTGTGAGGTAAATGATTAGTGGTCTTCCTTCCACCGGAGGTGATAGAATCGGAGGATTCAACAGATATTCCTTAATACTGTCGAAGGCAGTTTGGCAGTCTTCTGACCAAACGCAATCCTGGTTCTTTTTGAGTAATTTGAAAATCAGCGCACAAGTGGCGGTCATAAGGAATATGAATCTGGAGATGTAGTTCAAATGTCTCAGGAATCCTCTGACTTGTTTTTCAGTTTTCGGAGAAGGCATTTCTTGAATGGCCTTGACCTTGTCAGGATCAACCTCAATCCCTTTCTGGCTGATGATGAACCCTAGTAGTTTCCCTGAACGGACACCGAAGGTGCACTTGTTGGGATTCAAGCGGAGCTTGAATTTTCTTAGACGTCCGAACAATTTTGACAGATGTTCAACGTGCTCATCCTCTGTTCTTGATTTTGCAATCAAATCATCGACATATACCTCGATTTCCTTATGTATCATGTCATGAAACAGAGTAGTCATGGCCCTTTGATAGGTTGCCCCGGCATTCTTCAAACCGAACGGCATTACCTTGTAATAAAAGGTACCCCATGGGGTAATGAACGAAGTTTTCTCCATGTCTTTCGGCGCCATTTTGACCTGATTATAGCCCGAGAATCCATCCATGAAGGAAAAAACTTTGAACTTTACTGTACTGTCTACCAACATGTCAATGTGTGGTAAAGGAAAGTCGTCCTTTGGACTTGCCTTGTTCAAATCTCTGTAATCAACACACAGTCTGACCTTTCCATCCTTTTTAGGAACGGGTATGATGTTGGCTAACCATTGAGGATATTCAGATGTAGCGAGGAAACCCGCGTCGATCTATTTTTGTACCTCCTCTTTGATTTTGATGGCCATGTTCGGGTGAGTGCGTCTCAACCTTTGCTTTACTGGCGGACATTCCGATCTCAATGGTAAGTGATGTTCCACGATGCTGGTATCCAACCCTGGCATATCCTGATAGGACCAAGCGAATACATCGGGAAATTATTTGAGAAGCTTTATCAAACCCTCTCTGGCAATTGGACTGAGCAGTGCTCCAATCCTGATTTCTTTTCTCTCTTTTTCTGAACCCAAGTTTACCGTTTCCAACGGTTCTTTGTGAGGTTCAATGGACCTTTCCTCTTGTCTGAGTAGTCGGGAGATCTCTTCTGGAATTTCGTTGTTATTTTCTTCTTCAGCCTCGAATACCGGGAACTCAAAGTTGGAAGAAGGCATCGGATCGTATGTTTCAACGGGGTATAAAACAAGCAATCTGCATGACGTGATGATTCGTGTTTAGAAGAGATAGAGAAAATGCAAGTGTGTGCAGTGTTTTGATTTTACTGCTTGTTTTTATTATTGAATGTTTTTTAGGATTACCATTTTCTGAGAAAGCAAAAAGAGAAAACAGCAAATAATGCGGGAATTACAGAACGACATTATTTTATTAATGAACAAGTCGATTCTTGAAACTACAGCCCTATAAAACAAAACTCACTCGCTCTGGGCAAAGCGAAGAGGGAAATTTACAGAAAGCGAGCCCTATCAAAACATATGTTTCACCTGGGCAGGGTGAAAGGTTTAAAGATGGCAATTACTTTGACTGGTGAACGACCTTCGGAACATCGATAGCAACCCACTGGCGGCAAAATCCTCGGTGAATCACAAAGTCTGGCACCTTCCTCGATTTGTCTTCAGAAATGACGCTGATTTCTGGTGGAGCAGGATCATTGGAATCTGTCTCCCAAGCAGAATTGTTGTAGGAGGATTCCTCTGTTGCATTTTGCATAGCATTGGTGCTCTCAGCTGTATCTCCCCATTCAGTTGGCTGGATGTCTTCGAACCTGATACGAGAGCTTTCGGGAGCAGTGTACTTGACCATATAGTCGAATTTTCCACTTGGTTGTCCCAAAGTGTCCCAAACTTCTTTGGAACTGGAGGAGTCATCTCTCTCGATGACGTTGACCTCGGGAAAAGCATAGTTGATGAATTCTAGTCCTGCAAACGTTGCGAATTCATCTTCATGTTGAGTAGTTTCCGAATGACCTGAGTGTTGATCCCATGACATGGTGGGGACACAGGTATTCTGTTCAATGACGCTCAGCTGAGTTTCATTACTCGGCTGACTTTCTTGCCCCAAGTTTCCTGGGTAAGACTGCCACATTGGCAGACCATCCATCGGGCCATAGTAATTGTAGTCAAAGTTGTCTTTCATCAGAGTGTCTTCCTCTAATGAATTTGGCGGAGCACGGCATCCTTCCGGATCACAATCTCCGTATATCATTTCGACATCTGATCTTGGTATAAATCTCGGACTTTCTGTAGGAAAGCAAAAAGGCATAGGCACCTCTTCCTGAGACATATAGCCGTCCTTGTTAAGGTAGGACTTCCATTCTTCATCCGTGTCAGAGGGATCTTCCTCATTGATAGCATGAACTGTCTGAGACACTGGGTGAAGAAAACCTCCACTGTGGAAGAAGTTTTGAAGGGGATGAAGACTTTCATCGTTGGCGGCTGTCTGGGTACAGGTTGCAGAAAAACCAAGACCCTTCTTTGTTTTATTGTCAGTGGGAATGACAAGCCGTCCCCATCCTGTCGTATCGGTACTCTCGACCGCTTTGATAGCATCTTTGTATGAAGAAATTGAAGTTCCTTCTTCGGATTGATCATTCTTGCTCACCGATAGTGCTTGGAACTGAGTTCCAATAACCTCCTCGGGTTCTACACAAGTAGATGATGATAAGTTGCTTACAAGCAAGGCTTGTTCCCCACAAACCGTGACAAGTTGATCGTTCTTGACGGACTTTAGCTTTTGGTGGAGGGTTGAAGTAACCGCTCCAGCCTGATGTATCCAAGGTCTTCCTAATAAACAACTGTATGTTGCCCGGATGTCCATGACCTGTAAAGTGATTTGGAAAGTGTGAGGACCAATAGTTATGGGAAGATCAACTTCGCCGATAACTGTTTTTCTGGATCCGTCGAATGCTTTGACAACGACCTCGCTGGTTCTCATCGGAGGGCCCTTAAATGATAATTGCGTCAAAGTGGACTTCGGCATAACATTCAGGGCTGACCCTGTGTCTACCAGTACGTTGGCTAAAGCATCGCCCTGGCAGTTAATTGTAATGTTGAGCGCCATGTTATGACGACGACCCTCTTCAGGTAATTCTTCATCACTAAATCCCAAATTGTTGCAGGAAGTGATGTTAGAGACAATGCTATCGAATTGTCTGATTGTTACATCCTGTTCCACAAAGGCTTGCTCCAAGACTTTCTGTAGAGCCTCTCTGTGTGCTTCTGAACTGAGTAACAGTGATAATACTGAGACTTTTGAAGGAGTCTGTAACAGTTGATCAACAATGTTATATTCACTCCTTTGGATGAGCTTTAGCATCTCATCTTTGTCTTTTGAAAAGTCGGGATTACCAGATTGACTGACTGGTGGATCAGGAATTTCCGCCTAAAGTTCCTTTTCTTTGTTGGATTCTCCAACCCCTCGGTTGAAGATTCGACCGCTCCGTGTTACACGACTGATGTCTGCAATATTTACGACGGAGGGTAATGGAATTTCCTTTCCATTTTCAATTGTTGTTGCACCATATTTGTAAGGGATTGCCTTAGCTGATTCATACGGTAGTGGCCCCGGTAGATAGATGACTATGGGAACCTTCTGATTTTTCTGACCGTCATACGTAACCTTGATCCGTTCCTAGTTGGGAACTCTAGATTTGTCAAGTAGAGGGATGATGGCAAAAACATCCCTGGTCCTATGATGACCAGAGATCGTGACAACATCCTCAACCTGATCGGCAAGGTAGTTCGGCGACCAAATGATGGGTCCTGAACCTGGGTATGGACGAATTTCTCCATGATCGATCTGACCCTGAAGAGCTGCTCTCACAAGGTAACACCCTTGGTTACTTTTCGAACAGACGCTACAGCTATCATAGTTGTGTGGTGGCACCTGGCCACACCCACTTTGAATACAATGTAACCTCACTAGGTTACCTTCCATTGATCGGACATCCTGACTTTGACGACGAGTAGGATTCCTATTATTGATACTAATCTGCTGAGTATCTTCGTCCATATAGATTGGCATCCACCAGTGATTTAATAAGTGCTGAAGTGCCTCCTGGACAAGGGTACAACCTCGATCGTTTTCGCAACCCGCTTTACAATTTTGATAGTCATGTGATATTAAGAATCCGAGTCGGACCTGCTCAGCATGTAACTCTACCAGGTTGGTATTCATCACGCGAATGTCAAAGATCTGAACCATATTGATTTGATAGGAGTTCCTATCATGGTAGTCTTGGATCCATCCGAGATCCATCTGACACTGGAGGGCCTCTTGTATGAAAGAGCATCCCTGTTTGTTTACCGAGCAAATCAGACAGGAACTGTAATCGTGCCGTGGCAGATTATGATACTGGCTTTGCCTTGAGTGCATCGCCACCAAGTTGACATTCATCACACGGATGTCGTGGTTTTGAATGACGTTAGAATTCGTAGAGACCATGTTAACTCCACGAACTCGGTGCTCTTGGATCCATCCGAGATCCATTTGTTCCTGTGGAGCTGCTTGCACTACAGAACACCCCTGGTTATCTTTAGAGCAGATATCACACTGGTGATAATTATGAGGTGGCACATGGCCATATCGACTCTGTCTACAATGCATCTTTACCAGATTGGTCTTCAACAAGAGTACATCATGAATTTGATAGACATTGTTAGTCTCCTTCTCAATCAGATTGACTGCAGCTTTCTCATGTTGAGGCAGCGGGTTCGTAAGAACATTAGGATTCGTATCTTTGAAAGATAAGAGCCCGCTCCTAATAAGCTTTTGCACGTCGGACTTGAAATTAAGACAAGTCTCAATGTTATGCCCTGAACTTCCTTGATGATAAGGGCATGTTTGATCCACCTTAAACCAGAAAGGCGGATTTTCCGGAACTGTAGGAGGGGACTTAGTCTGAATATGCCCCTTGGCTAGCAGTAACGGAAACAGTTCTGCGTATGTTACAGGTATAGGATCAAATCCTGGTGGCCGTGTTGTACGGTTGTTGTTATATGGAGGACGAGCCTGCTGAAGAGGCTGTTGTGTCCTTTGTTGGTCAGGTTGGCTCTGCGCAACCTGAGGTTGATACATAGGAACAGGCACGGGGCTGATAGCAGGAGTAACAGCTGCTACTGGCTGATAACGTCGCCTTTGCTTTCCGAGAGAGATATTCCCAATATCTTGCTCTTTTTTCTTAGGGAGAGCACTACCGTATTTTTTAGTACCGCTCGTTGATTCAGTGTCTTTTACCAAACGTCCTTTTCGGACGGCTTCCTCAAGACGTACACCCATGCCGATCATTTCGGTGAAATTACTGGGCGCACTGGCAATTATTCGGTCATAGTAAAATGAGCTTAAGGTTTTTAAGAAGATTTTTGTCATCTCTTTTTCCTCAAGAGGTGGACAAATTTGAGCGGCAATTTCACGCCACCTTTGAGCATACTCCTTAAAGGTTTCCTTGTCCTTTTGCGACATTGATCTAAGTTGATCTCTGTCGGGTGCCATGTCCAAATTGTATTTGTATTGTTGGACGAAGGCAGTACCAAGATCTCTGAATGTACTGATCGTAGTACGGTTTAAACCTATGTACCATTTGAGTGCGGCACCGGTTAAACTATCCTGGAAGTAGTGAATCAGCAGGTCCTGATTCTCCGTCTGGGCTGACATCCGCCGAGCGTACATCACCAGATGGCTTTGAGGGCAAGAGTTACCCTTGTATTTTTCAAAGTCGGGCACTTGGAACTTGTGCGGGACTTTCACATTTGGGACCAAGCAGAGGTCTGCGGCGTCCTTCCCAAATAGATCCTGACCGCGAATGGCTTGCAGCTCTTTCTGCATTTCCAAGAACTGCTCCTGGAATTCATCCATTCTGTCAAACATAGTTTCCTTCTTACCAGAAGGTGTTGGTGGAATCTGTCCTTCCGGGACAGTGTGCACCACAGGGGGTGGTACCGTGACTACGGCTGTAAGTCTTGGCGCCTCCCGAAGTTTGTAACCTTCAGGAGTCTTCAGTATGCCCCTGGCATCTTCGCTTTCCCGAAGTTTGTAACCTTCAGGCCCAGCGGCTTCTGTTGCGATTCCCTGATCTTCAGTGATCGGCGGAACATATCCTTCCGGGATATAGTTAACAGGCATGCCCCAAGGACGATCTTTCGGCATCTGATACCTAGGATCATACTTCTCTATGATGGGCGTTGAGGTGATCTCTGAGATCACAGTTCTTTGTAGCTGAGCTTCTGCCATGGCTTGCATGTCATTACGAAGCTTTCTCATATCCTCTCTCAGAGCGTCGATCTCTTCTTTCAACTCTCTGTTTTCTTCCTCAAGATCATCCATCTTTTTCTGACGATTGGCCCGAGTATTATACGAATGAGACAGTTTGACTCTAGAATCGAGACACAAACGTGAGATTCGTAGGTAAGGAGAATACGCGATGTGAGAATGATGAATGCAATGATTATATTAATTGTTGTTTTTTTGGTTTAATCAAAATAAACTTCGACAATTAGATTGCAAATATCATACACTGGGGAAACCCCTTTTTATTGAATTCCAAAGGATTACAGAAATGGAAATACAGTAGATTACAAAGTGCAGAAACAGAAACCTAAACTAATGGGTCCCGAGTCCTCTCTGAGGAGAAATCGGGTGCTGATTCTGGTATCTTCCTTTTCTTTGACCGGGGCGCTTGGGCCGTTGTCGGGTTGTCATTCCTTTGCCAAGTGAAAGGAGTGAGCAAATTCCTTTGGTTATCTTGATTCTCTACAGCGTGCTGCTCCAAAATTTTAATCAGAGCATCTTTCTCTTTTAGTAATTGCTGTATTTGGATACACTCTACGTCGAGGGTGCGGTACTTGTTCTTCCAAGATCTTCTTTCCTTTTGAACTTTGTTGAGAGTAACCTGAAGCCTTTCAGTTTCCGTCATGAAGTACATGACAATTTCCCTCAGTGGAAGAATTCCGTAACGAGGATAAGGCATTTTTAGCTTGAGAGCTCTAGTTTGTACCCAATGGAGATAAGGCTCCACCGAGACACAGTCCGGTTTTCCCAGAGACTCTCGTCCTTTCTTATGAACATGTTTCCAAGCTTGCACTATTTCCATCTTTAGTGCTCTGTCACTTTCTCCTTCTTTGAAGAAAAGACCTTCCAGATGAACACCCAGTGGGATGTGTCTCATCGGGTATCCAAATTGACGAAGAACTAATATCGGATGATAGTTGATTCCTCTCTTAGTTCCTATGAGGGGTACGTTGGGGAAGTTTCCACAACGGTCAATGATTCTGATTCCCTCATAAATCCTATTACACCAATCTATATCAGAGTTGGTGAGGGACATGATCTTCTGCGACCAACGTAAGACACTCTTGCAATCCCAAAAAGTAGCAGACTTGGGAAAGTGAGAGATAAACCATTTATAGAGCAAAGGTACACAACATGTGATCTCCCCTCCGCTGTACAAATTTCCCAAGTGTACAGAATGATACGCATCTGCGAGCAAAGTCGGCACAGGGTTTCCAATGAGAAAAACCTTAATAGCGTTAATATCGACGAAGTTATTAATGTTGGGAAACAAAAATAATCCGTAGGTGAGCAAGACAAAGATGCTTTCAAAAGCAGTCACGTTTCCTATACTGGCAAAGTACAGAGCCTTTTTCGTCAAGAACTGGGCTGGCAAACCTTGGATGCCACCCTTAGTGGTCATGTGAGTCCTGACCTCAGACTCGTCCAAATGAATTGCTATTGCAATAGTCTGATTCTTTGGAATTTCTTCCAGTCCAGAAAATGGAGCTCGATCAGTGATATGTAAATCAGTCAGATGAGAATACTCCTCCAGCGTTGGTGCCAGCTGGTAATCCGGGAATGTGAAACAATGATAAACCGGATCGTAGAATTGAATGAGCGCGCCCATGATCCCCTTAATCACATGGACTCTTAACAGTGGTAGCAAACCACCGTGCTTGGCTCTGAAAGCCTCTGGGTTAACGATCATCCTTGCTAACTTTCTCAAATCCCCTAGTTTTGGAACCTTGAAGGTATACTGGTGAGTTCTCCTTCTACCGAAATCCATTAATGCAATCTTTTTCTCTGATATTTGCAATCACAGTCTTAGTTTAATTTGAAAAACAGAGAGACTAGAAGAGAAAGTTTTTTGAATGTTTTAATGTTTTATTAAATGAATGCATGAATGCAGCACACAAAAACATAGAAAAAACATGGGGTCAAAGGGTCGTTGTCATGAAGTCAAGGCTCTACCCATCCCTAAAGGTTTATACTAGGGTGATTTTTGTACCTGTACTCATTATCATCAGCTCCTCCCAGGAAAGCAAAACAACAAGCGGGTCGCCAGCGAGTTGTGTGCAATCTTAGAGTAAGTGCCATTCACCGAGAATAGATCACCAGCCTCAAATGAGGGTAGTATCGCGTAATAACTATTTCCGATAGTTTCCGCACTACGAAAAAGGTTGGCTTTTCTTAAGTGTATACTCAATCTCACCACATGCGGCATCACACGCATTCCCAGTAGCAGAAAAATAAACACGTATAGCAATTAGGAAAAGCAGTATATATATTTGTCCTAATCATCCTAGACTTATAAAGCTATGAATCTTAAGTTCCTGACAGAAATGGGTTCCCCGGCGGAAGCCCCAATCTGTGGTTCCCTGCCTAAGAGATGAACCAGCATAGGTCAATCTTTCTCTTCGGTAGAGTTCTCATTTTCTGTGGAAAACGGGGATGATGCCTTAAGGCAGAAAAGGAGACTCCCCAGCAGAGTCGCCATTTTTACAAGGAAAACATACAGAAAGAAAAACAAGGGCCCCACGGTGGGCGCCATTTTTTCTGTAGCGAGCGATTTTGGACGCGGTTCTTAAGTGCTGGTCGCTCTCTGCGGTTTGAGCTTTGACTACAGGTCGATTCATTTTTTATCCTATTGTGAGCTGAATAAGGAAGGGAAATAAATGTCTCCAATTAACCCTGCTTTGCATACTGATTTTAAACAGCGGTCTGTTAGGTTACGGATGCTATCAATATGGGGGGCTTTTGTACTGGTTATTCGTATTTCGCCAATACAGGTTCTTTCTTTCTAGGGTTCGGGCAAAAGGTTTCTGGTGGGGAACAAGGATTAGGATGTTAGGACTGGTGCTTTTGAATTACTGCTTTTGATTGATGGAGATATGGGATTTGGGTTTTTTTGTTGATTGCGCTCGCTAAGATCTTTTCTTTCGATCTTATGCCTACGTATTCCCGTTTACCGAAACAGGGAAATCAGAGCGTTCGTAGTTCCTCCTATTCTATGGGAGGAAATGGTGTTTTGGTGTCTTGTTCAAAGCCCAAGACATGAAGCGAAAGGTGATTTGTATCTTGTTTAAAGCCCAAGATGTGAAGCTAAAAGGTCTATTTGTGTCTTGTTCAAAGCCCAAGACGTGAAGCTGAAAGATCTCGACTTTAGAGAGAATTTGTCATCTCTAAAGAGGGGAGAAGGAGAATTACTTTAACTGGGATACGCGGATCCGAGCAATGCCATAATTTCCGAAGAAAGGGTTTTAACCTGAAGGAGAAGACTTTAACTCAGTGTAGAGCAATGCCATCTTTCCTTAGGAATTTCTCATGCTAAAAGAGGGACAGTGGCATGGATATAGATGATCCAGAGGCTTGCCGCTTACAGCGATTAGATGAAGGGAAAGGAGTTGTTGATGTTTGTGTACTGCGAACGAGGCACAGTTTTGATGCTAAAAGGTCGATTGGATCAACCAGTGGTTTTCTTATAAAAAAGCCTAAGAAGAGGCTAATTTCCGCTAGGAAAATCATTATACAAAGCCTAAGAGGAGGCTAAAAGTTTTTGACCCAGTGGGGCATATCATTATACAAAGCCTAAGAGGAGGCTAAAAGAGTTCGACTCTTGCTTAAGGAATTTGTATTTCGTACGAGGCCCGAGATGGAGGCAAAAAGGGGTGATTGACTCAACGAGGGAATCTTTTGTGTCTCATACAAAGCCTGAGAGAGAGGCTAAAAGGTTATTTTGACTCCACTGGGGAGAATTTTGGTATCTCGTATAAAGCCCGAGATGGAGGCTATTGTAACTGTTTCAGTTGAGTGACAGATCCAATATACTGATTTAAAAGAGAAAATCAGTTCTTATATGAGTAACACTGTACTCAAGGATTTAATTCAGGGATATTTCCTTCTCTTTGAGGAAATGGGAAATCCAAAGGGTATTGAGACTATCCGAGTCTGCGGGTTTCCTTCCTATTTAATGAAGGGTGCTTGAGAATGTCTTTGAGACTCAAGGAAGTTAGACTGTCCGGGTCTAGCGTTTCATCTTTTGTACTATGCTGTGAGAAACAGTAGTAGACTCTATGAAAGGACTGTTCTATGCAGATGACTAAGTTCTGTTCCTATACCTCTAGGAGGTCGTCGGGACAATTTGTATGAAGCCCAAGAGGAGGCTGGAAACTTTTAAGAAGCCGACGGGTCCTTGTACGAAGCCCAAGAGGAGGCTATCATTCCCGAAGGAAGAGATCATTATACGAAGCCTAAGAGGAGGCTGTGAATACTTCTAAGAAGCTGTAGGGTCCTTGAATAATGCCCAAGAGGAGGCCGATGCTTTTAAGAAGCCCGTGGGTCTATCATCTCCTTTCCATTAGGAGAGATAACTCTTTTAAAGATAAAAACCACTGGTAAACATGCGAGGTTTACTATCCAGCGACTTTTATCTTTTAAAGAGGGTTCCTTAGTTAAGGTCCAAGATTATGACCGTAGTGGATACCCAAACCCCGAGACATTCAAGGCAAGCTATCCACAAGGAATAGATCAAGTCAGGAAAGTTCGAGAATTTGGAAGAAACTCAAAGATGCCATTCACGGAGAATACATTCATCTTGGGGAGTAGAGTTCCTTGACAATTCCTAAGGAGGACAGCCGAAGAGAAGACCGTATCTGGTGCTCCTATTGGGGATCTAGGCGTCTATTTCTACGACTAAGTGAAACGGCGTCACCTAGTTCTAAACGTAGTTGCCGGGGAAACTCGAAATATCTATACTATTATTACACAGTAGATATGAGTTTATGAAAGGAGACTTACAGTGAGCAGCCCCACAATACAGTTATATATATATGAAAGCAGTAAATGAAAGCGATAACCACTTACTCGGTTGGAGTGCTTCCATGCTGTTTGGTTAGTTGTTCAACAAAGAAAGATTGAAAACAACAATATATTCAAAATCAAAGGAGAAAGTGCTTTGAAAAAGAAAGATTTGGGGCTTACAGCTCAAGGAGAGGCCCAAGGTTTTATCAGTGAGCGCACTGTTTGAATTTATACAGAGGGACTTATACAAGTGACTGGGGCCCAAAAAGGTTTTCTGTACAAAGGGATGGGTCTTACACTCTCTCAAGAGGCCCAAAAATGTTTAAAGAAAAGAGAAATGGGTCTTACTACTCGAGGGTAGGCCCAGATGGTTTTAAAAAAGGCGACGATCGCACCGTTTGTTTTTTTGACGGTATCGGGACTTATACAATAAGTGAGGCCCAAGATGTTTTGGTCAAAAAAAGGATTGGGTCTTACACTCTAATAGAGGCCCAAAGTGTTTTGAAAATGATTTATGAGGGTTGAATTAATCCAAAACCCTAATTTGTTTTCAAAATGTATTTAATTGAATAAAAATTCAATTAAAATGATAAAAAATTGTTTAACACATGGAAAACAAATTGTGATCTTGGATTAATGCTTCAAAAATTAAGTATTGACCTACAAAATAATTAGAAAGCATTAAAAGTTGCAAAATCAATGTAGAAAAAATATTTAAAATGCCAAAAACAATCAAAATATTAATTCTTTACAAAAATATCAATTATATGAAATAAATAATATTTTTGGGATTTTTTGATAAAATAAAATATTTTAACATTTTTGTGAATTATTAAAAAAAGAATCAACTCAAAATCATTAAAACTCAGAGAGAAATTAATTTTTGAATCAATTAAACAAAATCACAAAATTCAAATATTCAAATATATGAAAATGGCGCCAAGAACAACACCAAGAACACGCGCGTTTTTTCAGTTTGCCCAGATTTGCATTTTCCATCCAATCTCACTGAATACGTAATTATAACATGCAATCCACATATCATTATGCTCGCCTCAACCTCACGATCATGTATATGTACTTTAATTTCATTTAAATTAAACATACAACAAGAAATCACGAAGAAACCTCAAGAACCCTAATTTCTGCATGAAGGCTAGGATTTTTGATACACGATTCAAACAATGCAATTAATTGAGGGGAAACATTCCATGCATGATTATGAACATATGGCCAAATTATTGTGCGAGGAAATATGCATAGATTGAGAGATGACCAAGTATGTGCTTACCTCCAAGTCGTGACAGCAAGAGCAGATGTGATTTTGAGTTGGAGGTGTTACAGACAAGTTGTGATGATCTGAACAGCTTCCCTACACCCTATGGATTGTGTTTGAACACTTGGATTGAATTGAAATGGACTGGATCAGTTTATGGCATCTCAACTGCACCTTGTTTGAAATTTTGAGCAACCAGCTGGTGATTTCATGAAATTGATGTTTCAGAAGTTATGTGAGTGTTTGATCAGCTCATATGTGATGTATGTGAGGTGTGTGAGTGATTGGTTTGTGCAGAATTGCTCTCAAACTCAAAACCCGATAGCTACCTTGCTAAGAAAGGCATTTTTGCCAAGAGAAAGAGATTTTGAGGAAAGCATCTGTTAGATGGCTTTGGTGTACTCAAACTGACCATAATTGAGCTCTATTTATAGTAGAGCAAGTTTGTTTTGCAAGGAATAGTGCATGGCAGCTGGTAAGTAGGTTTCCTCAATGTTGGCCAATGGAAATGAAAGTCTCCTCTAGCCATTGACTAGAGGTTAGGGCACAGAGCTTTGGTCCCCTTGGTCTTGGATAAGTCTTGACTGATTTCAGATGAGAATGGCTCAGTCCATGCCACATTGATGGTTCCATTGAATGCCTCATTCAAAATTTGAAGTCTTGTCCCTATTTTGGCAACTCTAGGTTCAACATGCTATTCTTTGTTCCTTGGACCTTGGAGGCTTGGCTCAGTGATTGTCCCCTTTGGATTCAATCCTCTGAGGTGTCTAAGTGGATTGGAGCAATTGCAATTGGCTGATTTTGGAAAATCGAGCCAAAATGCAAATTCTGCCTTGCCTTGACAGATTTCAGCAAGGCAACTTGCCAATGTTGTATCTCATGATGTAGGTTGAATTTGGCAATGTTCTTGGCCATTTTGGAAAGCCCTAACATGATACAACAACTGTTTGAACAAGTTTGGTTTTGATCTCTTTTGATTCCAAGTGAAAAATCCCCCTACATTTGGCAAAAAGTGAAGGCAAATCTGACTTAGTGAAAATTTCACTAAGTGTTGGAAAAAGTGACTTTTTCACTTTTCAGCCACTTTGATCACTCCATAACTCAAAATCCTTAATGAATTGGAATGACTTGTAGTTGAAGTTTTTGTAGGTGATAATGAGGGCTACAAATCCATCTTTGGATGAGAAAAAATGACCTTGTGGTTTAGGAGTTATGGTCCTCCAAAGTTGGTACCTTTGCCACTTTATTTTTAACTTAGAAAAATTTCTAAGTTTTATGGTTACCCCTTTTACAAGTTATCTCACTTTTCTTGATTTTTCTTGATGAATGATGATTCAAATCATACATTAACATCATTTTAGGGCTAAAAATCCATTTTGGTGAAAAATCTCAAAAAGTCAAAGTTGACTTTTGTGCACAGTTGACTTTTTATCAGATGAATTCCAAACTGTGCAATTCTTCAGGAAATCATGTCCTTGACCTAAATCAAACTTGATGGACATGTTCCATGGGTGTCATAGGGTATATTCAATCATGTATTAGGGTTTGGGAGCATGTCTTGGTCAAAAGTCAAAGTTACAGTTGACTTTTCCCTTAAAACCCTAATTGTGGTGCAGATGAAAATGAGACTTGTTGCTCAAGCTTCTTGGATCAATCCATTGTTCCAAATGGATCAATATGGTGTATTAGAGACCCTAAAATCATCTCTTGAGGTCTTGGCTCATGGTTTGTCCCAAAAGTCAACTTAGGGGTGAATTAGGTCAAGAAACCCTAATTCCTGATTTTTGATGAATGCATCCCCTGAGGCAAAATTGACTTGATGCATGGGTTCATGAGGTTACATGAAGTATATTAGGTTATGTTTTGGATCATTGCCTTGTGCCCAGATGAAAATTTCCATCTGGAGGCCCTGGTTGACCAAAACCCTAATTTGGTGACACTGTCGATCTTGAGACTTGATCCACCTAGAAGGGAGCAATCTTGTGCTTAATCCTTGAAGTGGGAGTCCTTTTGATCCTTTGTGGATGTTTGAGAGATTAGACAAGTTGAAGATCATGTCATTTCTTGATTGATCCTTTGTCTAAGCACTCAGAGAGGGCTTGAAACCCTAATTTTGCTTGTATTGGATGCTCACCCATCTTTGGGGAGACGGATGAAGCATGATGGTTCATCTATATTGTGATGATGATTTTCACAATGATGGGAAATCTTAGTGGTCAAAATTTGGGGTATTACACAAATGTAGGGGGATTTTTCACTTGGATTCAAAAGAGATCAAAACCAAATATGTTCAAACAGTTGTTGTATCATGTAAGGGCTTTCCCAAATGACCAAGAACATTACCAAATTCAATTTGAGTCATGAGATATGACATTGGAAAGTTGCCTTGCTGAAATCTGCCAAGGCAAGACAGAATTTGCATTTTTGCTCGATTTGCCAAAATCAGCCAAATCCAAATGCTCCTATCCACTTGGACACCTCTGAGGATTGAATCTAAAGGGGACAATCACTGAGCCAAGCCTCCAAAGTCTTTGGAATAAGAAATAGCATGTTGAACCTAGAATGGCCAAAATAGGGACAAGACTCCAATTTTGGATTGGAGCATTCAATGGAAGCATCAAGGTGGCATGGACTGAGCCATTTGCAACTGAATTCAGTCAAGACTTATCCAAGACCAAGGGAACCACAGCCCTGTGCCCTAATCTCTAGTCAATGGCTAGAGGAGACTTGGATTTCCATTGGCCAACATTGAACAAACACCTGCTGCAGTTGCCATTCACTGTGGATCCCAAAACAAACTTGCTCTACTATAAATAGAGCTCAATTGTGATCAGTTTGAGTACACCAAAGCCATCCAATAGATGTTTTCCTCAAAATCTCTTCTTTCACTCCAATTTTGCCTTCTAAGGCAAGTCACTATCGGGTTTTGAGTTTGAGAGCTTTTCCAATCAAACCAATCACACACACACACACACCTCACATACATCATATAGAAGTGATCCAAACACTCACATAACATCTGGAACACAGATTTCACAAAATCACCAGTCAATTGCTCAAGGTTTTAACCAAAGTGCAGTTGAGATGCCATGAAGTGATCCAGCCAATTTCCATCAAGTCCAAGCATTCAAACACACTCCATAGGGTGTAGGGAAGCTGTTCAGGTCATCACAACTCATATGTAACACCTCCAACTCAGAAATCAATTTGCTCTTGCTGTCACGACCTAGAGGTAAGCCTAAACTTGGTCATATCTCAATCAATGCATATTTCCTCGCACAATACTTTTGCCAAATGTTCATAATCATGCATGGAATGTTTCCCCTCAATTAATTCCATTGTTTGAATCGTGTATCAAAAATCCTGGCCTTCATGCAGAAATTAGGGTTCTTGAGGATTTCTCGTGATTTCTTGTTTTATGCTTAATTTAAATGAAATTTAATACCATAGACATGACCGTGAGATTGAAACGAGTTGATTGGTATGTGGATTGCATGATATGATTAAGTATTCAGTGAGATTGGAGAGAAAATACAAATCTGGGCAAACCCAGAACATGCGCGTGTTCTTGGCGCCATTTTTTGAATATTTGAATATTTGAATTTTTTGATTTTATTTAATTGATTCAAAAATTAATTTCTCTCTGAGTTTTAATGATTTTGAGTTGATTCTTTTATTAATAATTCACAAAAATGTTAAAATATTTTATTTTCCCAAAAAATCCCAAAGATATTATTTATTTTGTATAATTGATATTTTTGCAAAGAATTAATGTTTTAATTGTTTTTGACATTTAAAATATTTTTTCCACCTTGATTTTGCAACTTTTAATGCTTTCTAATTATTTTGTAAGTCAATACTTAATTTTTGAAGCATTAATCCAAGATCACAATTTGTTTTTCCTATGTTAAACAATTTTGATCATTTTAATTGAATTTTTATTCAATTAAATACATTTTTGAAAACAAATTAGGGTTTTTGGATTAATTCAACCCTCATAAATCATTTTCAAAACCTTTTGGGCCTCTAATAGAGTGTAAGACCCAATCCTTTTTTTGACCAAACCATTTTTGGGCCTCAGTGTATTGTATAAGTCCCGATACCGTCAAAAACAAACGGCGCGATCGTCGCCTTTTGAAAAATAACCTTTTGGCCCTCTCCTCAAGCTATAAGACCCATTTAAAACTTTTTGGGCCTCTATTAGAGTGTAAGACCCAACCCCCTTTTAACCAAAAACTTTGGGCCTTAGATATTGTATAAGCCTCTTTGCGTTAAAAGAAAACCTCGGCGCAATCGCCATTTTAAACGAAAAAATCATCTGGGCCTACCCTCGTGTTATAAGCCCCACTCTTTTTCTTTAAACCTTTTGGGCCTCTTGAGAGAGTGTAAGACCCATCCCTTTGTACAGAAAACCTTTTTGGGCCTCAGTCACTTGTATAAGTCCCTCTGTATAAATTCAAACAGTGTGCTCACTGATAAAACCCTGGGCCTCTCCTTGAGTTGTAAGCCACAAATCTTTCTTTTTCAAAGCACTTTCTCCTTTGATTTTGAATATACTGTTGTTTTCAATCTTTCTTTGTTGAACAACAAACCAAACAGCATGGAAGCTCTACAACCGAGTAAGTGGTTATTGCTTTCTTTTACCGCTTTCATATACATATAACTGTATTGTGGGGCTGTTTCACTGTAAGTCTTCTTTCATAAACTCATATCAACTGTGTAATAATAGTATAGATATTTAGAGTTTCCCCGACAACTACGTCTAGAACTAGGTGACGTCGTTTCGTTTATTCGTAGAAATAGTCAAAACTAGATCCCCATAGGATTACCAGACACAGTCTTCCCTCCTCTTGGGGTTAAACAATATGGAGATATGAAAGGCAGCATTCTCGGTGAACCCTTTCATAGACTGTCACTCGTAGAAGTTGTCAAAGAAACTCTACTCCCCAGAGATGATCTCTTCTCCGTGAATTGCATCTCTTGAGTTTCTTCCAAATTCTCGGACTTTCCTGGCTTGATCTATTCCTCGTGAATGGCCTGTCTTGAATTTCTCGGGGTTTGGGGACCCACAGGCTTCTTAAAAGCACTTGTCAAGAAACTCTACTCCCCAGAGATGATCTCTTCTCCGTGAATTGCATCTCTTGAGTTTCTTCCAAATTCTCGAACTTTCCTGACTTGATATATTCCTTGTGAATAGCTTGCCTTGAATTTATCGGGGTTTGGGGACCCATGGGCTTCTTAAAAGCATCGGCCTCCTCTTGGGCATCGTACAAGGACCCACAGGCTTTCTAAAAGCAACCCCGCCTCCTCTCGGGCTTAATACAAGGACCCTACGGCTTCTTAGAAGTATTCACAGCCTCTTCTTAGGCTTCGTATAATGATCTCTTCCTCCGGGAATGATAGCCTCCTCTTGGGCATCGTACAAGGACCCATCGGCTTCTTAAAAGTTTCTAACCTCCTCTTGGGCTTCGTACAAATTGTCCCGACGACCTCCTAGAGGTATAGGAACAGAACTTAGTCATCTGCATAGAACAGTCCTTTCATAGAGTCTACTACTGTTTCTCAAAGCATAGTACAAAAGATGAAACTCTAGACTTGGACAGTCTAATCTCCTTGAGTCTCAAAGACATTCTCAAGTGACCCCTTTGTTAAATAGGAAGAAAACCCGTAGACTCGGACAGTCTCAATACCCTTCGGATTTCCCACTTCCTTAAAGAACAGGAATAACCCGGATCCTCGAATCAAATCCTCGAGTACAGTGTTGCTCATATAAGAACTGATTTTCTCTTTCAAAATCAGTATACTGGACCTGTCACTCAACTGAAACAGTAACTATAGCCTCCTCTTAGGCTTTGTATAATGATCCTTCTCCAGTGAAGTTAGCCTCTCTTGGGCTTTGTACAATGATTCTCCCCAGTGGAGTCAAACAACGTTTAGCCTCTCTCTCGGGCTTTGTACGAGACACATGAGAGACTCCCTCGTTGAGTCAATTACCCCTTTCGCCTCCATCTCGAGCTTTATACGAGATACAAAAAGGTTCTTATTGAGCCAAACAAATTTTTGCCTCCATCTCGGGCTTTGTAAGAGATACAAAAACTCTCTTGTTGAGTCAAATAGCCTCCATCTCGGGCTTTATATGAGATACCAAAAGATTCCCTCGTTGAGTCAAAACCTTTTAGCCTCTCACTCGGGCTTTGTACGAGACACATAATAGCCTTCTCTTAGGCTTTGTATAAGAAAACCACTGGTTGATCCAATCAACCTTTTAGCATCAAAGCTGTGCCTCGCTCACAGTACACAAACATCAATAACTCCTTCCCCTTCATCTAACTGCTGTAAGCGGCAAGCCTCTGGATCATCTACATCCATGCCAATGTCCCTCTTTCAGTATGAGAAATTCCTAAGGAAAGATGGCATTACTCTACACTGAATTAAAGTCTTCTCCTTCAGGTTGAAATCCCCTATAAAGGAAATTATGGCATTGCCGGATTCACAAATCCCGGTTAAAGTAATTCTCCTTTATAAACAGTCGTAACAGACAGACCCCTTTTTAGAGATGACAAATTCTCTCTAAGGTCAACACTTTTAGCTTCACATCTTGGGCTTCGAACAAGATACAAATAGACCTTTTAGCTTCACATATTGGGCTTTAAACAAGATACAAACCACCTTTCGCTTCACGTCTTGGGCTTGGAACAAGACACCAAAACCCCCATTTCCTCCCATAGAATAGGAGGAACTACGAACGCTCTGATTTCCCTGTTTCGGTAAACGGGAATACGTAGGCATAAGATTGAAAGAAAAATCTTAGCGAGCACACTAAACAAAAACCCAAAATCCCATACTTTCATATATATTCGTCCTAACATCTCAACCGATAGCCTAAAACACCCCTCGTCAACAAAATAAACTAGGAGAAACCCCGAATCTTTGTAGCATCTGTAAACCAACAGTTTTGACTGTTTAATCTTAGTATGCAAGTAGGGTTAGTTGGAGACATCTATTTCCCTTCCTTCATCAGCTTTAATAGGATAAAAAATGAATCGAACTGTAGTACTAGAGCGATCGTGCTTCGCAACCACATCCAAAAATCACTCGTTACATTCGGGATCGTGGTGTTTCAAATCGTTTTCAGAAAAGAGCTCGTCGCTCACGTAAAAAACACAAACCGACCTCGTTAGGTCGAACTACGACTGCTCTAACTTCCTCTCTCTCTTTCTCTCTCGTCCGATTAAGGATACATAGGCACGAGATGTGATATCTCGGCGAGCAACCTCCCCCCTTTAGTGCGTAGTCCGTCGAACTACGTTGACTCTGATTCTTCGTTCGTCCACGAAGATACGTAGGCATTGGATTGCGATAATCCTTGAGAGTCCGTCCGTCTTTGTTTTCCCCTCTCCCATTTTTGTTCAGCTGTAGACTTTAGGATAACTCACCCTTTGTTTACACAACAAGCGTGGATCCCATCGAGTACGATGGACGCGCGGGGATTCTAATACCTTCCCCTCGCGTAACCGACTCCCGAATCTGGACTATGGTTGCGATGACCATGTCTTTTCCCTCTTAGGTTTTCTTCTATCGTTTCCTTTCCCTGCGTCGGGATAAATAGCGTTCGGTGGCGACTCTTCTATTCTAGTTTCTCGCCGGTTATTTTTTCGCGGTTGCGACAGCTAGCGACTCTGCTGGGGACAGGTTTACCCTTGCTGGTCCATCCCCTATGCGAGTCAATCCTAATGCTTGTTTGTTTATTTTCATTGGGTGTTTACTGTTGTGCTTTATTTATTGTATATTACTGTTTTTACCGCATTTATTTCATTGCATTTCATTACTGTCATATGCTGGACTGTGCTGCGCTATACTGGATTTTCTGTTTGGCAGGTTGGGGGTTCTGAGAGATAAGCCTAATACCCAGGCTTGAGCATACACATAGGTATTGGTGTGGATAGTCGTGTCGCTCGCGTGGTGGTGACCACGTGGAGTGTTCGCGAGACCCACAGGCAGACGAGGTTCTTTCAGGGGATGTCCGATACTGCATGTTGATGCAGGCCATTGGATCTTCCCTTGAGGAGCTTTCGACTCTGTTGACCATTCCCGAGGACTCAGTTGCGGCACTCCTCCCAAGAGGTGATAATGGCAGACCAGGAATGGCAAATCCATTATGCTTCTTGATCCGAGGACCCAACGCTGGGAACTTGCTATAGGATAACCTTAGTTTTGGGGAATCAGTGGACGACCTATTTGTTTGGCTATAGTATTGTACCCATCAGGATGAATGTACTATTGCTTCTCAAATCGAGAATCCAAAACTGAGGATCCCGCGTTCTAGAACCCACATGTGAGAGGGGCGGGTTGTTACAGGTTTGCAGGTAATCGTGACCTTCCACCTACCTGGTTTTCTGGTTTTCCTATCAGTATGGATTTATCAGTGTGGTTATGCCGGTATTCTGGGGAATTTGAGCAGATACTTGAGATTATTCAGTCAGTTCGGTGCAGCAGTTGTCCAGTTTATGTGGCAACCTTGATCCCATGCTCTGCATTGCATCATCATTTTTCTGACTTTCATATTTTTCATTTCCAGGTAGTATTTGTCTTTTGATTCCAATCAACGGGCATTCACCGGGATTGACACTAAGAAGAAGAAGAAGAACATCATTGTTTACAAGTTCCCGAAGCTCACTCTTGGTAAGCTTAGTAGCCTACAAGATATGGCCAGTCTGGAAGTGTTGGGAGTTTTCAAGGAGAAATATGGTTGGATCTTATCTCTCGTTCGTAACCTCAGTAACTATGAATATAGAGGCCTGCATACTTTGATGCAATTCTACGATCCTCCCCTGCGATGCTTCGTATTTCCAGATTATCTATTGGTCCCTACTCTGGAGGAGTATTCAAACATCTTGGGAATTTCCATCAAAGAAGGTGCTCTATTCTTTGGTTCCAAGACTGATCCTGATTTCAAAGATATGGCTGATGCTCTTTATTTGAGCAAGTCAACATTGGAGGCCGACATTTCTAGCAAAGGAAAATTCTGTGGCTATCATTTGACATACCTGGTGAAGAAAGCTCAAGAATCATCTAAAGATAAGAAGTGGACAGTTTTCAACGCAATGCTGGCTCTCTGCGTGTATGACATTGTTCTGTTTCCTAATGAACCTGATTTTGTTGATATGGATGCTATCAGGATATTTACGACTCAGAATCCAGTGCCGACCTTGTTGGGGGATCTTTATTACGCCTTGTATAACAGGAATGAGAAGAGAAGAGATGGGATGGTTCATTGTTGTGCACCCCTTTTCTATAAGTGGTTTGCGAATCGTCTACCTCAGATGGGTACTTTTGTGGATACTAAAACTTCTTTGGAATGGAGTCAACATCTGATGGGTCTGGCTACTAAAGATATTGTCTGGGTGGATCATGGATTACTTGGTAAAGATATTTTGCATAGTTGTGGTGAGTTCCCTAACGTTCCATTGATAGGGAGAAAAGGAGGTATCAATTACAATCCTTCTTTGGCCATCAGGTAGTTTGGATATGCTCTGAGGGATCCACCGGTTGAGAAAGATTTGGAAGAGTCTTTTTATTTCCATACAACGGATGGTTTAGCAACAACGCAGAAGGTTTCCGAGGCTTGGTTCAGTAGGCAGGAGAAAGGAAAAGTTGCTTTGGGCAAGCCTAACAATCGAGCTTTCTTTCCGTATGAGGACTGGGTAAAGAAGAGAGTGGAAGATTTTTACTCGCCTTTTGATCGGGCGCCTCTTTTGTATCCTGAAATTGTGGAGGAGAGGCTCACTGTACCTATTGAAGAGTTTAACAAGCAACGGGAGTTGGTGTATGACCTGCGGGTAGAAAATTCCGATTTGAGTAGTCGGCTGCAAGGTGCTTTATAGGACAATTCAGAATTGAAATGGAAAGTTCAAGAGGTGATGAAGCGTCTGGAAGAAAGAGAAGAAGATCTTGCTAATAGGGCTCAGTACTATAGAAAAGCCAGCATGACTGCTGAATCTTCTAGTGTAGCCCACAAGGAAACCAAGAAGCTCTTGAACAAGACGAAAGCCAAGCTTGCCACATATCAGGAGATGTGGGAAAAAGTCAAGATTGAGAATGGGGAATTGAAGGAAGAACTTCAAGAGGTGAGAATGGGCAAGAAGCATTTCTCTGTCAAGTGGAAAGAGGCTCAGAAAGAAATTGAAGAGCTTAAGCTGCAAGCCGAAGTCAAGAAATCAAAGCGCGAAGGCAACGATGTTGAAGAGCAGATTGCCAGATTGAACCAAGACATTGAAAAGAGAAACACGCTGATTAAAGGGCTGATAGAGCGACCTACACATCCCGACACTGTGAATCTTCTTGAGGAAGTTGAAGCCAACTTGTTTGGAATTAATTTGTAGTGATATTGCTGTTTATCTTTTGTTGTGATTACCATCAGGATTGTTGATGGAATCGCCTGTGATTATATCATACTTGTTTGTATGAACTCTTGTAGTATGATATTGAAATGCTTGGTTCAACCATTTGTGTCTCAACAGTTCTTGGTCTCAAAGGGGTTTGTTTCCATTGTTTTGGTTCTGCAGTATCTTTGTGTCCGGATTTATTTTCCGGTGCTGTGTCTATTCCCTTGCCCAGTTTCAAAGGCTGGAATCAAAGTGGATATGTCCTTGAAATGTTTAAATATGATGTTTGCATTTGCATTTGCATGTTCATAATCATTGTGCATAACTGGTGCCTATCTCTGGTTTTCTTATCTTGCTCTTTTCTTTAGACATGATTGGTGACCAACACATTCACCGGTACTCTACTAGACAAAAACAGAAGAGAGCCATGGAGCAGATGCAAGCTGAGATGATTGCGATGCAAGCTCACATAACTCAGTTTATGGAGTTGATGCAAAATGTTGCTGTGGGTCAGGAGGAGCTGAGGACCCTGGTCCAGCCTCTGGTCGCAAGAGTTGACGAAGACGAAGTTCTTCATGGTGGGCTTCACACCCATGTCATCCCTCCGGGCGAAGGTGTTATTGGTAATGGTGTCCAAGGTGGTCCTCCGGGCGGAGGTATTCCCATTCCTTATATTGTTATCCCTCCGGGCGGAGGAGAGAATGTTGTGATCCCTTCTGTAGTAGGGGAAGGTAACAGTATCTGTGCAGTACATGGCCGTCGCTATGAGGACCAACAGGATGATGTATTTTCTATGTCAGGTGGGGATGCTGGCCCCCAGCCTGATAACGATCGGAGATTCAGAATGATTGAAGAGAAATTGAAAGCGGTTAAGAATCAGAATTCCTCGGGTTTGGATTTGGATGACTTGGGACTGGTCCCCGGTGTCAGAATTCCTCACAAGTTTCAGGTGCCTACTTTCGAGAAGTATAACGGTGTTACTTGCCTGAAGACTCATGTTCGGGCTTATGCAAGAAAAATGGCTGCCTATTCTGATGATGAAAAGTTATTGATGCACTTCTTCCAAGATAACATGTCTAGGGCGTCTTTGGAATGGTACATGCAGTTAGAGAGGTGCCATGTTCGTAACTGGAGTAAACTGGTGGAGGCTTTTGTTAAGCACTATCAGTACAATATTGATATGGCTCCTAACAGGACACAATTGCAAAGTTTGTCACAGAAAAATAATGAGAGCTTTAAAGAGTACGCCCTGAGGTGGCGAGAATTGGCAGCAAGGGTACAACCTACCATGGTAGAGCGGGAGATGATCGACTTATTTATGGCCACCCTGCAGGGTCATTATTATGAAAAGTTGGTGCCTTGTATGTAGGGAAAGTTTGCTGACTTGGTCCTAGTTGGAGAAAAAGTGGAGAGTGGGATTAAAACTGGAAAGATATCAGGTAACGACGGATCCCCTTCGGGAGGAGGGAAGAAACCGTATGCAAATTACAAAAGGAAAGAAGGAGACACAAATTCTGTTTCATCATACAATGGTAGGGGGAAGGCTCGACAGAATTACAATCAACAAGTTGCCTCTGTAACTATTCCGGCTGCACCTCGGCAGCAGAATACTCCCAATCAGTACCAAAACAGGCAGGCTGGCCAGTATTAAAACCGATAGAGGAATGCTAAAAGGCATTTTGATCAGCCACCCATGCCATATGCTCAATTGTTGCAACACTTGCTACAATTGCGTTTAGTTGAGCTTCGCATATTGGCTCCACCCACTGGGAGGTTACCGTCAGGCTATGATGCTAACGCACATTGTGATTTCCACTTCGGTGCCCCAGGGCATACAATTGAAGGGTGTAGGGAGTTCTATCATAAAGTACAAGATTTGGTAGACTCCAAAGCCATCAACTTCTCTAATGACGTGCCAAATGTCATTCAGAACCCAATGCCGAATCACGGCGGGCCAAAGTTTAATGCCATTATTGAAGATAATGAATCCTTGAATCTGGTTTTAGATGTGAACGAGTTGAAGACTCCCTTGTGTGTGGTAAAAGAAAGGTTGCTGAAGGGTGGGGTATTCCCTAGTTGTAATGAGGGTTGTTCTGAGTGTGGGTTTCAATCCAACGGTTGTGATTTATTGAGATCAGGTATTTAGAGATTGATTAATGAAGGACAGTTACAGTTCGACAGATGTGATCAGCAGAGAAAAATTACTGGTAAAGAGAATGATGTTTCCACTATAACAATTCCTTTCAAAACAATAACCATATCTGCACCGACGAGACCAGCGTCGGTCATCATTACAGTTCCTGGGCCAGTCCCGTATGAGAGTACTAAAGTCGTCTCGTGGAACTATGGGACTGAGGTATTTGTTGATGGAAAGAACCAAGAATTGGTAGGAACATCGGCTGTGAGTTTAAAGGTTGACAATACTGATCAAGCAGGGGCCATCACCAGAAGTGGTAGAGTCTTCATTCCGTCAGATAAACAGGTCGGCAGTTCCAAGCAGGATAAAGGGAAACAAGTGATGGATGATTCTGTACAGAAGCAGGTCGTGAATGATACCGCAACAAAACAAGTTGATAATTCCTTCTCAGAAAATGTAGAGGAGTTTATGAGATTAATCAGGAAGAGCGATTACAAGATTGTTGATCAGTTGCATCAGACGCCATCCAAAATATCCATCATATCTCTGCTATTGTGTTCCGAGGCGCACTGGAATGCGTTGCTGAAGGTTTTGAACACAGCCTATGTACCTCAAGAAATATCCGTTTATCAGTTAGAGGGGGTTGTGGCTCACGTGAATGCTGGTAATGGTTTGGGTTTCACTGATTTAGATCTGACTCCAGCTGGGAGGAATCACAACAACGCTCTACACATTTCAGTGGAATGCCGAGGCTCCTTAAATTTGGATGTGCTAGTTGATACTGGGTCATCCTTAAATGTGTTGCTAAAGAAGGCTCTGATGAAGTTAGATACCCGTGGGCTGATTTGCACGCCAAGTGACTTGGTGGTGCGTGCTTTCGATGGTTCTAAGAGGTCTGTTTTTGGAGAAATTGTATTGCCAATCAAAGTGGGTCCTGAAATTTTTGAAGCTACTTTCTACATCATGGACATTCAATCTGCCTATAGTTGTTTATTGGGTCGTCCGTGGATCCATAGTGCTGGGGCAGTGACATCAACGTTGCATCAAAAGCTGAAGTACATGGTGGATGGCCATGTTGTGACAGTCTGTGGTGAGGAAGACATCATGGTAAGTCACCTATCGACCTTCAAGTATGTGGAGGTAGATGGTGAAATACATGAAACTCTGTGCCAAGCCTTCGAAGCTGTGAAAATTCCTGAAGAACCTCCAAGTGTAGTCAGTCAGCCCAAGGTGGTTAATCAACCCGAAGTTGTAAATCAACTGGAAGTGCCGATGTCTTCTTTCAAAGACGCATGTGCTGTAGTTGAAGCTGGTAGTTCTCAAAGATGGGGCCAGGTCATTGACGTTCAGAAGAAGCAGAATACTTATGGACATGGGTATAAGCCACCCCGACAAGCCCAAGAGCCTCCCAAGTATGCTGGCCCAATTCAATTCACAAGTGTTGGGGTCTTCTTTAATCGGGTTAATGCCATTGATGATGAGGAGGATATTGATTGTGATATGGATGAGTGGATCTGCCCCTGCACTCTTGGTCAAAGTCTATGCAATTGGTCGTCTGAGAAAGTCATCCAAGTGACCCGTCGAGAGTAATTACCTTTATTTTCTGTTTATGTTAAATCCTACGTTCTGCCCAAGACGTATCTGTCTGTAGGGCTTTGATGTTTTTGTTTGCTACTTTATCATCAATAAAGGACGTTTTTCACATTCAAATATTTTGATCCCTGTTTTTCTGTTTTTACTTTTTGCATTAATTTACATCAAAATGGCAATGTGTTTTCTTGTTTGTTGCATTCATAATAAACATAAGACATCAATCATGCAGGTTTCTTCGTTCAAATGCCACCAATAATGATTCAGCTATGGCTCGGTATGACTTCGACAATCCTATTTATCAGGCTGAAGAAGAGACTGACGAAGACTGTGACTTACCAGAAGAATTGGCTAGATTGTTGAAACAGGAGGAGAGGGTTATTCTACCTCATCAGGAGGAAATTGAGACCGTTAATCTTGGAACCGAGGACGCAAGAAAGGAAGTAAGGATTGGAGCTGCTTTGGAAGACACTGTCAAGGGAAGATTGATTGAAATGCTTCGAGAGTATATGGATATCTTCGCCTGGTCTTACCAAGACATGCCCAGGCTTGACACTGATATTGTGGTACACTGGCTGTCGCTCAAAGAAGGTTGTACTCCGGTTAAGCAGAAACTGAGAAGGACGAAATAAGATATGGCTGTCAAAATCAAGGAAGAGGTTCAGAAACAGTTGGATGCTGGGTTTCTCGCTGTGACAAATTATCCTCCATGGGTTGCTAACATTGTGCCTGTACCTAAGAAGGATGGAAAGGTCAGGATGTGTGTTGATTACAGAGATTTGAATAGAGCAAGCCCGAAAGATGATTTCCCGCTCCCCCACATTGACGTGTTAGTGGACAACACTGCTCAATACTCTGTATTTTCCTGCATGGATGGATTCTTTGAGTATAACCAAATCAAGATGGCCCCAGAGGACATGGAGAGGACTACATTCATAACACCGTGGGGAACGTTTTGCTACAAGGTGATGCCCTTTAGATTGAATAATGTTGGGGCAACCTATCAGGGGGCAATGGTGACTCTCTTTCGTCATACCCCAAATTTTGACCACTAAGATTTCCCATCATTGTGAAAATCATCACCACAATATGGATGTACCTTTGTGCCTCATCAATCTCCTCAAGGAATTGTTGAGCATTCACTACTATCAAAATTAGGGTTTCAAGCCCTCTCAGAGCCTTAGACAAAGGACCAATCAAGGAATGACATGATCTTCAACTTGTCTAGCCTCTCAAGTAGCTACAAAGGATCAATAGGACTCCCACTCCAAGGATTAAGCACAAAGCTGCTCCCTTTTAGGTGGATCAAGCCTCAAGATCGCCAGCATCACCAAGTTAGGGTTTTGGTTGTTCAGGGCCTCCAAAGGGAAATTTTCCTCTGGGCATGAGCCAAGGATCCAAAACACAACCTAATATACTCCATGGAACCTCATGGACCCAATCATCCAGTCAATTTTGCCTCAGGGGATGCATTCATAAAAAATCAGGAATTAGGGTTTCTTGACCTAATTCACCCCTAAGTTGACTTTTAGGGTAAATCATGAGCCAAGACCTAAAAGGAGGATTTGAGGGTCTCTAATACACTACATTGATCCATTTGCAACAATGGATTGATCCAAGAATCTTGAGCAACAAGTCTCAATTTCATCTGCACCACAGTTAGGGTTTTAAGGAAAAAGTCAACTGTAACTTTGACCTTTGACCAAGACATGCTCCCAAGCCCTATGACATGCATAAATATACCCTATGACACCCATGGAACATGTCCATCAAGTTTGATTTAGGTCAAAGACATGATTTCCTGAAGAATTGCACAGTTTGGAATTCATCAGATAAAAAGTCAACTGTGCACAAAAGTCAACTTTGACTTTTTGAGATTTTTCACAAAAATGGATTTTTAACCCTAAAATGATGTTAATGTATGATTTGAATCATCATTCATCAAGAAAAATCAAGAAAAGATGGATAACTTGTAAAAGGGGTAACCATAAAAACTTAGAAAATTTTCTAAGTTAAAAATAAAGTGGCTAGGGTACCAACTTTGGAGGGTCATAACTCCTAAACCACAAAGCCATTTTCTCCCATCCAAGGCTTGATTTGTAGATCTCATTGCCGTCTACAAAAACTTCAACTAGACCTAACTCCAATTCATTGTGGATTTTGAGCTATGAGTGAGCCAAAATGGCTGAAAACATGAAAGTACCACTTTTCCAACACTTAGAAAAAATTCTGTCCAAGACAGATTTTGTTGGAAACACCAAAACTTGTGCGGTTTTTTCACACAGTTACAAGCTGAATCAGTTCCAAAGATAAACATCAATGTTGTTGCAAATGTTGCCAAGAATCCAAGCAACTCAATAGCATGAAACCAATCCACTTGTGCCAAGAATTATGGCTGCCACAACACACCATGTAAAGGCTGCCATGAAAAATCAGTTTAGGGGGTTTTGTGCCATCCACGATTTCTGAGTCAAAAGGAGTGATCACTATGCCACATGCCTTCAATCTGATCATGAACCAACTGATCCAACTGATAGGGTTGAGTCAAAAAGCCAAGGAATCTTCCAACTTGAAATTCATCCACTTTGGCACATTTTGCCTTGAATTCAAAGGGGCATTAATGTGGAATAGTGCATTTTCAACAAAGCCACTCTACTCAGTCAAGTTCTCTGATTAAACAACAATAAAAACATCTGAAGAATGTGATTTTGGTCAAGGCATAGCCCTGCTCTTGGGAATGGCTAGTTTGCCTTGCTTGAGAAGAAATCCTCCAAGCCAATCCATGCAAATGTGATCTGATCCAGCAGCCATTCATTATTCCTCCAAGACAAAAGTTGATCACCTATAAATAGAGGTTCCAATGGATCATTCAACTCACACCAAATCCAGTTACAGCACTGCTTTCTCACATTCTTCCTTAAACCTCAAGTTTCTTGGTTTTTGAGTAACCACTATCGGGTTTTGAGTTGCAGCCTTAAGCAATCAATTCCAATTGCTCAAACACATCACATATGATGTATTTGAGGTGTCCAAACACTTAAACACTAACTGTAACACCTCAGGCTCAAAATCACCCTTCAACCAAGCCATTATGCCTCAATTATGCAGGTGGAGGTCTCCAGCTTGATCCAAAGAGTTTCAAAGTGTTCCAAAGCTTGCAACACACTCCATAACATCCATTGAAGCTGTAGGGATCATTAATTCACAACTGGAACAAGGTTTGTGCAGAGTTCCATCTCAGCTTGCATCAAGGTAAGCCTCAAAACTCCGACTCCATGATCCATGCATATTTCCTCGCATGATATTTTTGCCAATTGCTTGCCATCATATGTTGATTGTTTTCCCTCAAAAAATTTGATCATAGCACTCATAATCATGCCTACTCGATTGCTTTTGCAAAATTAGGGTTCATACGGCCACAATGATATAATTTGCTATACACTGAAAATGAATGAAATTGGGTATTGCCATCTTCTTCCTTGTGAAAAAACGCATGAGTTTGGTGTTTGAATCATGTCAAATGGTTGAGAAACGAGAGAGATGGAGGGCTTCATGCACGAGCTAGAGGAAGGAGATGGCCATGGCGCCATTTTCAGAAAATCCAACTAGTTTGATATATATTTTTCACTTGCCATGTTATTAATGAATTGGCATTGTGCCCCAGTGGTTGATCAGCTGGTTTGCATGTATTGGCAAGTGAAAGGTCTGGGGTTCGAATCCCCCTCGCCCCAGACCTTTTTTTTTATCACTTTTTCCTATTTTCCTATTTTTCATATTATTTTGTTAATGATTTGAAAAATTAATAACTCACTCAATTTTAATTATTTTTGACTGATTCCTTTTGCAAAAAATCATAAAAATGTTGAAATATTTTATTACACAAAAAAATTAGATTTATATTATGTATTTAATATAATTAGTATTTTTGTGAATAAATTCATTTTTTATTTGTTTTTAAACATTTTAAAATGAACATCCATCTTGAAAAATCAAGACCAAATGAGTTTTAATATCTCTTGTGATTTATACCTCATTTTTCAAACCTTAAACAAAAATCACAAGTGGTTTATTCAAATCTATTTGGTATTTTTCATTGATTTTCTTTAAATATTTACTATTTAAAGATTAAAATTAGGGTTTCTTTGATTTTCACCCTCATCAAAACACACTTTTGGGCCTCTATTAGAGTCTAAGACCCAACCCTTTTTTTGTAAAATACAAACTATTTTTTGGGCCTCACTTATTGTATAAGTCCCACTGTATTTTCAAAAACCTCGGCGCGCTCGCCAATTCAAAAATCAAACCTTGGGCCTCTCCTTGAGCTATAAGACCCATTCAAAATTTTTGGGCCTCTAATAGAGTGTAAGACCCAACCCCCTTTTAACCAAAATCATTTTGGGCCTCACTTATTGTATAAGTCCCTTCGCGTTAAAAGAAAATCTCGGCGCGATCGCCATTTCAAACGGAAAAAACAATTGGGCCTACCCTCGTGTTATAAGCCCCACTCTTTTTCTTTAAAACTTTTTGGGCCTCTTGAGAGAGTGTAAGACCCATCCTTTTGTACAGAAAACCTTTTTGGGTCCTCTGTACAAATTCAACAGTGCGCTCACTGATAAAACCCTGGGACTCTGCTTGAGCTGTAAGCCCCAAATCTTTCTTTTTCAAAGCACTTTCTCCTTTGATTTTGAAATATACTGTTGTTTTCAATCTTTCTTTGTTGAACAACTAACCAAACAACATGGAAGCTCTACAATCGAGTAAGTGGTTATTGCTTTCATTTACCGCATTCATATACATATAACTGTATTATGGGGCTGTTTCACTGTAAGTCTTCTTTCATAAACTCATATCAACTGTGTAATAATAGTATAGATATTTCAAGTTTCCCCGGTAACTACGTCTAGAACTAGGTGACGCCGTTTCGTTTCGTAGAAATAGACAACTAGATCCCCAATAGGATCACCAGATACAGTCTTCTCTTAGGTTGTCCTCATTAGGAATTGTCAAGAAACTCTACTCCCAGAGATGAATGTATTCTCCGTGAATGGCATCTTTGAGTTTCTTCCAAATTCTCGAACTTTCCTGACTTGATCTATTCCTTGTGAATAGCTTGCTTTGAATTTTTTGGGGTTTGGGGACCCACGGGCTTCTTAAAAGCATCGGCCTCCTCTTGGGCATCATACAAGGACCCACAGGCTTCCTAAAAGCAAACCCCGCCTCCTCTTGGGCTTAGTACAAGGACCCTACGGCTTCTTAGAAGTATTCACAGCCTCCTCTTAGGCTTCGTATAATGATCTTTTCCTCCGGGAATGATAGCCTCCTCTTGGGCATCGTACAAGGACCCATCGGCTTCTTAAAAGTTTCTAGCCTCCTCTTGGGCTTCGTACAAATTGTCCCGACGACCTCCTAGAGGTATAGGAACAGAACTTAGTCATCTGCATAGAACAGTCCTTTCATAGAGTCTACTACTATTTCTCAAAGCATAATACAAAAGATGAAACTCTAGACTTGAACAGTCTAATTCCCTTAAGTCTCAAAGACATTCTCAAGCACCCCTTCAAAAATATGAAGAAAACCCGCAGACTCGGACAGTTTCAATACCCTTCGGATTTCCCACTTCCTTAAAGAACAGGAATAACCCGAAACCTTGGATCAAATCCTTGAGTACAGTGTTGCTCATATAAAAACTGATTTTCTCTTTCAAAATCAGTATACTAGACCTGTCACTCAACTGAAACAGTTACAATCGCCTCCATCTCGGGCTTTATACGAGATACAAAAAGGTTCTTATTGAGCCAAACAAACTTTTGCCTCCATATCGGGCTTTGTACGAGATACAAAAACTCTTTTGTTGAGTCAAATAACCTCTATCTCGGGCTTTATACGAGATACCAAAAGACTCCATCGTCGAGTCAAAAACCTTTTAGCCTCTCTCTCGGGCTTTGTACGAGACACATATTAGCCTCCTCTTAGGCTTTGTATAAGAAAACCACTGGTTGATCCATTCAACCTTTTAGCATCAAAGTTGTGCCTCGTTCATAGTACACAAACATCAACAACTTCCTTCATCTAATTGCTGTAAGCGGCAAGCCTCTGGATCATCTATATCCATGCCACTGTCCCTCTTTTAGTATGATAAATTCCTAAGGAAAGATAGCATTGCTCTACACTGAGTTAAAGTCTTCTCCTTCAGGTTAAAATCCCCTATAAAGGAAATTATGGCATTGTCGGATTCACACATCCCGGTTAAAGTAATTCTCCTTTATAAACAGTTGTGACATACAACCCCCTCTTTAGAGATGACAAATTCTCTCTAAAGTCAACACCTTTAGCTTCACATCTTGGGCTTTGAACAAGATACAAATAGACCTTTCAGCTTCACATCTTGGGCTTTGAACAAGATACAAATCACCTTTCGCTTCACGTCTTGGGCTTTGAACAAGACACCAAAACACCCATTTCTGTCATACCCCAAATTTTGACCACTAGGATTTCCCATCATTGTGAAAATCATCATCACAATATGGAGGAACCATCATACTTCATCAGTCTCCCCAAAGATGGGTGAGCATCCACTACAATCAAAATTAGGGTTTCAAGCCCTCTCTGAGTGCTTAGACAAAGGATCAATCAAGGAATGACATGATCTTCAACTTGTCTAACCTCTCAAACATCCACAATAGATCAAAAGGACTCCCACTTCAAGGATTAAGCACAAGGCTGCTCCCTTCTAGGTGGATTAAGTCTCAAGATCGATAGTGTCACCAAATTAGGGTTTTGGTCGACCAGGGCCTCCAGATGGAAATTTTTCATCTGGGCACAAGCCAATGATCCAAAACATAACCTAATATACTCCATGGAACCTCATGGACCCAATCATCAAGTCAATTTTGCCTCAGGGGATGCATTCATCAAAAATCAGGAATTAGGGTTTCTTGACCTAATTCACCCCTAAGTTGACTTTTAGGGAAAATCATGAACCAAGACCTCAAGACATGATTTGAGGGTCTCTAATATACCATATTGATCCATTTGGAACAATTGATTAATCGAAGAAGCTTGAGCAACAAGTCTCAATTTCATCTGCACCACAGTTAGGGTTTTAAGGAAAAAAGTCAACTGTAACTTTGACTTTTGACCAGGACATGCTCCCAAGCCCTATGACATGCATCAATATACCCTATGACACCCATGGAACATGTCCATCAAGTTTTATTTAGGTCAAGGACATGATTTCATGAAGAATTGCACAGTTTGGAATTCATCTGATAAAAAGTCAACTATGCACAAAAGTCAACTTTGACTTTTTGAGATTTTTCACCAAAATGGATTTTTAACCCTAAAATTATGTTAATGTATGATTTGAATCATCATTCATCAAGAAAAATCAAGAAAAGTTGGGTAACTTGTAAAAGGGGTAACCATAAAAAACTTAGAAAATTTTCTAAGTTAAAAATAAAGTGGCTAGGGTACTAACTTTGGAGGGTCATAACTCCTAAACCACAAAGCCATTTTCTCCCATCCAAGGCTTGATTTGTAGATCTCATCGCCCTCTACAAAAACTTCAACTAGACCTAATTCTAACTCCTCATGGATTTTGAGTTATGCAATGATCATAATCAAGAAAAGTCACTTTGTTCCAACACTTGGTGAATATTTCACTAAGTCAGATTTTACCCTACTTTTTGCCAAATGTAGGGGGATTTTTCACTTGGATTCAAAAGAGATCAAAACCAAATATGTTCAAAAAGTTGTTGTATCATGTAAGGGCTTTCCAAAATGACCAAGAACATTACCAAGTTCACTTTGAGTCATGAGATATGACATTGGAAAATTGCCTTGTTGAAATCTGCCAAGGCAAGGCAGAATTTGTATTTTTGCTCGATTTTCCAAAATCAGCCAAATCCAAATGCTCCTATCCACTTGGACACCTCTGAGGATTGAATCTAAAGGGAACAATCATTGAGCCAAGCCTCCAAAGTCTTTGGAACAAGAAATAGCATGTTGAACCTAGAATGGCCAAAATAGGGACAAGACTCCAATTTTGGATTGGAGCATTCAATGGAAGCATCAAGATGGCATAGACTGAGCCATTTGCAACTAAATTCAATCAAGACTTATCCAAGACCAAGGGAACCACAGCCCTGTGCCCTAACCTCTAGTCAATGGCTAGAGGAGACTTGGATTTCCATTGGCCAACATTGAACAAACACCTGCTGCAGTTACCATTCAATGTGGATCCCAAAACAAACTTGTTCTACTATAAATAGAGCTCAATTATGATCAGTTTGAGTACACCAAATCCATCAAACAGATGCTTTCCTCAAAATCTCTTCTTTCACTCCAATTTTGCCTTCTAAGGCAAGTCACTATCGGGTTTTGAGTTTGAGAGCTTTTCCAATCAAACCAATCACTCACACACCTCACATACATCATATAGAAGTGATCCAAACACTCACATAACATCTGGAACACAGATTTCACAAAATCACCAGTCAATTGCTCAAGGTTTTAACCAAAGTACAGTTGAGATGCCATGAAGTGATCCAGCCAATTTCCATCAAGTCCAAGCATTCAAACACACTCCATAGGGTGTAGGGAAGCTGTTCAGATCATCACAACTCATCTGTAACACCTCCAACTCAGAAATCAATTTGCTCTTGCTGTCACGACCTAGAGGTCAGCCTAAACTTGGTCATCTCTTAATCTATGCATATTTCCTCGCACAATACTTTTGCCAAATGTTCATAATCATGCATGGAATGTTTCCCCTCAATTAATTGCATTGTTTGAATCGTGTATCAAAAATCCTAGCCTTCATGCAGAAATTAGGGTTCTTGAGGATTTCTCGTGATTTCTTGTTTTATCCTTAATTTAAATGAAATTAAATACCATAGACATGATCGTGAGGTTGAAACGAGTTGATTGGTATGTGGATTGCATGATATGATTAAGTATTCAGTGAGATTGGAGAGAAAATGCAAATCTGGGCAAACCCAGAACACGTGCGTGTTCTTGGGTGTTCTTGGCGCCATTTTTTGAATATTTGAATATTTGAATTTTGTGATTTTATTTAATTGATTCAAAAATTAATTTCTCTCTGAGTTTTAATGATTTTGAGTTGATTCTTTTTTTAATAATTCACAAAAATGTTAAAATATTTTATTTTCCCAAAAAATCCCAAAAATATTATTTATTTTGTATAATTTATATTTTTGCAAAGAATTAATGTTTTAATTGTTTTTGACATTTAAAATATTTTTTCCACCTTGATTTTGCAACTTTTAATACTTTCTAATTATTTTGTAGGTCAATACTTAATTTTTGAAGCATTAATCCAAAATCACAATTTGTTTTTCCTATGTTAAACAATTTTGATCATTTTAATTGAATTTTTATTCAATTAAATACATTTTTGAAAACAAATTAGGGTTTTTGGATTAATTCAACCCTCATAAATCATTTTCAAAACACTTTGGGCATCTAATAGAGTGTAAGACCCAATCCTTTTTTGACCAAACCATTTTTGGGCCTCAGTGTATTGTATAAGTCCCGATACCGTAAAAAACAAACGGCGCGATCGTCGCCTTTTGAAAAATAACCTTCTGGGCCTCTCCTTGAGCTATAAGACCCACTCAAAACTTTTGGGCCTCTATTAGAGTGTAAGACCCAATCCCCTTTTAACCAAAGCATTTTGGGCCTCACTTATTGTATAAGTCCCTCTGCGTTAAAAGAAAACCTCGGCGCGATCGCCATTTCAAACGAAAAAATCATCTGGGCCTACCCTCGTGTTATAAGCCCCACTCTTTTTCTTTAAAACTTTTTGGGCCTCTTGAGAGAGTGTAAGACCCATCCCTTTGTACAGAAAACAATTTTTGGGCCACGGTCACTTGTATAAGTCCCTCTGTACAAATTCAAACAGTGCGCTCACTGATAAAACCCTGGGCCTCTCCTTGAGCTGTAAGCCCCAAATCTTTCTTTTTCAAAGCACTTTCTCCTTTGATTTTGAATATACTGTTGTTTTCAATCTTTCTTTGTTGAACAACTAACCAAACAGCATGGAAGCTCTACAACCGAGTAAGTGGTTATTGCTTTTCTTTACCGCATTCATATACATATAACTGTATTGTGGGGCTGTTTCACTATAAGTCTTCTTTCATAAACTCATATCAACTGTGTAATAATAGTATAGATATTTAGAGTTTCCCCGGCAACTACGTCTAGAACTAGGTGACGCCGTTTCGTTTATTCGTAGAAATAGTCAAAACTAGATCCCCATAGGATTACCAGACACAGTCTTCCCTCCTCTTGGGGTTAACCAATATGGAGATATGAAAGGCAGCATTCTCGGTGAACCCTTTCATAGACTGTCACTCGTAGAAGTTGTCAAAGAAACTCTACTCCCCAGAGATGATCTCTTCTCCGTGAATGGCATCTCTTGAGTTTCTTCCAAATTCTCGAACTTTCCTGGCTTGATCTATTCTCGGTGAATGGCATGTCTTGAATTTCTCGGGGTTTAGGGACCCACAGGCTTCTTAAAAGCACTTGTCAAGAAACTCTATTCCCCAGAGATGATCTTTTCTCCGTGAATGGCATCTCTTGAGTTTCTTCCAAATTATCAAACTTTCCTGACTTGATCTATTCCTTGTGAATAGCTTGCCTTGAATTTCTCAGGGTTTGGGGACCCATGGGCTTCTTAAAAGCATCGGCCTCCTCTTAGGTATCGTACAAGGACCCACTGGCTTCCTAAAAGCAACCCAGCTTCCTCTTGGGCTTAGTACAAGGACCCGCCGGCTTCTTAGAAGTATTCACAGCCTCCTCTTAGGCCTCGTATAATGATCTCTTCCTCCGGGAATGATAGCCTCCTCTTGGGCATCGTACAAGGACCCGTCGGCTTCTTAAAAGTTTCCAGCCTCCTCTTGGGCTTCATACAAATTGTCCCGATGACCTCCTAGAGGTATAGGAACAGAAATTAGTCATCTGCATAGAGCAGTCCTTTCATAGAGTCTACTACTATTTCTCAAAGCACAGTACAAAAGATGACACTCTAGACTTGGACAGTCTAATCTCCTTGAGTCTCAAAGACATTCTCAAGTGACCCCTTCGTTAAATAGGAAGGAAACCCGTAGACTTGGACAGTCTCAATACCCTTCATATTTCCCACTTCCTTAAAGAACAGGAATAACCCGGATCCTCGAATCAAATCCTTGAGTACAGTGTTGCTCATATAAGAACTGATTTTCTCTTTAAATTAGTATATTGGACCTGTCACTTAACTGAACAGTAACCACAACCTCCTCTTAGGCTTTGTATAATGATCCTTCTCCGGTGAAGTTAGCCTCTCTCTTGGGCTTTGTACAATGATTCTCCCCATCGGAGTCAAACAACATTTAGCCTCTCTCTCGGGCTTTGTACGAGACACATAAGAGACTCCCTCGTTGAGTCAATTACCCTTTTTGCCTCCATCTCGGGCTTTATACGAGATACAAAAAGGTTCTTATTGAGCCAAACAAATTTTCGCCTCCATCTCGGGCTTTGTACGAGATACAAAAACTCTCTTGTTGAGTCAAATAGCCTCCATCTCGGGCTTTATACGAGATACCAAAAGATTCCCTCGTTGAGTCAAAAACCTTTTAGCCTCTCTCTCGGGCTTTGTACGAGACACATAATAACCTCCTCTTAGGCTTTTTATAAGAAAACCACTGGTTGATCCAATTAACCTTTTAGCATCAAAGTTGTGCCTCGTTCACAGTACACAAACATCAACAACTCCCTCCCCTCCATCTAACTACTGTAAACGGCAAGCCTCTGGATCATCTACATCCATGCCAATGTCCCTCTTTTAGTATGAGAAATTCCTAAGGAAAGATGGCATTACTCTACACTGAGTTAAAGTCTTCTCCTTTAGGTTGAAATCCCCTATAAAGGAAATTATGGCATTGCCGGATTCACAAATCCCGGTTAAAGTAATTATCCTTTATAAACAGTCGTAACAGACAGGCCCCTCTTTAGAGATGACAAATTCTCTCTAAAGTCAACACTTTTAGCTTCACATCTTGGGCTTCGAACAAGATACAAATAGACCTTTTAGCTTCACGTCTTGGGCTTTAAACAAGATATAAACCACCTTTCGCTTCACGTCTTGGGCTTTGAACAAGACACCAAAACCCCCATTTCTTCCCATAAAATAGGAGGAACTACGAACGCTCTGATTTCCCTATTTCGGTAAACGGGAATACGTATGCATAAGATTGAAAGAAAAATCTTAGCGAGCACACTAAACAAAAACCCAAAATCCCATACTTTCATATATATCCGTCCTAACATCTCAACCGATAGCCTAAAGCACCCCTCGTCAACAAAATAAACTTAGGAGAAACCCCGAATCTTTGTAGCATCTGTAAACCAACAGTTTTGACTGTTTAATCTCAGTATGCAAGCAGGGTTAGTTAGAGACATCTATTTCACTTCCTTCATCAGCTTTAATAGGATAAAAAATGAATCGAACTGTAGTACTAGAGCGATCGTGCTTCGCAACCACATCCAAAAATCACTCGCTACAATTTCCTCCCATAGAATAGGAGGAACTACGAACGCTCTGATTTCCCTGTTTCGGTAAACGGGAATACGTAGGCATAATATTGAAAGAAAAAAATCTTAGCGAGCACACTAAACAAAAACCCTAAATCCCATATACCATAATCTGAAGCAGTATCCTAACAAAATCCCAGAGAGAAATAAGTATTGGCGAAAATACAAATAACCAATACAAAGGCCCCCGCCACATTGATCGCATCCGTAACCTAACAGACCGCTGTTTAAACTCAGTATGCAAGCAGGGTTAATTGGAGACATCTATTTCCCTTCCTTCATCAGCTTTAATAGGATAAAAAATGAATCGACCTGTAGTAAACTCAACCGCAGTGAGAGCGACCAGCGCTTAAGAACCGCGTCCAAAATCGCTCGCTACATCTTTCATGATATGATTCACAAAGAGATCGAAGTCTATGTTGATGACATGATTGCGAAGTCACAAATGGAGGAAGAACATTTGGTGAACCTTCTGAAGTTATTTGAAAGGTTGAGGAAGTTCAAGCTGAGGTTGAATCCGAACAAGTGCACCTTCGGGGTGAGATCTGGAAAATTGTTGGGGTTTATTGTTAGTGAAAGAGATATCGAGGTTGATCCTGCTAAAGTAAAAGCCATACAAGAGATGCCTGAGCTAAGAATAGAAAAAAAGGTTCGTGGTTTCTTGGGGAGATTGAACTACATCGCTAGATTCATCTCTCATCTTACAGCCACGTGTGAACCGATATTCAAATTGTTAAGAAAAGATCAAGAGGTCAGGTGGAATGAAAATTGTCAGAAGGCGTTTGAAAAAATAAAAGAATATTTGCAAGAACCTTCGGTCCTCGTGCCGCCAGTGCCAGAAAGGCCATTGATTATGTATCTTAGGGTTCTTGAGAACTCAATGGGGTGTGTGCTCGGTCAACACGATGAGTCAGGTAGAAAAGAGCATGCCATCTACTACCTGAGTAAGAAGTTCACTGATTGTGAGTCAAGGTACTCTATGATGGAAAAAACATGTTGTGCACTCGCTTGGGCAGCTAAGCATTTAAGGCAGTATATGTTAAACCATATAACCTTGTTGATTTCAAAGATGGATCCGATTAAATATGTGTTTGGAAAGCAAGCACTTTCTGGGAGAATAGCCCGTTGGCAGATGGTTTTGACAGAATACGATATTCAGTATGTTTCCCAAAAAGCCATTAAGGGAAGTGTTTTGTCAGAATATCTTGCCGAACAACCGATCGAGGATTATCAACCAATGAAGTTTGAATTTCCAGATGAGCATATCATGTTTCTGAAGATGAAAGACTGTGAAGAGCCCTTGCCTGACGAAGGACCCGACATTGGATCTCAGTGGAAATTGGTTTTTGATGGGGCTGTCAACTCATATGGTAACGGAATCGGGGCAATCATTACAACTCCAAGGGGTTCTCATATACCCTTCACTGCCCGATTGGCGTTCATATGCACCAACAATGAGGCAGAGTATGAAGCATGCATCATGGGGTTAGAAGAAGCAATTGATTTGAGAATCAAGAATCTCGATGTGTATGGTGATTCTGCGTTGGTGGTTAATCAGATTAAAGGAGAATGGGAAACTCGTCAGGCAAATCTAGTGCCTTATAATAACTATGCCAGAAGGTTGTTACCGTTCTTTGACAGGGTTGAATTTCATTATATACCCTGAGTGGAAAATCAGATGGCAGATGCGTTGGCAACATTGTCTTCAATGTATCAGGTGGATCGGTGGAATGAGACTCCTTCAATTAGAATCATGCGTCTAGATAGACCGGCTTTTATGTTGGCAGTTGAAGGCGTATCAGATGGCAAACCTTGGTATCATGACATTAAGTGTTTTCTGAAGAGTCAAGAGTACCCAGCTGGGGCATCCGCCAAGGATAAGAAAACTCTGAGGAGATCGGCAAGAAACTTCTTTTTGAATGAAGACGATGTGTTGTACAAGAGGAATTTCGACATGGTCTTGCTACGTTGTGTTGATGAACACAAGGCAAGCCTGTTGATGGAAGAAGTTCATGAAGGTTCTTTCGGCACCCATGCCAATGGGCATGCTATGGGTAAAAAGCTGTTGAGGGCAGGGTATTACTGGATGACTATGGAGTCTGATTGTTTTAAATATGCTAGGAAATGTCATAAATGCCAGATTTATGCTGATAAGGTGCACGTACCGCCTACTCCTTTGAATGTATTGTCATCTCCTTGGCCGTTTGCCACGTGGGGCATTGATATGATTGGGAAGATTGAGCCAACTGCTTCCAATGGGCATCGTTTCATATTGGTTGCCATTGATTATTTCAAGAAGTGGGTGGAAGCAGCCTCGTATACCAACGTCACCAAACAAGTGGTAGCCCGGTTTATAAAGAAGGACATCATCTGTCGGTATGGGGTCCCAGAGCGAATCATTACTGATAATGGTTCGAATTTGAACAATAAGATGATGAAGGAGCTATGTTAGAGCTTTAAGATTGAACATCACAACTCTTCTCCATATCATCCGAAGATGAATGGTGTTGTTGAGGCGGCGAATAAGAATATCAAGAAGATTGTGCAGAAGATGGTGGTAACATATAAGGACTGGCATGAGATGTTGCCTTATGCCCTACACGGTTATCGTACTTTAGTGTGTACATTAATCGGGGCAACCCCTTTCTCACTGGTATATGGTATGGAAGCGGTTCTACCATTAGAGGTTGAGATTCCTTCTTTAAGAATTCTGGCAGATGTGAAGCTTGATGAAGCTGAGTGGGTACGCTCCAGGTTGAATTAGTTGAACCTTATTGAAGAGAAGAGATTGGCAGCCATTGAACATGGCCGGTTGTATCAGAGTAGGATGAAGAAAGCCTTTGATCAGAAAGTGTGTCCTTGGTGTTTTTAGACAGGTGAATTAGTTTTGAAAAGGATCATTCCTCCTCAGACAGATCACAGGGGCAAGTGGACTCCAAACTACGAAGGGCCATATGTAGTAAGAAAGGTTTTCTCTGGTGGAGCCTTATTAGTCTCAACTATGGATGGCGAAGATTTTACGTCCCCTGTGAACGCAGACGTAGTCAAAAAATACTTTGCATAAAAAAGAGACCCGCTGGACATAAAAAGAAGATCCAGGCAAAAAAGGGGCATCCCGGCAAACCATAAAAAGAAAGGGTTCAGGCAAAAATTAGGGATAAAAGAAACGTAAAAGACTAAACCCGCAAAGTTGATGGGTATCCCGGTGGATTGAAAACCCGAAAAGGGCGATCCAGACAAAAGTTAGGGATTTGGAAGCAAGAGGCTACGGTCTGTGTTTGATTTGTGAGAACTTTTGATACTTGGCAATTTCGAAGGAAAAGAATCGGTCTAGTCAGTCTCTTCGAAGGTCAAGGCATCTGCGGATAAGCGAGACATATGGGTCATAGCTTAATTGAATCATGGTGGATATTTGTTCTCGCATTGCCGACATGTGTATTTTCTTTTTACTTTTTGCGCAATTACCTCTTTTCAGGAATTGCTTCCAGTTGTAAATGCCTATTTACAGGCCAATTCATTCAATAAAATTTTTATTTCACTCAAAGAGCTTTCCATTTGTGTTTTTACCTTTACTGTTTTATTTGTGAAAATGTCCGATATTTTGATAAACATTGCATATGAAAACGTTAAGCTTTGCGGAGCATATCAGAAAACAATGGAAATTTCTCAGGCAATGGATATTGTGGATGGTAATCGAGGTAGCCATTTGTGCATATAGAATACTCTGTTGTTACTGTTTGCAGGGTGGCAAGGTTTATCCCCAGTAGAGTTACTCTCCCCAGCATTGAAATTTCATCAGCCTCAGCAAAGCACACTCTCCCCAGCAAGAGTGCAGAGGATTATTTCCCCAACATGAGTGTACGAGATTGATTCCCCAGCCGGAGTCGTGGTTGGTTTTCCCCAGCAAGCATTCAGAAGTTGATTGCTCCAAAGTGGATGTTGTTGTATCTCCAGCAGGAGAGGTACGGACAAAGATGTTATCGTCCCCACAGAGTCGTGATGTCTATTGTCCTCAGCCGGTCAGAAAGCATAGTCTCATTGACAACAGTCTGAGCTAATCCCCAGCAGGGTGAGGGTAAAGTTATTTCCCCAGCAGTAGGTTAAGTTCATTGGTATCCCCAAGCAGAGTTTGGTGGTAGTCCTCGCAACAGTTTGTTCAACGTTGGTTGACACCCCCAGCAGCTTTTAAGTCCAGTGGTTATTAGCACCTTTTCTGTAGCAGATTCTTGGGTTCCGTCTCCGGCAGTTGTTATTCTTAATCCCCAACAGAGGGGAAGTTCTCTTTGGGTTTCATTTTTCAGTAGAGTTGTTGATCAGGAAAGTTGTTCAGTGTGTCTTTCCTCAGCAGGGTTTTGTTTTCAGAGGATAATTTAGTTTGTCATCCCCGGTCTAGTTGCTTTTGTCTTCAGCATTTATTTTGCTGGAGCGATCCTTTGCATTGCATGAGCATTTTGCATGGCATCCTCCCAAACACGTAGCATTTCCATTTCGTATGGAGCATTACGCCATAGAAAAATTCAAACATATGCATTCGAAGCATAAGCCAGGTTTGAGTCCTCGTTTTCCAGGCGTTCCCCCAACAGGAAGAATGGTAATTCAGGAGATATCGTCCGACTTTATACCCCAAGCCGTGGATTCGGTCATTTGGAGAGACCGTTTGGTATACCCCTGCAGAGTTGTTTGTCAGGATCGTCAATTCGTGGTTTCTTTTCACCCCTCCGTCCAGGTGGTCTTTTGGTTTGTCCCCTCAGAGTTGTTAACATTAAGCACTCATCCGTGTTCTTTTCCATTGCCTCAATACCTCGTCCGTATTGATTTTAAACACTCGTCCATGTTCTCTCAAACACTCGTCTGTGTTCTTTTGACACTCGTCCGTGTCCTTTTCCATTGCCTCAATACCTCGTCCGTATTGATTCTAAACACTCGTCCGTGTTCTCTCAAACACTCGTCCGTGTTCTTTTGACACTCGTCTGTGTTCTTTTCTGTTTCCTTAATATTTCGTCCGTATTGATTCTAAACACTCGTTCGTGTTCTCTCGACACCCGTCCGTGTTCAGTTTAGTATTTCAATCCCCAGTGAGGTCACCTTATACTTTTATTTCAATATCCGTCCATATTGACCCTTTTAGACACCCGTTCATGTTTGAACCTTTGAGACACCCGTCCGTGTTCTTTCAGCACCCGTTCGTGTTTGAACCTTTCAGCACCTGTCCGTGTTTGAACCTTTTAGACACCCGTCCGTGTTCATTCAGCACCTGTCCGTGTTTGAACCTTTTAGACACTCGTCTGTGTTCTTTCAGTACCCGTCCATGTTTGAACCTTTTAGACACCCGTCATGTTTGAACTTTTGAGACACCCGTCCGTGTTCTTTCAGCACCCGTCCATGTTTGAACCTTTTAGACACCCGTCCGTGTTCTTTTAGTACCCGTCCATGTTTGAACCTTTTAGACACCCGTCCATGTTCTTTCAGCACCCGTCCGTGTTTGAACCTTTTAGACACTCGTCCGTGTTCTTTCAGCACCCGTCCGTGTTTGAACCTTTTAGACACATATCAGTGTTCTTTCAGCACTCGTCCGTGTTTGAACCTTTTAGACACCCGTTCATGTTCTTTCAGCACCCGTCCGTGTTTGAACCTTTTAGACACCCGTCCGTGTTCTTTCAGCACCCGTCCGTGTTTGAACCTTTTAGACACCCGTCCGTGTTCTTTTGGTACCTGTCCGTGTTTGAACCTTTTAGACACCTGTCCGTGTTCTTTCAGCACCCGTCCGTGTTTGAACCTTTTAGACACCCGTCCGTGTTCTTTCAGCACCCGTCCGTGTTTGAACCTTTTAGACACCCGTCCGTGTTCTTTTGGCACCCGTCCGTGTTTGAACCTTTTAAACACCAGTCTGTGTTCTTTCAGCACCCATCCGTGTTTGAACCTTTTAGACACCCGTCCGTGTTCTTTTAGTACTCGTCCGTGATTGAACCTTTTAAACACGCGTCCGTGTTCTTTCGGCACCCGTCCGTGTTTGAACCTTTTAGACACCCGTCCGTATTCTTTCGGCACCCGTCCGTGTTTGAACCTTTTAGACACCCATCCGTATTCTTTCGGCACCCGTCCGTGTTTGAACCTTTTAGACACCCGTCCGTGTTTGAACCTTTTAGACACCCGTCCGTATTCTTTCAGCACCCGTCTGTGTTTGAACCTTTTAGACACCCGTCCGTGTTCTTTCAGCATCCGTCCGTGTTTGAACTGTTTTAGCCAATACCCGTCCGTATTGACCTCAGACACCCGTCCGTGTGTGAACCTTTTGGCACTCGCCTGTGTTTATCCCCAACATAGTCAACACTCGTCCGTATTTGTTTCAACCTATGTCAATACTTCGTCCGTATTAATCTCCGACACTCGTCCGTGTTATGATCTGACACCTTTTATTACTTGTTCCCCAGCGGAGTTGTCTCTCCCTTTGCAGGATGCAAATTTGTGCGGTTATTTTGGTATTTAATCTCTGTGTATCCCGACCGTCTGGAAGCCTTTGCTTCCATACCCTCGGATCCAAGAAGTTTAAATAGGGGCAGCTGTATCACCTCAAAATTTGCCCTCATGTTTCTAACTTTAACTGGCTTATGTTTCTTCTCATTTGCATCGTCATTTTGCATTTGCATAGTTTATTTTTAGCATGGGATCGAGGTATTTCTTACACCTCAGAAGATATTTCAGCGCGATTCGGCACCGGACAATATTAATTCAGCAGGATATTCTGAGGTGTCAACAAGAATTTGTGTTTCATTTCAGGTGTTACTCAGTAGCAATATCAAGTTTTGAGTTTCGGAGGCTTAACGGGGTTCAAAACAGCTGTCAGAGGCCACTTTTCCAAGTTTCCCTCCAAAAGGCGCTAAAATTCAAAATTTGAACTGAGTAACCGGTTACAGCATATCTGATAACCGGTTACTCCTTGGTTTTCTGCACATTTTTAGGGTTTTTAAACTAAGTAACCGGTTAGCATATATGCTGTAACCGGTTACTCTGGGCGCAGTTTGAAAAAAATTAAGTCTTCAGCATTTGTGATCATGTGCTTGGCTTGTGCATGTGTGGAAAGGATCTAGAATTGATTTATTTTCATCATTTTCCACCCAAAATTCAAATTCCTTCCAACATTTTCCACTCTAATTCCACATTCTTTTTTTCAAATTCCATTCCTAATCTCCATTCCACTCATTAACCCACACTCCAAACCACATTTGAATTCCTAACCTAGCTTCTATTTAAATCAATTCATTCTAAACCTCACATAACCTTGATCATATTTTTCACTCTCAATTTTCAGAATTCTCTCTCAATTCTTTCTCACATTTTCACTCTCAACCTAATTTTCAACCACACTCAAAGCTCTTCCATAGAGATTAGCAAGTTCTTCATTGGAACTTGTTAATTCTTGAGCTTAAGCCTCTCATCATCATCTCCATTGTTGCTTTTCATTGGTGATTTTCGTTTGGATCTACATCTGAAATTTCAGAAGTGCTTATTGGAAGTGATTTTGGAGCATTGTTAGCTTATTGCTTGGATCTTCAACTTTTGCTTGCAAGGAGCTCATAGGATCTTGGATTTCTTGCTTGGATTCATCAATTTCTGTTAACAACACTTACCAAAGTAAATCTCAGCTTTGTAGGTTAGTTTTCCTTAGATCTATACTTGATTTAGCTTATTTACAACTTATTCAATGTAGATCCTTGGTTTTGCTGGTGATTTAATCCATTTGCTTGAATTTGATTCGTAATGTGGTTGTTGTTTGTTAATTGATGTGTGTTTGATGGCTTTGAGATGTAATTTTCGTGCACATTGAGTTGCCCTAATATGCAGGTGATTAGGGAAGTGATAGGCTGTTGAAAAGTGATTTTAGAAGCTGTTTTTTTGAATTCTGGTGCAGAGTAACCGGTTACAGCATAACTGATAACCGGTTACCCTGTTGTTTTTCAGCGTATTTTGGCTATTTTGAACTGGGTAACCGGTTATAGCATATCTGATAACCGGTTACCACTGCTGCACAATGTGATTTTCTTGCAATTTATTGTTTGTTTGAGATCCTTTGCATGTCTAAACTTCATGGATTGATATATTGATGATTTGTGGATTAATCATGAGCTGTTTCACCTCACACCATTGCATGAACACGATTCTTCGACACGCGATTCTTGGTTTTCATCGATGAATGTTTATGTTTGCGTTGTTGACTAATTGATGCGATAAACACGATGCACGCACATTTGAATTGTGTTAATTCTTAATTGATGCTCGACTTGCTGGACATGTGATGCGTGATTGTTGTTTGTTTCCGTGGTTGCTTATGCATGATGTTTTGATCAATGTTTGAGTCGTGCAACTTTGTTGAGTAATTGTTCTTGATTGTTAACATGATCATCGTTGTCCATTCTTGATGCTTGTAACCTCTATGATTAGCTTTCCTTGCTATGCGTGTTCATTTGCAATCATTGCTTGCATGAGTGTTTGTTTGGATGCTTGGCATGTTGCCCTGTCTTTCATTGTTGTTTCTTTGCGTGCGTGCTATTGTATGTGCTGCTGTTTACCTTTTTACACCTATTTGTGTGTTGAAACGTGAGCTGTTGGATGCTGTTGGGTGTATTGTGCTGGATTTATCGTTGTGCAGGTGCTGGAGCACTTTTGTAGCTGCTGTTTTTGGTTTATTCATCTCTTATTTCCTTTCCTTTTTCATCTTTTTCACTTCTTTCCTTCCCTTGAATCTCAAGACTTGTTTAAGTCTTGGATTTGCCTTCTTCACTTAGGGTGTCCTAGTCCAACTTAATCTTTGATTAAGCTTGGAGTAGGATAGACATTAGGATTCGAACCATGCATGCTAACTTAGGTAGATGTTTCCCCTCTTACCTCAACCTTAGGGCCATTTTTGCATGACAACATTAGGATAGAATTCCCCGTAGTGTTTTATTTTTCCTTTATGTCTTCTCTCCTCATCTCATAACAACTCTAAAACACTTAATAAAGTTAACGTGTATTGCGCATGAGCCTTGTACGTGGGAAGTGAGGAATGAGGGGTCTCCCTTCGTTATTCTAGGGTGTTTAGCATACGTCCTATTGGGGACGATATGCGACGCATTCGTTCCTATGTTATAGACTTGAGTGCAATGCAAGTTATGAACTAACTCAAACTCACTTCTGTCTAAAAAACACAAAACAAATTCAAACCTTTTTATCCTTCGGGATCGTCGTGTTTCAAACCGTTTTCAGAAAAGAGCTTGTCGCTCACGTAAAAAACAAAAACCGACCTCGTCAGGTCGAACTACGACTGCTCTGACTTCCTCACTCTCGTCCGATTGAGGATACGTAGGCACGAGATGTGATATCTCGGCGAGCAACCTCCCCCCTTTAGTGCGTAGTCCATCGAACTACGTTGACTCTGATTCTTCGTTCGTCCACGAAGATACGTAGGCATTGGATTGCGATAATCCTTGCGAGCCCGTTCGTCTTTGTTTTCCCCTCTCCTATTTTTGTTCAGCCATAGACTTTAGGATAACTCACCCTTTGTTTAGACAACAAGCATGGATCCCATCGAGTATGATGGACGCGTGGGGGTGCTAGTACCTTCCCCTCGCGTAACTGACTCCCGAACCCGGACTATGGTTGCGATGACCATGTCTTTTCCCTCTTAGGTTTTATTCGATCATTTCCTTTCCCTGCGTCGGGATAAATAACGTTCGGTGGCAACTCTTCTGTTCTAGTTTCTCTCCGGTTGTTTTTTCGCGGTTGCGACAATCCCCAAAGAGTTAGTCTCTTTTAGCCTCAATCTTGGGCTTTATACAAGACATATAAAAACACTCTCTTGTTGAGTCAGTCATTTCCAGCCTCCTCTTAGGCTTTGTATAAGGACTTCCCTAGTGGAGTCAATTAACCTTTTAGCTTCAACCTTGGGCTTTGATCAAGGCACACAAAAATCAACATCTCCTCAGAGGAAACTAAAATCTCTCTGTAGGAAGTCATTTCTCTGTTTATCAAAACAGATAACTCAAGTCAAACCCTAACCCCAGATAATTTCTGTAAGTGGCACACTTGTTGATACAAATATCCAAGCTGTCGTCCATCTCTTATCTTGGTAAATCCTTTCTTTCATCTAATTGCTGTAAGCGGCAAGCCTCTGGATTATTTACGTCCATGCTACTATCCCTCTCTTAGCATGAGAAATTCCTAAGGAAATATGGCATTTCTCTACACTGAGTTAAAGTTTTCTCCTTCAGGATATCACCCCTATAAAGGAAATTATGGCATTGTTGGATTCACATATCCCAGTTAAAGTAATCCTCCTTTATAAACAGTCACCCAACAACTGTGATAAACAGACAAGATGTCTCCCCTTTAGAGATGATAAACCCTCTCTTAGTCAAACCTTTTAGCTTCAATCTTGGGCTTTGAACAAGACACAAATACTCCATTTAGCTTTAATCTTGGGCTTTGAACAAGACACCAAAATATCTTTTTTCCTCCCTTAGAATAGGAGGAACTACGATTGCTCTGATTTCCCTGTTTCGTTTAAACGGGAATATGTAGGCATAAGATTGCGAAATCTTAGCGAGCATACTAATTAAAAACTCTAGGTCCAGTACCTTCACGCATCAATCAAACATTAGGTTCAGTACCTTACCAAAAACATCAGAAAAACCCGAACATCAACAAAAAATCACTCTCTCTCTCATATTTCCCAGGAAACTTTCTCAATCCATTAACGGATAAACACCATCAAGTACAAAGCAGAACCTAAAGCTGACAACCTGTGGATAACCACATATAGGATGGGTAATTGACAACTCCCCATTGTATAACCTGACCCCGAACTCCCCGAATCTCTTTAAGCGTTTGTTCAGTTAAACATTCACATGCAAGGTTAGTTTGAGATAACTTCCCTTTCCCTTCCAGCTTCATGGGATAAATAAGAAATCAGAAAGTGGCACCCCCTCCTCTTCATTGGGGAGAAACCCACAATTCTGCGATAAGGTGGTCGCGTCATTGACAAAAATCGCACGCTACACAACCCAACAACGTCGGCCACCAACAGGGCCTCTCACCTCATGTGAGATGGTCCCTCAAATAGCCTAAAAAACCATCGTACAAGGCTAATTAATGTCGTGAGCTAGCCCTTACAATCAAACTTATAATATACCTACTAGGGTCTCTAAGCATCTCTACCCTTGCAGGGGGAACATACACACCTGTACTTTTTGGACAATACAAATTTCATTAATAAATAAAAACACTTTACAAAAATATAAGCTCAATTACAATATTCTAATGTACAAGATACAATTAAAATTAGAAAAAATAATTTTATAAAAGATATCATTTCAAATCAACCTAATGCCCTTTAGAAGAGAAAGATGCATACTATTTCTTTGTCTTATGAGCCCGACTTTAAGAAAAGCGATATTCCAACTAAAGCCATACCCATAGAAAGGAATAAACAACATTTAGATTTTTGCAAAAAAAAAAAATACAAGATTACTTAGAAAAAGGATTAATCAGGCCGAATAAACCCCCAGAAGCTGCTCAACATTTTATGTTATTAATGCCACATAATTAGAAGGAGGAAATTCTCGATTAGTGATAAATTATAAACCTTTAAATAAGGCATTATAATGGATTAGGTATCCAATATCTAATAAAAATGATTTTATAAATAGAGTACATCATAAGAGTATATTTTCAAAATTTGACCTTAAAATTGACTATTATCAAATCCAATTACAGGAAGAAGATAAATATAAAACCGCCTTTGTAATACTCTTTGGACACTGTGAATGGAACATTATACCATAAGGCTAAAAAAATGCCCCTCATAATTTCAGAATATTATGAATTCTATATTTAATAATTTTTCTCACTTTATTATATTTTACTTAAATGATATAATAGTATTCTATGATTCCATCCACCAACACCTAGATCACCTTGTAGCGCGGTTTTTGTGGTTTCGAATCACTATCGCTTTGGTACTACAGTTCGATTCATTTTTTATCCTGTGAAGCTGATTAAGGAAGGGAAATCGATGTCTCCAATTAACTTTGCTTGCAAACTGAGGTTGAATAGTCAAAACTGTTGGTTTACAGATGCTATCAAAATAGGGGGTTCTTCTTTAAGGTTATTTGCTTAAAAACAATGTCTAGGCTATCGGTAAGGTGTTAGGTCTGATGCTTTTCGATTGATGTATGGAGGTACGGGATTTTGGGTTTTTGATTAGTATGCTCGCTAAGATTTTTGCAATCTTATGCCTACGTATTCCTGTTTGACGAAATAGAGAAATCAGAGCGATTGTAGTTCCTCCTATTCTACGGGAGGAAAAAGGTTGTTTTGGTGTCTTGTTCAAAGCCCAAGACATGAAGCTAAATGTGGTTTGTATCTTGTTCAAAGCCTAAGATGTGAAGCTAAAGGTTTGACTGAGAGAGAATTTTTCATCTCTAAAGAGGAATTGTTGATGTTTGTATGCTGTGAGCAAGACATAAATTTGATGCTAAAAGGTTTATTGACTCAACCGGGGTTTTCTTTATACAAAGCCTAAGAGGAGGCTAGAAGTTTGACTTTTCCGGAGGAAAATGTTCTTTCTGTCTTGTACAACGCCCAAGATTGAGGCTAAAAGGGAATTTGACTCCGTTGGGGAGAATGTATCTTGTATAAAGCCCAAGACGGAGGCTGAAAGGGTTAGACTTAACAAGAGAGTACTTTTATCAGTCCTGTAGAAAGCCCAAGATGAAGGCTAAAAGGTTGACTCAACAAGAGGGTCTGTCAGATGATTGACTCAACAAGAGAGTCTGAAGGTTGACTGACTCAACAAGAGAGTCTTTTATACTCAACAAGAGAGTGATTTGTGGTCTCGTACGAAGCCCGAGATTGAGGCTAAAAGGAGATTGACTCAACAAGAGAGTCTTTTATACTCAATAAGAGAGTGATTTTCTATGTCTTGTACAAAGCCCAAGACGGAGGCTAAAAAGGGTTTGACTCAACAAGAGAGTCTTTTATACTCAACAAGAGAGTGTTTTTCTATCTCGTACGAAGCTCGAGATGGAGGCTAAAAAGGGTTTGACTCAATAAGAGAGTCTTTTATACTCAACAAGATAGTGCTTTTCTATCTCGTACGAAGCCTAATATGGAGGCTAAAAAGTGGTTGACTCAACAAGAGAGTGATTTTCTATTTCGTACGAAGCCCGAGATGAAGGCTAAAAAGTTGACTCAACAAGAGAGTCTGAAAAGGTTAGCTCCACTGGGGAGAATCATTTGTACAAACCCCAAGAGGAGGCTGTCTTACTGTTGAGGATTATTGAGATCCTGAAGCGTGTCCAAGTGTGGGGAACTCTCATGAGAGAGACCGGGTTTCAGCTGGAGATTGATCCAGAGTGATCGGTATTTTTTCCTATGTTTGAAAGGAACTTGAGAATGTCTTTGAGACTCAAGAGGCTGAGACTGTCCAAGTCTAGAGTTTTATCTTTTGTATAATGCCCAAGAGGAGGCACAGACATTAAGGGATGAGTATCAACCCTAAAATGGTCGGAGTTTTGACGTTGGAAAGACTGCTTTAACAAAGGATGACTAAGTTCTGTCTTATACCTTTAAGAGGTCGTCAGGGTCCTTGTATGAAGCCCAAGAGAAGGCATGAGAACTTCTAAGAAGCCAAAGGGTCCTTGTAAAATGCCCAAGAGGAGGCGGGGATGCTTTTAGGAAGCCTGTGGGTCCCCAAACCAAGAGAAGTTCAAGAAATGCAATTCACTGAGAAGAGATCATTCCAGGAAAGTTCGAGAATTTGGAAGAAACTCAAGAGATGCCATTCACGGAGAAAAGATCATCTCTGGGGAGTTAGAGTTTCTTTGACAATTTCTAAGGGTGACAGTCTGAGAAAAGGTTCACCGAGAATACTGCCTTTCTTTTTGTTCCATATTGTTTAATCCCAAGAGAAGGGAAGACTGTATCTGGAATCCTACGGGGGATCTAGTTTTGTTTGTATTTAAAGAGTGACCAACAGGGTTTTACCTAGTGCTAGACGTAGTTGCAGAAAACTCTAAATAACTATACTAGTATTACACAGTTGATATGTGACAAGTATATAAAAGGATGTGAAAGAAGACTTATAGTGAAACAGCCCCACAATACAGTTATATACACATGAAAGCGGTAAATGAAAGCGGATAAACACTTACCCGTTTTAGAGCTTCCATGTTGTTTTGTTAGTTGTTCAACAAAGAAAGTTTTGATAACAACATATATTTGAATTCAAAATCAAAGGAGAAAGTGCTTTGAAAAGATTGTTGGGGCTTACAGCTCAAGGAGAGGCCCAGGTTTTAACGATGATCACACCGTTGTGTTTGAAAACTGTACAGAGGGACTTATACCATATGCGAGGCCCAAAAAGGTTTTATGTACAAGGGGATGGGTCTTACACTCTATTAGAGGCCCAAAGATTTTGAAAAGAAAAGAGATGGGGCTTATAACACGAGGGTAAGCCCAGATGATTTGATTTTTGAACTGGCGATTGTACCGAGATTTTTCTTTTAACACAGAGGGACTTATACAATATCTGAGGCCCAAAAAAGTTTTGGTTAAAAGGGGATTGGGTCTTACACTCTATTAGAGGCCCAAAGTGTTTAAAGAAAAGAAATAAAGATGGGTCTTATAGCTCAAGGAGAAGCCCAAAGATTCTTGTTACAAAGGCGATGACCGCGCCGTACTTTTGAAAATATACAGAGGGACTTATACAATGTGTGAGACTCAAAAAGGTTTTATTTACAAAAGGATTGGGTCTTACACTCTACCAAGAGGCCCAAAGAGTTTTAAAATGATTGATGAGGGTTGAATTAATCAAAATTCTAATTTTGTTTAAAAAGGCATTAATTTTGTTAAAAAATTAATAAAAATTGATGAGAACATGTGAAAAATGAGTGGTGATCTAGGATCAATGCTTCAAAAATCATGTTTATATCCACAAAATGATTGAAAATCAATTAAGTTTGGGAAATCAAGAAGGAACAAATATTTCAAATGTTAAAAACAAATAAAACATTAATTCTTTTGCAAAAATATCAAATATATGAAATAAATAACATTTTTGGGAATTTTTGGCAAAATAAAATATTTTAACATTTTTGTGAATTATTAAAAAAAGAATCAACTCAAAATGATTAAAATTCAGAGAGAAATTAATTTTTGAATCAATTAAATAAAATCACAAAATTCAAATATTTGAATTTTCAAAAAAGGCGCCAAGAAGTGTTCTAAGTTTGGCCTGATTTGCATTTTCTATTCAATCTCACTGAATACTTGATGAAATCACACAATCCACATATCAATCTGCTCGTTTTCACCTCACGATCATGTCTATCGTCTTTAATTTCATTTATTTTAAGCATGGAATAAGAAATCAAGACAAAACCTCAAGAACCCTAAAATTTGCATGAAGACTGAGAATTTTGATACACGATTCAAACAAAGCAATTAATTGAGGGGAAACATTCTATGCATGATTATGAACATTTGGCAAAAGTATTGTGCGAGGAAATATGCATAGATTAAGAGATAACCAAGTTTAAGCTTACTTGAAGGTCGTGACAGCAAGGGCAATGTGATTTTTGAGTTGGAGGTGTTACAGATGAGTTGTGATGATCTGAACAGCTTCCCTACACCATATGGAGTATGTTTGAATGCTTGGACTTGATTGGAAATGGCCGGATCACTTCATGGTATCTCAGCTGCAACTTGGTTAAAACCTTGAGCAACTGGCTGGTGATTCTGAGAAATCAGTGTTACAGTTGTTGTTTAAGTGTTTGGATCACTTCTATATGATGTTTATGAGGTGTGTGTGTGTGATTGGTTTGGTTGGAATAGCTCTCAAACTCAAAACCCGATAGTGACTTGCCTTAGAAGGCAAAATTGGAAGTGAGAAGGTGATTTTGAGGAAAGCATCTGTTTGATGGCTTTGGTGTACTTAAACTAAGCACAAATGAGCTCTATTTATAGTAGAGCAAGTTTGTTTTGCAAGGAATAGGGAATGGCAACTGCAGCAGAGGTTTGGCAAATGTTGATCAATAAGAATCCAAGTCTCCTCTAGCCATTGACTAGAGGTTAGAGCACAGGCTGCTGGTTCCCTAGTTCAGAGATCATCCTTGACTCATTCAGTTGGAAATGGTTCAGTTCATGCCACTTTAGTGCTTCCATTGAATGCTCCAAAACAAAATTGGAGTCTTGTCCCCTCTTTAGGGTTTTTTAGGTTTGGCATGCTATTTTTAGTTCCAAAGACTTGGGAGGCTTATGGATCAGTGTTTGTCCCTCTTTGGTCTCCCCCTGAGGTGTTCAGATGGATAAACTTGTTTGTCATTTGCAAAATTTGCTCAAATCGAGCAAAGTGCACAAATCTGCCTTGCCATGACAGTTTGCAGCAAGGCACATTGCCATTGTCATATCTCATGGCTCAAGTGGAGTTTGATGGAGTTCTTGGCCATTTTGGAAAGCTCTTATATGATACAACACATGTGTGATCATAGTTTGTCTTGATACTTTTTGGATCCAAGTGAAAAATACCCTTACATTTTGGAAAAAGTGAAACAGATTCTGACTTAGTGAAAATTTCACTAAGTGTTGGAAAAAGTGACATTTCATGTTTTCAGCCATTTTGATCCGACCATAACTCAAAATCCATGATGAATTGGAATAAGGTGTAGTGACACTTTTAAAGTATGCCATGAGAGCTGCAAATCCATCTTTGGATCAACCCAAATGGTTGCTTGGATCTCAAGTTATGGTCCTTGGAAGTTGGTACCCTAGACACTTTGTTCCATAACTTAAAAAATTTCTAAGTTTTTTATGGTTACCCCTTTTACAAGTTATCCCACTTTTCTTGATTTTTCTTGATGAATGATGATTCTAATCACACATTAACATCATTTTAGGGTTAGGGGACCATAATTGATCAAAAAATAAAAAAGTCAAACTTTCACTTTTGGGCACAGTTGACTTTTTATCAGATGAATTCCAAACTGTGTGATCCTCTATGAAATCAAGTCCTTGACCTAAATCAAACTTGATGGATTGATTTCATAGGGGTTATAGGGTGTATTGAATCATGTCCCAAGCTTTGGGAGCATGTCTGAGTCAAAAGTCAAAGGTACAGTTGACTTTTTCCTCAAAACCCTAATTGTGGTCCAGATGAAATTGAAACTTGTGGATCAAGCTTCTCGGATCAATCCATTATTTCAAATGGATCAATGTGGTTTATTGGAGACCCTCAAACCATATCTTGAGGTCTTGGCTCATGTTTTGTCCCAAAAGTCAACTTAGGGGTGAATTAGGTCAAGAAGACCTAATTCCTGATTTTTTGCGAATGCATCCCCTGAGGTTAAATTGACTTGATGATGGGGTTTATGATGTCCCTTGGAGCATCTTAAGTTGTGATTTGAAGTGTTGGCTCATGCCTAGAGGAAAATTTCCATCTGGAGGCCCTGGTCGACCAAAACCCTAATTTGGTGACACTGGCGATCTTGAGGCTTGATCCACTTGGAATGTTGCAACCTTGTGCTTGATTCTTGATGTGGGAGTCCTCTTGATCCATTGTGAATGTTTGAGAGGTTAAACTAGTTGAATATCATGTCATTCCTTGATTGATCATTTGTCTAAGAGCTCTGAGAGGGTTTGAAACCCTAAGTTTGATTGTAGTGGATGCTCACCCATCTTTTGGGAGACTAATGAGGTATGAGGGTCCATCCATATTGTGATGATGATTTGCGCAATGATGGGGAATCTTAGTGGTCAAAATTTGGGGTATGACACACCTAAGACAATTCTATGAAATAATTAAAAATAATGGATTAGTGTTATCTGAAAAGAAATTGAAATTATTTCAAAGTAAAGTTAGATTTTTGGGTTTTGATATTAGTCAGGGTATGTATACACCCATTAGTAGGTCCTTAGAATTTGTTAGTAAATTCTCAGGCGAATTAAAGGATAAAATCCAATTACAAAGGTTTTTATGATGCCTTAACTATGTTTACGACTTTATCCCAAACCTTAGAACCATATGCATACCATTGTTTAAGAAACTTGGAAAGAATCATCATTCTTGGGATGATTCCATGACAAAGACTATCATCCAATTAAAATAAATAGTTAAGAGATTACCTTCATTAGGAATCTCATATCCGAATGCAAACCTTATTGTTAAGAAAGATTCCTCTGACCTAGAGTTTGGAGGTATATTAAAATAATTACTTTTGGGCATGAATAAGGAACAAATATGGACCCCCATTTACTTTCAAACGATAAATCCATAATTTTAGGTTCACTTTCTTATATCTAAAAAATTACCTCTTTATTACCTTCCTCGCCTAAACCAATGATAAGGCCTGTATTATTATCTCCTTTATCTTTTACTCACAATATTACTACCCTTTCATCCTTTCAAATTAGACATTGTTCAAAATTAGCATATTATACTCCTCCACCTACTACAAAACCTACTTTTATTACTAAAAATTTGCCTGATCCTATTTTGTCTTTGGGGCCAAATGACTGCCTTTCAAACGCCTCATTATTAAAGGTTATTTCGAGAATTCCCCCCTTGGGATTTTTTTTTGTATCAAAATATTCTTTAAAGACCAAAGAAATTTATGAATTCGTTCTGGTAGATTAATACTCTATATCTCTCACTCATCAATGTGATGATAATGATAAAAAAAACAAGTTCTCAAAGTTTAAAATTGTTAAAGTATTATCTCCGAGTGATTGGAAACTACCTCCAACATAAGCAAAATCCTTCTCGAGGTATTATACCTCACAAATATTTAATTATCTTGATTACATGGACGCTTAGTCTAATTTTTTAGCCGTTGAACCTTTTATCCACACTTGGTTTATCTGGTTCAATAAATATATATATATATATATATATATATATATATATATATATATATATATATATATATATATATATCATTAAACTTTCCTTACTGGTTTCTCCAGTGGTTTCAGTTAATTGGATCTAATCTGGATATTTTCCCTACTTATGCCCCTAAGGCATTTTTTGACTTTACTTTAAATACTACTTTCCTCTGTGCAACGCATTGTTATCTTTTTGTGCAACCTTTGGTATTACTTGGATTACCTCTTAGACCTTTACTTTTGAACAATTATGGCAGGACTATCTCGCCTCTTAGTTAGTAAGGAAGTTTTTTATTAAATGGGGGATCAAACTTAATCCAGAATTACTTTCTTTAGTAAGGTTGAATGCTTAGTTTAATGCTCATCCAACCCTTTATAAAAATACCAGTATTATTTCAGAAGATACATCGTTTCTAATGGATCGATCTAAGCTATTAGCCTCTTTTTCGGCTATTATAAGTCACCAAGAATTTCTTATTAAAATGAAAGAAAATATGTCTGCTTTATTGGACAGTGAAAGTGCTTCTAGCACCTCTGACCACGCTAACAATAACGAAAATGATTACTACGATATTCTAGATCTTTAGAGATAAGGACAACTTTAAAGATTTACCTACAACTATTAAATAAGATCAATTACTTTGATGAAGATAAGATTCGTCATTATCAAAATTAAAGAACTACATTATGTAACTTTACTTCTATTTATTTGGTTGTAATCCTAAAAGGCTACTTTACTTTTGCTTGTTTTGTTGTAATCATGTGAGCCATAATTATTTTGTTTATGAGCCATCTTTAATTTTAAAAAATATATATATTAGTGGGTCATTCCCCTCTATAAAGAGGAATCAGCTTGTTTGCAAATAGCATTAAAAAATTGAATCATTTAATTGAGAAATTGTGAACATTCTAACTCTTGTAAATATACTGAAATTAGTTTGGTAGTTTGTTAATAATTCTAAGAGATATTTCTAAGATGAACGTGGCTTGTATTATGAAATTAGTGTGGTAGTTTGCTAATAATTCTGATGAGCTTTGGTGTCAAGTGTTGTGTGGTCTCTACTAGAACAGCGAGCCGAATATCATTTCTACGAATACGAAAGCAGGATCAGGTTTTTGGAGAGACATTACCAAGGCTGCTTCTATTATGATTCAGCACGAGCAGTGGATTATTGGTGATGGCAAGACTATTAAATTTTGGGAAGATTATTGGATTGAGGAAGGGCTGCAACTAAAAAATTATGTCCAGGATAATCTAGAAATTAATAAAGATGCAAACATTACAGATTTAACATCCGAAGATGGTTCATGGGACTGGCAGCTATTGGAGAATATTTTGCCACAGGATGTGATTAATAAAATTATATTAATCCAGCCTCCAAATGCGAATAGAGGACATGATACTTTCAAGCTGGTTGGTGATAGTAATGCGACGGGAACGGTAAAACAGTTTTATAACATGATTAATAGGTTGGATGAATATGTTGACAATGATTGGAGGAAGCTGTGGAGACTTAACGTTCCGGAGAAGGTTAAGACCTTTATTTGGCTTCTTAAGCATGATAGATTGCTGACAAATCATAGTAAGAGCAGGAAAGGTCTTTGAGCAGCTTCTTGTCGATTGTGTGGCCATGTTATAGAAACTGCATTGCATGTGGTTCGAGATTGTCGGTATGCTTGGGAAATGTGGGATAATAGAGTTCCACTAAGCATCAAAAATAGATTTCAGAATTTGGAGTTGGTTGACTGGATTAGTTTGAATATTAATTATACTAATGTGATTAAGGAATTTTTGCGACCTAGGAATACCTCATTGGTTGTTGATAAAAAGTTGAAGGAGTATGATCAAGCGACTCTAATGGATAAGAAGGTAAAGGGCCAGAATAAGGAGGTTTTGATTATTAATTGGGTACCTCCTAAGAAGGGGATGGTGAAGCTAAATCTGGATGGTGCCTTTATGAAAGGAGTTGCTTCTGGTTGTGGGGGGTTAATTAGATATGAATATGGTGGCTGGGTAGGAGGGTTCGCAAAGAAGCTGGATGTTGGTAATAGTTACTTGACGGAACTAGAAGGGGTGTATGAAGATTTGATTTTAGCTTTAGATTTGGAAGTTAAGATAGTGGAAGTGAGTATAGACTCAATTGAGCTTGTAACGGATATCAATCATGGGAAGACTAGGAGAGTCGAATGAATTGTTATGCTTAGGAAGATAGAGAGCCTTCTGAGTAGATTTGAATTCACCTCAGTGACTCACAGCTTCAGAGAGTCAAACAGACGTGCGGACGCATTGGCCAAGGCTGGATGTCGTTTAGATAGTAAGTTAATTATGTTTCCATATGCTTCAATTTTTGTGAAAAAACTTTTAGCTGAGGACACCGAAAGGAAGTCTTTTTATAATCTTTTCTCTCTTTTGGGCCTTTTAGCCCTTTCAAGTACCAAAAAAAAAAAACTTTCTTTAAGAATAATATTTATGTAGAATATGTCTTCAATAATTTTCACTTTAATTTTTACTCTGATATCATAAATTATATTTAAAAAAATAATATTATTAATTTTAGTAATTATATATGACTATAAATATGTGGTACAAGTTTTTAATATAGAAACAATATACAAGTACAGGAGTTGGTATTCGGGTAAAAGTTAAAGAAATAAAACCGCGTAAATTTACCGAATGAAGCATTATCTCCTCATCACGCCCACAACATCAAACTGATACAGTTTCACAGAAAGAACAATAAAAAGTAAAACAAAACAAAACAAACCCATGAATTTCATGACTTTGTCTTTTCTTATCTCCTTCTGGTTGTTCCACCGTCACTGGTTTAAGGTTCAATTCTGTCGTCAACTATCTCTTTCACACGTTCCCCTTTTCTTTTACTTTCTCTATCGCAATTTATTGCGTGGTAAAAAAAATCAATATCTTTTCCTTCAAGTCAAAGAAACGGAAAAAAAAACCGCCAGAAAAAGGAAAAATCTTAAGTAGAGTCAAATAAATTAGGGTTTCAAATTTCTCGTGTTCTGCAACACGATGGTATCAGAATCATTACCACCGTCGTCATCGTTTTCTGGAGGTGTAAATAGCATCGCTGTGTATTGGTTTGCTACGAGTTTCCAATTTTCTCTTGTGGTGATCAATTTTCTCTTGTGGTGATTCTTCTGAGCCCGTGATCATGATTTCTTGTACAAACCTTCGATTGCGGGCTAATTCTGGTTCTGGATACGAGGAAGTTGTGATCGGAAACGGTGGAGAGGGAGGGAATAATTCTTCTTCTTCTCGGAATTGGGTTGAGGAATTGAGCTGTAATGAGGTGATTGGTGGCCGTGGTATGGTGTTGTCGGAGGAGGCTCGCCGTGCTATAGCTGCGGAGAGGGTTCCTCTTGTGTCTTTGGCTGATGTTGTCGGTGGTGGTGGTGGTGGTGGGGATAGCTCGTCCACTCACTCGAGGATTGATTTTCAGCGGATTGCGAAGCTTGTTGAACAGATTCTTCCTTTCTCACTGTTGTTGTTGGTTGTTTTGATTCGTCAGCATTTGCAAGGTATGAGTTTCTTGTGTTATGTTGTCTTCAAATTCTTCTGCATATTGGTTTGGACTTAAGTGTTTCTGATGTGTAGTACTTCTATGCTAATATGTGCTTGCTTGACTTCAATAATCATATTGGTTTGGACTGAAGTGTTTCTGATGTGTAGTATTTCTATGCTAATATGTGCTTGCTTGACTTCAATAATCATATTGGACCTTTTGTCATTCAACCTTGCTTGAGGTTTGGCTTTATGGCTTATGAGTTATGCATGGTGCTTTTGATATTGATAGTTTTTGCTTTCATATAGATTGCCTTATGGAGTGATAGAAATGGTTGAATTTGTATTAACTAACACGTGTGCTATCCATTTTTTTGAAATAGTTTTCGGTTTTGCTGCCTTTTTATGCGTTTTCTGTATGAGTTATGTGGTTTTCAACACTGTGATGAAGAGGGTTGATCATAAGAAAATATCACGCAGAATGATTTCTAAGAACTATGTTTTGTTGTGCTCGGTTTTTTGTTTACTATTTCTCCTAGTTAGAGTTGGAGGTGCCTCTCCTTTCTAAGGGAATCGGATTGGATTTGTCCCAAACTAGAAATGTTATAATGAGATTTTAGAGTTGATTGAGATACTATGTCGATGGCTTGTGTTTCTTTAATGATCCTTATCGGATGAAAACTTAACTTTGTGATATTTGTGTATGAAAACTTGCAGGTTTCTTTGTCACAATCAGTGTATCAGCTGTAATGTTCAAGTCAAATGATATTGTTAAGAAACAGACTGCTCTAAAGGTACCATGCCCGTAATTTTGCTAGTCATTTAGAATTTTTATTTCCAAATGAAGCATCTACTTCATAAATAGACGACAAAAAAATTATAGACTCAATTCAAGTTCTGTTTTGCAGGGAGATCAGAAAGTCTCTATTCTTCTTGGTATTGCTTTTTCCTTCATGCTGTATGTGACATGCATTTACTGGTGGTGTCGGAATGATGATATTTTACTTCCTCTGGCCTTGTTTCCACCAAAAGCAACACCACCTTTTTGGCATGCAATATTCACCATTTTAGTTAATGGTATGGATTCATTGTATATATGCAGTTATTGTATTGTTATCATTTGTTTGCACTATTGCACTAGAACATTTGTTTGCTTTATCAGACTTAGTGACATAAATCGATGTAAATAGTTTGTGATTGATATAGAAAGCAATCTGCTTAGCAAATAAGTTTGATTAATAATGACGAGAGATAAGCTTTCCTTTTTGTTTTCATTTCATAATTTATCTCTATTTTGAAAGATTTGTATCATTTAAAGTATATCATGGGTATGGAAGGAGAACCGTAAGACTGGTTTTTTGTATTTAATCAGCTGGATAGGACCAAAAATGAGTATAACTTTTTTTAAAATATTCTGTTGCAAAAAAGGTCTTTTGTCTGTTCTTAATATTGGTGTTTGGGGCATACAATTATTCTGATTCTGTTATGGGGGAAAGACTGGTTGGTAACCATGATCACAATATTCATTGGCTTTCAGATATATTGGTGCGGCAAGCGACAATGGCTTTCAAGTGTTTGTTGTTGCTTTACTACAAAAATGGCAGATGCTATAACTTCCGTCGACAGGTTAGGAGTATTTTCCTTGCTTTTCAAATCAAGTCTGTAGTTTTCGAGTATAATTTCCTGCTGCAGCCTTCTGAAAGTGTTTTAAACTGTTTTAAGGCTCAAATGTTAACTCTGGTTGAGTACACACTGCTTCTGTATCGTGCTTTCTTGCCAACACCAGTTTGGTACCGATTTTTCTTTAACAAGGACTTCGGAAGTCTCTTCTCATCACTGATCACAGGATTGTATCTAACATTCAAGCTAACATCTGCAGTTGAGAAGGTAAGCTTTCATTCTTTAAAATTGGCTTTACTAATTATGCTGTATATTAAGATATTTGTGCATGACTGATGACCCTAAATTATTCCATTTTTTTTGAACCTTTTATATGTTTATTAGGTCCAATGCTTCATTCGTGCTTTAATAGCGTTGTCAACAAAGGAAGTTCATTATGGGGTTTGTGCCACAACAGAACAGGTAATTATTCTGAAAATGATTTAATCTGTTTCTGAATAATTGCAATCTTTATTACACTCCTCTATCCTTTGTTTCAATTCCATTTTTGTTGCTTGGACGTTGTAGTTGTAGCTTTCTTATATTTCTTAATGCATACAAAATCTATGAAAAAAACAAACTAAATTGGATATGCAAAGTTTTGATGCATATGATAAGGGACCCGTGTCTCTCCTTTATATCTTCTTCCTTTTTGAAATGAAATCAAGGGATTATATATTTAATTATATTTAATTGGAGTAGTAACTGTTATCTCGTAGCCCACTACATATTTCATTAATCTGAAAATAAAAGCAGATAAATTAATGCAACTGTCTTCAATTATGGTAAAAAGACGTGGAATATGTTTGCATTCACAACAGAATATGGTGTCCTCATGAAACTCATTTTAGTTTTATTCTTCGTAATTGTATGCTATAATAGAATGCCATTTTTACGGATGGTGTGGGAGACTGGGAAACGATCCTTTGAAAAAAACTGTAATACTACCTACTTTCATCTGCCCTCATCTTTTTTCAGAAAGTATTTCATAATTTTAAATGCTTTAATTTATCAAGGAACAAGAAAATGTAAGGTTCTTATAAACTTTTTTGCGAGTGTCACTATTTATCTAGTTATAATTTTTCTTCCAATCTTCATAGGTTTTATCCGTTGGTTTGATTAATTAGATTAAGCTTTTTGGGGTCTTTTGGTCCTGGCTTCAAATTTGGAGGGAATTCTACCAAGTTAGCTTACAAAGGTTTTAGAAGTAGGGAGGAAAGATCTTTGTGGCAAGCCTTGATTGCATTTAAATATGTTTCTGAACAAAGCTAAAAATTCCAAGGATAATTTCTTGCTTTTATATATTTTTAATAGGCAAATGTTAGCTGTTAAATAGTGGTTATTTTTTAGGGTTTGATTTCTGGATATCCTAGTTAGAACTTCGTCTATGTCCGGAATCTCACCAACCGTTCTGCCACATGAGATAAATCATGTGTTTATTGCTTTGTTGGATTGTGGTTTTCTTATATTTTCTAAGCCATTGGTTAATGAGCAACTTTGTATTATGTATAGACTATAGATTGATATTTGTATAGTCGAAGATTTTTTTCATTAGCCTTTTTTACTAGTGATTCTAAGTTGAGTATCTAAACGCAGGCAAATGCTGCTGGTGATCTTTGCGCTATATGCCAAGAGAAGATGCATGATCCTATCCTGTTGTGCTGTAAACACATGTTCTGCGAGGAGTGTGTATCCGAATGGTCAGTTCATTTTTATTGTGTTTAGACCCTTTAAATTGCAAACTTACTGCTTATTTAGGACAGATAAACCATAGTTAAAGTAAAAGAGGATATTATTTGGAGTGGAAGCTACCAGTCTAGAGTATATCCCATAAGCTGCCTCTATTAATTATCATAACTGTTGTATATATGCTTGTTTAAACTCTGTTGATCTGGGGTGATTGATTACATCGCGTTACACCTAAAAATTAGCATATCTTTGCTAGATCTTTCAGTGGTTTTTTGTACTTTTTTACAAAATAAATTCAGTGGCATGTTTAGTTTTCACTAATCTTTTTATTTTAGACTAATTCAGATTTGTTCAAAATTATCTTTTCATCACATGTCTTGACCATTTTCCAGGTTTGAGAGAGAATGGACTTGCCCGTTATGCAGGACATTGGTAAAACCTGCTGATCTACGGACCTTTGGAGATGGATCAACAAGTTTGTTTTTTCAGCTGTTTTGATCTTGCTTGGCTTGAATCATACTTTTAAGCTCAAATCAGCCTACCAAATGTCATGTTAGTGCTTTGGTTTAGTAATTATTTTCCATGAATGGATTCCATAGAATTGATGTTGAAGAAAATAATACAAAAATAACATTTATGTCAATTAAAATTTATTTTTAAATTTTCTTCTACCCTTTTTATTTTCTGTCCTCAACAAAACTGTAGGGATATTTTGTTTTTCTTTTCCAATCAGACATTTTGGACATAATTGTTCATAATATTCATTCACCTCTTGCCTTGTAAGAATTGACTGCCATCAATCTAAACATGAGGAGAGAATGTAAAGATGATTAAGCAAAAGTAGTACTCAAACTCATGATTAACCTGAAAATAAAATGTGAAGAGAATCAGCACAAGATTAAACTTTGGATATTGATATCTTAATAATGTGGTTGGTCCATTTGGTGGTCTGGCTGCTGCTCCCCACTGTGTCTATCCTTCCCTCCTTTCCCCCATTTCATCACTCATACTTTTGACCCCTTCCCCTGCCCACCAAAAGTGCCACATTCATCTTTGCATGTATGACTTTAGTCATCACCTTTTTTGGTGGGAGTTTTCCCCCCTCTCCTCTCTCTCATATGTCCATTTCTTCTTTCCTTCCATGCTTCACTGTTCCTATATCTAGTTTTACTTTTGCCCTATTTTATGTAATTGCATATTAGTATCATTGCAATAAGTGCTTTATATAGCTCCTACATCTTACTTTTAGTTTTCCACTCAAAGATGGACAGATTAATTAAGTGTTGTGATTATTAGGAAAAAAATGGAGAGGTATATTATATTATGTACCTTATTAGATGGAAATATTAAGGAAGGGTCATGAGCTCAATCTAATTTTTTTTACGCAATTATGAAAGTTTGTGTTGGATCTTTTATTAAAAACATTACAAAAGTTGAATTCGGCTAGAAAATAATGAGAGTTTATTGTATTATTAATTTTCCATCTTTTGTTGGTCTTTCAATTTATAAAAACGAATTTAAAAAAAAAACTTTTAATGTTTTAAAAAATATTTTTATAAAAAATATTTTTAAAAATATAAAAAAAAAAACATATTTTTTAAAACAAACATGCCCATATTTGGTAAATAAAACAAATAATAAAATGACATTAAATCACCAAAATATATATATTTTTCTTATGTATTCCTGCAACATAAGACAATAGGTGTTTCATTGTTGAACAAGAATTGATTTTGATTGCTGACGTAAATCTCTAATATCGATAATGCTGACCTCCAATATGATGGTACAGGGCGAATTGTTAACACTTCAATACCAAGTCAATTTAGAGTTTAATATGAGTATAGTGAAAAGTGGATATCATAAAAGTGTATCTTGAATCTCAGTGTGTTGACTTTATATGCTAGATATTTTTTATTGGACTTACACTAGATTTTACCTTTGCATTGGGTCTTTGGCTGGCATAAAACAATAGTATAATTTAAGATTATGTTAGATCCTTAAATAATTTTGCTGGTTTGTTGTGATTTCTATTATAACAACAATTAATATAGAAGATTAAAAAGAAAGAAAGTAAAAGATAATGAACACAATTGATATTTGTCAATCTAGTTCAACCAAAGACGCCTACCTCTGCGATTATAAAGGAAATATAATTTTTCTTGATTTATGTTTAATAATTAGGGTTTATTAGGATTACATTGTTACAAACAATATATATAATAATAGGATTCAATTTATGATACACATGAAGCCTCACACTCTTCATTTACCTACCCATAATAATCTTTATAGTATGATCTATATTCAATAATCTCTACCTTGGTGAATATCAAACTCATAAATATTTCCTGCAAGACGATTGAAGGTGAAAAAAACACAAGAAGGGAGAGTTGAATTGTGTTGACTTTTTCCCTTCTCTTTTAAACTCTTGGTCAGATTCTAAACACAAGGTATAAAATCTGAATCAATTAGAGGTAGGCAGCGGATAAATAAAGCAATAAAAAAGAGAGACATACAGAGTTATCCTGGTTTCTCTCACAACTCGAGAGTAATCTAGTTCCCTTATACTTACAAGAGATTTTCACTATAATCACACAAGATTACAATCTGCTCAAGCACACAAGCAAGAGACTTCTAATACTCAAATACCATGTAAGAGACTTATATGCTCAGGCATATAAGCAAGAGTCTTCAAATGCTCAAGCATACGAGCAAGAGACTTCCATGCTCAAGCAAACAAGCAAGAGACTTCCAATGCTCAAGTACACAAGCAAACGACTTCAAATGCTCAAATACTAAGTAATAGACTTCTAACAATCTACTTAACAGATAAAAGATTGTTTGGGGTAATACATTTTATATACAATTAAAGGTGTAGATAAACTACAAATCAAGATGAACTCTTTAAGACTTAGGGATTTCTAGAATATACAAAGGTAAGGAATCCTAAGTTAAAATTATGCTTATGTTTTGGCAGAGTAACTGCTCTTTGAATGTCAATAGTTCATTGGTTGTTCTTCTTCAAGTCTCTAACTTCTTAAATAGAGAAGGAAAAGATTCGTTGAAGATCCAACACAAGAGAGTCCTTGAGAAGCTTGAATAGATACATTGAGATGTTTCTTCAAATGGTTAATGTCATTGAAATTGTTTGAAATTCCTTTGTTGCAAGAGGAATTATCAGTTGCATCACATCTGACTCTATGAAGAAAAAGCTTAGGTCTTCACGTGATTAGAAGAAGAAAAAGTAGGCTCAGAGGTTGATAGTGATCTATCAAAGTCACCTTGGTCCAGGGGCTTTGACTAGCTCAGGTTCTGATCAACAGAGGTAGACTTCTACAAAGTCCAGTCTTTAGAGACTTACTCCTTCAGACTCTGACCTTCAAATGTTGACCTCTTCAGAAGTTGACTTCTTTAGAGTCTGGTATTCAGCTTCTGATCCATCAGATTGTGGTCTTTAAGCTTCTCATAAGATGTACATAGTCAGAACCAATACTTGGATTATTCGTGAAATTTTAGTCTATGGTCCTACACACTTGAACAAATATTAGTATACCCAATTGTTCTTTAAATACTTTGTTATCATCAAAACCTAAGGGATATGCGACAAACCAATTTTATTCCAACAACGATCACATTTTGGAAACTAGGAAGGTGCATCTCATGATCAACACTCATAAACATGTAGCAAGTCCATACAATGCTTAAACTCTTCACTGATGACTGGTTTAGTCAACATATTAGTTTCATTCTCTGAAATATTAACCATTTAAAGTAATCTTTGTCTAAAGTAATATTTGTCTATATGCAAGTAACTATCTGATCTTGTGAAACCTCACATCAATATGTTTGGTCCTGACATGATACATTTGATTGTTTATCAAATAAATGCTACTCTAACTATCACAATTCAACCAAACTCCACCTGGCCTAACATTCAATTCTCTCGCAAATCCTATAACCCATAAGACTTCTTTGGCAGTTTCACCTGCTGCCATGCATTCAGTTTGAGTTGTCGACATGGCCGCTATGCATTGAAACTATGATTTCCAACAAATAGACCCTCCAACTTAAGTAAAGACACACCTTTTTGTAGACCATCTATCATCCATATCACTAGCATACTCTGAATCAACATGTCCTACAACTGATGATCACTCTATTCACTGCAAAATATGATACCATGAGTCGTTATGCCCTTAAAAGAGTTGAAAATCCACTTGACTTTTTCACAATGATGCTTTTCTAGTTTGGACATAAACTTACAAATTTGACATACAACTTGTGCCATATATGGTCTAGTGCAAACCATAACATACAGTAAACAATCAACATCATTGACATAAGGAACCTTTGATATATACTCAGCTTTTGCACCTGTATTTAGAATTTGATCGAATGAGAGCTTAAAGTGATTCGCCAATGAAGTACTCATAGCCTTCGAATTACTCATGTCAAACTTGTATAATACCTTTTCAACTAGCTTTTATGAGAGAGCCACACTTTTATAGCATTCTTATTCGTGTGAACTTCCATACTAGAAATCTTTTCAATCTTTTATGTCATACGACTTTCCAAACATAATTTTCAATGCATTTACATCATGTAAATGATTAGTAGTAATCTTCATATCATTAACATATAATAACATGAAAATAAAAGATAAATCATCAAGGATTCTAACATAAACACAACAATCATACTCACACATTCTGTATCTGACTTAAAACTTATATGAAGCAAAATGCTTGTACCATTGCCTTGGAGATTGTTGTAAATCATACAAATATCTCTTCAATTTTCAAACTAGTCTTCCATGTTGAGTGACACCAACCCCTATGGTTTTCCATGTAATTTTGCTCATCTAGATTACTATGAAAAAATGTTGTCTTCACATTCATCAACTCTAAATACATGTTTCAGTTGGCTACCAAGGCTAACAAGAACCGTGATAGAAGTATGTCTGACAACCAGAGAGAGAATCTCATCATAGACAATTCCCTTCTATTGTGAGTACCCATTTGTTACAAGATGAGCCTTGAACTTTTCCCCTTCTTTTTTCTATCACTACTTGTTTTCTCTTGAACACCCACTTACAACTAATGACTCTTTTCCCCCTAGGATATTGAACAAACTCCCATGTTTGATTTTTCTTCAAAGACTCCATCTATTGCACAATTTCACCCATCCACTAATCGTTATCCTGAATAGCTATAGCCTCTCAAAAGTTGGAAGGCTCTCGAAAACTAGTAAGAAGTGCATAGGCTACCAAGTCTTCATATCCATATATTTCTAGTGGCTTGGTTAAACGGGACTATTTGTCACGTACAAGAATATAATCCTATATTCCACCTAAAACTTTAGGTCCATGGTCAATTTCAGTATCAGGGTCTGATTCTTCTTGCATTTCAGACACTACTTGCATATTGTTCACTAGTGGCAAATCAACATCCCCCTGAATCACCTATTTGCTGGAACTATATCCTTTAGATGCTGACTCATCTGGTGCAACTGACTGCTTCAACATTAATTGTTCATAAAAAATAAAATCTATGTTGAGTACCATCTTATTTTTAATCAGATCTTATAACTTGAAACCCATCACACCTTTTGTCTAACCAACAAAGACACATTTCTTCGGCTTCTCATCAAGTTTGGATTGATCTTCACTGGATATATGCACATAATCTAGACATTAAAAAAATTCTTAGGTTGTAAGGATTAATAGGACTATATGTCCATACCTCCTCTGCAACCTTTCTCTCCAATGAAGCATGTGGTGACCCGTTGATAAGATAACATGCCATGTTGGCTACTTATGCCCAGAAATCTTTAGATAGTCTATCATTTAACAAGAGACATCTTACCCTTTCAGTTAGATATCTATTCATACTATTTGAAATACCATTTTGTTGTGGTGTCTTACGAACTAAGAAATGCTTTTGAGTAACACGCTCTTCACATAACCTCTTGAAATTCAAATAAGTGTAATTTGTCCCATTATCTTACAACAAATACTTGATTTTTCTTCCTGTTTAATTCTCTACCTCCTCCTTGTACAACTTAAATTTGGTAAAGACTTCAGACTTTTGCTTTAAGAAATACACTTAAACCTTGCGAGAAAAATCATCTGCGAAAGTAAAAAAAAATCTAGAACCACCCATGGAACTTTTTTTGTTGCATTCTAGTTATAGTACATATTTTTTCACCACTAGATAAAAAAATCCAAAATTACCAGACCTGAATGTAGTGAACCATTCCCGATGCGATTTCATGTGGTAAAAACAAGCAGAGTAAAAAATTCACACATTTGTGCACTTGTTGAATGAAACACACAATACACCTGCTTCACTTCTAGAATCATCGATTTGAACCATATTTGCAGAACTGGATGAACTCTGCTTCCTGTTTAGCCAATCCATCTTCCAATGCCTAATCTGTTTGTAACTATTACACTCAGATGTTTTTCGATTCTTGGATTTATACCTCATATTTCATGAACCTTAATTACCCTTGTTCCACCCACAATCTTGCCCCCCTTTTCACATACAGACCATCACTTTGAGTTTTTCCTCTGCACTTTGTCTCCTTTGAGAATGAGACAAAAGTGTAGCAGAATCACATCAAGACTGGTAGTGTTTTTCTCGTATGTAAGAGTAGTCACCAAGTAGTCAAAATAACCTAGTAACGAGCACATCAAGAAAATTTTCTTATCTTCGTCATCAATCTTCACCCAAAGCCTCACCATATCGGTCACTATATTGTTGTAAATAAAAATTCTTCCTGCATATTCATACTGTATAGTCGTTGCTTCGCGATAATTTATTCATCAGCATCTTTGACATATATTGACTTTCTAGTTCGTCCCAAACCTCCTTCGACGTCGTTAAGTCCAGGATATGATACATCATCACGTTTGAAACACATAAGTAAATTAATCATGTGGCATTCTCCTTCATCTCTGTCCAATCGGTATCCCTCCATGTCGTTTGGTTTTGTCTCACACAATTTTGTTGAGCTAACAAATTCTTAACTCTCCTTTGCCATAAGCTGAAATTATTTGTCCTGTCAAACCCTGTTACTTTGAATTTCACATTAGAGTTAATCGCCATCTAATACAATTGTTAGAATAACAACCAATATAGAAGATCAAAGATAAATAAAAATAAAAGACAATAAACATGATTATTCTTTATTAACGCAATTCGACCAATAATATCTACTTTTACGACAATAGAGCAACCATAATACCTTCGTTTATGTCTAATAATTAGGATTCGTTAGGGTTAATACTTAAGATAATTTCCAGAATAAGCTATAGTCAAACAATATCGAACATGGAATGTTGTGAATAAATCTATAAGTGAGCATTCATCATACCCCAATGAGAGTTGAATTGAAATTGCTTGGACAATGAGCTGTAAGTGCATGCAAAGGCTGTCGTGGATCGAGCACACAATGCACGTGTATGCTGACCATCCATGACAGACAGACATCACAGGTTAGGCAATTTATACGAAAAGCACATGTCCTCTTATTTATATGTGGAGACTCTGGAGAGGGTCCAAATCAACACCTTCATCATAACAGTATACTGCGATATTATTAATGTGAGTGAAATTTATATATCCCCACTATATTGTGCACTTTATCCCGTCTTTGACTCTGACGACGACACTGACCCATCATGTTATATGAATTTTTCAGCTATTGATATCAAAAGAAAAAAGTAGCATAAATATATAATAATAATACTAATGCATTTTCATTGTTGGCCATTATAACTGTTACGGCACATTATGTCCTTTTTTGGTCTTTATATACATTATTCATTTTTTCATCATAGCACACTCGCTTTCTTTCATCTAGCATATATATGTATATATATAGCACAGATATGTATAGAGAAAACATATCAGCTTTAGAAATTCTGGCAGAATCTGTCTGTGAGTTATTTGTTCTTAATTTGTCTAGAGGCGAAGGTTGATCAAGTGTGAGATTGGGAGAGAAAGAGAGTGAAGGAGCTTCCTTCAGCCTATGCATGGATATATATGGTTGCTGTTGAATTGTATCAATGGATCCCTCATGTGCATGGACTGAAGGGGAGCTCCTTCTTTCTGTTGCCTCCATTTGAATGTGTATCTCAGTTTGGTATTACTTAAAATCTTCAAATATCCTTCTGGTTCCATTTATCTTAAAATATAGTAGTACTGAAAAAGATATTTTTTATATTATATTTTGACATATCTAAATATATATAAAGATGAAGATTGAGAAATTAAAAAAAAAGTCATTTTTTATAATTTTCTTTTTACGTTTCAATGTAGCTAATAGGTAAGTCCAGTGAGCGGGGCTATTATTAATAGTCCTAGTTAATTTATCAACCTATGAGTATGACAAACAAAATAACAAGAAATTAAAATCACAAGATGTCAAGACTCAAGTCAGAAATGCTACGCGGGAAATCGGTAAGTTGTGAATGGCGTAAATGTAAGTTTGGCATCGCATTTCTGTCGCATAATTAAACTTTTGCAAATAAAATTGTGTTTTTATCTAAAAATATTGTAGTCTAATCCTAATTTTAATTTATCTCACTCAATTTATCTTAAATATAAAATCTCTCTCTCTCTCTCTCTCTCTATATATATATATATATATATATATATATATATATATATATATATATATATATAAAATTAGATTTTTGCAAATAAATTATTTTGTCAAAAATGTATTAGATTAATTATTATTGAATTTTATTCCACTGTGAAATTAGAATTGATGTTGATTTATGATGTTGGATTTTTGAAGTGGTGTTGTTGATCGCCGATACGGTGGTGCGGGATGGACTTGCAAGATTACAACTCCAACGTCTAAATCAGTTACAAAATTCAAGATGAGTGAAGTAAAATTTTGAGATCAGAAAGTGTATCTTAAATCTTATGTTTGTTGATTATATACGTTGAATAATCTTATTGGGCTTTTCATGATTTGGTTGAACATGTGAATCTCTTCGTATTAGGCATTTGACTGGCCCAGAATACTAGTCCTCAGGCTTGTCAGATGTTTATCATTCTTGAAGTCTTTCAAAGTTGCGACCGACATCTCGTTATCAAATTTGACCACAAGTGAAAGTGGGAAGGTTATAGAGTAGTTACAAAAGTAGTGGAGAACAATCAAATTAAATGTCTTTCTCATCATTGAGACATTCACTACGCCAAACAAGACCTTAGACAACGCTTTTTTTGGCCTTAGACAACGCTTTTAAGTGCTGTATAAACCCGCGCTGCTAAAGGTTTAGACAACGCTTTGGGTAATACCAAAAGCGCTGTCTAAAGGGGGGTATATTTAGTGAAAAGCGCTGTCTATGGTACCATTAGACAGCGCTTTTTGACATTTTTAGGTATACCTTAGACGGCGCTTTTTTAAAAGCGCTATCTAATCCCCACCTTTTTGAACTTTTCTAGATATACCTTAGACGGCGCTTTTTGTGAAAGCGCTTTCTAAGCCCCACAATTTTGAACTGTTTTAGGCATACCTTAGACAGTGCTTTTGGTGAAAGCGCTTTCTAAGCCCCACCTTAGACAACGCTTTTAGTATAAAGCGCTGTCTAAGGTATACGAAAAATTTTTTATAAATTTTTTTAAACCACAATTTTTACCAGGTTTTTCAACCAGAATTTGACCTGTTTTTCAACCAATTTTTTTCCAGAAAAATACCACAATTTGGAGATTCAAATCAATCCAATTTGGCCTATTTAAATGCACCAATTTACACCAAAATTATATATCCAAAACAATTGGCAATTCAAACCAATATATATATATATATATATATATATATATATATATATATATATATATATATATACACCAATTTATAATTACAAATCATTACATTTTTTCTACAAATGTACATATTACTTATACTAGTACTTATGCATCCAACCAAAACATTGCTTCAAATCTACATAGGTCCTGAAAGAACACAAAGATTGTAATTCAATTAAAAGAATACATCAACAATGTCTATAGTTAGAAAGTTACACATATTTAAATTCTCATCAATTAAAGTAAGAGTACAATATTATACCTGATAAAACTCCGAGCTCCATAATGTATTGACACCAATTCTCTTTAATTTCATCCAATTGAGAAATTGAGTAATGAGCACACTTGCATTCTTCAAAGTACTACATTATAATATAACATAGTTTGATTTAGTTTTAACTATTTCATTATATGAGAGGTATGTGTTAAATATTAAAATAACTCATAAGTTAGAAATACATACATCGGATGGCCACTTCTCTGCTAGGATTAATTGCGACCAACAACCAATGTCCAATGTAAGATTAAACAAGTGTTAGATGGAAACTTTCTACACGACGTCAAAATACAAAAAAACTATAATAGATGAATTTAGAATGAAATAATATATAACATTTTATTATTTTACCTCTTTCACTAACATCTCTTTCTTTTCTTGGTTGGAATATGAATTACTTGTTTCTTAGCAATGCGGACGGATGAATAGATCCAGATTCCCTCGTAATGGTCATTTCTGATATATGACTCATCCGCTATAAGATCCTCATCTTGATCATTTCTATTTAACTCATTCCGTCTAATGCATGACTCATTCTCAACATCAATATCACATTGATCTACACCGCTATCATCAACCACTTTGTTAGATAAAAGCACTATAGACCAGATCATACTCGTCGGGTCAGTGACATAGAACACTTGTTTAGCTTGAGATGCTAGAATAAAAGGCTCATCTTTGTACCCCACCCTATTAAGATCCACTTGCAAAAATCCAGACTTATCCATTCGTATGCCACTACTATTTACCCACTTGCAACCAAAGATTGGAATCTGAAACTTCTCGTAATCAAACACCCAAATGTGCTCAATAACTCCAAAATATGACAGATTTGCATATTTGGGGTTTAAGTCCTTCATACTTGATATGTGCATTGCTTCAGCTAGGACGGTGACACCACTATTTTGCATAGTACTTTTATCATCTTGTTCTTTGGTATAAAATGTGTATCCATTAATTGCGTATGCGCTATGAGAATACACATGCAAACTTGGACCATATGCCAAACATCTCAACCTTTCTGTTACTGAAGCAGGATCTGAAGAGCGCTTTGAATAAATATGATCCTTTAACCATTATATGAAACTTTGATTGTGCTCTCGTACTATCCAATTTTCATTTCTGTTCTGATTTAACCTTCGGAGTACATCCTTGTGCATCTCAACATATGGCTCAACCTCATTATCATTGTCCAGAACATACAAATGCACTTGATCCCGTTCATCCCTTGATACTGTCACAATTTTATTTCCAATTAATTTTTTACCATCCTTTTTTTCGAAAATATGAGCTTTGGGGAGTCCAATCGATTGAACATTGGACAAATATTCAGTACAAAACTCAACCGCTTCTTCAACAATGTATCGTTCAACAATACACCCCTCTGGTCGACTTCGGCTTTTCACGTACCCTTTTAATATTTTCATATAACGTTCAGCAGGGTACATCAATCTCATATAAGCTGGTCCACACAACTGTGTCTCTTTCACAAGATGAACAACTAGATGTACCATTATGTCAAAAAAAGAGGGAGAAAAATACATTTCAAGCTCACACAAGGTAATAACTATCTCTTTTTGTAGTGTTGGTAAGATATCGGGATCGATTACCTTACTACAAATTGACCTAAAGAAAAAACACAAATTAGTTATGGCGCTTCTTACTTTCACTGGCAAAATAGAACGTATACCTATTGGTAGAAAGTGTTCCATTATAACATGGCAGTCGTGTGTCTTTAAACTCTTCAACGTGAGGTCTTTCATAGACACAAGTCTTCTAACATCAGAAGAGTATCCTTCTGGAACTTTAACTTCACTCAGAAACTTACACAATATTTTCTTCTCCTTTCTAGACAGAGTAAAAGCAGCAGGTGGTAGATATGTTCGTCTTCCTTTCTTCACGGGTGCTAATTCAGTTCTAATCCCCATCGCTACCAAGTCTTTTCTTGCTTTAAGGTCATCCTTAGTCTTTCCTTTTATATTGAGTAACGTACCAATAACACTTTCAAATACATTTTTCTCAATATGCATAACATCGAGAAAATGTCTCACGTACAAAGACTTCCAATATGGCAATTCAAAAAATATCGACCTCTTTTTCCACCCACCTTTGACAACCTTATGTGCAAAAGGCTTGCCAAACTGAGTACGCATATCTTTCACCTTTTTAAAAACTTGGTCACCTGACAACATAGGTGGAGCTCTACCTTGTTCGGTGTCTCCATTGAATTCTTGTCTCCACCCACGGTAGTGATGTTTGGCATTTAAGAATCTACGATGACCGAGAAAGACATTCTTATGACCAAACTCCAATCGCTTCGAATCTGTTTTATCTTCACAAATAGGACACGTTTTTTCACCTTTTATGCTGTACCCTGATAGATTCCCGTAAGCTGGAAAATCATTAATTGTGCCAAACAACATCGCCCTCAAATTGAAACTTTCTTTCCTATATCATCATAAACCTCCACACCGTTCTCCCACAATATCTTTAAATCTTCGATCAAAGGTGTTAAGTATACGTCTATGTCATTCCCTGGTTGTTTAGGCCCAGAGATTAACATAGATAACATCATGTACTTACGCTTCATGCATAGCCACGAAGGTAGGTTATAAATCATAAGAATCACATGCCATGTGGTATGTGAGATACTTTGAAGACCATGCGGGTTCATTCCATCAGTAGATAATGCCAAGCGAAGGTTTCTTGCTTCTTCTCCAAAGTCAGGATAATCATTATCAATTTTCGACCACTCTGGTGAATCAGCCGGATGTCGCAACTTTCCATAAATAATTCTTTCATCTGCATGCCAAGTCAGGTGTCTTGCATCGGTTTCACTACGAAACATGCGCCTAAATCTCGGAATTATAGGAAAATACCATAAGACCTTGGCTGGAGACAATTTTTTCTTATATCAAGACAAACCGCATTTAGGGCACTCAGTTAACGATGCATATTCGTTTCGAAACAAAACGCAATCGTTTGGACATGCATGTATCTTATCATAGCTCATGCCAATAGAGCACAACATTTTTTTGGCCTCATAGGTTCGATTGGGAAGAACATTATCCTCCTGTAGCATTTCTCTCAAAAGGGCCAACAACTCTGTGAAACTTTTATCCGACCATCCATTGCCCGCCTTTAAGTTGTACAACTTCAATACCGCAGACAGTCTTGTGAATTTAGTGCAACCTTGATAGAGCGGTTTCTCTGCATCGCTTACCAACCTCTCAAACATTTCGGGACAATCATGAAGATCTTCTTCAACTGCTTCTGCAATCTCTTCGACTCGATCACAATCGTATGTTTCCGTGTCTTTGTCATCTGAAGCATAGGTCGTATTACTTTTCCCCTTCGGTTCAACATTCTCGTTAATTTTCTCACCATGATGTATCCAACACTTATAACTTCGATCAATTCCATGCATCAGTAAATGCGATTTCAATCCATCTGCGTCAACCTTACCCACATAACAACAACCCAAGCAAGGACAGTTCATTCGACTGGGGTCTTTAACGTGTTGAACATCAAACTTAACGAAATCCAATACCCCATTCTCGTACTCTTTGGACAATCGATCGGCATCCATCCATTTTTTATCCATGGTTTTCCTACTTATTAAGGTCAACAAAAACACTATTATATGAGGAATCAAAACATTGAATGAGGAGGAAAGTTATGATAAAACATAGAACATTGAATGAGCTTCTAACAGGGCTTCTAACATAACACAGTATTAAAATAACAAAATAACACTAACAACCTCAAGGATTTACAATATTAAAATAATGAGCAATATTAACACTAACACTAACACTAACCTAAACTAACCTAAACAAAACTAACACATTATATAGCAATAACAATGTAGAGCAACATTAACACTAATCTAAACTACTCATATTCTATCAAAAGAACATCATTCTATCAAAAGAACTCCAAAACCTAACAGAACAAAACCTAACAGAACATCATTATATCTAAAGAACTCCAAAAATATGGTAACAAGAACAAAACCTAACAGAAAAATATGAAACTCACTTAAAACCTAACATAAAAAGAAAAACTCTTACCGGAACAGTGAAGCACGGTGGAGTACGGTGGAGGATGGACGACGGCCGGACGGACGACGACGAGAAAGGACGGACGACGGCGAGAAAGGACGGACGACGGCGGTGAAAGGACGGACGACGACGGTGGTTTCAGCTGGTTCGACGTTCTTGTTCGCAGAAAGAGAGGGAAAGAGGGAAAGAATGAAATGAAAAAGTATAGAATACTGATACCGTTTCAATTTTTATTTTAATTTATAAGACCTTAGAAAGCGCTTTTGAAAGCGCTGTCTCATATGGGCCTTAGACAGCGCTTTTGATTTTTTTTTTTTAATTTATAAGACCTTAGACAGCGCTTTCCTCAAAAGCGCTGTCTCAGGTCTTATATATATTTTTTTAATTTATAAGACTTTAGACAGCGCTTCTAAGGAAAGCGCTGTCTAATATTTTCCTTTAATTTTTTTTTTTTAATTTATAAGACCTTAGAAAGCGCTTTCCTCAAAAGCGTTGTCTAAAGTCTTATATTTAGACGCGCTTTTATATTTCTAAGTGAACAGTTTCCGTGTTTTCTAAATTTTTTAACTTATAGCAGCGCTTTTGTAATAAAGCGCTGCCTATGTAGTGCTGTCAAAGGACACTTTTGGCATAGTGATTTCTCCTATTTTTAGGCATGTGGCTTTAGGCTCGTAGGTTAGGGTGTGTCACTTTTCTCTAGATCAATCGAGTGCACTTGAGTTCACTTATATTTCCAAGGTGAAATTGGCCGTTGATTTTTATCTATCAATTTTCCTTTTGATCTGGCCGGCTACTTGTTCTCCTCTATATAAGAGTTTCTTGACTTTTTTGGTGAATTTTTCACCGTTCCTGAGAGTAAACTTTCCCTTTGTGAGAGTGATTTCCTTTCTTACTTAGAGCTTTCGCTTGAGCGTTCGTCTTCTTTGGGCCAAAGCTTTTCCCTCATGCATTTAATTTATATCCTCTTCACCAGATTCCATTTCTCTAAGTGTCATTCTACCTTGAGTTTATTTCTTGATACCCAATATTTTTTCCATGACTCATATGAAGGACCACTATGTAAATTCGTCTAGTGATTATGGAAATAATGGTCTTTTCCCTTTAGTTAGAACATAAACATCTACTAACTAAGATTCCCACCACTCAATTAATAATCACCATGTTCCAGTCATTATAAATGTATTCATTAGTTTTGAGTTTAAGAGATTTCTTAGTGGTTATCTTTATAGGGAAATTTTCCTTGATGAGTTTTTCTTCGACGCTCGCCTTTTCGATGACAATGTTGGAGGTGATTGTGTAGTGAGTTATGTGCTTACTCTCTCCAAAACTATATGGATTTAGCTTTTGCTGCTTTGACTTCATCGAAGATGGAAGTTGCTGCCTTGAACAGAGAAGAGGCTCAAAACTTTCATTGGGACCTACCATAACATTTATGGTCGGGATCTAAGTGGTGCCAAAATTAAGGATCATCTTAGGTGTGGAACCCAACCTGCTGGTGTCAATTGGCTCAAGCCATTAGATATCTTCCGGGATAAGGATATGCTTCCAAGGAGTTTTGAGCTTATAAAGTTGGTTGATACGAGCAAGTATAGTTGGATGGAATCTGAAATACTGGGAACCCTCTCTATTTTAGATAATTACGCAATCGTGAATGTGTCTAATATAGAGGTAGGTCGTCTATCTAATTGGTTGGTTCTCCTCGTGGAATCAGGAAAAATGATTTGTAGTAGCTTCAGGGAATACTCTATTCCTTTTTATGGATGTTTGTTCACTCAGATAAATTTGAAGTTGTCTTTGACCGAGTTTGAAGTGGAGGTGTTGAGTTTTTTAAAGGTTGCCCCTCACAGTATCATCCTAGCGTCAGGGCTTTTATAAGTGTGTTCCAACTCTAGGCCAATTATCAATCTTGGAAGCCCTCGTGCCGACTATTCTTCTATCTTTTTTATGTGATACATACTTCTCAAAATAATACCCAGGATCAAAGGCTCATCTCAATGCGTCAAGAAGTTCCCTGGTTTGGCCCTTGCACCAAAAGTTGAGGCAGTTTTCAGGATTGATTCGTGTTGGTAAAGCCCTATACTTTATGGGGCACTCCACGTTCTACTAGGTTCCATTGAGCTTCCCATCCCCATCAACTTTCAAGGTTTACCCTCTAGTTTGTGCACATATAAGTTTCAAAAGTATTACACTTTGGTACATTTCAAATGCGAGCCTCATAAGTATGTCATCTGTTTGGATTATCTTACTCCCGATGAGTCTTTTTTTTTTCCTTCTGACCATAACAAGAGGGTTCGAGATCAGAACCAAAGTCCTTAGGAAGGGGATTTGGTTGAACGAAATCAACTGTTTAGAGGTGTTTTTGTAGGGTCATCTACTTCATTGCTTAAATTACCGACCATTATTTATTACCAGATTTCCTGCACTTCTCAAGAGGCTCTTGCTTCAATATCTAATGAATAGCTTGCATATATCAAGAATCTTCTTGAAGCAGAGAAGATAAATCTCTTCTCCGAGTCGACCATCTACGCCTATCAGATGGCTTCTTTATTTTCCTTGGATGCTGTTGGCCAGAGTGATGTTCTAGCGATGGGAAACCCCTTTAAGGGTAAGTTCGAGGCGATCGAGTTTGAGAGATTCCAACTTCAGAAGAAACGAGTGGTTTTTGGGAAGAGGTTGACGAGCTGAAGTCTCTTTAGGATGAGGAAAAGGGGAATGGATACCCTACATCTATTGTTGCCAAGGTTGTAGAGCTTTAATCTTCTCTGGAGTTCGAGAAGAAGATTTGCGAGGAGGCCGCCATGGTTACCACAACGATGAACTCTTATACAAACAAGGTTGTGAAATCTCTTCAGCATGAAAAGGAATCTCTAGAGAAGGAACATGAGGTTAACGAGGGGCGGTTTTCCGACCTGAGGAACGAGGTTAAAAAACACTTGATCAAGCCTTGAAAATAGTGTATGGTTCCTTTGGTCAGGCGGTCGACCAACTGGAGAAGCTTTATCTAATTGTTAAGATTATACGCTTTCAACTTAACCCACATAAGGTGGTTCAGGATGAGGCCTTGATGGATGACGAGAATGCCCGACCTTAGAGAGGAGATGCGTAATTTTCTCTTAATCATTTGTATTGGGCATTACGCCCTTGTGTTTCTCTGTAACTTGTATAAATAACATTATTTATATATTTACATTTCTTCATCTTATACTTTCTTTGTGCTCACTCTAATACTTTCTTTATGCCAGTTGTGGTCTGTTTATTATTTGTGGTATCTCCACTATACTAGTTTGGTTATTCTAGGCTCTGTTTCTCAGCTTCGGACAAGCTTATGACCCCTTCCCTTGTTATGACTGGATTTAGTTTAATTGTTTCCCAAAAATGGAAACTTGCCCCAGTTTATAGTATTTTGTATGGGTCTTCCTGGGATGGACCCGACTTGACCTTTGTAACTCATTGCAGTTCATCCTTTTGGAGGGAATTGGAATAATCGTCAAGCTTTGCAATTGCTCGTCCTGGATGAAGGAAACTGGCTTAATAACTAAAATTCGTTGTTACCTATCCTCGTCGAAGGGAGTTGGTGTAACTTCTAAGTTTTTTGTTACCTGGCACAATCAAAACGAGCCTGTGTAAGTCTTTTGCATCACTAGGAACTGTTACCGCGCTAATTTAGGGTTGTGATGACACCATGTCATACTACTTTTCATAGCATTTTCTTTGGTATTTTAGCTATACATGTTGAAGTTTCTTTTCCCTCTATGGCTTTAGTTTTTTTTATTGTCTCATTTATTATCGTTTATCATTTATTGCTTTCATAATTGAGTGTCCTCTAGTTAGATCATTGCAAATATCTTAGAATCTAGTGCAATGCTTTTTAAATAAGTGTTTTGCACTAATTCCTGTTTTAGCATGCATAATTCAAATTGTTTGTGTTATAGTATGAACATTATACTTTAAGTTAATTAGTCGAGTTTTTGAAGCAAGAACCATAATTGAGATTGATTAAAGTCATGCTAAAGGTAGAATCTCAAAACATTGTTGAAAACTCGAGTTTTTGAGATGTTGGATGTGTGATTCGAATCACACAATCCCTTGAGTCGAATCAAACATTATAAAGAGGAACCAGAATATTGTTGCAACTTGTGAGTCAAATCAGAACTTGTCGTGATTCGAATCATGCACTCTGTGAGTTGAATCACAATTTGTACATTAGTCGAATCACATATCCTTCTTCAGCCACTGCCAAGTTTAAGTCAAATTATGACCAAGCCAAAACTTGAATCATGACATGTGTGAGTCGAATCATGCCTTAGTCTTGACTCGAATCACAGATTAATGTGTCTCTTTTTAAGTGTCGATCTTGTTCCACATTACTTTGTCACTTGACTCGAATCACCAAATAGTCTTAACTCGAATCAAACATGATTTTTTCACTTATTTTTGTGCTTAATTTCAAGCACTTATATAAATCATTTTCCTCTCTCCCTCACTATAAGAAATCAAGTTTTTGTGATTATTGTAATGATAATCATATCTTTGAAAGTCTTTCTTAAAACTTGGAAACTCACTTTCAAAGAACACATTCTCACTTCTATCTTTTGCATATGAATTTATCTTCAACCTCTAGCATGATTAACATCAGTTTCTTCCTAATTCTTAAAGAATGTGAGATCTATAGTAGAGGAGGTTCATTATTTGTTGATGTTTGTGAAGTTTTTGAGTTTCAAGTCAAGATTAAGATTGTGTGGTGTTGCTGGAGTTTGGTAATCCAACAATAAAAAGAAGATTTTTTTTCTCCATGTTACTTCGGTAGAGTTGTGTGAAAGCCTATCGACGAAGCCAAAGTTTTTGTGTTGTTTAGACATATCAAGGTTCAAGGGACTGGTATGACCGAGTAAATATTGTTGCATAACAGAGATATGACATGGGCTTGTATCTGGAAGAGCTAAGTCGAGATCAGGTGGATCTTGCCAGATCGACGAAGCAGACGTCGTATACAACAAGAGAGGATCAAGATAAGAAGATTAGATATTTTTCAGGAGTAACTTGTATCAAGTGGTTGTGTAATTTCTATAAAAAAAATTCCAGTTTATTATTATTGGAAGACTAACAAATTCTCAATGGAAAACCATTGAAGAATGGATTAAGCTCATGAGATGATAATAGAGCTGAACCACTATATATCAGGTGTACTCTTATTCTCTCTCTCTCTCTCTCTCTCTCTCTCTCTCTATATATATATATATATATATATATATATATATATATATATATATATATATATATATATATATATATATATATATATATATCATTTTTTTTCATAGTTTTGCATGCTTAAGTTCGTATCGCTTTCGTAGAATAACAAGTTGTTAGGATTTATCTACTTATAGCGATTTTGTGATTAAAGTTTAGGTACGTGATAGATCTAGTCATTTAAATATTCTCTCTTGCGATTATTTTTGTATGAACTCTTGTTGATAAATTGATCATTCGATTAATCAAATACAATTTGAACTTTGTGTGAAAATTGGATTATGATAATTGTTGAATTGCTTGTTTAAGCAAATTCATATTTTTCAGTTGTTTTGATTTATGATAATCTAAGTTAACTTTAATATCCATTTAATCGTATATTTTTTTACATTGTTGTTTTTTTTCTTCCATTTGTAATTTATTTTTATGAAATCAACAATTGGTCTCAGAGCATGTAATATGCGCATCTTTTGTAAATCTATGATTTTATAAAAGAAAATGTTTTTGAAAATGGTTTTTAGGGGAATGGTCTATTCACCCCCTCTAGACCGTTTCGATCCCCATATCCTCCACCAATAAGTGATATTAAAGTTGGTCTTTTGATCAAATCTAAGCGATTCAAAAGTTGAGAATACGGGCTAGAATGATCTGAAGGGTGTGTTCAATAGAGCTCCGATATTCAAATAGCGGAATCTATTGGATTAAATAGATATCATGTTGATTAAATGACTTTGAGTAATGTGAAGCAATCTAATATTATTATGTTAATATTTTATATAATCATCAGTTAGAATTTTAAAGTGACTTTATCTAACTAGGATTGGGCTGACAAAATGTTAAGGTATATGTGCAGAAATGGCCACCTAGTCACATGACTTGAAGACTTTAAATATTTCAATTATATTTGGAAAAACAGTTTATCATGAAGATTAAAGCATTTGAATTTAATGAAAAGGAAAGAGAAAATGATTTTTAGAAGAAAGTAGAAGAATCTCCTTGAAGACCTAATCTTTCAATGTTATCGTGAAGGAAGATGAAAATAGTTTTTGAGAAGATGTTAGTGTGTTCGTTAATTGTTAAACAAGCATTTGAGAAGACTCAAAGTAATAAGTTTTTGAGTGAACCGAAACTATTGTTAAATGTTGAATTAGTTATATAAGCTTGTCGACGCATAAGTTCAAGCAACAAAGTGATTAATCATTATTAGATGTAAAGACACCAACAAAGATAATCAGAACATGTATCATTCCACTTCATTTGATATCTTGTTAAGGAGTGTCTGAGAATTTCTCTCTAGACGCGCAAAGGAAGACATATCCAATTGTATTTTGTTTTAATCGTATTATGCTTTTACTTAAGTTTTGTATACTAATCATTACTTGTGCAGAAATTTAGTGCCTATATCATCAAATTTGTATTATCGTTCCACTCTCCTTCACCGTATACTAGTGTACCTTTAATTATTTATTGATATTTGTTTTTTTGAGGTATTTTGTGTATGAATTAAATGCTTTATATGTGTGCATAATACATCTCATTCATCTGTATCATGACATTCATTGACATTAATTTTTTTTTCATTAAAACATCTTGCATCAAGCATTTCATTAATTTCTTGCATCGAGTTGTTGTTATTCATCTGTGCATAGCATTCTTCATTCATCCATGCATCATTAAAATTGTTTTTCATCTAACATTTACCCTTTTACCATACACATTAAAATTCTTTAGCATTTAAAAATCTCAGTAACCATTTTTGCAATTTCATAAAAGCTATTTTCCATGCATTTAAATTTTTAAGATTTTTTAATCCTGATTCGAATCAAGACCTCTTCTTTTTTCTTGAAAAGCTACTGGTTCATTTGATTCAAATCACACCACCATCTGATTCGAATCATAGCTAACATGTATACCTTACTCGAATCATAGCTTTCAATTTTGAATTTTAGCACATAACTCTTCAGTTTTCATTCAATCATTTCATTTCATAATTAAAAACGTTTTAATAAAAATCTCTCATTTGCTTTTCATTTATATCATTTGATTGTGTTACATGTGCATATCATATTATTTTCATTTTGATCATTAATTACTTCTTTTCATCTGCATCAAAATTATTTTCTTCATCTTGTTTTTGCATTTTTTACTCCATGTTTTTGCCTTTAGAATATTCGTAAGTTCATTCTTTGATTATGTGCATGAACATAACAACTGGGTTTAACAATTGTATGTTCATATTTCATGCATTATTTATCTCTCTTCTAATACGATTTTATATGTGAATAAAACATTGTGTTTTGCTGCTGAATGTTTAATGTCGTCATTGTGCATATTTGTTGCATTTGGCACATGTTATCTTTTATGTATTTGTGACATATCATTCTCTTTGTTGTATATTCTACTTTAGCTATGTTTGGCTTTATTTTCTCTAGATTATTCGTTTTGTTGATGGTTAATTTGCACTTAGGCTCATTAGCATCTATCTCTTTTTGATCTTTTCAATGGGGGAGAACTTACAATGTGAGTCTAGATTAAATTTGTGCGTTTTATGCAAATTTGATATGGTGCAATGTTTCAGGGGGAGAACAAAGGAAATCCTTAATCACGTTTAGCTTAATGCTCACGTTGACTCAATTACAATGCAAGTTTTCCAAGCATCCAAAAGGGGAGACTGAAGTTGTTCTGCCCTATAAGGCTTTAGTTTTGTTTCTCGTCTTGTTTATTATTGTTTATCATTTATTACTTTCGTAATTGAGTCCCCTCTAGCTAGATCATTGCAAATATCTTAGAATTGAGTGCAATGTTTTTTAAATAAGTGTTTGCATTAAATCGTGTATTAGCATGCATAATTCAAACTGCTTGTGTTTGAGTATGGACATTATGGTTTAAGTTAATTAGTCGAGTTTTTGGAACAAGAGCCATAATTGAGATTTATTAAAGTCATGTCAAAGGTAGAATCTCAAAAATTTATTGAAAACGTGAGTTTTTGAGATTTTGGATGTGTTATTCGAATCACAAAATCCTTTGGGTCGAATCAAACAAGGCAGAAAAGAACCAGTATTTTGTTGCAGCTTGTGAGTCGACACAGTTTGTACATGAGTCGAATCACAAATCCTTCTTTAGCAACTACCAATATTGAGTCGAATCATGACCAAGCCTTGACTCAAATCAGGATCTGTGCAAGTCGAATCATGCCTTTGTTCTTCAGATATATCAAGGTTCAAGGGACAAGTAGGACCGAGTAAAGGTTTTGCAGAACAGGGGCTTAACAAGGGCTTGCATCTAGAAGAGTTAAGTCAAGATCATTTGGATCTTGAAATATCGGAGAAGCAGACATCATATACAATAAGAGAGGATCAAGATAAGAATACTAACTATTTTCAAGAGTATCTTGTATCAAGTGGTTATGTAATATCTGTAAGCAATTGCCATTTTATTATTAAATGAAGACTAACAATTTTTCAGTAGGAAACCATTGAATATTTGATTAAGCTCATGCGAGGATGATAGATATGAACCACTATATATTCGATGTACTCTTCTTCTTCTTCTTCTTCTTCTCTCTCTCTCTCTCTCTCTCTTTAATTTTCTGCATAGTTTTGCTTGCTTAGGTTTGTATCGGTTTCGTAGATTAACATGTTGTTAGGATTTATCTGCTTATAGTGATTTCGTGATTAAAGTTTAGTTCTATGATAGATCTAGTCATTTGAACATTCTCTCTTATGATTATTGTTGTATGAATTCTTGTTGTTTGATTGATCATTCGATTAATCATATTCATTTTAAGCTTTGTGTGGAAATTTAATTATGATAATTGTTGAATTGCTTGTTTAAGTAAAAATCACATTTTTCAATTGTTTTGAGTTCTGATAATCCGAGTTAAGTGTAATATATAACATGTTTTATAAAACTGTCGCTATCTTTTACTTCCGTCTGTAATCTATTTTTATGATATCAACAATTGGCCTCAGAGCGTGTAATATGCATATCTTTTGTAAAACTCCGATTTTATAAAAGGAAATGATTTATTAAAATGGTTTTAGTGGAATGGTATTTTCACCCCCCTCTAGATTATTTTTGTTTTGGACTGGGCCAACGGCCATGCGCGACCCAATCCATGATTGCTACAGTAATGACCCAAACGCTTGGATCCAGTCCATTAAGGGGACAAAAGTACCCTTTTGCCCCTACAACCGGTCACGGAGTGCTCAGTCCTGCCCGAAATTATTTCCCGTCACACACGGACTACAACTCCCCGACAGCTGACGAACAGATGCCCGCAACTACCTTCCTGCCCGGTATAACGGCTAGTTGGGCATCCTGCCCGTCATAACGGCTAGTTTGGGCAGTTATCTATTCTTCAGGAAAACGGTTACTTCACCCTGAAAATAGGACTGTTGGCCACGCGTTGGGGAACATTATATAAACCCTCTCATTCGAGAGGGTCAGGTATCAAATATTCATCCTAAGAATACACTTTGTACTTGCCCCTTTTCTCTGACCCTTTCTTACTTGAGCGTCGGAGTGCCTTGCAGGTACACCCCCCTCCTCTCCTCATCAACATTCCGAGCACCTTGCCCATCTGACGACCAACATACGTGGACCTGTTCGAATACTCCGGATCAGTGGCGCCGTCTGTGGGAACTCCTTGTTCTCCCCTTCTTTCTTTCCTCCTCGGAAACTTAAAGATCAAAACATACTTTCTTTGATCCGCCCACATATGGCCGCTCAGAACTCCGCAAAAGGTGTTGATGTTACGGTTCTCGTTCCCGTCAACAAGATGGACGCTGACGGTAGATCTTTGTTACTTTCTGATCTCCGTTTCCTTTGAGACGGGGTTACTGCGTCTCCAACACCTCCTCCCACCGAGCAAGGAGGCAAATAGCTACCGTCGAGTGAACGACCAATTCCTGCCCTCCCAGCGCCGAACTGGCCGTTGCAGCTCTTTTGGAAGCTGTCAACCGCACAAACCTCCTTATCTTATAGCAAGGAGAGAGAATAGGAGCTCTCGAGGAAGCATCTCTTCCAAGATCCTCTCCTCCAAAGAGTAAGCACCGAAAATCAAGAAGCCCGCCACCTAGGCGTGGGGAAGACCATAGATCGAGGCATGAGCCTGAATCACAACACATTCGCAAGTGCGACCAGGTCTCCCCGCGAGATCGATCATCACCAAGACACAAGAGAACGAGGCAGGATAGGCATTCTCCACCGGTCAGACCTCGTGACCGGCTACGTTCACCATCGCCTCGCAGAGACCGCCGCCGCGAGCGCAGACAACGGTCACCATCAACTCCCAGTTCAGACAGCGACGACGAGCCTCACGGCCTGTTGTCCCGCAGGATCTTGGTCACCCGTCTCCCTAAAGGACTAGAGAAGCCTCCGTCTCTAGGGACTTACGATGGAACCACTGACCCAGACGAGCACATAGAAAACATAGATGCTCTTATGGACTACAGAGGGGTACGAGGAGCCATCAAATGCAGCCTGTTCCCGACCACGCTCCGGAAGGGAGCAATGACATGGTACAAGCAACTGCCAGAAGAATCCATTACATCCTGGAGGCAGCTGGGGAGGATTTTCTCCCGTCACTTTACTGCATCGCGACGCCATCCAAAGACCGAGGCGTCCCTCGGAGCTGTCGTACAGGGAAGAGATGAGCCTCTTCGGGCTTACATTGAACGGTTCAACAAGGAGGCCGTCCAAGTGCCAACGACCGACGACATGAAGAAATTCCTGCTCGAGCAGGGATTACGTCCTGGCTCAGACTTCGCGAAAGCCATCGGCCTCGATCCACTGAGGAACCTTAACGCCCTTCTCCTCCAAGCCCAGTCACATATACCGTACGAAGAGAAGGTTGTTGCACACTCTGTCCGGGCCTCTCGACACCATGAAGGTGCCCGCTCGTCCAGAACTGAAGAAACCTCGACATCCCGTCGAGGAGATAAAAGACGCGATGATCGGCCTCGCGATGCACGCGAACAGAAGGGACCTTCTGGGTGGTTCCATGACTATACCCCTCACTGCCTCGAGGGAGAAAATCTTGTCCGAGTGTGCCAACTCGGAATTCAAGCAAGCGAGAGTCCGTTTCCCCAAACAGCTGCCGGCCAGACCGGGTGTAGACAAATCCAAGTATTGTCGCTTCCACAAGAGTCACGGTCATACGACGGAAGAATGCATCCACCTCAGAGATGCAATAGAGATCCTTATTCGCGACGGCCACCTGAAGCAGTTCGCGAAAAAGAAAGATGCTCCCCGACAGGAAACCCAGGAGAACAAAAAGGTTGCAGAAGAGACTCTGCCCTCTGATGACACCAACGTACAGGTCGCTATGTCCATAACTCGGCCAGAGGACTTCCGCATCCCTGATAGTCTGTCTGTCTCCACGTACCTCGCTGCTCACAGCCCGTGGGAGGCCTTCCCGTCAGCCATGGTCATTTCTGGTGGTGGATTCAACAAAATCACGGTCGACTCAGTCAAGAGGAGATTCGATCAATTGATCAGCAAAAGCTCCAATGAAGTCACTACGCTGGACACCACTCACAAAGGATCCGTTCCTATTTCCTTCTACAAGGAAGAGCTCCTCGGCGGAGCACTGAACTCAAGCATTCCGCTGCTCATCCGAGCAAAGATAGCGAACTTCGATGTTCGCAGAATACTCGTGGACTAGGGCAGCTCGGTTGATATAATGTACAACCACTTGTTCGAAACGCTGCAGCTGAACGACTCTCACCTTACTCCATACGTTGGATCCGACCTGCAAGGATTCAACGGAGCGGTGACAAATCCCCGGGGTTACGTAGAGGTCATCGTAACCTTTGGTTCAGGAGAGACAACCCGAGCAATTAAAGCACAGTTTCTCGTAATTGAATGCCCGTCACTATACCAGTGCATTTTTGGAAGGCCAACCCTGGCAGAGTTGATTATTGTACCTTCCACCGTACATCTCAAGATGAAGTACTACACTTCTAAAGGGATGGTCGCCACCCTCCACGGCGACGACGAAGCTGCCCGTCGGTGCTTTGAAGCAGTATCAAAAGGACTAAGCACCATCTCAGCAGGACCAAGGACTTCTGGTCGTTCCCCCTGCCCAGCAGCTCCGAGCAGCCAAAACCGCTCCCCCAGGTCGAATCTATCGACTTGGACAGCCGTTTCAGCGAGGAAGATCATGCCAAGGACCCAACGACTTTGGGCAGCCAGTCCAACAACAGCGGCCATCTCCTACGCCTCGTCCCAGATGGAAACTTAGAGATCATTCCGTTCGGAGAAGACCCCCAACGGGGAGTAAAGATCGAAGCAGACCTCCCCGACCTGGCCAGGAGACAACTAAAAGCATGCCTCCGGGAGAACGCAGACTTGTTCGCATGGAGCGCTGCTGAAATGCCAGGATTGGACCCATCTGTCGCTTGCCACCAGCTTACAATTGATCCGGCCGTCAAAGCCGTTGCCCAACGCAGAAGGAAACAGTCCCCGAAAAAGATGGAAGTCGCGGAGAAAGCTGTCAAAGACCTTCTAGAAGCTAGGTTTATTTCTGAGGCCAAATACACTACATGGCTCTCAAACATTGTACTTGTAAGAAAAAATAATGGCAAATGGAGGATGTGTGTTGACTATACCGATGTTAATAGGGCCTGTCCGAAGGACGCCTACCCCCTCCCCAATATCGATAAGCTCGTAGATAACTCAGCGGGTTTTAAGCTTTTATCTTTCCTCGATGACTACTCGGGCTACAATCAAATCCCAATGGTCGCGAGCGATAAAACTTACACGGCCTTCATGACCGAATCGGGCAACTATTACTACAACGTAATGCCCTTCGGGCTGAAGAACGCCGACGCTACGTACCAACGAATGATGAACAGAGTCTTCCAAGGACAAATAGGCGACATGCTCGAAGAATACATGGACGATATGATCGTCAAGTCCCACGAGGAACTAGATCATGTCACCCATCTTCGTAAAATCTTCAAGCAAGCAAGAAAGTATCGAATGCGTTTTAGCCCAGAGAAGTGCACGTTTGGTGTACGGGCAGGTAAATTCCTTGGCTTCTACCTAACAGAACGAGGAATCGAAGCTAACCCCGACAAGTGTCAGGCATTCTCTGAGTTCCCAATGCCCACGTCTAAGAAGAACATCAAATCCCTCAATGGGGTGCTTACTTCGTTGTCCCGCTTCGTGGCAAAATCTGCCCAACACGCCCTTCCTTTCTTCAAGCTCTTGCGGAAAGAAGCAGCGTTTGAATGGACCGAGGAATGTGAAACATCCCTCCTTCACTTGAAGCAAGCTCTGTCGAAACCGCCCATATTATCACGACCAAACACTGGGGAAGTCTTGTTCCTATACCTCGCCGTCACTGCGGAGGCAGTTAGCGCCGTTCTCATTCGCGAGAATCCTGGCGGACAAAAGCCAATATACTTCACGAGCAAAGCATTGCAGGACCCAGAGTTGCGATATCAACAGATAGAGAAGGTATCATTGGCCCTCGTCAACGCTGCCAGACGACTGAGACACTATTTCTTGGCTCACACGATCGTGGTAAGAACGGATCAGCCCATAAAGCAATTACTGGGACGACCAGACATGGCAGGCAGAATGCTCATGTGGTCATTGAAACTGTCCGAGTTCGACATCCAGTATGAAAGCAGGAAAGCTCTTAAGGCCCAAGCTCTAGCCGATTTCGTAGCGGAAATGACGTTCTCAGACTCCCCGATCCATATAGCAAACAGATGGACCATCTATGTAGATGGAGCATCCAGCTCGACCGACAGCGGGGCAGGGGTAATTTTGGAGAACGACGAAGGGACCATAGTCGAGGCTTCTCTCACATTGTCCTTTCCCACGTCGAACAACCAGGCCGAGTATGAAGCCTTCCTCGCCGGTTTGCGCATAGCCGAAAATCTAGGGGCTCAAGAAATCATCATCTGCACGGACTCTCAGCTCATAGCCCTCCAGATATCAGGAGAATATTAGACCAAAAACGACAGTCTCTCTGAATACCTAACCCTGGTCAAGGGAAAAATGGCGAGGTTCAGAACGGTAGAAGTGAGACATATTCCACGCGAACATAACGTGCGAGCAGACATCTTGTCCAAACTAGGAAGCACTAAGAGAAAAGGCGGAAACAGGTCAGTCATCCAAGAGATACTTCCCTGGTCCAGCATCGATAAGGGATCCTCGACCCTACACGTACACGCGATTGGGGACAGCGATTGCTGGATGACACCCGTGTACAACTACCTCACCAGGGACGAGCTTCTGGATGACCCTAAGGAATCCAGCACCATCAGACGAAGAGCTTGCTCGTACGTCATCCTTGAAAACAAACTCTATCGACGAGGCTTCTCCATCCCACTGCTCAAATGCATAGAGGAGGAAGTTGTACCTCACGTATTACGAGAAATCCACGAAGGCATTAACGTCCAGCACCTAGGAGGAAGGTCCCTTGCCCGCAAGGCCCTCCGAGCAGGGTATTATTGGCCAACCATGCAGCACGATGCCAAAGAGCATGTGAAGAGATGCGACAAATGCCAACGGCACGGGGATATGCACCTAGCTCCACCTAACGAACTGAAAAGCATGACCTCCCCGTGGCCATTCGCCTGGTGGGGCCTAGACATCCTAGGACTCTTCGTGACGGGGTCCAGCCAAAACAAATACCTGATAGTGGGCGTAGACTATTTCACAAAGTGGATAGAAGCAGAAGCCTTAGCAAAGATAACAACACTTAACATTTTGTGCTTCTACAAGTGGAATATCCTTGCCCGTTTTGGGATTCCCCAAGCAATTGTCACGGACAATGGAACGCAGTTCACGGACAAGAAGTTCCAAGACTTTGTCGCCTATCTCAGAACAAAGCAACATTTCGCATCTGTAGAACATCCCCAGACCAACGGGCAAGTAGAAGCGGCCAATCGTGTCATTCTTCGTGGCCTCAAGCGAAGACTGGATGAAACAAAGAAAGCCTGGGTCGAGGAGCTCCACAGCGTCTTATGGGCGTACCGCACCACCCCTCAGTCTACCACCGGGGAAACACCTTTCCGTTTAGCATATGGCACGGAGGCTGTTATACCTATTGAAATCCATGTACCGTCCAGGAGGACCGAATCACCTCTAGACGAGGAAATGAATGACGAAGCAATAAGAGAGGAGCTCGACCTTGTTGAGGAAATCCGAATAGGAGCAGCCCTCCGCGAAGCATCTCTTAAGAAAAAAAGAGCAATCAGGCACAACGCTAAAGTCTTACGACGAGAGTTCGATGTGGGCAGCCTTGTCCTGCGAAGAAACCACAGGGACTCTCGCGAAGGCAAACTAGCAGCCAACTGGGAATGGCCGTACAGAGTCCGTGCCAGAACGGAGAACGGTGCCTACTTCCTCGAGACCTTCAACGGGGATGAAATCCCTCGACCATGGAACGCTGAAAAACTTAAGCAGTACTACAGCTAAAGTCACAATAGGCTTCCTCGCGTCAAAGGACCACCTAACGGTCATCATGCTCGTTTAGGTACAAATGATGCATACGTACAAAGTGGAATCCCGCTCAAGTAAATGAGTCGGAGCTCTGCTCGTCGGCGGTCCTTAATCGAGCATCGCCTTCGCCCAGGTACCACGATTGGCAGAACCCCAGCTCGCGATGGGACGTTCACACCGCGACCTCAGGCCTCAATCGCGACCTGAGATCTGTAACCTCGCCAGGACCTTTCCCGGCTATTCGACCAGTTCTCCAAACTGGCGAATTCACACACAACGAGCAATCTTTTAAAAGAAAGCTCTGTTAACAGACACACCCTCCGACGGGCAGTCATACATGCACCGCTAATGTAAAGCACAACAATATAAACAAAAATCATATAAGTAACAAAACCGGCCAACATAAACCGGACATAAAGTAAAAAGGGGCCACAAGGGCCAAAGATTGTACGAATTACATAAAAAGTGGGGGGCACACCCCCCCCCCCCAAATCAAATAAAATTACAACAAACTACACGGCACGCAGGCCGATAAAACATCATCATCTGCAAACATCATTCCTCGGTGTCTTCAACTTGTTCATCATTGGGCGGAGAAGTCTGGGTTCTAGCTTGGCCGGCAAGGAGAGACTCTGGCATCACAATTTGCCCGTCTTTAACGTACGCCAGGAAATTGGTGCCTTCGGTCACCAAATTAACACCAGGATTCACCACCTGAAGCTGAGACACTGCGTTCTTGAAGGATTCCTCGCCAAGCACTACGTTGTCATCCTCAGCCACCACTAGTCGGGCAACTAACTCTGACCTTGTCTTTAGCATCTTCACGTCCTCAGGCTCCTCCTCGCCAGGAGCATTGGCCACCTGCAGTTGCACGACTAAATCCTCAGTGGCCTTTTTCTCAGCCTCAAGTGTAATCATCTCCCCTTTCAACCGGGCGACCTCCCCACCCTCCTTTTCCTTTGCCTCCTTGGCAACCTTAGCTTCCTCCCTGGCCTTCCTCAAACTCTCCTCAAGAGCGGCCACCTTCCCTCGGGCAATAGTCAGTTCACTCTCAGTGGCCGTGTCCCCCTCGGCATAGGTGACCGCCATCTCCAGCAGCCTGACCACCGCAGAGGCATCCTGGGCCACCAACGCCCTCTTGCTCGGACGGTCCAGGCTTTGCAGATGCAGAGAATCAGCATGAGGAATCACCAAAGAGGTCCCTTCAAAGAACCTCTTATCCAATACACAAGGAGGCAGTTCAAATTTCGCTTTCTCTGGCGCCTTGCCCAGATCCACTGCCTCGTTCCTTGGACGCTTAGACCTGGTCGCCAGGGGCATTGGAGACCGCTGAACATTGGCCGGAGAAGCATTCCCCTGAGGAGGCTGGGAAGGACCAACTGCACGGGCAGGGGAAGGACGAACCTTAGTAATAGCAGCTGCAGCAGCTTGTTTCTGCATGGCCACGTTCCTTACCATCCTTTCGTGGGCTGAAGGCATAGTGGCTGCAAAAGACAAAAACAGGCATCAGACAATAGAAAATAATGAGCAATGCAAAGCAATATGTTAAGGTTAAATACCGAGCAGATCCATGGCATCTCTGTAAGTTTTGCACCCCAGCAGTGCCCTAACATTAATAAAACGAGGCTTCACCCGAAAGCCACCATCGGCCTCGAGGATCGCCTCCTTCTTCTTCGTGATGCACTCGGTCATCCGGAACGAGTTCACGTACTGCAACAACCTTTCATATGAAGCAGCATCCCCCTCGTCTAAATTCGCAGGCTCAAAAACATAGTCTTTTGGGGGCTTTGTAAAATGCTCCCCGGTCCAATGGAAGGGATATTTCAACAACCTCTGCCCGATGTATTTCCCCTCCTCGTTAATCTTATCCTCACCGTTCTCGTCCACTTCAACCTCCCAACAGAACATGCTATCCTGGGCAGCCTCCGACACGGGCTCCACGACGAAGTACCTCATCTTAAATGTCCGTATGGACTCAGAGAAAGGTTTGAACAGCTTGCGCGGCTGCTTCAGGGAGACCCAACCATAACTCCTCCCTGAAGTCTGTCGTTGGAGGTGAAAGACGGTGAAGAAGAAGGGGATGGTCACCCCTATTTGCAGGTGCTCGCACACCAACTCGAACGCTCGCAGGAAGGCTAAAGAGTTGGGATGGAGCTGAGTGGGGGCCAAGCGAAGATGTAAGAAGACAGACTGCTGGAAATCCGTGAATGGAAGCCTAAAGCCCAGCTCTTTGAAAACATATTCGTACATCGTAAAGCGCTCCCCATAATTCAGGCAGTCAGCGGTGGGGAAATGGACTCTCTAGTCCCCGTCATCTCCCACCGTCTGGAAACAATCCCCTATGTAGGTCACGAATTCAGACGCATGCTCAGAGGGTTCCGTCACCTCCCATTCCTCTGCTTTATTCTCCGCTGCACCCTCCTCGGATACCTCCTCCTCGGGCACCTCTTCCTAATCATCGTCCAGCAGTTCATCCTCTTGCTCATAGTTTATGTCCTGCTCGGTGGACCCACTCGAGGACCGAGTGCTACTGCTCCCCGAGGAACCAAACTCCTCCTCGGACGAATCTAATACAATATCTCCACGGGGCCCTGTCGCCATCACCTGAAAAGCAGAGAAAGACAGTGAATTCGACAGCTAATCAAATCCACCCTTCCACCACTGAACAAGTGAAAGGGCGCGCTAAGGGCTGAGGACGACGTCCCCGGCCTAAGCCCTGACAACACTACTAAAAAGTCTCCCCGCGAGACAATGCCCGGAACTCTCCTATCACATGAGGAACTTCTCCAAAGCAAGATCACGAGGTTTTCATTCAACTCACAACTCCATGAAACGCAACGCTAGAACGGTCACGTGCACATCACCATCGCGACGAAGTCACGGACAGACTCTTCACACACAGTGTAACAACAGGCTAACGGCGGTGGAGACGGCGGAGCCATCATCCACCACCAGCGACTACCACATATACAACCCTAAGTCTCCTAAAATCTAACCTAACCGCATGCAATGTCTAAATAAACATCAATAAGAAGAAAAACAAGGAAAAGAGACAACTTACTTATAAATAGAAGACTGAAAAAAGTTGCTCGGAGCTTCAAACGGCGAAGGATGCAACGGACAGATTTTGCGAGCAGGAAAATTGGTGAAGATTGAAGGAAAAAGTTCAGAATGAAAATTTTCCCTCCTATTTATACAGGAGGTCACGTGCAGCCCCACGCACACATAGGTCATGATGACTACCCGCTAGCCATCATTGCCTAAGCGGCAGCGGCACAAGTTCCAACACACACGTGGTAACCCCCGTATCGTTTCATATTCCACTAGACTGTTGGTATCCATCTGTAACGGGAAACGCTTAACGACCACGACCAACAGCCACAGCGGGCAATAGAAACCACGGGCATCCACAGCCAATGAGCAAAACACTCCACTTCCCCGGGACTGTACGCTATCCTTAAGTCATCACCTCCACGCTCGGAAGTAACGACTTGGGGGGCTACTGTTCTGGACTGGGCCAACGGCCATGCGCGACCCAATCCATGATTGCTATAGTAACGGCCCAAACGCTTGGATCCAGTCCATTAAGGGGACAAAAGTACCCTTTTGCCCCTACAACCGGTCACAGACTGCTCAGTCCTGCCCGGAATTATTGTCCGTCACACACGAACTACAACTCCCCGACAGCTGACGAACCGCAACTACCTTCCTGCCCGGTATAACGGCTAGTTGGGCATCCTGCCCGTCATAACGGCTAGTTTGGGCAGTTACCTATTCTTCAGGGAAACGGTTACTTCGCCCTGAAAATAGGACTGTTGGCCACGCGCTGGGGAACATTATATAAACCCTCTCATTCGAGAGGGTCAGGTATCAAATATTCATCCTAAGAATACACTTTGTACTTGCCCCTTTTCTCTGACCCTTTCTTACTTGAGCGTCGGAGTGCCTTGCAGGTACACCCCCTCCTCTCCTCATCAACATTCCGAGCACCTTGCCCATCTGACGACCAGCATACGTGGACCTGTTCGAATACTCCGGATCAGTTTTGATCCTCATATCCTCCACCAACATTTGTGACTAACATTGCATGAATAAGGGCAAGTTATAACATGATTATGAATATTGTGGAACATCTCATTTCACATCAAAATCACTTTAACTAGACAATTTTACAATGTTTCACATGGTAGAAGTTATATTTACAAGAAGCAAAGCAAAAGTTGCACACAAGAGCCCGGAGAAAAGAATGCAAGTTTCCACAAATCGCCACCTGATCAGATGGATTATGGCACAATTCTAGATGTTAATAAAGGAATGGATCTTTGGAAATATCGCGCCACGATCATATTGGATTGTGGTGTGATTTGTAAATCTCTCGGAGATGCCACATATGATTAACGGTGAATCACAAAATGATTAGGTTGTCTCACGATGTGACTATATTATGAAAAAGCCATAGTGTGTGTGTGTGTGTGTGTGTGTGTATGGAAAATAATAAAGGTTCTAAATATTAATTGAAGAGAAATATTTGTTGAGACTTTCTGAAGCCAAATGGGAGCCTTTTCATCATTGAAGCTCACTTATCTTATTATATGATTCATGTATTATTTATCAAACCTTATTTTATGTTTTATGTTCATCAAAAGTAGCTTTGTCGATTCCTTTTGGCTCAATTTATTAAACAAAGGCCACAGAGTTACATAACTTATTAAGTGATCTTCTGGTTGTGACTCCTTTAGAGATATCTCCAATGACGTTTGAATAAGATGGTATTTTTGTCATCCTCCATCCCTCTGGAAGATCTTGATGATCTAAAGGAATATCAGTATTTTGATCCTGAGCAGTTTCTTCGTCTATGACTTGATTTTGATTTTGACTTTGTTTAGCTTCTTGATCATTTTCCTCAAGATTTGTCTTCTCTAAGACACTTGCATAATCAACCACTTCTACTTGTAGGGGGTTGTGGTTAGTTTTCATCAAAAGTAAAATGAATTGATTTTTTTGTTGTTAGGGTTCTTTTGCTAAATACTCTAAAAGCTTTACTCGAAGTTGAATACCCTACAAATATGCCTTCATAAGCTTTTGTGTCAAATTTTCTGAGGTTATCTTTCCCACTTTTAATGTTAAAGCATTTATATCCAAAAACTTGTAAGTGATAGATATTCGAATTTCTTCCTTTATATAATTCATAGGGCGCCAACTTTAGAATTGGTCTTATCAAGACACGATTCATGGCATAGCAAGTAGTGCTCACTACATCGGCCCAAAAATATCTAGGAAGATTGGTCTCACTAAATATCATCCTCATAAGCTCTTTTAGAGATCTATTTTTCCTCTCCATTACCCCATTTATTGGGGGAGTTTTTAGAGTGGAAAAGGTGTGCCAAATATCATTTTCGTTACAAAAAATTTTGAATTTTGAATTTTGGAATTCTCCATCATGGTCACTTCTAATGGATGCAATGTTTACTCCTTTTTTTTTTGTTCTGGATAACCTTGGCGAGTTTTTGAAAGGCAGAAAACACATCTCTTTTATGCGATAAGAATGATGTCCATGTGTAGAGAGAATAGTCGTCCACAATTACAAGGGCACACACACATTTCAACCAATACTTCTGATTCTAGATGGGCCAAAAAGATCCATGTGAAACAGCTGTAGGGGCCGATTTGTGGAAACAATATTTTTGCTTTAAAAAGGCCTTTACTTGTTTCCCCTTTTGGCATGCATTGAAAAATCTGTTTTTTTTTTTCAAAACGTAAGTCTGGCAAGCCATCTAATAGATCCTTGTGGACCAACTTGCTTAAGTGGTCCATGTGGATGTGAACTATTATCCTATGCCATAGCCAAGATTCATCCTCGTTATTTAAGAGACATACATCATTTGAAGGAATTTTAATTAAATTAATTGTGTAAGTATTTCCACTTTTTGAGCTTGTAAACAAAGTTTCATTTAGTTTAGATTTTATAATGCTACAACAAGATGAATCAAAGGTTATACTATTACCTTTATCACATAATTGAATTACTATAAGTAATTGATCGGTGGTTTTCTATGTTTTATTTTACCGTATTGTTAGTCAAGTATTTCATTTTTTTGGCTTATGTTTTAAGTATGTGTTCCATATTTTATGCTTGATATTGTTATTTGTGTGTTTTCAGGTACAAAGGAATAGTCGAGGCAAAACCGAAAAAAAAAACGTCAAAATTCAAAGAGAATCATTCATGAAGCAGTGGCCTGCTACGGCCACCCGTCGCACCTGCTACGGCCCGTAGCAGGAAAGCCCATAAAAACCATACAAGGAAGCAAGAGGCAGTGAGCTGCTACGGGTACCCGTAGCACTGGCTACGACCCGTAGCAGGCAACACGCCTAAAGATGGCATTTTGGAAGCAAGAACCCGTGGCCTGCGACGGCCACCCGTAGCACCTGCTACGGCCCGTAGCCGGCGAGCGAGGCAAATCAAATATTTCCTTTTTGGGTGATCTTCGGAAATATTGCGCTTTGAGTACAACTTTTCAGATATTTTTTTGGGGATATATTAGGCATTGTTTGGCGAGATTCGGATTCATTATGCTTTTTACGATAAAAATTGAGAGTTTGAGAATCACGAAGTGTGGGAGAAGACGACGATTTTCATGATTTACCAAGATTGAAGATCAACGTTCATCCAATCTTTTTGTAATGTTTATACTCTTATCTCAATTTTATTGTATCCCTATGAGTAGCTAAACCCCCCAATTCTAGGGGGTGTCCCTGATTCGAACTTGTAATGATTATGAATTCTTCTATGCAATAACAATTTGTTTTTATGTTAATTGATTTATTCTCTTACTTGTTCTTAATGCGTGCTCTGTCGGACAAACAGAGTCCGACATTTTTATCATAATAAGGCTGGACCGCCATTATGCTTGTTTGTTAGAGAATATATTCTAGTGGTTATCACCTAGGACTAAGGATACCCTAGTATAACCATAGAGTTTCTTGATCTTTTAATGCTTAATTCCAACAATAGTTTATCTATGGACATAGATATGAGATTGATTGATTAATGGTTTTCTCAATAAGGACTTATGAGTAACATTCTTAAGAATTGGTAATTAATTGACTAATTTATGTTGTTGCATAGTTCGTTCAGAATTATTACATAAATGAATCACACACTACCCCTAGCATACCTGTCATATCTGAATTAATCTTTATCGCATTTTCGTATTTTTCTTGAAAGTATTGATAATCGAATCAACCATTTTTAAAACCCCCAATTACTTTTTGTTCAAGTGAATTAGGATAGAGCTTGTATTTCCTTCGCAGTCCTCGAGATCGATATTGGGGATAAAACCCCTATTATTACTACATCGGTTAAAATAGTACACTTGCTATTTTCCGATTAGTAATTTATGCTTTAACTCTTTAACCAAGAGAACTTCCCCGATCGTTGTATTGGGGGACTTGCCAACAGTGCCAAAACCCAAAAAATTTCCCTTATCACTATCATACCCATAGGAGACAAAACCTCATTTCTTAGGAAAGAAGGAGGAAAATAATGTTTTATCACTGATCATATGCTTTTAACAACCGCTATCAAGGTACCATTTAGTATTCGTGACTGTAAAGCATCACTCATCATCTTAATGATTTACAATGAAATAGATGTTGTATTCTTCTTCATCATCCGAGGATTCCATATCGTTGTCTTTTCATGTGATGTAAGCTTTCTTGCCCTTTTCTAGGGTTTCTTAGATTTCTTCTCATTTTCCTACTTAGCTAAATAACAGTTTGGCCTAACGTGCCCTTTCTTTCCACACAGGTAACATGTGGGAGTGAATGGAGCTTTATACTCATCCTTTTCTTGTTCCTATTTTTGTTTTTTTCATGCCTTAGAAATATTTTAAAGTTTTTGGCTATAAGTGCCATATCACCATTAGAGTCGGAGTCTTCGACTTTGAGCGCGAGACTTTTGTTTTTCTTTTCTCTTTTTTCATTTATTGCAAGCCTATTTAGTTTCATTTTGTGTTCATGAAATTTACCAAACATTGTGTGTGTGTGGGTGGGTGGGTGAGCGCGCGCGCGCATGTGTGTGTGTGTGTGTGTGTGTATGTGTGTGTATGAGCGAGTGCGCTAAATACTTAGACTGGAAAATCATAGTGACTTTAGGTTGCCAACTACGGTTTAAGAGCAACTATTTTTCATTTGAAATTGTTTTTCCCAGAGTTCTCATATGACACACGGTATGGGTAAATCGTGTTTGCATTCGATTTAAGCTCTCTTTAGGTTTCATTCTAAAAAGTTCATAGTCATAAGTCAATGTGTCCAACCTTGCCCTCTTTACTTTAGTAGTTATTATATGGATAATTTGGAGGTTATCCCACATTTCCTTTGGAGTCTCACAGTGATAAACTCGTAAAAACTCATCAAGACCTAGAGTGATAGTAATGACAGTTTTCGCCTTCAAACTGCACTACATTTTTTCATCATATTTGGTCCAATCTTTTTCAAGTTTGTTTACTACAACACCATTAACTTTATGTGTAGGAACAAATGAACATTCCTTCATAGCCTTCCAAATACCACAATCCATCCCTTATACGAAAAACTTCATTTTCTCTTTCCACAACTATACCATTCTCCATTAAAGAATTAAGTTTTTTAGTGAATAACTTGAGTTCATTTTTCCTCTTAGCAAAACCAGTAACAATAGTTAGGTAATGGTGCCACTTGTTAGACAAGTGACTCCAAGCACAAGACGAGGGATGAATTGTGGTATTTAAAATTCATGATTAAAATTAAGTTTTTGCTACTTAAGAAGAGAATTGTGCCAGTATTTTTAAGATTAGAACAAATAGTAGTGAAAATTAAAATCAGTATGTTAGACGATGACAATTGTAACGCCCCGATCAGTTTTGTCAGTTTTAGTATTATTATTTAATTGAGTCGTTTTCGATTATTTTATTATTATTTTATTTTATTTCTGGCTTTTATGTGAAAATATGTTATTTTTCATCGTGATTATATTTTATCGCGTTTTGGGAACATTTGCGAGATATTTGAGTGTAGGGGTATTTTGGGCATTTTGATTTATTTTGGTTGAGTTAGTATATAAATAGAAAGAAAAAGAGAGAAAATAGTAAGGAAAAGAAGAAAAAGAGAAAAGAAGAAAAGGAGAGAAAGAAGAAAAGAGAGAAATCTTGGAAATCGATCAACCGACTTTCTAAAACACGATTTAATCGGGTAAGGGTGCGAAACTCGATTATCTTATCATTGTGTATGATTATGTATGTGTGTTTGCATGTTGTATTGCCTTTTTCCATAGTTTTTCGGTTATAGGTCGAAAACGCGAAAACGAGTAGAAATCGATGTTTTCACGGACGAAAATCGATATAAATTGTTTTGTATGATCTCACTATGTTTAGGAACCATTGCTAATAATTGTTTTGCTGTTGGAAATGGTTTGGTGGGGAAAAATGGGATTTTTGGGGTTATGGAACAGTGTCACACGTAGCAGAATTTTCTGCATCTGGTGTAAAGCGCCGGGCGGTTTTCTCCTTTCGCCGAGCGATTCGTGATTTCGCCGGGCGGTTTTGGAGAGGCGCAGAGGTTACAAGTTCCTGACTCTATTGAGTCATTTTGGTAGAAATGGTGACGCCTCTGATTCGCTGGGCGAAGTAGCGGCGAAGGGTGTTTCGCCAGGCGGTTTAATTGTTTCGCCGGGCGGTTCTTAGGATTTTTTCACACTTTTATTTTCTTTTTAATTACATAACTTTTGATCTGGTTATCCGTTTTGAACGTTCTTTATATCGTTGGAAAGCTTATGAAATGTTCTTGCTTATGATGATGGTTTTGAGATTGTTGGCAGATTAAATTAGGTCGGGAATTAGAAAATATGTTGTTTTGTCAACTTTTGTCGTTTCAATTGTGTGAACTTGATGTGTATATGCAATATGTTGTTAGGGTGGATATTGTATGACCTGTGTACTGTTGTGTGATGAAATTGCATGAAATACATATTGTGATGATGATTGGTGGCCTTAGGACAAGAAAGTGCAATATGTGGTAATTGATAATTATATGCATGATTATGAATGTGTATCTGTGTGCATTTTGAATGTCATGAGTCCTTGTATGCCAAGCATCATGATATGCATTGTTGTGACGTCCTGAGTGACGGTTTGGATTCCAGAGGGAATCTGCTATAACATCGTGAGCCTTAAAAATAAGAGGTATGAATAGCCTTAAAAATAAGAGGACCGAAAGCGATGGTTATAGACGATCGTGTGCCCATGTGGGGTGTGATCGATCAGGTCGTGTGCCCGTGTGGGGTGTGAGCGATCCATAAACGTCGTCTACCCGTGTGGGGTGTGAGCGACGGGGGACATCGTATGCCCGATGGGGAGTTACAGTGATGTAACGAGCGATGATTCCTGCAGAGTTCCTGAGTGAACTAGTGATGAGAAACATTGGAAGTCGGTACCGCATGTGCTTATGCATAGAGTCGTTGTGTCGGTCTCTTGCATTTGCATAAATCATTAATGGTTTGTTTATGTGTGGAATTGTGGATAAAATTGATAAATTGATATATGGATATGTGTTGGTGATACTTGTAGTGTGCATGATTATTATACCTTGGTAATGGAAATATGAAATATGCCTTGTGTTGTTTTGTGTGTGAATTATGGCGTGAGTTATGGTGAGAACTGTATATATGTGTATTTTTGATGTTATATATAATTGTATGCAATTATATTATGATTGTTTTTCTCACCCTTCTGCTGTTTTATAATGCTCTATGAGGCATTGCAGATTAGAGTTGCTGGAGGTCTTTTTGTGAAGCTTAGGACTTCATTTTTTTGTCGGTCGGCTCTGATATGTGACGCCGGGTAGTTAGGGAGGCCGTTTGTGATTATTGTGTATTATGTATATATATCTTTTGGCTTGTGCATGTATAACTTGATGTATGATGAACTTTTCATGTGATATATATATATATATATATATATATATATATATATATATATATATGATATTCAGTTTTAGATTTTCCACTTTTATTCTAAAATCTGAAATGTGGGTGTAAGGAACTGAGCTCCTCTGTTGATTGTTACCCCACTGTTGCATATCTTTATGAGCAGGTGTTGTATGATTTGTTTCATTATAATGTGATTCTCCCCGTCTATGCCATGATAATTTAAATATACTCTGATGAAATTTTGAATTTTCTTTTACTGCTTTAATTAATTGGGGGGCTAGATTGGGGGGTGTTACATTAAGTGGTATCAGAGCCAGTCTGTGTCAGTTCGTTCCTGTTTGTGTCAGTCCTTGGTCGGTGTGGCGTTGGAGTGAGCTGTTTGTTTAACCATAGTTTCTGTTATTGGAAATGAACAGAATATGGCTGGTAGGAATGACGCTGCTTTGGCTACTGCTATGCAAGCTATGGCTCGGGCTGTGCAGGTTGCACCTAATGCTGCGGGTAATTATGAGATCAGGAAGAACAAACCGTATGTCTTCAAGGGAAGATATGATCCTGATGGTGCCCAGGTATGGATTAAAGAGATTGAAAGGATTTTCCGGGTTATGGATTGTGCTGAGGATCAGAAGGTGAGACTGGGTACTCACATGTTACTAGAAGAAGCTGATGATTGGTGGGTCAGTACAGGTCATGTGTTGGAAGCTGCAGAGGAGGAGATTACTTGGGCTGTGTTTAGCATTGAGTTTCTGAGGAGGTATTTTCCTGAAGATGTAAGAGGAAAGAAGGAAATCGAGTTCTTGGAACTGAAACAAGGTAATATGTATGTTGTTGATTATACTGCTAAGTTTGTGGAGCTTGTGCAGTTCTATCCTCATTATGCTGAAGCGACTGCGGAATTTTCTAAGTGTGTAAAGTTTGAGAATGGATTGCGTCCTGAGATAAAGCAGGCAATTGGGTATCAAAGGATTATGAGGTTTTCTGATTTGGTGGATTGGTGTAGGATTTATGAGGAGGATAGTAAGGCTCGTTCTACTCACTATAAGAGTGTGAGCGAGAGGAAAGGGAAGCAACAGTTTCGTGGTGGTCCGTATGTAACACCAACTGATAAGGGTAAACAAAGGGGTACTTTTGATCGAAGGTCAAGTGGAGGAGGAATGTCGGGTCCTCTGAGATGTTATAAATGTGGGGAGTTGGGGCATCGTCAGTTTGAGTGCAGGAAAGATATGAGGAAGTGTACTAATTGTGGAGGTTTAGGACATGTTGTAGCTGATTGTGCAAGGAAGAATGTGGTGAAGTGTTACAATTATGGTGAACCTGGTCATATTAGTACGAAGTGTCCGAAACCGAAGCAGGCTCCATCTGGTGGGAAGGTGTTTGCGTTGGTAGGGACTCAGACTTCAAGTGCAGATCGTCTGATAAGAGGTACTTGTTTTATTAATAGTACTCCTTTAGTTGCTATTATTGATACTGGAGCGACTCATTCGTTTATTTCGTCTGAGTGCGTGAAGCGTTTGAATCTTGTGTTGTCTTTGATGGGTGGTGAGATGGTTATTGATACTCCAGCAATGGGGTCAGTAACTACTTCTTTGGTTTGTTTAAGTTGTCCTTTGACCATTTATGGTAAAGACTTTGAGATGGATTTAGTGTGTTTACCGTTGGAGGGTTTAGACGTGGTTTTGGGAATGAATTGGTTGCAATTCAACAGGGTTCGTATTGATTGTTATCATAAGTTGGTAAGGTTTCCTTCTCTTGAGGAAGATGAAGACTCGAGTTTCTTATCTACCAAAGAGTTGAAGAGACTTTTGGCGGATGAAGCTCAGTTGTTTAGGTTGTTTGCATCTTTGACTGTGGATAGTCAAGTTTCACTTGAGGTGTTTCCTGTTTTGTGTGAATTTTCGGAAGTGTTTCCTGAGGATATTTCAGACTTACCGCCAGAGAGAGAGGTGGAGTTTTCTATAGATCTAGTTCCTGGTACTAGACCTGTTTCTATGGCAACTTATCGTATGTCGGCATCTGAGTTGGTTGAGTTAAAGAAGCAGTTGAATGAGTTGTTGGAAAATAGGTTTGTGAGGCCAAGTGTTTCTCCTTGGGGTGCTCCAGTTTTATTGGTGAAAAAGAAAGATGGGAGTATGCGATTGTGTATTGATTATCGCCAGTTGAATAAGGTGACGATTAAGAATAAGTATCCTCTTCCGAGAATTGATGATCTGATGGATCAGTTGGTTGGTGCGTGTGTGTTTAGTAAGATTGACTTGAGGTCAGGGTATCATCAGATTAGGGTGAAAGAGGAAGATATTCAGAAGACGGCTTTTAGGACACGATACGGTCATTATGAATATTCTGTGATGCCGTTCGGGGTTTCTAATGTGCCAGGTGTGTTTATGGAGTACATGAATTGTATTTTTCACGAGCATTTGGATCGATTTGTTGTTGTATTTATTGATGACATTTTGATTTATTCTAAGTCTCGGGAGGAACACGCGGAGCATTTGCGTATTGTTTTGCAGGTTTTGAAAGAAAGGAAGCTTTTTGCCAAAGTGTCCAAGTGTGAGTTCTGGTTGTCGGAAGTGAGTTTTCTTGGACACGTAATTTCAGGTAATGGTATTTCTGTGGATCCATCTAAAGTAGAAGCAGTTCTACAATGGGAGGCTCTGAGATCTGTTACTGAAATTCGAAGCTTTTTGGGATTAGCCGGTTATTACCGAAGGTTTATTGAAGGTTTTTCTAAGCTAGCACTTCCTTTGACCCAGTTGACTTGTAAAGGGCAAGCGTTCATTTGGGATATTCGGTGTGAGGAAAGTTTTAATGAGCTGAAGAGAAGATTGACGACAGCTCCGATTTTGATTTTGCCGAATCCTAATGAACCATTCGTGGTTTATTGTGATGCTTCTTTGATTGGTCTAGGTGGTGTTCTGATGCAAGAAGGTAAGGTGGTGGCTTATGCTTCAAGGCAATTGAGAGTGCATGAGAAGAATTATCCTACTCATGACCTGGAATTAGCGGCTGTGGTTTTTGTGTTGAAGATTTGGAGGCATTATCTCTACGGTGCAAGGTTTGAAGTCTTTAGTGATCACAAAAGTTTGAAATACTTGTTTGATCAGAAAGAGTTGAATATGAGGCAGCGTAGATGGTTGGAATTTTTGAAGGACTACGACTTTGGCTTGAATTACCATCCTGGTAAAGCTAATGTGGTAGCCGATGCGTTGAGTCGGAAATCATTGCATATGTCCGCTTTAATGGTTAAGGAGTGGGAACTTTTGGAATCGTTTAGAGATTTGAGTTTGGTATGTGAAGTGACGTCGGATAGCGTAAGGCTTGGAATGCTGACGATTACTAATGATTTTCTGCTGACGGTTAGTGAGAAGCAGAAGTTGGATGTGAAATTTGTAGATTTGATGTTGGTGGGAGAAAAAGATGCGAATAGTGATTTCCAAGTGGATATTAATGGTGTTTTGAGGTTCCGAGGTAGAATTTGTATTCCGGACGATTCGGAGTTGAAACAGATGATTTTGGAGGAAGGACACCAGAGTAATTTGAGTATACATCCGGGAGCGAACAAGATGTACCAAGATTTGAAGAAGATTTTCTGGTGGTCTGGATTGAAAAGAGATGTGGCTCAGTTTGTTTATGCATGTTTGACTTGTCAGAAATCAAAGGTGGAACATCTGAGGCCTAGTGGTTTGTTGCAACCGTTGGATATTCCTGAGTGGAAGTGGGATAGCATTTTGATGGATTTTGTGACAGGGTTACCGAATACACGGCGAGGGCATAATGCTATTTGGGTGGTTGTTGATAGGCTGACTAAATCGGCTCATTTCATTCCGATTGACATCAGTTTTTCGTTGGAGAGGTTAGCTGAGATTTACATCAGTGTGATTGTGAAGTTGCATGGGGTTCCATTAAGTATTGTTTCGGATCGAGATCCTAGGTTTACCTCGAGATTTTGGGAAAGTTTACAGAAGGCGTTGGGTTCTAAATTGAGATTGAGTTCAGCTTATCATCCGCAGACGGATGGTCAGACGGAGAGGACGATTCAGTCATTGGAATATTTGTTGAGAGCATGTGTTCTTGAACAAGGTGGTGCGTGGGATAGTTATCTTGGATTGATTGAATTTACGTATAATAACAGTTTCCATTCAAGTATTGGAATGGCACCGTTTGAAGCACTGTATGGACGAAGGTGTCGAACACCGTTGTGTTGGCACGAATCTGGTGAGAGTTCGATGGTTGGGCCGAAGTTGGTGCAACAGACTACGGAAAAAGTGAAGTTTATTCGTGAGAAAATGAAGGCTTCTCAGAGTAGGCAAAAGAGTTATCATGATCGGAGACGGAAGGATCTTGAGTTTCAAGAGGACGATCATGTATTTTTGAGAGTTACACCGGTAACGGGTGTTGGTCGTGCATTGAAATCGAAGAAGCTTACTTCTCGGTTTATTAGTCCTTACCAGATATCCGCGAGAGTGGGTGTTGTGGCTTATAGGGTTGCGTGGCCGCCGAATCTGTCGAATTTGCATGATGTGTTCCATGTTTCACAGCTTCGGAAGTATGTTCCGGATCCGTCGCATGTGATTCCGATGGACAAGGTTGAGGTAAGGGAGAACCTTACGGTTGAGGCACTACCAGTTAGGATTTTGGATCGCGAGGTGAAGCGGTTGAGAGGCAAGGATATTGCACTTGTGAAAGTGGCGTGGGGATGCGCTGCTGAGGGCAATTTGACTTGGGAGTTGGAGAGTCGGATGCGGGAGTCGTATCCAGAGTTGTTCGTCTCAGGTGTATTTTCGAGGACGAAAATTTATAAGTGGGGGAGAGTTGTAACGCCCCGGTCAGTTTTGTCAGTTTTAGTATTTTTATTTAATTGAGTCGTTTTCGATTATTTTATTATTATTTTATTTTATTTCTGACTTTTATGTGAAAATATGTTATTTTTCATCGTGATTATATTTTATCGCGTTTTGGGAACATTTGTGAGGTATTTGAGTGTATGAGAATTTTGGGCATTTTGATTTATTTTGGTTGAGTTAGTATATAAATAGAAAGAAAAAGAGAGAAAATAGTAAGGAAAAGAAGAAAAAGAGAAAAGAAGAAAAGGAGAGAAAGAAGAAAAGAGAGAAATCTTGGAAATCGATCAACCGACTTTCTAAAACACGATTTAATCGGGTAAGGGTACGAAACTCGATTATCTTATCATTATGTATGATTATGTATATGTGTTTGCATGTTGTATTGCCTTTTTCCATAGTTTTTCGGTTATAGGTCAAAAACGCGGAAACGAGTAGAAATCGATGTTTTCACGGACGAAAATCGATATAAATTATTTTGTATGATCTCACTATGTTTAGGAACCATTTCTAATAATTGTTTTGCTGTTGGAAATGGTTTGGTGGGGAAAATGGGATTTTTTGGGTTATGGAACAGTGTCACACGTAGCAGAATTTTCTGCATCTGGTGTAAAGCGCCGGGCGGTTTTCTCCTTTTGCCGGGCGATTCGTGATTTCGCCGGGCGGTTTTGGAGAGGCGCGGAGGTTACAAGTTCCTGACTCTATTGAGTCATTTTGGTAGAAATGGTGACGCCTCTGATTCGCCGGGCGAAGTAGCGGCGAAGGGTGTTTCGCCGGGCGGTTTAATTGTTTCGTCGGGCGGTTCTTAGGATTTTTTCACACTTTTATTTTCTTTTTAATTCCATAACTTTTGATCTGGTTATCCGTTTTGAACGTTCTTTATATCGTTGAAAAGCTTATGAAATGTTCTTACTTATGATGATGGTTTTGAGATTGTTGGCCGATTAAATTAGTCGGGAATTAGAAAATATGTTGTTTTGTCGACTTTTGTCGTTTCAATTATGTGAACTTGATGTGAATATGCAATATGCTGTTAGGGTGGATATTGTATGACCTGTGTACTGTTGTGTGATGAAATTGCATGAAATACATATTGTGATGATGATTGGTGGCCTTAGGACAAGAAAGTGCAATGTGTGGTAATTGATAATTATATGCAGGATTATGAATGTGTATCTGTGTGCATTTTGAATGTCATGAGTCCTTGTATGCCAAGCATCATGATATGCATTATTGTGACGTCCTGAGTGACGGTTTGGATTCCAGAGGGAATCTGCTATAACATCGTGAGCCTTAAAAATAAGAGGTATGAATAGCCTTAAAAATAAGAGGACTGAAAGCAATGGTTATAGACGATCGTGTGCCCATGTGGGGTGTGAACGATCGGGTCGTGTGCCCATGTGGGGTGTGAACGATCCATAAACGTCGTGTGCCCGTGTGGGGTATGAGCGACGGGGGACATAGTATGCCCGACGGGGAGTTACAGTGATGTAACGAGCGATGATTCCAGCAGAGTTCCTGAGTGAACTAGTGATGAGAAACATTGGAAGTCGGTACCGCATGTGCATATGCATAGAGTCGTGGTGTCGGTCTCTTGCATTTGCATAAATCATTAATGGTTTGTTTATGTGTGGAATTGTGGATAAAATTGATAAATTGATATATGGATATCTGTTGGTGATACTTGTAGTGTGCATGATTATTATACCTTGGTAATGGAAATATGAAATATGCCTTGTGTTGTTTTGTGTGTGAATTATGGCGTGAGTTGTGGTGAGAACCGTATATATGTGTATTTTTTATGTTATATATAATTGTATACAATTATATTATGATTGTTTTTCTCACCCTTCTGCTGTTTTATAATGCTCTATGAGGCATTGCAGATTAGAGCTGCTGGAGGTCTTTTTGTGAAGCTTAGGACTCCATTCTTTTGTCGGTCGGCTCTGATATGTGACACCGGGTAGTTAGGGAGGCCGTTTGTGATTATTGTGTACTATGTATATATATCTTTTGGCTTGTGCATGTATAACTTGATGTATGACGAACTTTTCATGTGATATATATATATATGATATTCAGTTTTAAATTTTCCGCTTTTATTCTAAAATCTGAAATGTGGGTGTAAGGAACTGAGCTCCTCTGTTGATTGCTACCCCACTGTTGCATATCTTTATGAGCAGGTGTTGTATGATTTGTTTCATTATAATGTGATTCTCCCCGTCTATGCCATGATAATTTAAATATACTCTGATGAAATTTTGAATTTTCTTTTACTGCTTTAATTAATTGGGGGACTAGATTGGGGGGTGTTACAACAATGATCTAGAAGGGGGTTGAATAGATCACTAATTTTTAAATAGAGACGACGCTTAAAAATGTTTTAAAAAATGTGTGAAAGCGGTCGTGGATTTAAATCTTCCAAACGAACCGTTATTGGTAAGATCGGATATGCGAAACATGGAATTAAACTCAATGAGAAAACGAATCAATACATTGCCAATTAATCAATACAAGTAATGATCACTTTGTTTTATCCGGTTTCCAATGAATTGTAAAATGTAGACTTAAATTGGCAATATAAAAAACAGTTTTTGTATGATCAATACGACGAACACTTGGTGTGTACAACACCCCAAGTTGGATTTCCTATGAAATGATAGTGCTGAATTTTTCACAATTACAATCTAAGTGATTGTAATGAGTTTTCAAAACAGAATTTCAGCACTACACAACAGTGGAAATTTATCGAACGGTTGATATCACACAAACGTTAACAACACAAATTAAAGAGATAGAGAAAGAGAGAACAACACCAAATTTGTTTAGGCAGTTCCCCTTTCGTCCTGGCTTCAGGTATGTCTGCCCCCAATTCTAAACCTAGAATTGAGATATGTATTATCAAGTTGCAAAGTTTATACAAGAGAAGTTATAGTCACCACACACTCAAGCCTAATTATTAAAGTTGATACTATTCCCTTCTCTCCCCTTGATTCAAGTTGAATTAAGTGCATCGAACACTTCAAACAAACCTCCGGTTATCGCTACTTGTTTGAACGAACCCACCGTTCTTCAAACCTTTTGCTTGGCTGATTACGATCGCAAGACGTTCGACCCCAAATCTTTCTACACAATCCTCCGGTTACCGCTACTTGTTTGAAAGAACCCACTATTCTTCAAACCTTTCACTCGGCTGAATCTGTGAAGCAAAGATCTCTGTAAAAAAACCCCAAATCCTCAAGATCTTGGAGGACAAAACCCCAAAGATTTTATTCAATAAAAATCCAGTGAATTCTCAACCTAAACTAGATACACAATCCTAAGTTTGGATGTTATCAACTCGACAATGCAAAAGATCAACAAAAATGATTATGTGTAATTGTTGAAGAATGCAAGTGTGATAATGAAGATGATGAGCAAAATCAGTGTATATTTTCACTTTTCTTGTTCTATGTCTGTACAATGATGAAGCAAATGAATATATAGGACACCAAGACCAAATAACTTAAATAACAGCTTTTTGAAACACAAAGAATCATAAAAATGAGTTTTAGTGAGCGAGAGGTCGACCAAAGCACTAGGCAGGTCGACTTGAACACACCCGAAAGTAAATTTACACAAAACATCAAGTAATGCATCGACCTAAACTGTTAAAACAAGATTTGGTTCTGCAAGATATCTCTTTCTTTTGATAATAACAAAGTTGTATTTGTGTGATAACAATTTTGGTACTCGAACGTTTGTTTTCTTAAGTATTGACAAACAGATGCTGACGTTGTTAAAGATAATTCTGACTCTGATAAAGATAGCTCTGACTCTGAAAAAGATAGCTCTGACTCTGATAGAGATCATGTGAAATGTCACTCTCAAATTCTCAAATAGTCGCTTCTGCGTCAAAGAAGCAAGATTGCTTCTGATCTACTGTGCTTCACAAAGACTCTAAGAAGACAATATATTGCTGCTGCAATGTTCTCTTGGATTCTGGCTCTGAATTTAACTCTGATACTTATCTTTTGAAGACTAAGTGCTAACGCCTCTGAAGACAAGGTTCTGATGAACAACATTCTGAAGACTCTGAAGACTTAAGTTTCTGAAGACCATGTTCTGAAGACTCTGAAGACAAGGTTCTGCTGAACAAGTTCTGAAGACTCTGAAGACTTATGTTTCTGATAACCAAGGGTTCTGAAGAAGTACTGAAGACTCTGAAGACAAGGTTCTACTGAACAAGTTCTAAAGACTCTGAAGACTCAAGTCTCTGAAGACCCAGTGATTCATTCTCCTGGTCATGCTTCAATCATATCAATTCAGAAGCCTCTGATGGATAGAAGAAGATGAAACGTTTGCGAGGGAAAATAGTACATAGTACAGATCAAACACGTTCTTTTCCACTACCATTCCACTACCCTGATTTGGTGGTACAAAGGACAGTTTTAGTGTATGATTTTCATCCCAGCATAACGACATTATTTCAAGTCGCTAGTATTTTACTGATATTCCTGATCTGCCCTTCAACAGATCTTTTTCTGGCTATATAAAGACTTGATCATTCAAAGAATCATGTGTGACACTAAGTGTGAAAAAGAGAGATATTCAAAACACTGATTCATACGAGAAAGAACTCAAGAAATAGAGAAATCCTTGAGTGAACAGTAAATCACCTCAATACAAAGAAGAAGATTGTTCTTACACTATAGATTCTCTCTAAGTTAGATTAAGCTAGAAATTGTTTTTATATCAGCTTATGTAAGAAGCATTTCATTGTAAACACTTTATTTGATCAAATAGTTGTTTGAATTCCTTAAGGGACCAGTTGGGTCAGAATCCTTAAGAAGAGAAGGTTAGTCTGTGTATTGTTAGTCACAAGAAGTTGCTAGTGCAGTTGTAATCAGTTTGGTTATAGTGGATTAAGTCCTTGTGTATAAGGCGAAATCACCTTGCCGGGTGGACTGGATTAACTTGATAGTTTTCAAGTGAACCAGGATATATCGTGTGTCTTTCTCTATTGTTAGTCTATTTGTGATATTTGTTTGAGTTTCACAAAAAGCTTTCATTTTGAAAACCCAATTCAAACCCCCCTTTTCTTGTGTTTTTCTCACACCTTCAATTGGCATCAGAGCTCCGGTTCTGATTGTGATAAAATGATTTATCAACACTTCACCGTGTTCAGTATCGATCCAATATTTGTGTGAGATATTATGGCTGCTGCAGCTAATGTTAATACTGTTGTAGAAGAGAAACATCATTATAGTGCCAAACCATCAGTCTTTGATGGTGAAAAGTTTGACTACTGGAAAGACATAATATAAAGTTTCTTTCTTGGTTATGATGTAGATCTTTGGGATCTGGTAGTCGATGGCTACACTCACCCAGTTGATGCTACAGGTGCTAAAATATCCAGAAGTGATATGGCCAACCAACAGAAGAAAGATCATAAGAATCATCACAAGGCAAGAACCATATTGCTAAATGCTATCTCTTAGAATAAGTATGAGAAGATAACAAATAGAGATACTGCCAAATCTATTTTTGATTCTCTAAGAATGACTCATTAAGGAAATGCTCAAGTTAAGGAGACAAAGGCACTGGCCCTAATCCAAAAATATGAGGCATTCAGAATAGAGGATGATGAGACAGTTGAGACCATGTTTTCAAGCTTTCAAATGCTAGTTCTAGGACTTAAAGTTCTGGACAAAGGTTACTTAACTGCTGATCATGTTAAAAAGACCATCAGAAGTATTCCCAAGAAATGGAGACCTATGGTAACAACTTCAAAGCTATCCAAGGATCTTAACAAAATAAGTCTTGAAGAGCTTGTTAGTTCTTTAAGAAGTCATGAGATAGAGCTGGAAGAAGATGAACCTCAGAAGAGAAGTAAATCTATAGCTCTTAAGTCTAAACCTGAAAAGGCAAAGGCTTATCAAGCTGAGGAAGAATAAAGAAGATTCTGGTGAAGAATCAGAAGATGAGATGTCGCTAATCTCCAGAAGGATCAACAAACTCTAGAAGCATAGGCAAGGAAACTTCAGAGGATCTAGAAGACACAAAGGCCGCTCTGAGTCATCATCTGGATAGAAGAAGAAGAACTCCAAAAAGGAAGTTATCTGCTAGGAGTGTAATGAGTCAGGTCATTACAAGAACGAGTGTCCAAAGATTAAGAAAGACAAGAAGCCTAAGAAGAACTTCTCCAAAGCAAAGAAATGACTGATGGAAACTTGGGACGACTCTGATTCTGAAAAAGAAGACTCCGATGAAGAACAAGCAAATGTTGCGTTAGTGGCAACAATTGACGATGAAGTTTCTGGAGAACCAGAAGATAAAATATCATCAGAATCAGACTCAGACTCTGACTCAGAGGTATTATCTAAACTCTCTCGTTGTGAATTAGAGTCTTGTCTTTCAGAAATGCTGGAAAATATCAAACTCTTCAGAATAAATACAAAGATCTCAAAAGATCACATGTAATTGCTTCTTAAGAAAAAGATAAGCTTGAGCAAAATAATTCTTATCTAAATGAAAACATTTTTTGCTTAAAAAATAGTAATTATGCCTTGAAAAGCAAACTTGCTAAATTAGAAGAAGAATTAATCTCCAATGTCTCTGACACAAGCTGTATCAACAAGTATGATAGAGCATTCCAGTATTTTCTTGCTAAAGGCATAGATAGAAGCAGAATAGCTTCCATGATCTATGGAGTAAGCAGAAATGGTAAGAAAGGTTTAGGATGTACATAATCATCTGATATTGATGAAAGTCAAACTGTTAAACCAAAACCTCTCTATGACCATTTTATGCCTTCTGGCACTGAGATTGTTTGCTCTGAGCTTGCACAAGAACCCCCACCAACACAGAAATATGTTTCTAAAGTTAAGTATCATGCACAAATTCCACATGATTATCCTGTTGCATAAAAGCCCAAAGTTGTGAAACACTCTGGGAAAGCTAACAAGAGAGAACCCAGAAAATGGGTACCTAAGGACAAGATAATCTATGTTGCAGATATCCTTAGCAGCTCAGTTGAAACACCAGTCATGGTACCTGGACAGTGGTTACTCGCGACACATGAGGGGAAGAAGGCATATGTTCCAAAGTCTGGAGGCTTCGTCGGTTTTGGAGGAAACCAGAACGAAAAAATCATTGGCTCTGGAACCGTTGGTAATGGTAACCTTCCTTCTATTACTGATGTTCTTTTAGTCGATGGTTTGATGCATAACTTGTTGTCAATTAGTCAACTTAGTGACAATGGTTATGATATCATCTTCAATCAAAAGTCTTGTAAGGCTGTGGGTCAGAAAAATAGTTCAATCCTATTTGTCGGAAAGAGGAAAAACAACATTTATAAGATTAGACTTTCTGATATTCGTGAACAAAATGTCAAATGCTTAATGTCTATTAATGAAGAGCAATGGGTATGGCATAGACGTTTAGGCCATATTAGCATGAGGAGGATTTCTCAGCTAAATAAGCTTGAACTCGTCAGAGGCTTGCCAAATCTGAAGTATTCTTCAGATGCTCTTTGTGAAGCATGTCATAAAGGAAAGTTTTCTAAAACTTCCTTTAAAGCAAAGAATGTTGTGTCCACTTCTAGACCGTTATAACTTCTACACATTGATTTTTTTGGACCAGTGAAAACTGCCTCAATCAGTGGAAAGAAGTATGGATTAGTAATCGCTGATGATTATAGTCGTTGGACGTGGGTAAAATTCTTGAAACACAAGGATGAGTATCATTCTGTGTTATCTACCTTTCGCTCTCAAGTGCAAACAGAGAAGGATTGTAAAATAGTCAAAGTCAGAAGTGATCATGGCGGAGAATTTGATAACATATACTTTGAGAATCTTTTTAATTCCCATGGAATTTCCCATGATTTCTCATGTCCTAGAACTCCACAACAAAATGGAGTAGTGGAAAGGAAGAATAGGACTTTGCAAGAAATGGCCCGTACCATGATCCAAGAAACTAACATGGCTAAGCACTTCTGGGCAGAGGCAGTAAATACAACATGTTATACTCAGAACAGGGTTTCAATATGACTTATTCTGGGTAAGACTCCTTATGAATTGTGGAAGAATAGAAAACCCAACATTTCATATTTTCATCCTTTTGGTTGTATTTGTTTTATGTTAAACACTAAAGAGAATCTTGGCAAGTTTGACTCCAAAGCTCAAAAGTGTTTACTGTTAGGATACTCTGAACGCTCTAAAGGCTACAAAATCTATAACACAGAAACACGAATTATTGAGGAATCAATTCATGTTAGATTCAATGATAAGCTTGACCCTGAAAAGTCAATGATAAGCTTGACTCTGAAGATCACCTTATCAGAATCTAAAGAAGAAGAAGATTCAAGAGAAGCAGACAAAGATGCAGATTCTCTAGATTCAGATACAACCTTACCAGAAACTGAAAATAATCCATCTCATCAGAAGAAGAATAGATTAAAGACTTCTCATTTTGAAGAATTGATTCTGGGAGATAAAGCTGATCCAGTAAGAACTCGTTCATCATTCAGAGATTCTGAAGAAACCCTTCTAGGTTTGGTTTCTCTGATAGAACCAACAACAATTGATGAAGCTCTTAAGGAGAATGAGTGGATTATGGTCATGCAAGAAGAACTAAATCAATTCACCAGAAATGAGGTCTAGGATCTTGTTCAGAAACCCAAAGGTGTCCACGTCATTGGAACTAAATGGGTATTCAGAAACAAGTTAGATGAGAAAGGTGAGGTCGTAAGAAATAAAGCACGACTGGTTGCACAAGGTTATAGTCAACAAGAAGGGATAGACTATACAGAAACCTTTGCACCAGTTGCCAGGTTAGAATCTATTCGTAATTTAATCTCATTTACTGTGAATCATGACATTACTTTATATCAGATGGATGTAAAGAGTGCATTTTTAAATGGATATATTTCTGAAGAAGTGTATGTGCACCAACCTCCTGGTTTTGAGAGTTCTGAAAACCTAGATTTTGTTTCCAAACTCAAAAAATCGTTATATGGTCTGAAACAGGCTCCCAGAGCTTGGTATGAAAGGCTAAGTAACTTTCTTTTGGAAAATGACTTTACCAGAGGAAAAGTGGATACAACACTCTTTTGTAAAATCTTTAAAAATGACATTCTGATTGTTCAAATCTATGTTGATGATATTATATTTGGTTCTGCTAATATTTCCTTGTGCAAGGAATTTTCCAAGTTAATGCAGGCTGAATTTGAAATGAGTCTGATGGGAGAACTCAGATTCTTTCTGGGAATTCAAATAGATCAACGATCAGAAGAAACGTACATTCATCAGAGCAAGTATGCAAAAGAACTTCTGAAGAAATTTAATATGTCAGAAAGTAAACCTGTTAAAACTCCTATGCATCCGACATGCATTCTGGAGAAAGAGGAAGTAAGTAAAAAGGTTTGTCAGAAGCTCTATCGTGGTATGATATGATCTCTTATATATTTAATAGCTTCTCGTCCAGATATTCTGTTCAGCGTATGTCTTTGTGCTCGTTTCCAATCAGATCCAAGGGAAACTCACTTAACTATTGTTAAGAGAACCCTAAGGTATCTAAAAGGAATAACTAACCATGGCTTGATGTATAAGAAAACATTAGAGTACAAGCTTTCTGGTTACTGTGATGCAGATTATGTTGGAGACAGATTGGAAAGAAAAAGTACTTCTGGAAACTGTTAGTTTATGGGAAGTAACCTCGTCTCCTGGGCAAGCAAGAGATAATCAATAATTGCTCTCTCAACTGCATAAGCAGAATACATATCAGCATCTCTGTGTAGTACTCAGATACTCTGAATGAAGAATCAACATGAAGATTATCAGATACACGAGTGTAACATTCCTATCTTCTGTGATAATACTTCTACCATTTGTTTATCTAAGAATCCTATTCTACATTCTAGGGCAAAACATATTGAAATAAAACATCACTTTTTACGTGACTATGTTCAGAAGGGTACTTTTCAGTTAAAATTTATGGATACAGATCACCAGTGGGCTGATATTTTCACAAAACCCCTTGCTGAAGATAGATTCGTATTCATTCTGGAAAACTTATTTATCAAACCTTGTCCAGAATGAGATGATAATATTTTAATGTGTCAGGCTACCAGAACGTCTCATATAAGATTCTGATGTTAAGCAAAGTGTGTTAATTATTTTCTTATTGACTTTCTGATTCATGATACTTCTATAAGTTAGAAAATGTCCTGATCAGAAATTAGTCCCGACAGATACCTCTTAGTATTCTTGACGTTGGAAACATCAAAACGTGCTCTCTTGAAAACAAACGGCTATGACTATATGTGACACGTGTCCAAAATCAAATCATACCTACTGTTGAAAAGACACCTCGAGGGTTGTGATTTTGTGAGACTGGGTTTCAAGTAATTATTTCATATTATCCTTAATATCTCTATAACCATGTTTAACACATTGGATTTGAAAATTTACTTGATAACTGTTTAAATCTTTACGTCTTCCTCTCATATTATGCATTCATAAAGATGCATGTAAGACAAAGATTTATTGGAACTAAACACTTGTCTACCTTCCTTTATTCTTTGTCAGTTTCTGCCCTCTCTCTTTTGAGCATACATTTATTTGTATTTATTGACTGATGTCATAATATTGATAACGTATACTGATCTGTGATCTTTTGGAGACTGATACACTCCTTTATCATTCTTTGTTCATGTTTGTATCCCTTGTATTAGAAATGATGAATTACTCATCTCAATTCATCTTGTCTTTATGGCTATTTATTGCTATCACTCTTTGTTCTCTTTATATACCACACTTTTCTTCATAACTATTCATCCGTTTCTAAACTTGCTTTTCACTCCTATCCTTCTTGCTTTCACTATGTCTTCTAAAACCATTAAGGGAGAAATATCTGACTTAGATCTCTTGAAAGAATACTCTATTGATTTCAACGATCTTGTTGACAATGGTCACACCAATATTCTCCCAGACATCATTTACCAAAACTTGGATAAATATCTTGAAATTCTCAATGGACCTATCTATCCAGCTCTTGTAAAAAAGTTCTGGGCTAATGCTCGTATCCTTGCATATGAGTCTGATATCTGTTGTATTATGTCCACTGTGTGTGGCTTTCCCATCATGATTAACTCCAAAATCATCTCTCAAGCTATTGAATGTAAAGAGGATGGCGAATGTGTTGAATACTACAGAGGAAATAACTGGTTTGCTAAACACATTCACATCATCTATCTTCAAGAAGGACCTGCTGCCAGTCCCTCTTCTCTCACCCCTGAGGCTAAAGTCAGGTACCAAATCACGGGAACGAATCTTAGACCCAGGGAAAAGGGAACAGGAAGGCTCTCTGCAATGGATAAGCTCTTAATTTTCTTCTTAATCTCCAAGATTAAGATAAACCTGCCTCAATCCATATTCAACTTCTTGAAAGGAGAAATTCTTTTATCGAGAGTGGAGTTATCGTTTCAGATTCGTTACAGTGGAGTTATCTCTCACATTCTTGACCTTCAAGGAGTTGTTGCTCACTTAAAACAAATCGGAATGAATGAGAAACTTGTTACTGAATGGTGTTCTCCCATGAACTATTCTGAAACAATCATCAGGGAATGAGATAGCTGGTTGGAGGGTGTTTCACCATTGTTGGTCTCTTGGTTGCTTGGCCTCTCTTTCTATTATCATTATTGTTCTTGTCTGTTGTTCTTGTTGTTTGTTTGTTTTTCTGTGTTGTGATTCTGTTCCTGTACTGAGCCTCAGGCGTTTTTCTTTTATCAATGAAGAATTTTCCTTATTTGCATTTATCTTGTCTTACTGCATTCCATTATGATTGCCATAAAAAGGAAGAAAAGTACTGAATTTAACTTATTTAAATTCTCTCAAATCAAAATACTTTTGGATTATCTTTTGATTACCCTTTTTGATTATGACAAAAAGGGGGAGTATTAATATGAAAAAATTATTTTGATAAATATCTTGTCTCTAATCATAGCTCTAACATTCTAACACTTTAAATGGTATATCTTTTAAGAAATTTTTTCAGGAAAAATATTTACATTGGCAAAATGACTCTGATATCAATCAGGCTCTGATTTACATAATCAAGCTATGTTATCAGAATGCATCACCACTATAATCAAGCTCTGAAATTTTGGATCCGTCTAGATCTTTGCAATCAGGCTCTATATCCCAAATCTTATAAGATTTTGTTAAGTCTTAGATTCAGGGCGAGCTTGATAAAAGGAAGTTTACTTTGAACTTATCTGAGTCAATTCTTATTATCTTCGCACAAAATTGTGTTATCAAAATACATTATTTTGTCATTATCAAAAAGGGGGAGATTGTTAGAACAAGATTTGGTTCTACAAGATATCTCTTTGTTTTGATAATAACAAAGTTGTATTTGTGTGAGAACAATTTTGGTACTCTAACGTTTGTTTTCTTAAGTATTGACAAACAAATGATGACGTTGTTAAAGATAATTCTGACTCTGATAAAGATAGCTCTGACTCTGATAAAGATAACTCTGACTTTGATAAAGATAGCTCTGACTCTAATAGAGATCATGTGAAATGTCATTCTCAAATTCTCAAATAGTCGCTTCTGCGTCCAAGAAGCAAGATTGCTTCTGATCTACTGTGCTTCAGAAAGACTTTAAGAAGACAATATGTTGTTGCTGCAATGTTCCCTTGGATTCTGGCTCTGAATTTAACTCTGATACTTATCTTCTGAAGACTAAGTGCTAACGATTCTGAAGACAAGGTTCTGATGAACAATGTTCTGAAGACTCTGAAGACTTAAGTTTCTGAAGACCAAGTTCTGAAGACTTTGAAGACAAGGTTCTGCTAAACAAGTTCTGAAGACTCTGAAGACTTATGTTTCTGATAACCAAGGGTTCTGAAGAAGGAGTGCTGAAGACTCTAAATACAAGGTTCTGCTGAACAAGTTCTAAAGACTCTAAAGACTCAAATTTTTGAAGACCCAGTGATTCATTCTTCTGATCATGCTTCAATCATATCAATTCATAAGCCTCTGATGGATAGAAGAAGATGAAACGTTTGCGAGGGAAAATAGTACATAGTACAAATCAAACACGTTCTTTTCCACTACCATTCCACTACCCTGATTTGGTGGTACAAATGACAATTTCAGTGTACGATTTTCGTCCCAACATAACGACATTATTTCAAGTCGCCAATATTTTACTGATATTTCTGATCTACCCTTCAACGGATCTTTTTCAGGCTATATAAAGACTTGATCATTCAAAGGATCATGTGTGACACTAAGTGTGCAAAAGAGAGATCTTCAAAACACTGATTCGTACAAGAAAGAACTCAAGAAATAGAGAAATCCATGAGTGAACAGTAAAGCACCTCAATACAAGGAAGAAGATTGTTCTTATTGTATAGATTCTCTCTAAGTTAGATTGAGCTAGAAATTGTGTTTATATCAGCTTATGTAAGAAGCATTTCATTGTAAACATTTTATTTGATCAAACAGTTATTTGAATTCCTTAAGGGACCAGATGGGTCAGAATCCTTAAGAAGAGATGGTTATTCTGTGTATTGTTAGTCACCAGCAGTTGCTAGTACAGTTGTAATCAGTTTAGTTATAGTGGATTAAGTCCTTGTGTATAAGGCGAAATCACCTTGGCGGGTGGACTGGATTAACTTGATAGTTTTCAAGTGAACCAGGATATATCGTGTGTCTTTCTCTATTGTTAGTCTATTTGTGATATTTGTTTGAGTTTCACAAAAAGCTTTCATTTTGAAACCCAATTCAAACCCCCTCTTTCTTGTGTTTTTCTCACACCTTCATAAACCAGGTCATGCTTCGACGCAAGGCCACCTTAAAACAAATAATTATTTTTCTTACAGTATGCGTCAACGCATGGGGTCGACGCATAGACACCCAAGAGCAATAATTATTTTATGCAACAACATGCGTCGACCTCCACATGCCTGTGAGTCGACGCAAGGACTCCAGAATGCTAAAAACATATTTTTGTGAGTATTTGAGACAACTTAAAGCCCTTTTTGAGTTTACCTAAGGTATCCAACATGATTAAATGCACAAATTTCATATATAGGATGATCCTATATGCATATACGCACTTATGTGGATTATTATATGCATATTAACGGATGGATGCAATCTAAGACACAATTATACCGTCCAAAGTACAAGTACGAGATAATACTAGTTTTGACAACATTAAAATAAGGACTAAGGAACCTTGCCCTTACACAGTAAAGTAAACTGTAGAAAAAAGAGATATGGTTAAAGAGATAACAATAAATAATTATCCAGGTTTGACCGAACGTTGGCCTACTCTTGTTCCCAAGAGATCTTCATGAGATTTTACTATAAGCTTTAGCTTTTACATGTTATGCCCATTAAACTTTGATACAAGTAGATATAGAGATTTTATAATGGCTTATCCCCAACCAAAATATAGTTTTTTCAATGGCTAAGATAACGAAACGATCATAGATTTTCCAGGTTGATCTCGATAACCAAACAAAACTTTTCTATGCTAAGTTCTAGAGCTAAATATAGATTTTAAGACGGACTATTCTCAATAACCAAACTCGATTTCTCAAGAATATCACACTCTTGATAGTAACAGTGTCACGATACCAATAAAAATCTTCCTCACAAGGCATTAAGGAAACTTTGGTGAAAGAAAAATATTTAGAGAGAGAGAGAGAGAGAGAGAGAAAAGAAAGGTAAATTCCAAAGAAATAAACAAATACAGAATTCTCGCGTGAAATGAATAGGAGATGCGCCTCCTTTATATAGGAGAAAAGTTGACTAAAAAAGAAAATGATTCATGAGTCAATTAACTCATCTAATCGATTCGGTCCTAAGCCTAATTAATTAGATGCCTCAAATAATCAATTATTTGACCCCAAAATGGAAAGTTTGAACATATAGTTGTTACCAATCATTAACCCACTGTCATAATTGATTATGAAATCAATTTTGCTTCATCTAATCGATTAGGTAGTTTAAAAATCTCTTTTAATGAAGCTGACAATTTCCTAATCAATTGGTTAAGGCTTAAAAGCATTTTTAGGCGTTCTCTTAGTTTAAAAAAGGATTTCAAAAGTGTGTGCGTGCGTGCGTGCGTGCATGTGTGTGTGTGTGTGTGTGTGTGTGTGTGTGTGTGTGTGTTAGTTAGTTAGTGAGAGTGAGTGAGTGAGTGAGTTAGTTAGTTAGTTAGTTAGTTATAGGAGTTACTCTCACTTTCACAAAACTTTGGCTACTCATACAGACACAACCAGATGAGCTTTCACACCTCCTCTCTTTTACAACTATGAGGCTTTTAAGTTCCTTGTCCAGATACATCAATCATATAAGCACTTCAATATAACTTTGAATCTCCTACTTGACGATTCTTGATATGTCTTCAAGTTGATCACCATCATTAGAGAGTTAGAAAGTTGTTACCACCAACTTCAACAATCATTAGTGTTGTCCTCATCAAAACAATTTGATTGAATATGTAACACATTGGTGGAAGTGAACATGCCAACAAATCCTAAAATCTACAAACAATAATTTGGAAAAAGTCTATGTACATTGTGTGTTCATTACATTCATCAATGCAACCAAACATCCAATTCATAACCAAGCCAAAGTTTAAACTTAGGCATCATATAAATCTCAAATACTGTTACACTATAGTCATAGTTAATATGTAAATGTAAATAACTGAAAAGGAATGGCTTGTAACTAACCTTGTCTAAGTGCATTTCGTGGAATCAACCATTTTACTTCAAATTTAGTCAAAAGATATAGGTAAAACACAATAGATAACCTGCATATAACAACGTGACTCATTTTAACAAGATAATTGTATAACACATTAAACATTATTCTATCCATTGATTATTGTATTACCTTGCACGATTGCTGATTTTTCAGAGCAGTAAGGTGGACATCCATAACAAACTCAAATTCAATAGTTAGCATGAGGGAAGAAGTCAACTTGTGAAGAGAGATTTGGGTCGTGTTTAAATCAAAGTCTATTTATTTTCAGTATTATTAGTATTAGTACTTTGAGAAAATCATAAGAGGTAATGAAAATGAGGGACCTGCCATATATTATGCTTGAACGAGTACTGTTGCGAAAAGTTAAGTACATAATGTGCAAAAAGTTAATAGATTGTTGCGAAAACTAGACAGGTTTTCATAACGTAAGTTCTAGTTAGATTGGAATTAGCCATATTATGTTTAAGAGTACGAGTAGGTTGTAATTAGATTGAATTAAGTTGTACATTTCAGAATAAATCATCACGTCACAACATAGTTACATGTGTATGTGAATCAACTTTATAGTTGAAACATAACTTGGCTGTAAAAATGAAAGAGCAATAAGAAAACAGGCAAAAATGAAATGTATTTTAATCAAAAAAGTGGTTTTGGTGCTAGGAAATGGACATAAAGAACCTTTGCATTAATTGACACATGTTTTTGATGTTGTCATGCATGCTAGCTTCTCAAGATCAAGCACTCTTAGTCCAAGTCTTACCATTTAATAGGTTAGACAGCTCATATGAAGTGGTGTATTTTATATTAATATTGATGACACAATTTAAAGGGAAATGATATTATATTCAACTTTGTACAATCTAGAGTTATATATAGAGTTTTTGCCTTGTCTGCCACTTGTGTGAAATTTGATTCTCAATAACAGTCAATGAAGAAGAGATGGCTTAGGCTAAAGAAGGTTTCACTGGATTTGTACACAATGTCAATCAAATACATATGTTGCAGGAACTTATGGAAGAAGAATGAATAAAATCTATTAAGGATATCCCGTTGGGCGGGGACAAAGTATTTTTGAAAGTGGATAAAAATGAAGATTTGATGGAGATAGTGAAAGAGTCAGAAGGTACATTCAAACAATGGTTTCGAATTTTGAGGAAGTGGTAACCAAGAGATTCAGGTGGAGATAGATTCACGTGGAATAGAATGTATGGAATACCAGTGCATGCCTGGAGAAGAAATGTGTTCTCAACACTAGCTTTCACGTTTAGGATATTAATAGAAATTAATGCGATGACAAAAAACCTATAGAGACTTGATGTAGCTCGAGTTCTTGTTAAAACAACTAAGATGGATCTCATCAACGAGGTGTTTAGAGTCAAGGTCAATGATGAAGTCTTTATGATAAGAACAACGGAGGAAACATGTGAGTGCTCAAGTCATGAAGAAATCCCAGAAAGTACAGGAGATTTAGAGGATGAGGTTTCCACTAGCTTAGACGAATCCTTCATCCCGCCATTAATGGAGTCGGTGAAAGACGAAGAGAATTTACAGGAGATTAAAGACAACTACAGTAAATTAGTGGAAACATTGGGAAAGTCAAAAGTTATGCATAATGAAGGGCAGGATATCAATGGAAATGGTGGGGAAACGGATAATGTAATAATAGAAAACAAGTTGGAAGGAAAAGGGTCATTGGAAGTAGAAGCAACATTTAATGTAGGATACAAAAAAGTAGAATTGGAAACCGAAGGCAATAATGAGATTTTCGGCGGTGGGGCCCAAATAACATTCAACAATTTGAATTTCACAATAAATGAGAAGGACAAACGCATGAGGGAAGAGCAAGAGGCTATTATTTCAACTTCTTGCATACTTTCTGCTTCTGCCATTTGTGTTTGGTTCTGGTTATTATTGTGGCTTTCCTCGAAAAACACCTTGCTCTTTTCTCCATCATTGTATCTTGCCATGTGCTCGGTATTATCTAAGTGTGACTCTATTACCAGATTGAAGTTATCAACTTGACTTGACCTGCATTTTGGTTGTCGCGTTTCTAGGATATTTGGACATGTCTCTTTCAATAATATATTGTTCGTATTATAATTTGTTGGGCCCACTGCTTTTGCAACAAAAATAATTGTTAAGCATGCGAAAATAGGTGAAAAAATTGAGCAATCCCAGTCATTCAAAGAAAGAAGAAGACGAAGGCTCGAAATCATGAAGCAGAAAAGGAAAGCTTGGAGGAAAGGAAAGATAAAAAATTCCAAATGCAACTGCACGCAGAGAAGTAAACATATCAGACAGGTAAGTGATTGCCATAACTTAGTCATACATACTGACGAGGTTGAAAAAAATAGTTGGAAATTCCTACAAGGAGAAGCAAAACAAATCGCAAATGGAGTGTGGGATTTGGGGAAAGAATATGGAATTGTCCATAAGGGAGAGGAAGCGGAATTGATCCAGGAATTAGTAGTAGGAGCTTAAACAAATATAAGAATACCAAAAGAGGGGAGATGTGGTGCAGGTTACTGAATTTGGGAGGCAGAACTGTGGTGAAAATCATACATCAAATGAAACTGATCAGTTATAATGTGAGGGGGTTATGAGGGTTAGCAAAAAAGAAGGAAGTCAAAAATATATTTATGAAAGAGAAAATTGAGATGATTTATATCCAACAAACAAAGCTAGAAGTTATGGACAGAAACCAGTGTACTTTGATATGGGGTTTAACAGATTTTGATTTCGCATTTAGACCATCTGAAGGAAGATCAAGGGGGCTTCTAACAATCTGGGACAATAATGTCTTCATAGTTCAGAGAAAATCTAATAAAGATCATATGCTGATCTTGGAAGGAGATTGGGGAGATAAAAAAACATGTGGTAATCATAGTGAACATGTATATGGCTTGTGAGGCTAGAAAAAAGAAAAGGTTGTGGGATGAACTTTTGTCGATGATCATGGCAAGTGAAGCTAGATGGTTCGTATTGGGAGATTTTAATTCGATCAGAACAGAAGAATAAAGGAAAGGGTTAAACTGTGGAAATAGGAAAGAAGAGATAAAAGCATTCGTCGAATTCATAACAGAAGCAGATTTGATTGACCTACATCTTCATGAAAAAAAATTATATGGTCGAGACTGAATGGATCAGCAATGAGCCGGTTAGACAAGATCCTTATATCTGAAAAATGGTTTAAGACATGGTAGGATTGTAAGCAATGGGGTCTAGACAAAGCTCTTTCAGATCATTGTCCGGTTATGTTGAGTGAAATGAAATTAAACTGGGGGCCAAAACTGTTTCGGGTGCTAAGTTGCTGGAAAGAAACAAAGGGATACCAGAAATTTGTTGAAGAGCAATGACGAAACATGAAGGTGGAAGGGTGGGGAATGTTCGTACTCAAAAATCAAAGGCGTGACACAAAAATAATACGCAGAATTTGGAAGAAAAGGTCAAAGAGGCAAGAATCGAGATTAACAGACTTGAAGCGAAAGGAGAGGAGAACCATTTGACAGAATATAAGATTAGTTTGAAGAGAGAGGTAACGACAGAAATGCATAAACTGACAAGATTGCACTGTAGCATCCAATGGAAAAAAATCTAGAACAAGGTGGTTAAAAGTGGGTTATGCTAACTTCAAATACTTTCATGGTTGCATCAACAAAAGAAGAAGAGGAAATGAAATTTTAAGCATAGAGAAGGAAGGAAGACATGTGATAAGAGTAGTGGAGATTAAAAATGCAGTGGATGATCAATTCCAAGATCACTTCTCGGCCAAAAGAAAAATACCAGTTCCAGCAAATTTGAATTTCAAAAGAATCGAAGATGGCGATAATGAAAGACTAATTCGAGTTTTCAAAAGAGGAGATAAAAGCAGCGGTTTGGGATTGTGATAACGACAAAAGCCCGAGACCGGATGATGTAAGCTTTGGGTTTGTGAAAGAGTTATGGAAAGACATTAAGGAAGATTTCATGAGAACAATGGCTGAGTTTCACATGAACGACAAGATAGTAAAAGGAGAGAATTATTCCTTTATGATGTTAATACCAAAAAAGAAAAATCCTTTAAAAATCTCAGAGTTTAGGCCTACATCGTTAATCGGGTGCATATATAAAGTTTTATATAAGGTCTTAACGAATATACTCAAGGGAGTGATTAACAAAGTTATCTCCGAAACGGAGTCAGTATTAGTAGCTGGAACACAAATAGTTGATGGGATACTTATCACTAATGAGATAATAGATGAAGCGAGAAGAAGAAATAAGGAAGTGGTGATGTTCAAGGTGGATTTTTAAAAGGCCTATGATATAGTAGATTGGCACTTTCTTGATTTTGTGATGGAAAAGATGGGGTTTCATGAAAAATGGAGAAAATGGATTCGGGAATGCCTAAGTTCTGCATCAGTCTCGGTGTTAGTTAACAGAAGTCCTACGAAATACATAAAGATGGAACGAGGCCTAAGACAAGGTGATCATATATCACCTTTTCTCTTCCTCATTGCTGCAGAAGGGCTGAACATGCTAATGAAAAAGATTGTAGAGGCAGGGAGATGTAAAGGATATAGATTTGACAGAGGGGACGAACAATTTACTCATTTACAATATGCGGATGACACATTAATCATTGGCGAAAGAAGTTGGATAAACATTAGTTCAATCAAGACGATTCTTATGTTGTTTGAATCCATGTCGGGCCTTAAGGTGAACTTTCACAAGAGTCTTTTGATTGGAGTTAACGTTTGCCATCAATGGTTAGAGGAAGTAGTAGATGCCTTAAACTGTAAAACTAGTGTTGCTCCTTTTATTTACCTTGGGTTACCAATAGGAGATAATCCAAAAAAAAAATCAATGTGGCATCCGATTTTAGATACGGTGAGAAATAGACTATGGAGGTGGAAGCACAAACAATTATCAATTTGTGGTCGAGTGGTTGTGATAAAATCAATCCTCTTAGCTCTTTCGGTCTATTATTTATCCTTTTTCAAGGCGCCGTTAGGTATTATCTCTAAACTCGAATCTTTGTTAAAACAGTTTTTATGGGGCGGGAGTGAGGAAGATCGGAAAATAAACTGGGTAAGATGGGACATGGTGTGTAGATCCATTGAAGAGGGGGTTGGATGTAACCCCCCAAATTTATTAGAATATTTATTTAATTTATTTAAATATAATATTTGTGAATTTCGGTGAATTTTGGTGGTTTGTGTTGACGTTGGCATTTTCGTGGAGTTTGGTTATTTTAATTCAATAATAGTATATAATATGAATATATTAGTATTATTATTAATTTAAATAATATTAGAGGATTTAAGGGTAAGATGGACTTTTGAGGAGGATTAATGAGGGTAAATTGGGGAAAGCCCATTTTTGAAGCCCAAGAGTTATGTTTAACCAAAAAGGAGAGGAATGAGATTCATTTGGTTAGATCGTGAAAATAAGGAGAAAGTGCAGAGCTCTTAGGAAAAAGGAAAAGGCGAGGATTCGTGAAGGTTTCCAAAGGCTCAATAGAGAAAAGCTCCGGATTGACAATCTAAGGTATGGGGAGTATTGCCTTTCATTGTTTTCAATATAGGAAGTGATGTGTTTAAAGTGGATTTTGAGGTTTTTGGGGTTTTTGAAGGGTTATGAGTTATTGATAATTTAGGGGTAATTCTGAGGATCGATTGATGGATTATTAAGGGTTGAATTGATTCGGGTGAAAATAAGCCTTCGAGGCTAAACCTTTGATGATATGTGGGATCTTGTATGAGAAAGGGATTTATGGGGTTTATGGGAACCTTGAGAGTTTGTGAAGGTTTAGGTGATTTTGAGTTAGGATAGTGGCATTAAGCAACCTAAATGTCGTAGGTTTTATGCCTTTGATTTGCCATGATGTCTTGGGCATGTTTGAGGATGTTTTTGGTGAACTGAGGTTGAATTCGTAAGGTATTGTGGGTCTGTTATGCTACTGATGTGTAGCAGCAATTTCCTGCAATCGCTAGTTCACAAAGGGAACAAATCATTCGCAAGGCGAATACCCGCCCAGACTCGTAAAGCGAGCAGCTCAGCAAATGCGCGATGGTTGTGTGATGATACTGAGATGACTCTGGGAAGTGACTTTTGGGGCTCGCAAGGCGAACGTTCCAGCGAAGGGCTTCGCCTAGCGATTAGAGGCAGTGAGGAGAGGCAGAAGGAGGAACTCTCTGGTTTTTGTATGGGGGTGGGGAATCGTTGGCAGCTTCGCAAAGCGAACGCCAAAGCGAATAGGTTCGCAAGGCAAACTCAGTAGCGAACCCTGCTATTCGCGAAATTTTGTTTATGATTTCTGTGATGTTCTGATGTTTCGGTGCTGTGATTTTTCTGATGATTTACCATGATGTTATTGATGTTAATGATGATTATGACGTGATGATTTTGTGATGTTTTGATGTATATTTGATGACATGATTAACATGATGTTTTGATGAATGATGATGCACATAATGATATTTTGATGATGATGATTATTGACGTTGTGTATCATGCATTTATAGCATATTCTGGTGATGATGTTAGGACTTCGGTCCAGTGATGATGATGTTAGACTTCGGTCTATTGTGGCTTCCATCCCATTGTATGGATGTGAAGTGGTTTATGACGTGCTCCGGTTCTTGTGTGGAACCAATCCTATTGACGAGGATCTTTGGAGGGTGATGGCCAAAGTGTCCATCGATTGTGACGATTGGTACCACATGCATGAGTCTTGTTGTGCATTGCATTTATGTGGCCTTTGTTGCGATTTATGATGACGTGTTTTGATGTTTGCCTTGTGATGACTCTGATGATGTTGTATATGATGATGACGCCATTTTATGCATATCTTATTTTATATTGATTAAAATGAATTGTATTACTCACCCTGCCTGTTTGAATGTTGCCTCCACGTGGGTAACGTGCAGGTGATCAGGATTAGCCGTGGATGCTTCGAGGAACTTTTGAAGTATTATTTGCTTTTGGTCGATGTAGAGGGTCTTGCTCTGATAGTGTAACATCGGGTTGGGTCGTTGAGTCGAACCATGTTGAGTTTTTATTTGGCTGTTATTTTGTTGTTATTTGATGATTATGGTTTTGTTTTAAAAACCCTCTTGTGGGATTTTGTGGTTATGGTGGATCTGCTGCCCTTTGAAGGCATTTTGAGTTATTTTGAGGAAACCCCGTTGTTTACGGAGCAACTTTGTTGATTTGATTTTTATTGATAAATGTGTACCCTTTGAGGTGATTCTGATTATTTTTTATGATTTTATGTTTAATCCGCTGCGATATCTATGGGGTAGAAAAGGTGTTACACTGGGCATTAAGAATTTAAGGATATTTAAAATTGCATTATTAGGAAAATGGAAGTGGAAATTGATTAATGAGAGGAGCGGTTTGTGGTATAGAGCGATATTAAATAGATACGGTGAGAGGGTCGGGGCTGCTATAGACAATTCTAGTGAAAAATCTGTTTGGTGGCAGGAGATATCCCAATTAGAAATTAATAGAGCAGCCAATAATAACTCTTATTCAGTTAGAGAGGTTTATAAGAGCTTAGCAGGAACAGACCAATCATCATCAAGTAATTGGTCAAAAATTTGGATTAAGGCTCTTCCGATAAAAGTGGCGTGCTTGATTTGAAAGAAGGACATCCTTATTGAAAAAGTTGCAGAAAAGGCGAAGATAGTGGCTTGGAATTGGCTAAAAATAAAAGCAGATTTGATTAAGGACGATATATCTACATGGTGTTCAAACCCCTCGCATGTCTTGGCATTCGGAACTGAATGGTTTAGTTTGGCATCAGTATTGTTCGTTATTTAAGTTGGCGCCTGCAGCCTGGCCACGAATCAGCTGCTGGTGTTGGGTCCAAATCTCTTATGTGTTAAATTGGTACTTATGTCGTTGTTTGGTCAAGGTGCATATTTTTATGGTCGCTGTATTCTATTCTACTTGTAGAGCTGTGTATTTTTTAGTTAAAATGTTTTCTTGATCACCTCCCTATTGTAGTTGGGAGTTGGTCTGTTTGTTTGGTTGTTTTGGTATGTTGCTGTTGTAGGATTTTGTACTAGGCATAGAATATTAGGGGGGTAGTTTTGTTGGTCTTCTGCTTAGCTACTTTAATGGAGCAGAGTTCTGTTTTAGGCGTTAGGGTTTGTTGGTGTGGTATAGTTGCAGCCTCTAATTGAAACTGGTTGTATGTTGTTGTAACATTGTTGCTACTGGTGTACTTGGTTTAGGCATGTCTTATGCCAATATGAATAATATTTTTGCTGTTTTAAAAAAAATTCCCCTAATGCCACAAAATTTGTCATTTAGTGACATTATTTAATGAATTTTCTGCACACATCATCCAAGATGGCGGAGGTGGCAGACAACATAGTTGGGGTCCGCCATCTTGGATGGAGACCCCTTTTTTATTTTATTTATTTCGTTTTGGAATTTCTGACCATTTAAAAATTGTTTTTAATGTTTTTTTAATAAGTAAATTAATTAAATATTATTTAATAATATTATATTAATTAAAAATATTTTTTCATTTTTTTAAATATTTAATTAATTATTTATTTTTAGAAGTTTAATTATTTTTTAATAAATAAAATGGAATACTAAATATTTTTAAAACACAAATTAGAAAAAAAAATCTCATATAAAATTCTAAATTACAAATGGATAATACCATAATAAAAAAAAAATTAATTTCCATGTTCATCCGGATCTTCTTCGAGGAAATGACGAGTTTTTGCCTTGTTTGCCACTTGTGTGGAATTTAATTCCCAATATGCCACCATTTGAAAATTAATTCTCCCAAAGCCACAAAATTTGTCATTTAGTGACTTTATTTAATGAATTTTCTGCACACACCATCCAAGATGGCGGAGGTGACACACACCATCTAGGTTCATAAATGTTTTTAATTTAATTCAACTACTAATTTTTCCACCTAACAACATTTAGTAATTCTACTACTAATTCTCCCAACTACAAACATTAAATTCATTCCAACCATAAAATTTATTTCTCCACACTTTTTCCTCTATAAATAGCAATGCATGAGCAATCAAATGTTCATGTCAAACTTCATTCTCTAGTTTTTTTCTACATTGCAAATTATCATTTCTCGATCCAACGCGTTTTCTGCAAACGGTGTTACTCCTTCCTTCACAAGATCCCAAAGATGTTGATAACAGAAAACCACATTCATTTGCTTGCACCAATTCTCATAATTATTATTTTTGAGAATCGGAAGACTCTCTGGAAAATGCTTGTTTGGATTATTCATCACCATCGTGATTTTCTTCCCACGAATCGCTCAGCCCGTGCTCTAGATACCAGATGTTGGAATTAACCCAAAATTTTGAGAATTCTGAATCAATCTTGATGAACAAGATTCAATCAACCTGATCGAAATCCTTTGTTCTTCAATCTTCACTCAAGTGAAACAATCACACATTGCTTGCAAGAATGATTCTGCGCAGCAATTGTTAATGGAAAAAGAAAGAAAGAAAGAAGATTGAATAAGAAATAAGATTAGGGTTTAACAAAATAAGGGAAAAGGGGAATAATTTATGCAGAGTAACTCTCTGCTCTCAAATTAAGAAAAAATATTATTCAACTGTGCAACTACACTTTCTATTGTGTGTTAAAATATTATTCTCTATTCTTCTTACTCAAAATAAGGGTTACTCCCTCTATTTATAATTGAGCTACCTTGCTCCCTAAGGTAAAGCCCAAAAACACAAAAGCCCAAAATTTATATTTTGGTCTAAGTCGAAATTCTATGTCAAGCAACCTGCTTCGACACTTCGACATCTAACACATCTCGACACACACTACATTAGACTAATTTCGACACATCCTTATTTCAGTCTAGCTACACCTTTTTCGACACAAGGAATTACATTTTCAACAAATGCATCATGTTATACATTAGAAGGATGCCTTCAAAATAAATAGTGATCATACATATAAGTTATGACCTAAAACAAAAGATGACATTAATAATATCATCATAGGTTCATGTATGAATAGATAGCAGGATTCATTTGTTATATACATAGATAGACGAAAGTTCAACAAAAGAACTAAAGGTTAAAAGCTTCAACAAAGAAATAGTCACAAACAATTTGATAACTCCTTTTTGTGGTGCTTCAGTTTTGTGGCCGACTCTTTCTGTGTTAAAAAGTTATTAGCGGAGAGGTCATTAAGGCCAATTGAATTTGTAATCCTCTTAGAAGGGGTATTGGATGAGCTAGTAGTTGGACTCCAATTTTGTTGTGTGGATGCGCTTGGCTGGATAGAGTAGCTGGGATCAATAGAGTGTATTTGTTGTATAGAATAACACATAGTTAAAAGGTACAGAACAAAAACCAAATTTAATCAGTTCATGATGGTAGCATTATATCCTTTTATTGTCATGATCTATAGTAATGGCTAGTAATAAAAATGTCATATTGAAGAAAGAATAGAAGTGTCAATATTGTGTAAGAAGTAAGATAGATGGATAAGGAAAATTTAGAAATTACTTACTTCCTTCATAATATTTCTTAACACTTGTGCTGTCATTTTGACAAATCCGATGCAATCTTTGTCCCAAAAGACTACATTTGCAACATGTTTATGGTACTCAACCTCGATCTCAATTTTGTACCTACAATATACAATAGAAAAACGACATAGTTTAACAATGAATCAAATAATTAAGGAACACTTCAACAGAATATGAAACGTTAAATGAAGTGAAACACTTAAAAGTTTTTCATTCAAAGTTCAAACTTCTTCATTCAAAGAAAAAAAGTGAGTAAAACACTTTAAAGTTCAAAACTTCATCATAACATGATAACACAACTCATTCAAAGTTCAAAAATTAGAACTGAAACAACATGTTGAAAGATGAAAAAAAGGAGAATGTCTGTTAAGCAATAGTAAGCATGAAAAACTGGAACGAAACCAAAAAACATGAAAAAGTTGAATGAAAAAATGTGAATAAAACACCTCATCAGAACATGAAAAGTCAATAGAAGTGAAACACTTCAAAGTTCATCATTCAAAGTTCAAAAGTTCAAAGCTAAAACACTTGAAAGTTCAAAACACTTATCTTAGCTTATAAAGATATTTCATTACTATAGTGTAGATATTTTCATCAATATAGTGACACTTGTACAACTAGGATTCACTTTTATTTAGTAGCTTATGTTTGGATAAAGTAAAATATATATCCAGTTTGTGTGGCTTAGATGATATATATATATATATATATATATATATATATATATATATATATATATATATATATATATATATACATTGTAATAATTTTATTATTCAATGAATGGAATATCTTTTTCCTTTCTTCTTTTCTCAATTGCACTGCATATTTTGTTAGATTTTGTTACTTGCAGTTACAAGTTTGCTATAATTTCTTCATGAGTTCCTCACCAGTAACATGGTATCAGAGCTTAATCAGCTCTGATAGCCATTGTTCTTCAATAATTACTCTTCTTTCTACAGCGTTTTTCGTTCACATTGCATAAGAGATTCACATTGCATTGTTCTTCTTCTTGTTGTTTCCTTCGTTTCCATTGAAATCACCTTTTCTTCTTCCTTGTATCACTTAGATTTCTTTGGAATTACCTGTTCTTTTTCATTCTTGATTCTGTAATCAGTGTTTCCTTCATTTCCTTAATCTTCTTCTTTTAATGGCGTACCAGAGCTACACTGATTTTTCTACAAATTCAACGAATCCGTATTATCTTCATCCCAATGAGAATCCTGCTATTGTTCTTGTTTCTCCAATACTCGATGATAATAATTATCACACTTGGTCAAGATCGATGCACATTGCTCTCATCTCCAAGAACAAAGAGAAGTTCATTGATGGAACCCTCACAAAGCCAAATGTATCAGATCCTTTATATGCTCCATGGATTTGATGCAACACTATGGTTTTAGCTAGGATTCTTCGCTCTGTTTCAGAGCCATTTGCCAAGTCATTTTTGTGGATTGATAGTGCTGAAGAAGTATGGAAGAGTTTGAGGATTCGCTTATCTCACAGTGACATATTTAGCATATCAGATATTCAGGAAAATCTCTACAAGTTTCGTCAAGGTACACTCGACATTTCCAACTATTTTACACAACTCTAAGTAATGTGGGATGAGTTAGAAAATTATCTCCCTCTACCTGTTTGCTTATGTGTCATTCCTTGCTCTTGTGGTGCAATTACATCCATTCAAAGTTATCGTGAGCAAGACTACATTATTCGATTTCTCAAGGGCTTGAACGAGAAGTTTACTCATTCTAAGTCCCAAATCATGATGATGAACCCATTACCAGATGTTGATAAAGAATTTTCTTTTTTTATTCAACAAGAAAGGGAAATGTATAGCTCCATTTCAACTGTTGTTCCAACCATAACCACAAGTGAAGAAGCTGTAGCATTTCAGGTTCACAATTCCTCAGGCAACCCATCAGCAAAATCTGGACATAGTGGTTTCAATGGAAAACCTCAAGGCTATGGTGGAGCTAAAGGGCATAATCGTGTATGCACACATTGTGGCCGGACAGATCACACAGTTGAAACATGTTTTCTCAAACATGGATATCCACCAGGCTTCAAGGGAAAAATCGAGAATTCAAGCTCCCAATCTGCTGCCTCAGTGGCTGCTACCTCTTATTCGTATCATCCTACTTCAACTGCATCTTCCTTGTTTGGATTCACTCAAGATCAGTATAACCACATTCTTGAATTGCTTCAACAGTCCAAGACCTCTCCCAAGGCTATTTCCATTTCCACTTCTCCCTTTGTCCTAAATTCTCACTCCTCCAATGGAATTGGTAAGAATTCTCACCTTTGGATTCTAGATAGAGGTGCTACTGACCATATATCATTTGATATCAATTCTTTTGCTTCCCATAAAAATATCATTCATGTGCATGTTAACTTGCCTGATGGTTCCACACTTACTGCTTTAAAATCTGGTAGTATAGTCATCTCTCCATCCTTGACCTTGCATAATGTTTTATACATACCAAATTTTCATGTTAATTTGATTTCAATTGCTAAACTTGTTTGTAGAAATCATTGTAGTGTTCATTTCAATGCTAATTCATGCCACATTATGCAGAATCATTCCAAGGAAATGATTGGTATAACTAACTTGCAAAGAGGACTATATGTGCTTGATTCATCCAAACATCTTTCTTCCTACCATTCCATTATTCAAAATCCATGTAATCTTTGGCACCTAAGATTAGGCCATATTTCTGACATAGGTTTACATAATGTTTCTAAAATGTTTCCTTTCATTCCTTATCAGAATAATGATATTGCTTGTGACGCTTGTCATTTTGGTAAACAAAAGAAACCTCCCTTTCCACATAGTACTACTCATTCCTCTGCACCATTTGAAATATTACATGCTGATTTGTGGGGACCATTCTCTACCATTTCCACTTTAGGTCACAAATATTTTTTAACCTTAGTTGATGACTTACTAGATATACTTGGGTTATATTTCTTAAGACCAAAGATCAAACTAAAACAAGTATAATTCAGTTTGTATCCTACATTGAAAACCAATTTAATACCTCTCTAAAGTTCCTAAGGTCAGACAATGGTACCGAATTTGTGGCTTTGTCTGAGTTTCTTTTGTCTAAAGGTGTCATTCACCAAAAATCATGTGTAGAAACACCCCAACAAAATGGGTTGGTGGAAAGGAAACATCAACATATCTTGAATGTAGCTATAACATTATTCTTTCACTCCCAAGTCCCTCTCAATATATGGAACTTCTGCGTCCAACATGCTATCCATATAATAAATAGATTACCAACCCCCCTTCTCAAATCAAAATGCCCTTATGAACTCCTATATCTTCAACCACCCTCACTTATTCACTTGAAAGTGTTTGGTTGTTTAAGTTTTGCTACAACTATTTAAACACATAGGACAAAATTTGACCATAGAGCTAGAAAGTGTGTGTTTCTGAGTTTTAGAGATGGCACAAAAGGGTATATACTTTATGATCTACAACATCACAATATATTTGTATCTAGGAATGTTGTGTTTTATGAAAACCAGTTCTCATTCCAAACCAACTCTTTACCCTCACAGCTCACCCCTGAACATACACACCCTCCTACCCTTGATGGCAATTCTGAACACATTATTCAACATATACCTACTACTGATAACATTAGCCCCCAAATTCACTCCTCCCCTTTAATTCTGGATCTCAAGGACAACCTGCTACTTCTCAAAATACTAGCCCTATCAGTAAAAGTACTACCTTCATGACCGTTAAAATAGCAAGTGTACTATTTTTACGATGTAGTAATAAGAGGGGTTATCCCCAGAATCGATCTCGAGGACTGCGCATTATTGTAAGTGCAGATGCTAATTCAATTAAACAAAAGTTTCCTTGGGGTTTGATTTTTGAGAAATTATAACTAACAATAATAAAATGAACAAAATTATAAACTTGACTTAAGACAGATATTATGAAGCATGCTAGAGGAAAGTGTATGAATTGCACTGCAAAGACCCTCAATCCTTATTCTAAGAAACATTACTCTACACAAACCTTACCGATTCTTAAGGTTATTTTTCCCTAATTCCTTAGCAGAAAAACCTTTGAGATTCTATCTCTACCCTAATTCCTTAGCGGTCAAGAAAGAATCCCAAGCATTATATTTGATCAAGAATAATTCGGTTATTACAGGGTATCCCCATTCCTAGGCAATATCTACTGTAATATTGTTATGCAAAAGCGTTAGGTTGGTTGGTCCGACCTAAACCCTAACCGTAAATCAATTTCAATTTGTCCGATTGAAAAAGCATTAAAAACATTGCATAACAAAAGATTAAGGGAAAAAGTAATATCTCATAGAACAATGAAAATCATAGTCATTACAATTGCAATTCAGGGACACCCCCCTAGGATTGGGGGGTTTAGCTACTCATAGTACTAAAAGAAATTACAAAATAGTAGATAGGCATTACAAGAATAACGGAGGAATTTTGATTTTCAATCGCGATGGCTCATGAAAAATCTTCATTCTCCCGATCACTTGATAGCATTCAACTTTCATGTAAAATCTTTCGTCAAATCCCCCCGTCCCTTTCTCTTTTCCAAACAGTAACCTAAATAGTCACAGATCACATAACAGCACTAGGAAATGCCCAAAATACCCTACGGAGTCACTTAGCACAAAAATCCACAAAAATCAGAAGATGTAGCGTCTTGGCCAACACGGGCCGTGTCGGCTGACACGGGCGGCCGTGTTGGCCCCCTGGCATCTTGAAAGAAAATAATTTTGCTCCAGACCTGCTGAAACGGGACGTGTCATGTGACACGGGCACCCATGTCAGCCCACTATTTTTCTTCAAAATTTCGTTCTCTTGGCTTCTTCCTGACACGGCCCGTGTCAGGTGACACGGGTGGCCGTGTCAGGCCACTGTCTTCACTCCCATTTCGTTCCGAATCTTGTGATTTTCTCGCTTTTTCGTTCCGATTCCTCCTTAATGTTTATATGAACCTGAAAACACTAAAGAACACAACCAAGGCATAAAATGCGGTAAAAGAGATATAAAACAAATAAACAATAACATAATATTAACTAAAACATATAGTAAAATAACGTATGAAAACCACCGATCACTCCACCAGTCATTTTCCTATTAGTAGTCACAATCCTGCTGATGAAAGTACACCTAGTACATGTCCCCTACAAGACAACAACACTTAATTATCCCTATTGATGATCTCCCTCCTTTACCCAATAGATCTATCAATCCTCCCACACCTTTATCCAATGGCCAGAATAACTCTTCTGAACCTCTCTCTCCTGTCAATCCCTCTCTTACATTGGAGACTGCACCCTCTCCTATACCTTTAAGACATTCTACTCGAGTATCACATCCCCCATCTTATTTGGCAGATTATCATTGTTATAATACTTGCAGTACTTCTTCTTTTAAACTTCATCAATCACATGTTGCATATCCTCTTTCATCTGTTCTTTCATATGAAAAATGTTCTCCATCCTATAAGCATTTATGTTATTCTATTTCTTCAAATCCTAAGCCAAAGACTTACAACCAAGTCGTCAAGTATGATTGTTGGAAGCAAGCCATGGATGGGGAATTACATACTCTTGAGGCCAACCAAACTTGGACTCTGGTTGATTTACCAATTAGGAAGTCTCCAATTGGATGTAGATGGGTTTACAAGGTAAAATACAAGGCTGATGGTTCCATTGAAAGATACGAGGCAATTCTAGTAGCAAAGGGTTACACTCAAATGGAAGGCATTGACTATTTTTACACTTTCTCTCTTGTGGCTAAGCTTACTACATTCAGAGTTTTTCTATCTCTTGCAGCTATTAAAAGATGGCATCTTGAGTAAATTAGATGTCAACAATGCTTTTCTTCATGGTGACATACATGAAGAAGTGTACATGTCCATCCCACCTGGCCTACCTTGCTCAAGTGCTAACAAGGTCTGCAAACTACAGAAGTCCTTATATGGGCTTAAACAAGCCAGCAGACAATGGTATTCCAAGTTGTATTCTTTCTCAATCTCTCTTGGCTATCACCAATCTCAGGTCGATCATTCCTTATATGTGAAAGTTGAACAACATAGTTTCACAGCACTGCTAGTGTATGTTGATGACATAGTCTTAGCATGTGATTCCATTCAAGAGATCCAACTTGTCAAACAGCTATTGGATCATCAATTCAAGATCAAAGATCTTGGTCAGTTAAGGTTCTTCCTAGGTTTTGAAATTGCCAGGTCTAAAACAGGTATTTTTCTTAACCAAATAAAATATACTCTAGAACTCCTAGAAGACACTGGCTTTTTGCTTCAAAGTCATCATCTGTTCCTTTTGATCCAAACATTAAACATTCAGTTGATGAGGGCCAACCTTTGGAGGACCCCTCTTCCTATAGAAGATTGATTGGCAAGTTGATTTACTTAACTAATTTCAGGCCAGATATTTCATTTGTTTTCCAACATTTAATCCAATATGTCTCTAAGCCTCTATTGCCTCACTATAATGCTGCCACACGCATTCTCAGGTGCTTGAAGGTTGTACCTGCCAAATGCATTTTATTTTCTACATCTAGCCCTCTCAAGCTTTTTGGTTTTGCTGATTATGATTGGGCTAGATGCCCTGATATAAGGAAATTTGTTACTGGCAATTGTGTCATTCTTGGCTCATCTATATTATGTTGGAAATCAAAGAAACAACATATGGTTTCTAGGTCCTCTATTGAAGCAGAATATAAAGCCCTAGCTTCACTTACATGTGAACTTCAATGGCTTCAATATTTGTTTCATGATTTTCTCACTTCTTTTTCCCAACCTGCTTCTGTGTATTATGATAGCAAGTCTGCTATCTATTTGGCACACAACCCTACATTTCATGAGAGAAGTAAACACATTGAGTTTGAATGCCATGTGATTCGTGAGAAGTTGCAATCCAAGCTCATTCACCTGCTTCCAGTATCTACTAATGCCCAGCTGGGTGACATGTTTACTAAACCTCTACACTTTCCTGCATTAAACTCTATCTTGATCAAGTTGGAACTTTGTAGCATACATAGTCCAACTTGAGGGAGGCTCTTAGCTTATATAGATATTTCATTACTATAATGTAGATATTTTCATCAATACAGTGACATTAGTACAGCTAGGATTCACTTTTATTTAGTAGCTTATGTTTGGATAAAGTAAAATATATATCCAGTTTGTGTGGCTTAGATGATATATATAAACACATTGTAATGCCTTTATTATTCAATTAATGAGAATATCTTTTTTCCTTTCTTCTTCTCTCAATTGCACTGCATAGTTTGTTAGATTCTGTTACTTGCAGTTGCAAGTTTGTTAGAATTTCTTCTTGAGTTCCTCACCATTAACAATTGTCATACCCTAATTTTTTACCCCTAAGATGCCACAATTTCATCATTGGAATAACATTCATCATTACATTTGTACATGTCTTTATGCATCAATAACCCATCACAAGTACAAGAGATGTGTGCTTACTTGTTTCACAGGTTAGATGATCCCCTTTAGAGCTCAAGCAGAGGAATTATCAGAGGATGAGCATCATATTCAACATCTCAAGTCCCTATATCATTCATGAAGATCAAGAGCTTTCACTCATCAATAATCAAGTGCAAAATTGCATCATGACAAGCTCATCAAGCCTCAAGATCCTTAGTTCACCATAATTAGGGTTTTGACCTAATTCAGTACCTGAGTTGAATTTTGAAGCAAGGCATGAAAAACTCCAAATATGTTTTAAGGACCTCAAATGCCTCATATTAATCCCTTCATATAATTGGATTAACCCAAAGAACTTGATTCATAAGCAATGCAAGAAGTTAAATTCATCTAGTCCCTAAACTAGGGTTTTAATGAAAAGTCAACTATACCTTTGACTTTTGACTAAGACATGATCTCAAGCCTTGGAACATGATTCAAGACACTCAAAAATACCTTTGGATTCCATCCATGGTGTTCAAAAATCCCAAGGGTTTGATTTTATAAAGGATCACAAAGTTCAAAATTCATCTAATACAAAAGTCATTTGTGGTCAAAATCAAGTTTGACTTTTGGAGTTCTTGGTCAAACATAGTATCTTCAAGTCAAGAATGATGTTAATATGTGATTTGGATCATGATTGATCAAGAAAAATCAAGAAATATAGCGTTACTTATAAAAAGGGCAACATTGGAGAAGTTGAATTTTTTCTAAGTTATAAAATTCAATGATTTTTGCCCTACTTTCCAAGGCCATAAATTCCAAACCAAGTAACCATTTCCTTTGATCTAAAGATCAAATTGAAGAGCTTGTTACATACTACAACTTTGTCCTTGTGGGTGGAATCTCAAAAAATGCATATATTTTAAGATATAAGGCCATGAAGTTGGAGGTTCCATGCTTTTGAACCTAAACACTTAGTGAAATTTTAGGCATAATCTGTCTTATGTTGAAGCCAACTTTAGGGCTATTTTTCACTATGATCCACAATGATTCAAGACAAACCTTGAACATCAAAGTTGAAGTATGCTATCTCAGCTTTCCAAAATGACCAAGAACATCAAAATCCTTTACTTGAGCTAGAAGTTATGGATGTTGCAATAAGGCTTGATCAAGCTGAAATTCCAAGGCAAGTTTGCTGCATAATTTTGAGGCACGATTTTAGAGCACTTTTGTACACATTGTTGGCCTAAATCATCACAAGATCAATACCAAAATCATCACAAAACATGTGCTCAGCAAGAATATAACATAATTTTGCAAATTCTATCCAAAATGCATGTGAAACAAAGCTTGAAGTGATGTTTTGTCCTCTAGCATTGATTGAAATAGTGAATTGCTCAAAAAACCTCCACAATAAGCCAAGATTGATCAAAACACCGATGATTCATGTGCAATCTGAGGGATCAAAGTTCAAATGATCAAAATTTGTAGCCGTGTGAGAATAAGAGCTACGAACCTTGGCACTCAATTAACTAGCTTCACATCATTACCTATTGGATCATAGCATGCATCCTCATCCAATTTCCTCTCAAATATCTGAACATTTTTCCTATAAATAGAGGCACTTATGCTTCATTCTAAGTATACCAAAACATTGCCAATGCTTGTTTTCTCATAAATCCTCTTTCTTGCAAAATTTAAAGTTATCAAAGAGTGAAAACTTGGAATTCTCAAACCAGACCATTTCCACTCAATTCAACCATCCAAACACTTCACATAATCATCATAGAAGTGATCCATAACCTTTAATCACTTTTGTAACACCGGAATCATCATCATCATATCTCACTTACATCAAGCTGCAGTTTGAATCGAGCCAAGTGATCTAGGAGGTTTCAACTCATCCTAAGCATTGCAACACCATCCTTGAGGGTCAAGGAAGCTGTTTGAATCATCAAATCATTTCTGTAACACCTCCAACAGAGAATTTGATTCTCACTTGCAAGGTAAGCCTCAAACTTTCAAACTCTATGATCCATGCATCATTTTTTATGTTTTAAATTCCAGATATGCTTGTTGTGATGTTGTGATCATTTTCCATCAGTCACTTGCATTGTATCATAAACATATGAGATTCCCCATTAGGTTTTGCATATTTAGGGTTTATATGTTCATACTTGATATTTTCATGAACACTAAAAATAAATAAAATTGAATAGAACCATTCAATTCCTTGTCAAATTCACACAAGTTTCATCTTTACATCATCCAATTTGGTTGAAAATGAAGAATCTAGAAATTTGAAAATATTGATGAAGATGATGATGCACGAGGAAGACAACAATGGTGGTGGCGCGAATGGTTTGAATTTCTGGGACTTGTTTTATTATTTATTCAATTGGGTGTGGTTTGATACATGGATGTATCACCACCCCAGTGGTTAGAGAGCGTGTTATAAGTGTTTGTGTGTCACAAGGTCTGGGTTCGAATCCCCCTCGCCCCATACCTTTTGTTGTTTTATTTTTTTAGCATTTTCAAACTTTAACTTTAATATATTATACAATGCACACACTCTTTACCACAGGCCTGGTGGGAAAGTTTTAATCCCCCACCCCAAGGGCGCAGGTTCAAGTCTTGGTGGGAGCAATTCCTATTTTTTTATCACTATTCCTTTCAATTTTTTTCCCAACTTCACACAATTATTTCACATAGCAAAATTGATCTTTTTGAGCCAATTTTTTGCACACTCTTCATTTATCTTCCCTATTTTGGGAATCCTTGAAAAAATGTTGAAAATAATATTTATTTAATCATTTTTATTAGGTTGAAAAGTGATACATTTTAAGTGTTTTATACCTTTAAAATGACTTTCTTTTTATTCATTCCTTAACCTAATTGATCATGATTATTTATGTGGATAATATGCTTTGTCTAAAGTCTTATTTGATGTACATAACATGCTTGTCTTAACTTAAAAACCATTTATACCATGTTTAATTGATTTTTCTTTTTGAAAATACTTTTGATTAAATGTTTAATTAGGGTTTCTACTTTGATTAAACTCTTAAAACATCTTTGTGCATAGTTAGGGATTCCACTTGAGTTTGGATTCTCCAAAGCCCTTGATTCAATCATTGTTTAAATGCTCTATTCATAAACTGTCATTAGGGTTTTGATTACCCTCCTTCATTATTCATTTGATCTTTGATTCATCTTGAATACATACTTGCTTGAACTTCCTTGTGTTTGCTTTCATAGATTAAATCTTCTCACACATTCAAGTATTTCCTTTATAAACTCTTACCATGATGAACATATCTCTTTGTCTGATACAATTCCACTTATTGATATATCATGCTTAATCATTTCATGCTTATGTCATCCTAGATGACTATACTTGTTTAAAAACTTAAGTGAACTTACCTTGTTAAGTTTCTCTTGACATTTATTACACTTCAGGCTTAGGTCTGAACTACAATTGCTCTGACTTCCTCTTAAGGATATGTAGGTATAAGATTGCAAGATCTTAGCGAGCACAGTACCAAACCTTGTTTAGCCTTTTCCTTTGTGTTTATACACAAAAACATTAGGATACCCTTGAACTATAACTTAGTTCAAACATTAGGTTCCCCTATGTTGAAGTTCAAACTATCAACTTAGCCTTCTCTTGGGCTTTATACAAGTAAGATAGCCTTCTCTTGGGCTTTATACAAGTAAGATAGCCTCCTCTTGGGCTTTGGACAAGGAAGTTAGACTTCAGACTCAACTCTTCAACCAAGAGATGAGATTTCCCTTTTGGAGTCCTAAAGTCAACCATAGCCTCTTTGTGGCTTCAAACTTCAAACCTTCAAACTCCAAAGTCAAAACCCTAGCCAACCTTTGGCTTCAAATTCAAAACACTTCCCCAGAGATGAGACATGAATCATCTCTATGGAAGAGATGTATCTTCCATTCTCCACAACATAAATCAAACATTTCAAACTTTTTTCCATTTAAGTGATGTAAGTGGCACACTTGTTGATTCAATATCCAAGCTAAAGTCACTCTCTTATTATGGTACAAAAATACTTTCTTTCATTTAAGTGATGTAAGTGGCATACTTGTTGATTCTATATCTAAGTCAATGTCTTTCTCTTAATATACAAAGACTCATTTAAAGGAAGATGTGTCATTACTCTGGATTTTCTACATCCAAGTTCAAAGCCTCTTCCCTTATCTTCTTTTTCTTTCTCAAAAAAATATGTTTCTGGTGAATATATGAGATATCTCCCTTGAGATGACATTTTGTCTCTTCTCAAAAACCCAACAAACCCAATTCCACCCATTAGTAGGTGAAACTACGAACACTCTGATTTCTCAACTTCCTTTTGAGAATACATAGGCATAAGATTGTGAGATCTTAGTGAGCATAGTAATAAATAAAACCATTAGGTTCTTACACCTTTGTCTTAGTTTACTTTGCATTATAAAAAACACCAAAAACATTTCTCATTCACCCACTCAAAACCAATCAACCAATTCTCAGTACACAACAAGTAAAATAACAGTAACACAAATATAAGCGAGAGATTCATATAGGATACTATAGATACTTAGGGTGTTAGTACATTCCCTTTGTATATAACCAATCCTGATTCCCGATCTCTCAGAGCGCATTGTTTTGCATTGCACGACACTCACTGGTTTATTCAAAAAATTTCCCCTTCCCTACCTTTTTGGGATAAATTAAAAATTCACATGTAGAAGGGCGGAGTCCATTTCGCGTGAATACAACAATTTAACTTCAAAACTTCAAGTGTTTTGTAGTGTTAGCCAAAAACACGAAAATTCGGAATGAAACAAAAAACATGAAAAAGTTGAATGAAAAAATGTGAATAAAACACTTCATCAAAACATAAATAGTCAATAGAAGTGAAAGACTTCAAAGTCCATCATTCAAACTGAAATCATGGAAGAACAAATAAGAGTCACGCATAATGGAAGAAATGCATCGTTTCAGAAGAAGACGAAGAAATAAAATCATTAAGTGATGGAAGAATAAGCAATGGTTGAGAGGTATTATTTGATATTGACAAAGAATATGAAACATGTTGAAAATGGAGCTTGAAGAAGACAGTGAAAATGGAGAGAAAACTTGAGAGATAATGTTTTGGTTTGACTATTTCGAAGAGGGAGATCAAAAGAGAGGTTTCAAGTTGTGTTTGAGTGAAAAAATGAAAGGAGAAAAAATGAGGAAGTAGACTAAGTAGGAGTGGAAAAAGTTGTAATTTCTTTTTTTGTTTTCTGTAAAAATGTACACATGACATGCTACAATAGAAGACGAAGATGATTAAATCTTAACATTAATTATTATTAAAAGTTTAATGAATATTTTAAATAAAAAATATTAAAAGTTTAATAAATATTTTAAAATAGTTGACCCGTCAAAATATACGTACTCTTCTTCCTGTTTGGTGGCGTGCTGTCTATGTTGCACTGTTACAACACATTTCGAAATCGGAGTGGAAGAGAACGAATAGATTAAAAATGGAAGCGCTTGTGTGCAGAAAATTGGGCGACCCAACGGTCGCCTTGGAAGCCGATAACAGCTCAATCTTTATATCCAAGAATCACCCAATCCCTCAGTTGAATTCTCCTACATCGGTCAGAGTTAGGATCAAAGCCACAAGCTTGAATTTCGCCAATTATTTGCAGATTCTCGGCAAGTATCAGGAGAAACCACCTTTGCCGTTCATTCCTGGATCCGATTTTTCAGGCATCGTTGATTCCGTTGGCCCCAAAGTTACCAATTTCCGTGTTGGAGATCCTGTTTGTTCCTTCGCTGCTCTTGGATCGTATGCTCAGTATATAGTCGTTGATCAGAACGAATTGTGAGATTCTGTTCATCCTCTTCTCGTTTTATTAATACAGTTTGGTTCTATGGCAATGAAATTTGACTTTGATTAAATTAATTGTGTAATTGACTTTAGTTAAAATTGACCTGGTGTTGGTGTCACATTTGTGATTACGATTAATTTATTCATTTTTTTTCAAATTATTACTAATATCAACGTGATAGTGTTTGTATTGGGCTTTCTGGTATCCGTCCTTCATAACATCTTAAAATGAGTTGATCAATAAACTTGAGTGTAAAAGTTGAGTTTAAAAATTAGAAATGCCGGTCTCAAGTTAAAATCAATTCTTATGAAGAACTAGCAAACATAGCAACATCTATTTTAAGTTTTTAAGAGACATGGACTTAAATTCCATGAAATACTGACTCTTACACTAACACCGGGACCCGATATGATACTGACACCTCTGACACCGACAATGTCAAAGACATAAGACACTGACACCGCTACATATACAATAGTATTTGAACTTCATTCTATTATTAAACCGTTAAAAATATTCTAATCAAAATAACCTTCTAGATATGTCTGAGATTTATCTTAAAAAATGTATAAGGTGTGTTGAAGTAAAGAAAAAAACTAATTATTTTTTAAACACTTGTCTAAAATGTTTGATACGTGTTGTATGAGTGTCAAACGGGTGTCGGGTACTAATTTAAAGAGTCTCCAGGCAAAGAAAATAAATCTTTTATTTGAGGATACTTGTCTGACTTTTCCGACACTTTTTTTACTTTTCCGACACGTGTCGTACGGATGTCATTCAAATGTCGGACACTGACGCGTGTTGGAAACCGTGACACGCCTATTCTTAGAGGTGTCCGTGCTTCGTAGCTTAAATTTTTATTTCCTCAAGTCATGTTTGTAAAGTTTTTGACTTTGAAGGTTTCGCGTGCCGGAAGGTTGTGATTTGGTTGCTGCTGGAGCACTTGCTGTGGCATTTGGCACTTCTCATGTTGCACTTGCTCATAGAGCTCAGTTGAAATCTGGTCAGGTATGATATTATGTTGTTTTATTTCACTTGTTGTTTGGTAATGTGTGTACTTTCTTTTTGTTGTTGGGATCGAGTGAGTTGCGGAATTGTTTGTAGGTATTGTTGGTTTTGGGTGCAGCAGGAGGTGTGGGTCTTGCAGCTGTGCAAATTGGGAAAGCATGTGGAGCCATTGTCATTGCTGTTGCTAGGTACTCTTTTGCTTTTGTATTTTTGTGTGCATAATTGCATTATGCTTTGAGTAGGGTTCAGTTTGGATTTGCTTCTAGGCTTCTTGCTCTCATGAGTTTCTTAACTAAAATTAATTTATAGATCTCTATTTTCAGAAAAGTCTTTGCAAAACTATAGTTGTTTCATGGATAATGTTAAATGAGAGAGTTTCTGAACAATATTGAGATGTGTAAGTTAAGTTGACTTCAACTTATATAATGAGAAGCATTTTGTTGAGAAGTCTCACATTGAATGTGATATGACATGAAAATTGTGTTTATGAGTAGAGACATTTTTCACCTTACAACTCAATTTTATTAGAATGAGTTAGCCCAATTAAAAAAATCCCAACATGGTATAAGAGCCTATCAAGATCCAATAAACCACCCTCTATAAGCCAATCGGGTCATGTTCCATATGTCTAGTCCTAGGCGTGCGGCGGGGGGTTGAAAAGTCTCACAGTTTATGTGATATGACTTCCATATGTGTTTATAAGTAGGAGGCATCCCTCTCCTCAAAGGTTGGTTTTATAAGGGTTATCTAGCCCAATAATAAAACCTTAGAGTTTCATTTAAAAATACATAGTTTTATTGCATGATTCTTTTAATGTTTTTTTAAACGTTTGTACAAACATGCTCTAGATCTCTGTATTTTAATATCTAACTTGGTATCCGTTGTAGTTGAGTGTTTCTTGTTTTGCATAATCTGATGTCAGGGGAGCTGAAAAGGTGCAGCTCTTGAAATCACTTGGTGTTGATCATGTGGTGGACCTGGGTAATGAAAATGTCATTGAGAGTGTCAAAGAGTTCCTCAAGGTCAGAAGGCTTAAAGGAGTTGATGTCCTGTATGACCCAGTTGGAGGCAAGCTTACCAAAGAATCTTTGAAGGTTCTGAAATGGGGAGCTCACATTCTAATAATTGGGTTTGCAAGTGGAGAAATTCCTGTCATCCCTGCTAACATAGCTCTTGTTAAGGTACATCAAAAATGAAGTTTCAGATTATGCAATTATCTTGTCTTGCTTGATCACTAAATAACCTCATGCCTGATTGCTTGTTTCTTGATCTTATCATGCTTTATTCACATAGATTTTGAATTTAAAATTACATTAATATAAGAATCAATTGGGAAGAGATATGGAGGGATTACATCTCCCATCAATATTGATTTGATCTCTCTTTCCTTTAAGAAAATGATGCTGAAAAATTCCTTCTTAAATACTATTCTTACTTTATGCTATGTATCTAAAGCAGCACAAAACCCAAAGCCAAACAAAATGTCAATATAATATTGTCCTTTTCTATCTCATCAGTCATCACTAAACAACTGACCTATGGTTCTATTCCAAAATTGTGAGTTGTGATATTTACCTGCTAAATGAAACTTTAGGATTATAAAATACATAAACACCATTGTGATGAAATTGCTACGACACTTTTATGGCTAAAAATATTACAAATAGCAGAACTAAACTAGTGTGATCTTTGGATCTGCAAATGTCTGTTGAGTCCTTTCTTTTCCATTGCCCTTATTGCATATTTATATTAATTATGCTATAGCTGGTATTAATTGTTGGTTATTGTTCTTTTATTTTGGATTACGATCACTGGCAGAATTGGACAATACATGGGCTTTATTGGGGTAGTTATAAAATACACCGCCCAGCTGTTCTTGAAGATTCTGTCAAAGAGCTACTGTCATGGTTGGCAAAAGGCTTGATTTCCATTCACATTTCTCATTCATACAGCTTGTCAGAGGTCAGAAATTCCCTTGTCTTAGCTGTTCTAATAATTTGTCTATTTCTTTCTCTTTTCTCTAATTCAATGTACATTCAAAGTTTGATCTATTTGTTGAAAGAAATGTCACTACTGCTATAGCTCTTTGAAGGAAATTATTTGCTTTAGAGATTTCACTATTTACTACATCTAAATCAGCATGATTAATGGTCTAATTCAGGTTCAGCATTGAGTTTAGTTAAAATGGGTGGATCTCATAGTATATCGTTCAAAGTTAGTTTTCTTTGGGTTCTATTTGATCAGGTTAAAGTTAGTGTGATTAGTGGGGAAATTGGAAAGGTTACACATATTCTTGCAATTTAGATATTAAACTTGAAGACAACATTTATCGAATTACATGATACACTACTTTTGACATCGGATAATTGTAAATATGATAACTTTATATTATCCATCTATTCTTGTTAGTTTTTGATGTTTTAGTGAATATTTCATTGATGAAGTTCGTGTTATTTATTTATTCACTATTTAGTTTAAGTTTGATGCACTGTATAACTGACCGATAATAATGGTTGTATTCATCATTATATTTATCTTTTTGAGAACTGAAAAATTAAATTTTCTTCTTCTCTTTCTCTCTCCGAAATGGACTCTCAAATACTTAAGGGGATCCAAACTCAGAAATTTGTACCATTTGTCTAATTAACTGTACATCTCTGTACTTCATTGATGTTTAACAGAGGGCTAATCCTAAATGATGGTGTGATTTTTTGTCATTGCAGGCCAACCTTGCCTTCTCAGCCATTAAAGAAAGGAAAGTTATTGGGAAAGTAATGCTTGTATTTGATGAGAAAACTACAAGATCTAAGCTATGATCTTGCTAAAACTATGCTATTTAGTTGATGAAATACTTCTCGGCACTCAAACATCAGATGTTCATATGGGAGACCAAAGAGATGCTAAAATAAAAAGAAACCAAATAAGGAAGGAGCAATAACGGCCAAAATGCTGTATAACAGCAATGTTATTTAATAAAATGCAATAAGGTGCTAGCTTAGGAAGAGTTTAGTGTTGTAACTTAAGGTACTGAGTTTAAACTCTTCTGTCCCTGTTTCTTAAAATAGAATAATGATAATATGAATCACATGAATTGCAATATGGTCAACACACGATTCATCTATCTTTTTATATTTGTTAAAAATTTAAGAGCCGTATAAGCATTTGGTTTTCCTAATGATGAGCTTTACCATGAATAGTTGTGAATTATTCTCAATCATGAATCAGTTTACAGATAAAGCGACATGTTACTTACAAACAACTCCCTTGTTGCCTATAGTTAGTTACTATGAGAGGAATCCCAACACCTCTAAGTTTCACATGTTTTATATTACAATTCAAAACGAGGATAACAACATCGAGTCGTGTTACGAAGAGTGTGTTTTAAGGTTGTTTTATAGAAAATAAACTGTCATCATTCTCAGAACCGTGGCATATGTATTCCCCTATGTATGCGCTGGACGTGGTTTTAACGCTAAAAAATTTTCGAACAGTAATTAAAAAATGTGTGGTACAGTTTGATTCGATTAGCTTTTAAAAATAAAATAAAATCAAACCTAAACCAAACCAATGTGGTTTAGAATGATTCGGGTAATTCTATTGTTTAAAAAAAATCATTAAGTCATACATACACATATTAAAAACAATATGTATTTAATCTTCGTGTATTACCATAAAATAAATTTATAATTTTTATAATAAGTTTAAAAGTTAATATATAAAGATGAAGATCATTTCTTAATACACCACTCAAGTTTTTTATACACCACGTAAAATTATTTTTTTGCCCCCCAGTTCCGGATGTGCACATCCGGACGCACCGTTTTTTAAAAAAACGTTGCCTTGTTCCAGATGTGCAAATCCGGAATGACAAATTACGCTTATTCTCGGATGTGCATATCCGAAAAAATGGTTGAAGCTTAAAAAAGGTATAATAATAATATATTTAGTTTAAGAAATAATAATAATATGTATTTTCAAAGAATAACGATCAACAGTAAAACATTACTTCTTTAACGTTATCCGAACTCCCAAATCTATTCTCGAAGATTGTAGGACAAATCAAGATAAACAGTAAAACATTACTTCTTTGACGTTATCCGAACTCCCAAATCTATCCTCGAAGATTGTAGGACAAATCAAGATCAACAGTAAAACATTACTTCTTTGACGTTATCCAAGATAAATGGCAGCAGAGTCGACACAAAGTTAGTGGTACTCCTATTACGACTTGCAGAACCAATTGATTGACTTTGGGTCACAAAATACAGAGGAATTGTTTCTGCTCAGGTTTATTGCAAGGAGATAATTCAAGATCTCTTTAAAATAACAGGGGATCCTTAGAAGGGAAATCGGCCCGCTGGAATGATAAGATAATTTTGTTAGATTTGTGTATTCCTCATGATAGAATAATTCAGAGAGTGGCGTGTGGTTTTCTATAAATCAACTGGGTTTAAGTCTAAAATGATTATATTTTACAAGTTCGCGTTGGTTTTTTCTAAATGATACATATTGATTTCTATTGATGTATATGTATATATTATACCTTGTATATTAATGATACAGTTTCACCTGCTTATTATGCACACATGCTAGCTTTCCGCCCTCGATACTACATAAGTGAAGTCGAAAATTCTGATTCTGGTTCTGCAAGTGGTAATAGAAGTACCACCAACTTTATGTCGACTCTGCTACCATTTATCTTGGATAAAGTCAAAGAATCTCTCCGCTGAACTTTATGCTAAAGATGTTCATTTTCGCATGGAGCTTATTCAAGTACATTTAAACTTTCATGATGCATTCATGATGTTAAATGATAGTTGTTTATATTCATGACCGTAAATCTGTTGTTAACTTTATAGAATGCTGAAGACAACCATTATATTGACGGAGAGACTCCAACCCTAGAGTTTGTTATAACTTCTGATGACATTACTGCTACTGGTGCACCAGCCACATTACTTATTTTCAATAACGAAAAGGGTTTATCTTCGAAAAATATTGAGTCCATCTGTAATGTTGGAGAGATACGAAGAACAAAGTTTTCTATTGGAGAGATACGGAGAACAAAGTTTTCTATTGGAGAGATACGGAGAACAAAGTTTTCTATTGGAGAGATACGAAGAACAAAGTTTTCTATTGGAGAGATACGAAGAACAAAGTTTTTTATTGGAGAGATACGAAGAACAAAGTTTTCTATTGAAGAGATACGGAGAACAAAGTTTTCTATTAGAGAAATACGAAGAACAAAGTTTTCTAACCCCTTGACTCAAGATCTTCATCATGCTGTCAAGACCTTCTCGCTCCCCTGATTCGAATGTATATTAACTTGCTATGATATATTAACGTATGCGACCAACCGACAAAATCGATTTTTTAAAAAAATAAAGTTATGCTATTTTCCGGATCTGCAGATCTGAAATTTTAAAAAATAAAGTTATACTATGTTTTCGGATGTGCACATCCGAAACACATCAGCATTTTTTAAAAAAACAGTACGTCCGAATGTGCACATCTGAAATCTGAGAACAAAAACGAAATTTCACGTGATGTATAAAAAACATGGGTGATGTATTAAAAAATGGTCAAAGATGAATTGTGTCTTATACTTTTATCTTATGTCTAAAGAAAATATAATATATCATATGTCTAAAAATATAATAAATTTGAAATATTACATTGTGTAGTTATAAGTGTGACAAATTTGAAATATTATATTGGATACTTTTTATTATCAATATTTTTATATACAAATGTAAATTATTTTTTTTTAATCTTATCAACAAATTGAAAATGATAACAAAAATAATATTTTGTTTTTTTATATGCAAATTAAAATAAATATCAAAGTATATGATAAAATATTCGCATGATAAAAGATGCGCTAAATACTTGTTGTTTTCTCTATAGAATTAAAAATATGAATTAAAAGTATATATTAATAATTTGTAAAATTTTGTAACACAAGGTATAAGGCGGCTTGCTTTGATTCGATTTGTAAAATACAAAACACAAACCGAATCAAACCACACGATTTTATTAAAAAATAACTCAAATACATCCGAACCAAATACGATTTTTTAAGGTTTTGATTTCATTAATTCGATTAACGGTTTTCTATTGGACCGGGTCAATTTTGAACTGTCCTATATACAACTATCTCAATATCGAAACTATATCATTATCTATCTGACATATTAAACCAAATTTGCTTATCAATTATTTGTGAAAGTCCCAATTAACCTCGGGCTCATGCAGAGTTTTTAACTAGTAATCCTAATAATTTGTACTTTGCAACAAAATTTCAAGGGGATTGTAAGTAAGGTACCACATTCAGCAAGAACATTATTTGCTTAGCAATTGCTATCAGTATATCTCAGACAATAATTATTTGGTCAGCAATTGCTATTCCCTATCAATGTATCTCCTTTTCAATTTCTTGCTTTTTTACAAGATATTCACAATCGAGATGTACAACCATGTATCTCAAGATCTTCCAATTGAGATAGGGGCATATACAAGCCATGTATCATATTTACACATACAAAGACAGGAGTTTAGGGCCTGAAATACTTCAACTGGGTCTGATTTAACATTTTAGGAAACGAATATATTCCTTCTGCAACATTTCTCCCCCATTTACTTGATCAAAGCTGCATCTGTAAAAACTGATACAAAAACAGTGGGAAGTTGTATGTAAGGATGAGGAGAATGATGGGAAACAGGTTCATTTAACGTCTTAAAAAGGCTAAAAGGAAGTAGATAAAAGACATGCACTAATTTGTGTTATTCATCTAAAACAATCTTCCGAGGTTTTTGGAATTGTAACACGCAATCATCAAGGAAAGGGAAAAGGAAGCATACAAAAAAAAATTATGCAGAAACAATGAGTGTAGAAGCTACCGACACTTTCTTTGATAATACATTACATGCGTGGGCTTGAGACAAGAACTAACTTCATTGAAATAACTTAGTAAAAAACTTCATAATTATTTTTAATAATAATTAAATTTCATGATTAATCTAATGTGTTTCATCCAACAATATACTTTCTATCAATAAATAAATAATATAAACTTTTACGTTAAAATGTCCCAAGTGGCTCATTTAGCAAGTCCAGAATAACAGTATGATGGCAAACAGACATACCTTCCATCCATGCCAGCAATTAGGACGGTGTTCTGAGATCCAAATGCCACAATGAATTTAGCATTTTCAGGTAAGTGGAACTGCGCAAATGACCATTCTGAGCTAAAATATTTTGGTAAGACCCCTACAATGTTTCCAGAGAAAAAAAAAGGTAAGAACAAAACATTAATGTACCATAAATATTATGCAATTTCCCATAAAAGTAAACTAAAAAACCATGAGTTGATTTAGAGAACATCCTTAAATATATGGGTTATATTAGAGAAGATGTTAAGAACATGCGTACGAGGAGTTGATTCTCAAAGGGATAATGGTGTACGTGGATAACTCATAAACCAAAAGAATAATTAAATAAGTAAATAACAAACCTAATGTGCATTGATTTCATATAGATTTATGCAAGGGAAAAAGTGTTTGTATGTCATATATCTAGTGACATAGGGTGCCCCATCACGGGGGACTGGAAATGGGGGTTTTATCTTTTTTTCATGTGTTACCTCATTTTATACCTAGCACTCTACATAAAAACAGGAGACTTCATATAGCTGATAAAATATGAATCAAGTAAATAAATCAATTTTTCTACATAAATGTTTAAATATGCAAAAGGTCCTCCGCAATAAGAGGACACTTTGATTTTAATCCCTACAAAAATTATTTCAATATGATCATGCAATATTAATCATTTATAAATTGGTCCCTGGTCTATTTTTTATTGCTAAAGTGCGCATAAAATACCTTACTAATCACCTAATTAACTCTATTAATCATTTTAAATTATTTTTTAGTAACTTCTTCATCTAGATCTTCATCACCCAGCCTAAACCAAAATAGGCACACAAAATATCTAAAAGGTGCACACACAAAAGAAAGAATTATACCTCTCATGAAAGATAATGATGAATTGGGGTTGGCACCAGTATTTGGAGAAATCAAGGGATCTAAAGCAGTTGAAGAATTCTGATGAAGCAGTGCAGGTCCTTGGACATAATTTGAGTGTATTACACTATCCACCCCAAACACTCTCACTCTCAAGTTGAATATATGAACAGTGCCTTTGTCACTTGATGCTGCCAACCATTGGACATTTGGAGACAGAGATATACTGTTGATTTCAGCCCTATCCACCCCTCTTCTTACCTTACATGAGAGAGAAAATGGATTATTAAACACAAAAAAAGGAAGCAGATAAAAAAGATAAAAACTAATTACTATAGAAAAGAAGTTCCACTTCCAACGTTTTGTGGAGAACCCAGGAATATTGAGGTGTAAATGCTGCTTGTCAAAAAAAATTGTATATAAACACAAGATATTCTATAAAATTATTCTTGTAAGGAGACTTCTAAAAGTTCCAAAGAAAATTATTATATTTAATATTTATGTAAGAATGACCAAAAAGCAGGGCTGTGCAACACAAAAAGACAATAAAAGTGTCTAACTAAAGGTTACTCGATTTTCTCACTTTCAAACAATTATTAGAAAACGGAAAAATTCTCAACAAAATAAAGCATTACAAAAAAATTCATTTTCCAGTCAATCTATCTCATACTACACAGATGTGAAAATAAAATGCATGATGATTAAAACAGCAAGTTAGGTATAGTAATTGTTTATCATGATGATTAAATACATGGTACAGTAACCTACTTCTTGTAAAAGAGACCCGTCCATTGTATTGAAGATTCTAATCAAAGTGCCCTTCACACTAGCAGTCGCAAGAAGGAGCCCGTCCATTGTCAGAGTCAAGCATGCAATTTGGGAATCATGAGCACTGATTGATTTTGTCACATTCAGTCCAAAGTGTTCAACTCGAACCTGTCCTTTGCAACGACCAGGACAAGCCAAAACAAATGTATTCGAATGGTATGAAAGACAGCACAACCCTCTAGGATTTGCCACTGTCTCGATTTGATGAAGAAGCTTCAAATCAATTAAGTGATAAACATATATTTTGTGCTCGAGAACAACTACAATTCGATCACGTCTTAATTTCACTCCACGAACTTCAGATCTAAATGTGAACTCACCAATGCACCTGCTCTGATGATCATCCCAAATCAAAACTTTATTGGGTGGATAATGGGAATTAGCTACAGCACCAACAAGCGCTAGGATGTTGCTACGGAACAGCATCTCTACAATTTTGAATCCACCAGTTCTTAAATCACGTCGGAAAGTTTCTTTGAAAGGTTCACAGTTATAGATGCGAAAACCGTGACTTGTTCCAGCAGCAAAGCAACCGTAGTCCTGATTCCATGAAATTGAGAACAAATTAGATTCATCACTGTCGTTGATGTCTGCATCGGGCCATGAAAGAGAAGGGGAGGCCCTACTATTGGGGTGTTCACAAGGCGTATTCATAGGAGATGAAGGGGTATCTGCCATCATTTTCTGCACTCGATAACAACAGTGAAGTGTCACAAGGTGATTTGTTTTGTACCAAACAAGAAAAATTCTGATATTACTTAAAAAGAAATCAATAATCAGACTCATGCTTCCAAGTTGCAACCCGCGGAATGAAAGTGGCGGGAGGGAACTGTTGTTTTGTCAGGCACTATTAATGCAACATTTAAATTGCTACAGTATTTGCATATATTCAAGAATAGCCTAATGTCTTGTTACTAACTCAAACAAGAAAAAGAAGTGTAGTCCACAAAAAAGTGTTTAGAAATTCAAATTTCAGAAGTTTGGAATGAGAGTAAGATGTTATTCAAGATTCTTAAAATGATAAACTGCAGATATAGAGCATTTTCATTATGTATTTCAACATATATTTATTTCAACAACATAAAACTTTGTCCAATCTGGATGACATGGATCAGATATGTCCAAAAAAATCAGAGCTTTTCCTACACATATAAACCTATTCACGAGCTTCAACACAATTTCTTCAATTAAACAAAAAATAGTAAATCAAATGACACGAGCTGTATGCCCTCTTTGTACTCTCCACAGCTCAGTCTTTCCTGACTCATTTTCTTGGAAACATCATATATGTATATAGTAAAAAACAGCCTGCTTACTCTATACGGCAATCAAATGTTTAGTGCAGCACAGTTACTTAAATTCATCGGTAAGATCATTATTCATATCTCCCGTGAATTGGGATAGCCTATAGTTGCAACTCCTACAAATATTCTACAAGTTTTCTGTTTTCATGCATCAGTTCCCGCATCACATGAAACCCTAGCTAAACATATCACTTAACCTAAAAACCCAAGATTCTAATTAGACTTTTCCAATCAACTAAGCATATTTGATGCTTCTCAAAGTATTCAAATGAAGTAGCCAACATGCACATACAACAGATAAATGTAAAGCAACCATAACAATAACAATAATAAAGTCTTATTATTTTTATAGTCAATGCTGTTTCCCAATTGCCATGGATCCAAAGTAAACGAGGAGGCAAGAGGGTACCGCGGGTAGATATCACTCAGAGCAACTCCAATCAAAAACAGCAACACTTCACTCTTCCCAGCAACGATTTTTCACTTCATGCCAAAAACTACAATCATAAACCCCAATATCAGAAATTGACTTTAACAAAGAAAACCAAGAACCCTAGCAAAAATTGGTAAAATCAATGAATGAAAAACAAAATTGCCAAAATCAAATTGAAAATGGAAAGAATAAGATCATCAAATCAAGAACTAAGAATAAACGTAATCTGTTACTATGTGCGAAGAATTCGGGATCGGAATGTTGAACGTGAAGAGTCTGTTCGTAATTCCCAAATCCCTATTTCTTTGTTTCTCTATCAAAGATTAGTTCTCGCTGTTTCGTTACCTGGATTTATTTTGTTTTGCTTCGCTTTTGTTTATTTTTTTACGGAGAAAATTATGAATTTACACTTTGATTTACCTGGAAATGTAAATATAAGAAATCTAAAATTAATATTAAAAGATTAAATATAAACATGTCCAAGAGGAGATAAAATAAAATGTCACGCCGACCAAGAAAGACAACTATAAATTTTTATAATAATAGTAATAATATTCTCACATTTTTTATTGATAAATTATAAATATATATATATATTAAAAGTATAAATTTGAGACTATTTAGTGATAGTTTAATTCAATAAATTAGATGGCAAAATTCCTAAATTTCTGTTCAAAAAATCTCTTTCCTTCCCATCATATACCAATTTTGTCATATTATCTGTATGCCTATTTTAACATATTGTATTGTATAATTTTAGTTTTTTCATCTAAATTAGCACTTATGTCCATTGGATTTCAGGACCATCCCGAAACTTTGAGTAGTCAGGCGAAATTATGAATTTATTACCTTTTTCTTAATTCATAATTTTTTTCTACCAAATTTATAAGTCATATAATTATAAACATATAATTGTAAAAAAAAATTAAATTAATATTTAAAAGTTTACATCAATTCAAAACTACAATAAAATTATGACAAAAATAGTTAAAATATATTTATCAATCCGAACATATATCAGTAGCATTCAAATTCCCACACTAACTGCAACCTCAGACTATTAATCTTTGAATATCAACCTCCTAACATTTTTTGCTGCAAAATCACCAATAATCCGATCAAAATAAAGATTCTTTAAAAAATCATTTTCAATTGAAATCAAAGCAAGACTATTTAATCTAATATGTGACATTGTCAATCACAAATAAGATTTTAGCGATTTTAATTTTGAAAAACTCATCTCAACATATGCAACAGTAATATGAATAGTTAATATTATTCTATAAGGTATCCATACGTTAGGAAAACAATTGAATGTGGAGAGAACTCAATATCATAAAACTAGATTTTGATTCAACTGTTAAAATCTCTCTGATAACTTTTAATTCTTCATTTCTCGTCAGAAAATGACTTATATCTTTCAATATTAAACAAAAATCCAAAAATATTCACGTACGTGCTATATTGCTTGTGTAAGATATTGGATCGAACTCTAGTGATGTCGACTGGGATGTTGTCAGCAGTGATAACTTTCAGGTTTCGAGAAGAGACAAGCATGAAGTCGAAGATGGTTCGCATGCTGATGTTTAAGTGTTACATACTATAGTCGAGGTTAGTTCTAGTATGTATTGTCGAATTGTATTGTCGAATTGGACCTTGTGTTAAGGATCCAATTGTTTAGTTAGCTTGTTGTGTAAGTTAGCTAGTTAGTATATAAATAGGCTAGATCTCTCAGGTTGTTGAGAGAGACCAATTATGTTATTCATTTGTAATCACCCTAACTCTCGCGACACTGTTCTTCTTCTTCCTTTTTTCTGCAAACGAACGAAACTCCATCCGTGGCTTTACTCCGTTCGTTCGTGGCTTTACTCTGTTTGTGGCTTTACTCCGTTCGTGGCTTCCCTCCGTCCGCCATTGTTGAGTGTTTCTCTGAGGTTTTTACTCTCCTTTTTCTGGTTTTCTCTCCATTAATGGAAATGTCTAATATTCTCCATTGTTGATTGTTTCTCTGCTGTTTCTGTGAGATAAATTTGTTGTATTATTAGTTGTTGATGTTAGGTTTTCATTTTTTTATTTGTAGAAGTTTGTTAGTGATTAATTGGAAAAGTAATTAATTAGAAAAGTGATTAATTAGTAGAAGTTAGTGTAGTGATTATTGTGTAAAATGTGATTAATTTGTAGAAGTTAGTTTAATGATTAATTTGTAGAATAGTGATTAATTAGAAAAGTCAATGTAGTTAAGAGTGTTGTAGAAGTTAGATTATTGAGGTTGTTATAGGGCTATTTGTAAAGTTAAAGTGAATATTTATCGGAAAATTTTAGTGATGTAAGAATTTGGTTGTTATTGAAAATGATAATGAAATTAGTAGTTAATTGAACTAGTGATTGAATTTATTTTGAGAGATGATTGAAAATAATTATAAAATTAATTGTTATTTTGAGAGTTGATTGAAAATGATAAATAGTGATTGAATTGTTAATTGGATTTGAATTGATGATAGAACTTTGAAGTTACTTGAACTTAAGCATTGAAGTTGTTTTTTTTTTACAATGTTGAGTTGAAACATTAAGTGTTGATGTGTCATTATACCATGCTATTTGATTTAATGATGATGTTTACTAAATTTGTTTCTTGAAACTTTGACTTGTTCCTCCGATATTTCTTGTTTGTCATATTACATACTAAATTTGGCCTTGTATATGTGGTATACACCATCAGTTACTAACTTACTTTTATTTGCTATAGGGGTTACTTGTGAAGAGTGAATTCGGATCGTTTTCAAGAATCTTACACTTTGTGGTTCAGTCCAGAAGTTGCTGACTTCTATATATACAGGTACGTAGTTGATGGAAGGTGGTATCCGTGAAATACCTATGGAAGCAGGTATTTTTGGGTTTGCCTATTCAGAAACAATTGCTAAAGAAGACTTTGATCAGATATTTACGCATTCTGAATTAGGCGTCGGTGTTATGAATTCATACATCAGGTAATCCATCGATTTTATTTATTTAATTGATCAATTTATTTACTCATTTCAATGAATATTAGAATGTTAATTATAATATCATATTTATTATAATCCATTTTTATTTCAGGTTCTTGTATGAAAAATTGATGCTTCCGTGTCAATTGACTGGAAAATACTCCTTCTTGTCTCCCAACTGTGTCAATGATACGTAAGTGATGCGATTGTTCTAAATATTCGCGTGTGTATTTCTTTATTTATGTGAGATTGTTCTAAATATTCGTTTATATTATGATAGATCCATACAAATATTCCGATCACAACGACAAGCTCGGGTACCAAAGAGCAAAACAAACAACATTACATGGATAAGAGTGGAGGTATAATTTGTTATTATAATAGAAATGCTACTTGATAACACAAGTCATCTATGATACATATTAATACTTTTTTTCTATGTGTAGTGTCCTCGGCAGCGTAATGGTATCGATTGTGGTTATTTTGTCTTGAGATTCATGAAAGAAATTATCCATTTGGAACAAATAGAGATTCCAAACATGGTATGGATTTATATATAAGTTATGATTTATTTTAAGATTTATTATCGGATATTTCATCTAATTAATTACTTTTAACTAAATCATGCATATTATGTTATATGTAGTATTTTGATGAATTCAAGTGTGCCACCTACACGAAAGACAAATTGGAAGAAATAAAGGAGGATTGATGTCAACACATGGTTGAAATGAGAATTTGTTGAATAGTTTTAGAAATTGTGTTAGGTTTATGGAAGGTGTTGTATATATAGGTGATGGAAATGGTGTATAAGGTTTCGAATTGCCGCATGAAATTGGTGTTGTATAGTTTGTATTGAGTTATATATATGTAATGGTTATTTTGGTGTTGTATATATAATGGTTTTTACGGTTTATGTGTTGAATTTAATCGTATAAAGGCCTATTGTTGAATTATAATGGTATAAGGCCGATGTGTTGAATTATAATGGTATCAAAGGCCATGTGTTGAATGATTATGGATTTTGTTAAATTATACAGGTTAAATTATACAGGTTTAATAATTGATTTAAAAAAAAAAGCTTTTAAAAAACATTTTTGTAAAAGACAGCGCTTTTTAAAAAAAACGCTGCCTAAAAGCGGGTCATGGCGTATACATAAGACAACGCTTTTAAAAGCGCTGCTAAATGAGGCATACGAAAGCGCTTTTCTTTGAAAAAACGCTGCCTAAAGGGGGTCCTACGAAAGCGTTTTTCTTTGGAAAAGCGCTGCTATATGGGGGTCCTACGAAAGCGCTTTTAAAAACGCTGCTAAAGGGGGTCCTAAAGGGGACCTAAGACAGCGCTTTTCAAAGGAAAAAAAGCGCTGCCTTTACCTATATCAGTGCCACCTTTGGCAGCGCTTTTAAGCACTGCTAAAGGAAAAAAAAAAACGCTGCTAAAGGTCTTCTTTGGCGTAGTGTGGATACGTTCAGCAAGCTAATTCTTGATCTTGAAAGTATTGATGTTATCATCAATGACGAAGATCAAATGTTGTTATTGTTATGTTCTTTACCTAAGTCGCATGCTCACTTCAAAGAAACCCTCTTATATAGAAGAGAGTCCCTGACCTTTGAAAAAGTTCAAGCAGCCTTGTATTCTAAGGATTTGAACGAAAGAAATGAGCAGAAACACTACTACAAAATGTGCAAGCAACAACGTCAGGCTTACAACGGATTGCCTATACACCGTTGTAATAGATGCGCGCTTTTTTTTAATCTCGTTAAAAGGCTTTTAATGACGGTTAATATTCAAACCGTGGTGAAATATGAGGCCTTTCACGACGGGTATATTTTCAACCGCCATCATAGGTAGCGCATGGTCATGGGTTCAATTCCCAGTACCAACATTTATGGTTTTTTACATATTTCAAAATGCCCACATCCTTTCACCACTGGTATGTTTTCAACCGTCATTATAGCCAATAATTTAGTTTTAGGTCTTGCACTTCAAAAAATCGGTTTTAGGAAAAATCGTCTCCTTTTTTAGATCTGTTTCTTGCATCTGAAGTAGAAAAATCGTGCGGTCATTAGTCCCCTACTCTGGAAGAGTTACGGGACTTCACCCTCAAAACCCCAAATTCATCTTTTTTCTATTTTTAATGAATTTTTTACTGTTTTCATAGTCTCAAAAAATTCTAAAAAATTCTCAAAATTCTTATTTTACCTAATTAGATTAAATTTCGTGTTTTTAGATTTTTCTGAATTTATTTTAATCATTTTTTCCTATTTTTTCAAAATGCTGACAGACCTTTCACAACAGGTATTTAAACCAACCGTTGTAATAGGTAGCTTTTTTTACTTATTTTTTCAAAATGATGACAGACTTTTCACCACGGGTAATTTAAACTAACCGTCATTAAAGGTAGTGTCTTGTCATGGGTTCAAGTCCCAGCACCAGCATTTTTGGTTTTTTACTTATTTTTTCAATTCTCATTACCAACATTATAGGTGGCGCGCATATTGAGTTTATTCATTATCCTTAAACAAATCTTGGTCGTCCATTTAGTGATTATCAACGGCCAAGACACTACTATTAGTGATCCGCGTGAAACCTAAAACTCAGACGAACTACATCTTCTACCTCCAAACATCATCTTTTAGTTACGATACTCTATTTCTCCACTAAACCAAATTTCAGAACTCGAGTTAGCAATGTTAGGTATTGGTGTTCTTTTTTAATTATTTTTGTTCTTGTTATTCTTTTTTATTATTGTTGCTCTTGTTGTTATTATTGTTATTATTGTTGTTGTTTTTGTTGATGTTGTTGTTCTTGTTGTTATTATTGTTATTATTGTTGTTGTTGTTGTTCTTCTTCTTCTTCTTCTTCTTCTTCTTCTTCTTCTTCTTGTTCTGATTCTTTTTCTTTTTCTTTTTCTTGTTCTTGTTCTTGTTGTTGTTCTTGTTGTTGTTGTTGTTGTTGTTGTTGTTGTTGTTGTTCTTATTGTTGTTCTTGATGTTCTTACTGTTGTTCTTGTTCTTATTGTTGTTCTTGATGTTCTTCCTGTTGTTCTTGTTCTAATGCTGCAATTTTTTTTATTTTATTAAAAGACATACAACAACGGTTTTTTTAAAATAACCGTCATTATAGGTAGTTCTAATGCTATATTTTTATTTTATTTTATTAAAAGACATACAGCAACGGGTATTTAAAATAACCGTCATTATAGGTAGCGCATTTTCCATTTTTTTACAACGGTTACTGGGTCGTCATTGTATGCCGCATATACAACAACACTCTACATAACAACGCCTTCGCTCGCGTCATTATATGTCATTTCCAACCGTTGTTAAATGGGTTTTTTGTAGTAGTGAAACCATCATCAATTGGCAAAGGGTTTTCTGTTAAAGGAAAATTCTCGAAGAAGGATGGTAGGTTCAAGAAGAAGAAAGGTAAAACTCAATAGAAGTCTTATGCTGGTGATATTTCTAGGATTAAGTGTTATCACTGTAATCATGGAGGTAAGGACAATGGTAATGCAGCTATTGTGCAAGATGATTATGAATCATATAATGTCTTTGTGGTGTCGAGTAGTGACTCTTGCAACGAGTGGAATATGGATTCAGGACGTACTTAGCATATGACTCCAAACAAGAATGTGTTTGAAGAATTATGTGATCAAGATGGTGGATCAGTGTTGTTGGGAAATCATCAAGCTTGCAAGATTGCAGGTATTTGATCTGTGAGATTCAAGCTCCATGATGAGTCAATAAGGTTATTGACTGGGGTCAGGTATGTACCTGATCTTAAGAGGAATTTGATTTTTCTTGGTGAATTCGACAAGAAAGGATATGTCTTTAAAGGATAACGAGGTATCCTGAAAGTCATGAAGGGGTCGAAGGAAGTATTGAGAGACGTGAAGAAACAAGGCTTGTATATCCTTGAGGATGAGGTTGTAAGTGGATTAGCAGATTTTGCATCCACGAAACCGGTGTCGAAGACAGAGTTATGACACATGAGATTGGGCCATGTCAGTGAAAGAGGCTTGGTCAAACTAGGGAAACAGAACCTGCTAGGTGGTGACAAAGTCGAGAAGTTGGAGTTTTGTGAACCTTGTGTATTTAGGAAATCCTGTAGGGTGAAGTTTAACAAAGGTAAACAAAGAACACATGGATCCCTTGATTACATTCATGTTAATCTTTGGGGACCTACAAGGAATCCTTCACATTCAGGTGCAAGGTATTTTCTATCCGATGACTATTCTAGAAAGTTATAGGTATTTATTCACAAGACTAAGGATGAAACTTTTGAGAATTTCAAAAGTTGGAAGGTTCCGATAGAAACTAAAACTAGCAGAAAGGTCAAGAGGTTGAGAACCGACAATGGCCTTGAATTTTGTAATTAAGCTTTCGACAGTTACTGTGTCGAGTTTGAGATTGCAAGGCATAAGACTGTAGCAGGTACTCCTCAACAAAATGACTTAGCTGAGAGATTTAATTGAACAATCCTTGAAAGGGTTAGATGCATTCACTACTACGAAAAACCCATTTAGCAACGGTTGGGAATGACATATAATGACGCCGGTGAAGGCGTTGTTATGTAGATTGTTGTTGTAAGTTTGTCGTTTCTACAACAGTCTGGAAACCGTTGTTGTACTCTAGAAGCACGCATTATATTGCAACGGTTAGGTATTTCAACCGTTGTAATATCAACTAACTATCACAACGGTTATGAGTATCAACCGTTGTCATATATATTAACTATCACAACGGTTATGTGTCTCAACCGTTGTGGAATGTACCCTTAGTTTATTAAATACAAATGTATATTGCTTGTTTTACCATACACCTAATTAAAGAAATACAACCATTAAAATTGGTAAAGAACTATATAATATGAAAATTAAACTGTTCTTGAAAACCAACTTAAACACACCACTGTTTTTCGAATTGCATCCATTTCATTCGGCATATTTTATGTTCCTTAACATAAAATTTATGGTTCAATGGTCGGTTTCCTTCAATCCATCGATATCTTTTATTATAGTTTACTTCTTCATCGCCAAAAATCATCGCGATTTTATCATCATAACAATCATGATCTTAACAATCACGATGATTAGTGACGATGATGAGGTAAACTATAAGAAAAGATATCGATGAATTGAAGCAAACGGACCATTGGACCATAAATTTTATGTTAAGGAACATTAAATGTGCTGAATGAAATGGATGCAATTCGGAAAACATTGACATGATAAAGGTTGGTTTTCAAATACATCCTAATTTTCAAATTATAAGTTTCTATATCAATTTAACTGATTGCATTTTCAATAAAAGGATAGTGAAACAAACAATATACATAGTATATAATAAACTAAATTTCATATACAATATCAGAATGAATTCATATATATGTACCTTATCAGAATGAATTCATATGTATGTACCACCATCATCATCACCATGTGAAACAAACCCTAAGAAGTGGGAAGCAATGAAGAAAATTAGTTAGTATTCAATTTAACTATATACAATATACATAGTATATATATAATAAACTAATATTCTATATCAATTTAACTTATTGTATTTTCAATAAAAGGATAGTGAAACAAACAATATACATAGTATATAATAAACTAAATTTCATATACAATATAAGAATGAATTCATATATATGTACCTTATCAGAATGAATTCATATATATATGTACCACCATCATCATCACCATGTGAAATAAACCCTAATAAGTGGGAAGCAATGAAGAAAATTAGTTAGTATTCAAAACAAAACAACCAAAAGTTGAAACAAAACCCTAAGAAGTGGGACTGTACCATTACAATGAAGTTCACCTTGCTTGTGAAGCATTGAAGTCGAATCTGCACAAAATGAGAACAATCAACAAAAACAACATGAAGCAAACGAGATAATGGAAACTATCTAACAAAAAGATTGAAGTAGAAGATTACCTTATTTTCCATAAACAATATGTACATTATGCTTGCTACCGCCAGCATCATCACCATGTTCATCTAGTTTTAGATTCTGCAAGAAGAAATACAAGGAGGAAGAAGCTTAAATCAAAAGCTTCATACTTCTTGTATTTCTTTTCGCGGATTCTATAAAAAGATGAAGTTTGCTGCCAAAAATAGGTGCTAGGGTTTCGCTGTGAAGGAAACGGCGCTACTATCAAAAATAGAAAGTTAATTCCTTTATATAGGTAAATATTTCACAACGGTTTTCTAAAATAACCGTAATGATAAGTATATATATTATTTTAATAATATCACAACGATTATTTATATTAACCGTAGTGATAACCCTTCTAATTGGTACAAGGTTCGACTCCAGGCAACAACATTTTTCTATAATTACGTAAAATAGAAAAATGTTGTTGCCTAGTATAAGGGATATCGCTACGGTTATTATTACTAACCGTTGTAATATTATAACCCTTGCTCTTCCCGGAGTAGAGAACACTCTGGCCATAATGATTTAAAATTTTCTCCGTTTTTCAAAAAATATCGTTCCAGAATATCAACCATTTACAAGTTATCATCATTGCAAGCATTAAACTATCAGACTTTTCATCTTCAACCTCATCTATAAATAGACAACTTTACATTTCTTCATAATATATTCTTCGTAACAATGAGTTCTACAAATGAGAATGCTAGAATCACCCATGAGGAACGTTAGGCGCCAATAGAGGAAGTCTAACCAGCGGCCAGGGATGCCTTAAGGGTGAGGAAGGATAAGAAGAAGAAGAAGAAGAAGAAGCTGAAGAAGAAAAAGATAAAGAAGAAAAGGAGAACAGTTTATTATGATTTCGATGAGGGGAGTGAGGAGAGATGTCTGGATTATGAAGATGCATTTGCAGCAATGGGCTCTGACATTGATTAATATATGTAATATGATTATCAATGTACTCTTTTTAATGGAATCTTAATAAAAATGTTATTTTATATATGCTAATCTCTTACATTTTTATTTTTAAAGTTATATATATTATTCTCTTGCACTTAAAAACACTAATAAAAGAAATAAAATATATGTTTAAAAGAAAAACAATGATGAATTTTGAGTTTTGAGGTTAAATCCCCGTAACACTAACAAAAGAAATAAAATATATGTTTAAAATACAAAAACATGACAAAAAATATAGTTGCTGGGAATCGAAGCTTGTTACATGTATTACAACGGTGTTTTAATACAACCGTGTTTAAAATGTAAAAATATGGAAAAAAAATGTAGTAGCTGGGAATCGAAGCTTGTTACACAGCTTGTATTACAACGGTTCTTTAGTACAACCATCGTTAAATATGGCGTTATAAATTTTTTAACGTATTACAACGTTGAGATACGAATCTGTGGTAAGCCTGGCATCGTTAAATGGGTTTTTCGTAGTAGTGATTTTGGTTAGTGCTGGATTAAAGAAGGTGTTTTGGGCGAAGTCTGTCATGGGAAATAGATGCAACAACAGCTTATATGATAAATAGATGTCCCTCGACTGCCATGGGAATGAAGACACCTGAAGAAGTTTGGTCGGGTCAACCACCATATCTCGACAAACTGAGAGTATTTGGTTGTTTAGCCTATGCTCACATTAGGTTAAACAAGGTCGAACCTAGAGCTCTAAGATGCATGTTCCTTGGATATCATGAGGGAGTCAAAAGCTATAGGTTGTGGTGCCTAGAACCAGGTCATAGAAGATGTATCACAAGTCGTGATGTAGTTTTTAATGAAGTTGATATGGCGTTCAAGAAAATTGGTGATGCTGGTCAAAGTGTAGAACTCTCTAAAGAGGAGTTGGAACAGGTAGAGATTCCTATTGTGGTGGAGCATAGTGATGCTGGAGTGCATAACCCAGATGAAGTCGAAGAAGAAGAATAAGATGCTGAAGAGACTGAGGAAACTGTCGATGATTTCCTACTGGCAAGAGATAGGTCGAGAAGAGTCATCAAGCCACCTCAGAGACATGGTTATGCAGATATTATAGCTTTTTCCTTAATCTCTGCAAGTGAGGTACTTGAGGAAGAACCAAGAGACTACAAGGAAGCTGTGAGGAGTCGAAATAAGACTGAATGGCGAAAAGCCATGGATGACGAGATGAAATATCTTCATGATAATAACATTTGGGAGCTTATTAAGAAACTTGTAGGAGCAATGTTAGTCAGTTTTTAGTGGATTTTCAAGGTCAAGGAAGGAATCGAAGGAGTGACGTCGAAGCGATTTAAGGCAAGGTTGGTTGCTAGGGGGTTCAGTCAGAATGAAGGTGTCGACTTTAATGATGTGTTCTCACCTATTGTAAAGCATAAATCTATTAGAATGTTGTTAGCAATGGTGGCAAAGTTCGACCTTGAACTTGAACAAATGGATGTGAGGACAATCTTCCTGTATGGTGATCTAGATGAAACGATCTTAATGCAGCAACTTGAAGGGCATGCAGAAAATGATCATAAAGATTATGTGTGCAAGCTGAATATGTCTTTGTATGGCCTGAAACAATCTCCTCGATAGTGGAACAGGAGATTCGACAAGCTCATGGCACACATTGGTTTCGCTAGGAGCCATCTCGATCACTGTGTTTACTTCAGATTTCGACCTGGAAACTCACTTGTTATTTTGTTGCTTTATGTGGATGATATCCTCATAGCTAGCAATAATGTCGAGGATGTAATGAAGGTGAAGGTTGAACTCAGTAAGGAGTTCGAAATGAAGAATCTGGGAGCTCCCACCAGGATTCTTGGGATTGACATCCAGAGAGATAGAAAGCAGTCGAAATTGTTAGTTCTGCAGCTATGCAGTATTTGTGTTAGCTAAATTTTGTTAAAACCTATATGATAGCTTTATGTCACTAAAGTTGTTTTAACATGTGCTTGTGTGTATCTGCCAGTATAGTTTAGTTGCAGGTTGTGGAAATGTCAAGTGTGATGTCTTGGCATGTTGTGCTGCACTAAGCTAGTATGAGTGCATGGTTATGTCATGAAAGATTCAGACATATTGGACCGCACTAAACCTGAAGGTTAAGGTTCTGTGATGTGATGTCAAACACGACGTCCAAAGTAACATTCTGTTGAGATTGTTTTGGTTTTATTTGCTGCGTATTTTTTAAAGACTGACGTGTGTTTACATTCTGTTATGTGGTGAGAGAAAATCATGGTATGTCGTTCTTGTAGCAGCAATATGTTTAATAGGACGTGATTACTTGATAAGAAGAACAGGTTAAGCAAGAAGTCTTATTGTATGCTGAGACATGTTGAGATGAGAAGTTCTCATCATCTGGAGCAACATGTCGGATAAGATGTCCTATGCTGAATCATTCGACATCGCGCATGTGCTGAGCTGGACAGTTAAATTCTGTTATGATTTAACAGATGCAGAATATTTTGGGAATATTATGTTATCCTATGTGGCGCTGTTTTATAGGTCTGGAAGGTTCAAGTCAGAATCAAGAAGAATATTAAAGAATAATGACTTTCTAATTATGGAGATAAATTAGGAAGGAATTGATTGAAGACCTATTATGAAGCAGAAGTTTCTGCTGATTTGTAGCAGCTTATTTGCTGCGATTTTGAAGGCCCAAATCCAGTTGGGAATAGGTTATATATAGATGCTCTGTAACCTAGTTTTGGTAACGATTCCAAGATGTAAAATTATTAGGGTTTCGTTCTTGTGAACCACTCTCTAGGAGAGTTGGTATGGTTGTACCACTCAACATGTGAGTTGGACAGTTTGTGAGTGTGATCCTCGAAGCTGTTAAGTAAGAGAAGTATTGTTCTTGGAGGAAGCTTTTAAGTAACTCTAAGTTGTGTCTTGGAAGTGTATCTTCCGTGTTGACTTGTTGTATAGGTAAAGAGCAGTTGATGCAGTGGCGGGTTGTCAACTGCTAGACATCATTGCGATGATTGGGAGTGAGAAGGGTTTCTCATATCTAGAGAGGATCTAGGTAGAAGGGTCATTGGGTAGTGATTAAGTGATAAGCTGTAAACGGGTAGTTTAGCTTTGAATTGATACTGCTGATAGTGGACTTCATCCCTGGCTTAGTAGCCCCTAGAGTAGGTGTGTTAGACCGAACTGGGTTAACAATTCTGTGTGTCTTGCTCTTATCTTTTCAGTACCATGATTATTGCAATATACCTTGGCCTTTGTGATCATGTCAGACCAGATGTCGAACGGCATATTCTAGGACATCTGAATTCTGCACATGTACCAGAATTTCAATTGGTATCAGAGCAGGTCATTCTATTCTGTATCTGGATGAGATCCGAGGGAAGATACTTTCTGGTTCATGGTCAAGGTAGAAGCTTTCTACTGAAAAGTTGTTTGGACTTGGAGAAGTTCATATAGTTGTGAGAATGGTCCCTAGTACTGGAGGATGGACTGTTCGTGATAGGCAGTGGCATGTGCTGAAGGCTTGGAGTTTTTGGTTGAAAAGCTGTTGTGTTGTGGTTATGTGTGGTTTGATTTATTTTCAAACCTATGTTGACCTATTGCACATGGAGTGGCATGGGTTATTATGTTTTTCCTGAAGGCTGTAGAGGAGTTTTCTGGTGTGTGTTCTGCTGCATATATATATCTGATGGAAAATTCCTGGTGGTTCATATTGCTGAGGGAGATTCCACAACATCTACGAAAGAAGTGGCTAGTTCTTTTGTTGATGTGTCTTATAAGATGTTCTGACATCTTATTAGGGCAAGCAGGATTTGTTTCCTTGGTAGTTCCACTGCATGAGGTTCTGATTGAAGAGCTCTAGAAGTGTGGGATTCTGGAGTTATGATTGAAGGAAGATTGTAGTTGTCCTTACTCGTTTTCTGTTCTTGTGTGATGTCACATAGCATTCCAAAGTCGGGAGCATAGGGATGTATTTGTGATGGTTGAGTCTTGTATGACTTCGTACATGGGTGAGTGGCTTCATCATGTATGCTGAAGTCAGATTGAAGGGTAATATGAATTATCAAACTCATGCTCTAGGGGTTTGATGATTTCTTGTTGATTAAGTTGTTGAAGACACTTGATATGATGCTCAAGTCCAATCAAGGCAACTGAGTCATGTTCTGAAGTCTTCTAGTTATTCTTCAGACTAGGAGGTGCTTCCTAGGAAGCATAGGGGTGAAGACCGTAGAGGTGATTTATTTTCACCTTTCACAAAAACAGCAAGGAAGGATGCATCTCTCTTGACCCTAAGAGTGAATCCAATTTGTTTGAAGATTTGTTGAGGTAAAGAAGACTTGTTCAGAGAAAGTCTTAGTTACTTGAGTTAAGAGTGGCAGCCTTGGTATCTCAACATTGTCATTGAAAAAGATACTTGCAACAAGACTGAATACTTTATAAGTGTTCATGACATGATCTGGTGGAGCTCAGCTACAACAGTGAAGTAGGGCTATTATACAAGGATTTAAGATCAATTATTGTTTATGGAGTTCACAAATATTTGATTGATTATCCTTGTGATTCAAGATTGGTGATGTTCAACACGATGTTTGGAACATCTCATCATCAGAGTTTGTGCAGAATCATGGGAGGGGTACTGCATAAGCTTTAGCATCTGTTATTTCTTGGGAGTTGGCCTGAGGATTTGCTTCAGTCTTGTGTGACAGGAGTCGTGTATTTCTGGAAAATTTCCTGGCAAGAAGCTGGTCTGGATATTGTTGATGCTGAAGATGGAGATGGAAGACTATGAAGACATCATAATCTTGATGGTTAGATCAGTTTATTTCTGATCTAGGTGCTTTGGAGCATGGTTTTTTTTGAAAGTCGAGGATATGTGGCTGTTATCTCTGGCTTTCTACTGACGGCTCTACTAAGGGAAGTGGCATTCTTTGGTATAGCTATGGGGTAGTCTTGAACTACTTATTCTCTGAAGACTCAGATGTGGTAGGTTTGAAGTCTTTGGGGTTTCTGAGCAGGATGGAGGTTGTCTACTCAAACTTGATTGTTGAATCAAGTCTATGAGAGCATGGAAATCTATTTCTGCAAAGGGAGGAGGTTCTTCTGAGTGGCAGAAGGAAGAGCTAAATTTAATAGTTGGATGTCATAATGTTCTGACATCTAGCTTAACATCAGAAGTCTCAGTTGGTGATGTGGCACATCAGCTTAAGATAGGATGATCTACAGGAATGAAAATTGAATGCTTCATAAAGATTTCTCTCATGGCAGTTTGCTGGAGCTGCAAGAAGAATAAGATATTACATGACTTAGAGATTCTAAGTGTGTTTGATAGTAAGCAAGTGGAACATGTGATTTGAAGATCAATTTCAATGGGTAGATCAGGATATCTTTGTGAGAATTTTGAAAAACATGAAGAAGACAATTTGTGGCAGTTGGCTTTTTCATATGAGGATTCATGAATGAGGTGATCAAACTGTGGCATTTGGTTGATCTCAGAAGTGGATTCGAAGAATCAAGATAATCAGAGTGTGGCAGCTGGTTATGATTGAGGATTATCTTGGAATAAGTTACTCTTGGGCAGAAGGGTGATGAGTTGAAGACTCAAGGAGATTATTCTTCTTGAAGGTGGATGAGAGTGTATTTCTCTAGTTCTTTGGATTACTATGCTTTAGTAAGTCCAGTTGGTGGAGCATATCAAGAATCATGGTGATGATGTCTTGGTGTGTGGGAGATGTTCTAACTTGGTGTTGGAACATTATCCGGGATGGATATCCTTGGTGAAGGATGATTTTGCTCTGGTTCTGGAGCTTGGTGTCTACTTTATGCCTAAGGAGCGTCTACATAGTCATACGGGAGAATGATGAAGTAGAAGGTCTGTTTTGGATGAAGAATGTAGAGAAGACTGAAGCAGATCAGGTATTGATTGCTTGAAAGTCTGAAGGTGAAGATACTCATCAATTGATCAGGAGTATTCCAAACTATCATACGGGAGAATGATAGGGAATGATTGGCTTTGGAGAGTTGGGTGAGAGAATACTGTTCCTGTGTTCTTGTGATCTTCTGTGATGTGATGGGTTGTGATGTGATTTTTGTGGTTTTGAAGTTTTATGGATTTGAAGTTTTTGTGGCTCTCTGGTTGTTTGAAGGAGAATGGTGATCCTTATGTTCCTCACGTATAGCATGATGTAACTTCATGTGTGAGTGACTACTTTTTCTTGTCAGAAGGGATTGTGGTGCTAAAATGAATGTGCTTCAGCAGGTGGCTGGACTGGGAGTGAGCTCTTGAAGACATGAAGATGTGTCTTATGTTTTCCATTCAGGTGCACTAGTTATCCACGTCAGGGGGAGTAATACTACTGTTTTTTTCCTGCTTCTGGTTGATTTCCCTTAAATGCATAGTTGCTTGGTTTGGCATATTATGGCTAAAAAGGGGGAGAAGTAAGTAGTAGTAGCCAGTGTCCTTGGTTGTTTCCTTGAGAGGAAGCTGGCTGGAGTCAGGGGGAGATGAGTGTGCTGCTGACATATGATGGTCTATATGATGTTCTAACTTCTCTGAGTTAGTGTGAGTGGCTGTGTGAGGTTGTGTATGTGTGCAGATAAAGATTGAGTATTGATCTGCTTGTGTAGGTGTTGCAGTGCTGATAATTGTTTTATCAGCTACTGATGTGTGTGACTATCTTCTGCTGCTGATATATTTGATATGATATGATGGTTTTAGCCAAAATTTGCCAAAGGGGGAGATTGTTAGTTCTGCAGCTATGCAGTATTTGTGTTGGCTAAATTTTGTTAAAACCTATATGATAGCTTTATGTCACTAAAGTTGTTTTAACATGTGCTTGTGTGTATCTGCCAGTATAGTTTAGTTGCAGGTTGTGGAAATGTCAAGTGTGATGTCTTGGCATGTTGTGCTGCACTAAGCTAGTATGAGTGCATGGTTATGTCATGAAAGATTCAGACATATTGGACCTCACTAAACCTGAAGGTTAAGGTTCTGTGATGTGATGTCAAACACGACGTCCAAAGTAACATTCTGTTGAGATTGTTTTGGTTTTATTTGCTGCGTATTTTTTGAAGACTGACGTGTGTTTACATTCTGTTATGTGGTGAGAGAAAATCATGGTCTGTCGTTCTTGTAGTAGCAATATGTTTAATAGGAAGTGATTACTTGCTAAGAAGAACATGTTAAGCAAGAAGTCCTATTGTATGCTGAGACATGTTGAGATGAGAAGTTCTCATCATCTGGAGCAACATGTCGGATAAGATGTCCTATGTTGAATCATTCAACATCGCGCCTGTGCTGAGCTGGACAGTTAAATTCTGTTATGATTTAACAGATGCAGAATATTCTGGGAATATTATGTTATCCTATGTGGCGCTGTTTTATAGGTCTGGAAGGTTCAAGTCAGAATCAAGAAGAATATTAAAGAATAATGACTTTCTAATTATGGAGATAAATTAGGAAGGAATTGATTGAAGACCTATTATGAAGCAGAAGTTTCTGCTGATTTGTAGCAGCTTATTTGCTGCGATTTTGAAGGCCCAAATCCAATTGGGAATAGGTTATATATAGATGCACTGTAACCTAGTTTCGGTAACGATTCCAAGATGTAAAATTATTAGGGTTTCGTTCTTGTGAACCACTCTCTAGGAGAGTTGGTATGGCTGTACCACTCAACATGTGAGTTGGACAGTTTGTGAGTGTGATCCTCGAAGCTGTTAAGTAAGAGGAGTATTGTTCTTGGAGGAAGCTTTTAAGTAACTCTAAGTTGTGTCTTGGAAGTGTATCTTCCGTGTTGAATTGTTGTATAGGTAAAGAGTTGTTGATGCAGTGGCGGGTTGTCAACTGCTAGACATCATTGCGATGATTGGGAGTGAGAAGGGTTTCTCATATCTAGAGAGGATCTAGGTAGAAGGGTCATTGGGTAGTGATTAAGCAATAAGTTGTAAACGGGTAGTTTAGCTTTGAATTGATACTGCTGATAGTGGACTTCATCCCTGGCTTGGTAGCCCCCAGAGTAGGTGTGTTAGACCGAACTGGGTTAACAATTCTGTGTGTCTTGCTCTTATCTTTTCAGTACCATGATTATTGCAATATACCTTGGCCTTTGTGATCATGTCAGACCAGATGTCGAACGACATGTTCTAGGACATCTGAATTCTGCACATGTACCAGAATTTTAGAAATTATGCTTATCTCAAGAGACATACCTACGAAAGATTCTTGACAAGTTTGGTATGTCGAATTCAAAGCCTGTTGTGACTCTGACAAATCCTCAGTTTAAGCTTAATACTACTCAAAGTTCGAGTACTGAAGCTGAAAGAATCTATATGAGTAGCATTCCATATGCTAGTATAGTAGGTTCTTTTATGTATGTTATGGTTTGTACGAGGCCAGACATAGCATATGGAGTGAGCCTTGTAAGCAGGTATGGCGAATCCTGGAAAGGCGCATTGGCAATCTTTGAAGTGGATTCTCAGGTACATAAATAGGTCTCTAAAAAGTGTCTCGATTTATGGCGGAGCCTATAGTGATGATAGTAAATTCGAAATCAAAGGATATGTCGACTCTAATTATGCAGGTTGTATGGATTCCAGAAAATATATTTCTAGATATGTGTTCATTATGTTCGGCACAACAAATAGTTGGAAAGCGACACTTCAGAAGGTTTTTGCCTTATCAACCACTGAAGCAGAATATATTGTCCTCACTGAAGCTATGAAAGAAGCAGTATGGCTTGAAGGTTTTGCAAAGGAGATGAAACTTCAAGGTCGAGTTATCACTGTTAAATGTGAGTCAAAGTCCAATACACCTGTCGAAGAATTCAGCCTATCATGAGCGAACCAAGCACATCGATGTAAGGCTTCACTTCGTTAGAGAGATAATCGAGTGTGGGGAAGTCCAAGTGCTGAAGGTTTTGACCGATGATAATGCTGTTGATACTGTAACACCCCAAATTTCGTAAGAATATTTATTTAATTCATTTAAATATTATATTCGTGAATTCCTGAGATTTTGGTGTTTCGTGTCGATGTCGGTGTTTTTGTGAAGTTTTGGTTATTTAATTAAATAATAGTATATATTATGGAAGATATTGTATTATTATTTATTTTAAATAATAGTAGAGGAATTATGGGTATGGAGGACTTTTGAGGAGAATTAGTGAGGGCATTATGGAGAAAGCCCAATTTTGAGGCCCAAGGGTTAGGTTGAATATTTAAGGAGGATTTTGAGAATGGGGTTCATTTTTGGTTAACCGTGAAAAGAAGGAGAGCTCTGAGGAAAAAGGGAAAAAGCGAGGAATTCGTGAAGGTTTTCAAAGGCTCAAGAGAAAACACATCAGATCGACAATCTAAGGTATGGGGAGTAATTGCCTTTCATTGTTTTCATTATAGGATTCGATGTAATTGAAGTGGTTGTTTTTGTGTTTGAGGGTTTATGGGGTTTTGTGACGAATTGATGTTTTGAAGGTATTTTGTGAATCGATTATTAAGGGTTGAATTTAATCGGATAAAAAGAGACCTTTGGGGCAGATTTCCCCATTGTTGTAGGTTCAATTTGGTGGTGAAGGGATTTACGGGGTTTATAGGAAGCTTGAGAGCTTTGAAGGTTTATGGAACTTAAGGTTTCCGTAGGGTCCCGAATCAACCTAATGGACGTAGGTTTTATGTCGTTGATCTCCGTGATGCATTAGAACTGTTATAGGTATGTTTTTGGGTCATTAGGAGTTGTAATCGCAGGTACCTTTGAGGCTGTAGAGCTACTGATGTGTAGCAGCGATTTGCTGTAATCGCAGGTTCGCTAAGCGAACCATCGCTTCGCTAGGCGAATGTTCGCCAAGGTTCACTAGGTGAACACCGTAGCGAATGCGCGATAACAAGAGTGTAAGTGCTGAGATGATTCTGGAGTGGAAGTGTGGGATTTGCTGGAAGTCTCGCTAAGCGAATGAAACAGCGAGTAGCTTCGCCCAGCGAATAAACCAACGAGCATGACAGATGGTGGTTTTTGGTGTCTTAGTGGGGTGTCTGTGGGATTCGCTGGCTGCTTCACTAAGAGAAGGTTGTAGCGAACAGGTTCGCCTAGAGAATCCTGGAGCGAACGTCTGTTGTTTCGCGAAATTTTGTTTCTGTTGCTGTGCTGTTCTGGTGTTTGATGTTGTGATATTTATGATGTTTTACCATGATGTTAGTGACATTAAAGATGGTTATGACGTGATGATTTCGTGATGTTTTGACGAGTACTTGATGAGATGAATTTCATGAGAATATTGATGATTATGAACTGTGTATATTTGATGTATGATGATTACTTGACGATATGAATTACTATGACGTATATTGATGACCAGGAGTTGTTTATGTATGATGTACGATGATAAGACGATGACGCATGATGTTTTGATGAATAAATGACGACATGACGAACATGATGTTTTGATGAATGATGATGCACATAATGATGTTTTGATGATGATGATTATTGACGTTGTGTATCATGCATTCATATGCATACTCCGTGACGACGTTTCATTCCCATTGTGCGGATATGAGGTATTTATGACATGCTCCGGTTCTAATTGCGGAATCGATCCTATTGACGGGGATCTTTGGAGGGTTGATAACCTAGTGTCCATCTATTATGATGATTGGTACCACATGCATGAGTCTTGTTATGCATCGCAGTTTATGTGGCATTAATGAATTTGTGATATGGTGCTTCCTGATGCTTTCCTTGATGACGACCCTGATGATATTATATGTGAAGATAATGCCATTTTATGTATATCTTGTTTTATAATGATTATTATGAATTGTGATTACTCACCCTATCTGTTTGAATGTTGCCTCCACGTGGGTAACATGCAGGTGATCAAGTTTAGTTGTGGATGCCTTCGAGGACCTTGAAGTTATTTGCTTTTGGTTGATTTAGAGGGGCTTGCTCTGATAGTGTAACATCGGGTTGGGGTCCTTTGAGTCGAACTATGTTGTTTCCTTATTTTGGTGTCATTTGATGACATGATTTTAAATGTTGAAAACCTTTTTAGATTATTATGATGTTTGTTGAAACCTTTTAATTGAGAATTTTGAGTTCCACTGCCATGTGAAGGCTTTTGAGTTATTTTGAGGAAAACCCTTTGTTTACAGGGCAAGTGTATTATTTTGATTTAAATGAGAAATGTGCACCCTTTGAGGTGATTTTGATGCTTTACTCTGATATTTGAGTTGTTTCTGCTGCAACATTTATGGAGGTAGAAAAGGGTGTTACATTAGTGGTATCAGAGCAGGTCGGTCCGTCCGGCCAGGTTGTCTAATGTTGTTTGTTTCCCTAGTGTGCGACATGTGCGTAAAAACACTGTCGATGCTTGTTTTGTTTTCAATTTGCAGGTTGGGAATGAAACAAGTGGGGGAGAAGATGGTGCTTCTCCAAGGTGTTTCGAGCGTGGAGCGTTGGCTAAGTGTGGGGTTGGACGCTGCAATAGTTGGTGGAGATAGTTTATACCGCCTCATGATATCGGCTGTTATTGACAAATTGAGGAATTGATCACCCTTAATCTCTTGTTGATAATAGACGAGATCATGTTGGATGGGATAGACGTGTCATGCGAGCTTGAGTAGTGTGCGCAGTGAATTGTTGAGGTTAAGCCGAGTGCTTAAGGATTGTTTTGATGAGTCGATGCAGACTAATAGGCTTGAAGATGAGGCGAATTAGAGTTTCTGGCCTGTCGGTCAAGTTGGAAATATATTAAGGAGAACAATCAAATATTATTGATTTCTGCTTTTGAGGGATAGAGAACAGGGTGGTGGCTAGTGATACGCCGGTGGTGTGTAATTCCTGATGATCACCTGAATCTAATTTCGACGAAGGTGAAGAGTTGTTTGTTCTGTGAAGCAAGTGGGTAAGTCTGTGAAAGATGGTGCAAAGGTGTTATGATGTTGGATTATTGGAAGGCATAAGGGATGCGGTGGTGTGTGACTATTTGGAAGTGTTCCCATGAGATATCAGTGATTTACCACTGTAGTGTGGAGTGTAACTTGCTATCGACCTGGTACTTGATGCGAGCTCGATGTCGGTGTTTGCGTACATAATGTATGTTTCTGAATAAGTGAATTGAAGGAATAGCTGGAAGAATTGTTTGAGAGGAAGTTATTCGATTGAGTGTTTCCCTATGAGGTGCCCCTGTGATGTAGGTGAAGAAGAAAGATGGAAGTATGAGGTTGTGTGTTGATTATCGGCAGTTGAATAAAGTGAAGATCTAGAATAAGTGTCTGCTTCCGAGGATTGAGGATTGGATGGATCAGTTAGTAGGTGCCTGTGTGTTTACCGAGAATGATTTGAGGTCTGGTTATCATCAGATTCGTGTTAAGTCTGATGGTGTTCTGAAGACGGCTTTCAGGACGAGGTATGGTGACTATGAGTATATTGTGATGTCGTTTGGTGTGTCTAATGCATCTGGTATTCATGGAGTATATGGATCGGATTTTCTTGAGTATTTGGATAAGTTTGTAGTGGGTTTTATTGACGATCTTCTGATAGACTCTAAATCTGAAGAAGAGCATGCTGAGCATTTAAGGACTGTGTTGCAGGTGTTAAAAGAGAAGAAGTTGTAGGTGAAGTTGTCAAAGTGTGAGTTCTGGTTGAAGGAAGTGAGTTTTCTCGGCCATGTGATTTCAAGTGGTGGAATTGTTGTTGATCCTTCTAATATTGATGCGGTGTTGCAGTGGGAGCCGCCAAGGTCTGCTACTGAAATACGAAGTTTCTGAGATTGGTGGGTTACTACCGCAAGTTTATGGGAGTATTTCTAAGTTAGCATTATCTTTGACTCAGTAGACTCGAAAGGGTTAAGCTTTTGTGTGGGATGTAGCTTATGAAGAGAGTTTTGTAGAATTGAAGAAGAGATTAATGACCGCTCCAGTGTTGAATTTGACTAATCCGAGTAAATCTTTTGTGGTGTACAGTGATGCGTCGAAGATGGGTCTTGGTGGAGTATTGATGCAGAATGGACAAGTTATTGCCTATGTGTCATACCCCAAATTTTGACCACTAATATTTCTCATCACTGTGAAAATCATCATCACAATATAGATGAACCATCATACCTCATTAGTCTCCCCAAAGATGGGTGAGCATCCACTACAATCAAACTTAGGGTTTCAAGCCCTCTCAAAGCTCTTAGACAAAGGATCAATCAAGGAATGACATGATCTTCAATTTGTCTAAACCTCTCAAACATCCACAATGGATCAAGAGGACTCCCACATCAAGGATCAAGCACAAGGCTGCAACATTCCAAGTGGATTAAGCCTCAAGATCACCAGTGTCACCAAATTAGGGTTTTGGTCGACCAGGGCCTCCAGATGGAATTTTTCCTCTGGGTATGAGCCAATGCTTCAAAGCATAACCCAAAATACTTTAAGGGACCTTATAAACCCAATCATCAAGTCAATTTAGCCTCAGGGGATGCATTAATAAAAAAATCAGGAATTAGGGTTTCTTGACCTAATTCACCCCTAAGTGGACTTTTGGGACAAAACATGAGCCAAGACCTCAAGACATGATTTGAGGGTACCTATTAAACCACATTGATCCATTTATAACAATGGATTGATCCAAGAAGCATGATTCACAAGTTTCAAGTTCATCAGAACCACAGTTAGGGTTTCACGGAAAAAATCAACTGTACCTTTGACTTTTGACCAAGACATGCTCCCAAGCCTTGGGACATGATTCAATACATCCTATAACACCTATGAAATCAATCCATCAAGTTTTATTTAGGTCAAAGACTTGATTTCATAAAGGATCGCACAGTTTGGAATTCATCTGATAAAAAGTCAATTGTGCCCAAAAGTCAAAGTTTGACTTTTTGATTTTTGATCAATTATGGTTCCCTAACCCTAAAATGATGTTAATGTGTGATTGGAATCATCATTCATCAAGAAAAACCAAGAAAAGTGAGATAACTTGTAAAAGGGGTAACCATAAAAAACTTAGAAATTTTCTAAGTTATGGAACAAAATGGCTAGGGTACCAACTTCCAAGGATCATAACTTGAGATCCAAGCAACCATTTGGGCCGATCCAAAGATGGATTTGTAGCTCTCATGGCATACTTTAAAAGTGTCAACTACACCTCATTCCAATTCATCATGGATTTTGAGTTATGGTTGGATCAAAATGGCTGAAAACATGAAATGTCACTTTTTCCAACACTTAGTGAAATTTTCACTAAGTCAGAATCTGTTTCACTTTTTGCCAAATGTAAGGGTCATTTTTCACTTGGATCCAAAAAGTGTCAAGACAAACTATGATCACACATATGTTGTATCATATGAGAGCTTTCCAAAATGGCCAAAAACCCCATGAAATTCCACTTGGGCTAAGAGTTATGACAGCTGCAACATGCCTTGCTGCAACTGTCATGACAAGGCAGAATTTTGTAATTTTGATCGATTTGGAAAGATCAAATAATTCCAAGCCTTGTCATGACTTTGGACACATCTAAGGATCAAATCCAAGAGGGATGATATGATCTCCAAGCCTCCAAAGTCTTTGGAACTAAAAATAGCACGCCAAACCTAAAAAACCCTAAAGAGGGGACAAGACTCCAATTTTGTTTTGGAGCATTCAATGGATGCACCAAGGTGGCATGAACTGAGCCATTTCCAAGTGAATGAGTTAAGGATGATCTCTGAACTAGGGAACCAGCAGTCTGTGCTCTAACCTCTAGTCAATGGCTAGAGGAGACTTGGATTCCTATTGATCAACATTTTCTAAACCTCTACTGCAGTTGCCATTCCCTATTCCTTGCAAAACAAACTTGCTCTACTATAAATAGAGCTCATTTGTGCTCATTTTAAGTAGACCAAAGCCATCAAACAGATGCTTTTCTCAAAATCACTTTCTCACTTCTAAATTTGCCTTCCAAAGCAAGTCACTATCGGGTTTTGAGTTTGAGAGCTATTCCAACCAAACCAATTACACACACACACCTCATAAACATCATATAGAAGTGATCCAAACACTTAAACAACAACTGTAACACTGATTTCTCATAATTACCAGCCAGTTGTTCAAGGTTTTAACCAAGTTGCAGCTGAGATGCCATGAAGTGATCAGCCATTTCCAATCAAGTCCAAGCATTCAAACACACTCCATATGGTATAGGGAAGCTGTTCAGATCATCACAACTCAACTGTAACACCTCCAACTCAAAAATCACATTGCTTTTGCTGTCACGACCCTCAAGTAAGCCTAAACATGGTCATCTCTTAATCTATGCATATTTCCTCGCACAATACTTTTGCCAAATGTTCATAATCATGCATAGAATGTTTTTCCTCAATTAATTGCTTTGTTTGAATCGTGTATCAAAATTCTCATCCTTCATGCAAATTTTAGGGTTCTTGAGGTTTTGTCTTGATTTCTTATTCCATGTCTAAAATAAATGAAATTAAAGACCATAGACATGATCGTGAGGTGAAAACGAGCAGATTGATATGTGGATTGTGTGATTTTATTAAGTATTCAGTGAGATTGGATAGAAAATGCAAATCAGGCCAAACACAGAACACGCGCGTGTTCTTGCCATGTTCTTGGCGCCTTTTTCACAAATTCAAATATTTGAATTTTGTGATTTTATTTAATTGATTCAAAAATTAATTTCTCTCTGGGTTTTAATGATTTTGAGTTGATTCTTTTTTTAATAATTCACAAAAATGTTAAAATATTTTATTTTTCCAAAAATTCCCAAAAATATTATTTATTTCATATACTTGATATTTTTGCAAATAATTAATCTTTTGTTTGTTTTTTAACATTTAAAATATTTTTTCCTCCTTGATTTTCCAAATTTAATTGGTTTCCAATTATTTTGTGGATATAAACATGATTTTTCAAACATTAATCCAAGATCACAACTTGTTTTTCACACATGTTTGATAATTTTGATCATTTTAATTGAATTTTTATTTAATTAAAATCCTTTTTGAAATTAATTTAGGGTTTTGATTTTGATCACCCTAAGCAAATCATTTTCAAACACTCATGGGCCTCTATTAGAGTGTAAGACCCATCCCCTTTGTTAATACACCACTTTTTGGGTCTCATCCATTGTATAAGTCCCGCTGTATTTTCAAAAACAACGGCGCGATCGTCGCCTTTTCAAAATCATCTGGGCCTACCCTCGTGTTATAAGCCCCATTTCTTTTCTTTAAATTTCTTTGGGCCTCTAATAGAGTGTAAGACCCAACCCCTTTTTGAAACCAAAATGATTTGGGCCTCAGATATTGTATAAGACCCACTGTGTTTTCAAAAACCTCGGCGCGATCGCCGTTGCCAAACAAATCACCCTGGGCCTCTCCTTGAGTTGTAAGCCCCATCTCTTGTACAAAAATAAATCATTGGGCCTCTAATAGAGTGTAAGACCCATCCTCTTGTACATAAAAACTTTTTGGGCCTCACATATTGTATAAGTCCCTCTATACAGTTTTCAAAACAACAGTGCGATCATCGTTAAAACTTGGGCCTCTCCTTGAGCTGTAAGCCCCAACCATCTTTTCAAAGTGCTTTCTCCTTTGATTTTGAATTGAAATATATGTTGTCATAAAAACTTTCTTTAATTTCTTTGTTGAACAACTAACCAAACAACATGGAAGCTCTACAATGGGTAAGTGTTTATCCGCTTTCATTTACCACTTTCATATGTATATAACTAATGTATTGTGGGGCTGCTTCACTGTAAGTCTTCTTTCACATCCTTTTATATACTTGTCACATATCCACTGTGTAATACTAGTATAGTTATTTAGAGTTTTCCCCGACAACTACGTCTAGCACTAGGTAAAGCCTTATTGGTCACTCTTAAATACAAACAAAACTAGATCCCCCGTAGGATTCTAGATACAGTCTTCCCTCCTCTTGGGGTTAAACAATATGGAACAAAGAGAAAGGCAGTATTCTCGATGAACCTTTTCTCAGACTGTCACCCTTAGAAATTGTCAAAGAAACTCTAACTCCCCAGAGATGATCTTTTCTCCGTGAATGGCATCTCTTGAGTTTCTTCCAAATCCTCAAACTTTCCTGGAATGATCTCTTCTCTGTGAATTGCATTTCTTGAATTTCTCTTGGTTTGGGGACCCACAGGCTTCCTAAAAGCATCCCCGCCTCCTCTTGGGCGTTGTACAAGGACCCTTCGGCTTCTTAGAAGTTCTCATGCCTTCTCTTGGGCTTAATACAAGGACCCTGACGACCTCTTAAAGGTATAAGACAAAACTTAGTCATCCTTTGCTAGAGCAGTCTATCCCACGTCAAAACTCCGGCCATTGTAGGGTTGATACTCATCCCTTAATGCCCGTGCCTCCTCTTGGGCATTGTACAAAAGATAAAACTCTAGACTTGGACAGACTAAAACTCTTGAGTCTCAAAGACATTCTCAAGTTCCTTTTAAGGAAAAAATACCGATCACTCTGGATCAATCTCCAGCGGAAACCCGGTCTCTTTCATGAGAGTTCCCCACACTTGGACACGCTTTGGTATCTCAATAATCCTCAGCATTAAGTCAACCTCCTCTTGGGCTTTGTACAAATGATTCTCCCCAGCGGAGCTAACCTTTTCAGATTCTCTTGTTGAGTCAACTTTTAGCCTCCATCCCGGGCTTCGTACGAGATAGCAAAACTCTCTCTTGTTGAGTATAAAAGATTCTCTTGTTGAGTCAACTTTTAGCCTTCATCTCGGGCTTCGTACGAGATAGAAAAACACTCTCTTGTTGAGTCAACTTTTAGCCTCCATCTCGGGCTTCGTATGAGATAGAAAAATACTCTTTTGTTGAGTATAAAGATTCTCTTGTTGAGTCAACTTTTAGCCTCTGTCTTGGGCTTTGTACAAGACAGATAGTAAAACACTCTCTCGCTGAGTATAAAAGACTCTCTTGTTGAGTCAACCACTTTTAGCCTCTGTCTTGGGCTTCATACAAGACACATATAAAACACTCTCTTATTGAGTATAAAAGACTCTCTTATTGAGTCAATCCCCTTTTAGCCTCTATCTCGGGCTTCGTACGAGACAACAAATCACTCTCTTGTTGAGTATAAAAGACTTGTTGAGTCAAACAACCTTCAGATTCTCTTGTTGAGTCAATCACCTGTTCAGACTCTCTTGTTGAGTCAACCTTTTTTAGCCTCCGTCTTGGGCTTTATACAGGACAAAGTACTCTCTTATTGAGTCAAACTATTTCAGCCTCCATCTTAGGCTTTATACAAGATACGTTCTCCCCAACGGAGTCAAAATCCCTTTTAGCCTGAATCATGGGCTTTGTACTAGACAGAAAGGACATTTTCCTCCAGAAAAGTCAAACTTCTAGCCTCCTCTTAGGCTTTGTATAAAGAAAACCCTGGTTGAGTCAATCAACCTTTTATCATCAAATTTGTGCCTTGCTCACAGCATACAAACATTAACAACGCCTCTGTAGAGATGACACATTCTCTCTCAGTCAAAACCCTTTAGCTTCACATCTTGGGCTTTGAACAAGATACAAACCACCTTTAGCTTCATGTCTCGGGCTTTGAACAAGACACCAAAATAATCTCTTTCCTCCCATAGAATAGGAGGAACTACGATCGCTCTGATTTCCCTGTTTCATTAAACGGGAATACGTATGCATAAGATTGCAAAAATCTTAGCGAGCATACTAATCAAAAACCCAAAATCTCGTACCTTCATACATCAATCGAAAAGCATCAGACCTAACACCTCGCAAATGATCCAGACACTTGTATTCTTAAGAAAATAACCCTAAAGAAGAACCCCCTATTTTGATAGCATCTGTAAACCAACAATTTTGACTGTTTAAACTCAGTATGCAAGCAGGGTTAATTGGAGACATCTATTTCCCTTCCTTAATCAGCTTCACAGGATAAAAAATGAATCGAACTGTAGTACCAAAGCGATAGTGATTCGAAACCACAAAAATCACGCTACACTATGCTTCGAGACAATTGCGAGTTCATGAGAGGAATTATCCTACACATGACTTGGAATTGGCTGCGGTGGTGTTTGTGTTGAAGATTTGGAGACATTATCTGTTTGGCTCTAAATTTGAAGTGTTCAGTGATCATAAGAGTCTAAAGTACTTATTTGATCATAAGGAATTGAATATGAGGCATAGGAGGTGGTTAGAGCTGTTGAAGGATTTCGATTTTGATTTGAGTTATCATCCAGGCAAAGCAAATGTAGTTGAGCAGAAAGTCATTACATATGTCGATGCTTATGGTGAAAGAGTTGGAATTAGTTGGACAATTCAGAGATTTGAGTTTGATTTGTGAGAAGACTCCTGACAGTGTGAAGTTGAGAATGTTGAAGTTGGTGAGTGGTGTTCTGGAAAAAATCAGAGTGGGGCAGCAATCTGACTTAAAGTTTGTTGACCAATTGACTTTGATTAACCAAGATAACGGAGATGACTTCTGGATTGATGATAATGGTGTGATGAGGTTTCGAGATAGAGTGTGGGTTCCAGATGTTCTAGAGATCGAGGAAAGTGTTCTATGAAGAAGGATATTGCAGAGGTCATTTATGCGTGTTTAATTCGTCAGAAGTTGAAGTTTGAGCATCAGAAGCCTTAGGTATGATGCACCCGTTGAGTATTCCAAAATGGAAACGAGATAGTATGTCCGTGGATTTTTGTGTCGCGGTTGCCAAAGACTGGGAAAGGGAGTGATTCTTTGTGGAGTGATAGTGGATGAATGAACTAAATCGGCTCATTCTTACAGATAAAGATTGATCACTACTTGCGGAAGCTAGCTGAGATGGGTATTGAGGAGATTGTGAAGTTACATGGGGTATCTTCGAATATCGTGTCGGATAGAGATCCGAGGTTTACATCGAGGTTTTAGAAGAGTTTGCAAGATGCGTTGGGTACTAAGTTGAGGAGGAGTTCTGCCTATCATCCGCAAACGGACGGTCAGACAGAAAGGACTATCCAATCTTTAGAGGATTTGTTGAGGGCTTGTGTGTTGGATCATGGAGGATCGTGGGATAGCCATTTACCGTTGATTGAGTTCACGTACAATAATAGTTTTCATGCTAGTATTGGAATGACGCCCTATGAAGCTTTGTATGGGAGAAGGTGTAGGACTTCGTTGTGTTGGTATGAATCGGGCGAGAGTGTTGTACTCGGACCTGAAATTGTGCAAGAGACGACTGAGAAGATTAAGAAGATCCAAGAGAGGATGAAAGCTTTGCAGAGTCGTCAGAAGAGCTATCACGATAAGAGGGGGAAATCACTTGAATTCCAAGAGGGAGATCATGTGTTTTTGAGGGTGACGCCAGTGACTGGTGTGGGTCGAGTTTTGAAGTCTAGGAAGCTCACTCCACGTTTTGTAGGTCCATATCAGATATCGCAGAGGATAGGAGAGGTAGCCTATCGAGTTGCTTTACCGCCGTCACTTGCGAATTTGCATAACGTGTTCCGTATGTCTCAGTTAAGGAAGTACATTCCGGATCCATCGCATGTGATTCAATTTCAGATGGATGATGTACAAGTGAGGGATAATCTGACTGTGGAAGCATTGTCTGTGTGCGTAGATGGTTGAGAGACGAAGTAATTATGGGGTAAAGACATAACTTTGGTGAAGGTGTTGTGGGGTGGACCAGCTAGCGAAAGTTGGACTTGGGAACGTGAAGATCAGATGAGGGAGTCATATCCGACTCTATTTCCTTGAGGTAATTTTCAATGGCGAAAATCCTTTAAGTGAGGGAGGATTGTAACACCCTAAATTTCGTAAGAATATTTATTTAATTCATTTAAATATTATATTCTTGAATTCCTGAGATTTTGGTGTTTCGTGTCGATGTCGGTGTTTTTGTGAAGTTTTGGTTATTTAATTAAATAATAGTATATATTATGGAAGATATTGTATTATTATTTATTTTAAATAATAATAGAGGAATTAAGGGTATGGAGGACTTTTGAGGAGAATTAGTGAGGGCATTATGGAGAAAGCCCAATTTTGAGGCCCAAGGGTTAGGTTGAATATTTAAGGAGGATTTTGAGAATGAGGTTCATTTTTGGTTAACCGTGAAAAGAAGGAGAGCTCTGAGGAAAAGGGGAAAAGGCAAGGAATTCGTGAAGGTTTCCAAAGGCTCGAGAGAAAACACATCGGGTCGACAATCTAAGGTATGGGGAGTAATTGCCTTTCATTGTTTTCATTATAGGATTCGATGTAATTGAAGTAGTTGTTTTTGTGTTTGAGGGTTTATGGGGTTTTGTGACGAATTGATGTTTTGAAGGTATTTTGTGAATCGATTATTAAGGGTTGAATTTAATCGGATAAAAAGAGACCTTTGGGGCAGATTTCCCCATTGTTGTAGGTTCAATCTAGCGGGGAAGGGATTTACGGGGTTTATAGGAAGCTTGAGACTTTTGAAGGTTTAGGGAATTTAAGGTTTCCGTAGGGTCCCGAATCAACCTAATGGACGTAGGTTTTATGCCGTTGATCTCCGTGATGCATTAGAACTGTTATAGGGATTTTTTTTTGGGTCATTAGGACCTGTAATCGAAGGTACCTTTTAGGCTGTAATCGCAGGTTCGCGAAGCGAACCATCGCTTCACTAGGTGAATGTTAGCCAAGGTTCGCTAGGCGAACAGTGCAGCGAATGCGCGATAACATGAGTGTAAGTGCTGGGATGATTCTGGAGTGGAAGTGTAGGATTCGCTGGAAGTCTCGCTAAGCGAATGAACCAACAAGTAGCTTCGCCCAGTGAATAAACCAGCGAGCATGACAGCTGGTGGTTTCTGGTGTCTTAGTGGGGTGTCTGTGGGATTCGCTGGCCGCTTCGCTAAGCGAAGGTTGTAGCGAACAGGTTCGCCTAGCGAATCCTGGAGCGAACGTCTGCTGTTTCGCGAAATTTCGTTTCTGTTGCTGTGTTGTTCTGGTGTTTGATGCTGTGATATTTATGATGTTTTACCATGATGTTAGTGACGTTAATGATGGTTATGACGTGATGATTTCGTGATGTTTTGACGAGTACTTGATGAGATGAATTTCATGAGAATATTTACGATTATGAATTGTGTATATTTGATGTATGATGATTACTTGACGATTGAATTACTATGACGTATATTGATAACCAGGAGTTGTTTATGTATGATGTATGATGATAAAACGATGATGCATGATGTTTTGATGAATAAATGACGACATGACGAACATGATGTTTTGATGAATGATGATGCACATAATGATATTTTGATGATGATGATTATTGACGTTGTGTATCATGCATTCATATGCATACTCTGTGACGACGCTTCATTCCCATTGTGCAGATATGAGGTAATTATGACGTGCTCCGGTTCCAATTGCGGAATCGATCCTATTGACGGGGATCTTTGGAGGGTTGATGGCCTAGTGTCCATCTATTATGACGATTGGTACCACATGCACGAGTCTTGTTATGCATCGCAGTTTATGTGGCATTGATGAATTTGTGATATGGTGCTTCCCGATGCTTTCCTTGATGACGACCCTGATGATATTATATGTGAAGATAATGCCATTTTATGTATATCTTGTTTTATAATGATTATTATGAATTGTGATTACTCACCCTGTCTGTTTGAATGTTGCCTCCACGTGGGTAACGTGCAGGTGATCAGGTTTAGCTGTGGATGCCTTCGAGGACCTTGAAATTATTTGCTTTTGGTTGATTTAGAGGGTCTTGCTCTGATAGTGTAACATCGGGTTGGGGTCTTTTGAGTCGAACTATGTTGTTTCCTTATTTTGTTGTCATTTGATGATATGGTTTTAAATGTTGAAAAGCTTTTTGGATTATTACGATGTTTGTTGAAAACTTTTAATTGAGAATTTTGAGTTTCGCTGCCATGTGAAGGCTTTTGAGTTATTTTGAGGAAAACCCTTTGTTTACAGGGCAAGAGTATTATTTTGATTTAAATGAGAAATGTGCATCCTTTGAGGTGATTTTGACGCTTTACTCTGATATTTGAGTTGTTTCTGCTGCAACATTTATCGGGGTAGAAAAGGGTGTTACAAATATGATCACCAAGAAGTTGCCAAGTTAGAAGTTTTTCCACTATATGCAGTTGACAAAGCTGTATGATAAAAGCTAGTTTATTCCCTATTATTGGAGAGTTTGTTCCAAGGTGGAGATTTGTGAGATATTGGATCGAACTCTAGTGACGTCGACTGGGATGTTGTCAGTAGTGATAACTTTCAGGTTTCGAGAGGAGACAAGCATGAAGTTGAAGATGGTTCGCATGCTGATGTCTAAGTGTTACATACTGTAGTCGAAGCTAGTTCTAGTATGTATTGTCGAATTGTATTGTGGAATTGAGCCTTGTGTTAGGATCCAATTGTTTAGTTAGCTTGTTGTGCAAGTTAGCTAGTTAGTCTATAAATAGGCAAGATCTCTCAGGTTGTTAAGAGAGGCCAATTGTGTTATTCATTTGTAATCATTTGTAAACCCTAAAATGAGAAAGTGAATAGAAAACAATTTCCCAAAAAATCCTATTCTCATTCTTTCTTCTTTATTCTTTCTTCTATCTCTTTGTTCTAACCGTTTCATTGTTCATCCAAGAGACTTCGTTTCTCAATCAAGAATTTGTTAATTGGTATCGTTTGTCACAACAGCTCGAATATTCTATTAAGTGAGCCAATTGCTTGATCTACAGTGTTTAAAAAATATTGAATCCTAAAAGACTCCTCAACAGACTCAAGATTCGATTGTGTGCATTCAGATGGGTTTTCATCGTAGTGTTTCTTTTTACGAATTTGACGTTTTTGAGTAAACACACATTCAATGTCCATTTCATTTGCAATTGTTTCAGCATTACCAATAGCCTTTGCAAAACCATATTCTCTATATTTTTTGAAGTGAGTAATCAAACCTTTTACTAACTGTATAGCCACATCAATTCGCATGTCTTTTTTGTAAACTTTTGCTAATTTCATTAACAACAAATAACAACTCAAACCAGATAGTCATAGCTAGTATAAACTCAAAGTTTCCAATTCCATGATGTGCTAAAGATCCAGCTTCGTTCTTATCTTGATTTTCTCCATTAGCACAATAATTAATGTAATGTGTGGATGAAAAATGTCTACCAAGGATATCTTTATGACCATTCACAATTGACACAACTCTTTTAGGATCATTTTTAGCAATTCATCCCTTAAATCACTTCTAAAGTTATTCCATGTTTTTGGATCTTAAATATCTAATGGAATGAGATCAATTAGGTTGTTCATTAGCAAGATCAAGAATATTCTTATTTTCAATATTATCTACATTCAAGACAATATGTTCTTCATTATTTCGGTTTGATTGTTCATCCTCAAAATTTTCAACGTAGAGTCTAAGTTATCTGGACTCAAATCATTTTGAATAGAAGTTGTAGAATGATTGCTAAAAAATTATCTAAAGCACCTTTTTGAGATTTAACAACAATTTCAAGTTGTTTCTTTCTTTTCCTCTTTGGATGACCGAAAAGTTGTTTTCTAGACAACATTTCAACAACTCAAAAAGCGCAAACAACAAGCCTATAAATATAATGAATAAATAATAGCAATACGTTATTAAACAATAACATCTGATTCTTTATTGTTGGTTTGACTCTAAACCACTACTTGATGGCCGAACGACCAAAACAAACCCACGCTTGTACTGCAGACACAAAAAGTATCAATATATGAAGTATGGCTTAATAAAGAAACAAACAAACTAACTAAACTACAAAACGTGTACAATACCATAATGTAACAAATTGATGAAACTACAACCAACGGGATCGGTAAAAAAATATACTCACATAGCCGATAAGTAATCTCCTCAAATATGGATAGAAAAAAGGGAACAGAAGAGACAAGTAGTACAAGAGTTTTTTTCTGTCAGAATGTTAAAAGTCTAAATATCATTTTCACTAATTTTAGATTTTCTATTTTTATAGTGAATCACATTTATGTGAAGATTATTTTTTGACACAATTTATGAGAATGTTTTTTTTTGTACAAAATGAGAATGATTTTAATATATTAATAATTATTTTTTTATTATTATATATGATATGTTATACTCCCTCCGTTATTTTATTATAAGTTATTATTGATTTTTCACACGTATTAAGAAATGTAATAACTGTAGTATGGAAAAGAGAAATTATGAAAGATTTTACAAAATTGTCCTTATTAATTGTATTGGAAAGATAAATTTAGATAATTGAAAATAAATATTTAAGGGTATAATAGAAAAAATAACATTAATGATTCATTGGTGTTATAAAACGACTTATATTGTGGTATAAATTGTTTTTTCCAAAACGACTTATAATAAAAAAGAATGTAGTATTTGATTCAATCTAAGGTTAATTTTTTTATTAGATCTTAAGCGTATAAAAAAATATTAATATTATATATATATATATATATATATATATATATATATATATATATATATATATATATATATATATATATATATATATATTAAAAAAATATTTGGTGCCCCTAAATAGCTAGTGTCATGTGTCACCGCTCCTCCCGAACACCCTCGACATTTGGAGAGCGATAAAAGTGAGGAGATGCAATCAGGTGATCCCAAATGTAAACTCTACAATTATCCAAATTCAAGCACAAATTGTAACTACAAATAATCATTATAACCTTACCTCTAATATCGACATTCAAGATTTTTCTCTGCTTAAAGCCTTTAAGGTTAACATCAACCATCCACCTGCTCCAGTGATTAAAGAGATCATTTGAAAACCTCTTATACTTGAATCGTTTAAATTCAATTGTGATGAAGCATACGATTAAGAGACCACTCACTCTAGATGTGGTGGTATCTTTCGAGACAACAAGAGAGATTTCATTTTATCTTATTCAGAGAAAATCAATTTCCCTTCCTTATTTCATGTAGAGCTCTGTGGTGTCATTTGGGCAATCCCTATTGCCAATGAGAGAGGTTGGTCTAGGCTCTAGATAAAGACAGAGTCCGTTCTGGTTGTTCAAGATTTTACCAACCCTTCCATCATTCCTTGGCAGCTCAGAAGAAGTTGGAAATTTTGCCCACGTGGACACCAATGTCTGTACCCGTACCCGTATCCTATGGGTACCTTAGTACCCATACCCATACCCGTTTACCTGCATTTCTAATAAAAAATTATTGATCAATTATAATTTATCATGTCATTTTAATTTTTAACAACATTTTAAAAAAATTGAGTATGTTATTGTTGAGTTAAGAAATAAACAAACATTTATATTAAAATGCGTAGAAATTTAATATTGATGTATTTAATAAAATTTTTAGATTAACATATGTACATGAAAATAAAAATATAAAATATATATCGTGCAGGAATGGGGTGGGTTTGGTACTAAGATACCCGTACCCGCACCCATATCCGGTTATTTTAGTAGGTAATTGCATGTGCCCATGCTAATATCTATTTTGCGAATTTTTACTCTACCTATTGTGAGTAAATTTTGAGGGTGTCCACTGGAGATGGGTACAAGTGTCATCCCATATATGAGCAAGAATATGAGCAAGAAATTAACCAAAGGTGAAATAAATGGCTTAGTTGATTGATTCTAAGTGAGGGCATGCAAAAATATGATTAATCAAACTATATTACTAAATTGAAGTGCTTACATCATTACAAAAATTGAACTTCTTAAATTGCTAATAAACTGAACTATTTAATTTAAACAATTATAATTCAGTTTAAAATCGATTCATAATCGATTTCTTTTTATAAATTAGTTTAATTATATGAATTAGTTTCTCATAAAAAGAAGAAGAAAAACGAGTGAGTGAAAACAACAATTGTAGCTATTGTGGTCATTCTACCATTTTCTTATGAGGAAAATGATTTTTAAATTATTTTTACACTATCAACCATTGACAATAATGTATCTCGCCAAATCAAACGGTAAATTTTAAATTACTTATATAATTTGACACTTTAAATTATTTTGATTAAATATACGTGTAATACTTTTTTACACTTGGAATACACTACTATTAAACTCTTTTCTTATTTGATTGTGTTGCTTTGAATGTAGAAGTCATGTTTTGGTTATATATATATATATATATATATATATATATATATATATATATATATAAAAGGTAATTAAAATGGAGGCAATTAAAAATTTAAATAAAAAATATTATATTTTCAACAAAAAAATTCCAAAAAATAAAAATAAATTAATTTTTATGAAGATAATTTTTTTCTGAAAATAAAATGTATTTATTTCAAAAAATAATTTCTTTTTGTAAATAAAAATAAATTATTCCGAAAAGTAAAAGTATTTTTTTTTTTTCATAAACAAACCAAAACCATTTATAGCCTTTAAGGATTTAAAATTTCTATAAATAATTAAAATCAGTTTATCCGTTTGGACAGAAGAAGGCACTGTCTGAATGTGTTAACGGACCATTAAGCTCCAGCAGAGAAGAGAAGAGAAGAGAAGCTGAAAAGCGATTTTGAGATTATGAAGAGAATTGCGGTGAATTGTAGTGTCACACATCCTACTCCTACTCATACACCTACTTATACACATTCATATAATAACCGTTCTTCTCGTCTAAAGCTTTTCGCTTCTTCATGGCTTCCAAATTATTATGCTACTCATCACAACAACAACAACGCCTTCATTGCTTCTGCTTCTTCCGTCTCTGGTTCAGGTCCTCATTCTTCTCCTTTTCATTTGTTATAGAAATAACTTATACATAAGCACGTTTATGATAAGCACTTATTGTTCATGTTGATTTTCATTTCTGCAGAGCAGTTGTTGGATATGGGATCAAAGAAGAAAAGGAAAGAGATAGCTGGAATAGATCAGGATGAACTAGTGGATCCAAAGCTTTTAGCTGATCCCGACAGTTGTTTTTGTGAGTTTAAAGGAGTGCATATACACCACAAGATATATGATTCTGAATCCAATAAATCCAATTCCCAGGAACAAACCAGCAAAATGTGTTTGCCTATGGTTCTGTTACACGGATTCGGCGCCTCGGTTTTCTCTTGGAAAAAAGTTATGAAGCCTCTGGCTGAGGCTACGTGTTCCAAAGTTCTAGCTTTTGATAGGCCAGCATTTGGATTAACATCTAGGGTTAACTTATCTTCTGGAACAGGTGATACTAAACCTTTAAATGCATACTCCATGGCATTCTCAGTGCTTGCTACCTTGCACTTCTTTGATTTATTAAAAGCGGAGAAAGCAATTTTAGTAGGGTATGTGAATATTCTAAGTTTTTCACATGGATATTGTTTTGCGATTTTAGTCTATTTTCTTAGAAGCTTCAAAAATGAATTTTTAGGCACTCAGCTGGTTCAAGTGTAGCAGTTAAAACATATTTCGAAGCTCCTGAACGGGTTGCTGCTATAATTTTGATTGCCCCCGCAATTTTTGCTCCACTTACTACACCCAAAGTTGTTAAAGAGAATCAACCAAGACAAGATAATCAAATGAGAGAAGACAACGGTTCTATCAGAAAAAATCCAATTGTTGAACTTTACATGTCGTTGTCTAAGGTTATCAAGTACGTTGCAATGACCATAACAAAGATGATGAAGCCGATGATAGATATACTCAACTCTTTGTACAGGAAACTGTTATCAGCTATCCTGCTTTCTCCCCCTGCGATAATGCTGGTAATACACTTTTCCATGCAGTACTATATAATCTTTGTTCTGATTACATCAACTTTGACGGTTCAATCATTATTGGAAAGTTAAATAATCCAAGAGAAGCATGGAATTATTGGTTCAATTACAATTACATTATGAGAACCTTTTGATTGAATCAATGTTCCTTATATAATTCCTTATTTTCAAGTTCATATGGTCATCTATGTAAGGAAAAAATCTGATTATATTGTTTCTTGTTGAATACTATTCTATGCATTTAGTTTCTATCTTTAGTTTGAAAGCAATTCTTAAGTTGACGCCGTCTATAATTTGTCATGACTCATGACCACTGAACTGATGACCCTTTTTTTCATACGAATCTCAGGTAAGAATGGCAATTGATAAGTTTGGTACTGCTGCAGTTCGAAATTCATGGTATGATCCAAAACAGGTCTCTGAGCATGTCCTTAGTGGTTATACAAAGGTAATCTTACAACACTATTTATTTTACTATTCTGTAACAGTATTCTCTTTTATTTTCGTTAGTCTGTGCTCACCTAGGTGTTAACATTGAATGCAGCCATTGAGGGTTAAGAATTGGGATAGGGCACTAGTGGAATTCACTGCTGCAACGCTTCTAGATGAAGAATCTAACACAAAGCCAGCACTTTCTAAAAGACTTAATGAAATATCTTGTCCTGGTGATGACACTGACCCTTAATGAAATATCTTTTTTGTTGTGTTTAGATCTAACGTGCTCCATTGCCCCTAGTTGAGCCCTGATTATAATTGGTGACACTGTTTGATTGTGCAGTTCTGATTGTAACTGGTGATAGTGACCGAATAGTTCCTTCATGGAATGCAGAGAGACTTTCAAGAGTCATACCAGGGGCATCACTTGAAGTAATTAAGCAATGTGGCCATTTGCCTCACGAAGAAAAAGTGGAGGAATTTATTTCAATTGTTGAAAACTTTCTAAGGAAATTAGCGGCCGATTCAAACGAACAATATCTACAACCCGCAATGTGAATTTCGTACTACTCAGGCTTCCCGTTTTACTTCACAGAAAATCCATATAATACAAAAAGACACTAATGCGATTGATCAGATGGAGGAAGATCATTTGAAGGTGTATTGATACATACTCATTAAATTCATCAAGCATGACAAGACCAGCTAATGAAAGCTTGGAAGTGGAAAAGTGCCTAGATTACATTACATTATAGTGCTAGCCTACTAAAGTCCTTGAATGATCTGTATCTTCATTTATAACATAGGCCGTGTGCCGATATCATAGAGGTTTCTAAATTGTGTATTTAAGTATGTAATTATGTATTTAATTTCTGGAAATGGATAACTGCAGGGAGTGAAGTTGAATATCCGGTCATTCCATTTACTGAGTTGCTATTTTTATATTATATACAATAAAGTATATTTAAGGGCTTGATTTCATGCAATTTTTAAACGACCGCAGGAGATGATCCTGATACATGATTTTGATGCTAAGTTAACTTTCTTTTAGTGCCAAAACTAGGAGCTACTGAAGATAACAACTTTGGAAGACAATATTGCAAATTTGATTTATATAAGCGATAAAACATCTTAATGTTTCGGACCAATGACTGAGTAATCTCTCTGCAATTTCATTGACAGAATTCCAATTTTAAGAATGTGAAACTATATACAATAGCCATAACTGGTTTGCTCTGCTGACTGGCTGTGTGCAGCCACATTTGAGCTGATTTTAATGATTGGTTGAGGAAGGAGGATCGGTTTATAGGTTAACAGTAGTATCTCCTAGGACTGCAGGACATCAAATCCTGACAAGAAGTCATCACCAAAAATTGCAGCACCAGCTGCTAATGCCTCGACACTTATTTCCATTACAACACCTGGAGGCACCGTTTGACCAGTTGCTTCCATGGATTGTGGTATGTCTGTGAAGCTTGGAGGCAAGTCTGCATTTCTTGAGAGAAGAGTGGGAATATAACCAGCGTAAGTGGGTGGGGATGGTGGAGGAGGAGTTCTAGTTCTATGTGGTTGATAGCTTGGTCCAGCTGCCACTGCATGGTAGCTTGGACCAGCTGCTGTATGATAGCTTGCTCCATCTGGTCCAGCTGCTGTATGGTGGCTTGGTTCACCCTCATATTGATCAGAATAGTTTGTAGTGGCGAACGGCACTAAATAGGAGTCTGGCATGTTTGTGTGTTCATAATTTTCTGGCTGATAGATTGGCTCCTGCGGCTGCTTCTGCAGGTAAGCTTTCCTTAATCCTTTCTCTGCAGTCCACTGAGTATTGTTGCCATGATCTAAGAGCACCGTTCTTTCCTTGCTACCTACTGTGACACAACTTACAGTTTCAGATCACATAATAAGAATTTTACAAAGAGCTAGAGGTAAACTTAAACAAAATATATAACAATTGACTGAAAATGACTGACAATTTATGATTTCGCTAAAAGAAGGGGGAAATGAGATGCTAACTGCAGAAGAGTAGCAAAGGTGAAGCAGAAAGGCAGAATTGTTTTTGGTGGGTTATGAAATAATCACATACCTGGTTGAGAATTTAGTCCTTTCTTACCATCCGAAATATGAATCAGAATATCAATAAAACCTCTTGGTTTGCTGGAATTCTTCTTTCGCAATTGGTAGCTCCGAACCCCCTCTTGCTTTGCCATTGAAGCCTCATTATTCTTCACTTGCTTGAAAAGAAACTTCTTCAGACCAATTGTTGCCGAGCCATGAAGCTTTTCCTTGAATATGGGGTCTATACAGTAAACTTCCACGTTTAGTGCCAAATCTTGGATGTTTGGCATTGAGTCATCAATAGGAACGGCAAAATTGGTTTTCCAAACAGGATTTGCATTTCCAGAATCAACAACTTTGGTGCAGTATTTGCTGTTATGATCAATCCACCCAACCGCATACCATTGACGCTTCCAAAGTGAAGTTGAATGCTGCAGACCATAAGCAGATTTCAAACAGAACTCAACCCATATAATCCCCATATAAGATGCAGAAAGAAAAAGAGAGACTAATTGAACATGTAACAAGAGTTGAAAGGATCTTGTATCCTTTAAGCTTCTTTAAACATGGGTTACAGAGAAAAAGAGACTAATTGAACATGCTTTGCTTCATTTTAAAGTCTTCTTTTCTTTGATTCATAAAATCCTTATACCTAATCACTGCTCAAGGGTCACCCTTCTGCCAAATTATCAATCTTTTCTTTCCCTGTTGAGTTTATCATAGGAAGACAGGAATCTCCCCATGTTTAGGTGTTTTTGGAGTTTATATGATGATGTCTTATATAAAAGACCAATTTAACATCATTTTACATCAAATAAAATATATTAGTTTAATGACAAAAAACATCTAGAATACTTGTGAGATGACACTGAAATCTATTTAGGATATGATTTGTACAAACATTTGTTCTTCCAGAAGCATCAATATTTCTCACATTTACATAATTACAGTGAAAGCATGACAAAAAAAATCTTGTAACTAAACATTTTCCTTGTTCGGTTGAATATACACCAGCCAATAATGACACGACAACAATCTTCTTTTTTCTAGCTGATACAGCGAAACACAACTCTATATTATTGTCCTTGATGATTTGTAGTGTCTCTCAATTAGAGGTGGAATCAACAGCGGCTTTTGGGCTGCACGCATGACAGTTTGCTCGCCTTCTGGGTTTGTTGATGAAGCAGCTCTCGTGTACATCATGGTAGTAGAGTCCAAAATGTCACTACCAAATCCACAAGCCTTAAAAAACAACCTGAGAAAAAGTTGATAACATCAATTGCTGTTCAAAAACGAATAAAACTATGCACTCTGGAAGTATAATGAGCAACCTCTCATCCTCTGAGCAAAGGGCTGCTATGTCATAGATTTCTCTATTTGTAAGCATTCTGCAAAATAGATCATATTAAGATATTTGGAATTTCATCTATTGATCTTTCACCAAAAATTGGAAGAAGCCTTATACAGAAAACACTTCAATATTCAACTCCAACAAGGTTTATGTTCACGAGATCAGAGACGATACATGAAAAGTCATCAACTTATACTTCAAATTAAAACCATAACTGATATTTTCAATTTGACAGCATTTAATGCATATTTTAGATTCAAACACACAACACAACAACTTAGAGACCTAGTTAGTGCTTCTGATTGAAAGTGTGTCTGACATACACGCGGTTGCTTGAAATTATTTAATTTTCTCAAGTTATTTGCAGTGTCAATGTGTTAGTGTTGAGTCTGGTGTTCGTGTCAGGGCTTCATCGGTAGAGATTGATGCGAATGAAGGCCCGCTTGCAAACATCAAACCAAAACTCAACCAACAAAAACAACATTAACTTTAAGAAAACTTAATGAATGCGATTAGAATCTCATCAACAAAAGGTTATATTTCTCTCTGCTATGCTGTAAAGTGAAAGTGTCTAGTTCAGGAATCATGCAGATTATTGAATCATCAAAAAAGAGAGGCAATTAGTGTTAACATACCTCACAATTTTTTTAACAATAATTTTTCCAATTCCCATTCTCCGCAGGGATGGAATAACCTGCGAGACACTGAAGCACGTTGAATAATGCACGTTAACTATTGTAAAACCCAAAATTCAGTGTCCCAAAACCAAGAAAACCCAGAAACAAAAGAACCAAAATAACCATGCCCAATAACCAAGTTATCAATTTTAGCTCATGGGCTATCAAGAAAGGATAAAAAGTTTATTTTTTTATTCAGTATAGGCAAGTGTTACCATGAGATCGTAAATAGAAGCAGTGAGACCATAATCAGAAACAGCACGGCCAAATCCAACCAACAAATCGCGGCAAGGAGAAACCGGCGTCAAGAAATCCACCATGGAAGATGAAGATTTTCCCAACTCATCAACGATGTTAGGTTTGCAGAAAACAGAGACAAGAACATCACTGTGAGAAAGAGCAACGCGGAGTTTGTTGATATCAACGGGTTCAGGGGTATCTGAAAATCTCTGAAAAGAGTGGTTGCAAGTGGAGCAGAGGTGCTGGAGATGTTGGGGATCAACGTGGCGTGGGTTAGTGGAAATGTAAACTGGGAGAAGCGGGGTTAAGAGATTCTTTTCTTTGTTGTTGTTAAACTGTGAGGTTTTGGTGATTCTTGTTCTTACCCATTTCAATTCCATTGATTTTGAACAGAAAACCTCTGTTATGTGCATGGGGGTGTACGCTGCTGCAACTCCCATTGCCACCATTTTTGTGTTAGATGGAAGGATGTAATAACTGAAAGTCAGGTGCTACTTCCAATTCCTTGCTCCACTCTTCATTTAATGTTATCCAAAAATTGGAGTAACAAGTTTACAATTTAAAAAATAATATAAAGGAAATATAAGCAATCTTGTAAAAATCTTCTCAAATACTGAATTACTGTAAAAACCATCTCAAATATTACATTTGATTAAACTTGATAATCTAGTGTTTTGGAAAATTCTTCTTTGTCTTTTTTTTTTTCCATATCTCCAATTTAAAGGTAATTTTGATCTAAAATTTATCTAATGCAACTAATAATATCACATTGTTGTAATCCAATTACATAATTATTGTATTAAGCATTTGTAGGTTATATTTGATTCAAATGATGATGTCATTTGGTTCTATTACAATTATTTTATTTCTAAAATTTAACTTTATGGCATCATTTCTGATCTCTCTCTATCTCTTCCTCTTCTTCTTCCTTCTTTCTCTTTTATAAATCTTAATGACGATCTTCCAAAAAACAAATTCAGATCTGTTATCAACAATATCGCTTTTGAAGCCCTAACCGAAGTGATTGTAGTTTTTTTTTGTTCTCTATCGATTTGTATAGATCTATCTCTAACGTTTTGATTTTTAGGTTTTTCATAACATCTCCGCAGGTGGGTTATGCTCTGAATGTTCAATGATATGTTAGCTTACCCCGATTGGATGCAAGATTTTACCTTGAACAGTATGGTGGTAAAAATGATGTGTGGAAATTGCAGTATGTATTGGGTTTTAAGAAGATGTTGATTATAAATCACTGATTTCAGCTTTTATATACAGGATGATATTTTCTCTTCTTTGGATGTTCCATGGCGTTGTGGCTCGAGGAAGGTTTTCATTACCTGCACCCTCTGCTCCGCTTAATCGACATGTATGCCAATGTCATTTTTAACTGAAATTTGAGACAAATTTTTTATTGTGAGTTTTTGTTCTGTTATTGTGGATATCGGGCCATTACACTTTAGAACCATGAATATTTGTATTGTTTTTTGGCTATCATGGATAAAACTTCAAATTTAGTTTTTTGAATCTTTATTTCATCTCTCTTTTATCAATTACGATTATCATGTTTTCCTCCTGTTAATGATTATTATGACAAGTAAATACAATACTAATTTTCTATATTGTTAGAGTGGGAACCGTGTCATGCCGTTGTTGCAACGACATTGCTTATTGTGTTTGAATTGCTCCTTTGTAAATATCTCGAGAGCTTATATGGTACTTGTCTACTCTATGCCTTTGTGCTTTCATAATCATTAATAATTTTCAAATATTTTAGTCAATTTAACATGTATCTCATTTGTCTTGCACAGTTGGTGGCTTTGCAGCAGTAGAACTGAAGATTGTGTTCCTTCCTTTATTAACATTTGAAATCATTATTCTCATTGACAATTTCAGGTAATTTCTTTTGGGTTGTTTTTTTTTCTTTATCTACTTGAAAATATTCAGATCTTAATCATTGATGCACATAATGGGTTTGTTGTGGTATGCTTTGTTTATGAAGCGATAAATGCAAAGCCCTTCAATCTCAATGTTTGTTATCTATGCAGAATGTGTAGAGCTCTAATGCCAGGGGATGAAGAAAGCATGAGTGATGAAGCAATATGGGAAACTTTTCATGTAAGGCTTTACATGTAACTCTTTTGATCTTCCATTTTCTCATTTTGTTGAAGCTTGATTACACTTAAAATGCTTTTCATTCTGTTTATTGTAACTATTACCGAGCACAATGGCTAAGTTAGAACCTCCAGAAGGATGTTACTTTCTTGATGGTCTTGAAGTCCATGTTGCATTTGGAAGTGTGTGGAAATAGTCATTGTCCAAACTGAGTGGAGGACAACGATCATTGCTTGAGAATTGTTTGGTTGAGTTGCACATCTCAACAATTGTTTGTTTCTGAAATTCTGGCAATCTAACACAAGTTAATATTGATGTCCTCACATTAGAACATAATGTCAAGACAGATGTTACAACATCTTCTGTCTGATAGAACAAATAAACCAGACTGAAACTAAATTGTAGAAATATGAATAACACAGTCAATTGGTAACCCAGTTCGGTGCAACATCACCTACATCTGGGGGCATCCAAGCCAAGAAAGAAATTCACTATGATAGCATTAGTTCAAAGCTAAACTCCCATGTTTACAACTTCTCGCCTAATCACTACCTTGTTTAACTTCTACCTAGAACCCTCTAGATATGAGATCCCCCTCTCACTTCCTAATCAGTCACAATCCCAGTGACAATACCTCAAGTAACCAAAAAGAAGAAGAACACTCTTCCAACTACAATACTCGGTTTTGCTTAAAAGCTTCAACCAAGAACAATACACTCTTGTTTAAAAGCTTTAGAGTGGACAATTAACAATACACAACCAGTCTACCTCTATGTATCAAAAGATACAAGGCTGACATACAAAGTCACACTAAATAAACTCTCAAAACCTAAGATTCTAAAACCTCCCCTTATTTTTACAAAAGTGAAAGTCGTATCTTCATTAGGTTTAGGCTGCTATTTAAATACTCCTCAACAGTCCATGGGCTTCGAAATCTTCACCCAAATATTGCTTGATCCATACGCTGAAGGCTGCATCAATTATGCAGAAAAAGTCTCCTTAAATCTTGGAACAAATCATCAAGTTTTCTAAATTGTCTCAACATCCAATTTTAGAAACTTATGCATAGTTGGAGATTAAATCAAATGTTCCATATTAAATCTTCTCGACCTGCGAAAATAAGTAAGATATATGCAAACTAAATCTCACAAAATCAAATAAAATCTGCCAATAATAAAACTGCAACTTGTACTGATGTTCTGGTACAACATGTCAGAACATCTGTCTTTAATGTTGACAGACCAACAAGTTAGAACATTTCACATAACATCTTGCTATGAACCATGTTTTAGCAAAATTGTTGTCAATCTTAAAACCATGGATCTAACAGTTTCTAATGTCAAATTGTTGACAGTATTTTCAATTGAACTCATACTCTCATTTCAATTGAACTCATATGGGTCTTTTATAACTGAACTCAGATATATTGTCTTTTATAAGTGAATTATTTCTGAAACATTCTTTTGTTTTACTTTTATTTTACTTTTCATTATGTATGTGTTTTGTACTACATTTTATATACGGGAAAAATTTTTATCGTTATAAATGGGAACAAATTTACTACTGATCCAAATATTGAATAATATAAATTTATCGACCATTTTTTTCAAATATGTGAAATAGATTAAGAGAACTTATTAAAAAAGATTGAGTAGATATTTAAAAACTGGATTCACTCTTATAAAATAATATCTTATTTGTAAAAAAAAACTAAAAGGATAATTTATCTAATACAAGTTTCAACAGTTTTTAATTTTAATCATATTATTCTTGATATTATTGTTTAAATTTCATCTTCTACATTTATTATTATTTCAACTTAAATTTACTATTATGCTTAAGTTTTTTTTTTTCTTTTTTCAACTTTCAATTTTTATGACATTTTGCAAACGAATGCGCGTTCAAAACTATATTCCACTCAAAAACATACCCCGTGCGTAGGCACGAGTTTGTTACTAGTTTGGTTAAATAAAATAGTTTCTATAATAAAACTATTAAGTTATTAAATAGAACAGATTGGATGATTCTCTAAAAAAATCAAAATATCTGTACAATTTTAAAATATTATAATTTCACAAATTTATCATTTAAATTTAAATTTTAAATATAGTCACCGCACACGACACAACAAAATATAAATTTAGATAAAGTTTGAACAAAGTCTAATCGTAACATAAACTAAATAATAAAATAATTACAGTATTAATAAATTTAATTTAAAAAATAAACAGTTGTTTTAAATAAGTTTTGAATAAATTCAACTTATATTTTAATTTTATTCTATTTTAAAATTATCAAAATAAGTGAGATGTCGTAAATTCGAGTTCGTGCCCATACTTTTGATGTCTCTGCATAGCTACTAACCGAGCTGATTTAAGGAGACAAAATGACATCATTTTTTTAAGGAAAAAAACATCTATTTAATCTAACAATTTTCTAAAACCATCACCCAATTTTTATCAATTATGGTTAGGGCTGTTCATGGTATGGTTTTATGAGAAAACCAAACCGAACCGAACTAAACCATAGTTTAAGTTTACTCGAACTGAACCGAACTATTTCAATTTACTTAGAACCGAACTGAACCAAAATTATTGGTTTGGTATACTGTTTCAAAATTCCGAACCGTACCGAACCGTTAGAAGGCAATTTTCCCGAACCGAACCGTTTGTTAAAGACTCGAACCGTTAAGGTATTTAAAAAAAAAAATTAAAACTTGTTTTTAGTATTTTTCATTTTCAGTTTTGGTTCGGTTCGATTTCGGTTCAGTTCGGTTTCAGTTTTGGTTCGGTTCGGTTCTAGAACTGTTTGTGTAATATGGTTTGGTTCACTAACCAAACATAACGGTTTGGTTATTTTAACCTCAGTTCGGTTCGGTTCAGCGGTTCAGTTCAGTTCATGGTTTTTTTGGACAACCCTAATTATGGTCGATTCTCATTAGTTCAATAACTTACTTAATCCAACAATCAAACCATACTAATGACCTCTCCGATTCTCGATTCGATCGTCGGTCCGGTCCAATTTTCAAAATACTAAACATAGGTAACTCAATGATGGAAATATATGGCTTTTATAAAAATGTTTTTTTACAATATTATAAATTAGTCTTTTTAATTGAAAGATTAGTTTTGATATTCTGAAATATATAAACATTATTAAAGATTAAAATATTGTCGAAATTATAATTTTTTTAAAGAAATGTATCTTAAAAATGATTTTTATGAAAAACTATTTGAAATACTTTTAAATTTAAGTAATTTTTTGAAATTTTGATGTTTAAAAAAAATTATAGTAAAAATGATGAAATGTCTTCGATAACATTTTAAGAATAACTATTTACACTAATTTTTCATTTAAAACTTTTATTAAAAAAATCTTTATAATTATTTTAAAACAAAAATACGTAATACTATAAAAATCATTTTTAAAAAACAGAAACAAATTGGAACATAGATTTCATGATATAATTTGAAAGACTTGCGATACAATTTTAAGCAAGAGTAATGTAACCGGACAGAAAAAAGAAGTTAGTATTTCATCCTAATAAATCACTCTTAACACGATCCACAGTAAAAGCATGACAATTGATCTCTATACATCCAAAAATAGGTGTCATGACCCATATGTTTTTCAATATTATTTGTGGCTTCAATATTCAATATGGTGCTAATAGCATTTTCAATGGCTTTAGGAATGATTTTTTAAAGAAAATTTTTGGTTTAAGGAGACTAACTTATTAGTCGAAATGAAGGGAAAAGTGATATGAAATACTCTTAATTAGATGTTTCATCTACTAAATGATACCATCAACAAACATCATATGGTCCATGAAATGTCCAACACAACCAAATTTGAGAATGTTCTTGTTATCCCACACTAGAAACAGTTGAAGAAATGGAAAGAGCAACATAAATTAACATAAATATTTATTAAGACATGCATAAAATACATAACATTTGTTAACGTAAATCTAACATTACATTTCATCATCAAGAGATGTTTGAGGGTGTTTCACCATCTTTAAATATTGTTGGTCGATCTCGAAATTGTTGCATACACTGCGATCAGACTCTTTATTTTGTTCAACTGTATCTTCCATTCGTTGCTAATTAAGGGTGAACGTTAATGTATGTTCACAACTCTTTGATTATTTTAGTATCGCAAGAGATTCTCTAGTGTGAATTTTAGATCAACAAGACAAATGATCTTTGTGAACCTAAATTAAAGAGGACGTCTCTTGTTGTTTAAGTAGACAAATGCGAGATAGAAATATTAAGACATTTTGTGGTGTTTTAGTTAATAACATGAGAGACACGCATATTTATAGAAGGTTTAGATCAATTAATAACCTCAGAAACCCAACCATGTCTCAAAGTATATTTAGAAACATAAATTCTAGAATAACTCATTTACGTAGAAATACAAAAGATAAATGATTTGTCTGGAACTTAAATTCTGGATTTACCCCTGTTAGTTGTTGTTTTGCATAAACTATTTTGACAGAATGTTTTATTCACAAACATAAACTTTTTCTTTAACATAGAAAATTTTACAACTAAAATTTATATAATTAATGTTGGATATACATTAAAAAGTATCAAAACGTATCTAGATTACATCGTTGACAATAAAAAATCCAAAATTACTTACAAAAGATGATGTTTAAACCTAAATGCATTGCTAAATAATAACTAAAATGCATCAAAACATGTGTCACCACCTAAATCTATGTCTATGGTTGGTTTCGCCTTTAATTTTTACTTATTTAATTCTCTTTCAATCTCACGGCTCAACTTGGTTATTTCTTCCATCATATCCAAAAAGTTATCTAGCCAAGTTTTAGATTCCTTTGTGAAATGAGTTGTCCACTCCGGTGATGTTTATGGTATAGGACATCCCAGTTTCAAACAAACTTGAACATAAATGTACTGATTTTGAAAGTCACCTAATACACATAATGCTTTTAGTTAGATTTTGAGGTGGGCCACTCCGAAGGATTTTTTTTTTCCGAGAAGCCATATATTGTTAGATCAATACACATCCTATAATATGCATTTTCTATAAAATGACCCATTTCAGGGAAGCGCGTCCATTTTTCCTCCGGTGTATGACCACTAACACAAGGAATAAGAGATTCATAAAATGCATCGATTTTTTTCCTTTTGGATAATGTTGTGTATGATTCATTATGAATCTTCAACTATTTGAGAAGTTGTTAGTGGAAAAGTGCATGATTTTCCTCTCCTCAACTGAACAAATCTGAAACACTGTGATAACTGCAGTTACAGTCACCCTTAACATCTACAAATCGTTTAATGTATTTGTGCATAAAAACCAGCATATTTTCAATGTGTTTGATTTTTTGTAAAGGTGGTGAAGGAGATGATTTGTTAATGCGAGCAACTTTGAAAACATTTTTTTTTGAAATTTTGAAGTTGGAGAATCCAAAAAATGTGTGTCAACATGTTCGAAATAGGAAGGAGGCCACTTTGTTGAATTGTCACTCTGTATTGATTTGACCTTTTTAGGAGCACCTTTTGTTTTACTGATTCCGAGGGTGGTTTCAAATATGTAATTTCTAGATAGGATATCTTCCTCATCTAGTCTTTGATGTGTAGTTTCATGTTGTCACCAATTTTCAAAAGTCTCTCTTGAACCACTTCTCATTCAGTTATGATAGATATATTTTATTTACCATCCTTCATCACAGCATCATCATCAAACCGAAGTCTTTTCCAGTGCGTGTAAATCTCATCCATTTGTATGGATCTATCAAGTTTCATTTTCTTTGAAATTAAACAAGCATGCAGAAGACTGTACATATTCCTAAGTGTACAACCACACTTTGAGCTATCTAAACCTACTTTATCTGCTCGCTTGGCTCCTTAGAAGTAACACCAATAATTTCTAGAAGTGTAAGTTTGTACTTGTTGGTCTTATATATTGAATCAACTATGAGCATTGTGGGAAATATGTTAATAACTTGATGGAATCAACAATTTCTCGAACGTTTTCTCCATCCTCACACACTATGTACATACATAATGATAATCATCCTAACGCTTTAATAGTTGTTGCATGTCAGTTCTTGGAACTCTTATCACCTTGTTGTTTTGGGCACAAACATTGTATACTTCCTTAATGTTTGAGACGCTATGAGATTTTTTCCGTTTCAAATTTTCAAGTATGTTTTTGAGTTGCACTATGTTCAATGTCATGTTATAAACATGATCATTCTCTTCTGAATTAAAGTGACATACAATGAGATGGCCAACTAATTTGTAACACAAATATTTATTATGTATTATGCCAAAAACCACATTAAATGTCCATGTATTATTTGTTGGATCCAACTTCAATGACTTTCTAGCGGGAAAGTCGCCATAACTTTGAATAAATTCTCACCACATGATCAATCCAATGGTTTCATATTAGTTTACTGTTTTTTCTTTTATTTTTTGTAAAAGTTACTTTACAACAACAACACCAAACACACACCACCACTTACCACCTTCTTTCCTCCACTTCCACAACACCATTAAACCACCATAAAAACACCCACCACCAAAACACTTAACAAACTCCATCAAGACCTCAACAATCAAACAACATTTGCAAACCTGTAAAAAGCAACAAAAAAAGTAGAACAAACATGAAAACATAACAAAAAGAAAAAGAGATCGAAACGTGAAGCTCGTCGGATCCGCAAAGGAAAACAAGCATCACCCCTGTACAACTCGAAACCGCGCATAAACCTCACCAACGTAATCAGACGACCGTTATCACCGTCTGCGTCACCGTCTCTTATCGCCGCCACCATTATGTCTGCCGTCATTGTCACCGTCTTCAACGTACTCATACTCGCCATCGCCGTTTTGTGGGTGGTGCATGTTGTGGTTGCCACGTCGGTGGGTCCAAATTCACGATAATTTCTTAATTGCAAGATTTGTCCACTGGTCCTGTCAATTTTTTTTTATATGTGTTTTTTTCTTGCTGCTAAGTGGATTGTGTATAAACATTTGTTGTTGACTTCTAAATGGTTCTCCTTTTTAAAATTAGTGTTGCGTTGTTGTTTTTTTATGCAGTTTGTTTTTGATGTTGTATTGTTTTGATGAAGCTGATGAGCACATGAAAGTGAATATTGGACTTACTACATTATCTGATGTGGTATTGTTTTAAAAAAGCTTCTAAGCATATGTCTTCACAACTCTGCAAGGACATTGAAAGAAACTTTTAATACTGGATAAGAAAGCAACTTCATGCAAGGATGTTCACAACAAATGCAAAAATAAATCAAGATAGCTCTGTAGAATTAGATTATTAGAATTATAGAATAATAGGACATTTATAATTTAGTTAGAGGACATGATGAATTGTACATCTCTTGTAGAGTTATTTTTTATCAATGTAATTGTGTACCATTTCATGCACTGTCATTTTGTAACATTTCCTGTACTGTCATTTTGTAACATTTTTGGATATAATGAAATAAGGTAATTTGCTTCATTACAATTTCCTACAAGTATTACAATTTAAGGCAATTACTGCAAGTATTCCCATTAACACACAAAATGTCATTTTCAATATCAATTTAAACATAAACATTATGAATGAAAGTAGTATATACAGCCTGAACAAGAAATAAAACAATAAGAATGGAAGTAATATACAACCTAAGCAAGATAAACAGTTTCCTATATCAGTTTAAACATTAAGTTCCTGCACTGTCATAAAATTTCACTGTCATAAGAAGCATGCAATTAATACCAATGAGAAGCATACTCATCAATTTTCCTGCACTGTCATAAAATTTCATTATCATAAAAAACACGCAATTAATACCAATGAGAAGCATACTCATCAAATTTCCTGCACTATAATAAAAATTTACTTTACATATTGACATTTTTTTTACATATCCAACTTCAATAATCCTTTACATATTAATTTCATGCACATCATAACAGTTTCGTATAAGCTTTTATACATACCAAAATATACTTTCATGCACTGTCATAACAGATTCTTGTAAGCTTTTATACATACCAAAATATACTTCGATCAGTGTAATAACAATTCATAACACTGTCATAATATACAAAAAATACAACTTAATGATCTATTAACTTCAATTAGTGTAATGTTGCAGCGTCTGTTTCGTTAAGTGGTGTCTACATTAAAAAAAAATACTAATTAACATCATGATAAGTTACATTAAGGATAGTTATTTTTTCAAATGAAAGTTATATTACCATCAAAAACGTTGTAAAATTAAATTGGACATCTTTTGTTTGTCGGAGCTCGTAAGCTAGAGGTGCCGAACATGATACTTCCTCAATCATTTGACTTGTTAGCCCTTTATCCTAAAATAATTATATAAAATTAATATTAGTGTAAGTTTGTATTTGTTGGTCTTATATATTGAATCAACTATGAGCATTGTGGGAAATATGTTAATAACTTGATGGAATCAACAATTTCTCGAACGTTTTCTCCATCCTCACACACTATGTACATACATAATGATAATCATCCTAACGCTTTAATAGTTGTTGCATGTCAGTTCTTGGAACTCTTATCACCTTGTTGTTTTGGGCACAAACATTGTATACTTCCTTAATGTTTGAGACGCTATGAGATTTTTTCCGTTTCAAATTTTCAAGTATGTTTTTGAGTTGCACTATGTTCAATGTCATGTTATAAACATGATCATTCTCTTCTGAATTAAAGTGACATACAATGAGATGGCCAACTAATTTGTAACACAAATATTTATTATGTATTATGCCAAAAACCACATTAAATGTCCATGTATTATTTGTTGGATCCAACTTCAATGACTTTCTAGCGGGAAAGTCGCCATAACTTTGAATAAATTCTCACCACATGATCAATCCAATGGTTTCATATTAGTTTACTGTTTTTTCTTTTATTTTTTGTAAAAGTTACTTTACAGCAACAACACCAAACACACACCACCACTTACCACCTTCTTTCCTCCACTTCCACAACACCATTAAACCACCATAAAAACACCCACCACCAAAACACTTAAAAAACTCCATCAAGACCTCAACAATCAAACAACATTTGCAAACCTGTAAAAAGCAACAAAAAAAGTAGAACAAACATGAAAACATAACAAAAAGAAAAAGAGATCGAAACGTGAAGCTCGTCGGATCCGCAAAGGAAAACAAGCATCACCCCTGTACAACTCGAAACCGCGCATAAACCTCACCAACGTAATCAGACGACCGTTATCACCGTCTGCGTCACCGTCTCTTATCGCCGCCACCATTATGTCTGCCGTCATTGTCACCGTCTTCAACGTACTCATACTCGCCATCGCCGTTTTGTGGGTGGTGCATGTTGTGGTTGCCACGTCGGTGGGTCCAAATTCACGATAATTTCTTAATTGCAAGATTTGTCCACTGGTCCTGTCAAATTTTTTTTTATATGTGTTTTTTTCTTGCTGCTAAGTGGATTGTGTATAAACATTTGTTGTTGACTTCTAAATGGTTCTCCTTTTTAAAATTAGTGTTGCGTTGTTGTTTTTTTATGCAGTTTGTTTTTGATGTTGTATTGTTTTGATGAAGCTGATGAGCACATGAAAGTGAATATTGGACTTACTACATTATCTGATGTGGTATTGTTTTAAAAAAGCTTCTAAGCATATGTCTTCACAACTCTGCAAGGACATTGAAAGCAACTTTTAATACTGGATAAGAAAGCAACTTCATGCAAGGATGTTCACAACAAATGCAAAAATAAATCAAGATAGCTCTGTAGAATTAGATTATTAGAATTATAGAATAATAGGACATTTATAATTTAGTTAGAGGACATGATGAATTGTACATCTCTTGTAGAGTTATTTTTTATCAATGTAATTGTGTACCATTTCATGCACTGTCATTTTGTAACATTTCCTGTACTGTCATTTTGTAACATTTTTGGATATAATGAAATAAGGTAATTTGCTTCATTACAATTTCCTACAAGTATTACAATTTAAGGCAATTACTGCAAGTATTCCCATTAACACACAAAATGTCATTTTCAGTATCAATTTAAACATAAACATTATGAATGAAAGTAGTATATACCGCCTGAACAAGAAATAAAACAATAAGAGTGGAAGTAATATACAACCTAAGCAAGATAAACAGTTTCCTATATCAGTTTAAACATTAAGTTCCTGCACTGTCATAAAATTTCACTGTCATAAGAAGCATGCAATTAATACCAATGAGAAGCATACTCATCAATTTTCCTGCACTGTCATAAAATTTCATTATCATAAAAAACACGCAATTAATACCAATGAGAAGCATACTCATCAAATTTCCTGCACTATAATAAAAATTTACTTTACATATTGACATTTTTTTTACATATCCAACTTCAATAATCCTTTACATATTAATTTCATGCACATCATAACAGTTTCGTATAAGCTTTTATACATACCAAAATATACTTTCATGCACTGTCATAACAGATTCCTGTAAGCTTTTATACATACCAAAATATACTTCGATCAGTGTAATAACAATTCATAACACTGTCATAATATACAAAAAATACAACTTAATGATCTATTAACTTCAATTAGTGTAATGTTGCAGCGTCTGTTTCGTTAAGTGGTGTCTACATTAAAAAAAAATACTAATTAACATCATGATAAGTTACATTAAGGATAGTTATTTTTTCAAATGAAAGTTATATTACCATCAAAAGCGTTGTAAAATTAAATTGGACATCTTTTGTTTGTCGGAGCTCGTAAGCTAGAGGTGCCGAACATGATACTTCCTCAATCATTTGACTTGTTAGCCCTTTATCCTAAAATAATTATATAAAATTAATATTAGTGTAAGTTTGTATTTGTTGGTCTTATATATTGAAATAACTATGAGCATTGTGGGAAATATGTTAATAACTTGATGGAATCAACAATTTCTCGAACGTTTTCTCCATCCTCACACACTATGTACATACATAATGATAATCATCCTAACGCTTTAATAGTTGTTGCATGTCAGTTCTTGGAACTCTTATCACCTTGTTGTTTTGGGCACAAACATTGTATACTTCCTTAATGTTTGAGACGCTATGAGATTTTTTCCGTTTCAAATTTTCAAGTATGTTTTTGAGTTGCACTATGTTCAATGTCATGTTATAAACATGATCATTCTCTTCTGAATTAAAGTGACATACAATGAGATGGCCAACTAATTTGTAACACAAATATTTATTATGTATTATGCCAAAAACCACATTAAATGTCCATGTATTATTTGTTGGATCCAACTTCAATGACTTTCTAGCGGGAAAGTCGCCATAACTTTGAATAAATTCTCACCACATGATCAATCCAATGGTTTCATATTAGTTTACTGTTTTTTCTTTTATTTTTTGTAAAAGTTACTTTACAGCAACAACACCAAACACACACCACCACTTACCATCTTCTTTCCTCCACTTCCACAACACCATTAAACCACCATAAAAACACCCACCACCAAAACACTTAAAAAACTCCATCAAGACCTCAACAATCAAACAACATTTGCAAACCTGTAAAAAGCAATAAAAAAAGTAGAACAAACATGAAAACATAACAAAAAGAAAAAGAGATCGAAACGTGAAGCTCGTCGGATCCGCAAAGGAAAACAAGCATCACCCCTGTACAACTCGAAACCGCGCATAAACCTCACCAACGTAATCAGACGACCGTTATCACCGTCTGCGTCACCGTCTCTTATCGCCGCCACCATTATGTCTGCCGTCATTGTCACCGTCTTCAACGTACTCATACTCGCCATCGCCGTTTTGTGGGTGGTGCATGTTGTGGTTGCCACGTCGGTGGGTCCAAATTCACGATAATTTCTTAATTGCAAGATTTGTCCACTGGTCCTGTCAATTTTTTTTTTATATGTGTTTTTTTCTTGCTGCTAAGTGGATTGTGTATAAACATTTGTTGTTGACTTCTAAATGGTTCTCCTTTTTAAAATTAGTGTTGCGTTGTTGTTTTTTTATGCAGTTTGTTTTTGATGTTGTATTGTTTTGATGAAGCTGATGAGCACATGAAAGTGAATATTGGACTTACTACATTATCTGATGTGGTATTGTTTTAAAAAAGCTCCTAAGCATATGTCTTCACAACTCTGCAAGGACATTGAAAGCAACTTTTAATACTGGATAAGAAAGCAACTTCATGCAAGGATGTTCACAACAAATGCAAAAATAAATCAAGATAGCTCTGTAGAATTAGATTATTAGAATTATAGAATAATATGACATTTATAATTTAGTTAGAGGACATGATGAATTGTACATCTCTTGTAGAGTTATTTTTTATCAATGTAATTGTGTACTATTTCATGCACTGTCATTTTGTAACATTTCCTGTACTGTCATTTTGTAACATTTTTGGATATAATGAAATAAGGTAATTTGCTTCATTACAATTTCCTACAAGTATTACAATTTAAGGCAATTACTGCAAGTATTCCCATTAACACACAAAATGTCATTTTCAGTATCAATTTAAACATAAACATTATGAATGAAAGTAGTATATACCGCCTGAACAAGAAATAAAACAATAAGAATGGAAGTAATATACAACCTAAGCAAGATAAACAGTTTCCAATATCAGTTTAAACATTAAGTTCCTGCACTGTCATAAAATTTCACTGTTATAAGAAGCATGCAATTAATACCAATGAGAAGCATACTCATCAATTTTCCTGCACTGTCATAAAATTTCATTATCATAAAAAACACGCAATTAATACCAATGAGAAGCATACTCATCAAATTTCCTGCACTATAATAAAAATTTACTTTACATATTGACATTTTTTTTACATATCCAACTTCAATAATCCTTTACATATTAATTTCATGCACATCATAACAGTTTCGTATAAGCTTTTATACATACCAAAATATACTTTCATGCACTGTCATAACAGATTCCTGTAAGCTTTTATACATACCAAAATATACTTCGATCAGTGTAATAACAATTCATAACACTGTCATAATATACAAAAAATACAACTTAATGATCTATTAACTTCAATTAGTGTAATGTTGCAGCGTCTGTTTCGTTAAGTGGTGTCTACATTAAAAAAAAATACTAATTAACATCATGATAAGTTACATTAAGGATAGTTATTTTTTCAAATGAAAGTTATATTACCATCAAAAGCATTGTAAAATTAAATTGGACATCTTTTGTTTGTCGGAGCTCGTAAGCTAGAGGTGCCGAACATGATACTTCCTCAATCATTTGACTTGTTAGCCCTTTATCCTAAAATAATTATATAAAATTAATATTAGTGTAAGTTTGTACTTGTTGGTCTTATATATTGAATCAACTATGAGCATTGTGGGAAATATGTTAATAACTTGATGGAATCAACAATTTCTCGAACGTTTTCTCCATCCTCACACACTATGTACATACATAATGATAATCATCCTAACGCTTTAATAGTTGTTGCATGTCAGTTCTTGGAACTCTTATCACCTTGTTGTTTTGGGCACAAACATTGTATACTTCCTTAATGTTTGAGACGCTATGAGATTTTTTCCGTTTCAAATTTTCAAGTATGTTTTTGAGTTGCACTATGTTCAATGTCATGTTATAAACATGATCATTCTCTTCTGAATTAAAGTGACATACAATGAGATGGCCAACTAATTTGTAACACAAATATTTATTATGTATTATGCCAAAAACCACATTAAATGTCCATGTATTATTTGTTGGATCCAACTTCAATGACTTTCTAGCGGGAAAGTCGCCATAACTTTGAATAAATTCTCACCACATGATCAATCCAATGGTTTCATATTAGTTTACTGTTTTTTCTTTTATTTTTTGTAAAAGTTAATTTACAGCAACAACACCAAACACACACCACCACTTACCACCTTCTTTCCTCCACTTCCACAACACCATTAAACCACCATAAAAACACCCACCACCAAAACACTTAACAAACTCCATCAAGACCTCAACAATCAAACAACATTTGCAAACCTGTAAAAAGCAACAAAAAAAGTAGAACAAACATGAAAACATAACAAAAAGAAAAAGAGATCGAAACGTGAGGCTCGTCGGATCCGCAAAGGAAAACAAGCATCACCCCTGTACAACTCGAAACCGCGCATAAACCTCACCAACGTAATCAGACGACCGTTATCACCGTCTGCGTCGCCGTCTCTTATCGCCACCACCATTATGTCTGCCGTCATTGTCACCGTCTTCAACGTACTCATACTCGCCGTCGCCGTTTTGTGGGTGGTGCATGTTGTGGTTGCCACGTCGGTGGGTCCAAATTCACGATAATTTCTTAATTGCAAGATTTGTCCACTGGTCCTGTCAATTTTTTTTTTATATGTGTTTTTTTCTTGCTGCTAAGTGGATTGTGTATAAACATTTGTTGTTGACTTCTAAATGGTTCTCCTTTTTAAAATTAGTGTTGCGTTGTTGTTTTTTTATGCAGTTTGTTTTTGATGTTGTATTGTTTTGATGAAGCTGATGAGCACATGAAAGTGAATATTGGACTTACTACATTATCTGATGTGGTATTGTTTTAAAAAGCTTCTAAGCATATGTCTTCACAACTCTGCAAGGACATTGAAAGAAACTTTTAATACTGGATAAGAAAGCAACTTCATGCAAGGATGTTCACAACAAATGCAAAAATAAATCAAGATAACTCTGTAGAATTAGATTATTAAAATTATAGAATAATAGGACATTTATAATTTAGTTAGAGGACATGATGAATTGTACATCTCTTGTAGAGTTATTTTTTATCAATGTAATTGTGTACCATTTCATGCACTGTCATTTTGTAACATTTCCTGTACTGTCATTTTGTAACATTTTTGGATATAATGAAATAAGGTAATTTGCTTCATTACAATTTCCTACAAGTATTACAATTTAAGGCAATTACTGCAAGTATTCCCATTAACACACAAAATGTCATTTTCAGTATCAATTTAAACATAAACATTATGAATGAAAGTAGTATATACCGCCTGAACAAGAAATAAAACAATAAGAATGGAAGTAATATACAACCTAAGCAAGATAAACAATTTCCAATATCAGTTTAAACATTAAGTTCCTGCACTGTCATAAAATTTTACTGTCATAAGAAGCATGCAATTAATACCAATGAGAAGCATACTCATCAATTTTCCTGCACTGTCATAAAATTTCATTATCCTAAAAAACACGCAATTAATACCAATGAGAAGCATACTCATCAAATTTCCTGCACTATAATAAAAATTTACTTTACATATTGACATTTTTTTACATATCCAACTTCAATAATCCTTTACATATTAATTTCATGCACATCATAACAGTTTCGTATAAGCTTTTATACATACCAAAATATACTTTCATGCACTGTCATAACAGATTCCTGTAAGCTTTTATACATACCAAAATATACTTCGATCAGTGTAATAAAAATTCATAACACTGTCATAATATACAAAAAATACAACTTAATGATCTATTAACTTCAATTAGTGTAATGTTGCAGCGTCTGTTTCGTTAAGTGGTGCCTACATTAAAAAAAAATACTAATTAACATCATGATAAGTTACATTAAGGATAGTTATTTTTTCAAATGAAAGTTATATTACCATCAAAAGCGTTGTAAAATTAAATTGGACATCTTTTGTTTGTCGGAGCTCGTAAGCTAGAGGTGCCGAACATGATACTTCCTCAATCATTTGACTTGTTAGCCCTTTATCCTAAAATAATTATATAAAATTAATATTAGTGTAAGTTTGTACTTGTTGGTCTTATATATTGAATCAACTATGATCATTGTGGGAAATATGTTAATAACTTGATGGAATCAACAATTTCTCGAACGTTTTCTCCATCCTCACACACTATGTACATACATAATGATAATCATCCTAACGCTTTAATAGTTGTTGCATGTCAGTTCTTGGAACTCTTATCACCTTGTTGTTTTGGGCACAAACATTGTATACTTCCTTAATGTTTGAGACGCTATGAGATTTTTTCCGTTTCAAATTTTCAAGTATGCTTTTGAGTTGCACTATGTTCAATGTCATGTTATAAACATGATCATTCTCTTCTGAATTAAAGTGACATACAATGAGATGGCCAACTAATTTGTAACACAAATATTTATTATGTATTATGCCAAAAACCACATTAAATGTCCATGTATTATTTGTTGGATCCAATTTCAATGACTTTCTAGCGGGAAAGTCGCCATAACTTTGAATAAATTCTCACCACATGATCAATCCAATGGTTTCATATTAGTTTACTATTTTTTCTTTTTTTTTTTGTAAAAGTTAATTTACAGCAGCAACACCAAACACACACCACCACTTACCACCTTCTTTCCTCCACTTCCACAACACCATTAAACCACCATAAAAACACCCACCACCAAAACACTTAACAAACTCCATCAAGACCTCAACAATCAAATAACATTTGCAAACCTGTAAAAAGAAACAAAAAAAGTAGAACAAACATGAAAACATAACAAAAAGAAAAAGAGATCGAAACGTGAAGCTCGTCGGATCCGCAAAGGAAAACAAGCATCACCCCTGTACAACTCGAAACCGCGCATAAACCTCACCAACGTAATCAGACGACCGTTATCACCGTCTGCGTCGCCGTCTCTTATCGCCGCCACCATTATGTCTGCCGTCATTGTCACCGTCTTCAACGTACTCATACTCGCCGTCGCCGTTTTGTGGGTGGTGCATGTTGTGGTTGCCACGTCGGTGGGTCCAAATTCACGATAATTTCTTAATTGCAAGATTTGTCCACTGGTCCTGTCAAAATTTTTTTTATATGTGTTTTTTTCTTGCTGCTAAGTGGATTGTGTATAAACATTTGTTGTTGACTTCTAAATGGTTCTCCTTTTTAAAATTAGTGTTGCGTTGTTGTTTTTTTATGCAGTTTGTTTTTGATGTTGTATTGTTTTGATGAAGCTGATGAGCACATGAAAGTGAATATTGGACTTACTACATTATCTGATGTGGTATTGTTTTAAAAAAGCTTCTAAGCATATGTCTTCACAACTCTGCAAGGACATTGAAAGCAACTTTTAATACTGGATAAGAAAGCAACTTCATGCAAGGATGTTCACAACAAATGCAAAAATAAATCAAGATAGCTCTGTAGAATTAGATTATTAGAATTATAGAATAATAGGACATTTATAATTTAGTTAGAGGACATGATGAATTGTACATCTCTTGTAGAGTTATTTTTTATCAATGTAATTGTGTACCATTTCATGCACTGTCATTTTGTAACATTTCCTGTACTGTCATTTTGTAACATTTTTGGATATAATGAAATAAGGTAATTTGCTTCATTACAATTTCCTACAAGTATTACAATTTAAGGCAATTACTGCAAGTATTCCCATTAACACACAAAATGTCATTTTCAGTATCAATTTAAACATAAACATTATGAATGAAAGTAGTATATACCGCCTGAACAAGAAATAAAACAATAAGAATGGAAGTAATATACAACCTAAGCAAGATAAACAGTTTCCAATATCAGTTTAAACATTAAGTTCCTGCACTGTCATAAAATTTCACTGTCATAAGAAGCATGCAATTAATACCAATGAGAAGCATACTCATCAATTTTCCTGCACTGTCATAAAATTTAATTATCATAAAAAACACGCAATTAATACCAATGAGAAGCATACTCATCAAATTTCCTGCACTATAATAAAAATTTACTTTACATATTGACATTTTTTTTACATATCCAACTTCAATAATCCTTTACATATTAATTTCATGCACATCATAACAGTTTCGTATAAGCTTTTATACATACCAAAATATACTTTCATGCACTGTCATAACAGATTCCTGTAAGCTTTTATACATACCAAAATATACTTCGATCAGTGTAATAACAATTCATAACACTGTCATAATATACAAAAAATATAACTTAATGATCTATTAACTTCAATTAGTGTAATGTTGCAGCGTCTGTTTCGTTAAGTGGTGTCTACATTAAAAAAAAATACTAATTAACATCATGATAAGTTACATTAAGGATAGTTATTTTTTCAAATGAAAGTTATATTACCATCAAAAGCGTTGTAAAATTAAATTGGACATCTTTTGTTTGTCGGAGCTCGTAAGCTAGAGGTGCCGAACATGATACTTCCTCAATCATTTGACTTGTTAGCCCTTTATCCTAAAATAATTATATAAAATTAATATTAGTAATAATACATGTAAAATTAAAATAAACGATTTACACGTCAAATGATATACCTGAGAGGCTTGAGTACATGGTTGTCTTTTAGGTGGAGCTTTTTTCTTTGCAATAGATTGCTTCTCAACCCAACTTTTATGCCGTTGTTATCCCTTTAAGCGAGTACATTTCTTGAATCCCTTTGGTAGAATTACATTAGAACTTAGAAATGTCAGATTATCATGGCTATGATTTTCTTTGTCTTGTGACCGACGTTCTATTATTTTCTTATGCATGAGATCGACAGTTTCATCAACAATCTTGAGGCCCCCCTCTTCACATGATGCTGCCACTTTTATGAATTTAGAAACAACATGTTTGAACATTTGTGTCCTAGACATTTTTGGATCGACTTCAACCTCTTTTCCCCTAGAATCTTGCATGATGCCATAACGAGCTTGTCTTGTCCACCTCCTTAAAATATAGTCATGAGGAATGCTCTTAACATCATTCACTTCAAGCACTTTCTATGCATGTGAACAAAGTATGCTAAAGGTCTCAAATTTTCTACAACTACAAGTAATGGAAATTGAAGTACGATCATATGACACTCTCCAATATCTTTCTTGGTTCTCCATAGAAATGGTATATTCACATAAAGTGTGAGACTCATTTCTCTCTGATATCAACAAAGCTAAAAATTGCATAAACTCCCATTGAAACAACTCAAATATAATGTGTGTATATACTTTTTCCCATTTGTATTAGAATTGGTGACATCTCATATATTAACCTTGTAAGCTTATGCGAGGACTCATACTCATACCTAAATTCATTTCCTCCCTTCTCTTCAACAACTCGTTTAAAATGTTTAACGAATTATATTATATCCACATTCGGTCTCATACAAGATTTGAAGTGAGCATTCAAACTTTCACTGATTTGAGTACTTCTCATGCCAAGTGTTAATGTTTCCTTCATATAACATCAAGCCCATTTCTTTTTTATAGCATAAACCAATTTGATCCAATTATTTTCATGAATATTATAGTCGTTGATCAAGTTGATCCAAGCTATTTCAAAATCTGCTTCAATGTCAATATCATACATGCATTTTTTTAAATCTCTTAGAAAATAACTTCCTCCCTTCATCAGGTTTCTAAGGTGTTTAATTCCATTTTGCAATAAGTGCCAAGTGCTTAAGCCATGGTAAGTCTCAGGCATCACTTCAGCAAGTCCTCTGGCCATTGCTTGATCTTGATCAGTGAATACAGTCATTGGCTTCTTGTTGTTATATGCTTGCAAAAATGTATCTAACAACTACTTAAATGACCCAATTATCTCGTCATACAATAAGGTTGCACCAAATATTATCGAACCCTTATAGTGATTGAAGCTACAAAACAGAGCAAGTGGTCTATTCGCATGATTAGTACAATGTGTAGTGTCCAAAGACACAACATCACCAAAATACCCGTAATCCAAAATCATATTCGCATCACACCAAAACACATTAGTAATTTGTTTTTCTATATCCATTTGATATGCATGAAAGAAAGATGAATTCTCTAATTATTGTCGTTGGAAATACTGTGAAAGACATCCAGCCTCATCATACTCCATACTTCTTTGCCTTCTTGTATTAATGTTTTAACATCCACTAGTGTAAATTCTATATTAGCTCTATGCCTTGCATGTGTGCTCTTAAGTTGAAATGTTGACTTCTGCCTTAATCCGAAGTCATCCGCCAAATCAATCTCATACGCTTGTACTTCAGTTATTTCTCTATGACTTGCAAACATGTGTGTTGTCTCAGGAGATTGTAGAGAATGATTATGTTCCTCTACAAATTCATGGATGACCAATTTTTCATTATTACATACAAGTGACATCCTGGCTTTGCAATCGCTTCTAGTCTCAGCTTTGTGAGTGCTAACAAAAGCATCTGCATTCTTTTTCTTTCATACTCTTTCCTTAGAACAAACAAACCTGAATGATGATATGGTTTCGTCTTTATTCTTGTTTGCATAACATTTTCTAACTCCAGAGCCAATATGTTGATAAGTGGTTTTTATGTTGCTTTTATTAGTAGTTTTTATATCGTTTTAACATCGCTTTTGTTTGATTTCCCTTCGTTTTTCTATGTTTTATGCTTTGGTATGGTGTTTCCCTTTTTTTCAGGTCATGATATGCGTTCCAAGTGAAAAAGGGACGAAGAGTGGGCAAAACAAGAAAAAAAGGCAAGAATCGGAAAATTCTAGTACAAAAACCAGAGGCCTGTTACGGGTGCCCGTAATAGCCATTACGGTCCATAACAGGAGAAGATGCCCCAAGCCCTCAAGAAACATGCTTCCCATACAAAATCCAGAGGCCTGTTACGGGTACCCGTAACAGCTGTTACGGGTACCCGTAACAGCTGTTACGGCCCGTAACAGGAGGGCGAGTTTTCCCGATTTGTTTCCTATTTGGCATAATTCCCTCCACTTCAAGGATCCTTAATTACTTGGATCTGATCTTAATCACTTGTAATTAACATTGATTGCTTGGATTTGATCTTAATTATGGGCAATTGACATTGATTGCTTGGATTTGATCTTCATTATGGGCAATTGACATTGATTACTTGGATTTGATCTTCATTATGGGCAATTGTCATTGATTGCTTGGATTTGATCTTCATTATGGGCAATTGACATTGATTGCTAGGAGATTCTTACCATGTTTAGGATTTAGTATAAAAAATCATAGGTAGTCTTGAGTTAGGATCCAGTTTTTAATTCATATTTTTATTTTCACGCTTTTTTCATTTCGCAACTTTTGTACAAGACTCCATTGGAGCAGTTGGATCACTTTGAATAAAAAGAATTGTTTTTTTCATTAACTAGGTTCCCAATGATCGCTTTAATTACTTGTTTATAGATTATGTTTGTATTCGTAATTATTGTTTTGATTGGTTTGTTCCTGAATATGAGTGAGTAGTCCTTTAGGGACTAAGGGTTATGAACACTATCCTCTGATTATTTGCATGAACTAGGCTAGTTGCAGGAATTTTGTACTCTTTATTTTAAAAGTCTGAGTGTTTTTTAAAACTTGCAACGAGAGTAGGAGTATTGCATTTAGGTATTTGACTTGCGCCAAAAAGGTATAGGCAATACCGGAAAGCAGATTTTTAAACAGTTAAGTCCGAGTCACAAAAGTGATAGGAGGAAATTGAGAGAGGCCCCATCTTTAATAGTTGTGTAAAATTAAATACCACTAACGAATGTTTTTGTGCAAGGGAAAGCCGACGAGCATTCCGCTCGTTAGAGGTAGGGCAATATGTTGGCGAAAACATGTGTTGCTATTTTAACTATTTTTCTATAAACTGAGTCGAAATTCCCGTAATATAAACGCTTAGGTCATGTGGAGAAGTCTAGGATAGGAGTCATAACCATATGTCCTACTTGATTTATATAATTTTATCTGCGTTTAAGCTGTTTTTCTAGAAGTGCTTTTTGAATAAGTTGTTTTGACTTAAGTGTTTTTTCACTTAAGTTTGTTTGTTTCCATCTATTTGATCGCTCTAGCTTTACACCGATAGAATAGATTTCGGTACTTAACCATTGGTCCTTTTGGTTCGACAACTTTTTACTACTCTGACATTTGCCGTGCACTTGCAGCGTGTCAAGTTTTTGGCGCTGTTGTCGGGGACCAATTACGGTAATATTGAAATTCTGTCTGATCATCGTAGACACTAGAGCTTATTTTTATATTTATTTTATTGTGTTTGTTTGCTGTTGTTTCTTCTGTGGTATACATGGGATCTGTCCAAAATATGTTGTTCAATTATGTGAACAATAACCACGAAAACTTTTATCCCAATACCTATAACCCAGGGTGGATGGATCACCATAATTTTTACTATGATAACCACTCGCATTATTTCGAGGAACCACCAAATTTCCAACAGTCCAACCTGGATATGTTAATGGAGAATTTCATTGAGACACAAACTCACTCTAACCTAGAATAAATGATAGAGAGTTTTATGGCAACACAAACTATCGTGAATGAAGAGCTTAGAAATCAAAACCTCCTCACCTATGAGGCACTTAGGCAGTTGAACACTGAGGTTTAAAATGTTAACACCCATGCCAAAATTTTGGAGACTCAAATCTCCCAAGTAACACAACAACAAGTTACTTATTCCGCCCCTCCCGAATTATTTATGAGGCAACCTGAGCAAAACCCCAAGTGATATGTGAATGTTGTAACAACTGGAAGTGAAAACAATTTGAAATTCATAGGGAGAATGACAAAAAGGTAGAGGAGAGTTCTAGTGAGAAAAAGGTAGAGAGTGAGGAAAACCCATCGGCACCACCTGAAAAGGAAGTTATAAAAGAGGTAAAGAAGGAGTCATCGTATCTTTATCCTCCTCCCTACAAGCCACAAATTCCTTTCTCACAAATATTGGTGGAAGCTAAGGTAGACACCAAATTCAATAGGTATGTAGAGATGGGGAAAATATCCTTACTAGTGTGCCATTAACAAAGGTTCAATATAAAAAGAGAATATTAGATGACCATGAAACTGAGGAAATTATTGATGTTATGAGGGGAAGGTTGACATTTGAGGTTGTGGATGAAAGGATTAAATCCAAACCCAAAAATTTGATACTTAGGATAGAACCAGAACTACCCCCACATGTTCAGAAGTATAAACCACCTCACGGTGGGCATGGACACCTAATACTATTGAGAGTGAGGTTGAGGAATTATTGTTTGAAAGAGCCACCATGAGTGCTTGCACTCATCATTGGTCGAGCTAAACGACCTTAAATAAAGCGCTTCTGGGAGGCAACCCACACTTTTTGCACTAATTTATTTTCTTGTTGTCTTATTTTTTCTTCTAATTAATAAAAAGCACATGAAGGAGGAGAAAACAATACAAAGAGTAGTCTTGGATGATGTCCAAGCGATGATGCATCAACTGATGTTGCGTTCCCCCCTCCTCAATAAGGACACCTGTGAGCCCACCCCACCTCTCTTACAATAAAATATTTAGGACAATGTTTGGTTCAATTTTGGGGGGGGGGGGGGGGGAGGGGGGTCTTTACCTGTTTTTAGTTTCTCTTTTATTATTTATGTTTTTCGTTATTTGCTTTTATTTTCTCTTTTATTAAAATAAAATCACTATCGAATTCTATCCCCAATTAGGATTGTAAATTTTTTTCATTTCATTTGAATGCTTATGTTATAAGGAGTGTTAAGAAAGTATATGAGCTTGAGGGAAGAGAGGCTAGGACTAGGGACTTTGAGAAAGTTTGAAAACTTAAGTATGACTCGAACACCCTAGGTCTTCCGAAGTAAGGACACGAGTCCAACATGTAGATTTGTACCATAGTACTCGGATTTGAAAAGTACCCCCCGATTTGTTTATATTGACAGTCAGACATGATTAAAAGACTTGCATGAATAAGGTTGATTGAGAAATAAATATTAAGGCACCGAAAAAAATATGAATAATGACAATAAAGACAACTAGTCATTCTAAGTTGGGTAACCCTCACCCGGTTACTTAGCCTAACGACAGTTGAGTCTCAATTGTCGTCCCAAAGTGGACAAATAAACGCCAATGTGCGTAAAAAAAAAAGAAGAAACAAATAGCAAAAAGGTGCCTAGAGAAAAGATTTCTTGATCAATCCCGTGCATGTGAGGGAAGAATAATTGTGAATGCCTTAATCTGATTGTCCGAACAAAAGGGGGAGAAAAATCGAAAAAGATGCTTAAGCCCAAAGCATAGTTGGAGAGGTGGCCGAAAGGAGGATTTAGGTATGTGGTTTTATCGCGGTTTGTGTTCTTGCAATACCTTTGTTAACGAATGATTACCAAAGGAACTAGGACTAGCCGATCGGAACGAAAGCTTACATATGAGTACCGACACACTTTATTTTCATAAGCTTTTCATTTGAATTATACTGTTTGGTTCAAAAATGTGTTATGCGAGCTTTGTTTCTTGAGGATAAGCAACCGTCTAAGTTTGGGGGAGTTTGATAAGTAGTTTTTATGTTACTTTTATTAGTAGTTTTTATATCTTTTTTACATCGCTTTTGTTTGATTTCCCTTCGTTTTTCTATGTTTTATGCTTTGGTAAGGTGTTTCCCTTGTTTTCAGGTCATGATATGCGTTCCAAGTGAAAAAGGGACGAAGAGTGGGCAAAATAAGGAAAAAGGCAAGAATCGGAAAATTCTAGTACAAAAACCAGAGGCCTGTTATGGGTGCGCGTAATAGCCATTATGGCCCGTAACAGGAGAAGATGCCCAAAGCCCTCAAGAAACATGCTTCCCATATAAAATCCAGAGGCCTGTTACGGGTACTCGTAACAGCTGTTACGGCCCGTAACAGAAGGGCGAGTTTTTATGATTTGTTTCCTATTTGGTATGATTCCCTCCACTTCAAGGATCCTTAATTGCTTGGATCTGATCTTAAACACGGGCAATTAACATTGATTTCTTGGATTTGATCTTCATTATGGGCAATTGACATTGATTGCTTGTATTTGATCTTCATTATGGGAAATTGACATTGATTGCTTGGATTTGATCTTCATTATGGGCAATTGTCATTGATTGCTTGGATTTGATCTTCATTATGGGCAATTCACATTTATTCCTAGGAGATTCTTACCATGTTTAGGATTTAGTATAAAAACTCATAGGTAGTCTTGAGTTAGGATCCAGTTTTTAATTCACATTTTTATTTTCACACTTTTTTCATTTCACAACTTTTGTATAAGACTCCATTGGAGCAGCTGGATCACTTTGAATAAAAAGAATTGCTTTTTTATTAATCAGGTTCCCGATTATCGCTTTAATTACTTGTTTATCGATTATGTTTGTATTCGTAATTATTGTTTTGATTGGTTTGTTCCTGAATATGAGTGAGTAGTCCTCTAGGGACTAAGGGTTATTAACACTATTCTCTGATTATTTGCATGACCTAGGCTAGTTGCAAGAATTCCGTACTCTTTATTTTAAAAGTCTGAGTGTTTTTCAAAACTTGCTACGAGAGTAGGAGTATTGCATTTAGGTATTTGACTTGCACCGAAAGGGTATAGGCAATACCGAAAAACAGATTTTTAAACAGTTAAATTCGAGTCACGAAAGTGATCGGAGGAAATTGAGAAAGGCCCCATCTTTAATAGCTCTGTAAAAGTAAAGACCACTAACGAACGTTTTTGCGCTAGCGAAAGCCGACGAGCGTCTCGTTCGTTAGAGGTAGGCAATACGCTGGCGAAAGCAGGTGTTTCTATTTTAACTATTTTTCTATAAATTGAGTCGAAAATCCCGTAATATAAACGCTTAGGTCTTGTGGAGAAGTCTAGGATAGGAGTCATAACCCTATGTCCGACTTGCTTTATATAATTTTATCTGCGTTTAAGCTGTTTTTCTTGAAGTACTTTTTAAATAAGTTGTTTTGCCTTAAGTGCTTTTTCAGTTAAGTTTGTCTGTTTCCATCTATTTGATCGCTCTAGATTTACACTGATAGGATATATTTCGGTACTTAACCATTGGTCCTTGTGGTTCGACAACTTTTTACTACTCTGACATCTGTCGTGCACTTGCGGCGTGTCAAGTTTTTGGCGCTGTTGCTGGGGACCAATTACGTTAATATTGAAATTCTGTTTGATCATCGTAGAGACTAGAGCTTATTTTTCTATTTATTTTATGTGTTTGTTTGCTGTTGTTTCTTTTGTGGTATACATGGGATCTATCCAAAATATGTTGTTCAATTATGGGAACAATAATCACAGAAACTTTTATTCCAATACCTATAACCCAGGGTGGATGGATCATCATAATTTTTACTCTGATAACCACTCCCATTATTTTGAGGAACCACTAACTTTCCAACTGTCCAACTTGGATATGTTAAAGAGTCCAAATATAAAGAACCTCTACCATGTTTCAAATCAAAGACATGTTAAAAATAAAAATTTCTAGGTTTGATTTATTAAAAAAACACAATGTCAAAATAAACCAAACACCATTTATATTATATGAACCATAAGATTCTAAGTGAAAATAAGAATATTGTCAGTGAAAATGAACCAAACACCACACCTATAAACCACTCTAAGACTTTAAACTCACAACAATAAAGATAAAAGAAGAAAAAATTGAAGGATAATGTTAGGTGGAGGAGCGACGGCGCTCAGGTGGTGGTGAATTGCACTGCGGAGGTTCAGTCCGACGACAATGTACAGTGCGGTGGCAAGGAGATAGGATGGCGGTGGTTGGGTTGCAATGGTGGTGAGTCTAAGAAAAACTGATTTTATTAATCAGAAATATATCTAATTAATTAAATTTTACAAAAAATAAAAGAAAAAATAGTAAACTAATATGAATCCATTAGATTGATCATGTGGTGAGAGTTTATTCAAAGTTATGGTGACTTTCCCGCTGGAAAGTCATTGAAGCCAGATCCATTATGCGCCTTAAGGTGCATGCGCAACTTAAAATGACATTCACCTGGTGTCATCATGACTCAACTTCTGAATAAGTTTTTTGTGCTTTCCACTTTTTTCAGATCTCATTATCATAAATTTCGGTCTCCTATCATAATCAGAATCTGACCTCCCGATTATAATGTTGAGCCTCTATTTTGTAGCCTCCATGAGGATATATTGGAGCATATGCTCACGAACAACATACTCGTATTTATTTGTAAATTCTTTACCAACATCTACATGAACATCAACCAGTTTAACATCCACAAACACAATAGCTATAGGTACAACGTTAGGATGCACCATTGTTGTAACCAGTAATAACATAATCCAATTTAAATTCAATCTAAAAACAATCCAGAATTAAACTTCGGGAAAAACATGCAACATAATATGAAGCTTAACTTTTGGACGCAATGCTAATTTTTAAACAGCTTAACCAAATTCTTACAAGCAATGAGGAAGGAAATACATGCACATTACCTTAAATTCCAACTTCTTTTGCTCATTTTGATATGAAAAAATCATAAGAATGTGATTTTGAAGTACAAATTTTGATTAATAATGGAAGGAGATTTTTGTAGGGTTTTGGAAGTATGGTGGTATGATCATGAAATGAAGAGTATATGCAAGATGATGTTATATTCATTTTCCCGCATGGTAATTCTAAAAGTTAACTTTTGTATTCTCCAATGATAATTCTTACCTCTTCAGAACAAGGTTCCAAGATCACGTCTTCTTTGTGTCCCATACTGAAAAACCCAATCTGCTGCTAAAAGGTTGTTACCCTTTCCTCGTTAGAATACAAGGATGCAAAGACCTGCACATTAATGTGTTTGTCACCCTTTCCCATTGGCACGTGACAAGAATGAGAAAAATATAAATGTTACTATCAAAGACATCTGGGTCTCATCCCCTGTAAGTACCAGCCTATAATATTAAAAGCACAACTACTTCTAGTGGGCATTCCAAAGGAATGTCAAGAACAAGATGGAAGAAGAGATTTATACATGTAATTATGATCAAGAACTTGGAAGACACATTTTACACCCGTACAAACTCCTAGTTGTATGAATAAAGATTGAGCAAGAAATAAGATGAAAGGAAAAATACGTGGGATTTTATAAAGAAGACGTCCAATTGTAGGGGAAACATATTGTCATATGAGCGACCCAATAGTTACAAGAAATGAGAAAGTCTCATTGTATTGGGTGCACGTGTATGGATTAAGGTCAAATTAGGATTCTCAAGAAAGATCATCATTAGTTGCATTTAATGCACTCCAGGCGTTGCTTGATTGGTGCTTCAATCTCTCTTAGCTGACTGACGTTCAATTTCTTTTAGTTGATTGAAGTTTAAATTCCCATAACTGAAGCATGGGTTACACTACTGACACCTAGAAGCATACCTAAGGACCAAGATACAAAGGTGACACCTCACATTTGAAGTCTCATTTGAGGACCCAATTAGGTCTTCATGAGGGACTCAACTAAGTCTTGTTTAAGGGATTTAGGTGACCCTCGTTCAGAAGGATCATCTGAAACTTTGAGAATTGAAGGTAGGAATAAAGCTTGAACTAAGACTCTTGAGGAAATCCTGAAGATGAGTCACAGGTTAAAACATTTTGGCCTCTACAAGCCCTCGTGCTTAAGAGACTATGTAGTAGTATAATTGAAAGGGATTGTGGGGTCGGAAAAAAGGTGCACGTTTAACCCATTAAGTTGTCCTTTTACTGGTTCGAGTGCCGCTTTTTCGGATACGCCGCCCTTTTTTTGTATATGTCGCCCAGACATCCGGTATCTCCGTCCATAATGTGCGATCATAGGTAAAATGTGTATTAGGTCAATAGACATTACATAGGAAGCTGTGGAATTTAACTATATTTCATATATTTGAGGGGATCAACCACTTCTGCCCAACCCGCGCTAAGTGCGCCTGACCGCGCTAAGCGCCCTCCGCGATTCTTCACTCAAAACCCAGCGATGACAGCAGTCTCTCCACTATGATTCTGCACTCCTAAACTAGTTTTTAACTCAGATTTTTCATAGATTATGCCATTATAATCTATACTTAACATATGCATTTCAAACAAACAATCAAAACACAACAATTGCATCAATTTCAATTCCATAATCATGGATTCTCCCCAAAACCCCAATCACCAACAATCACCATTCTCATGGATTCAACCTAATAATTTCTACCCAAATACATATATCATCAGCCCATTAAGAGATTAAAGAACCCCACCCTTACCTTGTATCGATGAGCTTTCCTCTTCTCCAATGGGTTCTCCCTCTCTTCTTGCCCTAGCCTCTTTTCACCTCTTATCCTTCTTCTCTCCTTTTTACGTAAATGAATCTAACTGCTCATTCCCTAACTCCTTACATAACCCCTAACTATGGTTTACTTCATTGCCCTCACCCATCCTTCTACAATTACCACAATATCCTTCACAGCTTTACACATCTAATTATCTCATTATATTATCCCATTATATTATTATTAATATTTTTGATCCATATTACCAAATAATAATAATAATAATAATAATAATAATAATAATAATAATAATCCACATTACTCACATAATTCCACCAATATCCAACTTTACACCATTCTAATTAATTAAAAATAGATTAATTAATCTTATACTCTACACCACCAATTCTCTACACTTTTAGTCGTACACCCCTACTAACCCCAAGACTTATTCTTAAGGCCACTACCCTTCGCCACGGGTACACCAAACACCACGAACGCACAACAAACACATAATCGATCACAACAATTCAAAATTATTCACAAATAATAATTAAAAAGGAAAACGGGGCGTTACAACTCTCCCCCACTTAGAATACTTTTGCCCTCGAAAATTTACCGGATACGGACTACCCCGGATACGCTCTCGCATCCCTACAGTCAACTCTCTTACCATGAAAGGCAACACCACGAATAACACAAAACAACAATACACCTTATCAACGACAACAATAACAAGATGCAATGCACTCGACGACCAACTCAAGACACGAAGAATAACCAAGTTAAGAACGCAAAGGTTCACTATGAACCAGAACACAACACGATCGATACTATCACCATAGGCAACACTCCCCTAATTCCCATCATAGGAATTAGCTACTCGCACTCGAACCACCACCATAGGTAACGAGGCAACAACCAAGATAAAAACACAAAAGTCCATAACACAACCTCAATGTAACCAACTACCAACATCGTTGTTACACACGTACGAACAAACTGCACTACACCATGCTTTCGCTGCGCACTCGAATTACTCGCAACTATTAAATCTACCAAGTTCACATCCAACTTCCGACCATCAAAGCAGACATAAGAAACGACTTTCGACTTAACTCATCGGGAATTCCGATCAAACAGGTATTCTACACTCTTGTGATTACTAAACACTTCAGACCTAGATTCATAAAAATAATACCTCCGGATACCCAACACAATTACAACCTCAGCCAATTCTAAATCTTGAATAGGATATCTCCAACTATCGTAAAACATAAGCTACAACTTCACCATCTTATATTATTGCACTGTCTAAACTCATCTTAAACACATAATAACATCCCAATACCATAACCGTGTAAGGATACATATTTCCAATTAATTTCGACAAGAAAAATCAACTTTTCCACTCCCAGACTGTGCTAAGCGGGATCTAACTCGTGCTAAGCACGCTCGCTTCTACCTCGAGAGGGCGAGAGTCTCCCAGACCACGTTGGGCGTGCTCAACGGTGCTAAGCGTCCTTCGCGATTCCTGCTACAAAACTCCGTGATAATAACCGACTCAACGGTGCTAAGCTTCCTCATTGTAGAACTACATCTACTTGGATGGATCCACAACAATACCCTCATCTGAATTAACACAACCAAGTAAACTCATCTCTACTAACCAAAAATCACACTTTGATAACTTAACATATAGCTCCACTTCTTTCAATACTTGTAACTCAATTCTCAATTACTCTACACGTTCTTTTTCAGATTTTTATAATAGATCCGAACATCCACAATGAACACCAGTTCTAACTTATCCAAATAAGTATGGAAGATACGATCCATACTCTCTACACACACTTTAAGGCGTACTAGTCACTACTATCCTCTACCAAACATCCTTGGTTAAATCATCGTCTCGCATTTCTATTTACTCCCTCACTGGATCATCTTTCTAATGCTTCAAGTCTCATGTCTATCGGATTCTAGATTCATCTCAAATCAAAACTCAAGCTACCCCGGACACAACTGTGAGTTTCCATACTACTCACTGATCCACACGCAACCTCATACTATCATCCTTTTCTTTACTAATAATAATAAGGCTCTCCACGGTGAAACCCTTGGCATATCTTTAGTCAGCACGTTGCTCTCTGCTTCTGATAAGTAACTATCAACATCATCTGATCAACATACAAAAGCCTCGAATCCGCCTCATCTTCAGATATAGGAATCTGCATCGACTAATCAAACAATCCACAAGCACTTGGCTCGACTTCAAACGATTCAATGTACATACTATACCAGTTGGCAAGACACATCTATCCCATCCCACATGATCCCGTCTACCATCAACAAGAGATTAAGGGTGATCAGTTCCTCAATTTGTCAATAGGTAGCTGGCAACCATAACGGTGGCATACATCATCATTACCCAACTACAATAGCATCCTTCACTTCGTGCACAAAGTTACCTAAGCATAATGCTCCACCATCTCTCTAAGGCTTACAACCGTATTCTTAATTCCCTTCTTTTCAACCTCGTCAATGATATATAAACGCCCAAAATCCATTACATATTCTCCTATACTCGCTTGTAACACAACACAATTGTTAAATATTCTCCCAAAACCGGAAATGCTACTACTTCTAGCACAATCCAAATCGGTCCGTTCTAAATGAAACATTTATCCAAATAGAGGACTTTAACAATACTAATAAATCCTTCGCCCTTTCTTTAATTTCACAATCTCGATGATCCGTATAGTTTCACATTTGGTCTCATCCTAATCACAATCTTAACAGTACCATCTCATCATCTGGTTGGTGATAGAAACTTTCCAAAGTCTTCCTGACACATGTCGACACTATGTCATCAATGACACACAATCCACTTTACTATTTAACCTTCTTCCTTCCTCAAAAATATCTCCACTTTACTCATTCGATATTGGCATACGCCGCACCTCCATCTGCTTCTCCGATACCCTCACCTCCTTCCTATTAACAAACATCTTATACCTGACCTCATCACAACCATTTCAGCAAGACTCGCTCAACTTCAAACTTAATTATCTCCTTCGATACAGACCTTCTTGATACAAAATTATATTCCAAAATAAAGGGAATTTCCTGTAGATTCCAGAAATTCAAGAATCGTTTTAATCCGAGTTTCGTTTAAAAAGTTATCACCTGCGCAATGGAGGCTGGTCAAGGAGTCCCGTATACCTGTCCTCACCAAATTCAGCATCAGACCCAAATCTTCAAACGCGTTTTTCTCCCTCTTCAAAAACATGTAGAAGACAAAGTTTATATGAAAACTATAGAAAATTTCGCAAGCTTTCTAAAAAGTTCAGAATTGCTCCCATCGGAGTTACTAGCGAATAGTTATCACCTGTTTAGTGTAGGTTGTTCCTTAAGTGCAAAAATGAAGATTGAAAATGGTGAACATGAGTTCCACCTTTTTCTCTTACTCCTAAGATTCTCCAACTATCCTTACTTTTCATCCAAAACTTAAGGTAATCCGACTTCAATTCCATTATACCAAAAACACACTAGCCCACCAGTTGGTCCATCAAATCATCAATCCCGTTGAAATGGATATTTATTCTCAACCGTCGGTAATCCACACACCATATCTACTACCTTCTTCCTTCTTAATTAATAACACCGGAGCTACAATTGTCTCGATAACACACTACACCACTCATCTAAATAATTGGTAAATACATGGTTTATCTCCACCAATTCGTCCCAAAAATGACATCATCTTGTTCCAACTAAAGATAACTGTGCACCTCCTAAGGGAACACGTCAGGATACTCCACACATCACCGGCCTATCTCTAGCTACAACATCGCCTTCCCCCTCACAAGGAAGCGAACAACGAAAACACCTGACCGTCTTTCCTCAAGGATCACACCATTCTCAAACAGTTGGACAATCCAACACTGCAATCCCTCATGCGACAACATGATATTAAATCCATCAACCACTGGAATATCCAAGAGAAGCAGACACTTCTCCCCCACTTGTTTCATTCCCAACCTGCAAATGGAAAATAAAACAAGTACCGACACTATTTTCACACACATGTCGCATACTAGGGAACAACATAATTAGACAACCTGGCCGGACGGCCCGACCTGCTCTGATACCACTTTGTAACACCCTAACATCCCCCGAATAATTTAATCTAAAAATCAGAGTAAAATGAAACAACTCGGAATAAAAGGGTATTACTTTCAACAAGAACTTGCTCATAAATAGGACATGTAACATATAATAAATATTAATGCATCTTTAATCCAAAAATCATCTTTATTACACAGCGGAAATTCTTCATTATGATCAACATAATATAACGATTTCAATTAATCAAAAATAGTTTTCGTATTATAAACAACTAATAATTCTTTAACAAATAAAAATATGCATAAAGCGTTCCCGACTCCGAATGTTACATATCAGAGCAGACGCCAACTAAAGTGAATCACCTCGTCTTCACCGACCACAACTTCCACACTACTCCTGATTATCTGCACGTTACCCACGTGGAGGCAACATTCAAACAGAAGGGGTGAGATCCTCAAATCAACAAAAGAAGAAGATGATATAAATATAAGAGTATAAATCATCAAGTAATTCACCCAATCACAACTTCCAACAAGAATCACACACTTCAACACAAACACAGATAATCACACAAAGCATAATGCAACACAACTATCAACGAATGCAATGAGGCACCAACTAGACTCAATGCATGTGGTACCAATATCGATCCCTGTTTCACGATCACAATTCCCGTCGAAACGTCTATTTAGGTCGCTCACACCCCACATGGGCACACGACGATCGTGATTGCTCACACCCCATATGGGAACACAATCACCTCAACAACCACAACAACATTGATTCCATCAAGGAATCCAGATAAACTCTCACACCCCACATGGGCACACGTCATCCCACAACTATGCACATGCCATGCACCATCAATGACGACATGCAACAACGACTCATGCACGCACATAGCATATTCATCAACATGCCAATACCACTCAACAATCAACACGCATTTATCGAAACATGCATATAGATCATCAAAACATGCCTACCACATAACATGCCGTAACAACTCAACGTCATCATCATACTACCGCATAAGTAACAACTAGTGTATTTACATGTTACACCACAACAACTCAACAACAACTTCATGCAACTTCATAAACAACAACTATTGCATTTATCAGTTAAGTCACAACACCTCATACCATAGCTAGTCAACAATATCATCACACAACATTATAAGCAACAACGATTACAATCACATGGTATGCTACAACAACTTATCAACAACATCACGCAACATCATAAGCAACAATCACAACACACATTCCTACGACTAACTCCCACATTTCACATTTCATCACATCGAAACCTACATGGAAACACATATGGTGCATCAAATAGTTGGAAATCTATCATTGAAAATAATTTTAACATAAATTACATAAAGTCAGCTTTCCAACAATTCGAACGGCGACCCAAAAGGGTTCACGGGTCAAAAGTTATGAATTTTCGAAGTTTTTAAAATCGGCTACCCGAGGGGACCGCACAAAGCGCGCTAGACCGGGCTAAGCCCGCTCTGCGATTCAGCCAAAAATGCCTGCGATGACAGCACTTTTCCCACTTCTATTTCACACCCTTAAATTGCATTTTTAACCCCAATAACCCAGTTTAAGTCATTAAAACCCATTTATATCACATATACATTATTCACAACAAGCATACATCTTTGCATAATTAAATCCCGCATTTCACAGTTCATCACATCGAAACATCAACAAACACACACACCAGACATTGACATATAACAACACCTATACCACGATAATACGACATCCCTACAACATAAGGATACATATTTTCAATTAATTTCAACATAAAAATACACTTTTCACTCCAGGACCCCACGCTAAGCGAGCTACCTCGCGCTGAGCGCTTGCACTTCAGCCCAACCCGCGCTAAGCCCGCCTGACCGCACTAAGCGCCCTCCGAGATTCTTCACTCAAAACCCTGCGATGACAGCAGTCTCTCCACTACGATTCTGCACTCCTAAACTAGTTTTTAACTCAAATTTTTCACAGGTTATGCCATTATAATCTATACTTAATATATGCATTTCAAACAAACAATCAAAACACAACAATTGCATCAATTTCAATTCCTTAATCATGGATTCTCCCTAAAACCCCAATCACCAAAAATCACCATTCTCATGGATTCAACCTAATAATTTCTACCCAAATACATATATCATCAGCCCCTTAAGAGATTAAAGAACCCCACCCTTACCTTGTATCGATGAGCTTTCCTCTTCTCCAATGGGTTCTCCCTCTCTTCTTGCCCTAGCCTCTTTTCATCTCTTATCCTTCTTCTCTCCTTTTTACGTAAAATGAATCTAACTGCTCATTCCCTAACTCCTTACATAACCCCTAACTATGGTTTACTTCATTACCCTCACCCATCCTTCTACAATTACCACAATATCCTTCACAGCTTTACACATCTAATTATCTCATTATATTATCCCATTATATTATTATTAATATTTTTGATCCATATTACCAAATAATAATAATAATAATAATAATAACAATAATAATAATAATAATTCACATTACTCACATAATCCCACCAATATCCAACTTTACATCATTCTAATTAATTAAAAATAGATTAATTAATCTTACACTCTACACCGCCAATTCTCTACACTTTTAGTCGTACACCCCTACTAACCCCAAGACTTATTCTTAAGGCCACTACCCTTCGCCACGAGTACACTAAACACCACGAACGCACAACAAACACACAATCGATCACAACAATTCACAATTATTCACACATAATAATTAAAAAGAAAAATGGGGCGTTACAACTCTCCCCTACTTAGAATATTTTCGCCCTCGAAAATTTACCGGATACGAACTACCCCGGATACGCTCTCACATCCCAACAATTAACTCTCATGCCATGAAAGGCAGCACCACGAATAACACAAAACAACAATACACCTTATTAACGATAACAACAACAAGATGCAATGCTCATGCATTGCACTCGACAACCAACTCAAGACGCGAAGAATAACCAAGTTAAGAACGCACAAGTTCACTATGAGCCAGAACACAACACGATCGATACTATCACCATAGGAAACACTCCCCTAATTCCCATCATAGGAATTAGCTACTTGCACTCGAACCACCACCATAGGTAACGAGGCAACAACCAAGATAAAAACACAAAAATCCATAACACAACCTCAATGTAACCAACTACCAACATCGTTGTTACACATGTACGAACAAACTGCACTACATCACGCTTTTGCTGCACACTCGAATTACTCGCAACTATCAAATCTACCAAGTTCACATCCAACTTCCGACCATCAAAGCAGACATAAGAAACGAATTTTGACTTAACTCATCGAGAAATCTGATTAAATAGGTATTCTACACTCTTGTGATTACTAAACACTTCGGGCCTAGATTCATAAAAATAATACCTCTGGATACCCAACACAATTACAACCTCATCCAATTCTAAATCTTGAATAGGATAGATACTTTCATGAATCTCCAACTATCGTAAAACATAAGCTACAACTTCACCATCTTATATTATCGCACTGTCTAAACTCATCTTAAACACATAACAACATCCCAATACCATAACCGCGTAAGGATACATATTTCCAATTAATTTTGACAAGAAAAATCACCTTTTCCACTCCCAGACCGCGCTAAGCGGGATCCAACTCGCGTTAAGCGCGCTCGCTTCTGCCTCGAGAGGGCGAGAGTCTCCCAGACCGCACTGGGCGCGCTCAACGGCGCTAAGCGCCCTTCACGATTCCTGCTACAAAACTCCGTGATAATAACCGACTAAGTCCAAGAATATTATACTCCCCATAATCCACTGTAGAGCTTCCTCATTGTAGAACTACATCTACTTGGATGGATCCGCAACAATACCCTCATCTGAATTAACACAACCAAGTAAACTTATCTCTACTAACCAAAAATCACACTTTGATAACTTAACATATAGCTCCACTTCTTTCAATACTTGTAACTCAATTCTCAATTACTCTACACGTTCTTTTTTCGATTTTTATAATAGAGCCGAATATCCACAATGAACACCAGTTCTAACCTATCCAAATAAGTATGAAAGATACGATCCATACTCTCTACACACACTTTAAGGCGTACTAGTCACTACTATCCTCTACCAAATATCCTTGGTTAAATCATGGTCTCACATTTCTATTTACTCCCTCACTAGATCATCTTTCCAATGCTTCAAGTCTCATGTCTATCGGATTCTCGATTCATCTCAAATCAAAACTCAAGCTACCCCAGACACAACTGTGAGTTTCCATACTACTCACTGATCTACACGCAATCTCATGCTGTCATCCTTTTCTTTACTAATAATAATAAGGCTCTCCACGGCGACACCCTTGGCATATCTTTAGTTAGCACGTTACTCTCTGCTTCTGATAAGTAACTATCAGCATCATCTGATCAACATACAAAAGCCTCGAATCCGCCTCATCTTCAGATATAAGAATCTGTATCGACTAATTAAACAATCCATAAGCACTTGGCTCGACTTCAAACGATTCAATGTACATACTATACCAGTTGGCAAGACACATCTATCCCATCCCACATGATCCCGTCTACCATCAACAAGAGATTAAGGGTGATCAGTTCCTCAATTTGTCAATAGGTAGCTGGCAACCATAACGGTGGCATACATCATCATTACCCAACTACAATAACATCCTTCACTTCGTGCCCAAAGTTACCTAAGCATAATGCTCCACCATCTCTCTAAGGCTTACAACCGTTTTCTTAATTTCCTTCTTTTCAACCTCGTCAATGATATATAAACGCCCAAAATCCATTACATATTCTCCTATACTCTCTTGTAACACAACACAATTGTTAAATATTCTCCCAAAACCGGAAATGCTACTACTTCTAGCACAATCCAAATCGGTCCGCTCTAAATGAAACATTTATCCAAATAGAGGACTTTAACAATACTAATAAATCCTTCGTCCTTTCTTTAATTTCAAAATCTCGTTGATCCGTATAGTTTCACATTTGGTCTCATCCTAATCATAATCTTAACAGTACCATCTCATCATCTGGTTGGTGATAGAAACTTTCCAAAGTCTTCCCGACACATGTCGACACTATGGCATCAATGACACACAATCCACTTTACTATTTAACCTTCTTCCTTCCTCAAAAATCTCTCCACTCTACTAATTCTATATTGGCATATGCCGCACCTCTATGTGCTTCTCTGATACCCTCATCTCCTTCCTATTACCAAACATCTTATACCTGACCTCATCACAACCATTTCAGCAAGACTCGCTCAACTTCAAACATAATTATCTCCTTCAATACAGACCTTCTTGATACAAAATTATATTCCAAAATGAAGGGAATTTCCTAAAGATTTCAGAAATTCAAGAATCGTTTTAATCCGAGTTTCGATTAAAAAGTTATCACCGGCGCAATGGAGGCTGGTCAAGGAGTCCCGTATACCTGTCCTCACCAAATTTAGCATCAGACCCAAATCTTCAAATGCATTTTTCTCCCTCTTCAAAAACATGTATAAGACAAAGTTTATATGTAAACTGTAGGAAATTTCACAAGCTTTCTAAAATGTCCAGAATCGCTCCCATCGGAGTTACTAGCGAAAAGTTATCACCTGTTTAAGTGCGAAAATGAAGATTGGAAATGGTGAACATTAGTTCCACCTCTTTCTCTTACTCCTAAGATTCTCCAACTATCCTCACTTTTCATCCAAAACTGAAGGTAATCCGACTTCAATTCCATTATACCGAAAACACACTAGCCCACCAGTTGGTCCATCAAATCATCAATCCCGTTGAAATGGATATTTATTCTCAATCGTCGGTAATCCACACACCATCTCGTACTACCTTCTTCATTCTTTATTAATAACACTGGAGCTACACTTGTCTCGACAACACACTACACCACTCATCTAAATAATTGGTAAATACATGGCTTATCTCCACCAATTCCTCCCAAAAATGACATCATCTTGTTCCAACTAAAGATAACTGTGCACCTCCTAAGGGAACACGTCAAGATACTCCACACATCACCGGCCTATCTCTAGCCACATCATCGCCTTCCCCCTCACAAGGAAACGAACAACGAAAACACCTGGCCGTCTTCCCTCAAGGATCACACCATTCTCAAACAGCTGGACAATCCAACACTGCACTCTCTCATGCGACAACATGATATCAAATCCCTCAACCACTGGAATATCCAAGAGAAGCAGACACTTCTCCCCCACCTGTTTCATTCCCAACCTGCAAATGAAAAACAAAACAAGCACCGACACTGTTTTCACACACATGTCGCATACTAGGGGACAACATAATTAGACAACCTGGCCGGACAGACCGACTTGCTCTGATACCACTTTGTAACACCCTAACATCCCCCGAATAATTTAATCAAAAAATCAGAGTAAAATGAAACAACTCGGAATAAAAGGGTATTACTTTCAACAAGAACTTGCTCATAAATAGGACATGTAACATATAATAAATATTAATGCATCTTTAATCCAAAAATCATCTTTATTACACAGCGGAAATTCTTCATTGTGATCAACATAACGGTTTCAATTAATCAAAAATAGTTTTCGTATTATAAACAACTAATAATTCTTTAACAAATAAAACTATGCATAAAGCGTTCCCGACTCCTAATGTTACATATCAGAGCAGACGCCAACTAAAGTGAAGCACCTCGTCTTCACCGACCACGAATTCCACACTACTCCTGATTATCTGCACGTTACCCACGTGGAGGCAACATTCAAACAGAAGGGGTGAGATCCTCAAATCAACAAAAGAAGAAGATAATATAAATATAAGAGTATAAATCATCAAGTAATTCACCCAATCACAACTTCCAACAAGAATCACACACTTCAACACAAACACAGATAATCACACAAAGCATAATGCAACACAACTATCAACGAATGCAATGAGACACCAACTAGACTCAATGCATGTGGTACCAATATCGATCCCTATTTCACGATCACAATTCCCGTCGGAACGCCTATTTAGGTCGCTCACACCCCACATGGGCACACGACAATCGTGATTGCTCACACCCCACATGGGCACACAATCACCTCAACAACCACAACAACATTGATTCCATCAAGGAATCCGGATAAACGCTCACACCGCACATGGGCACACGTCATCCCACAACTATGCACATGCCATGAACCATCAATGACAACATGCAACAACGACTCATGCACGCACATAGCATATTCATCATCATGCCAATACCACTCGACAATCAACACGCATTTATCGAAACATGCATATAGCTCATCAAAACATGCCTACCACATAACATGCCGTAACAACTCAACGTCATCATCATACTACCGCATAAGTAACAGCTAGTGTATTTACATGTTACGCCACAATAACTCAACAACAACATCATGCAACTTCATAAACAACAACTATTGCATTTATCAGTTAAGTCACAACACCTCATACCATAGCTAGTCAACTATATCATCACACAACATAATAAGCAACAACGATTACAATCACATGGTATGCTGCAACAACTTATCAATAACATCACATAACATCATAAGCAACAATCACAACACACATTCCTACGACTAACTCCCACATTTCACATTTCAACACATCGGAACCTACACGGAGACACATATGGTGTGTTGAATAGTTGGAAATCTATCATTGAAAATAATTTTAACATAAATTATATAAAGTCAGCTTTCCAACGATTCAAACGACGACCTAAACAGACTCGCGGGTCAAAAGTTATGAATTTTCGAAGTTTTTAAAATCGGCTACCCGAGGGGATCGCGCTAAGTGCGCTAGACCGGGCTAAGCCCGCTCTGCGATTCAGCCAAAAATGCCTGCGATGACAGCACTTCTCCCACTTCGATTTCACACCCTTAAATTGCATTTTTAACCCCAATAACCCCAGTTTAAGTCATTAAAACCCATTTATACCACATATACATTATTCACAACAAGCACACATCTTTGCATAATTAAATCCCGCATTTCACAGTTCATCACATCGAAACATCAAAGAACACACACACACCAGACATTGACACATAACAACACCTATACCACGAAAATACGACATCCCTACAACATAAGGATACATATTTTCAATTAATTTCAACATAAAAATACACTTTTCACTCCAGGACCCCGCGCTAAGCGAGCTACCTCGCGTTGAGCGCGCGCACTTCTGCCCAACCCGCGCTAAGCGCGTCTGACCGTGCTAAGCGCCCTCCGCGATTCTTCACTCAAAATCCTGCGATGATAGCAGTCTCTCCACTACGATTCTGCAATCCTAAACTAGTTTTTAACTAAGATTTTTCACAGATTATGCCATTATAATATATACTTAATATATGCATTTCAAACAAACAATCAAAACACAACAATTGCATCAATTTCAATTCCTTAATCATGGATTCTCAGCAAAACCCTAATCACCAACAATCACCATTTTCATGGATTCAACCTAATAATTTCTACCCAAATACATATATCATCAGCCCCTTAAGAGATTAAGGAACCCCACCCTTACCTTGTATCGATGAGCTTTCCTCTTCTCCAATGGGTTCTCCCTCTCTTCTTGCCCTAGCCTCTTTTCACCTCTTATCCTTCTTCTCTCCTTTTTACGTAAAATGAATCTAACTGCTCATTCCCTAACTCCTTACATAACCCCTAACTATGGTTTACTTCATTGCCCTCACCCATCCTTCTACAATTACCACAATGTCCTTCACAGCTTTACACATCTAATTATCTCATTATATTATCCCATTATATTATTATTAATATTTTTGATCCATATTACCAAATAATAATAATAATAATAATAATAATAATAATAATAATAATAATAATAATAATAATAATAATAATAATAATTCACATTACTCACATAATCCCACCAATATCCAACTTTACACCATTCTAACTAATTAAAAATAGATTAATTAATCTTACACTCTACACCACCAATTCTCTACACTTTTAGTCGTACACCCCTACTAACGCCAAGACTTATTCTTAAGGTCACTACCCTTCGCCACGGGTACACCAAACACCACGAACGCACAACAAACACACAATCGCTCACAACAATTCACAATTATTCACAAATAATAATTAAAAAGGAAAACGAGGCGTTACATGGTGGTTGGGTTGCAATGGTGGTGAGTCTAAGAAAAATTGATTTTATTAATCAGAAATATATCTAATTAATTAAATTTTACAAAAAATAAAAGAAAAAATAGTAAACTAATATGAATCCATTATATTGATCATGTGGTGAGAGTTTATTCAAAGTTATGGTGACTTTCCCGCTGTAAAGTCATTGAAGCCGGATCCATTATGCGCCTTAAGGTACCTGCGCAACTTAAAAGGACATTCACCTGGTTTCATCATGATTTAACTTCTGAATAAGTTTTTTGTGCTTTCTACTTCTTTCACATCTCATTATCATAAATTTAGGTCTTCTATCATAATCAGAATCTGACCTCCCGATTATAATGTTGAGCCTCAATTTTGTAGCCTCCATGAGGATATATTGGAGCATATGCTCACGAACAACATACTCGTATTTATTTGTAAATTCTTTACTAACATCTACATCAACATCAACCAGTTTAACGTCCACAAACACAATAGCTATAGGTACAACGTTAAGATGCACCATTGTTGTAACCAGTAATAACATAATCCAATTTAAATTCAATCTGAAAACAATCCAGAATTAAACTTCGGGAAAAACATGCAACATAATATGAAGCTTAACTTTTGGACGCAATGCTAATTTTTAAACAGCTCAACCAAATTCTTACAAGAAATGAGGAAGGAAATACATGCACATTACCTTAAATTCCAACTTCTTTTGCTCGTTTTGATATGAAAAATCATAAGAATGTGATTTTGAAGTACAAATTTTGATTAATAATGGAAGGAGATTTTTGTAGGGTTTTGGAAGTATGGTGGTATGATCATGAAATGAAGAGTATATGCAAGGTGGTGTTATATTCATTTTCCCGCTTGGTAATTCTAAAAGTTAACTTTTGTATTCTCCAATGATAATTCTTACCTCTTCAGAACAAGGTTCCAAGATCACGTCTTCTTTGTGTCCCATACTGAAAACCCCAATCTGCTGCTAAAAGGTTGTTACCCTTTCCTCGTTAGAATACAAGGATGCAAAGTCCTGCACATTAATGTGTTTGTCACCCTTTTTCATTGGCTCGTGATAAGAATGAGAAAAATATGAATGTTACTATCAAAGACATCTGGGTCTCATCCCCTGTAAGTATCAGCCTATAATATTAAAAGCACAACTACTCCTAGTGGGCATTCCAAAGGAATGTCAAGAACAAGATGGAAGAAGAGATTTATACATGTAATTATGATCAAGAACTTGGAAGACACATTTTACACCCGTACAAACTCCTAGTTGTATGAATAAAGATTGAGCAAAAAATAAGATGAAAGGAAAAATACGTGGGATTTTATAAAGAAGACGTCCAATTGTAGGGGAAACATATTGTCATATGAGCAACCCAATAGTTACAAGAAATGAGAAAGTCTCATTGTATTGGTGCACGTGTATGGATTAAGGTCAAATTAGGATTCTCAAGAAAAATCATCATTAGTTGCATTTAATGCACTCCAGGCGTTGCCTGATTGGTGCTTCAATCTCTCTTAGCTGACTAACGTTCAATTTCTTTTAGTTGATTGAAGTTTGAATTCCCATAACTGAAGCATGGGTTGCACTACTGACACCTAGAAGCATACCTAAAGACCAAGATACAAAGGCGACACCTGACATTTGAAGTCTCATTTGAGGACCCGATTAGGTCTCTCATGAGGGACTCAACTAAGTCTTGTCTAAGGGATTTAGGTGACCCTCGTTCAGAATGATCATCTGAAACTTTGAGAATTGAAGGTAGGAATAAAGCTTGGACTAAGACTCTTGAGGAAATCCTGAAGATGAGTCACAGGTTAAAACATTTCGGCCTCTACGAGCCCTCGTGCTTAAGAAGACTATGCAGTGGTATAATTGAAAGGGATTGTGGGGTCGGAAAAAAGGTGCACGTTTAACCCATTGAATTGTCTTTTTACTGGTTCGAGTGCCCCTTTTTCGGATACGCCGCCCTTTTTTTGGATATGTCGCCCAGATATCCGGTATCTCCGTCCATAATGTGCTATCATAGGTAAAATGTGTATTGGGTCAATAGACATTACATAGGAAGTTGTGGAATTTAACTATATTTCATATATTTGAGGGGATCAACCACTCATTCTATGAGTGTTTGCTACATTCTAGGAAGACTCGATTTTACACCCCTATGACTATAAATACATTAGTATTATGATACGTATGGACAAACGACAATAGAGAAATACACACATACAAGAGTTTCTCGCCCCATGTGAACTAGCCCTCAATACCATAACATCCCTAAAGCCTCTACCTCCGGTCTTTTTTATAAGGAAATTTCACTTTTTAGATTCATTAAATAATTAATGTATCTGATATATAATGCAGACTAGATACATTAATTAGTTAATGAATCTAAAAAAATAAAATGTTCATTATAAAAATGACCGGAGGGAGTATCTTTTAGGGTATGACGAAAAAAATATTTCACGAGATGTAATATGGCAGGATGCTCCTTAGTCAAGTATCCAAACGTAGTCATTAGATGAAACATTTAGATAATTTAATTTTCTTAGAAGAAATGCATTTTCGTCATCGAAGACCATTTCACTGGTGGTTACATTCTTCTCCTATTTTTAGGTCAATTTGTTTGGGATGAAAGGTCTCTTCAAGAGTCACACTCATATTTTCTATTGACGTGGTTTACCATAATAGTAACAATTGTATCTAGTGTGAGACATAGATCTCCCTTGGAGGTTTCACAACCACAGCTTTATCAAATATTACTCCTTCCTCTATTTTCAAGTACATTAGATTCAAATTGATTGTTCAAGCTTTTCCCCTTCATCTTTTTCCTCTTGATTTAACAAGCAGACAATAGCACAATCCATGCTAAGCTTTCCTTCTAGAGAAGAATTACTAACAGTTACAACTTGAGTGTCCCAACTCCCATGCAATGAACTGAGGAGTACAAGTGTTTGTAACTTGTCATATATCTTTATTTCATTTTTTGTCAATTGATTTACAATATATTTGAAGGTATTTAGATGTTCAATCATGTTTTGACTGTCTAAATACTCCAACTTCACTTGATGTCTAGCAAGGTGAGATTTACTTTTGGTTGTCTTCTCTTAAATCAATGATTCAATTTTTGTCCACAACTCATGTATGTTGATATAAGTTGATACATGCTATAACAAGTTTTGATCACTGTATTTTTGAATCACAACTATTGTTTTTTTATTCTCCATCTCCTAGACTTTGTCAGTCTTCCCCTCAAGTTTATCTTTCTGCCTGATTGGCTCATGCGAGTATTTACATTATAAGTGTCTTCCATCATCAGCTTAAAATGTGTAATGTCCATCCATTAGTTTGAACATATCTCTATCATGAGTGATACAACTCTCCATCTTGAGTTACACAAGACACTGTTTTATTCAACCAATGGGACTATTGTGGTATACTATAATAAAAATGAGTTTGTGAATGTAGTGCACCAGGTAAGTTTCTAGGAAATAGAGGTTGGTCAATAGACAGACTTAAATATCAAGTATTTCCTTAGTCTGAACTTTTTTAGACATGCACTAAAATTCTAACACACTTTATTTCCAACAAGAATATTTTTTTTATGTGGAAAATCACCCGTTGTTGCAACCATAGAGAGATAATGGATAGTCATGTTATAGCAGTTGAAAAAAAATCAGAGTCATGTCATATTGTACCTATACGTGAATATAGAATGAAAATAATCATAGTGAAGGGAGAAACTCTTTTTATAACAGAAAAAACATTAAACATAAACATGTACACAAACATAAGTCAAAAGAAACCAACCACTAGCATGTTAAAGTTGATGAATCTATTTCATCAGTTCTTCTGAATGAGAATATACACACCATGTCCTGGCTCAACAATCATATTGTAAGCAGGAGAATGCTTATAACTAGGAGACAAAGAGAAGCTGAACTTGGAGACAATAAGGGCTAGCACAACCTTTAGTTCAACCATTGCGAAGTTCTTCCCCACACACAATCTAGTGCCTATTCCAAATGGCACATACGCTTGTGGAAACTTCATAGCCTTAGAAACACCCTCACTGAACCTTTCTGGTTTAAACTCATTTGAATCTGGTCCCCAAATTTCAGGATCTCTGTGCAAAGTTGGAATCAGTGTCCATAAACAAACACCTTTTGGAACATTTAGGTTTCCAATTTGGATATCTTCGTATGCTTCTCTGGATACAAAGGCTGCTGGTGGATATAATCTTAGCACTTCTTGAATCACCATAGTCACCTGTAACCAGTAAAATCCAATGGTCCATAAAAGTACATACATGCTCTTTAGCACCAACACGCGTCAGGTGCTGATACCAACACGTGTCTGGTGTCCGTGTCCGTGTCTGTGTCAGAGTTTCATAGTATACATGTGTGCATTTTTAACGAAATCAAATTGAGAGTCCATACCGTTTTCAAAAGAGGGAGAGAATCTGCATCTGGTATGCCATTGGGGCAATGTTGAGCCACCTCGGTTCTTATACGAGTTTGCCATTCGGGGTATAAAGCAAGAAGCATCAAACACCAAGAAGCTGCAACAGCAGTAGTTTCATGACCAGCAAAGTATATGTTTTTGCAGTTATCCACAATGAACTGCTTTGAGAAATCCTTCCCCAAACTTTGATCATTCATTGCAGCTTCCAGCAGTAACTGCATCAAATCCTTCTCTGACGAGGATTCTCGCTTCCGTTCCTCCACTAACTCCCATATCAGTGACTCTATCTCTTTCTCCAAACTGCTTATCTCATCTTCCTTCTTCGTCCGAAATTTCAGTTTCTCCCTGCAGACATGAGTTATCAATTAGTTCTCTGTCTCATTACACACATTGTTATATTATTTTATCGACACGTATGTAACCACATATTTAATCAAATTCAAATATAATCGGCTTACAAGAAACCACTCTGTCCAAAAAGGAAGCCATGGTTCGACATGATCTTTTGGATGCTTCTAAGCTTTAAGAAAACTTCTTTTCCCTTAGAATAAGAATGTCCAAAACAAACCCTTGAAATAACATCCGCTGAAAAGCCTCTCAAATCAGCATCAACTTTAACTTCTGCTGTGGTACCACCTTGCTCCTCAACAATTTGTTCCCATTTTAGAAGTAATGGCTGTGCTGACTCTATCATAAGCCCCACCATACCCTGCCACAAAAAGTAATGCATAAATTCCACATATTCACTGTCCCTACCATGTTACCTTTCAATTCTCCTAAGATATTTTATCTTGTGGTGCTAAATGCATATAAATTGATTCTAGTTATTGCTATCCAGCTCGAATATATATAACTGTCTACGGTGTATAATTAATCTACCTACTACGAGGCTCTTCTAGTTAACTTATCAACTATCTGCTATTTTTTTTATCAAACCGAGGTGAAATTCATAATCTAGACTAGTACTAATTATTAATCAAAGAATGAGAAATTAAGTTGAATAAGGTTGAGGAATTTATAGATAGATACCTTAACTTTGTCCATGAAAAACTCAGCTGCAACAAGTTTTCTCTGCTGTGCCCAACTATGACCATTGGCTCTCAAAATGCCATTGCCAAGCATTGGTGAAAGTTTGTTAGTAATATAAGAAGGCTTACCTAAACTCAAAGTGATACATTGGTTCATTTCCTTCACAAGATCCGGTTCGTTTACGTATAGATGTTGCTTCATCCCTGTTGAGTAAGTGTACACTAAACCTGCAAATAGTATGATTAATAATCCGTTGTAAAATGACTATTGTCAATTATCATCACTTGAATTATAAAATACATTAATAATTAAAAAGAAGTTTTGGAAGAATATATGTATCATTTTGTGTCCATGGATTATTACTTTTCAAAGTCTGAATTAATATCTAGAATGAAGAATGGAAAATCAATGTATGCTTTTCCACTTTGTATCCCACTAGAAAACCAACTATAAATATCCAAAAAGACAGTGTTGTCGCATCTTAAAATTAAGGAATACATTAGACTTTTAAGAAACAAACATACGCGACAAAAACTATACATAGTTCGCACATGCAGATGTTTATACAGCTACCAACCGAGTTAACTTAACTTGATAAAGCAAAATCAGCTATGATATTGCTACATATCCTAACATATGAATTAATTGATTATTTTTTCAATAATCTATTCTACTAATGAGTTAAGTGTAAACAATGAAACTGGAAAGAAGAATGAAAAATAGAAGAGAAGGGTAAATAATAAATATACCGTATTGCTTCCTCCACTGTTGAAAAAATGGGAAGAGTGCTGCAGAATAATCATGAGCTAGGAACGGATCATAATTTGGTTTGGATAAGCTAGCTTGTGATTTGATTCTCTGCATATCAGGTAGATTCCCATGTAGAAAAGAAGAAGGTGGAGGTCCTTTAATACCTTGCATTTGGAGCTTCCTTCTAACCCTTTGAGAGTTATACCATAAATTGCCATAAACATAAAGTATCCAGCTGAAAATACCTATAGCAGCAAGTGAAGAAGCTAGTTTCAAACCAAAAGAAAACACTTCCTCCATTTCTATTCCTTTCCCTTCTCTCTCTTTGACTCTAACACAGTGCTTGCTAGCTAGCTAGCTACAAGAATACATTAATATATTATTTGTAAGAGAGAGCAAAAGCTGATTATTTTGTCGAGTTGCAGAAACTTATATGCATGTACTTAGCATATATAGAGCAGGCACCACTACAGCAAGATTTTGTAATGGTGACACGTAAGCATTTTGTTTGGGAAGTGGACACAAGAAAATGTGAATAAAAGGACAAGAACATGAGGAGACACTATGCAAAAAAGCATGCATCAATGTGTAGCATGATGTTTGTATGCATGATGTATAGGGTGGATAGGGACCAATGTGTCCATGAACCGACCAGTCATATCATTAATATAATACAAACAATAAACAAATGGGATGAACTTATGTTTTGTTTATTAAATTATAAACTCAAAAGAGATATCATCCACACACTACTCGTACATGGTAGACATTTAAATAGGAAAATAAATAACTGTATAATCACAAGTTCAAATAAACTAAGATACTTTCATGTGTCTCCTCCTATGGATGGTTGTTGTTGAAACACTGATACATATAAATGGCTGATATTAATGGAGATTTAAGAACATGATAGAAAAGAAACTAGAGAATGTGATTCTCTAATAGGACAATAGTGAGTTACACGAGGTTGCGTGTCGTCTCAGACAAAATTTATTATCTTTTATAATCCATTATATTGAACTAATAAAGTGTTGAGTCCATTTTAGTTTAGAGATATAAGTGAAGGAAAGTTTTAGAGAAGTGTAGAAATTTATTTATAGAGATATAATAACAAATAATGTATGTAGTAGAGATAAGTATATAGAAGTCTTATCTCTTGAAGTGTCTGTCTATAATATTTTATTGACGGGTGTAGAAATAAAATAAAGTCTATAAATAGAGGAGAGTTTATAATTTGTAAACTAGACTAATAAAAACTAGCAAAAACAAGTAAACAAAGCTGTAAAGTATCCTCTCTTACTATAAAAGTTATCATTTTATCAAATAGTCTATCCTTCCATTTTCTCAACAAATTTCAATATAACCTTTTTCTTTTTTCTATTCCGACAAAGTTGCATTTGAGCTTAGGTTTTAATAAGAACTCTTTATATGGTTATAGCTAGCAATGGATCAACATCCTTCAAATTTGACTTCTCAAAAGAATTACTTATGATAATTGGTGTATTAAAATGAATGTTCTTGTTATAATCACAAACGATACCTTTCAACAAATAAAAATTGAGAAACGGAGTTCTTGAGTGAACAATGAAAACGGTTAGAACAAAGAGAGAAAGAAAAAAGGATAAAGAAGAAAAAAGGAAGAAGGATTAGGGCAAATTGTTTACTATTCACTTTCTCATAAGGGTTTACAAATGATTACAAATATCACAATTGGCCCCACTCAACAGCCTGAGTGATCTAGCCTATTTATAAACTAACTAGCTAACATACATTACAAGCTAACTAAACAATTGGATCCTTAGCACAAGGTCCAATTTGACTTAATAAGTTAACAATATATATTTTGACATTACATACTAGAACTAGCTTCAACTACAATATGCAACCCTTCGACATCAGCATGTGACCCAACTTCGACTTCATGCTTGTCTCCTGTCGAAACACATGAAAGTTATTCCTCGACAGAGGTAGAGTTCGACCCAAAATCTCACAAATCTCCACCTTGGATCTAACTCTACAAACGACATGGAACAAACTAGCTTTCATCATGCAGCTTTATAAACTGCATACAGTGGAAAAACTTGCAACTTGGCAACGTCTTGTTGATCATATCAACAACATTGTCATCAGTTGAAACCTTCAGCACCTAGACTTCACCACGCTCAATTATCTCTCTGACGAAGTGCAGCCTTACATCGATGTGCTTGGTTCGCTCATGATAGGTTGAATTCTTCGACAGGTCTATTGCACTTTGACTATCACATTTAATAGTAATACTTCGACCTTGAAGTTTTATCTCCTTTGCAAAACCTTCAAGCCACAATGCTTCTTTCACAGCTTCAGTGAGGGCAATATATTATGCTTCAGTGGTTGATAAGACAACAACCTTCTGAAGCGTTGCTTTCCAACTGATTGTTGTGTTCATCCAGAAATAAACTTTCTGGAATCCATACAACCTGCATAATCAGAGTCGACAAGCCCTTCGATTTCGACTTTGCTATCATCACCACAGGCTCCACCATAAATCAGGACTCTTTTCAAAGACCCATTTATGTACCTGAGAATCCACTTCAAAGCTTGTCAGTGCGTCTTTCCAGGATTGGCCATATACCTGCTTACAAGGCTCACACTAGGGGTGGGAATAGGCCAGACCAACTAACAGGGGCCTACGACCTAGCCTACATAGGCCAAGGCCAGTTCAGACTTTTTTTTAAATAGAAAAGGCCTAGGTTTTTTTATAAGTCTATTTAGTTAAATAGGCTAGGACGCAGGCTATACAAAAAAGTCTTATAATCCTATCAGGTTGGCCTATTTATTAAATATGAATGAATTTATTATTTTTATATTGTATTTTATATTTTATATTAAAATACAAAAGTAAAACTTAATTATATTTAAGAACTTATGAAAATAAGTTAAAAGAAATCCTATGAATAATGTTATAAGGTGTTTTCATAAGTTATCTCAAACAAATTATCTCACAAAATTTATGCTACTAGGTAAGCTTGGATAAGTCAATGGAAACAAACATTTAGTCTCATTGTACTTTTGATTCTCTAGTCTATTTAAACATTAGTTGAATTTCTTATTTACATATGTTCAAATGATATAGGTTTTTTAAGTAGGCTAATAGGTCAATCAGGCATTCGAAAAGGCCAGACTCAAGCCAAAAAATAAGCCTTTGATAGGCTACAGGCCAGACTTAGGCTTTGAATTTTTTAGCAGGTCAGGCTCAGGCTTGGCAAAGCCTAGCTCGGATTAGCCTATTCCCACCTCTAGCTCACACCATACGCTATGTCTGACCTCATACAGACCATAACATACATCAAAGAACCTACCACACTAGCATATGGGATGCTACTCATATAGATTCTTTCAGCTTTAGTACTCGGACTTTAAGTAGTACTAAGCTTAAATTGAGGATTTGTCGGAGTCACAACAGGCTTTGAATTCGACATACCAAACTTGTCGAGAAGCTTACGTAGGTATGTCTCTTGAGATAAGAACAACTTCGATTGCTTTCTATCTCTAAGGATGTCAATCCCAAGAATCCTGGTGGCAGCTCCCAGATCCTTCATTTCGAACTCCTTACTGAGTTCAACCTTCACCTCCATTACATTCTCGACACTGTTGCTAGCTATGAGGATATCATCACATAAAGAAACAAAATAACAAGTGAGTTTCCAGGTCAAAATCTGAAGTAAACACAATGTTTGAACTGTCTCCTAGTGAAACCAATGTGTGCCATGAACTTGTCGAATCTCCTGTTCCACTGTCGAGGAGATTGTTTCAGGCCATACAAAGACCTATTCATCTTTCACACATAATCTTCCTTATCCTTTTCTGCATATTCTTCAGGTTGATGCATCAGGATCGTTTCGTCTAGGTCACCATACAGAAATGCTGTCTTCACGTCCATTTGCTTAAGTTTCAAGTCGAACTTCGCCACCATGGCCAATAACATTCTAATGGATCTATGCTTTACAATAGGTGAGAAAACATCATTAAAGTCGACACCTTCTTTATGAATGAACCCCCTAGCAACCAGTCTTGCCTTAAAGCTCTTCGACATCACTCCTTCGATTCCTTCCGGGACCTTGAAAATCCACTTACAACTGATTAACCTTGCTCCTGCAAGCTTCTCAATCAGCTCCCAAGTGTTATTATCATGAAGAGATTTCATCTCGTCATCTATGGATTTTCTCCATTCAGTATGATATCGACTCCTCATAGCTTCCTTGTAATCTCTAGGTTCTTCCTCAAGTACCTCACTTGTAGAGATTAAGGCAAAAGTTATAAGATCTGCATAACCAAGTCTCAGAGGTGGCTTGATGACTCTTCTCGACCTATTTCTTGCCAGTAGGTAGTCATCGACAGTTTCCTCAGTCTCTTCAGCATCTTGCTCTTCTTCTTCGACTTCATCTGGGTTATGCACTTCAGCATCACTACGCTCCACCTCTAACGGAATCTCTACCTGTTCCAGCTCCTCTCCATAGATTTCTGCACTTCGACCAGCATCACCAGTTTTCTTAAATGCCATTTCGAATCCATTAAAAACTACATCACGACTTGTGATACATCTTCTGTGACCTGGTTCTAGGCACCACAACCTATAACCCTTGACTCCCTCAGGATATCCAAGGAACATGCATCTCAGAGCTCTAGGTTCGTCCTTGTCTTACCTAATATGAGCATAGGCTAAACAACCAAATACTCTCAGTTTGACAAGATCTGGTGGTTGACCTGACCAAACTTCTTCACGTGTCTTCATTCCCAAGGCAGTTGAGGGACATCTATTTATTAGATAAGCTGCTGTCGAAACAGCCTCCGCCCAAAACACCTTCTTTAATCCAGCACTAACCAACATGCATTTAACCCTTTCAAGGATTGTTCGATTGAATTTCTCAGCTAAGCCATTTTGTTGAGGAGTACCTACTACAGTCTTATGCCTTGCAATCCCAGACTCAACACAGTAACTATCGAAAGCTTCATTGTAGAACTCAAGGCCATTGTTGGTTCTCAACCTCTTAACCTTTCTGCCAGTTTGAGTTTCGACCAGAACCTTCTACCTTTTGAAATTCTCAAAAGTTTCATCCTTAGTCTTCTGAATGAATACCCATAATTTTCTGGAATAGTCATCAACTATGGATAGAAAATACCTTGCACCTGAATGTGAAGGATTCCTTGCATGCCCCCAAAGATCATCATGAATGTAATCAAGGGATCCATGTGTTCTTTGTTTACCTTAAACTTCGCCCTACAGGATTTGCCAAATACATAAGGTTCACAAAACTCCAACTTCTCGACTTTGTCACCACTTAACAGGTTCTGTTTCCCAATTCGACCAGGCCTCTTTCGCTGACATGGCCCAATCTCATGTGCCATAATTCTATCTTCGACACCGATTTCGTGGATGCAAAATCTGATGAACCACTTACAACCTCAACTTCAAGGGTATACAAGCCTTGTTTCTTCACGCCCCTCAAGACTTCCTTCGACCCCTTCATGATTTTCAAGATACCTTGCTTTCCTTTGAAGACATATCCTTTCTTGTAGAATTCACCAAGAGAAATTAAATTCCTCTTAAGGTCAGGTACATACCTAACCCCAGTGAATAGTCTTATTGACTCATCATGGAGCTTGAATCTCACAGATCCAATACCTGCAATCTTGCAAGCTTTATTGTTTCCCAACAGCACTGATCCACCATCATGATCACATAATTCTTCAAACAAATTCTTGTTTGGAGTCATATTCCAAGTACATCCATAATCCATAATCCACTCTTTGCAAGAGTTTCTGCTCGACACCACAAGGACATCAGATAATTCATAATCATCTTGCACAATAGCTGCATTTCCATTGTCCTTACCTCCATGATTATTCAGGCGCTCAGAACACATCTTTCTTATGTAAGCCTTCTTCTTACAGTGATAACACTTAATCCCAGAAATATCACCACCATAAGTCTTTTTCTGAGTTTTACCTTTCTTCTTCTTAAACCTACCATCTCTCTTCGAGGATTTCGCCTTCACGGACAACCCTTCGCCAACTGATGATGATGGTTTCTGCTCCTTTCTTTCATTCAAATCCTTCGAATACATGGCTGCTTGAACTTCTTCAAAGGTCAGGGACTCTCTTCCATGCAAGAGGGTTTCTTTGAAGTGAGCATGGGACTTAGGTAAAGAATACAACAATAACAACACTTAATCTTCATCATTTATGGTAACATCAATATTTTCAAGATCAAGAATCAGCTTGCTGAACACATCCAGCTTCTCCGTCAACACTTTATCTTCAGTCATCTTGAATGAATACAAAGCTTGCTTCAAGTACAAATGATTCACCAAGGATTTTGTCATATAAAATCCTTCGAGTTTCAGCCAAACACCAATTGTCTTCGTCTCCTTCGAAACTTGCCTGGGAACTTTATCACCAAGACTCAGAATAATTGCGTTGTGGGCTTTGATGCTCCGCAAGTGCACGGATTTATCGGAGTAATATAAAAGATTGTCGAACCCACAGAGACCAATATCAACCTACTGTAACCTATTGTTGCTTTGCAAAGCTAAGGCTTGAATTGGCGGTAAAAGGATCTTAATTCTAATGGGATTTGAAACAAATAACGAAATGAGACCGAAGAATGATTTTCGTGCTCCTGAGGGACTTCGTAAATTCTGGGTGTTAACAAAGATCTCAATTCAATTTTGTAGGAAATACTGATTTAAAGACTCAATCTCACACTCTCGCGCTATTGACCAAGCCACACCTAATGACCCCAAGATTTTGCTCTCGCTCACTCGATAATTAAAAGACGCTCTTTGAAAACCAACAAAGCCTAAAGCGCTCTCGCTGTGTTTAGGTTCAGTGCTCAGTGTCTACTATCTGGTGCTTACCTCAAACTCTCGTTCTATCAGACACACCTTAATGCATTTCTCACTCTCATGACAAAACGCTGTTAAGTAGCCTCTCGCTCTCACGACAAAGCAACTTAAATTAAAATTAGACACTAAAACCAGAATCTTGCACAATCATATTTTACACCAGTGGTTTCTACAGAGTCTCGTCGAAACGACAGTCCTTAAACTACAGGCTCAAACAAGTTTAGCCTAACATATTAAATCCTTAAACTAACATGTTAACAGTGCTGGAAATTAAAACATACATGTTGGTTGATTTTAACAAAAATACAGATTTAGGTTTTTGCAGAAATTAAGTTATGTTGCAAACACGTACGAAATAATGCAGTAAAAGCGGAAGAATAAATAACCTGTAAAATGCGAAGAAGATAAACTGGAATTAAAACTTCTATTGAATAATAACTTGATCCAAGGGTACAAACCAGCGAAAATGTAAAGAAAGAAATACAACAGTGTAACAACTACTCAGTGTGAGTAATTGTTACTTTGGACAGTAAGTATGTAGTTAGGCTAGAGAGAATTCGACAGCGCTTTCGCGTAACTCGGATTCATCCAACTACCCTCCAAAGGGGTCTATATATAGAGAATTTTGGGCTCCAAACAGTTGGGATCGAATTTGAATTTGAAAATGAACAAAACTGCCAAACTGCTCTAGGAAAACTGCTCCCGCCACAAATGGTGACCGTCGTATGCTTAATGGCGACCACCATTGCTTCAAATTGGAGATTCCCTCCTTTTTGGGAACGACGAACGCCTTCCTCAGGGCATGGCGAGCGTCATTCCTTTAGGGAGGCAAGAACTTGTACTTTTGCTACTTTTTCTTCATTCTTCAGCTCAAATTTCATTCTTTTCTTCTACATTGCTGATAGAACACCTATCAAGGGAAAACAAAGGAAAACATGAGTAAATAGCATATAAAATGGTAAAGACTCGATAAAATGATAAGTAGAAATGCGCGAAATGAATCAAAATGTACGATACGAAATCGAGTTATCAACACCCCCACACTTAAACCATTGCTTGTCCTCAAGCAATCAACCAACACGGTAAAAAGAAAATAAGCACGGTTCGAAACATAGGTACAACGAGACTCTAATTATACGTGGTTGCTAGGCTAATGTTTGATCGATGGGTACTAAATAGTGAAAACAAGGATATCGTAACGACACATTTCCACATTTGTGGACAATGACTCCATTCCTATGCAATACCAATTTAAATCATGACATTATAACTCGACCTACATCCTTCATCCTATTTCACCTTTTTTCATTCTCGCACAATCACATTAAGCCCGTTATCCTTTGTACTTACATGGTAAGCGAACCTGTTTGTGTTATATGATCTCGACATTTAATTTTTTTTTCTTTTTCGCACATTATGTTTTCTTTTGCTTACGAATTTTAAGAGTCCGAACCTTTAGGCTAAATGGTTGGGTGAGGACCACCTAACTTAGCGGGAACATGTCTTTCATTTGCTTTTTCTATAAAAATCACATTATTCAAATTTTTGAGATCAACACATATTTTCATCGGCTCGTTACTTAGTTTGTACACAATGATGGTGCTGACTGCTAGTATAAACTAATCAAGAGGCTACTTCTAAGAAACTAGGCATAAGGTCTTGGTATAATGTCTATTTAAATCAATATCACATACTTAGGGAATCTAAGGTGTAGGAACGGTACCGATATTTACAAAACTTTCCCAAGTCTATCTAACACAGCCTAAACAACCTATATACTTTCAGAGTGTCGTGCCATGAATCGAAACAAAAAATAGTTGGAGGTTAAATATTTTTAAAACAAGTGAAAACCACGCATAAAGACTCGACAACACATGCAAAAACAGATAAAATTCTTAAAAGCAAGAAATAAACTAGAAAATGATAAACCTAACTAGAAAGCGGTAAAGTTAAAGCGGTAGAGTTCCTCCCCCACACTTAAACCAAACATTGTCCTCAATGTTTTGATAAAAGGTGGAGAAAGGAAAGATAGAACCTGTATGAATGCTACTGCGTTCCAAATCCTCTCTGATCCTGTTCTTATTGTCCATGTCTTCGTTGACCATTTCTGCTTCGGCGGCGGGCATTTTGAGATACCTTCGTTTGTGCAATTCTTGAACCAGCTCATCATATTGCTCGCTTCCAGAGGAAGTACCTGCAAAAAGTGTTAGAAAAATATGGTGCGGTGTGTGTAGGTGGAACATGACCATGCAAAGAACGAGGAAGAGGTGAGTTACTGACGGGAGAGACATGCTCTCTCATATCATGCTCATCATCAGTGTCACCACCAGCAGCGACATTCGCAGGAATGTCCGTGGGCACCAACTCGTCTCCAAGATTGTGACAAGCGATACATTCTTTATTTTCTGCAAACACAAACAATAAAAGGAAAACATTAAATTAAAATCTCGTGGGTTGCCTCCCACGCAGTGCTTTGTTTAACGTCTGTAGCTCGACGGCTAATAATCTTCGGTTTCCATGACCACTTATCAAGCCATCTCACATATCCCTCACCTTTTCTTTTCTTCCTTCTGTGGGGTAGTTCATTCTTTTGAACTTGTGGTGGTGGTTCTGGATCTATCCTAAGTATCAGATTTTCTAGTTTGGGATTAGTTATTTCATCCACCACCTCAAAGGCTAACCTTACCCTCTTCACTCTAATGGTTTCCCTAGTTCAAGGTCTTCTAAATTTCTCTTTTTAAGCAGGACCTCAGACAAAGGTGCATTGGTGTGGATATTTTCCAATACCTCCACATACGTGTTGGATTGGGAGTCTACCTTAGCCTCTACAAACCTTTGCGGGAAAGGAATTGGTGGGGTATAGGGAGGAAAAACAAAAATAAGTGCTTCCTTCTCTACCTCTTCGACAACCTCCCTTTCGAGTGGCGTCGGTGGATTTTTCTCAATCTCTATGCTTTTCTCACCATAACTCTCCTCAAATTCATTATCACTCTCCCTAGGATTTTCTATTTGTTCTTCACTACTGGTTGTCACAACATCCACATGTCTCTCATGGGAGGGTCCTATAGGTGTCTGGGCAAGTAGAGAGATTTGAGTCTCCAATGCCTCAGTGTGAGTCGTGAGAGACTCGACCACCGTGTTTATCTGCCTAAAGGTTTCATAAGTATCGAGATGTTGTTTTCTAAACTCTTCATTCTGGAGAGTTTGTGTCTCCATAAAGCGCTCCATCATAGACTCTAGCCTATAATTAGTTGTTGTTTCAATGAAATCCTCCATTAATGTTTCGAGGTTGGAATTATGGGATTCTTGCGGTTTCTCAAAATATTGGGAGTGGTAATCATAGAGGAAATTTGGTTGAGAGTGAGTGAGCGTCGCATTGAAATCCTCCATCAACATTTCGAGGTCGGGATTATGGGATTCTTGTGGTTCCTCAAAATATTGGGAGTGGTAATTGTAAAGGAAATTTGGGTGATACATAGTTTTTTTTTTCTTTTTTTTTTTTCAAATAAGAGTGCCTTAGTCTATACGGTGCAACAACGAAATCATAATATTGACTGTTGGTCCCCGGAAACGGTGCCAAAAACTTGATGCTCCGCAAGTGCACGGATTTATCTAAGTAATAAAAAGATTGTCGAACCCACAAAGACCAATATCAACCTACTATAATCTATTGTTGCTTTGTAAAGCTAAGGCTTGAATTGGCGGTAAAAGGATCTTAATTCTAACGGGATTTGAAATAAATAGCGAAATGAGACCGAAGAATAATTTCCGTGCTCCTAAGGGACTCCGTAAATTCCGGGTGTTAACAAAGATCTCAATTCTATTCTGTAGGAAATACTGATTTAAAGACTCAATCTCACACTCTCGCGCTATTGACCAAGCCACACCTAATGACCCCAAGATTTTTCTCTCGCTCGCTCGGTAATTAAAAGACGCTCTTTGAAAACCAACAAAGCCTAAATGAAGCCTAAAGCGCTCTCGCTGTGTTTAGGTTCAGTGCTCAGTGTCTACTATCCGGTGCCTACCTCAAACTCTCATTCTATCGGACACACCTTAATGCATTTCTCACTCTCATGACAAAACGCTGTTAAGTAGCCTTTCGCTCTCACGACAAAGCAACTTAAATTAAAATTAGACACTAAAACCATAATCTTAAACAATCATATTTTACACCGGTGGTTTCTACAGAGTCCCGTCGAAACGACGATCCTCAAACTACGGGCTCAAACAAGTTTAGCCTAACATATTAAATCCTAAAACTAACATGTTAACAGTGCTGGAAATCAAAACATACATGTTGGTTGATTTTAACAAAAATACAGATTTAGGTTTTTGTAGAAATTAAGTTATGCTGCAAACACGTACGAAATAATGCAGTAAAAGCGGAAGAATAAATAACCTGTAAAATGCGAAGAAGATAAACTGGAATTAAAACTTCTATTGAATAATAACTTGATCCAAGCGTACAAACCAGCGAAAATGTAAAGAAAGAAATACAACATTGTAACAACTACTCAGTGTGAGCAATTGTTACTTTGGACAGTAAGTATGTAGTTAGGCTAGAGAGAATTCAGCAGCGTTTCCGCGCAACTCGGATTCATCCAACTACCCTCCAAAGGGGCCTATATATAGAGAATTTTGGGCTTCAAACAGTTGGGATCGAATTTGAATTTTAAAATGAACAAAACTGCCAAACTACTGCAGGAAAACTGCTCCCGCCATAAACGACGACCGCCGTATGCTTAATGGCGACTGCCATTGCTTCAAATTGGAGATTCCCTCCTTTTTGGGCACGGCGAACGCCTTCCTCAGGGCATGGCGAGCGCCATTCCTTTAGGGAGGCCAGAACTTGTACTTTTGTTGTTTTTTCTTCATTCTTCAGCTCAACTTTCATTCTTTTCTTCTACATTACTGATAGAACACCTGTCAAGGCAAAACAAAGGAAAACATGAGTAAATAGCATAGAAAACAGTAAAGACTCGATAAAACGATAAGTAGAAATGCGCGAAATGCGCCGTGAAAAATACTCGAGCGTAAGGAACGCTTAAAATATAAATAAAACAGAGTCGCCACCGAACTTTATTAGTTCCCAAAGAGGGAAAGGTAAAATATCGATAAAACCCACAAAAAATAAAAAGAAATGGTCATCGCGACCAAATTGGGTTCGGGAGTTGGTTATGCAAGGGGCAAGTATTAGCATCCCTCACATCCATTGTACTCAACGAGACCCATTTAGTTAACTTCGTGAAAGAGTGTTAATGTGATATCGTTTGCAATCTCTTACTTACTGAGCGAGGAAAAGAGAGAAAATAGAAATGTTTTTATTAAAGGAGTGCCTGACAAGATTTCAAAATCCTGCTCCTACGTATCTCCAGGTGCTATGGAGAACTCAATGCTACGTAGTTCTTGGTAACAAAGAACTACTTGGTTGATTGCTTTTACTAAATGATCCTTTAGACATATTGAGTGGTTAAACCTTTGCTTGCTGCTCGCTCCTGGAGGCGAAAGCCTTTGTTTGTCTCACGTTGATATGGATAAAGCATACTCATTTCTAAAAAATGTTTTCGAAGTCGCGCAAGGGCAGAAAACAAGTTGATTGATTAAGTTGCTTTTAGGTGAAGACAGACATCCAAACAGGGAGCTTTACAACAATATTCAAATGCCTAGAAAGGAAGAGGCCTAAGCTCAATCACTCTTTTTTTATCCAAGAGTTCTTATAAAAATGTGTGATGAATTAAGTCAAAGTTCATTTACGCAAGACGATTATTCACACAGGGAGCTCTACAATAGTGCCTAAATAATCATGAAGGAAAAGATATATACCCAATCAATCCTTTTTCTTCTACAGAAGAACCAACTTAATTCAGATAATTATTGTATTTTAATATGGAAAACGAATGTTCGAACATGGAGCTCTACAGCAGTGTTCAAACATTTGTTTGTGTGTGAGTTTGTGTGTGTGTGTGTGTGTGTGTGTGAGAGAGAGAGAGAGAGAGAGAGAGAGAGAGAGAGAGAGAGAGAGAGAGAGAGAGAAAGAAAGAGTCCAAACCTAATATTTTTCTTCCATTTTTGTTGTAAAAAGCTTGAAAAGAAACGACTTGATGTTTGATCAAGTGTTTGTTTTTGAAAGCATTTGAATGATCAGAGGAAAATATATTTGACGTTGGATTCAATTTGAATTTGATTTGGAAAAGGGCTTGGCATTGGATCGAGCGTTATTTTTGTTTTTTTTAAAAGGGGTTGATTTTAATCTTGAGTTAACAATTAACTAACACAATAAAGGAAAGCGGTAAAATTATTACACGTTATGGGAATGGGGGTATAATTTGTCTAATGGGGATATACAAAGTGGTTAAAATACAAGCTTATTAAACAAATTTAAACAGCATGGAAATCAAGATAAAAATACCGAAGAGAAAGACAAGAGATCAGAAATAAACCGAAATCTAAAATAATGAATTTAGCTATAAGTTAAGCTAACTTAAAATGGATTCATGTAGGAATCACTCTATAAGAAGTCGGGCAACCGAATCTATGCATTCAAGCGGTTTTTGAAAGATAAATTGGATTTAAGCTTCGAAATCGCAAAGCAATGAACCAAACAGCAGCAATTCGATAAATTATGTACAACACTTACAAAAGGTAAAATAAACCGAAGTTAAAATAATGAATTTAGCTCTAAGTTAATCTAATTTAAAGTGGATTAATGTAGAAATCACTCTATAAGAAGTCGGGCAACAAAATTTATGAATGTGAGAAAAATACATAAGAAGGAGGGTTTAATTGTGTTTGTCAAATCATTTTTACTTCTGAACCAGAGTTCTAATTCTAAACAGAAGTTTAAAAACTGATAACAAGTGCAGCAGAAAATGTAACAAAAGTAAATAAAAACAGCAAAGAACATACAACACTTATACTGGTTCCTCTCCAGCTGAGAGTAGTTCAGTCCCCTTGCACCACAAGAGATTTCCACTATACTCAAATAGATTACAACTACTTATTCCTTCAAGTATAAGATTTTCTCCTGCTCAAACCGACTGCCTAAGACTTCCTTGCTTAATCAGCACCTGATCAAAACTTTCCTGCTTAGATCCTCATATCCTATGACTTTCCTGCTTAAACCCCTCAGGTTCAAGACTTCCTTTCTTATACCCTCGAGTACAAGACTTCCTGCTCAGATTCCTCAAATCTAAGACTTCAATGCTCAAGCCCAAGGTAAGAGACTTTTATCTAAATTGACTGTTTAGAAAAGGAATAACTTACAACAACACTTGATTAACAATCAGAGATGTTCAAATATAATACAACACACTTTTAACACTAAGGATTCTTAAGCTATACAAGAATAAGAACTCTTAACAGATTAGCTTCTCTTGAGCTGATGTGAATGAAGTGCGTGTATATTTCAGTTGTAGTTACATCGTTATTCTCTTGGTTGATCTTAAATTCTTTTGCTCCTTTTATAGTTGAAGAAAATAGAGTCGTTGAAGCATCCTCAACGACTATAATAAGATCAAATTTTTTAGTACATCTTATTTTCCAATAAAGCAGGTGTTAGAACTTGTAGACAAAGAATTATCCACTGAACAAGGCCTTTGTCCGGAGAACTCTTCTATGAAACAAGTTCAACACAATCTTTTGAAGATAATGTCAGTAATTTTGGAGTCCCGTGTTTATAGAGCTTGAGGTGACATTACTCAGTTTTAGAGGAAGCTAAAGCACGTTTCTGATTCTGAAATGTACTAATGATAACTTTTTGATCAGACACTCTTACATGTACAAGATCAGAACCGGACCATAGCTTCTTTCGTGCGAGAACAAGTTTCATCAAATAAATATAATTCTGCATATAAGAACTAGCTGGTTAGAAATCCTAATTGTTTTTAAAATATTTTGTTATCATTAAAACTTTAGAGGATACATGGTATGAACCAAAATTTTCTCAACAATCCCCCCCCTTTATGATGACAACCTTAAGTATTTTAAAACAATCAGTTGTAGATTAATTACTCAACAACTTTCAGGATCTGAGGTTTGTAATCCCCCACGTGTCAAATAGTTTTAGAGGTGAGGTTTGTAAGCTCCCCCTGAGTCCTATCTGTGAAGTCTAAGAGATGAGGTTTGTAAGCTCTCCCTATATAGAATAATTAAATCCATTTCAAAAGGTGAGGTTTGTAAGCTTCCCCTTAAATAGGATAACTAAATTAACTCCAAGATTAATCAAGAAGAATACTTAGTTCATCCTCCTTTGTCATCAACAAAAAGATAGAAAGAAAGAATAGACTTCAGTGATTAATTATGGTTTCTGAACAATTCATATTCGAACACCAGTCAGGAACAAGTTTGTCAACTAATCAAGCTCGTTGCACATGGGCAACAACACCCTGTTGATCAAGAATCATGGAAAGAACCCTACCAAAAGGAATGAGAAATGATAATTCCTCACGAGATGCAAGTATCTCTTCTTTCAGATGATTGAACATGGTTTGAGGCAGATTGATTTTAGTTCTGGAGACTAGGAACATAATGAAATGTTTATCATCAGGAGAAAGCCATCCAGAACCCTTTTCTCTAGGCCTTAGATTGGATACCATAACTTGGTACCACACTTTTGCCATAGTAGTAAGAGTAGAAGAGCTTGTAGTAGGCCTTTCATTATCATAAATGTTGTGCATAAGATTCATAAACGTATTGTTATGTATGTAGTTTTCAACAGTATCTCCATCATCTTCATAATTTATTGCTTGAGAGATGATTTTAGAGTTGATCACAATAGGAGAACCATAGACAATAGATAGAATCTGAAAACCATCTAGCCCATTCTTATGAACAAGAGCATTCACCCAAAAATCTTTCACAAGATCTGGATAGATTGGTCCATTAAGCATTGCAAAATATTCATCCCATTTCTAAAAATGAATATCTGAGACTATACGAGAAAGATTAATCGTCGTTAATTCATTGAGGTTAACCGTATATTCCTTCATAATATCTAGATCATAGATCTCTCCTTTAATGGTCTTTGAAGACATATTGAGAAGAAAAGAATTGCTAGTTATAGAACAGTAAATTCACAATATCATCTTATATAAAAGATAATACATAAAATCAGGGAAACACACAGGTAGTAATATAACACATAGAATGTTGATTTATAAGCAAGCATGCATTAAATGTTTGGACAGTAATGAGTCTGAATAAAAATGAATTAGAATCTTTTTCAATACACTCTGTCATACCCCAAATTTGTCCTACATGTAATTACCTTCATTTGTGTTTCTTTGTTTACTAACCATTATTCAAAATCCAAAAAATGTGTTGTTTCAACTTTCATTTCCTTACTATCCAAGTTCAGTGCCACGAGGAGGAGTTGAGGTTCATTTGTGATTATCAGTGCAAGTGTGTATGCTCAGCAATGGTTGAAGTTTAGTTGGGTCTGACCTAATCTTGGTCAGACAAGAGTTGTTTCATGATCAGGCCAGGGTGTGCATTAATTCAAGTGGTGTGTGTCTGAGGTTTCAATTAGAGTTTGTGCCAAGTCATGACAGTTGTGAATGAACCAAGTTCTCAGGATGTACCAAAGCAGGTGCTTCATGGTTGAGAATCATGAGGATTCAATTAGGGTTTTATGCAATGTTTTGAAGTTCATATCTCAATTCATAATCCCTCTGATTTCAAGGCATGATTCTTGATCAATAAGGTTCACAGTGAAGTCTTGGGTTTAGCAATATGCAAGTGGCAAAGTCCAAGGGTCGATTCAGTGGTGGATTCATTTCAATTCGAGATTTTGATTCATTTCAAATTCAAGATGAATTCACGTGTCATTACATTTGTCAAGGATCAATTTGAGTTATTTCATTCTTCAAGTTAAGAAGTCAAGAATATTGAAATTTAGTTCTAGTTGGAATTTCGAGATTTAATGATCATGATTTTAATCAGGTCAAGAATAAAGTCAAAAGCATTATTTCAAAGTCCAAATACACAAGTTGCAGATACTATTTTTAAGCATCATAATTTAAAGTCCAAAGGCCCAAATTCAAACAACTTCACAAAGTCTATTATCCTACATAGAATTTATTCATGGAATTGAAATAAAAGAGAAAGGAAGCTTTACTAAAAATCAAGCTTATGAAAGATTTCTCCACAAAAGAAAATCCAACCCATACAAAAACTCATTCATTACAAAAAATTATTCCATAAGTCCATATCATTCTATACAAGCCCATTTACCATCCAAAACAAACTCTACAAAAAGGCTCATGAAAAAAAATAAGAAAAGTGATCATGATTCAAAGTCCAATTTCAATTTACAAAATAAGCCTATTGTCTTTTTTTTTCTTACTTTACAAACCATTGCAACAAAAAATTCAAAGCCCATACAAAATAGGACCAACCAAACAATTGACAAGAAAACTATTTTACAAACCAAAGCTAGCAACTATTTTACAAACCTACATGCCAGACCACTACACCAACACACCCTGTTATTACACTTGCTCCAAACCTACACAAACCGTACTGCTGCCTGAACTAAGTCATGCCACCACAATCCAAAAGCTACTGCTACACCAATTCCAAACACTCCAAGACAAAGCACTTACATTCTGCTACAAAAAAACTACAACACCTACCATCCAAAAACAAGCCAAAACATGCGACATATGCTCCATGATCTACAAACCATGATCTACTACAACCTCCGCATCATCAAAAACAACACAATTACACGAGCCATACTGCCACACCAAAAACAACAATGACCTGCACATCAATAGCAACATCACACAACAACAAGACAAAAAGATTGTACTGAAAGCTTAGCATACAAGGATTATTGTTGATTTAAAAGGGAAGAAGTAGAACCAAAATTAGGGAAGCGGGGAGGAGAACACCTTGAAAGAAACTCTAGATGCAGAAAAGAAAAAGGGTCTATCTGCAGAAAAGAAAAAGGGACAAACCTTGTTTCATACACAACAACTCACCATCAATCCACCATTTTCGTACCATCTCCTTCATCATCGAACAAAACTCCATCCTAAACACCTGAATCTCGGCTCCTTCCTCCCTCTTTCGGCCCAAAATCTCAACAAGCTAAAAAACCTTCATCGATCTAACCCAGCAAAACACCATAAACCGCTCAACCAAACTGCGAGAGAGATGAAAAATCAGAATCGCGTTCTACCCTTACCTGCTGCAGAGGAACACACTTCACTCTTTAGCTTATGAGCCACCGCGTCGCAACATCAATAACTCTTACCTTCACATATAAAAAAAACACAGAGCCTCAGTATCTCCTCCACAAACAACAATGACTCAAGAACTGAAATCGAACACGAGGACGAGATAAGAATCAGAAATGCTCGAGATTAAGAAGAAAAAAGAGAGTACAAATCGAGGAGAAATCGACGAGATAGAATAGTAGAAAATCGAGAGAGAGGCGTGAGATGGTCTTCATTTGCAGAGTTTGATCTTTGTTTTTTTCCTTCTTTTCCTCTATATGCTTTACCGTTCCATGCCTTCTAGTGTTCCTTTCCACCGTGTTTTTGTTTTTAGAACGGCTAGATACCAGGGTTCATGTAACCCTCTTCACTTGTGAAAAACCGGGTCGGTCCAAGGACTCATGTCCGACCCGCCTTGTTATCCATATGGGCCCAGAATGCGTTTCCCTTTTCAATCCCATACCTTTTTTGCTGTCTCTTTTTGTTTATCTTAGTTAATTTGTTTTCTTTTCTTGAGAAATAAAACTTAGGAATAATAACATTTTAGATCAAATAGTGATTAGTTTCTCTAATTAGGATTGGTTTATTTTTTTTTCTTGTAACTTTTTTTAGTTCAATTGATTTGTTAATTGTTTCAAAAAAATCTAAAAAAAATTTATTTATTTATTTGTCTTCTTTTGTTTCTATTAATTGTTAAATTTTAATTAGATTAACTTGTAAATAGCTTGAGTAATTTATTAAAAAAATGCTAAAAAAATATGTTTACAAATTGTTAATCATCTTAAACATTTTTATTTATTATTGGTTTATTGAACTGTTGATCTTATTAAATATTCATGCTTAGCTTGGTTAACAATTCTCTTTTCGCTCGGTCATATTTTTTTATTGCTTGCTTCTGTGTTTCATTCTTGATTTCTCTTGTAAATTCATTTTGACTTTTAAATTTTGCCTCAGTTATCTGTTTGCTTGTATGTTCACATGTTCCCTTAGGATCTTCCAGTCCAACTTAATTTTTGATTAAGATTGGAGTATGACAGAGTTTAAGATCTTAATCCAAGCATGGCAACATTAAGTTAGAATTTCCTTTTGATATATATCTTAAGTCACCTTGCATGGTCACTTTAATTATATTCCCTCTTTAATCTCAACTTTAAGACCATCATTGCATGACAACATTTAGGATTCAGTCTCCCATAGATTTTCCTTTCTTTCGCGTCCAATCCTTTCTTAATAAAAAATAAAAAAATACTTAATAAATATGATGTGTGTAGTACGTCACGAGCCTTAAGTGGTGGAGAAGGAGTGAGAATGGAGCTTCCCTACACTTACTCCGAATATTTTGAACATAAGACGCTCGACTTGGTAGTTCGAAATATTCACCTCTACTCATAGACTTTAGTACAATGTGCATCTCAAATCCTTTCAAAACCCTAATAAAAAACACTTCAACAAATCCAAATCTTTTTCTCCTTCGGGATTCTTTCAAAACCATTTTCGAAAAGGGCAGGCTATTTTCGTTCTACCGCAATACAGGTAACGCATAAGACTCCACGAGCGAGCGACAATACACCTAACTGCTAGAACGCGAACATTAGCATCGTCCATTAAAAACACCAACAAACTGTAGTATGAACTACAGACACTCTAATTTCTCATTACCGTTGAGAATACGTAGGCATAGGATTGCGAGATCCTAGCGAGGTACCTTTCTTTTTCCAACCTTCCCCATTTCACCGTAGTTGTCCGAACTACGGATGCTCTGATTTCTCATTCCCGTTGAGAATACGTAGGCACAAGGGCCCCAATCCTTGGCGAGCACCCTAATAAAAAACCAACCCTCTTTCTCTTAAGAAAGTAAATCTTTAGAATAGAACACCCATTTGCGCTTAGACAACTTAGATGGTTCCCATCGATTACGATGGATGTAAGGGGGTGCTAATACCTTCCCCTCACATAACCGACTTCCGAACCCAAAAATTCGGCTGGGAGACCATTTTTCACCTTTAGGGGGTTTTATCGTTATTTTCCCTTTCCTCTTGGAATAAATAAAATTCGGTGGCGACTCTGTGTCATTTTTCGTGTAGCGACAACTGGCGACTCTGCTGGGGACTTCCTAAGCAAGTTAAGCCTAATCTACGTTATTTTCGCATGTTTGGGTGTTTTCTCTTTATTTATTTGCTTGCTTTATTGCTTTCCATTTTTGTTTATTTACTTGTATCTTATTTTGTGTGGCTCTTAATGTTGTGGTATGGATTGGGTACCTTGGTGGCAAACTATGCGGGAAAGACTCTACACCCGAGTATAGAGTGTAAAATTGAGATAGGAGAGGTTGAGTAGTATGGGCTTCCGAGAAGCTCTTCTCGTAAAAGCCGATACGAGAACCTCGCTTAGAGTAGATTCCATTGAGGATGTTGGCAACCGTCAAGCTCTTGGCATGTTTGATCGATGTTTTCTTGGGAATACATGACTCTAAGGACCTTTGTAGAACCTTTAAGCCATTGGCCAACTAAGATTGATGGTCACGTAGTATGGGTCCCCGAGAAGCTCTTCTCATGAGGATCGATACAAATATCTCATTCAGAAAACACTTTCTTGATGGTGTTGTTGCCTGGCAATGACTGACATACGTAACAAACAGTTAAGAAACACCATAACTTTGAAACCCTTGTTTAGAACCCAGTGTAGATGGTCTCGTAATATGGGTCCCCGAGAAGCTCTTCTCACAAAGTTCGATACAAAAATCTCACCCAAAAGAGGTTCATGTGATGGAGTTATCAACCGACATGCTCATTTCGTATGTGATAAACATTCGTGTGAACCTATGACTTTGGTTTCCCATTAAACCTTAGACCACACCTGGTGAGAACCATGTTTTAGGAGCAATCAGCCTTTATCCTTCATCCGTACCTTGGACTACTGAGATTGTGTACTTGGAAATAACTTATAAAATATATATACCTTGCATTCATCTGCATATCATTGAATTTGCATCTCATCAGCGTGTATGCATACCATTTCCATAGAAAGCTCATTCCTCCCTTGTCCTTGACCTTCCAGTTGATTTCCAGACACTGATACTGAACCAGTGGTAGATGTAAAGCTAGATTAAGCAGAAATAAGAGGAGTATAGACGACTGAAAAGGCCGGACAGACAAATCAAGTGGGAAGCTGTGGTAGCTATGTCAGAGAATAACCTTCAGCGTGTTGTGATGGAGAATGTTGATTCTCTACCAGGATTTACTGTGACGACTAATCCACTATATGATTTTCTACCTGATGATGATCCTCCACAAGTGAATATTCCTACTCGACCCCAGAGGATGCCATTGACTGATCCCATGAAGGAGAGACTTCGTGCCATTGAGGAGAAACTCCGAGCTATGGAAATACATGATATACCTGAGCTCGATGCTGTTGATATGTGCCTAGTGCCAAACTTGGTGATTCCTCCAAAATTCAAAGTACCCAACTTCGAGAAGTATGCAGGCCTTAGTTTCCCGAAGCACCATTTGGTGATATTATGTCGAAAGATGACCTCCTACACCCATGACGATAAGTTGATGATTCACTGTTTTCTACACATTTTGAGTGAAGCGTCTTTAAGTTGGTACATGGATATAGAAAGAAGATGTATCCAATCATGGAAGGACTTAGCCATTGCCTTTCTAGAGCAATACCAATACAATTTGGACGTGGCTCCAAGTCACACGCAATTGCAAAGCCTATCTCAGAAGGGTAGTGAATCCTTCAAGGAGTATGCACAACGGTGGAGAGAGTTGGTAGCCAGAGTACAACCACTACTCTTGGATAAAAAATTGATTGATATGTTCATAAACAGTCTGCATAGATCTTATCTTGAAAGAATGACACGCAATGCATTTTCAAGCTTATCTGACCTCGTGAATGTAGGAGAGCGCGTCGAGAGCTACCTCAAAGCTAAATAAATTCAAGACGCCTCGAGCAGCCAAGTTAGCAAGACTGATCATTTCCATTGTTATGCCAAGTATTATCCTGGTGCACCAACAAGATCTTGTGGTCCCTCATCTTCTCAACACTCATAATTTCCATTGTTATGTCATCCTTATGGGCAACCAACCATGCTTAGAGCTTCGTACCAGAAACCTTGGATTTCTCCTCATGCAAATCAACGAGCTCATGAAAGAGGGTATCAGAATCAACATCAGAGCCAACATATGCCTTGCAACAACTTGGAAAGGAGGAATGCTCCTCTTCATCCACTTCCTATGTCATATAGTCAACTTTTCCCACGTCTGATTCAAAGCTCGTTGGTGGTTCCCAAGTCTCTTAAGCCTTTTTCAGAGCCATACCCTCCTGGGCACGATCCTCATGTGCAATGTGGATATTATGCTTGATCAATAGGGTACTTGTAATACCCCAAATTTTGACCACTAAGATGTCCCATCATTGTGTCAATCATTATCACAATATGGAGGAACCATCATACTTCATCAGTCTCCCCAAAGATGGGTGAGCATCCACTACAGTCAGAATTAGGGTTTCAAGCCCTCTCAGAGTTCTTAGACAAGGGATCAATCAAGGAATGACATGATCTTCAACTTGTCTAACCTCTCAAACATTCACAATGGATCAAAAGGACTCCCACTTTAAGGATTAAGCACAAGGCTGCTCCCTTTTAGGTGGATCAAGTCTCAAGATCGCCAGTATCACCAAATTAGGGTTTTGGTCGACCAGGGCCTCCAGATGGAAAGTTTCATCTGGGCACAAGCCAAAGATCCAAAACACAACCTAATGTACTCCATGGAACCTCATGGACCCATCCATCAAGTCAATTTGACCTCAGGGGATGCATACATCAAAAATCAGGAATTAGAGTTTCTTGACCTAATTCACCCGTAAGTTGACTTTTAGGGCAAATCAAGAGCCAAGACCTCAAGAGAGTGTTTGAGGGTCTCTAATGAGCTATATTGATCCATTTGTAACAATGGATTAATCCAAGAAGCTTGAGCAACAAGTCTTAATTTCATCTGCACCACAATTAGGGTTTTAAGGAAAAAGTCAACTGCAACTTTGACTTTTGACCAGGACATGCTCCCAAGCCCTAGGACATGCCCCAATATACCCTATGACACCCATGGAACATGTCCATCAAGTTTGATTTAGGTCAAGGACATGATTTCCTGAAGAATTGCACAATTTGGAATTCATCTGATAAAAAGTCAACTGTGCACAAAAGTCAACTTTGACTTTTTGAGATTTTTCACCAAAATGGATTTTTAACCCTAAAGTGATGTTAATTTATGATTTGAATCATCATTCATCAATAAAAATCAAGAAAAGTGGGATAACTTGTAAAAGGGGTAACCATAAAACTTAGAAATTTTTCTAAGTTATGGAAAAAGTACCACTAATACACTAACTTTGGAGGATCATAACTCCTAAACCACAAGGCCAATTTTTCTCATCCAAAGATGGATTTGTATCCTTCATTACCCTCTACAAAAACTTCAACTAGACCTAAGTCCAATTCATTAAGGATTTTGAGTTATGGAGTGATCAAAATCAAGAAATCACACTTTGTTCCAACACTTAGTGAAAATTTCACTAAGTCAGATTTTGCTTCACTTTTTGCCAAATGTAAAGGGATTTTTCACTTGGAATCAGAAGAGATCAAAACCAAACTTGTTCAAACAGTTGTTATATCATGTAAGGGCTTTCCAAAATGGCCAAGAACATTGCCAAATTCAACTTACACCATGAGATATGACATTGTCAAGTTGCCTTGCTGAAATCTGTCAAAGGCAAGGCAGATTTTGCATTTTGGCTCGATTTGCCAAAATCAGCCAAATTCAAATGTTCCTATCCACTTGGACACATCTGAGGATTGAATCTAAAGGGGACAATCACTGAGCCAAGCCTCCAAAGTCCATGGAACAAGAAATAGCATGTTGAACCTAGAATGGCCAAAATAGGGACAAGACTCCAAATTTGGATTGAAGCATTCAATGGAAGCATCAAGGTGGCATGGACTGAGCCATTCTCATCTGAAATCAGTCTAGACTTATCCAAGACCAAGGGAACCAAAGCTCTGTGCCCTAACCTCTAGTCAATGGCTAGAGGAGACTTGCATTTTCATTTGCCAACATTGGCCAAACCTACTTACCAGCTGCCATTCACTATTCCTTGCAAAACAAACTTGCTCTACTATAAATAGAGCTCAATTGTGATCAGTTTGAGTACACCAAAGCCATCAAATAGATGTTTTCCTCAAAATCTCTTTCTCTTGGCAAAAATGCCTTTCTTAGCAAGGTAGCTATCGGGTTTTGAGTTTGAGAGCAATTCCAATCAAACCAATCACTCACATACCTTATACACATCACATATGAGCTGATCAAACACTTAGATCACTTCTGAAACACCAATTTCACAAAATCACCAGCTGGTTGCTCAAGGTTTTAACCAAAGTGCAGCTGAGGTATCACAAAGTGATCCAGCCAATTTCAGTCAAGTCCAACCATCCAAACACACTCCATAGGGTGTAGGGAAGCTGTTCAGATCATCACCACTCATCTGTAACACCTCCAAATCAAAAATCACATTGCACTTGCTGTCACGGCTTGGAGGTAAGCACATACTTGGTCATCTCTCAATCTATGCATATTTCCTCGCACAATAATTTGGCCATATGTTCATAATCATGCATGGAATGTTTTCCCTCAATTAATTGCATTGTTTGAATCGTGTATCAAAAATCCTAGCCTTCATGCAAAAATTAGGGTTCTTGACGATTTTTCATGATTTCTTGTTATATGTTTAATTTAAATGAAATTAAGTGTTATAGACATGATCGTGAGGTTGAGACGAGCATAATGATATGTGGATTGCATGATATAATCAAGTATTCAGTGAGATTGGATAGAAAATGCAAATTCAGGCAAACCCAGAACACGCGCGTGTTCTTGGCGCCATTTTTGAATAATTCAAATATTTGAATTTTGTGATTTTATTTAATTGATTCAAAAATTAATTTCTCTATGAGTTTTAATGATTTTGAGTTGATTCTTTTTTAATAATTCACAAAAATGTTAAAATATTTTATTTTATCAAAAAATCCCAAAAATATTATTTATTTCATATAATTGATATTTTTGCAAAGAATTAATATTTTAATTGTTTTTGACATTTTAAATATTTTTTCTACATTGATTTTGCAACTTTTAATGCTTTCTAATTATTTTGTAGGTCAATACTAAATTTTTGAAGCATTAATCCAAGATCACAATTTGTTTTTCATATGTTAAACAATTTTGATCATTTTAATTGAATTTTTATTCAATTAAATACATTTTTTAAAACAAATTAGGGTTTTTGGATTAATTCAACCCTCATAAATCATTTTCAAAACACTTTGGGCCTCTAATAGAGTGTAAGACCCAATCCTTTTTTTGACCAAATCATTTTTGGGCCTCAGTGTATTGTATAAGTCCCGATACCGTAAAAAACAAACGGCGCGATCGTCGCCTTTTGAAAAATAACCTTGGGCCTCTCCTTGAGCTATAAGACCCATTCAAACACTTTGGGCCTCTAATAGAGTGTAAGGCCCAACCCCCTTTTAACCAAAATCATTTGGGCCTCACTTATTGTATAAGTCCCTCCGCGTTAAAAGAAAACCTCGGCGCGATCGCCATTTTTAAACCGAAAAATCAATTGGGCCTACCCTCGTGTTATAAGCCCAACTCTTTTTCTTTAAACTTTTTTGGCCTCTTGAGAGAGTGTAAGACCCATCCCTTTGTACAGAAAACCTTTTTGGGCCACAGTCACTTGTATAAGTCCCTCTGTACAAATTCAAACAGTGCGCTCACTGATAAAACCCTGGGCCTCTCCTTGAGCTGTAAGCCCCAAATATTTCTTTTTCAAAGCACTTTCTCCTTTGATTTTGAATATACTGTCGTTTTCAATCTTTCTTTGTTGAACAACTAACCAAACAGCATGGAAGCTCTACAACCGAGTAAGTGGTTATCACTTTCATTTACCGCTTTCATATACATATAACTGTATTGTGGGGCTGTTTCACTGTAAGTCATCTTTCATAAACTCATATCGACTATGTAATAATAGTATAGATATTTCGAATTTCCCCGGCAACTACGTCTAGAACTAGGTGACGTCGTTTCGTTTATTCGTAGAAATTGACAACTAGATCCCCAATAGGATCACCAGATACAGTCTTCTCTCAGGCTGTCCTCATTAGGAATTGTCAAGAAACTCTACTCCCAGAGATGAATGTATTCTCCGTGAATGGCATCTTTGAGTTTCTTTCAAATTCTCGAACTTTTCTGACTGTTATCTATTCTCGGTGAATAGCATTGCCTTGAATTTCTCGGGGTTTGGGGGACCCACGGGCTTCTTAAAAGCATCGGCCTCCTCTTGGGCATCGTACAAGGACCCACAGGCTTCCTAAAAGCAACCCCGCCTCCTCTTGGGCTTAGTACAAGGACCCACTCGGCTTCTTAAAAGTATTCACAGCCTCCTCTTAGGCTTCGTATAATGATCTCTTCCTCCGGGAATGATAGCCTCCTCTTGGGCTTAGTACAAGGACCCGTCGGCTTCTTAAAAGTTTCCAGCCTCCTCTTGGGCCTCGTACAAATTGTCCCGACGACCTCCTAGAGGTATAGGAACAAAACTTAGTCATCTGCATAGAACAGTCATTTCAAAGAGTCTACTACTATTTCTTAAAGCATAGTACAAAAGATAAAACCCTAGACTTGGACAGTCTAATCTCCTTGAGTATCAAAGACATTCTCAAGTGACCCCTTCAAAAATAGGAAGGAAACCCGCAGACTCGGACAGTCTCAATACCCTTCGGATTTCCCGCTTTTTTAAAGAACAGGAATAACCCGAATCCCTGAGTACAGTATTGCTCATATAAGAACTGATTTTCTCTTTAAAATCAGTATATTGGATCTGTCACTCAACTGAAACAGTCACCATAACCTCCTCTTGGGCTTTGTATAATGATTCTCCCCAGCGGATTCAAACAACGTTTAGCCTCTCTCTCGGGCTTTGTACGAGACACATAAGAGACTCCCTCGTCGAGTCGATCACCCCTTTCGCCTCCATCTCGGGCTTCATACGAGATACAAAAAACTCTCTTGTTGAGTCAAATAGCCTCCATCTCGGGCTTTATACGAGATACCAAAAGATTCCATCGTCGAGTCAAAACCTTTTAGCCTCTTTCTCGGGCTTTGTACGAGACACATATTAGCCTCCTCTTAGGCTTTGTATAAGAAAACCACTGGTTAATCCAATTAACCTTTTAGCATCAAAGTTGTGCCTCGTTCACAGTACACAAACATCAACAACTCCTTCCCTTTCATCTAATCGCTGTAAGCGGCAAGCCTCTGGATTATCTACATCCATGCCACTGTCCCTCTTTTAGCATGAGAAATTCCTAAGGAAAGATGGCATTACTCTACACTGAGTTAAAGTCTTCTCCTTCAGGTTAAAAATCCCTATAAAGGAAGTTATGGCATTGCTAGGATTCGCATATCCCGGTTAAAGTAATTCTCCTTTATAAACAGTTGTGACACACAACCCCCTCTTTAGAGATGACAAATTCTCTCTAAAGTTGAGACCTTTCAGCTTTATATCTTGGGCTTTGAACAAGATACAAATCACCTTTTCGCTTCACGTCTTGGGCTTTGAACAAGACACCAAAAACACCCATTTCCTCCCATAGAATAGGAGGAACTACGAACGCTCTGATTTCCCTATTTTGGATAAACGGGAATACGTAGGCATAAGACTGAAAGAAAAATCTTAGCGAGCACACTAAACAAAAACCCAAAATCCCATATCAAAAGCAGTAATTCAAAAGCATCAGTCCTAATCCTTGTTCCCCGCCAGAAACCTTCTGCCTAGATAAAAAACAGTATTGGCGAAAATACAAATAACCAGTACAAAGGCCCCCCCACATTGATAGCATCCGTAACCTAACAGACCGCTGTTTAAACTCAGTATGCAAAACAGGGTTAATTGGAGACATCTATTTCCCTTCCTTCATCAGCTCACAATAGGATAAAAAATGAATCGACCTGTAGTTTTACGCTCAAACCGCAGAGAGCGACCATCGCTTAAGAACCGCGTCCAAAATCGCTCGCTACAAAAAAAATGGCGCCCACCGTGGGGCCTTTCAAAGTTAGATCTAGGCACGGTCTTCCTTTTCTTCACTTGTGTGAATACCACAGATTGGGACTTTCGCCGGGGAACCCATTTTCTGTCAGGAACTTAGGATTCTTAGCTTTATAAGTCTAGGATGTTTAGGACAAATATATATATACTGCTTTTCCTGATTGCTATACGTGTTTATTTTTCTGCTAATGGGAATGCGGGTGATGCCGTATGTGGAAAGAATGAGTATACACCTAAGATAAGTGATGGCGACAGGGTCGACCATCAACCTCAGTGGAGGCTGACCAGCGCAACCCATTCTCTCACCTAGACAATGGGCCAGTTGTTAAGTCTGAGAAGCTGAGGAGCCAAACCCTTTCGTAGTGCGAAAACTATCGGAAATAGTTGTTACGCGATACTACCCTCATTTGAGGCTGGTGATCTATTCTCGGTGAATGGCACTTACTCTAAGATTGCACTACAACTCGCTGGCGATCCGCTTGTTGTTTTGCTTTCCTGGGAGGAGCTGATGATAATGAGTACAGGTACAAAAATCACCCTAGTATAAACCTTTGGGGATGGGTAGAGCCTTGACTTCATGACAACGACCCTTTGACCCCATGTTTTTTCTATGTTTTTGTGTGCTGCATTCATGCATTCATTTAATAAAAACATTAAAACATTAAAAAAAAAATCTTCTCTTCTAGTCTCTCTGTTTTTCAAAATAAACTAAGGTTGTGATTGCAAATATCAGAGAAAAGGATTGCACTAATGGATTTCGGTAGAAGGAGAACTCACCAGTACACCTTCAAGGTTCCAAAACTAGAGGATTTGAGAAGGTTAGCGAGGATGATCACTAACCCAGAGGCTTTCAGAGCCAAGCACGGAGGTTTGCTACCACTATTAAGAGTCCATGTGATTGAGGGAATCATGGATGAGCTCATTCAGTTTTATGATCCGGTTTATCACTGTTTCACATTCTCGGATTACCAGCTTGCACCAACGCTGGAGGAGTATTCTCACCTGATCGATCTACACATTACGGATCGAGCTCCATTTTCTGGACTGGAAGAAATTTCAAAGAATCAGACTATTGCAAGAGCAATTCATTTGGGCGAGTCTGAAGTTAGGACTCACCTAACCACTAAGGGTGGCATCCAAGGTTTACCAGCCCAGTTCTTGACGAAGAAGGCCCTATATTTTGCCAGTATAGGAAACGTGATTGCTTTTGAAAGCATCTTTGTCTTGCTCACCTACGGGTTATTTTTGTTTCCCAACATCAATAACTTCGTCGATATTAACTCCATTAAGGTTTTTCTCATTGGAAATCCTGTGCCGACTTTGCTCGCAGATGCGTATCATGCTGTACACTTGGGAAATTTGTACAACGGAGGGGAGATCACATGTTGTGTACCTCTGCTTTACAAATGGTTTATTTCTCACTTGCCCAAGTCTGCTGCTTTTTGGGATTACAAGAGTGCCTTACGTTGGTCGCAAAAGATCATGTCTCTTACCAACTCTGATATAGATTGGTGTAATAGGATTTATGAGGGAATCAGGATCATTGACCGTGGTGGAAACTTCCCCAACGTACCCCTTATAGGAACTAAAGGAGGAATCAACTACCATCCGGTATTGGTTCGCCGTCAATTTGGATACCCGATGAGACACATCCCACTGGGTGTTCATCTGGAAGGTCTTTTCTTCAAGGAAGGAGAAAATGACAGAGCACTGAAGATGGAAATAGTGCACGCTTGGAAGCATGTTCATAAGAAAGGACGAGAGTCTCTGGGAAAATCGGACTGTGTCTCGGTGGAGCCTTATCTCCATTGGGTACAAACTAGAGCTCTCAAGCTAAAGATGCCTTATACTCGTTACGGAATTCTTCCGCCAAGGGAATCTGTCATGTACTTCATGACGGAAACTGAAAAGCTTCAGGTTACTCTCAACAAAGTTCAACAGGAGAGAAGGTCCTGGAAGAACAAGTACCGCACCCTCGACGTAGAGTGCATCAAAATACAGCAATTACTGAAAGAAAAAGATGCTCTGATTGAAATTTTGGAGCAACATGCTGTAGATAATCAAGATGACCAAAGGAATTTGCTCGCTCCTTTCACTTGGCAAAGGAATGACAACCCGACAACGACCCAAGAGCCCCAGTCAAAGAAAAGGAAGATACCAGAATCAGCACCTGATTTCTCTTCAGAGAGGACTCAGGACCCATTAGTTTAGGTTTCTGTTTCTACACCTTGTAATCTACTGTATTTCCATTTCTGTAATCCTTTGAATTTCAATAAAAAGGGGTTTCCCCACTGTTTGATATTTGCAATCTAATTGTCGAAGTTTATTTTGATTAAACCAAAAAACAATTAATATAATCATTGCATTCATCATTCTTACATCGCGTATTCTTCTTCCCTACGAATCTCACGTTTGTGTCTCGATTCTAGAGTCAAACTGTCTCATTCTTATAATACTCGGGCCAATCGTCAGAAAAGGATGGATGATCTTGAGGAAGAAAACAGAGAGTTGAAAGAAGAGATCGACGCTCTAAGAGAGGATATGAGAAAGCTTCGTAACGACATGCAAGCCATGGCAGAAGCTCAGCTACAAAGGACTGTGATCTCAGAGATCACCTCAACGCCCTTAGTGGAGAAGTATGATCCTAGGTATCAGATGCCGAAAGATCGTCCTTGGGGCATGCCTGTTAACTATATCCTGGGAGGATATGTTCCGCCGATCACTGAAGACCAGGGAATCACAACAGAAGCCGATGGGCCTGAAGGTTACAAACTTCAGGAAAGCGAAGATGCCAGGGGCATACTGAAGACTCCTGAAGGTTACAAACTTCAGGAGACGCCAAGACTCACTGCCGTAGTCACGGTACCACCCCCTGTGGTGCACACTGTCCCGGAAGGACAGATTCCACAGACACATTCTGGTAAGAAGGAAACTATGTTCGATAGAATGGATGAATTCCAGGAGCAATTCTTGGAAATGCAGAAGGAACTGCAGGCCATTCGTGGTCAGGATCTATTTGGAAAGGACGCCGCAGACCTCTGCTTGGTCCCCAATGTGAAAGTCCCGCACAAATTTCAAGTGCCCGACTTTGAAAAGTACAAGGGTAACTCTTGCCCTCAAAGCCATCTGGTGATGTACGCTCGGCGGATGTCAGCTCAAACGGAGAATCAGGACCTACTGATTCACTACTTCCAGGATAGTTTAACCGGTGCCGCACTCAAATGGTACATGGGTTTAAACCGTACTACGATCAGTACATTCAGAGATCTTGGTACTGCTTTTGTCCAACAATACAAATACAATTTGGACATGGCACCCGACAGAGATCAACTCAGATCTATGTCGCAAAAGGACAAGGAAACCTTTAAGGAGTACGCTCAAAGGTGGCGTGAAATTGCCGCTAAAATTTGTCCACCTCTTGAGGAAAAAGAGATGACAAAGATCTTCTTAAAGACCTTAAGCTCATTTTACTATGACCGAATGGTTGCCAGTGCGCCCAGTGATTTCACCGAAATGGTCCGCATGGGCGTACGTCTTGAGGAAGCCGTCCGAGAAGGACGTTTGGTAAAAGACGCTGGATCGACGAGCGGTACTAAAAAATACGGTAGTGCTCTCCCTAAGAAAAAAGAGCAAGATATTGGGAATATCTCTCTCGGAAAGCAAAGGCGACGTTATCAACCGGTAGCAGCTGTGACTCCTGCTATTAACCCTGCGTCTATTCCTACGTATCAACCTCAGGTTGCGCAGAGCCAACCTGATCAGCAAAGGACACAACAGTCTCTTCAGCAGGCTCGTCCTCCATATAACAACAACCGTACAACACGGCCACCAGGATTTGATCCTATACCCGTAACGTACGCAGAACTGTTTCCATTACTACTGGCTAAGGGGCACATTCAGACTAAATCTCCTCTTACAGTATCGGAAAATCCGCCTTTTTGGTTTAAGGTGGATCAGACTTGCCCTTACCACCAAGGAGGATCAGGGCATAACATTGAGACTTGTCTCAACTTCAAGTATGACGTGCAAAAACTTGTTAGGGGCGGGGTCTTATCCTTTAAGGATACAAATCCTAATGTTCTCACGAACCCGCTGCCTCAACACGAGAAAGCTGCAGTCAATCTGATTGAGAGAGAATCTAACAATGTCTATCAAATTCACGATGTACTCTTGTTAAAAACCAATCTGGTAAAGATGCATTGTAGACATAGTGGATATGGCCATGTGCCACCTCATAACTATCATCAGTGTGATATTTGCTCTAAAGACAATCAAGGATGTTCTGTAGTGCAAGCAGCTCTGCAGGAACAGATGGATCTCGGGTGGATCCAAGAGCACCGAGTTCGTGGAGTTAACATGGTCTACACGAATTCTAACGTCATTCAGAACCACGACATCCGTGCAATGAATGTCAACTTGGTGGTGATGCACTCAAGGCAAAACCAGTATCATAATTTGCCGCGGCACGATTACAGTTCTTGTGTGATTTGCTCGGTAAACAAACAGGGATGCTCTTTCATACAAGAGGCCCTCCAGCGTCAGATGGATCTTAGATGGATCCAAGACTACCATGATAAGAACTCCTATCAAATCAACATGGTTCAGATCTTCGATATTCGCGTAATGAATACCAACCTGGTAAAGTTACATGCTGAGCAGGTCCGACTCGGATTCTTAATATCACATGACTATCAAAGCTGTAAAGCGGGTTGCGAAAACGATCGAGGTTGTACCCTTGTCCAGGAGGCACTTCAGCACTTGTTAAATCATTGGTGGATGCCAATCTACATGGATGAAGATACTCAGCAAATTAGTATTAGTAATAGAAACCCCACTCGGCGTCAAAGTCAGGATGTCCGATCAATGGAAGCTAACCTAGTAAGGTTGCATTGTATTCAAAGTGGGCGTGGCCAGGTGCCACCACACAACTATGACAGTTGTAACGTCTGTTCGGAAAGTAACCAAAGGTGTTACCTTGTAAGAGCAGCTCTTCAGGGTCAGGTCGATCATGGAGAAATTCGCCCATATTTGGGTTCTGGACCCATCAACTGGTCGCCGAACTACCTTGCTGAGCAAGTTGAGGATGTTGTCACGATCTCTGGTCATCACAGGACCAGGGATGTTTTTGCCATTATTCCTCTACTTGACGAATCTAAAGTTCCCAACCGAGAACGAATCGAGATTACTTATGATGGTCAGAAAAATCAGAAGGCTCCTGTAGTCATCTATCTACCAGGACCGCTACCGTATGAATCAGCTAAGGCGATCCCTTACAAATACGGTGCAACAATAATTGAAAATGGAAAGGAAATTCCATTACCCTCCGTCGTAAATATTGCAGACATCAGTCGTGTAACACGGAGCGGTCGAATCTTCAATCGAGGAGTTGGAGAACTTAACAAGGAAAAGGAACTTCAGACAGAAGCTCCCGATCCCCCAGTCGGTCAATCCAGTAATCCCGACCTTTCAAAAAATAATGATGAGATGCTGAAGCTCATCCAAAGGAGCGAATATAACATTGTTGATCAACTGTTACAGACTCCTTCAAAGATCTCGGTGTTATCACTGTTACTCAGTTCAGAAGCCCAAAGGGAGGCTCTACAGAAAGTCTTGGAACAAGCCTTTGTGGAACAGGATGTAACAATCAGACAGTTCGATAACATTGTCTCTAACATCACTTCCTGCAATAATTTGGGATTTAGTGATGAGGAATTGCCTGAAGAGGGTCGTCGTCATAACATGGCGCTCAACATTACAGTTAACTGCCAGGACGATGCTTTAGCCAGCGTACTGGTAGACACAGGGTCAGCCCTGAATGTTATGCCGAAGTCCACTTTGATGCAATTATCATTCAAGGGCCCTCCGATGAGAGTCAGCGAGGTTGTCGTCAAAGCATTCGACGGATCCAGAAAAATAGTTATCGGCGAAGTTGATCTTCCCATAACTATCGGTCCTCACACTTTCCAAGTCACTTTCCAGGTCATGGACATCCGGGCAACGTACAGTTGTTTATTAGGAAGACCTTGGATACATCAGGCTGGAGCGGTCACTTCGACCCTCCACCAAAAGCTAAAGTTCGTCAAGAACGATCAACTTGTCACGGTTTGTGGGGAACAACCCTTGCTTGTTAGTAACTTGTCATCGTCTGCTAGTGTAGAGCCCGAGGAGGTTATTGGAACGCAGTTCCAAGCACTGTCAGTAAGCGAGAATAATCAGTTCAGAGGAGGAACCTCGGACATGCTCCCAAGCCCTAGGACATGCCCCAATATACCCTATAACACCCATGGAACATGTCCATCAAGTTTGATTTAGGTCAAGGACATGATTTCCTGAAGAATTGCACAGTTTGGAATTCATCTGATAAAAAGTCAACTGTGCACAAAAGTCAACTTTGACTTTTTGAGATTTTTCACCAAAATGAATTTTTAACCCTAAAGTGATGTTAATGTATGATTTGAATCATCATTCATCAAGAAAAATCAAGAAAAGTGGGATAACTTGTAAAAGGGGTAACCATAAAACTTAGAAATTTTTCTAAGTTATGGAAAAAGTACCACTAATACACTAACTTTGGAGGATCATAACTCCTAAACCACAAGGCCAATTTTTTTCATCCAAAGATGGATTTGTAGCCCTCATTACCCTCTACAAAAACTTCAACTAGACCTAAGTCCAATTCATTAAGGATTTTGAGTTATGGAGTGATCAAAATCAAGAAATCACACTTTGTTCCAACACTTAGTGAAAATTTCACTAAGTCAGATTTTGCTTCACTTTTTGCCAAATGTAGAGGGATTTTTCACTTGGAATCAGAAGAGATCAAAACCAAACTTGTTCAAACAGTTGTTATATCATGTAAGGGCTTTCCAAAATGGCCAAGACCATTGCCAAATTCAACTTACACCATGAGATATGACATTGTCAAGTTGCCTTGCTGAAATCTGTCAAAGGCAAGGCAGATTTTGCATTTTGGCTCGATTTGCCAAAATCAGCCAAATTCAAATGTTCCTATCCACTTGGACATATCTGAGGATTGAATCTAAAGGGGACAATCACTGAGCCAAGCCTCCAAAGTCCATGGAACAAGAAATAGCATGTTGAACCTAGAATGGCCAAATTAGGGACAAGACTCCAAATTTGGATTGAAGCATTCAATGGAAGCATCAAGGTGGCATGGACTGAGCCATTCTCATCTGAAATCAGTCAAGACTTATCCAAGACCAAGGGAACCAAAGCTCTGTGCCCTAACCTCTAGTCAATGGCTAGAGGAGACTTGCATTTTCATTTGCCAACATTGGCCAAACCTACTTACCAGCTGCCATTCACTATTCCTTGCAAAACAAACTTGCTCTACTATAAATAGAGCTCAATTGTGATCAGTTTGAGTACACCAAAGCCATCAAACAGATGCTTTCCTCAAAATCTCTTTCTCTTGGCAAAAATGCCTTTCTTAGCAAGGTAGCTATCGGGTTTTGAGTTTGAGAGCAATTCCAATCAAACCAATCACTCACACACCTCATACACATCACATATGAGCTGATCAAACACTTAGATCACTTCTGAAACACCAATTTCACAAAATCACCAGCTGGTTGCTCAAGGTTTTAACCAAAGTGCAGTTGAGGTACCACAAAGTGATCCAACCAATTTCAGTAAAGTCCAACCATCCAAACACACTCCATAGGGTGTAGGAAAGCTGTTCAGATCATCACCACTCATCTGTAACACCTACAAATCAAAAATCACATTGCACTTGCTGTCACGGCTTGGAGGTAAGCACATACTTGGTCATCTCTCAATCTATGCATATTTCCTCGCACAATAATTTGGCCATATGTTCATAATCATGCATGGAATGTTTTCCCTCAATTAATTGCATTGTTTGAATCGTGTATCAAAAATCCTAGCCTTCATGCAAAAATTAGGGTTCTTGAGGATTTTTCATGATTTCTTGTTATATGTTTAATTTAAATGAAATTAAGTGTTATAGACATGATCGTGAGGTTGAGACGAGCATAATGATATGTGGATTGCATGATATAATCAAGTATTCAGTGAGATTGGATAGAAAATGCAAATTCAGGCAAACCCAGAACACGCTCGTGTTCTTGGTGTGTTCTTGGCGCCATTTTTGAATAATTCAAATATTTGAATTTTGTGATTTTATTTAATTGATTCAAAAATTAATTTCTCTCTGAGTTTTAATGATTTTGAGTTGATTCTTTTTTTAATAATTCACAAAAATGTTAAAATATTTTATTTTATCAAAAAATCCCAAAAATATTATTTATTTCATATAATTGATATTTTTGCAAAGAATTAATATTTTAATTGTTTTTGACATTTTAAATATTTTTTCTACATTGATTTTGCAACTTTTAATGCTTTCTAATTATTTTGTAGGTCAATACTAAATTTTTGAAGCATTAATCCAAGATCACAATTTGTTTTTCATATGTTAAACAATTTTGATCATTTTAATTGAATTTTTATTCAATTAATTACATTTTTGAAAATAAATTAGGGTTTTTGGATTAATTCAACCCTCATAAATCATTTTCAAAACACTTTGGGCCTCTAATAGAGTGTAAGACCCAATCCTTTTTTTGACCAAATCATTTTTGGGCCTCAGTGTATTGTATAAGTCCCGATACCGTAAAAAACAAACGGCGCGATCGTCGCCTTTTGAAAAATAACCTTGGGTCTCTCCTTGAGCTATAAGACCCATTCAAACACTTTGGGCCTCTAATAGAGTGTAAGACCCAACCCCCTTTTAACCAAAATCATTTGGGCCTCACTTATTGTATAAGTCCCTCCGCGTTAAAAGAAAACCTCGACGCGATCGCCATTTTTAAACGGAAAAATCAATTGGGCCTACCCTCGTGTTATAAGCCCAACTCTTTTTCTTTAAACTTTTTGGGCCTCTTGAGAGAGTGTAAGACCCATCCCTTTGTACAGAAAACCTTTTTGGGCCACAGTCACTTGTATAAGTCCCTCTGTACAAATTCAAACAGTGCGCTCACTGATAAAACCCTGGGCCTCTCCTTGAGCTGTAAGCCCCAAATCTTTCTTTTTCAATGCACTTTCTCCTTTGATTTTGAATATACTATCATTTTCAATCTTTCTTTGTTAAAAAACTAACCAAACAGCATGGAAGCTCTACAACCGAGTAAGTGGTTATCGCTTTCATTTACCGCTTTCATATACATATAACTGTATTGTGGGGCTGTTTCACTGTAAGTCTTCTTTCATAAACTCATATCGACTGTGTAATAATAGTATAGATATTTCGAGTTTCCCCGGCAACTACGTCTAGAACTAGGTGACGCCGTTTCGTTTATTCGTAGAAATAGACAACTAGATCCCCAATAGGATCACCAGATACAGTCTTCTCTCAGGCTGTCCTCATTAGGAATTATCAAGAAACTCTACTCCCAGAGATGAATGTATTCTCCGTGAATGGCATCTTTGAGTTTCTTCCAAATTCTCGAACTTTCCTGACTGTGATCTATTCTCGGTGAATAGCATTGCCTTGAATTTCTCGGGGTTTGGGGGACCCAAGGGCTTCTTAAAAGCATCAGCCTCCTCTTGGGCATCGTACAAGGACCCACAGGCTTCCTAAAAGCAACCCCGCCTCCTCTTGGGCTTAGTACAAGGACCCACTCGGCTTCTTAGAAGTATTCACAGCCTCCTCTTAGGCTTCGTATAATGATCTCTTCCTCCGGGAATGATAGCCTCCTCTTGGGCTTAGTCCCGACGACCTCCTAGAGGTATAGGAACAGAACTTAGTCATCTGCATAGAACAGTCCTTTCAAAGAGTCTACTACTGTTTCTCAAAGCATAGTACAAAAGATAAAACCCTAGACTTGGACAGTCTAATCTCCTTGAGTCTCAAAGACATCCTCAGGTGACCCCTTCAAAAATAGGAAGGAAACCCGTAGACTCGGACAGTCTCAATACCCTTCGGATTTCCCGCTTCCTTAAAGAACAGGAATAACCCGAATCCCTGAGTACAATATTGCTCATATAAGAACTGATTTTCTCTTTAAAATCAGTATATTGGATCTATCACTCAACTGAAACAGTCACCATAACCTCCTCTTGGGCTTTGTACAATGATTCTCCCCAGCGGAGTCAAACAACGTTTAGCCTCTCTCTCGGGCTTTGTACGAGACACATAAGAGACTCCTTCGTCGAGTCGATCACCCCTTTCGCCTCCATCTCGGGCTTCGTACGAGATACAAAAAACTCTCTTGTTGAGTCAAATAGCCTCCATCTCGGGCTTTATACGAGATACCAAAAGATTCCATCGTCGAGTCAAAACCTTTTAGCCTCTTTCTCGGGCTTTGTACGAGACACATATTAGCCTCCTCTTAGGCTTTGTATAAGAAAACCACTGGTTAATCCAATTAACCTTTTAGCATCAAAGTTGTGCCTCGTTCACAGTACACAAACATCAACAACTCCTTCCCTTTAATCTAATCGCTGTAAGCGGCAAGCCTCTGGATTATCTATATCCATGCCACTGTCCCTCTTTTAGCATGAGAAATTCCTAAGGAAAGATGGCATTACTCTACACTGAGTTAAAGTCTTCTCCTTCAGGTTAAAAATCCCTATAAAGGAAGTTATGGCATTGCTAGGATTCGCATATCCTGGTTAAAGTAATTCTCTTTTATAAACAGTTGTGACACACAACCCCCTCTTTAGAGATGACAAATTTTCTCTAAAGTTGAGACCTTTCAGCTTCATATCTTGGGCTTTGAACAAGATACAAATCACCTTTTCGCTTCACGTCTTGGGCTTTGAACAAGACACCAAAAACACTCATTTCCTCCCATAGAATAGGAGGAACTACGAACGCTCTGATTTCCCCGTTTTGGATAAACGGGAATACGTAGGCATAAGATTGAAAGAAAAATCTTAGCGAGCACACTAAACAAAAACCCAAAATCCCATATCAAAAGCAGTAATTCAAAAGCATCAGTCCTAATCCTTGTTCCCCGCCAGAAACCTTCTGCCTAGATAAAATACAGTATTGGCAAAAATACAAATAACCAGTACAAAGGCCCCCCACATTGATAGCATCCGTAACCTAACAGACCACTGTTTAAACTCAGTATGCAAAGCAGGGTTAATTGGAGACATCTATTTCCCTTCCTTCATCAGCTCACAATAGGATAAAAAATGAATCGACCTGTAGTTTTACGCTCAAACCGCAGAGAGCGACTAGCGCTTAAGAACCGCGTCCAAAATCGCTCGCTGCAGAAAAAATGGCGCCCACCGTGGGGCCTTTCAAAGTTAGATCTAGGCACGGTCTTCCTTTTCTTCACTTGTGTGAATACCACAGATTGGGGCTTCCGCCGGGGAACCCATTTTCTGTCAGGAACTTAGGATTCTTAGCTTTATAAGTCTAGGATGTTTAGGACAAATATATATACTGCTTTTCCTAATTGCTATACGTGTTTATTTTTCTGCTAATGGGAATGCGGGTGATGCCGTATGTGGAAAGAATGAGTATACACCTAAGATAAGTGATGGCGACAGGGTCGACCATCAACCTCAGTGGAGGCTGACCAACGCAACCCATTCTCTCACCTAGACAATGGGCCGGTTGTTAAGTCTGAGAAGCTGAGGAGCCAAACCCTTTCGTAGTGCGGAAACTATCGGATATGGTTGTTACGCGATACTACCCTCATTTGAGGCTGGTGATCTATTCTCGATGAATGGCACTTACTCTAAGATTGCACTACAACTCGCTGGCGATCCGCTTGTTGTTTTGCTTTCCTGGGAGGAGCTGATGATAATGAGTACATGTACAAAAATCACCCTAGTATAAACCTTTGGGGATGGGTAGAGCCTTGACTTCATGACAACGACCCTTTGACCCCATGTTTTTTCTATGTTTTTGTGTGCTGTATTCATGCATTCATTTAATAAAAACATTAAAATATTCAAAAAAAAATCTTCTCTTCTAGTCTCTCTGTTTTTCAAAATAAACTAAGGTTGTGATTGCAAATATCAGAGAAAAGGATTGCACTAATGGATTTCGGTAGAAGGAGAACTCACCAGTACACCTTCAAGGTTCCAAAACTAGAGGATTTGAGAAGGTTAGCGAGGATGATCACTAACCCAGAGGCTTTCAGAGACAAGCACGGAGGTTTGCTACCACTATTAAGAGTCCATGTGATCCGATTTATCACTGTTTCACATTCTCGGATTACCAGCTTGCACCAACGCTGGAGGAGTATTCTCACCTGATCGATCTACACATTACGGATCGAGCTCTATTTTATGGACTGGAAGAAATTCCAAAGAATCAGACTATTGCAAGAGAAATTCATTTGGGCGAGTCTGGAGTTAGGACTCACCTAACCACTAAGGGTGACATCCAAGGTTTGCCAGCCTAGTTCTTGACGAAGAAGGCCCTATATTTTGCCAGTATAGGAAACGTGATTGCTTTTGAAAGCATCTTTGTCTTGCTCACCTACGGGTTATTTTTGTTTCCCAACATCAATAACTTCGTCGATATTAACTCCATTAAGGTTTTTCTCATTGGAAATCCTGTGCCGACTTTGCTCGCAGATGCGTATCATGCTGTACACTTGGGAAATTTGTACAACGGAGGGGAGATCACATGCTGTGTACCTCTGCTTTACAAATGGTTTATTTCTCACTTGCCCAAGTCTGCTACTTTTTGGGATTGCAAGAGTGCCTTACGTTGGTCGCAGAAGATCATGTCTCTTACCAACTCTGATATAGATTGGTGTAATAGGATTTATGAGGGAATCAGGATCATTGACCGTTGTGGAAACTTCCCCAACGTACCCCTTATAGGAACTAAAGGAGGAATCAACTACCATCCGGTATTGGTTCGCCGTCAATTTGGATACCCGATGAGACACATCCCACTGGGTGTTCATCTGGAAGGTCTTTTCTTCAAGGAAGGAGAAAATGACAGAGCACTGAAGATGGAAATAGTGCACGCTTGGAAGCATGCTCATAAGAAAGGACGAGAGTCTCTGGGAAAATCGGACTGTGTCTCGGTGGAGCCTTATCTCCATTGGGTACAAACTAGAGCTCTCAAGCTAAAGATGTCTTATCCTCGTTACGGAATTCTTCCGCCAAAGGAATCTGTCATGTACTTCATGACGGAAACTGAAAAGCTTCAGGTTACTCTCAACAAAGTTCAACGGGAGAGAAGGTCCTGGAAGAACAAGTACCGCACCCTCGACATAGAGTGCATCAAAACTCAGTTTAAAGCAAGTCCCCCAAGCATCAGTCGATTATAGGGAAAATCATTCAATGATTAGTTGATCAAAGTGAATCATCTCAATACTCCATCAACCAGGGGCAGACCACCTAGAGGTTCTTTGATTAAAGTAAAATCTCTTCAACTCTAAATAAACACAAGTTAAATCGCTTTAACGCTCATTCTGGGGCAAGTCACTTCAAGAGTACACTGAAACCAACCACTCTAAGAGTTGGTTAATTAAGAACAAATCCTTTCATCATGCAAGATTCCGGGGCAAGCCATCTCAAGGTCATCTCATGGAAAACTACTTCCAACCTTATTTCAAGGTGAACCTCTCCAAAGACCCAACAGTCTGGGGCAAGTTGAACTAAACTGGGGCAACTCCTTTCCATGCCTTCAAGCTTCTCAAGAAAGCTCTACCATGCATCATCAACTTTTGAGTTCAAGATGAGTGTCAGAGAATCATGTTATTATCCCATCCAATAACCTTTGCCTGTCCACAGAAGCCTTGCTGCAAAGAAACTAAAGGTGTGAGAAAAACACAAGAAAGGGGGATTTGAATTGGGTATTTAAAAATGAAAGCTTTTAATGAAACTAAAAAAGGAAACCACAAAGAAACTAAACAAGATAAAGACACACGATATATCCTGGTTCACTTGAAAAATATCAAGCTAATCCAGTCCGCCCGCCAAGGTGATTTTGCCTTATACTCAAGGACTTAATCCACTATAATCAACTGGTTACAATTTGCAGTAGCAACTGCTAGTGACTAACAACTACAAAAACTGATTGTCTGAGTCTTCTTAAGGATTTTGACCTAACTGGTCCCTTAAGGAATTACAAATAATAGTTTGTGAAAAATAAATTTTTACAATGAAATGCCTCTACATAAGCAGATATAAACACTATGAATATCAAAATGACTTAAAGAAAATTTGCACAGTATGAATATTTCGTTGTTGTGTTTCGCTGTTTGCTTGCTTTCTCACAATTTTCTTCAAGTTTTTAAGTCCTTATATAGCCAGTAAAAGATCCGTTGGAGGGCACATCAAGAATATCCTTGAGTGAGCTGGCGACTTGAGAGAATGTCGTTACGTAGGGATGAAAATCATACACAAAAGTTGTCCTTTGTACCACAAAATCATGGTAGTGGAATGGAACGTTTTTTATATGTACTATGTACTATTTTCCCTCGTAAACTTTTGATCTTATCTTCTGTACATCAGAGGCTTCTAAATAGAGATGATTGAAGCATGCGTACAAGAGTTGATCACTGGGTCTTCAGAGTCTTAAGTCTTCAGAGTCTTCAGAACTTGTTCACCAGAACCTTGTCTTTAGAATCTTTAGCATTTAGTCTTCAGAGCCCTTAGTCTTCAGAACCTTAAGTCTTCAAAATCTTCAGAACTTTGTTCAGCAAAACCTTGTCTTCAGAGTCTTCAACACTTAGTCCTTAGAAACTCAAGTCTTCAGAATCTTCAGAACTTTGTTCAACAGAACCTTGTCTTCAGAGTCTTCAGCACTTAGTCTTCAGAAGATGACGACTTCAAAAGCTATAAAGCCTTCAGAAGTAAATCATTAGAGTCACGCTCAGAGCCAGAATTCAAGAGAACATTGCAGCAGCAACATAATGTCTTCTTAGAATCTTTCTCAATGTGAGTAGATCAGAAGCAGACTTACTTCTTTGGCGCAGAAGCGACTTTTCGTCAAACCAGATTGTCGTTGCACATGGTCTCTATCAGAGTCAGAACCTGTTTGTTAAAAATTCAGAATAACAAACCGTTAGAGTACCAAAATTGTTTCCACATAAATAATATATTTCTATTATCAAAACTTAGAGATAAACAGCAGAACCAAAACTTGTTCTAACAATCTCCCCTTTTTTGATAATGACAAAACAATGTATTTTGATGAAACAATTTCGTTCAAAAATAATCAATAGGTGATGACAGAGATATGTTTAGAAACAACTTCCCTTTATCAAGCTCCCCGTGAATCTAAGACTTATAAAAATCTTATTAGATTTGGGAAAATAGAGCATGATTATATAATAGAGCCTGATTGGTCTTATCAAAGTAAGTTCAAGGCTGGTTCTTATCATATTCATCAGATAGTCATGATAGCCAAGGTTTCAATATTGTTCCTGAAAAACATTCTAATAAAGATTATGTGCATTTATAATATTAGAATGTCATAATTATGATTTAGAGAACAAGATATATTTATCAAAATAATTTATTCATTAATACTCCCCCTTTTGTCATAATAAAAAAGGTAATCAGAACAAAATAAAAAAGACAGAGAAAAAAAAACTAAGGGGTAGCCTAAAGAGTGTCTAAGGTTGAGGAGGAGGAGGGAGCCTCTGAAGGATTTGAACAAGCACATTCTGAATGCTGGATGTAACTTCATCTTGCTTATCCATTCTAGTTCTGAACAACTATTGTTCCTTTTGAATGCTTTCTAGAGTCTTCAACACTGGATTAGAGGTAGAGTTATTAGAGCATTCAGCAGCTTTTAGAGCATCTTCTTGATTCATCACATCAGCTTCTCTTTCAGCTAAGTCTTAAGCTTCCTTAGCTTGTCTCTCAGCTTCTCTTTCAAGATCTTCCTTAGTTATCCTTTCAGCTAATTCCCTTTCAGCAACCAACTTTTCTTCAGCTTCTCTCTTAGCTTCCAAACTTTCTTCTGCTTGCTGGACAAAGTATTCTTTTGTGTGAACAGAGAGATTTTTGATCTTCTGAAACTCCACTGACATCCATTGATTGAATCGATTCCAGGGAGCACCCAGAGCAGCAGGGTCATCGCTAGAATTGGATTCATCAGAAAGTTTCTTGAATCTCCTTACTACATTGTCTTTAAAAACAGAAATGACTTCATCAAGGCTAGGAGGGGGAAGATCAGAAGATTGATGTTCTGGAAGTGTTTGGTTTTCTTCATCAGAAGCAGCAAGATTAGAAAGTGTTTGGTCAGAGTCTGAATCAGGAATTATTTTTGGTGAAGAAGGTTCAGGATTATTTGAGATGGTTATTGCATTTATTTGTGGAGAGGTTGAGGATGTGGGTGATTGAGGGTTGGTTGTTGGAATAGATTCTGTATGAAGTTTTGTGGAAATGGGTTGAGTGATGATGATAGAGGTTAATGGTAAAGATATGGTGGGAGTTGGTTGTAAAGAAATGGTGGGAGTTATTGGTAAGGAAATGGTGGGAGTTGGTTGAGGGGAAGTGGTTTGAGATATCTGAGGTGGAAGTTGTGTAGATGGTGCAGAAGATGGAATTATCTGAGATGGTGGTTCAGAAATAGGTATGGGTGAGGTTGTAACTAAGGTTGAAAATAGTGGTGGTGGTGTTGGGATAGATGAAGATACACTTTTATCAGTAAGAATAAATACAGTTATAGAAGAATCAGAAGACTTACTTGTCTGTTCTGGATAGGATGCCAGTGAAGGATTCTTCGTGCTGGCTTCACCCAAATCTTTCTTCTACTTCTTGACAGTCTTCTTCTGAGGTGTCTTGGTGTGGGGTTTTTTCTTCTTCATCAGATCAGGGGGATTATCTGGTAGATCTTCAAACCGGAATCCAGACATATCATATCCTTTATTTTCACGTATCTTAATGTATTCCTCTATAGGTTATATATTGTCATGCTTGGTGAACAAAAGAAATCCATTGATTATCATCCTCCTTGACTTCAAGCTGTTCCAATCTGTAGCCATACTTGGTTCAACTCTGATTTCATTTATAATCTGCATCCTCTTCTAATTTCTGCTGTTCAGAGGTGTTCCAGTTATGATAGCTAATTCATCTTTGACATTCAACTTTTCCAGATGATCAATCATACCACTCTCAATCAGAATGTCTGAGATAAGTCTACCAAGAGGAATGTAGTTCTTAAGCTTCTTTGAATCATTTCTGGTTTCTCTTACAGAATCTCTGAGGTATCTGAAGAGAATGGAAGGGAGGTAGATCTTTTCACCCTTCATCATATAATACAACATGTATTTCTGATCACTGTTGATGAAATCAGATGAACTTAAAGAAGTTCTATGATAGATATAACCCGGAATGATCCAGAGCCAGACGCGAAGTTCTTTAGATAAATCCTGACTCTTAAAGGGTGGTTTTCCATCAGATGATTGAGTGAAGATGGCTGGGTTTATCACATCAAAAAGAAACTTTGATTTTGAACTCATCTTATAAATATGCTTTCCACCAGAGTTCTCCATTCTGAGTAAGGTAGCTATGGATTTCTCCATGATGATAAATTTGTTTCCCAAAACATATGACACAATGAACTGTTCATCAGCATCAGCAAATCTCCAAAATTCTTTGATCAGGTTAGTAAAGATGGGACCTTAGAGACGATCAAAGTAGTTTCTCCAGCCTTGAGCATTCAGTTCCTTAAACAAATCTATTCCATTTTCCAACAAGTTATCAAAGTCTACCAACCATTCACAAAGAACTTCCAGTTCTGCAAAAGGAGTCACGAGATGAATGTGAGGTGGACGATCCACAATATGAACTTCAAATGGTTTCCGGTATGTAGAGAGCAATTGATGTAGTGACGTTGAAGCAGTTTGAGCAGTGGTTGAAACCATTTGAGACGATTCTGCATGTTGTGATTGTTGAGAGAAATTGTATACACTTTGTTTTTGAGGATCCATTGATGAAGATGATGGAGTTACGGAACACAAAGGGTTTCAGGGTTTATGGTTTCTAAGAAAAAGTGTGGGAAGTGAAGAGTAGTGTAGTGTGTGATAGTGAGATATTGAGTATTTAAAGAGAGAAATTGATGATTATGAAAAATAGGGAGTAATTATTTTACAACCTAGTCTCACGAAATCACAATGCTCGAGGTGTCTCTTCAACAATAAGATATGATTTGTTATTAGACAAGTGTCACAAGAAAATCATAGCCGTCTGTTTAAGTGAACACGTTTGATGTTCCCAAAGTCAAGAATACCAAGAGGTATCTGACTAGACAAGTTTCTGATCAAGACATCTTCTAACATGTAGAAGTATCTTTATTTAGAAAGACAAATAAATAAATCAGAAATATTTGCTTAACGTCAGAATCTCATTTTACTGAAGGAGATTAAACACGTTCTGATAAAACTTATTATGGACAAAAATCCATATTTAAGTTTTTCAGAAAAAACGGAAATCTATCTTCAGCTAAGGGTTTTGTAAAGATATCAGCCCACTAATGATCTGAATCTATAAATTTTAGAGTTAAAATCCCTTTCTGAACATAGTCTCTGATGAAATGATGTTTAATTTCAATGTGTTTAGCTCGAGAATGTAAAATAGGATTCTTACTTAAGCAAATAGCAGTTGTGTTATCACAGAAGATATGAATGTTACCCTTGTGTATCTGAAAATCTTCTAGTTGATTATTGTTTGCCTTGAAAATTAGCAAACAACCGCTGGTCTCCTAATTTATGAAAATTAGTTTACTTACACGATCGACCATACAAATCCTAGGACGATGTGCTTTAATAATTTCGACAACACATACGAAAGTCAAACCTTTTATTTATTGTGTTCACCATCATTCTTATAAAGCAATATAATTTAGACGAAAATGATAAAACTTTGTTCTTAAAAGAAGTAACGAAAAACGTAATAAGAATGCAGAAATATGGAATAAACTGAATGTAAATAACTTAAAATTTCGTTAAAATGTAAAAGATAAAACTGGTGTTTTTCCAAACGTACATTTTCTCAATGATAACTCTTTTCTCTCACATGGGTACTTTGAGTATTTTTGAGTAACTTGTACAAAATTTGAATACACACACGGAAATCTAACACTATGACTCCCTATTTATATACATAGCCGAAATAACCGCCAACAACGGTCATTACCCCTAATGAAGACAAATGGCATTCGGCATGCCTTCGCCTCTTAAATGCACTCCACGCGTCTCACTTTCAAAAACAAAATTCCCTCCTTTATTTAAATTTCAAAATATCAGTCGAAAAGAGATCTCCGTAGAATTGTGTCGAAATGGTTCTAACACTTAGAAAAATCTCCATCTCTTCTATTCCAAATAATCCTTGTTTTCGACTGATCCTCTTCACAAGAAACAAATTTCTGTTGAAATAATCTGGAAAGCCTCAATCTTTCACCTCCTTTACGAAAAAACCCAGGCGTCGAAATTAGGAGCCTACAAATTGCCCCCCAGAAAATGCATATTTCGACAAAGGAGAAAAATCTTTTTTTGTCAACATAATTTGACACCTTGACCGATTTGACGAAACGACTGTTCATATGACTTGACATTCTGTGACGTTAGAATCATCATTACAATTTTTTCGGAAACGTCTTCTCAGCCCACGTTTTGAAATCTTTTCAATCATCACGATCCTAGTCCCTAGGAGATCGTGGGTCGAAAATAACTGCCACCGTCCAATCAGTCCATTCATAGCTAACACGTGTCCTATGATCTCTTCTCATTAAATGGTAACCCCTTTGAATAGTAACCGCTTCAGTCCCCTTTTCCACTTATAAATAAGTGAAATTTCTCCTCAATTCACTTTTTCCATTATCTTTTCTGAAAAACCACTTACTTCATACAACTTAATCTTCTTCATTTCCTCTCTGAATTTTCTGCGAGCAACTATGCCTCCTTCCACAGCTCCTCAAGGAACCAACACCAAGAGCAAAGACTCTTAGAAATCCAAAGGTTTGCCACCTGTTCACAGAATCCTTGGTCCAAGGGTCACGGGGAATCAAATCACAATCCTTCAAGGCAAAATTTCTTAGGCTAAAAAGCGCAAAGAAGAATTGCAAAAATTCAACCAAGAAGAGATGGCTAAAGAGCTTGAAGTTGGGATGCATCATGTCGAAAGAGCTCAAAAGCTTGGCAAAGAAATCGAAGAACTTTCGACTAGCAAAGCCCTATGCGAACTTCGCCTTATGATTCAGAGGTCCAAGTTCGAGAAACTGAAGAAGTCTTTTCCTGTTTGAAGCACTTGTAATTTCATTTGACCCTTTGAGGCATAATTTTGTAATGACTTTAAGCCATATGTTTGGCGAAAAGAATTTTAATTCACCAAGTCGGTTGTTTCCTTTATTACTTTGCATGATTATTTGACTCCTATCTTTACCTCTTGCAATGCAGGCTCATATTTTTTCAAATATTTCCCGTTTATTTTTAGCACTCGCTTATCTTTATCTAATTCTTCAACTTCATATGCGCCGTTTGAAAACACTTTAATAATTTGAAAGGGCCCTTCCCATTTAGGGGACCATTTCCCCATAAACCTGTCTTTTCGATCCATGGGAAAAATAACTTTCCAAACAAGATCACCAATCAAAAATATCTTTCTTTTCACTCTTTTATTGTAGGATTTTTCCACCCTTTCTTTATGCCTTTTTAATAATTCTAGCGCATTTAATCTTTCTTCATCTAAATCCATCAGTTCATCTATCATCATATTCCAATATGAATCTGGTGGAATCTCATGATGCCTTTGGATTCTTGTCAACTATAAATATCTCGATCGGTAGAACTGCATCATGACCGTATGTTAATCGAAAAAGCGTAGCATTTATAGCTTCCTTAGGAGAGGTTCGACAGAATATGGTCTAAAGTTTTGTGCCAATTCTTTGGCTTTCTTCCCACATGTTTCTTTATCAAACCAATTATAACTTGATTTGCTGCTTCGACTTGTCCATTGGCTTGAGCATAGTAAGGCTTCGATGTGAGAAGTTTGAACCCTGTTTCTTTCACAAAAGCTTGCATATTTTTACCAGTAAAAATAGATACTTGATCTGTTGTTACAGTCTCTGGGATCCCGAACCTATAAATAATGGGTTTTTGAATAAATTTGATCACAGCCTCTTGATCCACATTTACTAAAGGTATGGCTTCGATCCATTTTGTGAAATAATCAACACCCACCAAAATAAACTTGTGATTTTTTGATGATGCTGGTCAAATTTCTCCAATCAAATCTAAAGCCCAACCCCTAAAGGGCCAAGGCTTTACTATAGAATGCAACTCGCTTGCAGGAATGTGTTGTATTCCTGCGTGCATCTGGCATTCTTGACATCCTTTTGCGAATTCGACACAATCTTTCAACATGGTTAGCCAATACATTCCTTGTCGAAACAACAACCACTTCATTTTATGGCCTACCTGATGCGCACCGCATGCCCCACTGTGTACATTCGACAGGGCTATGTATGCCTCATATTCACTAGGCACTTGAGTAATATCCCGTCAGGAGTTTTCTTAAATAATTAATTACCCAAAATAACATAACTCAAAGCTCGATCCCTGATTTTCCGTTCGACTGTTCCTGTTGAATTTTGTAGATACTTTATTATGGGCTTCCTCCAGTCTTCAATTGTCGAACTATTTATGTTAAAAATTTCAAAATTTTCTTCGTCAGCGTATCCTAGCTTTATTGTTTCCAAATCTGATGGCGATAATCTAGCTGACACGACTCTTCCCCTAACTTCAATGGCCTTTTGCAGACTTTCCTTTGATATTTTGTAGCCAGAAGCAATTTGTGCTAAGTCATTTGCCTCCTAGTTCTCTATTCGAGGGATATGTCAAATCGTTACGGTAGCGAGCGATTTTGGACATGGTTCTTAAGCATTGTCGCTCTGGGTTAATACAGGTCGATTCATTTTTTGTCCTATTGAAGCTGATGAAGGAAGGGAAATAGATGTCTCCAACTAACCCTGCTTTGCAAACTGAGGTCAAACAGTCAAAACTGTTGGTTTACAGATGCGATCAATGTGGGAGGGGGGGCTCTCTTAGGTTATTTTGGTTGAATTTAGATTTTTGGTAGGGAATACGGACTCGGATGTTTTGGTGGATACGTGAGGATTTGTGACCTGAGGTTTTTTGATGTGGTGTGCTCGCTAAGATTTTTCTTTCAATCTTATGCCTACGTATTCCCGTTTACCGAAACAGGGAAATCAGAGCGATCGTAGTTCCTCCTATTCTATGGGAGGAAATGGTGTTTTGGTGTCTTGTTCAAAGCCCAAGACATGAAGCTAAAGGTGGTTTATATCTTGTTCGAAGCCCAAGATGTGAAGCTGAAAAGGGTGTTGTCTTTAGAGAGAATTTGTCATCTCTAAAGGGGTTTGTTTGTCACAACTGTTGGGTGACTGACTATAAACGAGGATTACTTTAATCGGGATATGTGAATCCTAGCAATGCCATAATTTCCTTTATAGGGGGTTTTAACCTGAAGGAGAAGACTTTAACTCAGTGTAGAGCAATGCCATATTTCCTTAGGAATTTCTCATGCTAAAAGAGGGACAGTGGCGTGGATGTAAATAATCCAGAGGCTTGCCGCTTACAACAATTAGATGAAAGGAGTTGTTGATGTTTGTATCCTGTGAACGAGGCACAATTTTGATGCTAAAAGGTTGATTGACTCAACCGAGGTTATTCTTATACAAAGCCTAAGAGGAGGCTATTGGCCCAACAAGAGGGTGTTTTTATGTGTCTCGTACGAAGCCCGAGAGAGATGCTAAAAGGGTTTGACTCAACAAGTGAGTGCTTTTAGATGTGTCTTGTACGAAGCCCAAGATGGAGACTAAAGTTTGACTCAACAAGAGAGTCTTTTATACTCAACAAGAGAGTGTTTTTGTATCTCGTACGAACCCCGAGATGGAGGCTAAAGGAGATTATTGACTCAACAAGAGAGTGATTTGTATCTCGTACGAAGCCCGAGATGGAGGCTAAAAATATTGCTGACTCAACAAGAGAGTCGTTTTGTATCTCGTACAAAGCCCGAGATAGAGGCTAAAAAGATTATTGACTCAGCAAGAAAGTCTTTTTGTATCTCGTACGAAGCCCGAGATAGAGGCTAAAAAGATTGTTGTTTCAGTTGAGGGACAGGTCTAGTAGGTTGGTTAAAAGAGAAAATTAGTTCTTATAAAGAGACTGATTAAAGGTAAGGCTATGCTTTGGGATTGATCAGAGGATCAGGGTTATTTCCTATTCTTTAAGGAAATGGGGAATCCAGAGCGTATTGGAGACTATCCGAGTCTACAGGTGTTTTTCCCTACTTGAGAATGCCTTTGAGACTCAAGGAGATTAGACTGTCCAAGTCTAGAGTTTTATCTTTTGTACTATGCTTAAAGAATCAATAGTAGTACGTTCACGGTAGAAAGATCTAGACTCTTTGAAAGACTGTTCTATGAAGATGACTAATTTCTGTTCCTATACCTCTAGGAGGTCGTCGGGACAATTTGTACGAAGCCCATAAGAAGGCTGGAAACTTTAAGAAGCCGAGGGACAATTTGTACGAAGCCCAAGAGAAGGCTCTCTTCCCGAAGGAAGAATCCTTATACGAAGCCTAAGAGGAGGCTGTGAATACTTCTAAGAAGCCGTAGGGTCCTTGTACAATGCCCAAGAGGAGGCGGGGATGCTTTTAGGAAGCCTGTGGGTCCCCAAACCCCCGAGAAATTCAAGACAGGCTATTCACAGAGAATAGATCAAGCCAGGAAAGTTCGAGAATTTGGAAGAAACTCAAGAGATGCCATTCACGGAGAAAAGATCATCTCTGGGGAGTAGAGTTTCTTTGATGATTTGTAAGGGTGACAGTCTGTGAAAGGGTTCATCGAGAATGCTGCCTTTCACGTCTCCATATTGTTTAACCCCAAGAGGAGGGAAGACTGTATCTAGTAATCCTATGGGGATCTAGTTTTGTCTATTTAAGAGTGACCAACAGGGCTTAGTGCTAGACGTAATTGCCGGGGAAACTCTAAATATCTATACTAGTATTACACATTTGATATGAGTTTATGAAAGAAGACTTACAGTGAAACAGCCCCACAATACAGTTATATGTATATGAAAGCGGGTAAAGAAAGCATATAAACACTTACTCGGTTGTAGAGCTTCCATGTTGTTTGGTTAGTTGTTCAACAAAGAAAGATTGAAAACAACAGTATATTCCAAAATCAAAGGAGAAAGTATTTTGAAAAGGGGTTGGGGCTTACAACTCAAGGAGAGGCCCAAGGTTTATCAGTGATCGCACCGTCGTTTTGTACAGAGGGACTTATACAAGTGACTGAGGCCCAAGAAGTTTTCTGTACAAGGGGATGGGTCTTACACTCTCTCAAGAGGCCCAAGTGATTTATTTTTGTACAAGTGGTGGGGCTTACAGCTCAAGGAGAGGCCCATGGTCATTTGTTTGAAAATGGCGATCGCGCCGAGATTTTTGAAAACGCGGTGGGTCTTATACAATGCATTGAGGCCCAAAATGGTTTGGTTTTCAAAGGGGGTTGGGTCTTACACTCTAATAGAGGCCCAAAAGATTTTGAATGGGTCTTATAGCTCGAGGAGAGACCCAAGGTTTGTTTTTCAACGGACGATGATCGCGTCGAACTTTTTGAAATACAACGGGACTTATACAATAAGTGAGGCCCAAAATGGGTTTGTATTTACAAAGGATTGGGTCTTACACTCTATTAGAGGCCCAAAAGTGTTTGAAATTGTTTGATGAGGGTTGAATTAATCAAAACCCTAATTTGTTTCCAAAATATATTTTAATTGAATAAAAAATTCAATTAAAATGATCAAAATTGTTTAACATGTGGAAAACAAATTGTGATCTTAGATTAATGTTTCAAAAATCATGTTTTGACCTACAAAATGATTAGAAATCATTAACATTTGCAAAATCAAGAAGGAAAAAATATTTTAAATGTCAAAAACAATTAAAATATTAATTCTTTGCAAAAATATCAATTATATGAAATAAATAATATTTTTGGGATTTTTTGGTAAACTAAAATATTTTAACATTTTTGTGAATTATTAAAAAAAGAATCAACTCAAAATCATTAAAACTCAGAGAGAAATTAATTTTTGAATCAATTAAATAAAATCACAAAATTCAAATATTCAAATTTTCAAAAAATGGCGCCAAGAACAAGGGCAAGAACACGTGCCACCCTTTGTTTCTGCAGATTTGCTATCTAATCTCCCTGAATACTTGATTATATCATGCAATCTACATATCAATCTTCTCGTTTTAACCTCACGATCATGTCTATGGTCTTTAATTTCATTTATTTTTAACATGGAATAAAAAATCAAAGAGAAACCTCAAGAACCCTAATTTCTGCATGAAGGTTCAGAAATTCCACACACGATTCAATCAATACAATTGATTGAGGGAAAACATTCCATGCATGATTATGAACATATGGCCAAATTTATTGTGCAGCAAAAATTGCATGGATCATAGAGTTAGAAGAGCTCATGCTTACCTCTTGCAGCTGGTGATCGTGTTTTGTGTTAGAGGTGTTACACCTAGGTTCCAATGATCTGGATAGCTTCCCTAGGTGCCATGGAGTGTGTCTGGATGCTTGGAATGGATTGAAATGATCTGGAACTTGAGATGGTACCCCAACTGCAAATCTGTCAAGAACTTGAGCAACTGGCTGGTGATTTTGTGATTTTGGTGTTCCAGATGTTACGTGAGTGTTTGGATCACTTCTATGTGATGTATGTGAGGTGTGTGAGTGATTGGTTTGATTGGAAAAGTTCTCAAACTCAAAACCCGATAGTGACTTGCCTTAGAAGGAAAAATTGGAGTGAAAGAAGAGATTTTGAGGAAAACATCTGTTTGATGGCTTTAGTGTACTCAAACTAATCACAATTGAGCTCTATTTATAGTAGAGCAAGTTTGTTTTGCAAGCAATAGTGAATGGCAACTGCAGCAGAGGTTTGGCCAATGGTTGCACTTTGGAATCCAAGTCTCCTCTAGCCATTGACTAGAGGTTAGGGCACAGGGCTGTGGTTCCCTTGGTCTTGGATAAGTCTTGACTAAATTCAGTTACAAATGGCTCATTCCATGCCACCTTGGTGTATGCATTGAATGCTCCAATCCAAAATTGGAGTCTTGTCCCTCTTTTAGGCAATTCTAGGTTTGGCATGCTACTTCTTGTTCCAAGGACTTTGGAGGCTTGGCTCAGTGTTTGTCCCCTTTAGATTTGATCCTCAGATATGTCCAAAGTGATGACAAGGCTTGGAATTATCTGATTTTGCCAAATCGAGTAAAAATGCAAAATTCTGCCTAGCCTTGGCAGTTTTCAGCAAGGCATATTGCCATTGTCATATCTCTTGGCCCAAGTGGAATTTGGTGATGTTCTTGGCCATTTTGGAAAGCCCTCATATGATACAAAAACTGTTTGATCATATTTGGTTTTGATACCTTTTGGATCCAAGTGAAAAATCCCCCTACATTTGGAAAAAAGTGAAGGCAGATTCTGACTAGTGAAAATTTCACTAAGTGTTGGAAAAAAGTGACATTTTCACTTTTTGTGATTTTGATCATTCCATAACTCAAAATCCATGATGAATTTGGAGGGAGGTCAGTTTTAAGCTTTTGTAGAGGGTAATGAGAGCTACAAATCTAGCTTTGGATGGGGAAAAATGGCTTTGTGGTTTAGGAGTTATGATCCTCCAAAGTTGGTACCCTTGCCACTTTGTTTATAACTTAGAAAATTTTCTAAGTTTTTATGGTTACCCTTTTTACAAGTTATCCCACTTTTCTTGATTTTTCTTGATGAATGATGATTCAAATCATACATTAACATCATTTTAGGGTTAAAAAACCATTTTTGTGAAAATCTCAAAAAGTCAAAGTTGACTTTTGTGCACAGTTGACTTTTTATCAGATGAATTCCAAACTGTGCAATCCTTTAGGAAATCATGTCCTTGACCTAAATCAAACTTAATGGACATGTTCCATGGGTGTTATAGGGTATATTGAATCATGTCCTAAGGTTTGGGAGCATGTCCTGGTCAAAAGTCAAAGCTACAGTTGACTTTTCTCGCGAAAACCTAACTGAGGTACTGATGAAATTGAGACTTGTTGCTCAAGCTTCCTGGATCAATCCATTGTTACAAATGGATCAATGTGGTATGTTGGAGACCCTCAAATCATGTATTGAGGTCTTGGTTCATGATTTGTCCCAAAAGTCAACTTAGGGGTGAATTAGGTCAAGAAACCCTAATTCCTGATTTTTGATGTATGCATCCCCTGAGGTCAAATTGACTTGATGCTTGGGCCCATGAGGTTCCAAGGAGTATTTTAGGATATGATTTGAAGCATTGGCTCATGCCCAGAGGAAAATTTTCATCTGGAGGCCCTGGTCGACCAAACCCTAATTTGGTGACACTGGCGATCTTGAGGCTTGATCCACCTGGAAGGGAGCAACCTTGTGCTTGATCCTTGAAGTGGGAGTCCTTTTGATCCCTTGTGCATATTTGAGAGGCTATACTGTCATACCCTAAATTTTGACTGGGCGTTTTTATTTTTTCACATTCCATCTGTCTATATTTTTATACTGTGTCGTCTGCATATAATATCATATATTTTCTTTATGAATATTTTTTGAATTATCAGCTGGATTTAACGTATAAAATTTTCATGTATTTTTGGTCAAACTGAAAAGTCAACTGACGCAGAAAGTCAGAGTTTGATTTTTTGGTCAACATTGAGCTTCACAAGCCATTACTCAAAAAAATATGATGGATGATTTAATTTGATCAAATTTAAATCAAGAAATCATGCAAAATTGCAAAATTGATCAAATTGAAGGAAACTTAGAAAATTTTTCTAAGTTAAAATCATGTTCAAGTGCACAACTTTTCAAGGTTGTGACTATTGATCCAAGCATCCATTGATTTTGCTTAAGGGCTACTTTTAAAGAGGGTATTTGATACTTCAATATTGTAGAAGGAATTAACTCAAAATATCATAAGGATTGAAAGATATAAGTGATCAAAGTTGGGAATTCTTACTGTCAAATGTTTCAACATTTCATGGGACATCATTAATAATTTTCCAGCAAGAATGTCCCAACTTCAAGGATGTTTTTCTCCATGATCCAAGTTGATTCAAGAAAAACCCTGGGCATGAAAGTTGAAGTATGTCATCTCACCTTTCCAGAAAGTCCTAGAAAGCTCATGTATCATTCTCGAGCAGAAAGTTATGGTCTCTGCAAAAGACATTGATAAAACAGAATTTTCATGACAGCTTTTAGGACAGATTTGACTACACAAGTTCAAGACCATTTTTGATGACTTTGCAAGCTGAACCAAGACCAAAGTCAAACATCAAAGTTAAAGTATGTCATTAGGGCTTTCCAAAATGTATAAGAACTCCCATTGATTCAACTTGAGCAAGGATTTATGAACCTCACAACAGGCCTTGCTCGAGTTGATTTTTTGGGACAGATTTTGTGCACTTTTCTTGAGCCACACAATTTTCAAGCTTTGTCACCATGCAAAACAAGCATCAAAGAGGCAATTCACTTTAACTCAAAATATCATAGTGGATTAAAAGATACAAGTGATTGAAGTTTGGAATTATTAATGTTCTTAATGTCAGATGTTCCAACATTTCATAGGACATCATTAATATTTTTCCAGCAAGAATGTCCCAACTTCAAGGATGTTTTTCTTCATGATCCAAGTTGATTCAAGCCAAACCTTGAACATCAAAGTTAAAGTACATCATCTCAGCTTTCCATAAAGTCCTAGAACGTCCATGTAGCATACTCGAGCAGGGAGTTATGAATTTTACAACAGGACTTGCTGCAGCTGAATTTTTCATGGGACAGATTTGCACATTTCTTGTGCCACACGAATTTCCAAGCCTTGTCATCACTTTGGACACTTCTGAGGATCAAATCTAAAGGGGACAATCACTAAGCCAAGCCTCCAAAGTCTTTGGAACAAGAAGTAGCATGCTATTCCTAAAAATCTCTAAAAGAGGGACAAGACTCCAATTTTGGATTGGAGCATTTAATAGATGCTTAGAGGTGGCATGGACTGACACATTTGCAACTAAAAGAGGGAACCAAAGCTCTGTGCTCTAACCTCTAGTCAATGGCTAGAGGAGACTTGGATTTTCATTGGCCAACATTGGCCAAACCTCTGCTGCAGCCACCATTCACTGTTGCTGCGAAAACAAACTTGCTCTACTATAAATAGAGCTCATTTGTGCTCAGTTTGAGTACACCAAAGCCATCAAACTGACGCTTTCCTCAAAATCTCTTCTTTCACCTCAAATTTGCCTTCCAAAGCAAGTAATTCTGAGTTTTTGAGTTAGAGAGCAATTCCACTCAAACTAATCACACACACACCTCATATATATCATATGTAAGCTGTGCAAACTATCACAAGTGACCTGTAATCACAAAATCACAAAGCCACTTCTCAAAACCTCAAAATATCAGTTTTTTGCATTTTTCAAGCCACGTCTTGATTCAGTCACTTTCCAAACCAAATAAAACCTCAAACACACTCCAAATATCATCCTTGAACTATCCCAAATGGTTCCCAACATCTGGAACACCATTCGAGGGAGTTGCTATTTTGGTCACTTTTAACCCCTTTTGCAAGAAAGGGACAGTTTGTGTTTTTGCAGGTACTAGCTGATTCCAACCATCCTAAAAGCTTCTAAGAGGTCATTTGAGGGTTTCCAAAGCATCAAATCATTTCTGGAACAAAGTACTTGGTAGGTTGCACAAAATCTCCAAAAAAAAAAGGTAAAATTCATAACTTGAATTCTTTGAATCATGCTTTCTTTTGATGTCCACATACATGCATCATATTGAACAATTCCTGAAGCAAAAATGTAGTCCTTAATGTGTATGTTATGATCCTCCTACTGTTTTCACTTTAACATGTTTATATGTGGAGTTTATGTTGTTTTAAACTTAAGGTGCAGATCTGGTTTTTTGCCTTGTGTGTGTTCTACATTAAGTTTCAGTATGTATGAGTAATATCATTGGATTCCTTGCGAAAAATTGGTCAGGATAGGTTCTTACAGATTTTAATTTCGTTAAAAATTGAGAGAGTTATGAATGTTTGAAGTTTGATAAGCAAAGATGTTTAAACTTAACATGCAGTTTTGGTTTTTTGCTTTGTGTGGTCTGTACATTAAGTTTCAGTATGTATGAGTGATACCATTGGATTCCTTGCGAAAAATTGGTCAAGATAGGCTCTTCCGGATCTTAATTCCGTTAAAAATTGAGAGAGTTATGAGTGTTTGAAGTTTGATAAAAAAGATGTTGAAAACTCATGAAAGATGTCGAATGTGATGTTGTGACATCTTTCTTCTTTTTCTTAGTTTATCTTCAAAACTCAACCAATTCTTTTACATAGCAAAAATCATCATTTTCCAATCTGTTTTACACACTTCTTATTCATACTCCATAATATTTTAATCCACCAAAAAATCACAAAAAATATTATTATTTGATATATTTTTAATATATTCAAAAATATTGTTTTAAATTGTTTTAAATGCTTTTAAAATGATTTCTTTTTCTTGATTTTTAAAACCAAAATGATTTTTAATATTCATGTGGATAAAATACTTTTTCATAAACCTTAATCCTTGTTTATAACATGATTAATGATTTTATTTGATATTTTTATCATTTTTTACTTGATTTCTCTTTTTGAAAATACCTTAAAAAAATGAAATTAGGGTTTCTTTGATTTTTTATCTTTATCAAACATTTTAAAACCTTTTCTGGGTCTCTATTAGAGTGTAAGACCCAACCCCCTTTTAACCAAAACCTTTTTTGGGCCTCCACTTGAGTATAAGTCCCTTTACTTTTGTTTCACCACACGATGCTTTCTCGTGTATGTTTATTTATCAACACGATGTTCTTCCGTGTATGTTTTATTTCACATGACGTTCTTCCATGTATAATTGACTCTGATTTTATGGGCCTCTCCTTGAGCTGTAAGCCCCAATTTTTCTTTCAAAACAATTTCTCCTTTGATTTTGAATATACTGTTGTTTTCAATCTTTCTTTGTTGAACAACTAACCAAACAGCATGGAAGCTCTACAACCGAGTAAGTGTTTACCCGCTTTCATTTACCGCTTTCATATGTATATAACTGTATTGTGGGGCTGTTTCACTGTAAGTCTCCTTTCACAAACTCATATATATATATATATATAACTGTATTGTGGGGCTGTTTCCCTGTAAGTCTTATTTCATAAACTCATATCAACTGTGTAATAATAGTATAGATATTTAGAGTTTCCCCGGCAACTACGTCTAGTACTAGGTAAATCCGTTTCGATTACTTGTAGAAATAGACAGCTAGATCCCCAATAGGATCACCAGATACAGTCTTCTCTTCGGCTGTCCTCGTTAGGAATTGTCAAGAAACCTTACTCCCAGAGATGAATGTATTATCCGTGAATGGCATCTTTGAGTTTCTTCCAAATTCTCGAACTTTCCTGACTTGATCTATTCCTTGTGAATAGCTTGCTTTGAATTTCTCGGGGTTTGGGGACCCACGGGCTTCTTAAAAGCATCGGCCTCCTCTTGGGCATTGTACAAGGACCCACAGGCTTCCTAAAAGCAACCCCGCCTCCTCTTGGGCGTTGTACAAGGACCCGTCGGCTTCTTATAAATGTCTCACAGCCTCCTCTTAGGCTTCGTATAATGATTCTTCCTCAGGGAAGATAACCTCCTCTTGGGCTTCGTACAAATTGTCCCTCGGCTTCTTAAAAGTTATTCCCGCCTTCTCTTGGGCTTCGTACAAATTGTCCCGACGACCTCCTAGAGGTATAGGAACAGAACTTAGTCATCTTAATAGAACAGCCTTTCTAAGAGTCTAAAACCTACTACTGTTTCTCCAGACATAGTACAAAAGATGAAACTCTAGACTTGGACAGTCTAATTTCCTTGAGTCTCAAAGACATTCTCAAGTCCCCTTCAAAAATTGGAAGAAAACCCGTAGACTCGGACAGTCTCAATACCCTTTGGACTTCCCAGTTCCTTAAAGAACAGGAAATAACCCTGATCCTCGAATCCAGTCCCTGAGTGCAAACATTACTCATATAAGAACTGATTTTCTCTTTAAATCAGTATATCGGATCTGTCACTCAACTGAAACAGTAACCATCAGCCTCCTCTTGGGCTTTGTACAAAGATGCTCCCCTGTAGAGCAAACCTCTTTAGCCTCCATCTCGGGCTTTGTATGAGATACCAAAAAGACTCTCTTGTTGAGTCGAACTCCTTTCAGCCTCCATCTCGGGCTTCGTACGAGATATAAAAAGGTTCTTATTGAGCCTAACAAAATTTTAGCCTCTCTCTCGGGCTTCGTACGAGACACACATAAAAGCACTCTCTTGTCGAGTCAACCCTTTTAGCCTCTCTCTCGGGCTTCGTACGAGACACACAAAAACTCCCTCTTATTGGGCCAATAGCCTCCTCTTAGGCTTTGTATAAGAAATCCCCGGTTGAGTCAAATCAACCTTTCAGCATCAAAATATGCTTTGCTCACAGCATACAAACATCAACAACTCCTCTTTGGAGATGACAAAACCCCTCTCAATTAGGACACCTTTAGCTTCACGTCTTGGGCTTTGAACAAGACACCAAAGCAACCCTTTCCTCTTTTTTAACATCCGACATTTTCCCGGATATTACTCTTCTTTACATCCGACGCTTTTCCGGATATTCCCTCTATTTTCATTCGATGTTTTTCTCGGATATTCATATCTTTAATCTCTTCACTCTTTTCAATCAATTCCCACAAACACCCTTTTAGCTTCAATCTTGGGCTTTGAACAAAACACAAAATAATCAACCCTTTAGCTTCATATCTTGGGCTTTGAACAAGATACAAATCACCTTTAGCTTCATATCTTGGGCTTTGAACAAGATACCCAAATATCTTTTTTCCTCCCATAGAATAGGAGGAACTACGATCGCTCTGATTTCCCTGTTTCGGTAAACAGGAATACGTAGGGATAAGATTGAAAGAAAAATCTTAGCGAGCACACCACATCAAAAACCTTAGGTCCCATACTCTCATATACTCATCAAAAACTCCACATTTAGCACCTGCACATATTAGTCGAGAAAAGAAAATCAGTATCCTAACCAAAATCCTCCCTAACAGACAAAACATTCCCTCCTTAAACAAAATAATCCTAAGAAAGACCCCCATCTCAGGTAGCATCTGTAAACCAACAGTCATCTATTTAATCTCAGTATGCAAGCAGGGTTAATTAGAGACATCTATTTCCCTTCCTTAATCAGCTCACAATAGGATAAAAAATGAATCGAACTGCAGCCCAACGGTGTGACTCGCAACCACAAAAACCGCGCCACAGAAAAATGGCGACTCTGCTGGGGAAAGTCATTGTCACTAGGATCTTAGGTCGAAACCTTTAAGGTTGGGAAGGTGCCACAGAATGGTGACTCCGCCGGGGAGCCATTTTTGTCAGGAACATAGGATTCATAGCTCTTTAAAGGTCTAGGACTTTAGGACAAATATATATACTGCTTTTCCTAATTGATATATGTGTTTATTTTTCTGCTAATGGGAATGCGTGTGATGCCGCATGTGGAAAGATTGAGTATACACTTAAGATAAGTGATGGCGACGAGGTCGACCATCAACCTCAGTGGAGGCTGACCAATGCAACCCATTTTCTCACCTAGACAATGGGCCAATTGTGATGTCTGAGAAGCTGAGGAGCCAAACCCTTTTGTAGTGCGGAAACTATCGGGAATAGTTGTTACACGATACTACCCTCATTTGAGGCTGGTGATCTATTCTCGGTGAATGGCACTTACTCTAAGATTGCTCTACAACTCGCTGGCGATCCGCTTGTTGTTTTGCTTTCCTGGGAGGAGCTGATGATAATGAGTACAGGTACAAAAATCACCCTAGTATAAACCTTTGGGGATGGGTAGAGCCTTGAATTCATGACACCGAACCTTTGACCCCATGTTTTTTCTATGTTTTTGTGTGCTGGATTCATACATTGCATTTGCATCCCTTGCATATTTCATACATACGTCCTGGTCATCGTCAATTCATTCCAACCTTCTTTCTTTCAGCCATCTGTAAGTCGTCAAACTGATTCCTCATCACCGATACGGGACTAGAGCTAACGTCAGGCGCAAAATGTCAGTACAAGAAGTGTACAATACAGAGATTAGGATGGAAATAGACGATCTGAAGTCAAGCATGACTAATTTAACGGAAATGCTCCAGGTCCTAATTGCCAGAGAAGATCCACCTCAGAGGACCGTCATCCAAGAAATCACAAGTGCTACAATTGAGCCTCTGCCTATTCAGATGCCACCATCTACATGGCCGGAATTTGGATTGCCTCACGACTTCATTCCACAACAGGTCACTACCACTTTGGTCGGTCAAGCTCCAAGACCAGAGTTTCAAATCCCTATTGTCTCAGAACCCAGACCTCTGGTACAGACTGCCAAAATTCCCTTTGAGAATCCTAACTTTGATTACAATGCTAGTGCTCAAAGTGAGGACAATGTGGACATTGAGCCTGAAGATGCCAATGAACAATACTAAACTTTGGAGAAAAGACTCAGAGCTGTAGAAGGAAATGACTTCTTCAACGTTGATGCAGACAACATGTGTCTTGTGTCTAACCTCGTCATGCCAGCCAAATTTAAGATCCTTGAGTTTATAAAGTACAAAGGCGACTCTTGCCCAAAGGCTCATTTGGTTATGTACTTTCGTAAGATGGCTGCCTACACCAAAAACTAGAAGTTTCTCATCCACTGCTTTCAAGATAGCTTAAGTGGAGCTTCACTCAAGTGGTACATGAGCCTTGAACGAAGCAACGTTCATTGCTTGCAGGATCTTATCAATGCTTTCATGAATCAGTACAAGTACAACCTGGACATGACTCCAGACCGTCGTCAACTCCAGAACACGACTCAGAACGAGAAAGACTCTTTCAAAGAGTATGCTCAACGCTGGAGAGAGTTGGCTTCTCAGGTCGAACCCCCTTTGGCTGAAAAGGAGTTTACCGGAATATTCTTAGACACTTTGTCTCCCATCTTTTGGGAAAAGATGATTGGCAGTGTTTCATCAAATTTTACAGACTTGGTCATCATTGGCCAAAGACTTGAAGAAGGTATCAAGAATGGAAAGGTCTCTAAAACCGCTGAATCTTCTAACGCTGTAAACAAACCCTATGGGAACTTCCAAAAGAAGAAGGAAGATCATATTAATTCTGTCTTGGTTAAGGATAGGAAACCTCGTTACAAACCTCAGCAGCCTAATCAAGCTCATATTGCTGCTATCACTCCTCTGTTGGCTGCTCGACCAGCTCCAGCTCCTCAACGTCCAGCTGTTGGACAAAACCAGAATTACAATAGGACTCACTTCGATCCTATTCCTATAACGTACACTGAACTGTACCCTATTTTGGTTCAGAAAGGAGCGATTACTACTAAGGCAGCACCTCTTCCTCCAAATCCACTTCCACCTGGATTCAGATCTGACCTTCATTGTGCATTCCATGAAGGAGCTGCGGGTCACGATTTAGAAAAATGTTATGCACTAAAGGCTAGAGTGCGGGATCTGATCAGAGACAGCCTCCTCAGCTTTCGTGACACTAGTCCTAATGTCCAGCGCAATCCTCTGCCTGAACACAAGAACTGAAACTTCAATCAACTTCAACTCAGTTACTTCCCAAAGACAGGACAGCTCATCCTTGTGTTTGATTAGTCACTGGCCTTGTTTCTGTCTATTTTGCATTTTCCTTGTTTGTATCATAGTTGCTTTCAGCTTGTTTATCTTTAAATGTCAGTTTTAATGAAATGAGCATGTACAGTATTTTGACTCAAATCATCTGTCTATTTACATCTTTATGCTATCTCTTTCAAAAACTTTCAAAAAACAAAAACAAAAACACTCAAAAATAAAAACTTTCAAAAAAATGCACCTCTTTTTCAAATTTTTGACTATGCAAATATTTGTGGGAGGATGATAAAAACATGATACCCATAATTGATGTCGGTATGCTTTCGAATAAAAAACTTTGCTGAGGATGTAAGGCATTTTTTTCAATTCCCAAACACTGGAGATATAAGGAAGATAATCCCTCGTTAACCCCTTTGAGCCTTGAAGTAGGAGTTTCTTTCTTTATAAAAAACCTGCAATTTTAACCCGAGGCAGGGTAGTTCTCAGTTTAATTTGGGTTGTGTATTCAAGTTCGAAAGTTTACATACAACAAGCAGATACTGAAAGCGTCTTTCAAATCAAAAGCCAGTGATGGTCCGTCGTAATCATCAAATCTTGCGGACATTTTCTTTCTAATAAGAAATCAAAAATAAAAAAGCCCGCTAAGTCAAAAGGCTTCGGCAAAAACTAGGGCATCCCGCTGACTATAAATTTCAAAAGAAATAGTTCAGGCAAAAGTTAGGGATAATACAGAAAAGAGGTCCTTAAATCCTCGATCTTCAAAAATCCACAAAGACGAAAAACAACTAAATGTTGTAAAGAAGTGGTAGCTGCTGTCTCAAGACTTCTGGACCATCGTCATCACTATCATCAGTACAATTCCAAACCTTTTGGAACCTGAATGCACAATTTAAGTTTAACTGAGCATAGGACTGGAGAACATCACGAAGGGGGTGGGCACCAAATAAACTTTGAGCCTTTATCTTTTCTTTCATAAACCGTGAACCAGGCCACGTTATAACCCTCAAAAGACCTAATTGAAGCAAGGTTATTTTGAAACCATACTACAACAAGGTTGCGTAAACTGACTCCAAAATCATTTTTCTGCAAATCATTTGTTTTGGTATCATACCTCTGTTTTACTTTTAATTCAAAATATTTTAAACCACCGTGTTTTTAATCCGTAATTCATATTACTGTGCTTTTTCTAAAAACAATGATTCTGTTTTCAAAAATTTTGCATGAACTTTGCATTAAATTTGCCATGTTTAAATAAACATTTTTTATTGCAACTAGCTTTCCTCTCAAGGAATTTTCAAAACAGTTTAGAAACTTGGTCAGTGATCCTATCAGGGGCAAGTTCTTTCCAGAGTCTGTTAAGAATCAGTTCAAGGTTTGTTCAGTACAAGTCCTTCTCAAAATTGGTTTATTCAGAAAAACTTTCAAGACTCATTACTGGGGCAAACCTTTCTAGTATGCAGCATACAGTCATTATCATTCAAGATGAAGCAATAATCAGTTCATCTACAACAGTCCGTAAATCTGGGGCAAGTTATTTGGAAAAATCCCCAAGCAGGCTATCCAGCTTCCCTCCGAGGATTATAAACTTGATACAGTTTATCAGTATGACAAGGAGGTGTTTAACAAACGGTATTTTCAGTCCCTAAGAAATGGCAGTGATCTCCGTGTTGAGGAATCGGTCTTGTCTGTCACTCCCTAAAAGAGTATAAACTTGTTGACTTTCACTCCCCAAAAGAGTATAAACTTGTTGACTTTCACTCCCCAAAAGAGTATAAACTTGTTGACTTTCACTCCTCAAAGAGTCTAAACTTGTTGACAGCATTTTCATTTGCATTACATACATTTAATCATACATCATAACATTTTCATATATTATGAATTCAAGAGTGTTTTAATCCTCATTTGCATTCATCAGTGGTCGTGTTATTATCAACATCTTACCTTTCTACAAAGTCCAACTTATCTGGCACCTATACTTTTATGTCTTATCTGATGTTCTTCCAGATATAACTCTGTGTCTACCCGATGTTCTTCTGGATGTATCTTTTGGTTTTGAAGTTTTTCCAAAACCTATTCTGATGCTTTTCCAGAACGTTTCTCTGTGTTTATATCCGATGTTCTTCCGGATATGTCTGCCTGCTCTGATGCTTTTCTAGAACATTTCTCCATGTTTACCCGATGTTCTTCCGGATGTATCTTTTGGTTTTGAAGTTTTTCCAAAACCCGTTCTGATGTTTTTTCAGAACTTTCTTTGTTTCTATCCGATGCTCTTCCAGATATGTCTCTTTTATTCTGATGCTCTTCCAGATGTAACTTTTGTTCTTATGAACTTATCTGATGCTTTTCCGGATATGTCCATCATTCGGCCATTTAACGATTTTCTAAATGTTTCGAATTTACCTTCAAAAGTTATTTCAATGCACATTCAACGCTTTTCTGGATGTCATTAGTATATCTTCAAGTTTGATAAACAACTCGGTCCATTGCTTTTCTGGATGCCTTCGAGTTTGTTTCTCTTCCATTGCTTTTTTAGATGTTACATATATGTTTTCCAGAGTGTGTTACTTCTTTCACATCTGATGTTTTTCCGGATGTATGTATCTCTGTTCCAGGGTTTATCCCTCTCTTTCCAAATATTGCTGGATACCATTGTCGCATCGGCAAATTTCCACAATATCTTATATCCCAAGAAAATTCTGTTGGTCTGTCTCCTGTGGTATCATTCCCCACAGTGTTCAAAAGTCTTTCATTCATCACATATCATTTCATTGCATTCACGGTCAAAATTTTAGGTACTCTGATATTTAATCCTCTTACACCTCGAAGGTCTAAAACTTTTTTCTATTCATACCTTCAGGTCTAAGAAGATTAAATAGGGGCATCTGTCATACCCTAAATTTTGACCGGGCGTTTTTATTTTTTCACATTCCATCTGTCTATATTTTTATACTGTGTCGTCTGCATACAATATCATATATTTTCTTCATGAATATTTTTTGAATTATCAGCTGGATTTAACGTATAAAATTTTCATGTATTTTTGGTCAAACTGAAAAGTCAACTGACGCAGAAAGTCAAAGTTTGATTTTTTTGTCAACATTGAGCTTCACAAGCCATTACTCAAGAAAATATGATGGATGATTTAATTTGATCAAATTTAAATCAAGAAATCATGCAAAATTGCAAAATTGATCAAATTGAAGGAAACTTAGAAAATTTTTCTAAGTTAAAATCATGTTCAAGTGCACAACTTTTCAAGGTTGTGACTATTGATCCAAGCATCCATTGATTTTGCTTAAGGGCTACTTTTAAAGAGGGTATTTGATACTTCAATATTATAGAAGGAATTAACTCAAAATATCATAAGGATTGAAAGATATAAGTGATCAAAGTTGGGAATTCTTAATGTCAAATGTTTCAACATTTCATGGGACATCATTAATAATTTTCCAGCAAGAATGTCTCAACTTCAAGGATGTTTTTCTCCATGATCCAAGTTGATTCAAGAAAAACCCTGGGCATGAAAGTTGAAGTACGTCATCTCACCTTTCCAGAAAGTACTAGAAAGCTCATGTATCATTCTCGAGCAGAAAGTTATGGTCTCTGCAAAAGACATTGATAAAACAGAATTTTCATGACAGCTTTTAGGACAGATTTGACTACACAAGTTCAAGACCATTTTTGATGACTTTGCAAGCTGAACCAAGACCAAAGTCAAACATCAAAGTTAAAGTATGTCATTAGGGCTTTCCAAAATGTATAAGAACTCCCATTGATTCAACTTGAGCAAGGAGTTATGAACCTCACAACAGGCCTTGCTCGAGCTGATTTTTTGGGACAGATTTTGTGTACTTTTCTTGTGCCACACAATTTTCAAGCTTTGTCACCATGCAAGACAAGCATCAAAGAGGAAATTCACTTTAACTCAAAATATCATAGTGGATTAAAAGATACAAGTGATTGAAGTTTGGAATTATTAATGTTCTTAATGTCAGATGTTCCAACATTTCATAGGACATAATTAATATTTTTCCAGCAAGAATGTCCCAACTTCAAGGATGTTTTTCTTTATGATCCAAGTTGATTCAAGCCAAACCTTGAACATCAAAGTTGAAGTACATCATCTCATCTTTCCAGAAAGTCCTAGAACGTCCATGTAGCATACTCGAGCAGGGAGTTATGAATTTTACAACAGGGCTTGCTGCAGCTGAATTTTTCATGGGACAGATTTGCACATTTCTTGTGCCACACGAATTTCCAAGCCTTGTCATCACTTTGGACACCTCTGAGGATCAAATCTAAAGGGGACAATAACTAATTCAAGCCTCCAAAGTCTTTGGAACAAGAAGTAGCATGTTATTCCTAAAAATCCCTAAAAGAGGGACAAGACTCCAATTTTGGATTGGAGCATTTAATAGATGCTTAGAGGTGGCATGGACTGACACATTGCAACTGAATTCAGTCAAGATTCCTCCAACAAGTAGGGAAACAAAGCTTTGTGCTCTAACCTCTAGTCAATGGCTAGAGGAGACTTGGATTTTCATTGGCCAACATTGGCCAAACCTCTGCTGCAGCCACCATTCACTGTTGCTGCGAAAACAAACTTGCTCTACTATAAATAGAGCTCATTTGTGCTCAGTTTGAGTACACCAAAGCCATCAAACAGATGATTTCCTCAAAATCTCTTCTTTCACCTCAAATTTGCCTTCCAAAGCAAGTAATTCTGAGTTTTTGAGTTAGAGAGCAATTCCACTCAAACTAATCACACACACACCTCATATATATCATATGTAGGCTGTGCAAACTATCACAAGTGACCTGTAATCACAAAATCACAAAGTCACTTCTCAAAACCTCAAAATATCACTTTTTTGCATTTTTCAAGCCATGTCTTGCTTCAGTCACTTTCCAAACCAGATAAAACCTCAAACACACTCCAAATATCATCCTTGAACTATCCCAAATGGTTCCCAACATCTGGAACACCATTTGAGGGAGTTGCTATTTTGGTCACTTTTAACCCCTTTTGCAAGAAAGGGACAGTTTGTGTTTTTGCAGGTACCAGCTGATTCCAACCATCCTAAAAGCTTCTAAGAGGTCATTTGAGGGTGTCCAAAGCATCAAATCATTTTTGGAACAAAGCACTTGGTAGGTTGCACAAAATCTCCAAAAAAAAAGATAAAATTCATAACTTGAATTCTTTGAATCATGCTTTCTTTTGATGTCCACATACATGCATCATATTGAACAATTCTTGAAGCAAAAGTGTAGTCCTTAATGAGTATGTTATGATCCTCCTACTGTTTGCACTTTAACATGTTTATATGTGGAGTTTATGTTGTTTTAAACTTAAGGTGCAGATCTGGTTTTTTGCCTTGTGTGTGCTGTACATTAAGTTTCAGTATGTATGAGTAATACCATTAGATTCCTTGCGAAAAACTGGTCAGGCTAGGTTCTTACGGATTTCAATTTCGTTAAAAATTGAGAGAGTTATGAATGTTTGAAGTTTGATAAGCAGAGATGTTTAAACTTAACATGCAGTTCTAGTTTTTTGCTTTGTGTAGTCTGTACATTAAGTTTCAGTATGTATGAGTGATACCATTGGATTCCTTGCAAAAAATTGGTCAAGATAGGCTCTTCCGGATCTTAATTCCGTTAAAAATTGAGAGAGTTATGAGTGTTTGAAGTTTGATAAAAAAGATGTTGAAAACTCATGAAAGATGTCGAATGTGATGTTGTGACATCTTTCCTCTTTTTCTTAGTTTATCTTCAAAACTCAACCAATTCTTTTACATAGCAAAAATCATCATTTTCCAATCTGTTTTACACACTTCTTATTCATACTCCATAATATTTTAATCCACCAAAAAATCACAAAAAATATTATTATTTGATATATTTTTAATATATTCAAAAATATTGTTTTAAATTGTTTTAAATGCTTTTAAAATGATTTATTTTTCTTGATTTTTAAAACCAAAATGATTTTTAATATTCATGTGGATAAAATACTTTTTCATAAACCTTAATCCTTGTTTATAACATGATTAATGATTTTATTTGATATTTTTATCATTTTTTACTTGATTTCTCTTTGAAAAATACCTTAAAAAAATGAAATTAGGGTTTCTTTGATTTTTTATCTTTATCAAACATTTTAAAACCTTTTCTGGGCTTCTATTAGAGTGTAAGACCCAACCCCCTTTTAACCAAAACCTTTTTTGGGCCTCCACTTGAGTATAAGTCCCTTTACTTTTGTTTCACCACACGATGCTTTCCCGTGTATGTTTATTTATCAACACGGTGTTCTTCCGTGTATGTTTTATTTCACATGACGTTCTTCCATGTATAATTGACTCTGATTTTATGGGCATCTCCTTGAGCTGTAAGCCCCAATTTTTCTTTCAAAACAATTTCTCCTTTGATTTTGAATATCTGTTGTTTTCAATCTTTCTTTGTTGAACAACTAACCAAACAGCATGGAAGCTCTACAACCGAGTAAGTGTTTACCCGCTTTCATTAACCGCTTTCATATGTATATAACTGTATTGTGGGGCTGTTTCACTGTAAGTCTCCTTTCACAAACTCATATATATATAACTGTATTGTGGGGCTGTTTTGCTGTAAGTCTTCTTTCATAAACTCATATCAACTGTGTAATAATAGTATAGATATTTAGAGTTTCCCCGGCAACTACGTCTAGTACTAGGTAAAGCCGTTTCGATTACTTGTAGAAATAGATAGCTAGATCCCCAATAGGATCACCAGATACAGTCTTCTCTTCGGCTGTCCTCATTAGGAATTGTCAAGAAACTCTACTCCCAGAGATGAATGTATTCTCCGTGAATGGCATCTTTGAGTTTCTTCCAAATTCTCGAACTTTCTTGACTTGATCTATTCCTTGTGAATAGCTTGCCTTGAATTTCTCGGGGTTTGGGGACCCACGGGCTTCTTAAAAGCATCGGCCTCCTCTTGGGCATTGTACAAGGACCCACAGGCTTCCTAAAAGCAACCCCGCCTCCTCTTGGGCGTTGTACAAGGACCCTTCGGCTTCTTATAAGTGTCTCACAGCCTCCTCTTAGGCTTTGTATAATGATTCTTCCTCAGGGAAGATAGCCTCCTCTTGGGCTTCGTACAAATTGTCCCTCGGCTTCTTAAAAGTTATTCCCACCTTCTCTTGGGCTTCGTAGAAATTGTCCCGACGACCTCGTAGAGGTATAGGAACAGAACTTAGTCATCTTAATAGAACAGTCTTTCTAAGAGTCTAAAACCTACTACTGTTTCTCCAGACATAGTACAAAAGATGAAACTCTAGACTTGGGCAGTCTAATTTCCTTGAGTCTCAAAGACATTCTCAAGTCCCCTTCAAAAATAGGAAGAAAACCCATAGACTCGGACAGTCTCAATACCCTTTGGACTTCCCAGTTCCTTAAAGAACAGGAAATAACCCTGATCCGCGAATCCAGTCCCTGAGTGCAAACATTACTCATATAAGAACTGATTTTCTCTTTAAATCAGTATATCGGATCTGTCACTCAACTAAAACAGTAACCATCAGCCTCCTCTTGGGCTTTGTACAAAGATGCTCCCCGGTAGAGCAAACCTCTTTAGCCTCCATCTCGGGCTTTGTACGAGATACCAAAAAGACTCTCTTGTTGAGTCGAACTCCTTTCAGCCTCCATCTCGGGCTTCGTACGAGATACAAAAAGGTTCTTATTGAGCCTAACAAAATTTTAGCCTCTCTCTTGGGCTTCGTACGAGACACACATAAAAGTACTCTCTTGTCGAGTCAACCCTTTTAGCCTCTCTCTCGGGCTTCGTACGAGACACACAAAAACTCCCTCTTGTTGGGCCAATAGCCTCCTCTTAGGCTTTGTATAAGAAATCCCCAGTTGAGTCAAATCAACCTTTCAGCATCAAAATATGCTTTGCTCACAGCATACAAACATCAACAACTCCTCTTTGGAGATTACAAAACCCCTCTCAATTAGGACACCTTTAGCTTCACGTCTTGGGCTTTGAACAAGACACCAAAGCAACCCTTTCCTCTTTTTTAACATCTGACATTTTCCCGGATATTACTCTTCTTTACATCCGACGCTTTTCCGGATATTCCCTCTATTTTCATCCGATGTTTTTCTCGGATATTCATATCTTTAATCTCTTCACTCTTTTCAATCAATTCCCACAAACACCCTTTTAGCTTCAATCTTGGGCTTTGAACAAGACACAAAATACTCAACCCTTTAGCTTCATATCTTAGGCTTTGAACAAGATACAAATCACCTTTAGCTTCATATCTTGGGCTTTGAACAAGATACCCAAATATCTTTTTACCTCCCATAGAATAGGAGGAACTACGATCGCTCTGATTTCCCTATTTCGGTAAACGGGAATACGTAGGCATAAGATTGAAAGAAAAATCTTAGCGAGCACACCACATCAAAAACCTTAGGTCCCATACTCTCATATACTCATCAAAAACTCCACATTTAGCACCTGCACATATTATTCAAGAAAAGCAAATCAGTATCCTAACCAAAATCCTCCCTAACAGACAAAACATTCCCTCCTTAAACAAAATAAGCCTAAGAAAGACCCCCATCTCAGGTAGCATCTGTAAACCAACAGTCATCTATTTAATCTCAGTATGCAAGCAGGGTTAATTGGAGACATCTATTTCCCTTCCTTAATCAACTCACAATAGGATAAAAAATTAATCGAACTGCAGCCCAACGGTGTGACTCGCAACCACAAAAACCGAGCCACAGAAAAATGGCGACTCTGCTGGGGAAAGTCATTGTCACTAGGATCTTAGGTCGAAACCTTTAAGGTTGGGAAGGTGCCACAGAATGGTGACTCCGCCGGGGAGCCATTTTTGTCAGGAACATAGGATTCATAGCTCTTTAAAGGTCTAGGACTTTAGGACAAATATATATACTGCTTTCCTAATTGATATATGTGTTTATTTTTCTGCTAATGGGAATGCGTGTGATGCCGCATGTGGAAAGATTGAGTATACACTTAAGATAAGTGATGGCGACGAGGTCGACCATCAACCTCAGTGGAGGCTGACCAATGCAACCCATTCTCTCACCTAGACAATGGGCCGATTGTGATGTCTGAGAAGCTGAGGAGCCAAACCTTTTGTAGTGCGAAAACTATCGGGAATAGTTGTTACGCGATACTACCCTCATTTGAGGCTGGTGATCTATTCTCGGTGAATGGCACTTACTCTAAGATTGCTCTACAACTCGCTGGCGATCCGCTTGTTGTTTTGCTTTCCTGGGAGGAGCTGATGATAATGAGTACAGGTACAAAAATCACCCTAGTATAAACCTTTGGGGATGGGTAGAGCCTTGACTTCATGACACCGAACCTTTGACCCCATGTTTTTTCTATGTTTTTGTGTGCTGCATCCATGCATTGCATTTACATCCCTTGCATATTTCATACATACGTCCTGGTCATCGTCAATTCATTCCAACCTTCTTTCTTTCAGCCATCTGTAAGTCGTCAAACTGATTCCTCATCACCGATACGGGACTAGAGCTAACGTCAGGTGCAAAATGTCAGAACAAGAAGTGCACAATACATAGATTAGGATGGAAATAGACGATCTGAAGTCAAGCATGACTAATTTAACGGAAATGCTTCAGGTCCTAATTGCCAGAGAAGATCCACCTCAGAGGACCCTAAATTTGATTGTAGTGGATGCTCACCCATCTTTGGGGAGACTGATGAGGCATGATGGTTCATCCATATTGTGATGATGATTTGCACAATGATGGGAAATCTTAGTGGTCAAAATTTGGGGTATGATAGATGCCCCTATTTAATCTTCTTGGACCCGAAGGTGTGAATGGCGAAGGTATTCAGGCATTCGGGGTGCAAGAGGATTAAATATCGGAATACCCGAAATTTTGATGGTGGTTAAGAATGGCAGCTTGCGCATCCTTATTCTTTTGCTAAGCAATAATGCTTAGAAAAGGTAAAAAACTTTCCCTCAATCCTGGTTTCCTGCCAAGGAACTGGTCTTAGTTTCTGAAATAAACTTCCCCTCGATCCTGGTTTCCTACCAAGGAAATGGTCTTAGTTTCTGATGTAAACTTCCCCTCGATCCTGGTTTCCTACAAAGGAACTGGTCTCAGTTTCTGAAATGAACTTCCCGTCGATCCTGGTTTCCTACCAAGGAACTGGTCTCAGTTTCTGGAATAAACTTCCCCTCGATCCTGGTTTCCTACCAATGAACTGGTCTTAGTTTCTTTTACAAACTTCCTCTCGATCCTGGTTTCCTACCAAGGAACTGGTCTTACTTTCTGAAATAAACTTCCCCTCGATCCTGGTTTCCTACCAAGGAACTGGTCTTAGTTTCTTTTGTCAATAAACTTTCTTGACAAGGGACGCTATTCGTAGCGATTTTTCTTAAACTTCTCGCCGAATTTTCCTGGAGAGATGCCATTTGATAGAAAAAATTTGAGGTTAGACTCGCTGGGGAACTCATTCGTCTGAGCTGCAGAGGTGTACAAACTTCTCTGTTTGGAGACACCATTTGCCGACTCTACTGGGGAAAATGAGTCTCTTGAGAGACTGCTTTCACGCTTGGGGATATTACATCATACTTTTCTAGGGATCTTCCCGGAGAAACTCCATATGATGTGATCCAATTTTGAGGTGCTGATGACCTTTTCATCAGCGGTTTTTTTTTTCGGAGAAAAACTGCTGTATTGCCGAATCTCTGCTTAAGAGGCTTGATAAGTGAAAATTGTACCTATTTTTGTAAATAAGTTTTGTTGCACTTATCGTTACTTTGTGTTAAAATTGGTTGAATAAACCCCACTGTATGTGTAAATACGTTTACTTTACGTTTTCGTGGGTATATTGCGTTTTCTTGTATATATCATTGAGTTTAATTGATTTTGTCTCATTTTTGTAGGTAACTAATAAAGTCCATCTTGCCATATTCTTGAAGAGCATTGAATAAGATTTCCAGCGCTTCCGACCATGCGTAAATCTGAGCTACGGTGTAGAAGTTGTGGTCAAATAAGGGGTTGTTTTTCTGTCATGTTCGCTTAGCGAGTGTGACAGCGAATGTTCACCTAGCGAAGGCTGGCGAAGGTCCCAGCGAAGGAGGCCAAAAAGAAGCAGAGGAGAAAGAGACCTAAGTTCGCTTCGGGAACGTCCTAGCGAGCATTCGCTGGGCGAATAAAACGTTCGCTTAGCGAACTTCTGAAGAAAGCAAGGGGCGGTTTAACTATTCAGAGGCACTTAAGTGCCATTTTCGTGCATTCGCCTAGCGAATGATCTGTTCGCCTAGCGAGCAGTGCAGAATTTGAAATATATATAATTCATTTTAGTCACTTTTTATGTTATGGTTTTGGGGATTCTTGTTCCTAATTCCATCAAACTTCATTTTTCATTGGAGAGCTTAGAAAACAACTGTGGAGCGTGCATACGGATGAACCGGGGTGGATCTCTCGTCGATCGGCTTTGACAATCCACGAGATGTTTGGTTCATTTCTCTTTTTCTTTGTGTTTTTCTTTATGGTTGGGTTGTGTATATGTATTGACTATGATCTCATGTATATTTGTCGCCCAAGGCATTGTATAAAACTTGCTTTACAAATCTTAATTGGTGATTGTCTCTGATTTTTGCTTTATGTGCGGGGTTTGGGTTGCGTTAGACATAACCTTCGCGAACTTCGATTAGGGATGGTTATCTGTTAGTTTCTGGACTCTAGAGATAGATTTAGGAGCTAACAATCTTCAATAGGCGTCGAAGTTTAATGCCTTCCATGTTTTGAGGCTTCGCTCACGAGAGTGACGAAGAGAGTGACACGGTTGTTATCTCAATTGTGCGTTAGACATAACCTTTGTTGTGAGCGATGCTGGGTGATATTGAGGAGTATTGTAGGTGGAGTATAACTGGTCAGTAAGTTTAAGTTTGTGAGGAGTGATTTATATGCATTGCCGGACAATTTTTTATCTCTGAAGAATGATTTCTTTTTGTTTTAATGTTTACTTTTATGTTTTCTTGTGTGAAACCCATTTTAATCCAAACTCATAAACGCGAGAGACTGTCAAACGACATTCTTTCCCTTGAACCGATCTCTGTGGACACGACATAAATCCCGGAGGGAATTCTTTCTGAAAATAAATATTTTTGCTGCTTGCCCTATTCTGCATTCAACAAAATGGCGTCGTTGCCGGGGATTGGTTTTGATATTGAATCACATAGCGATAGTTTCTTTGTTTTTGAGTTTTGTATATATCGTATATATTGTCTGTTTCCATTATGTTTGTTCAAGTGTTGTATACATTTTTTTCCCGTGACATTTGCTTAAGTGTTTGGTTAGGACACTTGCTTTTGGTTGCGCGGTGAGACATCACCATGGCATGAATGAAGGAAGTTGCTAGCTAAGCACCGTAAAGGCGTCGAGCTTACGACGTAAAACAAGCATGTTTATAGTTTTTCTTTTCTAAAGTTCTGTTTGTTGTTTGGTTGCAAGTCTTGGTCGACTTATTTGAGGATGCTTTTGTGATTTTCCAAGTTGGTTCATTTCAACTCGCGGATGTACGGTAGTGATCTTGTTAAGTTTTGTACACGTCTGAGGTATGTATTTATCGCTTTCTATACTTTAGCATATTCATGATACTTAGGCATTTTACAAACTTCCATGCCATCCATTCTTTTGTATACTTGTTCTATTGTGAATCACTTTAGTTCCCAACCTTTTTGTGAGGTGGCTTTCCGTTTGTTCATATACGCGCGGAGTACCAACATTCTTGTTCTAACTGGATTTTATTATGTTGAATCTGTTGTTTGTGTTGTTTATATGAATGCATGAAAAGGATCAAGGCAATTGTTTCATTTTGAGCACAACCACCTTAGCCAAATAGTCAATTCACCTTGTGAGTGTGTGAGAATTCGTAACCCCTTTGAGCTTTTTGATCCATGTTTCTATTTGAACTTAATGCTTGTCTATGAGTATTTAGTTCATTTAGTTTTGAATGGATTTTGTTTTTTCTTGGACCTCAACTTTGTGTTGTTGTATGGATTTTTTTCCTTGCCTTAGAAAGTAGGGAGTATTCACATGATGGTGCGGTTGAATTCAAGTTGGGGAGAGGATGATTGTGTATACTCATTGGTTAGATTCTATGCGGATTGAAAAAGAAAAGAAAAAAAAAAGAGAAAAAAAGTGAAAAAGGAAGAAAAAGAAAAATCCTTGAAAAATGAAACAAAAAGAGTTTCAATAATTGTGCTTAATAAGTATTGTGTGTTGTGTAGCACTTGGGATTTTGGAAGAAGTGGTTGAAATTTTGTGTGTGAATTTTTGTGAGTTTTCACTCCCTTAGGTTTAGGCAAGTTTTTGTTTCAATTACCTTTAGAAATTGCCCCTTGTTTGTTTACCCGACCACGTTACAACCTTGAAAGTCCTTGTGATTCTTGCCTTTGTATTTTCAATGCGAATTTGTGGATGTATGCATAATTTAGTCTTTTGTTTGCATGAGTGTTGTGTGAGTGTAAAGTACCTTATTTTGTGTTTTTCATCTGTCGATGATTGTTTTTACAAGGTGTGATTCACTTTGGAACTTGTGTTGTTTTAGAACGTTTGGCATGATTTTTGTATTTTGCGTTTGTTTCGTGACTATGTTGTCGTCGTAGCCAGTGGTAAGTATTTACTTTTTGCGTGTACCATTTTCATTTGAACCATTCATTCGTTTTCGTTTTTCAAAACCTGTTGATTCGGCATTCTTTGGATATCGCTTTTGTGTTTTCAAGTTTGTTTGATTCTTGTTTGCGGACAAACAATTAGGTAAGTTGGGGAGAGTTTGATAAGTGCAAATTGTACCTATTTTTGTAAATAAGTTTTGTTGCACTTATCGTTACTTTGTGTTAAACTTGGTTGAATAAACCCCACTGTATGTGTAAATATGTTTACTTTACGTTTTCGTGGGTATATTGCGTTTCCTTGTATATATCGTTGAGTTTAATTGATTTTGTCTCATTTTTGTAGGTAACTAATAAAGTCCATCTTGCCATATTCTTGAAGAGCATTGAATAAGCTTTCCAGCGCTTCTGACCGTGCGTAAATCCGAGCTACGGTGCAGAAGTTGTGGTCAAATAAGGGGCTGTTTTTCTGTCATGTTCGCTTAGTGAGTGTGACAGCGAATGTTAGCCTAGCGAAGGCTGGCGAAGGTCCCAGCGAAGGAGGCCAGAAAGAAGCAGAGGAGAAAGAGACCTAATTTTGCTTCGCGAACGTCCTAGCGAGCATTCGCTAGGCGAATAAAACGTTTGCTTAGCGAACTTCTGAAGAAAGCAAGGGGCGGTTTAACTATTCAGAGGCACTTAAGTGCCATTTTCGTGCATTCGCCTAGCGAATGATCTGTTCGCCTAGCGAGCAGTGCAGAATTTGAAATGTATATAATTCATTTTAGTCACTTTTTATGTTATGGTTTTGGGGATTCTTGTTCCTAATTCCATCAAACTTCATTTTTCATTGGAGAGCTTAGAAAACAACTGTGGAGCATGCATACGGATGAACCGGGTGGATCTCTCGTCGATCGGCTTTGACAATCCGCGAGATGTTTGGTTTATTTCTCTTTTTCTTTGTGTTTTTCTTTATGGTTGGGTTGTGTATATGTATTGACTATGATCTCATGTATATTTGTCGCCCATGGCGTTGTATAAAACTTGCTTTACAAATCTTTATTGGTGATTGTCTCTGATTTTTACTTTATGCGTGGGGTTTGGGTTGCGTTACACATAACCTTCGCGAACTTCGATTAGGGATGGTTATCTGTTAGTTTCTGGACTCTAGAGATAGATTTAGGAGCTAACAATCTTCTATAGGCGTCGAAGCTTAATGCCTTCCATGTTTCGAGGCTTCGCTCGCGAGAGTGACGAAGAGAGTGACACGGTTGTTATCTCAACTGTGCGTTAGACATAACCTTTGTTGTGAGTGATGTTGGGTGATATTGAGGAGTATTGTAGGTGGAGTATAACTGGTCGGTAAGTTTAAGTTTGTGAGGAGTGATTTATATGCATTGTCGGACGAGTTTTTATCTCTGAAGAATGATTTCTTTTTGTTTTAATGTTTACTTTTATGTTTTCTTGTTTGAAACCCATTTTAATCCAAACTCATAAATGCGAGAGACTGTCGAACGACATTCTTTCCCTTGAACCGATCTCTGTGGACACGACATAAATCCCGGAGGGAATTCTTTCCGAAAATAAATATTTTTGCTGCTTGCCCTATTCTGCATTCAACAAGGCTTCCTCTAGGGATTTTCCTTAATCCGGGAAAGCGAAAATATCATCTTCAATGGCGAAGAGTGACATCGGTTGAAGATTCTCTGGTCTTTCAGAGGTTCAAGTTATCAAAATGGTCAAGGGCCAATTCTGATCCAGAAATAAACTGGAGGAGAGAGATTGTTCGGACGCAACCTTTCCTGACGAGGAAAGAACTGACAACTCGATTGAGAGGACTGTTATCACTAGGGGACAAGACCGACGGGAGTGATAGTGATGCAATATGAATATAAATGCAAATTAATAATGCATGATGTATGTATGTATATGCGGACAAAACTGACGCGACATACAGACTAATAGATGAACATGACTGGATACTCGACCATCGCGGGGCGAAGAAGTACCGCTGGTTCAGGATATCAATTCTGATTTGCTTAGGAGAAACAGTCCCTGTTGGGAGCGACGCTGGTCGGGCTTAGGAGATGGGAACTCCCCCGAAGAGGTCAGATGGAGCATTCGCATCCGACATAGCTGATCCTTCATTCAGGTATACTGGTTTAGAAGAAGTACTTTGATTTTGCACTTTGAGGGTCGAACACCTTTAGAGAAGCGATCGATGTTCTTTCGATGTTCAACCGTCAAAAGAAATTGCCATCTTTATTTTTAAAAGCAGAACAATTTTAACAAGTAAATTCATTTTTGTTTCGTATCAAGAATCGTTGAGCATGTTAAAATGTCGTTATGTAAAGCCAAAACAAATAAGAATTGCAAACAAAAGCACAAGGGCTTATTGATAGGATGGAAATCAGCCAAACGCTTGATTCCATAGAGTATATACAAAGTTTAGCAAATGGTAATTTACAGGGAAAAGGGCTACGTTGAAACATAACGACCGCTATCCTTCTACCAACTTTGAATTCGGGGCATCCTGAGCTTCTGTCGAAGATGACCTTGACCGGAGCTTTCCTGACGGATGATTTAACTGCTGCCGAGGGACTTGCCCCTGTTGGACATAGTTACTTGTCATTAATCCCTAACTTTTGCCTGGATTGTACTTTGAGGTTTCCAATCCATCGGGATGATTTTTTATCATGTCTCTAATTTTTGCCTGGACCGCCCTTTCAGGTTTTCAATCCACTGAGACGGTTTTTCTCTTTTTTTTTAGGCGAAGTATTTCTTGACTACATCAACATTTGTGGGGTAGGCAAATTCCTCTCCGTCCATGGTTGCAAGTCTTAAGGCACCGCCTGAGAAGGCTTTCTTGACCACATAGGGGCCGTCATAATTCGGAGTCCATTTGCCCCGAGAATCAGTGAGGAATGATTGTATATTTTTGAGCACAAGGTCTCCTTTCCTGAAGACACGAGGTCGAACCTTTTTGTCGAACACCTTCTTCATTCTTTGTTGATACAACTGACCGTGGCATAGTGCCGTAATTCATTTCTCTTCAATTAGGTTAAGTTCGTCGCGTCGACTTTGACACCATTCAGCTTCTGTAAGCTTGGCTTCCATCAATACCCGGATTAATGGGATCTCTACCTCTATGGGGAGCACTGCTTCCATGCCATATACTAGAGAGAAAGGGGTTGCCCGTGTTGAAGTGCGGACAGATGTGTGATAACCGTGAAGAGCAAAGGGTAGCATCTCATGCCAATCTTTGTAGGTTACAACCATCTTTTGAACAATCTTCTTGATGTTCTTGTTAGCTGCTTCTACCGCTCCGTTCATCTTTGGTCGGTAGGGAGATGAGTTATGGTGTTCGATCTTGAACTCTGCACACAACTCTTTCATTATCTTATTGTTCAAGTTGGATCTATTATCTGTAATGATCTGGCTCGGAACACCATAACGACATATGAGATTGTTTTTGATAAATCGGACCACCACTTGTCGGGTTACATTAGCGTATGACGCTGCTTCGACCCACTTGGTGAAGTAATCAATGGCTACCAGGATAAACCGATGTCCGTTCGAAGCCTTAGGTTCAATCACACCGATCATGTCAATTCCCCATATGGAAAAAGGCCACGGGGAAGAGAGAACTTTAAGATGTGTTGGCGGTACATGGATTTTGTCGGAGTATATCTGACACTTGTGACACCTCCTCATGTACTTGTAGCAGTCAGATTCCATAGTCAACCAGTAGTACCCTGCTCTCAGAATTTTTCTCGCCATTGTATGTCCGTTGGCATGAGTGCCAAAGGACCTTTCGTGAATTTCTTTTATCAGCATGTCTGCTTCTGGTCTGTCTATGCATCGGAGCAAAACCATGTCAAAATTTATCTTATAGAGTGTATTACCACTCAGGAAGAAACTTCCTGCTAGCCTTATGAGGGGTTTCCTGTCCTTCCTTAGTGCCCCAGGTGGGTACTCTTGTTTCTGAAGGAAGCATTTGATATCGTGATACCAAGGTTTGTCGTCTATGACTGCTCCAATCGTGAAGATGTAAGTGGGCCTTTCAAGGCGCATTATGTCGATCTTAGGTAGGTCATTCCATTGACCTACACTAATCATGGAAGAGAGAGTGGCTAATGCATCAGCCATGTGATTCTCCTCATGAGGGATGTGATGAAACTCGATTCGGTTAAAGAAGGGTAGCAACCTTCTCGCGTAGTCTTTGTAAGGAATCAGTCCTGATTGGTATGTGTTCCAATCTCCTTTAATCTGATTGATAACCAGGGCTGAGTCGCCATATACATCCAAGTTCTTGATCCTTAAGTCGATCGCTTCTTCGAGACCCATGATACAAGCTTCGTATTCGGCCTCGTTGTTTGTGCACTTGAACGTCAGTCTGTCGGTGAAAGGAATGTGGTTACCCTGAGGGGTAACAATGATTGCCCCAATTCCGTTTCCGTAATGATTAACTGCTCCATCAAAGATTAGTCCCCATTGGGAACCTGGTTCTGGCCCTTCACTGGGTAGTGGTTCATCGCAATCTCATTTTCAAATACATGACATCTTCGTCTGGGAAGTCAAACCTGATCGATTCCTGATCGTCAATTGGTTGATAAGCCAAATGATCGGCTAAAACACTTCCTTTAACGGCTTTTTGAGCATGGTACTCTATGTCATATTCTGATAGCAACATCTGCCAACGGGCAATCCTTCCCGTGAGAGCAGGCTTTTCAAAGACATACTTGATTGGATCCATCTCGGAGACCAACCAAGTAGTGTGACGAATCATGTACTGGCGAAGACGTTTGGCTGCCCAAGCCAAAGCGCAACAAGTTTTCTCAAGCATAGTATACCGAGTCTCGCAGTCGGTGAATTTCTTGCTCAAATAGTAGATGGCAGACTTCTTCCATTTGGTTTTGTCTTGTTGGCTAAGTACACAACCCATGGAGTCTTCTAGGACTGTGAGGTAGATAATCAGTGGTATTCCTTCCATTGGAAGTGATAAAATCGGAGGGTTCAACAGGTATTTCTTAATACTGTCGAAGGCAGTTTGAAAGTCTTCTGTCCAAACGCAGTCCTGATTCTTTTTGAGTAATTTGAAAATCGGCGCGCAGGTCGCGGTCGTGAGGAATATGAATTTGGAGATGTAGTTCAAACGTCCCAGGAATCCTCTGACTTGTTTTTCAATTTTCGGAGAAGGCATTTCTTGAATGGCCTTGACCTTGTCAGGATCAACCTCAATTCCTTTCTGGCTGACGATGAACCCTAAATGTTTCCCCGAACGGACACCGAAGGTGCATTTGTTGGGATTCAAGCAGAGTTTGTACTTTCTCAACCGCTCGAATAGCTTTGAAAGATGGGTCACATGCTCCTCTTCTGTCTTAGATTTTGCAATCATATCATCGACATATACCTCAATTTCCTTGTGTATCATGTCATGAAACAGAGTAGTCATGGCCCTTTGATAGGTTGCCCCGACTTTCTTCAAACCGAACGGCATTACCTTGTAACAGAAGGTACCCTATGGGGTGATGAACGAAGTTTTCTCCATGTCTTTCGGTGCCATTTTGATTTGATTATAGCCCAAGAATCCATCCATGAAGGAGAAAACTTTGAACTTTGCTGTACTGTCTACCAGCATGTCAATGTGTGGTAAAGGAAAGTCGTCCTTTGGACTAGCCTTGTTTAGATCTCTGTAATCCACACACATTCTGACTTTTCCGTCCTTTTTTGGAACGGGTACGATGTTGGCTAACCATTGAGGATATTCTGATGTGGCGAGGAAACCCGCGTCAATCTGTTTCTGTACCTCCTCTTTGATTTTGATGGCCATGTCCGGGTGAGTCCGTCTCAACCTCTGTTTTACTGGCGGACATTCTGATCTCAATGGTAAATGATGTTCCACGATGCTGGTATCCAACCCTGGCATGTCCTGATAGGACCAAGCGAATACATCGGGGAACTCTTTGAGAAGCTTTATTAAACTCTCTTTGGCAGTTGGACTGAGCAGTGCCCCAATCCTAATTTCTTTTCTCTCTTTTTCCGAACCCAAATTTACCGTTTCCAACGGCTCTTTATGAGGTTCAATGGACCTTTCCTCCTGTCTGAATAATCGGGAGATCTCTTCTGGAATTTCGTCGTCATTTTCTTCTTCAGCCTCAAATACCGGGAACTCAAAGTTGGGAGAAGGCATCGGATCGTATGTTTCAACGGGGTTTAAAACAAGAAATCTGCATGACGTGATGATTTGTGTTTTATAAGAGATAGAGAGAAACGCAAGAGTGTGTGCAGTGTATTTCTTTTACTGCTTATTTTTATTATTGAGTTATTTTTTAGGATTACCATTTTCTGAAAAAAAACGAAAAGAGAAAACATCAATTAATGCGGAAATTACAGAATGGCGTTATTTTATTAATGAACAAGTCGATTCTTGAAACTACAGCCCTATAAAACAAAACTCCGTCGCTTTGGGCGAAGCGAAGAGGGAAATTTACAGAAAGCGAGCCCTATCAAAACATCCGTTTCACCTGGGCAGGGTGAAAGGTTAAAGACAACAATTACTTTGACTTATTAACGATCTTCAGAACATCGACAGCAACCCATTGGTGGCGAACTCTTCGGTGAATCACAAAGTCTGGTACCTTCCTTGATTTGTCTTCAGAAATGAAGCCGATTTTTGGTGGAGCAGGATCATTGGAATCTGTCTCCTAGGCAGAGTTGTCATAGGAGGATTCTTCAGTTGTATTTTGCATAGTATTTGTGCTCTCAGGTAAATCTCCCCATCCAGTTGGCTGGATATCTTCAAACCTGATACGAGAGCTTTCGGGAGCGGTGTACTTGACCATGTAGTCGTATTTTCCACTTGGTTGTCCCAAGGTGTCCCACACTTATTTGGAACTGGAGGACTCATCTCTCTCGATGATGTTGACCCCAGGAAAAGCATAGTTGATGAATTCTAGTCCGGCAAGCTTTGCCAATTCATCGTCGTACTGGATAGGTTCTGAATGATCTGAGTGTTGATCCCATGACATGGTGGGGACGCAGGTATTCTTTTCAATGATGCTCAGCTGATTTTCATTGTTCGGCTAATTTCCTTTCCCCAAGTCTCCTGGATACGGCTGCCACATTGGCAGGCCATCCATCGAGCCATAATAGTTGTGGTCAAAGTTTTCCTTCATCAGAGTGTCCTCCTCTAATGAATTTGGCGGAGCACGACATCCTTCAGGATCACAATCTCCGTATATCATTTCGACATCTGACCTCGGTATAAATCTCGGACTCTGGGTAGGAAAGCAAAAGGGCGTAGGCACCTCTTCCTGAGATGTATATCCGTCCTTGTTAAGATAGAACTCCCATTCTTCCTCCATATCAGAGGAATCATCTTTATTGATGGTATGCACTTCTTGAGGCACTGGGTGAAGGAAACCTCCACTGTGGAAGAAGTCTTGAATGGGATGAAGACTTTCATTGCTGGTAGTACCTGTCTGGGTACAGGTTGCAGAAAAACCAAGACCCTTCTTTGTCTTATTGTCAGTAGGAATGACTAGCTGTCCCCATCCTGCTGTATTGGTACTCACGACCGCTTTGATAGCATCTTTGTATGAGGAAATGGAAGTTCCCTCTTCGGATTGATTGTCCTTGCTCACCGACAGTGCTTGGAACTGAGTTCCAATAACCTCCTCGGGTTCTACACCAGTAGATGATGATAAGTTACTCATGAGCAAGGCTTGTTCTCCACAGATTGTGATGAGCTGGTTATTCTGGACGAACTTTAACTTTTGGTGGAGGGTCGAGGTGACCGCCCCAGCCTGATGTATCCAAGGTCTTCCTAATAAACAACTATACGTTGCACGGATGTCCATGACCTAGAAAGCGACTTGGAAAGTGTGAGGACCAATAGTTATGGAAAGGTCGACTTCGCCGATACCCGTTTTTATAGACCCGTCAAATGCTTTGACGACGACCTCGCTGGTTCTCATCGGAGGTCCTTTGAATGATAATTGCATCAAAGTAGATTTCGGCATAACATTCAGGGCTGACCATGTGTCTACCAGTACGCTGGCTAAAGCATCGTCCTGGCAGTTAACTGTGATATTGAGCGCCATGTTGTGACTTTTGCCCCCCTCTGGAAAATCCTCATCACTGAATCCTAAGTTATTGCAGGAAGTGATGTTAGAGACAATGCTATCGAATTGTCGTATTGACACATCCTGTTCTACAAAGGCTTGCTCCAAGACTTTCTGTAGAGCCTCCCTATGTGCTTCTGAACTGAGTAAAAATGATAGCACAGAGATCTTCGAAGGAGTTTGTAACAGTTGATCAACAATGTTGTATTCACTCCTTTAGATGAGCTTCAGCATCTCATCGTTGTTTTTCGAAAGGTCGGGATTAATGGATTGACCGACTGGTGGATTGGGAACTTCTGTCTGAGGTTCCTTTTCTTTGTTAAATTCTCCAACTCCTCGGTTGAAGATTCGACCACTCCGTGTTACTCGACTGATGGCTGCAATATTCACGACTGAGGGTAATGGAATTTCCTTTCCATTCTCGACTGTTGTTGCACCGTATTTGTAAGGGATAGCCTTAGCTGATTCATACGGTAATGGTCCCGGTAGATAGATGACTATGGGAGCCTTCTGATTTTTCTGACCATTATAGGCAATTTCGATCCGTTCCTGGTTGGGAACTCTCGATTCGTCAAGTAGAGGGATGATGGTACAAACATCCCCAGCCTTCTGATGATCAGAGATTACGAAAACGTCCTCAATTTGATCAGCGAGGTAGTCCGGCGCCCAGTTGATTGATTCGGAACCCGGATATGGGCGAATCTCTCTACGATCCACCTGACCCTGAAGAGCTGCTTGCACAAGGTAACATCCTTGGTTACTTTCCGAATAGACTCTACAACGTTCATAGTTGTGTGGTGGCACCTGGCCACGCCCGCTTTGAATATAATGTAACCTCACTAGGTCAGTTTCCACAGATTAAACGTCCCAACTTTGATGCCGAGTAGGGTTCCCGTTGGTAATACTAATTTGCTGGGTGTCTTCATCCATATAGATTGGAAGCCACCAGTGGTTCAATAAGTGCTGAAGGGTTTCCTGGACAAGGGCATAGCCTTGATCGTTTCTGCAACCCGCCCTACAGCTCTGATAATCATGTGATACCAGGAACCCGAGCCGAACCTGTTTAGCATGTAACTCCACCAGGCTGGTATTCATCAAGCGAATATCAAAGATTTGAATCATGTTGATCTGATAGGGACTCCTATCATGGTAGTCCTAGATCCATCCAAGATCCATCTGACGCTGGAGGGCCTCTTGTACAAAAGAGCATCCCTGTTTGTTTACCGAGCAAGTCAGACAGGAACTGTAATCGTGCCGCGACAGATTATGATACTGGCTTTGCCTGGAATGCATCGCCACCAAATTGACATTCATTGCACGGACGTCGTGGTTCTGAATGACGTTAGAATTCGTGTAAACCATGTTAACTCCACGAACTCGGTGCTCTTGGATCCATCCGAGATCCATCTGTTCCTGTAGAGTTGATTGCACCACAGAACATCCTCGATTGCTTTTAGAGTAGATATCACACTGGTGATAGTTATGAGGTGGTACATGGCCATATCCACTCTGTCTGCAATGCATCTTGACCAGATTGGTCCTTAACAAGAGTACATCATGAATCTGATAGACGTTGTTAGTCTCTCCCTCTATCAAATTGACTGTAGCTTTCTCGTGTTGAGGCAGCAGGTTTGTGAGAACATTCGGATTCGTATCTTTGAAAGATAAGACCCCGCTCCTAACAAGCTTTTGCACGTCGGATTTGAAACTGAGACAGTTCTCTATGTTATGCTCTGGTCCTCCTTGATGGTAAGGGCAAGTCTGATCCACCTTAAACCAAAAAGGCGGATTTTCCAGTACTGTAAGAGGGGACTTAGTCTGGACATGCCCCTTGGCCAATAGTAACGGAAATAGTTCTGCGTACAATACGGGTATAGGATCAAATCCTGGTGACCGTTGTACGGTTGTTATTGTATGGAGGACGAGCCTGCTGAAGAGGCTGTTGAGTCCTTTGTTGATTAGGTTGGCTCTGCGCAACCTGAGGTTGATACGTAGAAATAGGCGCAGGATTGATAGCAGGAGTCACAGCCGCTACTGGTTGATAACGTCGCCTTTGCTTTCTAAGAGAGATATTCCCAATATCTTGCTCTTTTTTCTTAGGGAGAGCACTGCCGTATCGCTTTGTACTACTTGATGATCCAGTGTCTTTGGCTAGACGTCCTTCTCAGACGGCTTCCTCAAGACGAACTCCCATACCGACCATCTCGGTGAAGTCACTGGGTGCACTGGCAATCATTCTGTCGTAGTAAAATGAGCTCAAGGTCTTTAAGAAGATCTTTGTCATCTCTTTTTCCTCAAGAGGTGGACAAATTTGAGCGGCAATTTCACGCCATCTCTGAGCGTATTCCTTAAAGGTCTCTTTGTCCTTTTGTGACATGGATCTGAGTTGATCCCTGTCGGGTGCCATATCCAGATTGTATTTATATTGTTGAACGAAGGCAGTGCCAAGATCTCTGAAAGTGCTAATCGTAGCACGGTTTAAACCCATGTACCATTTTAGTGCAACACCGGTTAAACTATCCTGAAAGTAGTGAATCAGTAAGTCCTGATTCTCTGTCTGAGCTAACATTCGCTGAGCGTACATCACCAAGTGACTCTGAGGGCAAGAGTTCCTTGTACTTTTCAAAGTCGGGCACCTGGAATTTTTGCGGGACTTTCACATTGGGGACCAAGCAGAGGTCCGCGGCGTCCTTTCCAAATAAATCCTGGCCGCGAAAGGCCTGCAGTTCTTTCTGCATTCCCAGGAACTGTTCCTGGAACTCATTCATTCTTTTGAACATGTTGTCGTTTCCACCAGAAGGCATCTGTGGAATCTATCCTTCCGAGACAGTGTGTACCACGGGAGATGGTACAGTCATTATGGCCGAGACTCTTAGTGCCTCCCGAAGTTTGTAACCTTCAGGAGTTGCTGTCATGCCCCTGGCATCTTCGCTTTCCCGAAGTTTGTAACCTTCAGGCCCAGCGGTTCCTGCTGCGGTCCCCTGATCCTCATTGATCGGCGGAACATATCCTTCCGGGATATAGTTAAGTGGCATGCCCCAGGGATGATCTTTTGGCATTTTGTACCTAGGATCAGACTTTTCCACTATGGGCGTTGAGGTGATCTCTTAGATCACAGTCCTTTGTAGCTGAGCTTCTGTCATGGCTTACATGTCGTTATGAAGCTTCTCATATCCTCTCTCAGAGCGTCGATCTCTTCTCTCAACTCTCTGTTCTCTTCCTCGAGATCATCCATCTTTGTCTGACGATTGGCCCGAGTATTGTACGAATGAGATAGTTTGACTCTAGAACCGAGACACAAACGTGAGATTCGTAGGTAAGAAGAATACGTGACGTGAGAATGATGAATGCAATGATTATATTAATTGTTTTTTTTAGTTTAATCAAAATAAACTTCGACAATTAGATTGCAAATATCATACAATGGGGAAACCCCATTTTATTGAATTCAAAGGATTGCGAAAATAAAAATACAGTAGATTACAAGGTGCGGAAACAGAAACCTAAGCTAATGGGTCCCGACTCCTCTCTGAGGAGAACTCGGGTGCTGATTCTGGTACTTTCCTTTTCTTGGACCGGGGTTCTTGGGCCGTTGTCGGGTCGTCATTCCATTGCCAAGTGAAAGGAACGAGTAAATCCCTTTGGTCATCCTGATTTTCTATAGCATGTTGCTCCAAAATCTCAATTAGAGCATCCTTATCTTTTAGCACTCGCTGTATTTTGGTACACTCTACATTGAGAATGTGGTATTTGTTCTTCCAAGACCTCCTCTCCTGTTGAACTTTGTTGAGAGTAACCTGAAGTTTTTCCGTTTCAGTCATGAAGTACATGACAGATCCCCTCGGCGGAAGAACTTCGTGACGAGGATAAGGCGTCTTTAGCTTGAGAGCTCTAGTTTGTACCCAGTGGAGATAAGGTTCCACCGAGACACAGTCCGGTTTTCCTAGAGACTCTCGTCTTTTCTTATGAACATGTTTCCAAGCGTGCACTATTTCCGTCTTTAGTGCCCTGTCATTTTCTCCTTCCTTGAAGAAAAGACCCTCCAGATGAGCATTACGCGGGACATGCCTCATCGGGTATCCAAATTGACAATGAACCAATACTGGATGGTAGTTAATTCCTCCCTTAGTTCCTATGAGGGGTACGTTGGGGAAGTTTCCACAACGGTCAATGATCCTAATCCCGTCATAAATCCTATTGCACCAATCTATATCAGAGTTAGTAAGAGACATGATTTTCTGCGACCAACGGAAGGCACTCTTATGATCCCAAAAAGCAGCAGACTTAGGCAAATGGGAGATAAACCATTTGTATAGCAGGGGTACACAATATGTGATCATTCCTCCGCTGTACAAATTTCCTAAGTGTACAGAATGATACGCGTCCGCGAGCAAAGTTGGCACAGGGTTTCCAATGAGAAAAACCTTAATGGCGATGATATCGACGAAGCTATTAATGTTGGGAAACAGAAATAACCCGTAAGTGAGTAAGACAAAGATGCTTTCAAAAGCAGTCATGTTCCCTATACTAGCAAAATACAGAGCCTTCTTTGTCAGGAACAGGGCTGGCAAACCTGGGAGCCCACCCTTGGTGGTCATGTGAGTCTTGATTTCGGACTCATCCAAATAGATTGCTCTTACAATGGCCTGATCCTTTGGAATTTCTTCTAGTCCAGAAAAAAGAGCTCGATCAGTAATGTGTAAATCGATAAGGTGAGAGTACTCCTCCAGCGTTGGTGCGAGCTGGTAATCCGGGAATGTGAAACAGTGATAGACCGGATCGTAAAATTGAATGAGTGCCTCCATGATTCCTTCAATCACATGGACTCTTAACAGAGGTAGCAGACCTCCGTACTTGGCTCTGAAAGCTTCAGGGTTAGTGATCATCCTCGCTAGTCCTCTTAAATCCTCTAGTTTTGGAACCCTGAAGGTATACTTATGAGTTCTCCTTCTACCGAAATCCATGAGTGCAATCTTTTTCTCTGACATTTGCAATCATTGTCTTAGTTTAATTTGAAAAAGAGAGACTAGAAGAGAAAATTTTTTCTTTGATGTAATGTTTTTTAGATGAATGCATGAATCCAGCACACAAAAACATAGAAAAAACATGGGGTCAAAGGGTCGGTGTCATGAAGTCAAGGCTCTACCCCCCCAAAGATTTATACTAGTGATTTTTGTACCTGTCTCTCAACATCATCAGTTCTTGTCGAGAAAAAACCAGCGGGCCGGGAACCGTGCTAGGTGATGTTTTTCGAAGAACCATCAGAAGAGGGTAGTATCGCGTGACAACCATTTCCAATAGTTTCCGCATTACTAAAAGAGATTTTTCCTAGGTGTATACTCAATCTTTCCACATGCGGCATCACACGCATTCCCATTAGTAGAAAAATAAACACAAATATCAATTAGGAAAAGCAATATATATATTTGTCCTAAAGTCCTAGACTTTAAAGAGCTATGAATCCTATGTTCCTGACAAAAATGGCTCCCCGACGGAGTCGCAATTCTGTGGTATCTTCCCAACTTTAAAGGTTTTGACCTAAGATCCTAGTGAAGTCAACAAGTTCCTATCCCATTGAAGTCCCTAGTGAAGTCATTATTCTACGGTTTCTACCTGAGAGATAAAAAAGAGGGCCCCACGGTGGGCACCATTTTTCTGTGGCGGCCACCGCCATGAAAATGACTTGTCCAAGGTTTTCACCTAAAATTATAAGAAAGAAAGAAAGGCCCCATGGTGGGCGCCATTTTTCTGTAGCGAGCGATTTTGGACGTGGTTCTTAAGCACTGCCGCTCTGGGTTACTACAGGTCGATTCATTTTTTGTCCTATTGAAGCTGATGAAGGAAGGGAAATAGATGTCTCCAACTAACCCTGCTTTGCAAACTGAGGTCAAACAGTCAAAACTGTTGGTTTACATATGCGATCAATGTGGGGGGGGGGGGGGAGCCTCTCTTAGGTTATTTTGGTTGAATTTAGACTTTTGGTAGGGAATACGGACTCGGATGTTTTGGTGGATACGTGAGGATTTGTGACCTGAGGTTTTTTGATGTGGTGTGCTCGCTAAGATTTTTCTTTTAATCTTATGCCTACGTATTCCCGTTTACCGAAACAGGGAAATCAAAGCGATCGTAGTTCCTCCTATTCTATGGGAGGAAATGGTGTTTTGGTGTCTTGTTAAAAGCCCAAGACGTGAAGCTAAAGGTGGTTTATATCTTGTTCGACGCCCAAGATGTGAAGCTGAAAAGGGTGTTGTCTTTAGAGAGAATTTGTCATCTCTAAAGGGGTCTGTTTGTCACAACTGTTGGGTGACTGACTATAAAGGAGGATTACTTTAACCGGGATATGTGAATCCTAGCAATGCCATAATTTCCTTTATAGAGGGTTTTAACCTGAAGGAGAAGACTTTAACTCAGTGTAGAGCAATGCCATCTTTCCTTAGGAATTTCTCATGCTAAAAGAGGGACAGTGGAGTGGATGTAAATAATCCAGAGGCTTGCCACTTACAGCAACTAGATGAAAGGAGTTGTTGATGTTTGTATCCTGTGAACGAGGCACAGTTTTGATGCTAAAAGGTTGATTGACTCAACCGGGGTTTTTCTTATACAAAGCCTAAGAGGAGGCTATTGGCCCAACAAGAGGGTGTTTTTATGTGTCTCGTACGAAGCCCGAGAGAGAGGCTAAAAGGGTTTGACTCAAGAAGAGAGTGCTTTTAGATGTGTCTTGTACGAAGCCCAATATGGAGGCTAAAGGTTGACTCAACAAGAGAGTCTTTTATACTCAACAAGAGAGTGTTTTTGTATCTCGTACAAAGCTCGAGATTGAGGCTAAAGGAGATTATTGACTCAACAAGAGAGTGATTTGTATCTCGTACGAAGCCCGAGATGGAGGCAAAAAAGATTGCTGACTCAACAAGAGAGTCTTTTTGTATCTCGTACAAAGCCCGAGATAGAGGCTAAAAAGATTATTGACTCAACAAGAGAGTCTTTTTGTATCTCGTATGAAGCCCGAGATAGAGGCTAAAAAGATTGCTATTTCAGTTGAGGGACAGGTCCAGTAGGTTGGTTAAAAGAGAAAATCAGTTCTTATAAAGAGACTGATTAAAGGTAAGGCTATGCTTTGGGATTGATCAGGGGATCAGGGTTATTTCCTATTGTTTAAGGAAATGGGGAATCCAGAGGGTATTGGAGACTGTCCGAGTCTATGGGTGTTTTTCCTTACTTGAGAATGCCTTTGAGACTCAAGGAGATTAGACTGTCCAAGTCTAGAGTTTTATCTTTTGTACTATGCTTAAAGAAGTAATAGTAGTACGTTCACGGTAGAAAGATCTAGACTCTTTGAAAAACTGTTTTATGAAGATGACTAATTTCTGTTCCTATACCTCTAGGAGGTCGTCGGGACAATTTGTACGAAGCCCAAGAGGAGGCTGGAAACTTTTAAGAAGCTGAGGGATAATTTGTATGAATCCCAAGAGGAGGTTCTCTTCCCGAAGGCAGAATCCTTATACGAAGCCTAAGAGGAGGCTGTGAATACTTCTAAGAAGCCGTAGGGTCCTTGTACAACGCCCGAGAGGAGGCGGGGATGCTTTTAGGAAGCCTGTGGGTCCCCAAACCCCGAGAAATTCAAGACAGGCTATTCACAGAGAATAGATCAAGCCAGGAAAGTTCAAGAATTTGGAAGAAACTCAAGAGATGCCATTCATGGAGAAAAGATAATCTCTGGGGAGTAGAGTTTATTTGACGATTTCTAAGGGTGACAGTCTGTGAAAGGGTTCACCGAGAATGCTGCCTTTCACGTCTCCATATTGTTTAACCCCAAGAGGAGGGAAGACTGTATCTGGTAATCCTATGGGGATCTAGTTTTGTCTATTTAAGAGTGACTACCAGGGCTTAGTGCTAGACGTAATTGCCGGGAAAACTCTAAATATCTATACTAGTATTACACAGTTGATATGAGTTTATGAAAGAAGACTTACTGTGAAACAACCCCACAATACAGTTATATGTATATGAAAGCGGGTAAAGAAAGCATATAAACACTTACTCGGTTGTAGAGCTTCCATGCTGTTTGGTTAGTTGTTCAACAAAGAAAGATTGAAAACAACAATATATTCCAAAATCAAAGTAGAAATTATTTTGAAAAGGGGTTGGGGCTTACAACTCAAGGAGAGGCCCAAGGTTTATCAGTGACCGCACTGTCGTTTTGTACACAGGGACTTATACAAGTGTCTGAGGCCCAAGAAGTTTATTGTACAAGGGGATGGGTCTTACACTCTCTCAAGAGGCCCAAGTGATTTATTTTTGTACAAGTGGTGGGGCTTACAGCTCAAGGAGAGGTCTAGGGTCATTTGTTTGAAAATGGCGATCGCGCCGAGATTTTTGAAAACGCGGTGGGTCTTATACAATGCATTGAGGCCCAAAATGGTTTGGTTTTCAAAGGGGGTTGGGTCTTACACTCTAATAGAGACCCAAAAGATTTTGAATGGGTCTTATAGCTCGAGGAGAGGCCCAAGGTTTGTTTTTCAACGAATGATGATCGCGTCGAACTTTTTGAAGTACAACGGGACTTATACAATAAGTGAGGCCCAAAATGGGTTTGTATTTACAAAGGATTGGGTCTTACACTCTATTAGAGGCCCAAAAGTGTTTGAAATTGTTTGATGAGGGTTGAATTAATCAAAACCCTAATTTGTTTCCAAAATATATTTTAATTGAATAAAAAATTCAATTAAAATGATCAAAATTGTTTAACATGTGGAAAACAAATTGTGATCTTAGATTAATGTTTCAAAAATAATGTTTTGACCAACAAAATGATTAGAAATCATTAACATTTGCAAAATCAAGAAGGAAAAAATTTTTTAAATGTAAAAAACAATTAAAATATTAATTCTTTGCAAAAATATCAATTATATGAAATAAATAATATTTTAGGGATTTTTTGGTAAAATAAAATATTTTAACATTTTTTTGAATTATTAAAAAAAGAATCAACTCAAAATCATTAAAACTCAGAGAGAAATTAATTTTTGAATCAATTAAATAAAATCACAAAATTCAAATATTCAAATTTTAAAAAAAAATGGCGCCAAGAACAAGGGAAAAAACACGCGCCACCCTCTGTTTCTGCAGATTTGTGTTTGCTATCTAATCTACCTGAATACTTGATTATATCATGCAATCTACATATCAATCTACTCGTTTTAACCTCACGATCATGTCTATGGTCTTTAATTTCATTTATTTTTAACATGGAATAAGAAATCAAAGAGAAACCTCAAGAACCCTAATTTCTGCATGAAGGTTCAGAAATTCCACACACGATTCAAACAATGCAATTGATTGAGGGAAAACATTCCATGCATGATTATGAACATATGGCCAAATTATTGTGCAGCAAAAATTGCATGGATCATAGAGTTAGAAGAGCTCATGCTTACCTCTTGCAGCTGGTGATCGTGTTTTGTGTTAGAGGTGTTACAGCTAGGTTCCAATGATCTGGATAGCTTCCCTAGGTGCCATGGAGTGTGTCTGGATGCTTGGAATGGATTGAAATGATCTAGAACTTGAGATGGTACCCCAACTGCAAATCTGTCAAGAACTTGAGCAACTGGCTGGTGATTTTGTGATTTTGGCATTCCAGATGTTATGTGAGTGTTTGGATCACTTCTATGTGATGTATGTGAGGTGTGTGAGTGATTGGTTTGATTGGAAAAGCTCTCAAACTCAAAACCCGATAGTGACTTGCCTTAGAAGGCAAAATTGGAGTGAAAGAAGAGATTTTGAGGAAAGCATCTATTTGATGGCTTTGGTGTACTCAAACTGATCACAATTGAGCTATATTTATAGTAGAGCAAGTTTGTTTTGCAAGCAATAGTGAATGCCAACTGCAACAGAGGTTTGGCCAATGGTTGTACTTTGGAATCCAAGTCTCCTCTAGCCATTGACTAGAGGTTAGGGCACAGGGTTGTGGTTCCCTTGGTCTTGGATAAGTCTTGACTGAATTCGGTTGCAAATGGCTCAGTCCATGCCACCTTGGTGTATGCATTGAATGCTCTAATCCAAAATTGGAGTCTTGTCCCTCTTTTAGGCAATTCTAGGTTTAGCATGCTACTTCTTGTTCCAAGGACTTTGGAGGCTTGGCTCAGTGTTTGTCCCCTTTAGATTTGATCCTCAGATATGTCAAAAGTGATGACAAGGCTTGGAATTATCTGATATTGCCAAATCGAGCAAAAATACAAAATTCTGCCTAGCCTTGGCAGTTTTCAGCAAGGCATATTGCCATTGTCATATCTCTTGGCCCAAGTGGAATTTGGTGATGTTCTTCGCCATTTTGGAAAGCCCTCATATGATACAACAACTGTTTGATCATATTTGGTTTTGATACCTTTTGGATCCAAGTGAAAAATCCCCCTACATTTGGAAAAAAGTGAAGGCAGATTCTGACTTAGTGAAAATTTCATTAAGTGTTGGAAAAAAGTGACATTTTCACTTTTTGTAATTTTGATCATTCCATAACTCAAAATCCATGATGAATTTAGAGGGAGGTCAGTTTTAAGCTTTTGTAGAGGGTAATGAGAGCTACAAATCTAGCTTTGGATGGGGAAAAATGGCTTTGTGGTTTAGAAGTTATGATCCTCTAAAGTTGGTACCCTTGCCACTTTGTTCATAACTTAGAAAATTTTCTAAGTTTTTATGGTTACCCCTTTTACAAGTTATCCCACTTTTCTTGATTTTTCTTGATGAATGATGATTCAAATCATACATTAACATCATTTTAGGGTTAAAAAACCATTTTTGTGAAAAATCTCAAAAAGTCAAAGTTGACTTTTGTGCCCAGTTGACTTTTTATCAGATGAATTCCAAACTGTGCAATGCTTTAGGAAATCATGTCCTTGACCTAAATCAAACTTGATGGACATGTTCCATGGGTGTTATAGGGTATATTGAATCATGTCCAAGGGTTTGGGAGCATTTCCTGGTCAAAAGTCAAAGCTACAGTTGACTTTTCTCGCGAAACCCTAACTGTGGTACTGATGAAATTGAGACTTGTTGCTCAAGCTTCCTGGATCAATCCATTGTTACAATTGGATCAATGTGGTATGTTGGAGACCCTCAAATCATATCTTGAGGTCTTGGTTCATGATTTGTCCCAAAAGTCAACTTAGGGGTGAATTAGGTCAAGAAACCCTAATTCCTGATTTTTGATGTATGCATCCCCTGAGGTCAAATTGACTTGATGCTTGGGCCTATGAGGTTCCATGGAGTATTTTAGGATATGCTTTGAAGCATTGGCTCATGCCCAGAGGAAAATTTTCATCTGGAGGCCCTGGTCGACCAAACCCTAATTTGGTGACACTGGCGATCTTGAGGCTTGATCCACCTGGAAGGGAGCAGCCTTGTGCTTGATCCTTGAAGTGGGAGTCCTTTTGGTCCCTTGTGGATATTTGAGAGGCTAGACAAGTTGAAGATCATGTCATTTCTTGATTGATCCTTTGTCTAAAAGCCCTGAGAGGGCTGGAAACCCTAAATTTGATTGTAGTGGATGCTCACCCATCTTCGGGGAGACTGATGAGGCATGGTGGTTCATCCATATTGTGATGATGATTTGCACAATGATGGGAAATCTTAGTGGTCAAAATTTGGGGTATGACAGTTACCATATCGAATCTTTTCAAGAGCCGATTGGCTATTACAAAATACATGATTAAATTTTCTTTGACACATTTGTACTCCTTTGTTATTTGTTTTATGACTAACTCTGAGTCACCCATTATTTCGACTCGAGTTGCCCCCAATTCCAATAAAATTTTAAGTCCGGCTATTAAAGCCTCATATTCTGCCTCATTATTTGAACATAGGCCTTCGACTTTATACTTGAATTTTGTTGGAATTTTATTAGGAGAAATAATTAGAACTCCTATACCAGTTCCATTTTTATGACTAGAGCCGTCGAAGTATAACTTCCATGGTTCTAGTTCAATGTAGTCCAAAGACTTTTCATTTATAGCGTGGTCGACTATGAAATCAGCCACCACTTGTCCTTTAACGGCTTTTAGAGGTAAGTATGTCAAAGAATACTCAGTTAGTGCTAACGCCCACTTTCCAATTCGATTGTGTAAAATTGGTTTGGATAACATGTATTTTATAACATCGAAATGAGAAGAAACGAAAACATCCACTGGTTTTATATAGTGCTTCAATTTCATACATGAAAAGTATAAACATAAACATAATTTTTCGACTAAATTATATCTAGTTTCCACATCGTTCGAGACCCTACTGAGGTAATAAATGGCTCTTTCGACACCATTCTCATCCTCTTGAGCCAACATGCTTCCTAATGTCTTGTCCGACACAGATATGTACAACTTCATACTCCTACTTCTACAAGGTGACATCAAAATTGGAGGATGCGTCAGGTATTCCTTGATTTTGTCGAAGGCATCCTACTGGGCTTTCCCCCATTCGAAGTCTTCTTTTTTCAGTCGAAGTAGAGGGGAGAAGGCTTGCGTCTTGCCACTGAGGTTGGAGATAAACCTCCTAAGAAAGTTAATCTTGCCAAGTAGAGACTGCAATTCCTTCTTTGTAGATGGCGCTTTCGCCTCCATTATTGCCTTGGCCTTGTTTTGATTTATCTCGATCCCTTTCTTGTGGACCACAAAGCCTAGGAAATCTCCCGCCTGCACACAAAACGCACATTTGAGAGGGTTCATCTTCAAGCCAAACTTCCTCATCCTTTCAAAGGATTGTCAAAGATGGTCTATATGACTTTTTCCTGAAACAGACTTAACCACAATATCGTCAATATAAATCTGCATGAAGGTCTCAATGAAATCGTGGAAGATCGAATTCATTGCTCGCTGGTATGTTGCCCCAGAATTTTTTAAGCCCAAAGGCATCACCACCCATTCGTAGGTACCTAAGGCTTCAGGGCATCGAAATGTTGTTGTAGGAATATCTTCCTCAGTAATAAAACTTTGATTGTAACCAGAGTACCCATCAAGCATACTAAGGTACTCATGGTCTGCAACAGAATCAACAAGCATTTTTGCCACTGGCATAGGATATTCATCCTTTGGGTAGCAGAGTTCAAGTCTCAAAAATCTATGCATACCCTTAGTTTGCCATTTTTCTTTATCACCAGAACTACATTGGCAATCCATTCGACATAACTGGTCGTGCGGACGAACTTGCATCTGAGGAGTCTTTCGACTTCTTCTTTAATCTTTGAAAGGATCTCTGGTGCGAATCGCCTTGGAGTTCACTTAACAGGTTTCCTCCCAGGCTTGATTGGTAGCTTTAGTTCGACCAGATTCCTATCCAGACCGGGCATTTCGTCATAGTCCCACGCGAAATAATCCTTGAATTCCTTCAGCAACTGGACTATTTCGACCTTGAGTTGGGGACTGACTTTTTCACTGATGTAGGTTGGTCTTTTTTCTGCCCCCGGCCCTAAGTCGATTTCTTTGAGTGGATCCCGTGCCATCATCTTGATGTCTGCTGCTAATGGATCCTTCTCAAAGCCCAAAGGCTCATCATCATAAATTGCGTCGAGCCTCTGGTTTTGCAATTCTTCCAGATATTTGTCAGGTGGATCTGGATCAAAGTCCTTTCTAGAACCTTGTTGATCTGCTTCGATCTCATTGGCTTCGACAATCATATACTTTACTTTGGCCTCTAAGGCCGCTTTGAGCTTGTTCTCGGCTATATAAGCCACAATTTTTTCAAGAACCAGTGACTCACTCATTATCACTAAATTTCCTCCCCCAGCCAGTTGGCTAGATGTGTGAGGTTCCAAAAATATAATTCTCTTTGCCAACTACCTCTCTATCCCACTGAAACCCGTGGGTGGGATGAAGGTATAGGGAGCAAAAGGCGTTGTCTGTTGGCGTCATGTCGACCGTTACAGGACTACAAGAAGCAATATAAGCCAGATTTTTGTCAAAGCTTTGCCTCTCGGCCTGATTTATTTTGGCCATAAAGTAGCTCTGGTCCGCCTCGATATTCTCGACAATCCCGTTAGTACGCCATATCGTTATTCTTTGGTGCATCGACGAAGGGACGACTCCTATGTCATGTATCCTTTCCCTGCCTAACAGCAGGTTGTAATTTGCCTTCGAGGCAATTACCATAAACATTGTCGGCCTTGTGATGGTTCCGACTGTTAGATCCACTTGTATTACTCCCATGGTGGTTCCCACTTTACCCTCGTAATTCGACAACACCATATTGTGAGGTTTGGTGTCAGAATCATCCTTTCCAATCTTCTTGAGCATGTAGTGCAGCATCAAATTAACTGCCGCGCCTCCGTCAACCATAATCTTGTTTACCCCTATGTTTCCCACCTTTCCTTTAATGAACAGAGGTTTTAAGTGACTCCTCATCGAATCATCTGGTCTTTCAAAGAATGCGTTTTGTTCTTCCACGCATCCATTGTTCATAATGTAATAATAAACAGACCTGTGCCTGGCCGTTTCGACTTCCATGGTCTCTTCCTCATCTTCGATCTCCATTACCTGGTCATATTCCCTAGGGAGTACTGACACAACGTTACACATCACTTCGAAAGATGCTTCCGACCCTGAGTTGAAATCATCCATCATTTCATCATCTCTGGTTGTATCCTTCTTCGAGGACACTTGATCTGGAGTAACGAACGACTTTCTATCCTTTGATTCCTCTTTTTGATTTGAGACTTGAATATTACTGCTGGTTTCTGGTTTAGCCATTCCTGCAGCCTCCCTTTCTGCTTTCTTTCGACGCTGATACCTTCTCCATTGTGATTTCGTCATAGGGTTCTTACCCTTGTAGTTTACAGATGGGTAAGTCATCCTCTTAGATTTTTAGAATTCTTTCCTATATGATAAGGAAAATCCCCTTTGTACTTCGAAATCTTTCCACTTCCCTTGGCCTTGGGCTTGCCGGATTGGATTGACCTATTTGTCATCTGGAGCCTTATTCGTAGGCTTGAATGTGTTAGGGTACCTTCCTCCTAAATTCTGCCTATTTTGGTCTCCTCTTCTAGGATCAAATCTTTCTCCTCCTGCTGGTTGAGAAGGCTTCCAATTTCCCCTTATTTTTGCCCTATCTATTCCTTCTAGGTTCTGTACTGCCTTTTTGTCGAAGACGACACTACAACGAGGACAAAGCATTACTTCAGACCTTTTTTTCTGGCTTCTGTGGATGAAATCTGCCAAGTTCTCCTCTTCTTTAGGGTATGCTAATTTGTGGTATTCCTCACGTCAACACTCTTTGTCGACTTGCATCGAAACATTCTGAGACACCTCCGCCATGTTCACATTGGCAGCTGTCTCTGTGGTAATGCTCAATTTGTTTAACTTCAAACTGAGGCCTTCATTGACCTCGTGATCTTTATCGACACGGTTGAAACCCTCGGTAGTTTCATTTGTTGGTACCTTTGGATGGAGACCCTTGGTAACCTGTTGGCTGATGAATTCGACATCCCTCTCCTTTGGATCCTCCATGGTTCTCCGGAGGAGGCCAACGGCAGCCTGTTTGTAGGAACCTTCAGTAGTTCCTTTGTTAACCTGGACGAAACCATCAGTGGTCCCGTTATTGACTTGGGCGAAACCATCAGTAGTTTCATTGTTGGTTTTAGCGAAACCTTTAGTTGTTTCGTTGTTGATTCTGGCAAAGCCCTTAGTAGCTTCGTGGTTGACACCGTCAATGGCCTCACTAATGTAATTCTTAATAATCTTTTCGTCGAGGTCTTCAGTGACCTTAACCATCACAGCCTGGTTGACGAAGTCATTAGTAACTTCGACCATGTTACTTTTGTCGGAGGGACCCTCAGTAACCTCCACCATATTCACATTACTGTCGAAGCCATAAGCAACCTCGATCATATTCATGTTATTGTCGAAGCCTTCAGCAACTTCGACCATGTTCACCACGGATGACTCAGCGTAGTGGGCTTCCACCACTTGCAAAGGATCCGAATCGATCTTCATCTGAGGCTTTGACTTATCCCTGAATTTGAGCCTTTCTTCTCTGATTGCATTTTGTACTAGATCCCTGAAAAGGAAACATTGAGACGTTTTATGACCCAAAAAATTATGGTATTTGCAAAAACCTCTCTTTTTCTGCTGTTCTAATGGAGGTGCTTTAGCACCAGGTGGTACTATCATTTGGCCATCCTTAACTAACAGATCAAATATTTTATCACACTTTGTGACGTCGAACGTATAAGTTCTTTTGGGGAACTTATCGTTCTTTTCCGATTCGATTGGGTTTTTCCCATTCGACGAAGCCAAGACTTTGAAGCATATGGCGGACCCTATTTTAATTCTGCCATATCGACCTCATGTTCGTCGAAATTCAATGATTCGTCTTCGTCGTCATCCTCACACACTCCGACATAGGCTACCCTTTCTTTTTTATTCTTGTTAGCCCTAGCTTTTTTGGCTTTTAGTCGTTCGACCTGTCTAACCCTATCAGCCAATTGGGCCATGTCTCTTAAGTACTGGGTATCTAATTTCTTTCTAATTGAGTAGTCGAGGCCACCCGCGGCCATTTCGACTAACTCATGTTCAGGCACCTGTGTAAAACACCTTGCTTTGAGCAACCTAAACCTATTCAAGTAGTCATCAATTGGCTCTGAGAACTTTCTCTTGACGCTATCCAATTTCTTCAAACTTATCTTTGTTTGCCCCATGTAGAATTGTTCATGGAACAATCTCTCCAACTGGGTCCAGGTATGTATCGAATTTGCAGGTAGTGTGGTGAACCAAGTAAAAGTGTTTTTTGTTAGCGAACTTGGGAAATATTTCACTTTCAAATTTTTATTATTTGCTATTTCACCCGCTTCAATCAAATACCGTGCCACGTGTTCGACAGTCGATTCACTAGTATCCCATGAAAATTTCGTAAACTTAGGAACCTTCCATCTTGGGGGTAAATATGCCTGCAAGATATATTCAGATAAATGGGAAGTATAACTAGGCCTCTGCAGGCCCACATTCATTCCATTTCGTACCATAATCCTTTCGACCACGGCTGCCAAATTATTTTCTGCTGGCACATCATTACATCGCATTTGTTGTATAATAGTATCATCATTTTTGTTTCTATTAACTAATACTACCCTTGGCTCTTGTTGAATAGGAATTTCGACTCCTGGTTGTTCGACTACTCCTCCTTGGTTCAACACGTTCGCCTGAGGGATGTCTGGTTGTCTTTGATTTATGGTAGGGTCTTCTTCGACGACTACTTCTGGATTATAAATTACACGTTCCCTTTGGGGAGGTTGAGGGACACCAAAGAAATCGGCGATACGCGTCATTTGTGCTGTCTATTGTTGGTTTGTTTGTGTAGTGTTTTGAATCAAGGGGTTAAATATAACCCCCATCTGTTAGGCTAGCATCTGATCCATATCATGGTTGCTTTCGTCGATTTGTTGCCTTATTACCGCTGCAGAATTATTAGTAATGTTTGGCATATATGTTTGATAACCCATTCCTAAAGGTTGGCTAATCTTACCCATATGGTTTATACTAGAACCAGATCCTTGTAAAGGGGAAGTTACGTTTACCGTTGGATCTGTAAATGCTGATGACGCATTATGTAAACTTGCGATCACTGATGTGGGCATTCCATATGGCTGTTCTCGATTTAGTAGAGGCATGGAAAAATCGGATATATAAGGCCTGAACATATTCCCTGATGGAGGAGGGGTTATTTGAGGAATTTGGGGTCGTATGGTAGAGAAATTAGGCGCACTTTGGGGAATTGAATGTGCTGGTGTCGAACCCGCTATTGATGGCATGGCCTCTAATACTGGTATTGAGGTCGTACTACCCCGAGTCGAAGGAATAGGGGGTGGCTCTCCATCATTTGTGGAATTCTGATTGTTTGGCTGATTTGGATTTGCCATTCTCCTTACTCATCTTCTTCTAGGTCTTTCTTCATTATTTATGGCTATCTTACCACTTCTTAATCTCATACAACGAAATGAAGAAGGTTTTGTAAGAGTAATGTAAAAATAAAGGTTTTATGTTGTCAATAGCACAATGTCCCACTGGGCGTGCCAATTTGTTTGCCTTGAAAATTAGCAAACAACCGCTGGTCTCCTAATTTATGAAAATTAGTTTACTTGCAGGATCGACCATACAAATTCTAGGACGATGTGCATTAATAATTTCGACAACACATACGAAAATCAAACCTTTTATTTATTGTGTTCATCATCATTCTTATAAAGCAATATAATTTGGACGAAAATGATAAAACTTTGTTCTTAAAAGAGTAACGAAAAACGTAATAAGAATACAGAAATAAATTGCAGAAATGTGGAATAAACTATATGTAAATAACTTAAAATTTCATTGAAATTTAAAAGAAAAAACTGGTGTTTTTCCAAACGTACATTTTCTCAATGATAACTCTTTTCTCTCACACGGGTACTTTGAGTATTTTTTAGTAACTTGTACAGAATTTGATTTCACACACGGAAATCTAACACTATGACTCCCTATTTATATACATAGTCGAAATAACCATCAACAATGGTCATTACCCCTAATGAAGACAAATGGCATTCAGCATGCCTTTGCCTCTCAGATGCACTCCACGCGTCTCGCTTTCAAAAACAAAATTCCCTCCTTTATTTAAATTTCATAATATCAGTCGAAAAGAGATCTCCGTAGAATTGTGGCAAAATGGTTCTAACACTTAGAAAAATCTCCAACTCTTCTATTCCAAATAATCCTTGTTTTTGAATGATCCTCTTTGTCGCTCCTGGGATTTTCATCCAAGTACAAACGCGAAAGTGGCGCAGAAACAGAGTCGCCAGCAATGTGTATTTATCCCAAGAAAGGGAAAGGAAACACTGCGTAAACCTGAGGGAAAGGAAAAGCATGGTATCGCGACCAAGAGAAATGGGTAAGGGAGTCGGTTACGCGAAGGGAAGGTATTAGCACCCCCTCACGTCCATCGTACTCGATGGGATCCACGCTTGCTATCTCGATCAAAGGGTGTCGTCATCTGGAGCTCCACTGCTACTGGAAAGGAAAAGGAACAGGTACGAGAAGAACGAAGGAACGAGGAAGAAAAGAAAAAAAGTGACTCGATAGGACATCCTCGGAGTCCTAGGCCTACGTATTCCCTCGGGAGCTGGAAAGTTAGAGTCAACGTAGTTCGGACTACGGATTGGGGAAGGGTGAAAGGATTGTGCTCGGAGAGATCTCGCATGATCTCCTGCCTATGTATCCCACTCGCACGCGAGAATCAGAGCGACGTAGTTCCCCTCACTAGGGATGGATTGTTTTGTTTGTATTTTTTAAGTGGAGTACGCCAAGGTTCGCATTCTAGCAGTTAGGTGTCGCAGCTCGTTGTACAGAGTCTCAGGCATTTACCTGTTTACGGTAGAACGGACGTGACGAATCCTTAAGAATGGAGTGAGAAAGATGATAAGAGAATCGTTTGTTTTTGTCTTTTAAGAAGAAGTGTTTTGATTATGATGTGTGTATGACACATATTGCATTAAAGTCTATGACATAGGATCGAATGCCTCGCATATCGACCCAAGACGGGACGTATGCTAAACACTCTAAGAAAGTGAAAGAAGATCCTCCACTATCTTATTTCCCACATGCAAGGCTCATGTGCAATATATGTTAATCCTTTATTAGGTGTTTTTGCTTTTTGTTTTGAGATGAGAAAGAGAGACTCAAAAGGAAGAAAGGACAAAGTCTAAGAGGGGGACTAATAATCCTAAAGTTATCATGCATGGAGATCCTATGGTTGTGTGAGGTATAAGGACCGCCTAAGCCTAAATAAAAGAGAGGGATAACACTACCTAATGCTTATCCTACCTCACCTTAATCAAAACTTAAGGATGAGCTAGGATCCCTAAGGGATGTAAGAAAGTTCTACACAATCAAGCATTATATCATGATATTCACAAAAGAGAATGATAAGTAAAAGAGATGAGAGATGAGAGAAGAGATGAGTATGGATTAACATGCACTTACTCAAGTGGCTTACCTCTGCCCCTACACAAAAGGTTAGTGCATTATTAACACAATTATTGAAAACTAGTACAAGAAACTTAAACCAAACAAAGCTATTTGATTCAAGAAGACAAGTTACTAAGAAAATGAAGTTCAAACCAAATGGGAAGGGTCCTATGGTTAAGGGACATGCCAAGTAAATAGGTATATGCTAAGGTACCATGCTAATGTAAACATGTCATATGATATCACACAAAGTCAAACTATGCACTAAGAAATCACACAAATGCAAGTTATGTATTACTTATGCAAGATGAATGCAAATGGAAAGTAAACATGAATAAATGAATATGTAAACACCCAAGTCAGAAGTAAATGGCACTTAAGAATGAGTGAAGATGTTATTCAAATGGCATATGATTCACAAGAGCAAGCATTGATAAAACAAGCAAAAGATAGGAGCAAACATCATTAAAGTTCCAACAACGCATCATGCAAGACATGCAAGTAAGAAATGAATATGCAAATTGAATAACCAAACAAAATGAATGCAAGTCAGTAGTTTAGGACATTTGGAATGACATTTAGAGGTCAAGAAAGTAAGCACAACATTCATACAATTTGTCATGTTGAAGCACTTAGAAGATGAAGAGCAAACAAGTTCAAGTTAGGTCAAACAAGTTCAAGCAAAGTATGCAAAAGTTTGTGAACTTTAGAAACATGTAACATGAAATTATAGGTCATGGAATATGATTGAAAATGTTTGGAAACATAAGTGAATCATGATCAAGGAATTATTTGGGATCACTCATGTATTGGGGCAAACATGCATTCAAAGAAGATTAGAGAAGAAAACACAATTACACAAGATACTTCACTTTAGAACATGTGCACTAACATCATATAAGAATGAACTTTGGATGACTTATGACATGGTAAAAATGACTTATAATATTCATACAACATGAATTAAATACCTCAACAAATAGTCAAAGAAAATTGGCACATAATGCAAATCAAGACCTAAGCACAAATCATCTAATGCCTACACAAACACACATGCATTTTAATGGATCAAAATGGCATTTAAAGGCTCAACAAAATTGTAATATTCAATTTATTTGAAGTACAACCAGTGGGTAAACATGTCACAAGAAATTGGCCCAAAAATCATTGAGTAACATACCCAAATAGGTATCACAATATCATACAAAGCATGCACACAAATGGCTCAAAAATATCACTCAAAAGTCATCAAGAAAGGACTTAGAAAATTCACAAAAAATTACTAACATGCCTCAACATATCATGACTACATGAACCAAATATTAGGCAAAAATTCATCATACAATTATGTCAACCAAAATCCAAATGAAACAAAGTCATGATTAGAAGCACAAACAAAAGAAAATGCAAGAAATTCATGAAAATATGGTGAAATTTCATAAAATCAGAAAATAAAATGATAAAAAATTATTTAAATGTGTTTAAATGTCTCATGAATTTTTATGGAATTTTATCATGCTTAGAAACAATTTTAAAAATTAAAAACCAATCATGTATGAAAAGGAATTAAAAAAACAAAAGAAAATAAGCAGGGGGTGTAACATTAGCAAAAAATCCAGTTCATAATGGCTTGGGCTCAAAAGTGAGGGGTGCACATAGAAACATAGGTCCAATCCAATAACACGCATTCAGATAGGGTCTATAGCATAGGGAGCAGTCAACAATTTGACTCAATCTTAACCATTGGATCAGTCAAACATGAGATGATCAGGAAATTAATCCAAACGAGTGGATCATAGCACACGTGCATGATAATTAACATGGAACACACACACAAGCCACTTGATGACTGAAAAAAGACACGTGAGAGGGAGACCCCTTCATTAATATGCTGGTACGCTCGTGGACATTAGATCAAAATCATCCAACGGCTGGGACTTAAACTGGTGATAAGCTAGGGTTCTTCCTCAGATGAACTTTCAGGTGGCCGAAGAAGACTTAGGTCGTCTTCTCCGGTGATCCTCCGCCGTGCTCCGCCTCCAACCACCACAGAAATGGACAAGACTAGTATCATTCTCTTCCTTTCTCCACGCAGATTCCAAATTCACGAATAATAAACACACAGAGAGAATCGAAGCCACAAAAATATGCCCTAAAAATTGAATATACGCACCTATTGTGCCTATCAACTAGCCGGATATCACATTACTCCTACTGAGATTTAATCATGTAAGAACAAGCCTAAATCAGTAGAAATATCAAGAAAAAGTTTGAAACAAAACCTGTTTGTAGATGGAGCTTTGAGCAGGAGAAGACCAGAGGTGAGATTCCTTGCTAATTGAACTTGCTTTTGGCCAAATAAAGGCTTAATATGCTTGAACTCAGTGTGATTTGGAAGAATAAGAAGATGCAATTTGATGTTTTAGTGTAATATCTCAAGTTCTCTTGATGATGATTGATGAATGGAGAAGAAGATTGAACCACTTGCAAAGAGAAAGAGCACGAGAGAGAGCAAACTCAGAGAAAATGTGTGAGGTTTCAAGGAGAATGGAGAGTGAAATCTTGAGAGAAACTGAAGAATGAGCAAAAGTCTCCACAAATTCTGTTGGAGATTGAATTTATAATGTGAGTTATCTGTTAACCACCTTGGTTAACAGTTAGAACTCAAGTTAACTGAGTTCAATGGTGAGTCAATTCTGTTATACCCAAGTTGCATGGTTTTGTTAGTGTGTGGAGCAGATCATGGCATGCTATGGTGGTAGTGAAGTTGGATGGTGATGATGGATTGATGGTAGCAGTGATTCTTGCTCTGCAAGTTTCCACTCTTTGGTTGTTTGGACAAATAAAGAAACAAGTACATGGAGAGCATGGTTTGCAAGAGTGTGCATGGCTTGAAAGGGTAATGTTTGATGACATACACATGACATGAAGTACATGATACGCATGCTGTAACAAGTTTTGTTTTGGTTTTATTTGCTTGTCATGGAAGAAAATAGCTAGGAAGTAATGATCTTTGGAGCATGATAACTTCATGATCATGGAGTGAAATGGCATGGTTGATGGCTCTTTGGAAAGAGGGCATGGCATAGAACAAAATTGATGTTCAACATAAATGCAAATAAAGCCTCTAACATCCTCAAAACTGGCCATGAAAATGGATACTCTAAACTGCCTAAGCAAGTTAGTTGGACCTACCTTGACCAGCCCATGTGCCTATGGATGAACCAGTGTAAAGCTACCTACTTTGACTCATCATAACTCCTCATACATTGCTCAAATGAAAAATTGTCCAACATAAGAGTTGAAGAGGGGATGGAAATGAACAAGATTGATGTTGAACAATTTTCCATTTGAAGCTTGCATCAATGAGAAATTTGGATTGGAAGTTGGACAAAACATACACACAAGATGTTTGATGAAATGACTGCGTGCTGGCTCGTCCATGACTTGCCTTGCTGGTCAAAAATGCCCTACAAACCTCCAACTTTAATCAATCACAACTCCTTCAATTTTAACCCAATGGAGATGTTCTTGGTATGGATTTGAAGCTTGAAATGTGAACTTCTGATAGGCCTCCCTAACCCTTCCATTTGGTTCTTGGAGCATAGAGAAATAAAGCCCCAAAGTTGACCCCTCACCTTGCTAAAACTTGCCATAAATAGAAACCCTAATTTCTATTTTTGGCAACTTTGCACATTTCTTGATTTTTGATGAATCTTTCATTATTTCTTGACCAAACCCTCGCCAATGATCATGTTTGACATGAGGAACATGGATTTGACCTCCAAAAGTCAAGAGTTGACTTTTTCCTCTGCACATTTGACTTTTCCCCAATTCTCCTGATTCTCAATCAATGAATCAATTGAAACCCTTCCAAATCAAATTGATGGACAATTCTTCATTCATAGACCCTTGAGGACATGTAGAATACCATAGAATCAAGTCTTACCCAAAAAATCATGAATAAACTGATTTTATGGCAAACCCTAATTTTGATCCCTCAGTCTAGGAGAAATCAGCACATCCTCCAAATCCAAATTCCTCTGAGTATGATGTGTATCCTCTCCAACAAAGATGAGATATACCATCTGGCGATGATAAAAGCTCAAAAATCTTACCCATTGGGGTATTATACTTCAGAATTCCAAAACCCTAGTTTGCACTGGTTAGGAGAGTATGACTTCCTTCAATCTTTTGTTGAATTCTCATCTTGTGATGACTTGAGGACTCAAATGAGATGAATTGAGATATGAAAAGCCCTTGTGACTTATTTGGAAAAGCTTTTCTCTTGTCCTTTGACCTTGAGCTGCTTATGTCTTGAAACACCTTATCCCATGCCTTGCAACCAATGATGTGTATGATTTAGCATGACCTACTATGAAATGCAAATGAGTGAAACATAAGCCAATTATTGAGAAAAATAAGAGGGCAAATTTTGAGGTATTACAGCTGCCCCTATTCAATCAACTGTGGACTTGAAGGGATGAGAGCAACGACTGTCAGAAATTCAAGGTACATAGGGATTGAATACAAAAAATAGCTGGAAAATTTGCACTCTGTGGATAAAAAAGGAAGAGATATACGACAAACAAAGTAGCTGCTAGTAGCAGTTGGTGAAAAAGAGTCCAGAACAAATGGAATTTTAAGGTCGCCCGTCGGGAACGGCTAAGGTTAAAGCTTAAGGTTACCTATCGGGAATGGTAAACGGATCTGTCAGGAACGGTGAACAATCTGTCGGGAACGATAAAGGGGCCTGTCAGGAACAGTAAACAACCTGTCGGGAATGGTAAATAGCCTGTCGGGAATGGATGAGCTTGGACCTTGGTTACCTATCGAGAATGGTAAATGGACCAGTCGGGAACGGTAAGGTTTAAAACTCAAAGGATGCCTATCGGGAATGGCTAAGGTTTATAACCTATGGATTACCTGTCAGGAACGGTAAATGGGCATGTCGGGAACAGCTAGGTCTAAAACTTAATGGTTACCTATCGGGAATGGCTAAAGGAATCCTATCGGGAATAGTTCCGGTTTGCCTGTCGAGAACGGCTAAAGTTGAAAACCTATGGCTTACCTATCGGGAATGGTAAATGGGCCTGTCGGGAACGACTAGGTCTAAAACTTAATGGTTACCTATCGAGAATGGCTAAAGGAATCCTATTGGGAATGGTTCTTAAGAACTAAGGTGGACCTATACGTCTATAGGGAATGACTAAGGTTCGAACTTAGAAGGTGCCTATCGGGAATGGCGGTAAGAATCCTATCTGGAATGGTTCCTAAGAACTAAGGTTGACCTATACGTCTATCGGGAATGACTAAGGTTCAAAACTCGGAGGTGCCTATCGGGAATGGCGGAAGGAATCCTATCGGGAATGGTTCCAGGAAAACACGGTTAAAATGTAAGATCAAAAGATTTACAAAACGAGGAATAAGACTCTGTGGGGAGAACAGTGATGAAACCCTGGTATTGCTTTTGAGATATCCGCGGAGGAATGAGTGAGGCATTCTTTTCGGTTTTGTCAATGTGATATAAGGGAAACAATTTTGGGATCTCACACGAGGTACCAAAACTGGCTTATGCTTCACATGCATATGTTTGAATTTTTCCATGGCGTAATGCTCCACCTCGATGGAAATGCTACGTGTTTTTGAGGATGCAATGCATACTACATGCAAAATGCAAGGAGGTTCCTCAGCAAAATAAATGCTGAGGAAAAGAAGGCAACTCCGCTTGGGATAACAAACTAAATTGACTTTGTAGTCGCAAACCGTACTGAGGATGACAAAATGACCTGATCTCCTGATCTGGGCTCTGACCTGACAAACCTGTTGAGGTTACTGTAGGAAATGATAACTTTGCTGGGGAGGCATCATCTGAACCAGTCTGCTTGGGGAATAACTATAACCATAGAACTCCGCTGGGGAAATGACAACTTTCTGACCTGGCTGTTGGGGAATTGAGATCAAACGAACTCTTACGGAGGAAGGAAATACCTGTTGAGGGACTGAGATCAACCATATTTCTTGCTAGGGGAAGAAACACTTGCTAGGGAACTGAAATTAACCCGACTTCTGCTGAGGATAACCTCCAAACTCTATACTGATCGTGAGATACGAAGATAAATCTGGATTGCCAATAACCACTAGACTTTAATTGCAGACAATATCATTGATCGGACATGCTGGAGGAGGAGAATATTCTAACTTTCCTCCACCTTCAAAACTGCTTGGGCACATTCCATCATTTTACATTGCTCGGAATGAGGAATCCTTCTATACTACTGGGGATGACAACCTCAAGGAAGAACTTTCCTATTGAGTGATCCGCTTCTGCTTGGGGAGAACTATTATTTAAGTCCTGCTGGAAAAGACACTGAAGACAACACGTGTTCTTGATGAGCTATCCAGCGAATATCAACACCTGCAAACCAAAAGAGTGAGCGCACATGCCCCAGGGTATGACTGAATTTTGAATTCACCACCCAAGAACACCTGGCATTTAAAGCAATTTTAACTGTTTTCTTTTGCACGCATGTCATTGTATAACCTTTACGTTTTCAAATGCAATGTTTATCAAAAATTCGGACGTTTTTTTGTAAACAAAACAAACTGTAAAGGAAAACAAAAGAGACAGATATTCTGAATAACGAAAATTTTATTGATTGAAAAGCCCGAAAATAGGCGTTTACATCAGGAGGCAATTCCTGGAAAGAGGTAATTGCTTGAAAGAGAAAAGAAACTATCCTAATGGCAATTTGGGAAACAGAAATCCATTGAGTTTCAATCCTGCTATGGTTTATATGTCTTCAAGACTCTCCAAGTGCTTCGCTTTCCGAGAGGGATGATTAGACTGATTCCTATCCTTCGGAATGCCCCTTGTTGAAACGAGACGGGATACAGGTTACTCAGATCGCAGCCTTTCGCTTAATCCCTCTTTTACCTGGATCGCCCTTTGCGGGTTTTCAATCCACCGGGATACCCATTTTTGCCTAAGTTGCCCTTTCGGGTTTTCAACTTACCGGTTGTACTCATCATTTTTTATTTATTTTATCCCTAATTTTTGCCCGAACCTTTTTCTCTCTTTTTTTTTATGGTTCGCCGGGATGCCCTTTTTTGTCAGGACTCTCTTTTTTACTGTCCAGCGGGTCCATTTATGCGAAGTATTTTTTAACTGCGTATAAGTTCGCAGGCGATGGAAAATCCTCACCATCCATAGTTGTAAGCATCAAGGCTCTGCCCGAGAAAACCTTCTTGACAACATATGGACCTTCGTAATTCGGAGTCCATTTGCCCCTGTGATCTGTATTAGGAGGAAAAATCCTTTTCAACACCAAGTCACCTGTCTGATAATTCCGAGGACGCACTTTCTGATCAAATGCCCGTTTCATCCTTCTCTGATACAGCTGCCCATGGCATACTGCTGCCAGTCTCCTCTCTTCTATAAGACTCAACTCGTTGAACCTTGTTCGAACCCATTCAGCCTCATCAAGCTTGACATCCATCATGACCCTCAGAGAAGGAATCTCAACTTCAACCGGTAAGACCGCTTCCATGCCATACATAAGAGAAAACGAGGTTGCCCCAGTAGACGTACGTACTGATGTACGGTACCCATGCAAAGCGAAAGGCAACATCTCATGCCAATCCTTGTACGTCACGACCATCTTTTGCACAATCTTCTTGATATTTTTATTGGCTACCTCGACGGCACCATTCATCTTTGGGCGGTATAGAGAAGAATTGTGATGTTCGATCTTGAAGCTCTGGCACAGCTCTTGCATCATTTTATTGTTAAGATTAGAACCATTATCAGTGATGATTCTTTCGGGCACCCTGTATCGACAAATAATCTCCTTCTTGATAAACCGGGCAACCACCTGCTTGGTGACATTTGCAAATGAAGCAGCTTCCACCCACTTGGTGAAGTAATCAATAGCCACCAGAATAAAACGATGTCCATTAAAGGCGGTGGGTTCAATCTGCCCAATCATATCAATGCCCCACATGGCCAAGGAGAACTCATCACATTTAAAGGATTCGGTGGCACATGCACTTTATCAGCATAAATCTGGCACTTGTGGCATTTTCGAGCATATTTGAAACAATCAGCCTCCATGGTCATCTAGTAATAACCAGCTCGCAACAATTTCTTCGCCATGGCATATCCACCAGCATGGGTACCAAAAGAACCTTCGTGCACTTCTTGTATCAGCATTTCTGCTTCGTGTCTATCCACGCATCTGAGCAAGACCATGTCAAAATTTATTTTGTACAATACACCATCTTCATTCAAGAAGAAACTACCCGCTAACCTCCTCAGAGTCTTCTTATCATTGGTGGATGCCCCAGCAGGATACTCTTGACTTTCCAAGAAACACTTGATATCGTGATTCCAAGGTTTATCACTAGTCGCTGTATCGGCTGCAAACACATGAGCAGGTCTATCAAGCCGCATCACATCAATTTTGGGTATATGATTCCACCAGTTCACTTGAATCATAGAAGATAATGTTCCCAAAGCGTCTACCATTTGATTCTCATCACGAGGTACATGATATAGTTTCACTGTTGTGAAGAAAGTCAACAGTCTTCTCGTGTAGTCTCTGTAAGGAATCAAGTGGGGTTGATTGGTGTGCCAATCTCCATTGACCTGATTGATCACTAGAGCAGAATCCCCAAATACATCAAGAGTCTTGACCCTTAAATCAATGGCTTCTTCAATACCCATAATGCAGGCTTTATATTCGGCTTCATTGTTGGTGACATCAAAAGTCAATCTGGCAGTGAAAGGTATATGGGAACCCTTCAGAGTTATGAGAACTGCCTCAACGCCACTACCATTCACATTAACAACCCCGTCGAACATCAATTTCCACTTGTCATCAGGATCTGGTCCTTCATCAACTGGTGGCTCGTCACAATCTTTCATTTTCAGGTACATGATGTCTTCATCAAGGAACTCAAACTTCATTGGTTGATAATCATCGATTGGTTGCTCAGCGAGATAGTCAGACAGAATACTACCCTTTATGGCTTTTTGGGAAGTATATTGTATGTCATACTCTGTCAACACCATCTGCCAACGGGCAACCCTTCCGGTGAGAGCTGGCTTTTCAAAAATGTACTTGACTGGATCTATCTTTGATATCAATAGAGTTGTGTGAGTCAACATATATTGTCTCAAACGCTTAGCAGCCCATGCAAGTGCACAACATGTCTTCTCAAGCATTGAGTATCTAGACTCGCAATCTGTGAATTTCTTGCTCAAGTAATATATGGCATGTTCCTTCCTACCTGTCTCTTCTTGTTGACCGAGAACACAACCCATTGAATTTTCACGTACCGACAAATACATTATCAGTGGTCTCCCTGGAACTGGAGGTATAAGAATCGGAGGTTTCTGCAAATACACTTTTATTTTGTCAAATGCCCTTTGACAATCATTATTCCAACGAATTGATTGATCTTTTCTCAACAATTTGAATATTGGCTCGCAAGTGGCTGTAAGATGAGAGATGAATCTAGCAATGTAGTTCAATCTCTCTAAGAAACCACGAACTTGCTTTTCTGTTCTTGGCTCGGGCATATCTTGTATTGCTTTTACTTTTGCCCAATCAACCTCGATTCCCCTTTCACTGACCATAAAGCCCAACAGCTTACCAGATCTCACTCCAAAAGTACACTTATTCGGGTTCAGCCTCAGTCTGAATTGTCTCAACCGTTCAAAAAGCTTTTTCAAATTCACCAAGTGCTCTTCTTCAGTCTGCGACTTAGCGATCATATCATCAACATAAACCTCAATCTCTTTATGAATCATGTCATGAAAGAGTGTCACCATAGCACGTTGATAAGTTGCCCCTGCATTTTTCAAACCAAAAGGCATCACCTTATAGCAGAACGTGCCCCATGGGGTAATAAACGTTGTTTTCTCCATGTCTTCCGGTGCTATTTTAATCTGATTATAACCGGAGAAGCCATCCATGAAAGAAAATACCGAGAATTGAGCTTTATTATCTACCAACACGTCAATGTGTGGTAATGGAAAATCATCTTTCAGACTTGCTCGATTTAAATCCCGGTAGTCAACACACATCCGGACCTTACCATCTTTCTTTGGTACCGGGACAATATTCGCAACCCATAGTGGATAGCTGGTGACGGCCAAGAAACCTGCATCCAACTGTTTCTGCACCTCCTCTTTGATCTTAATGGCCATTTCTGGTTTAGTTCTTCTGAGCTTCTGTTTGACGGGGGAGCAACCTTCTTTGAGAAGCAACCTGTGCACAACAATATCTGTATCTAATCCTGGCATGTCTTGATAGGACCAGGCAAAGATATCAACATATTCACGTAGCATATCAATCAGTTCTTTCTTCACGTTCTCTGCTAGGCTTGCCCATATATTGACTTCCTTTCTCGCATCCTCGGTGCCAAGGTTGATGACTTCTAGTAACTCTTGATGAGGCTGAATAGCTCTTTTCTCCTGTTTCAATAATCTGGCCAGCTCTTCGGGAAGTTCACAATCTTCCTCATCCCCCTCTTCAGCTTGGTAAATCGGATTATCAAAGTCATATCGAGCCATAGCAGAACCGTTATCAACAGAATCCGGAGGATTGTTTCTGCATGAATGATGGTTCATGCTTTATTTTAGAGAAAGCTTTTTGAAAAGAAAGAAAATAAACTATAGAGAAAACATTTCCATTTTTATTTAAAATGAAAAGCGTAAAATGAAAGACAGGGAACACAATTTTTGAATACAAAAAACGTCTTTTTATTGATGATAAACTTGCATATGAAACAAATGTGGCCCTACAATGAAATCACTAGGCCTTGGGCAGAGCCTAGGATTATACATGCAACATGAAAAACAAAGAAAATTACTCTTTCTACATAGTGACTTGGATGAGGTCTTCAGAGAACCAGTTGTTCAGCTTCTGCCCCGGGACACATGGGCGCACCCAATTGTCCATATCATAGTCGCTATCCCCATCATCTTCATTTGCAGCAAAGACTTGACCAGGGTTAATGATCCCCCCACTAGAAAACATGACAGGTCCCTGACGCTTTTGGTCCCCTAGTTGCGAAGCTTGAGTAGGCTGGTAACCAATTCCACACTTGTCTTCTTTGAAAGGCAACTCAATCAACTCCCCCAAACCTTCAGCATGGCCTGACTGTACTACTTCGAGAGCCTGTTTGTAAGAAACTATAGAAGTCCCTGCTCTTGTTTCACTAGAAGGAGGGTCATTTTCAATATTCACTGTTTCAAACGCCTGAAAAAGAGTTTCATGGATCTCGCCGTCCATCTCCACATATTTGAACGATGACAGATGGTTGATAAATATGTCCTCCTCTCCGCACACTGTGACAACCTGACCATCTACGACAAACTTTATCTTCTGGTGGAGTGTTGACGAAACGGCCCCTGCAGCATGTATCCACGGGCGTCCTAGCAAGCAGCTATAAGCCGGCTGGATTTCCATCATACAGAAAACCGTATTGAACACCTGGGGTCCAATCTTCACAGGCAACTCTACCTCCCCAAAAACCGATCTTTTAGAGCCTTCAAAAGCGCGCACAACTAAATCACATGGTCGGAGCACAACCCCTTCAACATCCAACTTTGTCAAAGCCTTCTTTGGCAGCACATTCAGGGACGAGCCCGTATCCACCAACACATGGGACAAGACTACCCCTTTGCACTCCATGGAGATGTGTAGAGCTTTGTTATGGTTTCTTCCCTCCGGCGTTAGATCAAAATCGGTAAATCCCAACCCGTTACTGGTGTTGACATTGGTGATAACACCCTCGAGCTGGTTCAACGATATCTCCTGTGGAACGTACGCCATATTCAAAATCTTCAGCAAGGCATTACGATGTGCCTCGGAACATAACAGTAATGACAAGATATAAATCTTGGAGGGAGTTTGATGCAGGTGATCCACTATCTTGTAATCGCTCTTTCGGATAATCCTCATAAACTCATCAACGTCTTTTCCAAAAGAATTATCAGGCTCCGCCCTCGGCACGGGCTCTTCACTTACTACCTGCTTGCCTTTAGCTTTCGCTGAAGTTTCAGCATCATCATTTCGGAGCGTCTGTGGAGCAAAGAGCCTTCCACTACGGGTAAAACCACCCATTCCTCCGACATTCCCCACAGTTGAACCAGTTTCCTTGGGAACCTCCACTTCCTGTTTCTGCCCTTGATAATAGACATCAGCTCCGTAATGCCATGGGATTGCTTTTGTACTTTCGTATGGCATAGTACCTGGAATAGTTATAGCACTGGGGCTACCTGTTCAGGCGCAGGGGTTTGCATAGGTGAAAGCACAGGAATTTCTGAGGGAGTAAAGTAGATAGTAACTGTTGAAACCGTATCATCCTTCTTCCCCGTCTGATCAAACTGTAGAAGACCCTCATCCATCATCATCTGAAGGCAATTCCTCAATTTATCACAACCGTTTACCGCGGCCAAACATTCTGAACAATTTTCCTGACAACCAGGGAACACGTCCCTTTCAACAAACGCCCTTTTACCACTGCCAAAGGTGTCCTTACGCGATTAACATCTGTCACCAGATTCAGGCCTCTGTCCTCTTCTATTGCATTGACCTTTGGTCCGCCATGCGGGGGCATGGGGTTTTGAATCACATTAGGATTAAGAGCAAAGTTGATAGCTTTCGAATCAACCAGGTCCTGAACTACGTGCTTAAAAGCTTTGCAGTTCTCTATATGGTGGCCGGGCGCACCCGAATGGAACTCACACTTCACATTTGCATCATAGCCATAAGGTAGCTTGCCTGCTGGTGGTGCCAGTGTTTTCAACTGTACTAACTTTAAGCGGAGCAAATTTTGCAACATCTGGGCATATGTCATAGGTAAAGTGTCAAAGTGACGATCACTTATTCTCTGCCTCGGTTGGTATTGTCTTTGAGGTTGTGGCGGAGATTCGGTAGCTGGATCCAGAATAGTTACAGCAGCTGCTTGATGGTACGAGTCCTGACGTCTTTTACCTTTGTCCCCCTGTCCATAGGCAGCACTAGTTTCACCTTCACGCTTCTTCGAGCCATTTCTAAAAGGTCTCTTCGTATTGGAAGAGCCTGCCCCACTTCCGTCCTGAATCTTCCCCGATTTCAATAGATTCTCAATTCTCTCTCCTACTATCACAATATCAGAAAACCCAGTGGACAGACACCCGGCCAAGAGATCCAGATATGGGCCCTGTAAAGTACTCATGAACATATCAGCCATTTCCCTTTCCATCAGTGGGGGTTGTACTCGAGCAGCTAGCTCACGCCACCTTCGGGCGTATTGCTTGAAACCTTCCTTCGGATCCTGTGTCATATTCTGCAATTGGGTACGATTAGGGGCCATGTCAATGTTATACTGATACTATTTCAAGAAAGCATTGCCCAAGTCCCTCCAGTTCCTGATATAAGCTCGTTCCAGCTTCATGTACCATTCCAATGAAGCTCCTGATAGGCTATCCTGAAAGAAGTACATCCACAGTTTTCATCATCAGAATATGCAGAAATCTTCCTGAAATACGCCTGAATGTGAGTCTTAGGACAGGTACTGCCATTATACTTGTCAAAAGTTGGAGGCTTGAACTTTGGAGGGATTCTCACCTGTTGTACCAGCCCCATGTCAGCAACATTAATTCCCATGGAGTTCTGACATTCTATAGCTCTTACTTTCTCAGCCAACTCTTCATACCTTCTGTCATTACCATCATTATGAACACCCAGGTCAACATTCACCACGGAGAACTGGTCATCTTGATGGTCCTCCACATGTTGATGATTGTTATGGCCAATGCCACCAGGAACTCCGCCAGGAGGATCAACTACTGCTCTGCCAGGAGGAATAACTGCCGCTCTGCCAGGAGGATTAACTGCTGCTCCGCCAGGAGGATTACTATTCGCTCCACCAGGAGGATTAGCATTGGGGATTTCTACTTCCAACCTCAGAACTGTAGCTCTCAAATCTTGCTGCCCCTGGGCTATACCCTGCATAAGGTTCATGAACTGCTCTATACGGGCCCTCATTTCATTGAGTTCTGCCTGCACCTGTTCCATGATTCTGGCTTGATTTTGTCTGAGTCACGTAGCGATGAATGTTGAGATCAGCTATTATGCCTGCAACCAAATAAAGGTTAGAAACTCCCTGGGACGAGTACCTGTTATGCAAAATGACATGTTATGAAATGTATGCATATGCGATGTTTTTCATTCCCAAGGCGTTTTACACCCTGATTTCAGTCTTAATCACGAGAAGCTAAGCAATATACAGACATTGTTGAGGGAAATCTTTGAGAAGCAACGTGTTGTGATAAAGTGTCGTGATAATGTGCCGGTGAACAGAAAACTACTAAGGAACCATTTCTGAGTAAACCCATTATTTGAATTAACGGAGAGCCAAAAAGTATTTAAGCATTATTCAACAAGTTTGTAAACTGGAAATACATCAAGAAAATGGCTACATCAAGAAAATGGACTTGGAAGGTTCTCTATTTGTTATTTTCTCATACTCAGTATAAGAAATAACATTCAGCAGTATAGTTCTAACCTTGTGATGATTCTTGTATTCTTTCTTTTGTTGATTGGTCATAGCACTTGACACTTTTACTCCTGCAGCATCAACTGGGTGAGTGTAGCCATCAACTACAAGATCCCAAAGATCTACGTCGTAACCAAGAAAGAAACTTTCAATTCTATCTTTCCAGTAGTCAAACTTTTCACCTTCAAAGACTGGTGGTTTGGCATTGTAGTGATCTTTCTCTTCTGGAATAGGATTAGCATTAACGACAACCATGATGTCTCACACAAATATTGGATCGGTACTGAACACGGTGAAGTGTTGATAAATTTTTTATCATAATCAGAACCGGAGCTCTGATGCCAATTGAAGGTGTGAGAAAAACACAAGAAAGGGGGGGGGGGGGGGGGGGGTTGAATTGGGTTTATAAAAATGAAAGCTTTTTATGAAACTCAAAAAGGAAACCACAAAGAAACTAAACAAGAGAAAGACACATGATATATCTTGGCTCACTTGATAACTATAAAGCTAATCCAGTCCACCCGCCCAGGTTATTTTGCCTTATACTTAAGGACTTAATCCATTATAATTAACTGATTACAATTTGCACTAGAAACTGCTGGTGACTAACAACCACAAAGACTAACTATCTAAGTCTTCTTAAGGATTCTGACCTAACTGTTCCCTTAAGGAATTACAAACAACAGTTTGTGAAAAATAAATGTTTACAATGAAATGCTTCTACACAAGCATATATAAACACTATGAATATCAAGTTGTCAAGTCCTTATATAGCCAGTAAAAGATCCGTTGGAGGGCACATCAGGAATATCCTTAAGTGAGCTGGCGATTTGAAAGAATGTCATTGCGTAACGATGAAAATCACACACAAAAGTTGTCCTTTGTACCACAAAAGCAGGGTAGTGGAATGGAACATTTTTGATACGTACTATGTACTATTTTCCCTCGTAAAATTTTGATCTTATCTTCTGTACATCAGAGGCTTCTAAATAGAGATGATTGAAGCATGCGTACAAGAGTTGATCACTGGGTCTACAAAGACCTAAGTCTTTATAGTCTTCAGAACTTGTTCACCAGAACCTTGTCTTCAGAATCTTTAGCACTTAGTCTTTAGAGCCCTTAGTCTTCAAAATCTTAAGTCTTCAGAATCTTCAGAACTTTGTTTAGCAGAACCTTGTCTTCAGAGTCTTCAGCACTTAGTCTTCAGAAACTCAAGTCTTCTGAATCTTCAGAACTTTGTTCAGCAGAACCTTGTCTTCAGAATCTTCAGCACTTAGTCTTCAGAAGATAACAACTTCAGAAGCTAGAAAGCCTTCAGAAGTAAATCATCAGAGTCACGCTAAGAGCCAGAATTCAAGAGAACATTGCAGCAACAATATATTCTCTTCTTATAATCTTTATGAATGTGAGTAGATCAGAAGCAAACTTGCTTCTTTGGCGCAAAAGTGACTTTTGGTCAAACCAGATTGTCGTTGTACATGGTCTCTATAAGAGTCAGAACCTGTTTGGTAAAACTTCAGAATAAAAAATCATTAGAGTACTAAAGTTGTTTCCACACAGATACAATCTTGTTATTATCAAAACTTAGAGATAAACAGCAGAACCAAAACTTGTTCTAACAGAAACCACTCCATCCATTATCAACACAGGGGCACCTTGGAACCTTCATATCATTGCATAAACCATCTTCATGCATTAGTTATGTCGCATCACTCTAGCATAGAGCCATGCATATCATCTCATTCATCGGGCCTAATCCAATAACATGAATCCAACCTAAAAAAGCCTTGTAACCTAAATCACTTCAAAAACCAGTTCCTGTCTGGAAAACCATCTCAAGATACCAGTTCCTTCCTGGTAGACAGCTCATAACCAGTTCTCGTCTGGTAAACACCATTTCAAAATCCAGTTCCTGTCTGATAATAAACAAGAAGTCAGTTTTCATCTGGAAACTTAATCCTCCCCACCAGTTCTCGTCTGGTAGTCCACCCCTTAAACACCAATCTTCGTCTGGTAGTTCATCTTCAAAATCCACCTTGCTGGCACCTTCTCTAATCACCTATCATATGCATCATACACATCATTGCATACATAAACCAAAAATCTATATCCCCAGTATTTGCATCTTAATACATCAACATCTGCATCATATTTCCATCATGTAGAATACATTTACAAAATCAAACATGCATACATGCATAAGTCAGGATCAATCACGAGATTTCAGATCGGTTCTCAACTAAGCCAGTGGGTGTTCCCCATTGAGTTGTTCTCTTTAACCTTTTGTTGATGTCTCCAAGCAAGTCATACTTAGTGGTATACCAATATTCCTTCAACCAGTTTACTATCATCCTTTTGGTGGTAGTAGATCATGTTTTTAGCCTTCATCCTTTTGGTGTTGGTGTCCATTAAAGTTGGGAATTCCCTATCATCCTTTTGGTGGTAGTAATCATTGTATTTTGAATTTATCATCACCCTTTTAGTGATGGCTGTTATCCTTTTGGTATTAACAACCTTTGGTCTATGTATCATCCTTTTGGTGAATGGCAGTCTTTAATACCATTATGTACTTACTCTCATCCTTTTGGTGATATCAAGTTTTGATCTCACTTTCATCCTTTTGATGAAGGGTCAAAGTAGTGTATTTTCTATCATCCTTTTGGTGATAGATCCATCATCCTTTTTGTGTCGGCAATCTTTGCATTTATGATCTTACCATTGTCCTTTTTTCAATGGCGATCCTTGCAATTTGTGGCCTTTCTGTCATCCTTTTGGTGCTATCAAGAGTCATTGTGATCCAACCATCACCCTTTTGGTGATGGAGATCTTGGTCATTTAGATTTAACCTTCATCCTTTTGGTGATGGCAATCATGGAAGACATCTGAGTTTACTATAATCCTTTTGGTGGTAGCCAGCTTTGTGTATCGATCTTCCTGTTTTCCTTTTGGTAATAGCAAGTTCCAGTGTGATATCTATAATCCTTTTGGTGGTATTGATCTTTGAGTTTTGAATTTATCATCATCCTTTTGGTGATGGCTGTTATCCTTTTGGTAAGAGCAATCTTTGAGTTTGTTGGTCATCCCATCATCCTTTTGGGGATGCTAACCTTGGTCTTGACTCCTGATCATCATCCTTTTGGTGATAATAGTCGCAGTTTGATTTAAACCATCATTCTTTTGGTGTTGTTAACTTCTATCATTGTTTTGTTCAATGTCCAGTCGAGGGTTGACATTGATCTTCTATCCCACTTTCTTTCTTCTCTGACAAATTTGGAGTCTTCTTCGTATCTAATTGACTTCTACCTTGAAAGTATGAATGACAACTAGTTCATCTTACTAGGTTTAAGCCACTTAGATAGGGGCAGCTGTCATACCCCAAATTTGTCCTACCTGTAATTACCTTCATTTGTGTTTCTTTGTTTACTAACCATTATTCAAAATCCAAAAAAAGTGTTGTTTCAACTTTCATTTCCTTACTGTCTAAGTTAAATGCCACAAGGAGGAGTTGAGGTTCATTTGAGATTATCAGTGCAAGTATGTGTGCTCAGCAATGGTTGAAGTTTAGTTGGGTCTGGCCTAATCTTCGTCAGACAAGAGTTGTTTCATGATCAGACCAAGGTGTGCATTGATTCAAGTGGTGTGTGTCTGAAGTTTCAATTAGAGTTTGTGCCAAGTTGGGACAGTTGTGAATGGACCAAGTTCTCAGGATGTACCAAAGCAGGTGCTTCATGGTTGAGAATCATCAAGATTCAATTAGGGTTTTATGCAACATTTTGAAGTTCATATCTCAATTCATAATCCCTCTGATTTCAAGGCATGATTCTTGATTAAGAAGGTTCACAGTGAAGTCTTGGGTTTCGCAGTGTGCAAGTGGCAATGTCCAAGAATCGATTCAGTGGTGGATTCATTTCGATTCAAGATTCAAATTCATTTCAAATTCAAGATGGATTCATGTGTCATTACATTTGTCAAGGATCGATTTGAGTTATTTCATTCTTCAAGTTAAGAATTCAAGAATATTGAAATTTGGTTTTAGTTGGAATTTCGAGATTTAATGATCACGATTTTAATCAGGTCAAGAACAAAGTCAAAAGCATTGTTTCAAAGTCCAAATCACAAGTTGCAGATACTATTTCTAAGCATCACAATTTAAAGTCCAAAGGCCCAAATTCAAACAACTTCATAAAGTCCATTATCCTACATAGGATTTATTCATGGAATTGAAATAAAAGAGAAAAGAAGCTTTACCAAAAATCAAGCTCATGAAAGGTTTCTACACAAAATAAAATCTAGCCCATACAAAAACTCATTCATTACAAAAAATTATTACATAAGTCCATATCATTCTATACAAATTTACCATCAAAAACAAACTCTACAAAAAGACTCATGAAAAAATAAGAAAAGAGATCATGATTCAAAGTCCAATTTCAATTTACAAAATAAGCCTATTGTCTTTTTTTTTCTTACTTTACAAACCATTGCAACAAAAAATTCAAAGCCCATACAAAATAGGACCAACCAAACAATTGACAAAAAAAAATCCAAAAAAAGATAATACTGCACTTCACTACAAACCAAAGCTAGCAACTCTGTTACAAACCTACATGCCCGACCACTACACCAACACACACCCTGCTATTACACTTGCTCCAAACCTGCACAAACCGTACTGCTTCCTGAACTAAGCCATGCCACAATAATTCAAAAGCTACTGCTACACCAATTCCAAACACTCCAAGACAAAGCACTTATATTCTGCTACAAAAAAACTGCAACACCTACTGATCTTGACTGTTGGTCAGAACCTGAGGTGGGCCAAGAAAGACGTCTGTGATGCTGGGTGTGTGAGATGAGGAGGCGGGTGTACCTGCAAGGCACTCCGATGCTGAAGTAAGAATCGGGAGAGAGAAAAAGGCAAGTACAAAAGTATGTGTTTCTTAGGATCTCAACTGAGAAGGTTTTTATAGTGCCCCCAGCGCGTGGCCAATGGTCCCTATTTTCGGGGCTGAATAACCGTTTCCCGAAGAATCGGTAACTGCCAGAAACTAGCCGTTAGGACCGGCAGAGGTGCCCAAAACTAGCCGTTGCTATGGGCAAATGTGCAGTTTCGGACACAAGCGTCGTGACTGTTTCTCGATGGTGGAGCCATGCGTAACGGGCAGGAAATGCAGGGGAGGAGCAGATGACCCTTGATCATCCGACCATATTTGCCCGGTGGAGGGGCAAAAAGGTAAATGTTGCCCCACATTGGCTATACATAGGCAATTGGGTCGTTCTTGGAGCAGAAGTGGATTGGGCCATGCCTATTCATTGGTCCAGTCCAGAATAGAAGCCCCCTAAGTCGTTGCTCCCGAGCATGAGAGTGATGACTTAAGGATAGGTCGCAGTCCCAAGGAGATCTGGAAGGGGTCGTCGCTTGCCGACGAGGTGGAGCTGTTCTGTGATGCCCAGGGGAGTTGGTGCCCGCGGGATTCGTAATGTTGTCTGGTGTGCCCGACGTACGGGGAGACAAACGGTTTATGTGATCTGAAGAGATGAGACGCCACGTGTGCCTCGAGCCTTGTGTTGCATTAAATGTGTCATGATGGCTATGCTAGGGTCATGATGATTCCCCTAGCTGCGCGTGCTCGTGCACGTGTCTTCAGAGTGCCTATATATAGAGGGACAAGCTGCTCATTTGCACTTTTCACTTCTCTCTCCTCCTTCACTCTTCTCTCTAAGTTCTTCATTCGTCGTCGTCCAGACCGCCGTTAGCCACCGTTTCCGCCACCGTACGAGTTTCGAGCAGCATCTTCGACCCTCTAAAGTTTCCCCGACCACGTAAGTTGCTCATCTCTACCCTAGTTTCCATCTTTTTTGCTTCTTGTTTTGCTAGAATGCATGCAGTTAGGGTGATTCTAGGTAGTGACAGTAGCAGTTTCCGGCGATTGTTGGTGGTAGACGGTGGCTTGGCCACTTTTTGCTGCTATCGTGGTCACCGGAGCTTTAGGGACCTATAGATTTAGGTTGTTTCTGATGCTGTTGTGATGACGAGTGTGTGCGTTACCAGAGGAGCTCATGAATTTTCCGGCGTTCCTATGAATTTTTCGGCGGGTTCATGATTTTTTCGGTGAAGCTTCAAACGGAATTCTGGGTAGTGACCGGGGAGAATTTCCCCGTATGTGTAGGAGAGGTTGCCCCGGGCATCTTCTCACGTAGTATTTTTGTGCCATTTGATTAGGGCTTCGGCCGGGGACGTCGTCCTCGACCCTTTACGCGCCCTTTCACTTGACTAGCGGTGGAAGGGTGGATTTGATTTTGTCACCGAATTTACTTTTTTCCTCTGCTTTTCAGGTGAAAAAGATGGCCCACGAACTTGAGCAAGAGATTCTGATAGACTCATCCGAGGAGAGCTCCTCGAAGAGTAGTGACACAGAAGTTTCGACCACCCCTAATGATATCGGGGAGACTCCCCCTGATAGGACCTCCGCGGAGGAGTGAACAGTTGCAGAGCGTTTCGAACATGCCTATGTCTTCGTTTCGTTCACCGGGGATGCCTTCACGACTGTGGGGCCTGAAGGGGAGTGGAAGGTACACTTCCCAGGTGAGGACGACCTTATCTGTACGGATTACGGGGAGATGTTCCCGATGTACGAGTACGTCTTCAAAGACATTGGACTGAGGTTGCCCTTCACCGACTTCTAGAGATCTGTCTTCGTGCACCTGGATCTGGCCCTGTCACAGCTGCACCCCAACTCATTAGCGTTCATCCGTGCCTTCGAGCTGACGTGTGAGTTCCTGAAGATAGGAGCCACCCTCCCCCTATTTTTTTACGATCTTTCATCTCCAGAGGTAGGTTTCAGGGAGAAAGTATGGTTGGGTCTCGCTGAAGCAGACGAAAAAGTTGTTTAAACCGTTCTCTGAGTCCATTAGGACTTTTTAGGAGAGGTTTTACATCATCGAACATGTGTCGGAGAGAGCCCAGGATACTACGTATGCCCAGGAAGTATCGACGGATAAGGAAGGGAATGACCTTTACGACGAGCACGGTAAAGTGGTAGCGGACAGAGTGCCGAAGTTCCCCTTTTGCTAGAGTGGGGCTCATTTCTCCTAGGGAACTGACCAGTATCTTGCCCAACCGGATATGTTGGAAGGTGACGACAAGGCCGGCTATGCAGCGCTGGTGAATTACGTCAGCAGTTTTAACCTTGCGGAGTGCTGGACCAAGAATGGGGACCCTATTTTCGAGGAGGATGGCGGGCAAAAGGTGGAAACCCACTATATCAACACAAAGGGGCTTCTTGAGTGCAAGACCCATGCTGACGCCCTAAAATTTCTTGGTAGCCTTTGTTTTATAGTTTGTTTAGATTATTGTTTTCCTCGTTTGCTAACTGTCATACCCCAAATTTTACCCTTAGATTCTTGATCTATTGCATATCATTTAGGTCAATCATATTGCATAACTAACCAGTCTTTAGACTTTGTTTGTTTAGTTTCACTTGTGAATCAGGTTTTGATTCAAAGGTTCAAAGGTTGATCAATCAAGGTTTTTGGGTAGATCACCAACCAATTAAATTCCCATGCTTTCAAGGGACCTCTTTTCCTCAATAATCCAGTTCTTCGAGGCTCAGGTTTTGCAAAGATGAATCAAGGGTCAGGCAAGGTTATCAGGTTAAGGGTCTGTGTGTAGTATTGGTGGAATTCAGTGGAATTGGACCTATTTTTGGTCAAAGAAGTGGTCTGTTTCAGTATCAGGTTAACAGCCTGTGGCAGAGATTCGAAACTAGGGTTTTGGTTTTCAATCAAGTCAATATTTCTTCAGTATACACTCAAGGCGAAGATTAGGGTTTTCTCACCCTTGTGTTTATGATTGGCAAGTGTCATTCAGTTGGGTTTTCACTTGAGGCTAGCAGGTTAAAGTGTATGCGCAGTAGTTTTCAGTTCAATTGGACGTAATTTGGTCTTGATGAAGAAAGAGGAGATTCTCAAGTGGGATCGGTGTCTTATGTCTGAAGATCATCAAATCCATTTTTATTTACAATAACCAGTCGTCAATTCAGTTCAAAACCAAATGTCCATTTCATGTCCAAGTATCCAGATAACCAGGTCTTGTTAATGTCCAATTGATTCAAAACCATTTTCAATCCAATCCAATTTCAATTTTCAATCCATTATCCATTTTAAACCTCTTTTCAAATATCCATTTCCTTTCAATTCTATTTCCAATTAAGTTTCACTCCATTTCAAACTCATGTCCATATCTCCAATGTTAATTCAAGTTCATGTCAATATTCCATTTCAATTTCGAGTTTATGCTAAGTTTCAAGTTCATGTTTCAATTTAAAATTCGAACCTCAATCTCGTTCCCATCCTAATTCATGTCAATTCCCAGGTTTCAATTCCTTCCAAATTCATACCATTTAAGTCTCTTATTCAATTTCAACTTCAAGAATCAAATTCAATTCAATTTCAAATTCCATTTTCCGATTTCAATCAAGTTCCAAAATTTCCTTCCATTTAAGTTTCAAGTTCCATTTTTTATTTTATTCCATCCAAAATTCAAATTCATTCTACATTTCCAACCTTGATTCAAAATTCATTTTTTTAAGTCCAAGTCTATTTCAAATTTAAATTCTATATGAGTTTCCAATTCATTTGTTTAGATTCAAGTCACAATTTATCTTCAAATTCCATTTCAATTCATAACTTTCAACCATACACAAACCCTTCGTCACAAAAAAAAAACAAATCATCCAGAAACAGAAAGAGAAGTAGAAGAGTAGAAAGAACCAATTGGAATAGAGCGAAAGAGGGTTCGAATGGAATAAACCAGCAAACCTGAATCGTGAGAGGAAATCGAGACGAGATTCACAGGATGATTGGTTTTCGACTTCGTTTTGGTCCATTCTCGTTGTCGTTCTTCTGCGATGGTGGATCTTTTTGTTTGAATGTGTCTTTTAAAATGATGATGGAGGGTGATGACAACTCTAAAGCTTAAGGCTTGCTTGACCTAATTGTTTTTCACATGATTTGTTTGTTAATAGCTGACAAAATGAACATTTATTTATTGTTTTTTTTTCTGAACTGTGTTATTTGATGGCAGACTGAAAGCATAGCTTTTGTTTTGAGAGCATGTGGATAGGGTCATGGGCTTGTAGCCCGTTTTATTTTATTTTTTGCTGTTTCACCGAGCTCTTTTTGGAGAGGTGATGGGCTTTGAGCCCATATGATCCTCTCCTTCATTTTTCCCCCTTACATGTTTCTGTGCCTCCCATTTTCTTTTCTCCCCTTTTCAATTTGTTTTCTTTTCTTTCGTAAATATTTGTTTTGTTTTATTTTAATAGTTTTTACTTTAATTTTTTTTTCTTCTCTAAACTTTGTTTAATTTTATGAGTTCATATCCTAACTTCTTCATATTTAATGGTTCGTATCTTTATTTTATTTCCATTTTCGTTTTTGGATCCTCGATTTTATTTTCATTTCAATTATTGGTCAATGAAGTCTTTTACATCACGAATGTTGGTTATCAAGGTTGTTTAACCTTCATTATTTCAAATCTGTAGTGAGTGATCATCGAGATCACTTTCTATACTTTGGAATCCTGATAGGTTACCTTAGATTAATCGGCAAAAGTTTGTGATTAAGACGAGACCGTCACCTTTTCTTTTCGTGTGGCACGATTTCTTTGGAGGATGATTCACAATATCATTTCTCCATCATGTCTTAACACAAACATTATTCTTGTGTGGCCTCCCATAACACGATCTTCCTCATAGATCGTGCTACGATGGTTTAACACTACATTGGACCCGATTCATCCAATTAATTAATCACTAACCACTAATTAATTTCTGTTTATATTATTATCATTGTTCATATTCATACTGTCATCTTATTCATAACATTCAAAAATACAAAAAACATGATAAAACTATCGAAACCCTAAAAGACTTTCATTTGATGGACTGTGGTTACTATCTCGAGCTTTGGACTGTGGGCTTAGATTTAGGACCCTTTGCCCTATGCTCTTGGAGTTGAAATTTGGAGACCTTGGTCCTTCTATGTTGCTTTGTCTGTATTGGGAAATTTTCTGTATGCAGGTGTTGACACTCTGATAGTAAAGTCATCTGATACATGAAGTTCATATTTGGTTCTTGGTCCTTATGAAGACTTGGCTAGGATGTTCTGCTTTCATCTGTAGTTGGCTCACCAGTCTGAGAGAAGATAATGCTTGTACCTTTTTGGTTAGATCTTTCTGTCTCTTATTATTTGCTCGATGTCTGTTCTTGACTTTTCTTGATGTCTGCTTTCATGATACTTGTGATGCTTTGTCATGAGTTTATACCTTACTTGGTTCATTTGATACTTGTGTTGATGTTTGTTTTACATTGTTCTTGAACATTTTGGCATGTTGAGCATGATATGATGTGATTGCTTCCTTCTTTGATTTATCATCACATTTGAATCATTTGGCTTTGTTGCTTTGATTGTTATCATCTTCATCTTAAAACTTCTCATTCCAACACTTGTTTTTGCAAGTAGTTTGTCCCTTATTCCAAAGGAAGGTTACATTGTTGATCTTCTCGGTTGGTTTACTCCCTTCACCTTTCTTTCCCTTGACGTTGTTAGGATCATCACCTTTGGTCTTATTAGAGCCTTTTCTTCTCTTTCTAACCTAGTTTTAGGTTGGGTTTTTTGAAACCTATGTGAGTACTATCATTATAGATACTTACTTTTCTTTCTCGGCCTCATTGGAGCCATTTTTCTTTTTAACTTAGATCTTAGGTTTAGAGTTCTTTAACTCTATGTGAGTTACCATTACAATGTGTACTCACTTTCCCCTTGGACTTTGTTTAAAGTCAGCTTTAGTTAGTTTTTCAACCTAGATTTAGAGAGTTTTTGAACTCTATGCGAGTATCATGATCATGAATGCTCATTCCCTCTTGGAACCTTGATCATTATCAAGAGTTCCTCATCCCTAGTTAGGTGAACTACGAATGCTATGATTCAATCCTTATTAGGATACATAGGCATGAGATGCGATGTCTTGGCGAGTATACTTAGTGTACATACCCTTAGGTCTTTACCTTTAGCATTTTGGTCTTTACCATAGATCTTTACCTTATCCTTAGCAGATTCCTTAGCAAGCAACATAACATAACATAAATACAAACAAGAGGTTCCTGTAGAGTACTACAGATACTTAGGATGCTAGCACCTTCCCTAGGTATAACCAACCCCCGAACCTTAGATCTCTTAGCTGTGTCTTTACATAGCGCAATTAGGGTTTTCTTTGATCTTTACCCTTTCCTTTGAATAAATCAAAGCTCGGTGGTGAATTTCAAAGATGTGAGATTCAAGTTAATTAATAACTTGATATCCGATTCTCAGCGCAACACTAACGTGTCCGTTTTGTTTTTGCAGGTGAAATGCCTTCAGCGCACGAGAGGATGGTGAAGAATGCCCTGGCGAAGGGCAAGGCTGGCACAACGAATCCGAAGACTCGGCTTACTCAACGAGTGCCGCCTCCTCAGATGGTGTCGGGGAGCTCCTCGCCTATTCCTCTTCCTGCCCAGGGTTCTCCAGAGCCTGGGACTTCAAGGTTCAAGAGAATCTGGTAGAACGAGCTAGTGGATCTTAGTCGGGCGGGGGAGAAGAGCAAGTTCGAGCTTCCTCCCTACCTTCACGACAAAAGGTTCTTTGAGGTCTCGTCTTTGACGGTTCCTCTGGCAGAGTCCCTAAAGCCTGAGGAAATTGACCGCCCAAGCAAGAGGGCGATGCTGGAGCAGGATGTCTCTGCGCTGATCAGGGTACTGGAGATGGCGGCGGTCTACGCCGAGGAAGACTCCCCTTCTGAGTCAGAGCTGAAGAAGGCCCAGGAGGCAATATTGGCCCTGGAGAAGAAAGTGAAGAAGGCCAAGGAGGAGGCCAAGGCTGCCGATGAGGCGAGGAGGAAGTCTCAAGAGGAGGTGACTAAGTTAAAAGGGGAGAATGACACCCTGGTCGCTGAAAAGAAAGCTGTTGAGGACTTGGTTGAGCAGATGAGGTCCGTGGCGGATCCAGCTGAAGATGAGCACGATGACCTGAAGGTGCTAAAGACTCAGGCTGAGCTGGTTGTCCGCATCGTGCGGGCAGAGGACGACGTCTGTACCATCGGGGAGAAATAGTTCAACAATGCCGTGGCTCAGCTCAAACTTATGAATCCAGGGGTTCAGCTGTCCACGAAGGGGACCAGTTTCCTATACCATGTTGAAGATGGTAAGATTGTCACTCCCGACTTCTTCCAGATTGGCGAGGAGCATGCCCATATCCTTCAATAAGAGCCTCAGTCAACGCGCACTATCCCCGAGGAGACTGAGCAGATGGAAGAGTGATGTCTCTTTTTTGTTGTTGTTATATCTCAGGCATGCGTGCCATGTTTTATGTAACTTATTACTTTGTATGGGGCGTGGCCCCTTTTTTATGTAACAAGTACAATCATGGTCCTCGTGACCACTAATTATTATGAAATGTATGTGTCAGGCCGTCCTGGTCGGTTTTATATGCTTTATATTCGCGCATGGATTTATTTGTTTTTATTTTTGCTAAGTGTAGTAGCTTTACTCGATACGAGTGTCTTCCCGCGAGAAGGGTGACTTTGAATGATCTGCTGCATCGAGGTTTGCTCGATTGAGATGTGTTCGCCAGTGAGGGGGACTGTGTGAAAAGCCAGGTAGTAACCGGGCATGAGAGCGAAGCTCAGGTTGCGTTTGAGGCTTGAGTTCGCAGCGTGAACCTCCCATCGCGAGCTGGGTGTTCTGCCTATCATGGTACTTTGACGACGACGGGCTCGGTTGAGGAACCGTCGTCGGGCACGATTCCTGCTCGTTCTTGAGCGGGATCCTGCCTTAGTTGGAATGCGACGCTTGTGTAGCGAGCGATTTTGGACGTGGTTCTTAAGCACTGTCGCTCTGGGAGGGTACTACAGGTCGATTCATTTTTTATCCTATTGAAGCTGATGAAGAAGGGAAATAGATGTCTCCAACTAACCCTGCTTTGCAAACTGAGGTTAAACAGTCAAAACTGTTGGTTTACATATGCGATCAATGTGGAGGGGCCTCTCTTGGGTTATTTTGATTGAGTTTAGACTTTTGGTGGGGAATACGGACTTGGATGTTTTGATTGATATATGAGGGTTTATGACTTGAGGTTTTTGATGTGGTGTGCTCGCTAAGATTTCTCTTTAAATCTTATGTCTATGTATTCCCGTTTACCGAAACAGGGAAATCAGAGCGATCGTAGTTCCTCCTATTCTATGGGAGGAAATGGTGTTTTGGTGTCTTGTTCAAAGCCCAAGACGTGAAGCTAAAGGTGGTTTGTATCTTGTTCAAAGCCCAAGATGTGAAGCTGAAGGGTCTATTTGTATCTTGTTTGAAGCCCAAGATGTGAAGCTAAAGGTTTTGACTTTAGAGAGAATTTGTCATCTCTAAAGGGGTTCTGTTTGTCACAACTGTTGGGTGACTGATTATAAAGGAGAATTACTTTAACTGGGATATGTGAATCCAGCAATGCCATAATTTCCTTTATAGGGGATTTTCAACCTGAAGGAGAAGACTTTAACTCAGTTTAGAGCAATGCTATCTTTCCTTAGGAATTCCTCATGCTAAAAGAGGGACAGTGGCGTGGATGTAAATAATCCAGAGGCTTGCCGCTTACAGCGATTAGATGAAGGGAGAGGAGTTGTTGATGTTTGTATACTGTCAACGAGGCACAGCTTTTGATGTTAGAAGGTTGATTGGCTCAACCGGGGTTTTCTTATACAAAGACTAAGAGGAGGCTATTGGTCCAACAAGAGGGTGTTTTTATGTGTCTCGTACGAAGCCCGAGATAGAGGATAAAAGGGTTGACTCAACAAGAGAGTGTTTTTATATTCAACAAGAGAGTATTTTTGTATCTCGTACGAAGCCCGAGATGAAGGCTAAAGGGGTCGTGATTCAACAAGAGAATCTTTTATACTCAACAAGAGAGTGTTTTTGTATCTCGTACGAAGCCCGAGATGGAGGCTAAAAGGGAAGTGACTCAACAAGAGAGTCTTTTATACTCAACAAGAGAGTGTTTTTGTATCTCGTACGAAGCCCGAGATGAAGGCTAAAAGTTAGCTCCGCTGGGGAGAATCATTATACAAAGCCCAAGAGGAGGCTATGGTAACTGTTTCAGTTGAGTGACAGGTCCAGTATATTGGTTAAAAGAGAAAATCAGTTCCTATGAAGATTAAAGGTAAAGTTGTGCTTTGACACTGATCGGAGGATCAGGGTTATTTCCTGTTCTTTAAGGAAATAGGAAATCCAAAGGGGATTGAGACTGTCCGAGTCTGTGGGTGTTCTTCCCATTCTTGAAAGGGGCTTGAGAATGTCTTTGAGACTCAAGGGTCTTAGACTATCCAAGTCTAGAGTTTTATCTTTTGTACTATACTTAAGAGAAATTAAGGGACAGTATAGTTGCGGTGGCAAGATCTAGACTCTTTAAAAGACTGTTCTATTAAGATGACTAATTTTTGTTCATATACCTCTAGAAGGTCGTCGGGACAATTTGTACGAAGCCCAAGAGGAGGCTGGAAACTTTTAATAAGCCGAGGGACAATTTGTACGAAGCCCAAGAGGAGGCTATCTTCCCGGAGGAAGAATCATTATATGAAGCCTAAGAGGAGGCTATGAAAACTTCTAAGAAGCCGACGGGTCCTTGTACAACGCCCAAGAGGAGGTAGGGATGCTTTTAGAAAGCTTGTGGGTCCTTGTACTAAGCCCAAGAGGAGGCTGATGAACAGTTCCAGAAAGGGGTTTCACTTGGAACATTGGCCTTCTGTATATGAACTGTTCAAAAGGGGGGAAGATCTTAGATCTAGTTATCTAAAATTTAAGCAAGATCAGTATATTCAATAATATTGTGGTAGTCCATCCATTCTTTGCATTTGTGAATTGACCTTATAGTTGTTATCAAAACACAATGTACATATTAAATAATGTAGATCAAATCTTATATAGTAAAATAACTTATCATCACTTTGTGTATTTGAACTGACTATACAACGTATAATTCAATCCTTTTTTTTTATTAGATCATTAATTATGCAAAGACTGTATGTATGTATCAATTCATGCTTTAGAAAACCACAAAAAAATATTTTTCAATCATGATTAAACATTAATAAATTGAATAGTAAAAATAGTTTGAATTCTTTAAAATATAAATCATTTTACCCGTGAGATTAAAAAAAATTAGTGAATGTGTTTGATGAGTTAATTCAATTGTTTGGATTATATTGATTTTCGTAAAAAAAATATTGTTCGTTTTACCGGATGTATATACATATTGAAATTGAAATGTAAGTAATACGAGAAATGTTATTCAATTAATTTAAATGTAAGTAATAGGAGAAATAATATTCCAGTAATACGAGAAATTTTATATAGTATTTATTTAAATAATCTTTTATCTTAAAGTTGCACGGGACACAACCTGTTAGATTCCACCAAGAAAACAAACATATATATTACTCTTAATGACACGAGATACAATCAGTTAGATCCAAACACAAAGCATACATAAATATTGCTCTTAATGTGCATTTGAATATAAATCAACTATCAATATATCTAATTAGTCTTATATGTGAGCCCATTATTTAAAAAGCCAATTTTTAATGGATATGAAAATAGCCATTTTTCCATTTACCCTTTAATTTTAACTAATGCAATATACTGCGATGATTATTGATAGAAATGAAGTTTCAAATTTATTTTCGACAGTATCATTTTAAACAAAACTACTAACACCCGTGCGGACGCACGGGTCTGTTGCTAGTTAAAGTTGATGAATCTATTTCATCCGTTCTTCTGAATAAGAATATACACACCATGTCCAGGCTCAACAATCATATTGTAAGCAGGAAAATGCTTGTACCTAGGAGACAAAGAGAAGCTGAACTTGGAGACAATAAGGGCTAACACAACCTTTAGTTCAACCATTGCAAAGTTCTTCCCCACACACAATCTAGTGCCTATTCCAAATGGCAAATAAGCTTGTGGAAACTTGATAGCCTTAGAAACACCCTCACTGAACCTTTCTGGTATAAACTCATTTGAATCTGGTCCCCAAATTTCAGGATCTCTGTGCAAAGTTGGAATCAGTGTCCATAAACAAACACCTTTTGGAACATTTAGGTTTCCAATTTGGATATCTTCGTATGCTTCTCTGGATACAAAGGCTGCTGGTGGATATAATCTTAGCACTTCTTGAATCACCATAGTCACCTATAACTAGTAAAATCCAATGGTCCATAAGTTAGAAGTACATACATGCTCTTTAGCACCAACACGTATCAGATATATGATACCAACCCGTGTCTGGTATCCATGTTTGTGTCAGAGCTTCATAGCATACATGTGTGTATTTTTAACGAAATAAAATTGAGTCCATACCGTTTTCAAAAGAGGGAGAGAATCTGCATCTGGTATGCCATTGGGACAATGCTGAGCAACCTCAGTCCTAATACGAGTTTGCCATTCGGGGTATAAAGCAAGAAGCATCAAACACCAAGAAGCTGCAATAGCAGTAGTTTCATGACCAGCAAAGTATATGTTTTTGCAGTTATCCACAATGAACTGCTTTGAGAAATCCTTCCCCAAACTTTGATCATTCATTGCAGCTTCCAGCAGTAACTGCATCAAATCTTTTTCTGACGAGGATTCTCGCTTCCGTTCCTCCACTAACTCCCATATCAGTGACTCTATCTCTTTCTCCAGACTGCTTATCTCATCTTCCTTCTTCGTCCGAAATTTCAGTTTCTCCCTGCAGACATGAGTTACCAATCAGCTTTCTATCTCATTAAACACGCCTTGTTATATCTATCGACACGTAACTAACCACATATTTAATCTAATTCAAATATAATCGGCTTACAGGAAACCGCTCTGTCCAAAAAGGAAGCCATGGTTCGACATGATCTTTTGGATGCTTCTAAGCTTTAAGAAAACGTCTTTTCCCTTAGAATAAGAATGTCCAAAACAAACCCTTGAAATAACATCAGCTGAAAAGCCTCTCAAATCAGCATCAACTTTAACTTCTGCTGTGGCACCACCACCTTGCTCCTCAATAGTTTGTTCCCATTTTAGAAGTAATGGCTGTGCTGACTCTATCATAAGCCCCATCATACCCTACCACAAAAAGTAATGCATAAATTTCACATATTCACTGGCCCTACCATGTTACCTTTCAATTCTCCTAAGATATTGTATCTATAGATTTAGCCATAAAAAATTATTCCTCAAACTCGAGGCCGAAACATACAGGTAGTGGTGGAGGAAATCCCTTTCCATTTTATGATCATAGAACATGATAGACTTTATAGCTTTTTTTATCTTGTGGTGCTAAATGCATATAAATTGATTAAATTTATTGCTATCCAGCTCGAATATAACTGTCTACGGTGTATAATTAATCTACTACGAGGCTCTTCTAGTTAGCTTATCAACTATCTGTTATTTTTTATCAAACCAAGGTAAAACTCGTAATCTGTACTAGTACTAATTAATCAAAGAATAAGAAATTAAGTTGAGGAATTTATAGATAGATACCTTAACTTTGTCCATGAAAAACTCAGCTGCAACAAGTTTTCTCTGCTGTGCCCAACTATGACCATTGGCTCTCAAAATACCATTACCAAGCATTGGTGAAAGTTTGTTAGTAATATAAGAAGGCTTACCTAAACTCAAAGTGATACATTGGTTCATTTCCTTCACAAGATCCGGTTCATTTACGTATAGATGTTGCTTCATCCCTGTCGAGTAAGTGTACACTAAACCTGCATATAGTATGATTAATAATCCGTTGTAAAATGACTATTGTCAATTATCATCACTTGAATTATAAAATACATTAATAATTAAAAAGAAGTTTTGGAAGAATATATGTATCATTTTGTGTCCATGGATTATTACTTTTCAAAGTCTGAATTAATATCTAGAATGAAGAATGGAAAATCAATGTATGTTTTTCCACTTTGTATCCCACTAGAAAACCAACTATAAATATCCAAAAAGACAGTGTTGTCACATCTTAAAATTAAGGAAGCACTAAAACTATACATTAGACTTTTAAGAAACAAACATACGCGACAAAAACTATACATAGTTCGCACATGCAGATGTCTATACAGCTACCAACCGAGCTAACTTAACTTGAATATTTTTTCAATAATCTATTCTACTAATGAGTTAAGTGTAAACAATGAAACTGGAAAGAAGAATGAAAAAAAAAAAAAAGAAGAGAAGGGTAAATAATAAATATACCGTATTGTTTTCTCCACTGTTGAAAAAATGGGAAGAGTGCTGCAGAATAATCATGTGCTAAAAACCGATCATAATTTGGTTTGGATAAGCTGGCTTGTGATTTGATTCTCTGCATATCAAGTAGATTCCCATGTAGAAAAGAAGAAGGTGGAGGTCCTTTAATACCTTGCATTTGGAGCTTCCTTCTAATCCTTTGAGAGTTATACCATAAATTGCCATAAACATAAAGTATCCAGCTGAAAATACCCACAACAGCAAGGGAAGAAGCTAGTTTCATAATCATGCCAAAAGAAAACACTTCCTCCATTTGTGTTCCTTTCCCTTCTCTCTCTGACTCTAATACAGTGCTTGTTAGCTAACTACAAGCTATAAAACACTGACACGATACGATAGGAGTATTGGATACGTATCCGATACGTTAGAAATTAAAAGAAATTAAATATGAATTTAATTTAAAATATTGAAAATTATAAGGTATTAAAAAATAATTATTAAAAAATTAAAAGTCATAAAAAAAAGAAAAGAATCTGTTAAAAATTGAAAATCACGTATATGTACCGTATTAGAGGTGTATTGCTGCCATATCAGAAATTTTCTAATTTTTTAAAATAAATAAATTTTTATGCAGCAATACACCTACAATATGTCACATATTTAAAATTGGTGGATCTCATACAAAAATACACTACATTTATTTATTTTTTATTATTTTTTCTTCGTCTTTTTAATGTGGGTCTCACTCAAAATTGGTGGTCCCACACAAAAATACACTAAGGTGTATATTGCTAATATACACCTACATGGGAGTGTATTAGCATAACTATATATATATATATATATATATATATATATATATATATATATATATATATATATATATATATATATATATATAAAAGGCACCACTATAGCAAGATTGTGTAATGGTGACACGTAAGCATTTTGTTTGAAAAGTGGACACAAGAAAATGTGAATAAAAGGACAAGAACATGAGGAGACACTATGCGAAAAAGCATGCATCAATGTATAGCATGATGGATAGGGACCGATGTGTACATGAACAAACCAGTCGTATCATTCATAAAACTAGTGGGAACGGGTTCTGGTGTAGACTGTGCACACGTCATCAATAAGTAATGAAAAAAAAACGAAAAAAAAATGTAATAGATGAATCAAAAAGTAAAGTTTTTCCCGTTTATAAGATCAAAATATTATGATAGTAATCATATTCTCGTTAATATTCAATGTTTTGAAAAATAATAATGTATCCGTTAATATTCAATATTTTAATCAATAACTTTGTTTTCTCGTTAATATTCAAATTTTTTATCAATAACTTTAAATTCCCGTTAAAAAATCAACATTTTGGTCAGTTTGTTAATGCTTATGTTAATATTAAATAATTTGATCTCTAAGTTAATGTTTCCGTAAATATTAAATGTATCGATCGGTAACTTAGTGTTCCCGCTAATATTCAAATTTTTCATCAATTACTGCAAATTTCCGTATATAAAAATAATAAATAATATTTTATGTTTTGATAATAATTTTAAAAATATATGAATCTATAGTAAACTTAGTCAGATTTCTAAAAATAACACTATGTAATATAATGGATTAAAATCAATTTACAAAATCAAGAGTATATTCTATGTATGAAGCATTTTAAAGATAAAGTTGAAAACAAAATATATTAACTTTAGAAAGAGGTCAGTACAAACACTAATGTGCATTACATTAAGAAGACAAAAAACATATTAAAATACCAAGAAGAATTCGGTTAATGTTCCATCAAACTTAATCACTAAATCTAAAACTCCTCACTGTCAAATAGTTTTCCCAGGCGTAGTCTTGCTCATCGTCATCATCAGAATCAACGATTTCGTAGTCCGGCTCTTGACCATCATCTGAATCAAATTCTCGAACCCTTGTACCCATTCTTCCAGATCTCCTGATTCTTCTCCTCTTCCAGTAAATGAACATAAACACAATATGTCACGTGACATGAAGAGGAAATAGAACAGACAATGGCATGAAATTTCATTAAGGTGTATTACCATGAACATATGCAAATAAGGTTGATGCAGTAAAAAAACGGAAAAAAGAACCAAGATGAAACAGAGTCGTACCGGCCGGGCGTGCTGATGTTGTTGAACTTGGGGAGGTTGTTGGTGCGGTAGAGGGCGGTGGTAGTCGGTTTGTGGTTGAAGGCCCGGAAGTGGTTGGTTGTCAACAACCTGTGTTATCTGGACAGCAGGTTCGACATTGTGTTGCGTCTGCCGATGTAAAAAAAAAATTATTAAAAGAGGAAGAAAGAAAAAATGGAGACATGTATGTAGTTATTGAAAAATTAAGTACGTAATGTAGGATCCGAACCTGTTGATGTTGTTCGACCTGACATGGGTGTTGCAAAGCCGTAATAGTTTGTATCTCAGCCACCGTGAGACCCTCAGAGGGTTGTGCAACGTTGAGTACGTAGTTGGTCGACATAGAAATAAAGATAGGTTTCTGTTGATTTGTTTGTTTTGGTGAGAAAAGCATAAGGTTTATATAGTTTGGCAAAGGCCTCCTTAGCTTCTCCCTGATTTTGGTAAAGCAAATGCATTTATTTCCTTGAAACTGTAATAGTGGAAAATATAAAGGTAAAATAATAAATATTGATGATGGTCAAGATTACCACTAATTTGCAAATTATTGTGTGTGATATGACTGCACATTAAAGGCGGAGGGAACTGACCTTGGAAAACCGAAAAGCCAACAACAACAATGAATTGAACAACTTCACAATTTTCAAACCAGGTTGATGAATACTTAGTGTTATCGTTCTCCCCTATTTTCAGCCATAACATTGAGCATATCAGTAATTTGCATATCAATAATTCACTCAAAATTCAAATTCACTTCAGTTCCAATTCAACTCATTCAAGTTTCAATGAAACTTCAAATTCAAATTTCATTTCAAACTAACTTTATTCAAGCAAACCTGATTTCGAATCCATTACAATTCCATTCAAGCTACATACACATAACACAATTCATTCAAGTTTCATTTCAATGCAAAATACAAGTTCCATCCAATTTTAAACTCAATGTTTAGTTTCAAGTCTCACGTTTCAAGCACCTGTATCCAATTCAAATGTCAATTCCTAAAGTCAAGTTTCCAATTTTGTATTCTAACTATTTTGAATCCAACCCAGTATGTTCATCATGTTCAAGGAATTTAGAGGAGCAACGAATTTTTGTACAAACCTGAACTTCAACCAACTACCTTGATTCTACCAGCCCCGTCACACGCTGCCGTGACGCACCTGCTGAAATCTAATAAACCATACCTGCACAATAATTCATTTCAGTCCATTTTTGTTTCAAATTCAAGTTTCATTGCCCAAGCAATTTTCAATTAACTCACATTCTAAATCACATTACCATTCATAAACAACTACAATGCTTATACAAGTTCCAATATCAATTCAACAAATAGCATGTCGTTCAACTATTCCATCAAATTCAATTCATCATATCATTCCTATCAACCATCTCAATTCGTCATACACATCATCACTCAAACATATCCATTAAATAATGTTTTTGAATTATAGTTCATAATTGATATGATATTTAAAACGAATTCAAGTTCCATTAAAAAAACAACTTATAAACAACACTAATAAAGATGGATCACATGAAACCACTAATAGAATCTTATCACAAGAAGAGTATATGTAAAAGGAAATACATAATTAAGATTGAAGAAGTGATTTTTATCAAATTTTTATATTTGGATCGTAAAGGAATATATTGAATAAAGTAAAGATTTAAGAATATATTGAATAAAGGAACAAACCGTAAGGGAAATTTTTGTATCTCCTCCACTGAATCTCTATGTGACCACCAGGATGCAAATCATGTAGACAATCAGCGATATAAAGATCGTGCGGAGGACAATCAACAAGTGGTGCTCGTAGTCTTTCCCATTGGAAATCTTTAGTTTCAAGTCTCACGTTTCAAGCACTTGTATCCAATTCAAATGTCAATTCCTAAAGTCAAGTTTCCAATTTGTATTCTAACCATTTTGAATCCAAGCCAGTATGTTCATCATGTTCAAGGAATTTAGAGGAGCAAGGAATTTCTGTACAAACCTGAACTTGCACCAACTACCTTGATTCTACCAGTCCCATCAGACACTGCCGTGACGCACCTGCTGAAATCTAATAAACCATACTTGCACAATAATTCATTTCAGTCCATTTTTGTTTCAAATTCAAGTTTCATTGCCCAAGCAATTTTCAATTAATTCACATTCTAAATCACATTACCATTCATAAACAACCACAATGCTTATACAAGTTCCAATATCAATTCAACAAATAGCATGTCGTTCAACCATTCCATCAAATTCAATTCATCATATCATTCCTATCAACCATCTTAATTCGTCATACACATCATCACTCAAACATATCCATTAAATAATGTTTTTGAATTATAGTTCATAATTGATATCATATTTAAAACAAATTCAAGTTCCATTAAAAAAAACAGCTTATAAACAACACTAATAAAGATGGATCACATGAAACCACTAATAGAATCTTATCACAAGAAGAGTATATGTAAAAGAAAATACATAATTAAGATTGAAGAAGTGATTTTTATCAAATTTTTATATTTGGATCGTAAGGGAATATATTGAATAAAGTAAATATTTAAGATTATATTGAATAAAGGAACAAACCGTAAGGGAAATCTTTGTATCTCCTCCACTGAATCTCTATGTGATCCCCAGGATGCAAATGATCATGTAGACAACCAGCGATATAAAGATCGTGCGGAGGACAATCGACAGGTGGTGCTCGTAGTCTTTCCTATTAGATGCCATGCTCTACTGCTGCAGGCCTTCTTCCATGTGCCGGATACCTGTAACAGATAACTATATAAACCACAACAACACAAATGGATACATCTTTATGTGGAAAGTCATATTATGAAAATTGGTATAATATACATTTTTATGTACTATGGCAACATAATGGATACATCAGAAAAACATATGATTAGTGCAAATCATGTGCAGTTACCTTGCTTGGAAGGTGTCGGTGTGAGGATCATATCTAACCTCGACATTATAGCATGTTTGAAAAATAGTTCCGAAATATGCTCTTTCTCGTTGCAGGTTTCCGAGTTTGGGATCGACATAAGGCTTTCAGTAGCTCTGCCTAGTAACACCGCCTGATAATAAAATACAGGCTAATAAGTAACACCAGCAATAAAAGGTATAAATCATACCACATTTTTCGATCGAACAAAACCGGCTTAACAACAATTGCTCAATCAAGACTGAATATAACAGCAGCATTGTACACCACCATTTCACGCACATATATAACAGTCATCAAGAATCGAAGCAAAATCATAATCAGAACCCAGAACCAACCAAAAATGAAATACGGTTACGTAAACGTACATAGGAAGAAACAGAACATGATATTAAAACTAAGGAAGTTACGCCATCCGCATTAATGCTAACCGCAACGTATAAATTAATCAATAATGATTTCAGCAATAATCCTAAATCATAGATATTAAAAAGCAGGACATTTATTTTTTAACCTGGATTTGAAAACACAACCAAAGTATTGTTATCACAATAGCAAACATCAGGAAAAATGCTTAAAATAATGACCTATGAACATGACAATGCAATGCAGGAGAGAAGCTGATATTAATTACATCAGTAAACCATTTGCCAAAAATCTTAACATGATAATAATTTGTGATGAATACAACCAAGTCGACAAACATAAGAATCATGACATATTAGTAAATCGACAAACACAACCAAGTCAAACAGAAATCGTAAATGGAAATTGAACCGAAAAGACTTCAGAACAGCATTCAGAACAATAATGTTGAAATCAAATTCAAACCGAAAATCAAAATAGAACAATCATAAACGAAAACCAAAACCCATTAATGATGTCAAGATTAGAACAATCATAATAGAAATGGTTATACAACCGAAATTGTATGTGAAAATGAAACAAAGCAGCAAATAAAGTGCAAGGTAATGACATGGTTAAATGACATCAAAAAACACAAATTTAGATACATAATTGAAACTAATACACATATACCTCGGAAGGCCTTTTCTCATAACCACCGGATAGACAACACCACCACCATCATCCTCGAGACCTAATAGAACCTAAAAGAAAATGCAGAACACAAACCCACTCAACCTAAAATCAAAGAGAAAAATCAAATTAAAATTATAAGCTCTTTTAAATTCGTCCATGAAATCAAACTGTATTGAAATTCGTCCATGAAATCAAACCGTATTCCAAAAGAAAAAGAATCAACACGGATCCACCTTATTCCCTGTGTTCTTCATGGTGAGACACCGCCGGCAACACCACGAGCATCTCATCCATCGCGACGGCATCTCGCATGCTCAGCGTAATATTCTTTATGGAACATTCTTTGAGCAACAGAAAGAGAAAGAGAAAGAGAAAGAGAGTGGAGAATTAGGGTTAGAGAAAGAGATTGAAGAGAAAGAGAAGAAGTGAGGGTGGGAAGACAGAGAGAAAGAGAAAGAAAAAAAGGACGAGGAGAGAGAAAGTAAAATGCATCAACCATTTCAAATTCAAAATAGCAAAGGAAGTTGCAACGTGTTGTGTCCTCAGCATGACATGTGTCCGAAGAGGGCAATAAAGTCATTTTAGTGGTATATTTCTTTCTTATATGGTAGATACAACCAATAAACAAATGGGATGAGTTTATGTTTTGTTTATTAAATTACTAGTGCGTCGCACGGTGACGTGTATTTGTTAAATTTAAAATTAAAAAAAAATATTAAATATAAAAAATATAATTTATATTAAAAAAAAATTAATACACGCGGACATCGATTGGTATTTTTTATAAAAAAATATAGGGTTAAATATACAACACCCCCCTGCAATGTTAGCGAATTCTCATTTTAGCCCCTAGTAAAGTTTTTTTTTTAAAACCCACCTCGCAATTTCCAGATTCCCTAAGATACCCCCCTGTGCAGAAAAGATTCCAATTTTTAGTGACTTGGCTGTCCAACTGGATTTTTATTTTATTTTTTATTTTATTTTTAAATGCCACATAGACTTTCTTTATGTTTTTTTCACGTTTTCTTTTCTTAAATTATTTTAATTAATTAATATTTTTTATGAATTATTTTTTTAAAGTATTAAAATATTATAATTGGGCCTTCTCAAACATTCACAAGCCCATTATTAACTTAACATGTTTTATATTTGGACTATTGAGTTGAGTTATATAAACCCCTAAAATATTTGTTTCCCAATCGATGTGGGACTAACCAATCGTATAACCTGCATATGCAAGAAAGAGAAACCAAGCAAAACATCAGCAGATCATCCTCACTTTCTCTCTCTCGGTTCAAACTCAAGTAACCCCAAAACACAATCCTCAAGTTGGATTCACAACATAAAAACATCAATTATGCAATTGAAAACTATACTTACTTGATGATGGCGGTGTCAGTGAGATGGGTGGCACGGGTTCTTTACGAAAACAATCGAAGATAAATTGAAGAACTACACAGAAAATTAAGGTATGAATTCAACCTGGTTTCATTGCTATTGTTGTACTCTGTGTATGTTGCTCTGCTTTTGTGAATTTGTGTGTGTTGATGATTCTTCCTTGTTGCTATCCTCTCTCTGCCTCAACTGTCATGCGTGTGGTTGTGGTTTTTGTTTGCGTCTGATTTTCGTGTGACTGCCCCTATATGCGTGATGATGTTGTTCTCAGTGTGTCGTGATGTTGGTGATGTTGTTGTTGTTGATGCATTTGCTCATCCTCTGTGCATTTGTGATGCTTCTCTCTGCCAATACATGTTATTCTGTTGTGTTGACCTCCTTTTCAATGTGTGTTACTCTTGTTGCTCATGTTCTTGTTGTCGTGATGTTGTTCTGCTATGCGTGCCTTTGTGTGTAAACTCTTTGTGATGATGATTTTGAAACAAACACTGTATGTATTTTTCTGCTAATGTCTCTCCGCGAGCGTGTGTGTATTGTTGTGCGTGTGTGTGAATTTTGCTGATATTGTGATTTTTCTCTCTTTGCGTGAATGTCTTGTATCTCTTTTTGTGTATATGATCCTCTGTCTCTGTGTATGGATTATGATTTATAGGATTGGAAAGCAATTGATACCATTCGAAAAATGTCTGAACTCTGTTTTGGAAATAATATATGCTGCTAGGAACTTGTTTTGGAAAAACACGTGTTTGTCTTTGTGATGAATGTTATTTCCTTTTTTACTCAAACATATTCAAAGCTTGTCATTTTCAAATCGTTGTGTTTGATTGTGTCTTGAAAATTCAAATTTTTGCCTTTAATGATTTGCTTTGCTTCTCTTTTGTGAAGGGTTGTACGTACTGCTGAAGTAGCCAAAGAATTCTCTGCAATGACGGAAGGAAAGCCTTGACTGATGGCGATGATACCCGCTATTTCTATTAATGTCGACAGATTTCGTCAAGAGCGGGTAAGTTTAAGTTCATGACTTCAAATATATTCTTCCAGTGATACAAGTACTTTTGTTGTTATGGTTTTTTTCTTACTGCTATGTACATTTCTTCTCTGTTATGGATTTGGCTTTGGAACTTTCACTGTTATGCCTTTTGATCCATGTTTCATTGTGGAAGAGATGATATTTTGTTGGCTTAAAGTTCTACGATAATGGTTGTTCATCCTTGGATATAACATGCCTGCAAGTGTGATGGAGTTGGGAAGGAAGAGGATTATGAGAAGGTGAAAAGAGGAAGAAGAGAAATGATGAGATGATAGAAGAATGGTTAGTTCCACATCGGTTGGGAAACAAATATTTTAGGGGTTTATATAACTCAAACTCAATAGTTCAAATGTAAAATATGATAAGTTAATAATGGGCTTGTGAAAGTCTGAGAAGGCCCAATTATAAAATTTTGATATTTTAAAAAAATTAATTCATAAAAAATATTAATTAATTAAAATAATTTAAGAAAAGAAAACGTAAAAAAAATAACATAAAAAAATTAATATTTAAAAAGTAAAATAAATTAAAAAATAAAAAAAAGTCTACGTGGCATTTAAAAATAAAATAAAAAATAAAATAAAAATCCAGTTGGACAGCCAAGTCACTAAAAATTGGAATCTTTTCTGCACAGGGGGGTATCCGAGAGAATCTGGAAATTGCAAGGTGGGTTTTAAAAAAAAAACTTTACCAGGGGCTAAAATAAGAATTCGCTAACATTGCAGGGGAATGTTGTATATTTAACCCAAAAATATATTAGAAATATAAATAAGAAAAACAAAATTGTATTACCAAAATAGTTTATTATTTTTAAAAGAAATATATATTTTTAAAATAAAAACAAATTTGTTTTACCAATATTGTTTTACATTAATAATATATATTTCAATTTTCCATATATTATGTTTAAAAAAATTGTATCTTAAATTAAAAATAATTTCAAATATATGCAATGACTTAGTTTTATAAATATCAACTAATAACATAGTATTTGAAAATATTATTTTAATTGTATAAATAAATAATAGTAAAATAAATAAATACATTTTATGTAAGTATTATTACAAATATCTATTTCGTGGGATAACCATATCAGTATCCGTGTATTCGCCTGAGTACTGGTGTAGTACACACGCTTTTGTTTTTAAAATGTAATAAAAATGTAAGTAAGAAAAACAAAATTGTTTTACTAAAATAGTTTATTATTTTTAATAGAAAAACACATTTTTAAAATAAAAACAAAATTGTTTTACCAAAATTTTTTTTACATCAATAATATATATTTCAATTTTTTATTTATTATGTTTAAAAAAATTGTATCTTAAATTAAAAATAATTTCAAATATATTCAATAATTTAGTTTTATAAATATCAACTAATAACATAGTATTTAAAAATATTATTTTTATTGTAAAAATAAATATTAGTAACATAAATAAATACAAATATCTATTTCGTGAGATACTCATATTAGTAGCCGCGTATTCGCCCGGGTACTAGTGTGGTACGCACGTTTTTATTTTTTAAATATAATAAAAATGTAAATTAAAAAAACAAAATTGTTTATTATTTTTAAAAGAAAGACACATTTTTAAAATAAAAACAAAATTGTTTTACATCAATAATATATACTTCAATTTTTTATATATTATGTTTAAAAAAATGTATTTTAAATTAAAAATAATTTCAAATATATGCAATCATTTAGTTTTATAAATATCAACTAATAACATAATATTTGAAAATATTATTTTAATTGTATAAATAAATATTAGTAACATATATAAATAAAATATTTAAATCAATAGTAAAGTTGTTCCTGTTATTATTTAATATTTAAATAATAGCTTAATATTAGTACTATAAATATGTACCATATCAGTACCCGTGTGTGGGTTCTGGTGTGGTACACACGTTTTTGTTTTTAAATTGTAATAGAAATATAAATAAGAAAAGCAAAATTGTTTTTACCAAAATAGTTTATTATTTCTAAAATAAGACATATTTTTAAAATAAAAACAAAATTATTTTATCAAAATTGTTTTACGTCAATAATATATATTTCAATTTTTCATATATATAAGAAAAATAAAATAAAATAAAAATAAAATTGTTTAACAAAAAGAACTTTTTATTTTTAAAAGAGATAATAAGACCGTGCCTATAATTTTTTCGATATATAAAATGTATTTTTAAAAATAATCAAGCATATTAAATTTAATTATACACCTTTAAATTACTTTAATTCTTTTAAAATAAGGGGTGTTCTGTAATAAAAATAAAATTAAAAAAATTTATTTAACCAAAAGAGTTTACTTTTAAAAGACATAACAATCACGTGCCTATAATTTTTGTGGTATAATAAACCGGTGTCAAATCTATTTAAAAAAAATAATCAAACACATTAAAATCAATTATACATTTTTAAAATTACTTTCAATTTTGTTAAAATAGAAATTAAAGATACAATTATTAAATTGTTAAAATACACATATTTTTCACTTATTTAAAAAATGAAGCAGGATAATGAAAATTGAGACCTATGGTATAGGTGAGATTTGTTGGAAAATGAAAAATTGATATGGCATGTAATTTATTTTGAAGTAACATTGAAAAACCAGTTTACAAATATAGGAAACTATAATAAAAATTAAATAAATAAAATTTACGCATGTAATACAATTGTAAATAATTTATTTGTAATTTTATTTTGAATCAGTTATACAAAAATTTTAAATATATTTTTGTATTAATAATTTGATTTAATGGTAGTGCACTGTTAGTGTAAGACAATTTTACCCATTAAAATGTTTATAATTGTTATGTAATATCAGTATTTTTAAAATAAAAATATGTTTTATTCTGATACATGGTTGTGATTGGTTGACAGTGTAAAATATTTTACACTGTCAGTGTATTTTCCTTTTTCTCTTAATAATTTATCATTGAATAGGTTTTAATATGTAAGAATGTTTTGAGATCTCATCAAAATTTGTTTTTGATATAGATGTGTTTTCTCTCTCCCAAATATTAGTAAAAAAAAGTTAGTTATTAGATCTAAATAGTATAATAAAAATTAATATATTTTAAATGTTTTAACTTAAAGAGAAGATAATAATCAGGTATATAAATTTGTTTCTTTCAAATACTATAACAACGTATTGTAAAAATATAATTGTTTGGCGGATGTAAAAATATAATTGAAACTTCCTTTAATTTTTTTTCATTTATAGAACAGACATTTTTCTATAGTTGTTCTAAAATATTTATAAATAATAATAATAATAAAAATCAATTAATTTTAAGTTAATATACACTTCGAGATTGAAGAATGAGAAACAATTTTATAATTGAAAATAGACCCATTTTATTATGATGATAAAAATCAATTAATTTTATGTTTATATAGACTTTATTATCAACTAAAGTGTGATTCTTTTAAAAAAGAAAAAAATAATAAGTAATCTATTAAAATATTAATGGTTATATTTTCACTAATTTATAATATTTATTCTTATTCATTACCATGAAACTGTCTTTGCTATTTATTTACCATAAGATGAGTTTTTAATACAACACATAAAATTAATATTTTCTAAATTTATATTTAGTAGTAATTAATATTTAAATTATAATACTCTAATAAAATATTAATGGTTATATTTCACTAATTTCTGATATTTATTCTTATTCATTGTCATTAAACCGTCTTTATTATTTATTTGTGAATATTTTTTTTTGTCTGTTTTAAGTTATGCATTAATTTTTTGTCAAAAAAAATTTATGCATTAATTTATGTTATTTATTTTTAAAACGACTTTGTTAATTATTTGTTAGAAGATGAAAAATGATATTAGAATAGTTAACAAAGGGGAAGCTTAGAGAAAGTTTATTTTAAAATTATCTAGTTTCAATTTTACAATGATAGAAAAAGAAAATTTTGAAATATTTTTGAAAAAGTAGGCTTACTGTATAGGAAAGGTTTGAGGATTAAGAAACGTGAATTTATTATGTATTTATTTTGTCTATAAATGAATTTAAATATATTCATGTATCTATTTTATTTATATGTGTATACTTTATCTTCATTTTTTAATAAAGAAAAATATTTCATGAAAAAAAAAAACAAAAGTAAGAGATAAATGGAAATTAAAAAACATAAAAAAAGTGAGAAAAAGAAATTTGAAAATAAATAATGTGAATATATATATATATATATATATATATAGGGAACATATCATATGAAAATGTCATTTTTATATGAGAATATAAGAATGAATATGAACCATTAGATTTTAAAATAAATGATGGAGATTATGTGTCAGTTTTTTTCTCTCTCCTCCATCCTTTATTTTAATAATGGAGGAGAGAGAAAAATAAAAACCACATATAATTTCTACCATTTATTTTAAAATATAATGATTCAGGTTCATTCTCATGTTCTTACGTTAAAATGACATTCTTTTATATATATATATATATATATATATATATATAATGCCTTTGAAGTGTGTAGAGAGTAGAGGGAAAAATAAATTTAAATTTGAAAAGAGTAGAGAGATAAAAATTTGAGGTGAAATGATTTAACAATGTTATTGAATAAAGATGCAATTAAGTAATTATACCATTAAAACTTTAAATTTTTATTAGTTTCAGAAAAAAATTATGAAAATTTTAAATTAAAATTAAAGAAAAAATGTTACATAAACAAATTTAATTTGCATTTTTATGATTACTTTGAAGACATTATCTGACTCATTATAACAATTATCAAAAAATTAATTAGCAACTTTTAAATTTTCTTATAGTCTGTATGTCTGATAAAAGAATCAGAAGAGTTATTAGCAGTTTAATATATTTTAATACCTAATAAATTTTATTATAAAAATTATTATTATTATTATTATTATTATTATTAATAATAAAAGCGTTTGAATAATTTTTGTCTTGATTACTTATAAATTGTTCAAAGTCATTATAATGCACTATTATTTTTGTCTCAATTACTATTTAGGTTAGAAGTCATATCTTAAATATTTCTTAAAAATAGTAATATGCTAAAATATCATAAATGTGTGTCACAAGTCTCAACTATTTTCATAGGCAATCAATCTTAGACAAACTTTGATAACTTTCAAATTAGATCATTACACATTATTTGATAATCTTCTCTTTGCCTTTTTTTCTCTCTTCTCTCTTAATGGCATGTTTCAAGTACTTAACACATATCATGAAAGGAGACACAAGTTAATCAGATTTAAATTTATTACTAAACATATTATTTTGAACATTCTTACCAACTCAAAGATGTTAGTTGATCTCTATTACAATGTCTTAACACACCCTAAAAATGCAACATCATACATGCATGACACAGCCAAACTCCTGCAAAAAAACAGTAATAACACTTCTCAAAACCGAATGAACCCTACTGTTATTATCAAAACGTATATAACACCAAAATAACTCCCCAATATTACAAATCTATCCAGAACAAAATCAATAACCAAAGTTTAACCTTTTTCCTTAAAAAAAACCATGAATTGGAGATAACAACTAAAACTCCAAGATTTAAGAAAAATCAACGATCCAAACAGTCAAAACGAAGTAAATTAATCGGTTGGTAAAGAAATTAGAAGGGAAATCGACAGAGTTCTGAAAAAAAAAAAGGCTTCAGATAAAGGATATTGAGGAACCCTAAGATACGAAATCGCTATTGATCATTCACGAAACAAAAAACCTAATTTATAAAATTAAAAATTAAAAAAATAATAGGAAATTAAAATAAAAAAGTTATTAAATAAAAATCAGGAAGATGCTTTTTGGCAAAGTCCACAAACAAAGAGTCAAAGTATAAACAAAAATCGAAGAAAGTCTGCAATACGTGACTCTTTCATAGCATCTGTTGCATTTACCGTAAATGTCGGACCAACTCAAAATTGTGAGACGGAAAACACTCTCCTCTTAATAGCACACATAATAAAGAATAAAAAATAAAAAATCAACCATTCTTATATTTTCCAAGCTAATGGTGCTAAACTCGTTCAAGCGCTTCACCGTCGCTATAATCCTGAAACATAAATGAAGTAATTCTTTTTATCACATTGAGAAGTCTAAAGTCAGAATTATAATAGAACTATAAACATACAAGTTTTTGTTAGAATAATAGCCATGACATAATTTCGACAGTAAAAATCTAAACTCATACATACCAGAATTTCGACGTGAATAGGTACTTCTATAACAACCTGCATAGTAATTCCTTTCATGGGTCTTCCTTATTTGCATATAATAAACTCATTACATTCAACTTTCCTATTAATTTATGTAATTGTCAGTTAATAAAAATGCATAAAGATATGAATCAACAAAGATAAACATTATAACTCACATAAGTTTTAATCACAAAAAAAAACATCGAATAAACATACTAAGTACTTTAAACCACATAAACATTATACCAATCATGAAAACTTATTTGATCTGGATCATTTTTAATCAAAATCTATGGAGCAATCATATTCAAAAGAAATAAATATGAGAAATATTGAATAAAAACCAGATTTATACCCAGACCGACCTGACTTTCTTGTTTGTTTCAAGTTGGCTTCCTGCACATACCAAAAATAGTTCAAATCAACAACAACAACACCAGATCTAACATGTAAGCCACGATTAATCATAATATTTTCAAAATTGAATTTATACCTGGATCGACATGGCTCTCTTATTTGTTTTAAGTTGGCTTCCTGCACATACAAAAAACTGCTCAAATCAACAACAATAAAACCAGATCTAACATGTAAGCTATGATTATTCCCAATTTTTTCGAACAACGTTATGGAAAGACAAAGAAAGACGAGGAAGAAGATATGATTTTCGAAAAAAAATTAAACAACATTATAGAGAAGATGAAGAAAGACGAGGAAGAAGATATGATTTTCAAAAAAAATTAAACAACATTATAGGGAAGATGAAGAAAGACGAGGAAGAAGGAGAAAGAAGATGAAGAAAGAGGAGAAAGAAGCAAAGAGAAGAAAACATACGTCAAGAAGAAGGAAAAAGAATAAGCAATCTTCCATAGTTTTTTGTTGTCGTTAATGTCATCAATCTTCTTAAAGCGTCTGACCATGCTTAGGGCAAAAAAAAAAAGAGAAGGGGGTTTTGAAAGAGGTGAAGAAAATGGAGTTTGAGAAAGAACAGAAGTTTGATCTGAGATAGGGTTTAGAATTGGGTAAGGAAATGAACAAAAAAATCAGATGATTTGACAACACAATATGGAAAAGGCATTGGAAAAAGGGAGAAGCAGGAAAAAACAGTATACACCATACTGCCAATATCAGGAATATATGGAAAAAAAGCTTTGCAAAAGGTGAAGCAGAAATAAAATTTGAAAAATGAAACAACAGACACGTGGAGGGCTGTATGAGCAGAAGGACAATTGTGTCTTTACCAAAACACATAGTTTTATTATATGATAGATAAGCTCAAAAGAGATATTATCCACACACTACTCATACATGGTAGACATTTAAATAGAAAAATAAATAACTGTATAATCACATGTTAAAATAAACTAAGATACTCTCATGTGTCTCCTCCTATGGCTCGATGGATAGTTGTTGTAGAAACACTGATACAAACATATGGTTGATATTAATGGAGATTTAAGAACTGATAGAAAAGACACTAGAGAATATGATTTTCTAATAGGACATTAGCGAGTTACACGAGGTTGCGTGTCGTCTCAAACAAAATTTATCATCTTTTATAATTCATTGGACTAATAAAGGGTTGAATCCATTTTAGTTTAGAGATATAAGTGAAGGAAAGTTTTAGAGAAGTGTAGAAATTTATTTGTAGAGATATAATAATAAATGTAGGTAGTAGAGATAAGTATAATAATAAATGTATGTAGTAGAGATAAATGTATAGAAGTGTCTCTCTTAAAGTGTGTATAATATTTTATGAGGATTTCTTTTTGCACCCTATGCACTTCTTACACATCATGTGAGTTTTCTTATATGCTTCAAGATTTCGAAGATATATCTTCGAACGCACTAAAATACAATTGAACGTTGAAATATTTCGGAGATATATCTCCAGACGCACCAAAACTTAAGTGAACGTTGAAATATTCTGAAGATATATCTCCGGAATAATTTGGAGCATATTATCACTCCAGACTCTTCTCCTCCCTCACTTTTTCATTTTCATTCAGAAACCTCTTCATATCTCTCATTCCCAACTATCTCCAACTTCACCAAATTTGATTTCATTCGTTCTAGGCTCAAGTAATCATCAAGCAGCATCCAGTACATTACTCAACATCTTCCAAATCATATAATTCAGGTAAATTTTTTTATTTTTCGATAAATATTCGAGTATTCTTGTAAATGAGTTAGAATGCATTGTTAGGTGTAGAAATGTTTATAAATAAGCAGAAACATAGTTTAAAGTAAGGGATATATTATTTGTTGGCTCAAATGGGCGATCAGGGCTTCAAATTTCTCATTCTGAGGGGCAGAGGACGCCATTGTCACGACCTCTGAGTTTCAGAAAATTCTGGAGATATATCTCCGGAAACAACCAATGTCTCATGTACTCTAGGTGATTCCGGAGATACATCTGCGGAATGTTTACGTAGTTGTATCTCTGAAATCACCTAGAGTACATGAAACATTGAATTTTTTCGAAGATGTATCTCCAGAACTTTCTCACACTATTTTTTTTATTTTATAATATTCTTGTTTGTGTTATTCATTTGCATAAACTCATTGTACGGTTAATTATACCTTGCAGGCATAATGACTGACATAGCCGACCGATTGGGGCATGGACGGGTTGTCCAGCACGCAATTGTTTGGCGAGAGCGAAACCATGAGATTCCGAAGGCAGCAGGTACCTCTGGTCAGGGAGAGGCGTCGACTGCTAGGGCACAGTCTACTCTTGAGATTCAGTCCACTCCTCAGGCTACTCCATCTACATCTCAGCCTACACCACCTTCTACTTCTTCTTCCTGCAGGCCACGAGATGCACCAGATGACGCATCACTTCCCCCATCCTCCCGCAGGCGTCGGGATGCACCTGTGCCACCTCCTGTTGATCCGGCACCACCTCTGGAGGGTGAGGTTACTGTTGATCGTGATGCATAGTTGCCACCTCCGGAAGGTGATGTTGCTGATGCCGAGTCAGAGGCTTTCGGAGGGGGTCCATCTGATATGTCCCTACTTCTTCTGTACCCAGACCATACTGCCAGACATATTTGGGACGGAGAGCTATCATTAGTCACATTGTTACTATATTTTTTACGTTAATTTAATTTGCTGACATTGATTATTTTCTTCAATATCTATTCTACAAATGAGTTAAGTGTAAACAATGCAACTGGAAAGAAGAATGAAAAAAAATAAGAGAAGGGTAAATATATACCGTATTGTTTCCTCCACTGTTGAAAAAATGGGAAGAGTGCTGCAGAATAATCATGAGCTAGAAACTGATCATAATTTGGTTTAGATAAGCTAGCTTGTGATTTGACTTTCTGCATATTAGGTAGATTCCCATGTAGAAAAGAAGAAGGTGGAAGCCCTTTAATACCTTGCTTTTGGAGCTTCCTTCTAACCCTTTGAGAGTTATACCACAAATTTCCATAAATATAAAGTATCCAGCTGAAAATACCTATAGCAGCAAGTGACGAAGCTAGTTTCATACTAAAAGAAAACACTTCCTCCATTTCTATTCCTTTCCCCCCTCTCTCTCTCTTTGACTCTAATACAGTGCTTGCTAGATAGGTAGCTACAAGAATACATTAATGTATTATTTGTAAGAGAGAGCAAAGCTAGTTATTTTGTCTAGTTGCAGAAACTTATATGCATGTACCACTATAGCAAGATTTTGTAATGGTGACACGTAAGCATTTTGTTTAGGAAGTGGACACAAGAAAATGTGAATAAAACTTAAAAGGGCAAGAGAAGACACTATGCAAAAAAGCATGCATCAATGTATAACATGATATTTGTATGCATGATGGATAGGGTGGATAGGGACAAATGTGTACCTGAACCGACCAATCATATCATTCATAAAATACATCCAATAAACAAATGGGATGAACTTATGTTTTGTTTATTAAATTACAACTGTGATACTCGTGCGTTCGCACGAGTACTGATCGGTGACGCGCATTTGTTTATATTTAAAATTAAAAAAAAAAACAATAGGATAAATAAAAATTATTAAATATAAAAATAATAATTTATATTTAAAAAAAAAAATAGAATCAATACTCACGGGCATCGGTTGGTATTTTTTATAAAAATATTTATGCAATGATTTAATTTTATAAATATCAACTAATAACATGGTATTTGAAAATATTATTCTAATTATATAAATAAATATTAATAACATAAATAAATACATTTTATGTAAATATTATTACAAATATCTATTTCGTGGGATACCCATATCAGTACCCGTGTGTTTCTCCGGGTACTAGTGTGGTACGCGGGCATTTGTTTTTAAAATGTAATAAAAATGTAAATAAAAAAAACAAAATTGTATTACCAAAATAGTTTATTATTTTTTTTTAAAAAGACACATTTTTAAAATAAAAACAATATTGTTTTACATTAATAATATATATATTTCAATTTCCATATATTTTTTATAAAAAAATTGTATCTTAAATTAAAAATAATTTCAAATATATGTAATGATTTAGTTTTATAAATATCAACTAATAACATATTATTTGAAAATATTATTTTAATTGTATAAATAAATATTAGTAATAGAAATAAATAAAATATTTAAATCAATAGTAAAGTTGTCCCCGTTATTATTTAATATTTAAATCAATAGCTTAATATTAGTATGATATGCATATACCATATCAGTACTCGTGTGTTCGCCCGGGTACTGGTGTGGTACGCACGTTTTTGTTTTTAAATTGTAATAAAAATATAAATAAGAAAAACAAATTTTTTTTACCTAAATAGTTTTGTTTTTGGAATAAAAAATTTTTATTAAATTCCAAAAAAGACAATACAAAACACGACGATCCTAAGACCTGGCTAGAACACAAGGAAAACCAACTAACTAACAGAGAACCTAAGGCATCAATAAAGCACTAATGTGCTTTCTAAGATTGGGCATATTCCAGTGTCATACCCCAAATTTTACCCTTAGATTCTTCGACTTTTCGCATGTCATTTTAGGTCAATCATATTGCATAACTAACCGAATTATCAGCCTTTGTTTTACTTTGTTTCACATATGGATTTAGGGTTTGCTTCAAGAAGCTTCAAGGTTTGATCAATCAAAGTTTTGGATAGATCGCCAACCAATCAGTTTCTCATACTCTCAAGAGACCTCCCTTCTTCAATAATCCAGTGCAATTTGGTTTCATCATAAGTTCTTCGAAGCTCGGGTCTTGCAAGACTGAATCGAGGATCAGGCAAGGTTTTCAGGTCAAGGGTATGTGCGGTGTGGTTTGAAATTCAGTGGAAATTTGACCTAATCTTGGTCAAAGAAGTGGTTTGCTTCAGTATCAAGTATCAAGCTGTGGCGAAGACATTTGTGTCAGAATGGATAATCATCAGAGCCATTTCACTTCCGATTAAGGTTGTGTGCCAAGTCAAGCATGATTCTTGATCAAGAAGGTTCACAATAAGTCATGGGCTCGTATGCGATCCAAGTGGAATTGGTTCAAGAGAATTCTAGCATGACATTTATCCCAGGATTAATTCAACGATGGATTATTTTTTCCAAGGACTGATTCAAGGTTCAAATGAATAATTCAAGAAGGGTCTAATTTCAAGGCAAGATCAACTACCTAAGCTATAGGATTGGTTCATGTCAAGACCCAATAATTGGTTTCTATTATTTTTAGGCTGCACTTCAAGATGGGCTCAAGCTATGTTCCAAGATGATACTAAGGTTTCAGGGCCACGTTTAGACTTGTTCACGCCAAATTTGAATTAGTTCAAAAGAAAGTGATGATTTTTGGGTATATGAAGGTTAAGTTTCAGGGATCATACGTCATGACCAATGTGTGATCAAAGTACATGTTTAATTCGTGTCAATAATCGAGTCCCCAAGTTGTCTCAAAAGTCATGAATAAATGGTTAAGTTGTTCCAAACTTAAGGCATGTTTGTTCAAGGTATAATGCAAGTTAATTCAAGGCCATGTTTAGAGTTTACACAAGTTATGATTAGGCCATTCATGAGTCATGTTTGGAAATGGATGCTAAGCATGTGGCCAAGTATGACTTCATTAGTGTGGACATTTCTAAAAGACAAGATCATCATTCCTACTAGGAAATTCAGCCATGAAGATGTATCTTTTCAAGACATGCCTTGCAAATTTTAAAAGAAAGTGTTATCAAGTCATTTTTAATGGAAGATTTGTTTCAACATAATAAGTCATGTGGAAAATTAAGATGTGACTCCCAAGTTAAGCTATTACATGAAGGCTTATAGCACCATTACAAGAGTACAAAAGTGATAAATACAAGTCTAAAAGGAAATTAAGACCAAAAGCTTGATGTTGCACTGTCTCGGTTGTACGTTTGGCTACAAATCCTTTTTTTCCAAATGCCTCTTCATAACCTTTACATTCCAAATACCAGACAACAACCTGCTGTAACACAAAATCTTCCAAAACCAACATCACTACTCCTTGCCACCTACGAAACCTTTGACACCCTGTACCGCCTGCAATGCCAAGCAACAACGACAACACATATACACAGACCATGACAATTCCCTTCAACCAAGCCTGCCACTTCCATTCCAACCTCCGCACCCTGCTACAAACTGTACCAACTTGCCAAAACAAACCCTGCTGCCATGCTGCACTCCAAAACAAAACAAAAAAAACCTGCGACATAAAAACAACATAACAACACCAAACCTGCACTGACAGTGACTTCTCAATAATAACAAGACAAAATTACTTGTACGAAACTTAATGAAGAAGTTTAAACTCTTTTTTTAAGTAGCAGGAGAAGAGAATAGAGAGATATAACAAGAGCAGAAAAAAACAATAACTCAAAAAACCTCCCCTAAGATCTCCCCTCAACATCCCTCCAAAACAAGTTTCAAGTTCACCCTCGCTGTGTTTTGGTTCCTGATAAAAAAAGACCATTTCTTCATTTTTTAAAAAGAGACAACAGACACATTTCAAAGAGGGGAGTTCAAGCCACCATAGAAAAAAAATTCAAAAAAAATCAACAATTATCAATCCATTTTTGCAAAAAGAAATCATATGCCAAGAAATCCAACCACTTCGCCACCATAACCTAACCATTTTTGAAGGAGAAAACCCTAATACACTAAGCATTACAGAAGAGAAAGCGGAAGGGAAAACACAAAAGTTAAAAAAAAAACTAACCTTTGCCGGAAAACGAAAAGCTTTGAATTGGGTACATCTTTTCATTTTTCTTCACCTTTGAGTATCAATTTATGTGTACCATGTGATTTTGAGTGGTTTTCCTCCCTTTTTTCTTTGGTGTTGACGCCTTAATTTATGGTCTAGGGGTTTGTTTTGGGACGTTGATTTGAGCATATTAGAGAGAAAATTAGGTAAATCCGAGTTCAGATTTGAACTCAGAAGGACTTTTTTGGGTAGGCAAGGTTTTATTTGTGGGTGATAACCGGATAGGAGGGGCGGCGGCGGCGCCAACCGCCTCCTTCTTCGCCAAGATGGGTTTTTTCGGCGACTGTTTTGCAGAGCTTTAGAGATTAAAGAGAGAAGTGGGATTTTTTTACACATATGCCATCTTTTGAAATGAAAAATACCAAAATACCACACTTTAAAAAATAAAAAAAAAAACAAAATGCCACACTTTTAGTTTGGGTTCGTCCTTCCAATGGACGACCCATTGAAGACAAAATTGCCCATGAAGGGGTCCGGCCATCCATTGGCCGACCCAATGAAGGACCAATTTTCCATTAAGACACTTTTTGGACAAGTGTGGGGCCCACTTAAATTTTAAAACTAAAAAAAAAAAAAAAGGAGATGTTCAATGGGTCGGCCAATGGATGGCCGAACCCCTTCATGCGTAATTTTCTCTTCAATGGATCGTCCATTGGAAGGACGAACCCAAACTAAAAGTGTGGCATTTTGATATTTTTTTTTCAAAGTGTGGCATTTTGGTATTTTTCATTTCAAAAGGTGGCATATGTGTAAAAAAATCGAGAAGTGGGGAAGCTTTGAGGAAATGAACGTTGTGTTTAATCCCAATTTCCCAAACCTTTTGACCCTTTTCCAACATTCTGAACGTGATGGTAATAGGTGGCAAACTTCTCTTTGATTCTAGATTTCACATGGCACTTCCTAGACTTGGATTGTTAGTTTTTGAAAAGAGGAATCGTTTGTTCCTCCGTGTATCACGCATACCATAACTATGTACACCCTCCGTTCGATCCTGTATCTAGTTTGACTAGGTCAGTTTTTTTTTGGATCAAAGGGTCACGCGCTTAGGGTGCATGGTGGAGTCTCTTCAGACTCTGCCCACCAGATCCATGCGCCATGTATGTCTTGGGCTTGAGGGGGATTTGCTAACGCCACCCCCTGTTTTGGGCCCAAATGTTTTTTTGAAGGTTTCCTTTGTTGTATTTTTTATTGCATGCACCCCCTTCTTTTTTCTTTTTATTTATTTTATTTCATCTTGTTAATCCAACCTTATGTTTTTTTTTTATTTTCTAATTATTTAAAAATCCATAAAAAATATTTTTAGATGCCTTGCTATTTTAACTTATTTTTAGCATTTTTTATTTATTTTTAGAATTTATTTTGCTGTTTTATTTAAATTATTTTGTAAGGTATGTTTACTAAAACACCCTTGCAATAGGGTTTTGTTTTTAAGTGTCTTACACATGCTTTCTTGAGCTGATTTTTTGACACCTTTTAATGTATGAATGTAGGATGTTTGAGTATTTTTGTTGAGTATTGGTGATGTTATTTGGATAGATTTTTTCTTGATTTTGTTGCTCCTCGATTAATTTGATACCATGAGCTTGTTGGTTATTTTTATGTGGTCATTTGAGCTAATCTTTTGAGGATCTTTTCCTCACATATTCTTGAATGTGTTGACATGAGGTAGAGTCTCTAGTTTGATTTTATTTGACCATTTTGCTATTTTTGGTTGATGCCTCTAGTTAGGGTCGTTTTTGAGTCTGTCCTCTAATTCCAAAGGAAGGGATTTCTTTGTTGACTGTGTCATACCCCAAATTTTGACCACTAAGATTTCCCATCATTGTGCAAATCATCAGCACAATATGGATGTACCTTTGTACCTCATTAGTCTCCCCAAAGGTGAGTGAGCATTCATTACAAACAAAATTAGGGTTTCAAGCCCTCTCAGAGTCTTAGACAAAGGATCAATCAAGGAATGACATGATCTTCAACTTGTCTAGCCTCTCAAATATCCACAATGGATCAAGAGGACTCCCACTACAAGGATTAAGCACAAGGATGCTCCCTTCTAGGTGGATCAAGCTTCAAGATGGACTGTGTCACCAAATTAGGGTTTTGGTCGACCAGGGCCTCCAGATGGAAATTTTCCTCTGGGCATGAGCCAATGCTTCAAAGCATAACGTAAAATGCTCCATGGAACATCATAAACCCCATCATCAAGTCAATTTAGCCTCAGGGGATGCATACATCAAAAATCAGGAATTAGGGTTTCTTGACCTAATTCACCCCTAAGTTGACTTTTGGGACAAATCATGAGCCAAGACCTCAAGACATGATTTGAGGGTCTCCAACATACCACATTGATCCATTTGCAACAATGGATTGACCCAAGAAGCTTGAGCAACAAGTTTCAATTTCATCTGAACCACAGTTAGGGTTTCGCGAGAAAAGTCAACTGTAGCTTTGACTTTTGACCAGGACATGCTCCCAAGCCGTGGGACACGATTAAATACACCCTATAACACCCATGGAACATGTCCATCAATTTTGATTTAGGTCAAGGACATGATTTCCTGAAGAATCGCACAGTTTGGAATTCATCTGATAAAAAGTCAATTGTGCACAAAAGTCAAACTTTGACTTTTTGAGATTTTTCATAAAAATGGTTTTTTAACCCTAAAATGATGTTAATGTGTGATTGGAATCATCATTCATCAAGAAAAATCAAAGAAAGTGGGATAACTTGTAAAAGGGGTAGCCATAAAAACTTAGAAATTTTTCTAAGTTATGAAAAAAAGTGGCAAGGGTACCAACTTTGGAGGATCATAACTCCTAAACCACAAAGCCATTTTTCCCCATCCAAAGCTTGATTTGTAGCCCTCATTACCCTCTACAAAAACTTCAACTAGACCTAAGTCCAATTCATTAAGGATTTTGAGTTATGCTTAGATCAAAATGGATAAAAACTTAAAATTGACATTTTTCAGCACTTAGCCAAAATCTGCCTTGTAATTTCAGCACAATGTCCCAACTTCAAGGCTGTTTTTCTCCATGATCCAAGTTGAACCAGGTCTAGGGCCAAACATAAAAGTTGAAGTACGTCATCTAAGCTTTCCGAAAAGTCCTAGAACGTCCATGTAGCATACTCGAGCAGGGAGTTATGGATCTTACAAAAGGTCTTGCTGAAGCTGAATTTTTCAGGGGCAGATTTGCACATTTTGTGTGCCACACGAATTTTCAAGCCTTGTCATCATTTTGGACACATCTAAGGATCAAATCCAAGTGGGATGATCTGATCCATGAACCTCTCAAGCCCAAGGAACAAAGAAAAGCATGCCAAAGCCTAGAAATCCCTAAAAGAGGGACAAAACTCCAATTTTGGTTTGGAGCATTTAATGGATGCTTAGAGGTGGCATGGACTGAGCCATTCTCATCTGAAATCAGTCAAGACTTATCCAACAACTAGGGAACCAAAGCTCTGAGCCCTAACCTCTAGTCAATGGCTAGAGGAGACTTGGATTTTCATTGGCCAACATTGGCCAAACCTCTGCTGCAGTTGCCATTCACTGTGGATCCCAAAAAAAACTTGATCCACTATAAATAGAGCTCATTTGTGTTCAGTTTGAGTACACCAAAGCCATCAAACAGATGTTTTCCTCAAATTCTCTCTTTCACTCCAAAATGCCTTCTTTAGTAAGGAAATTCTGAGTTTTTGAGCTAGAGAGCAATTCCACTCAAACTAATCACACACACACCTCATATATATCATATGTAAGCTGTGCAAACCATCAAAAGTGACCTGTAATCACAACATCACAAAGTCACCTCTCAAAACCTCAAAATGACACTTTTTTGCATTTTTCAAGCCATGTCTTGATTCAGTCACTTTCCAAACCAGATGAAACCTCAAACACACTCTAAATATCATCCTTGAACTGTCCCAAATGGTGCCACACATCTGGAACACCATTTGAGAGAGTTGGCATTTTGGCCGTTTTTGACCATTTCGCGGGAAAGTGCACAAACTTGCTCCAGAGGTTTCCAGCCGATTCCAACCATCCTAAAAGCTTCTAAGAGGTCATTTGAGATTGTCCAAAGCATCAAATCATTTCTGGAACAAAGCACTTGGTAGGTTGCCCAAAATCTCCAAAAAAGAGGTAAAATTCACAACTTGAATTCTTTGAATCATGCTTTCCTTTGTTGTCCACATACATGCATCATATTGAATAATTCTTGAGGCAAAAATGTAGTCCTTAATGTGTATGTTGTGATCCTCCCACTGTTTGCATTTTGACATGTTTTTATGTGGAATTTTGGTTATTTCAAAACCATGTACAGTTCTATTTTTTTTCATTGGTGTGTTCTATACATTAAGTTTTAGTTTGCATGAGTAACACCATTGAATTCCTTGCGAAAAATCGGTCAAGATAGGTTTTTACGGATTTCAATTCCGATGAAAATTGAGAGAGTTACGCGCGTTGGAAATTTTACGCGAAACGACGTCGAATTAACGATAGCGGTTCTGTTTTTTTCGCTTTGTACAGTGAGTTTCCGAGTGCGTGAATAATACCATTGGATTCCTTGCGAAAAATTGGTCAAGATCGGTTTTTACGGATTTCAATTTCGATGAAAATTGAGAGAGTTACGCGCGTTGGAAATTTTACGCGAAACGACGTCGAAAACAACGTGCAGTTTTGGTTTTTTAATTTCTGCATTTTGTGTGTCGATTTTCCGTGTGCGTGAGTGATACCATTGGATTCCTTACGAAAAATCGGTCAAGATAGGCTCTTGCGGATCTTGATTCGGTTAAAAATCGAGAGAGTTACGCGTTTTGGAAATTCGACGCGGAACGATGTTTTTACAACGCAGCAGCTCTGGTTTTTTTATCGCTGCGTTTTGTACGTTGAGTTTCGGCGTGCGTGTGCGATACCATTGGATTCCTTGTGAAAAATCGTTCAGGATAGGCTCTTGAGGATCTTGATTCGGTTAAAAATCGAGAGAGTTACGCGTGTTGGAAATTCGACGCGGAACGATGTTTTTAATCGATAGCAGTTTTTGTTTTTTAATTTCTGCGTTTTGTGTGTCGATTTTCCGTGTGCGTGAGTAATACCATTGGATTCCTTGCGAAAAATCGGTCAGGATAGGCTCTTGCGGATCTTGATTCGGTTAAAAGTCGAGAGAGTTACGCGTGTTGGAAATTCGACGCGGAACGATGTTTTCAAAACGATAGCAGTTTTTTCTGCATTTTGTACGTCGATTTTCCGTGTGCGTGAGTAATACCATCGAATTCCTTGCGAAAAATCGGTCAGGATAGGCTCTTCCGGATCTTAATTCCGATAAAAATTGAGAGAGTTATGAGTGTTTGAAATTCGATAAAAACGTGTTGAAAATTAAAGTTTCGGTATTCGTTTTTACCCAAAAAAAAATGTCGGAGATGATATTTTGATATCTTTCCTCTTTTTCTTACTTTTTATTTTCAAAACTCAACCATTTTTTTTCACATAGCAAAAAATCATCATTTTCCAATTCATACCCCATAATATTTTAATCCACAAAAAATCACAAAAAAATATTATTTTTAATATATTTAAAAATAGTGTTTTATATTGTTTTAAATGCTTTTAAAATGATTTCTTTTTTTTTTCTTGATTTTTAAAACCAAAATGATTTTAAATATTTATGTTGATAAAATATTTTTTTTCATAAACTTTAATCATTATTTAATGATTTTATTTGATATTTTTATCATTTTTTACTTAATTTTTCTTGAAAAAATGCCTAAAAAATGAAATTGGGGTTTTCTTGGATTTTCACCCTAACAAATCTTTTTCGAACTCTTTGGGCCTCTATTAGAGTGTAAGACCCAACCCTTTTTTAACAAAACAATTTTTGGGCCTCAGCTATTGTATAAGTCCCGATACGTTAAAAATCTCGGCGCGATCGCCATTTTTAAACTGAAAATATTTTGGGCCTCTCCCTGAGTTGTAAGCCCCATCTTTTGTACAAAAATACACTTTGGGCCTCTAATAGAGTGTAAGACCCAACCCCTCTTTTTTATATTTTCTCATTTTTCATATTGTTTTTTAATAATTTGGAAAATTAATAACTCCTTCAATTTTGATTATTTTTTATTGATTCTTTTTCTGAAAAATCACAAAAATAGTAAAATATTTTATTCTACAAAAAAATCAAATTTATATTATTTATTTAATATAGTTGGTATTTTTGTGAATAAATTCATTTTTAATTGTTTTTAAGCATTTTAAAAGTGAATATTCATCTTGAAAATAAAGACCTTGGGTCTCCCCTCGTGTTGTAAGCCCCATTTCTTTTCTTTAAATTCTTTGGGCCTCTAATAGAGTGTAAGACCCAATCCCTTTGTAAATACCAAAATTTTGGGCCTCAGTCACTTGTATAAGTCCCACGGTGTTTACAAAACCTCGACGCGACCGTCGCCCTTTTCAAAATTAACCATTGGGCCTACCCTCGAGTAGTAAGACCCATTTCTTTTCTTAAAACTCACTTGGGCCTCTTGAGAGAGTGTAAGACCAATCCCTTTGTACAGAAAACCTTTTTGGGCCTCAGTCACTTGTATAAGTCCCTCTGTACAAATTCAAACAGTGCGCTCACTGATAAAACCCTGGGCCTCTCCTTGAGCTGTAAGCCCCAAATCTTTCTTTTTCAAAGCACTTTCTCCTTTGATTTTGAATATACTATTGTTTTTAATTTTTCTTTGTTGAACAACTAACCAAACAACATGGAAGCTCTACAACCGAGTAAGTGTTTACCCGCTTTCATTTACCGCTTTCATTTACCGCTTTCATATGTATATAACTGTATTGTGGGGCTGTTTCGCTGTAAGTCTCCTTTCACAAACTCATACATATATAACTGTATTGTGGGGCTGTTTCGCTGTAAGTCTTCTTTCATAAACTCATATCAACTGTGTAATAATAGTATAGATATTTAGAGTTTCCCCGGCAACTACGTCTAGAACTAGGTGACGCCGTTTCGTTTATTCGTAGAAATAGACAACTAGATCCCCAATAGGATCACCAGATACAGTCTTCTCTTCGGCTGTCCTCATTAGGAATTGTCAAGAAACTCTACTCCCAGAGATGAATGTATTCTTCGTGAATGGCATCTTTGAGTTTCTTCCAAATTCTCGAACTTTCCTGACTTGATCTATTCCTTGTGAATAGCTTGCCTTGAATTTCTCGGGGTTTGGGGACCCACGGGCTTCTTAAAAGCATCGGCCTCCTCTTGGGCATCGTACAAGGACCCACAGGCTTTCTAAAAGCAACCCCGCCTCCTCTTGGGCTTAGTACAAGGACCCTACGACTTCTTAGAAGTATTCACAGCCTCCTCTTAGGCTTCATATAATTATCTCTTCCTCCGGGAATGATAGCTCTTGGGCTTAGTACAAGGACTCGTCGGCTTCTTAAAAGTTTCCAGCCTCCTCTTGGGCTTCGTACAAATTGTCCCGACGACCTGCTAGAGGTATAGGAACAGAACCTAGTCATCCTCATAGAACAGTCCTTTCATAGAGTCTACTATTATTTCTCAAAGCATAGTACAAAAGATAAAACTCTAGACACGGACAGTCTAACTTCCTTGAGTCTCAAAGACATTCTCAAGTGACCCCTTCGTTAAATAGGAAGGAAACCCGTAGACTCGGAAAGTCTCAATACCCTTTGGATTTCCCGTTTCCTCAAAGAGAAGGAAATATCCCGGATCCTCAAATCAAATCCCTGAGTACAGTGTTACTCATATAAGAACTGATTTTCTCTTTTAAAATTAGTATATTTGGATCTGTCACTCAACTGAAACAGTTACAATAGCCTCCTCTTGGGCTTTGTACAATGATTCTTCCCAGTGAAGCAAATGTTTAGCCTCCATCTCGGGCTTCGTACGAGATGCCAAAATTCTCCCCAGTGGAGTCAAACAACGTTTAGCCTCTATCTCGGGCTTTGTACGAGACACATAAGAGACTCCCTCGTTGAGTCAATCACCCCTTTCGCCTCCATCTCGGGCTTCGTACGAGATACAAAGGCTCTCTTGTTGAGCCAATCAAACTTTTAGCCTCCATCTCGGGCTTCGTACGAGATACAAAAAACACTCTCTTATTGAGCATAAAATATTCTCCTGTTGAGTCAACCCTTTAAGCCTCTCTCTCGGGCTTTGTACGAGACACATATTAGCCTCCTCTTAGGCTTCATATAAGAAAACCACTGGTTAATCCAATTAACCTTTTAGCATCAAAGTTGTGCCTCGTTCACAGTACACAAACATCAACAACTCCTTTCCCTTCATCTAATCGCTGTAAGCGGCAAGCCTCTGGATCATCTACATCCATGCCACTGTCCCTCTTTTAGCATGAGAAATTCCTAAGGAAAGATAGCATTGCTCTACACTGAGTTAAAGTCTTCTCCTTCAGGTTAAAATCCCCTATAAAGGAAATTATGGCATTACTAGGATCCGCTTATCCCGGTTAAAGTAATCCTCCTTTATAAACCAGTCACCCAACAGTTGTGACAGACAAACCCTTCTTTAGAGATGACAAATTCTCTCTAAAGTCGAGGTCCTTCAGCTTCACGTCTTGGGCTTTGAACAAGACACAAATAGACTTTACAGCTTCACATCTTGGACTTTAAACAAGATACAAATCACCTTTCGCTTCACGTCTTGGGCTTTGAACAAGACACCAAAACACCCATTTCCTCCCATAGAATAGGAGGAACTACGAACACTCTGATTTCCCTGTTTCGGTAAACGGGAATACGTAGGCATAAGATTGAAAGAAAAAATCTTAGCGAGCACAATCAACAAAAAACCCAAATCCCATATCTCCATCAATCAAAAGCAGTAATTCAAAAGCATCAGTCCTAACATCCTAACCCTTGTTCCCCGCTAGAAAGTCCTAGAAAGAAAGAAAACCGTATTGGCGAAAATACAAATAACCAGTACAAAGGCCCCCCACATTGATAGCATCCGTAACCTAACAGACCGCTGTTTAAACTCAGTATGCAAGCAGGGTTAATTGGAGACATCTATTTCCCTTTCTTCATCAGCTCACAATAGGATAAAAAATGAATCGACCTGTAGTTTAAGCTCAACCGCAGAGAGCGACCAACGCTTAAGAACCGCGTCCAAAATCGCTCGCTACAGAAAAATGGCGCCCACCGTGGGGCCCGTTCTTTCTTTCTTACAATTTAAACCTTGGGTAAGTCATTTTCATGGCGGTGGCCGCCAACAGAAAAATGGCGCCCACCGTGGGGCATTTCAAAGTTAGATCTAGGCACGGTCTTCCTTCTCTTCTCTTGTGTGAAAACCACAGATTGGGGCTTCCGCCGGGGAACCCATTTTCTGTCAGGAACTTAGGATTCATAGCTTTAAAGGTCTAGGATGTTTAGGACAAATATATATACTGCTTTTCCTAATTGCTATACATGTTTATTTTTCTGCTAATGGGAATGCGGGTGATGCCGTATGTGGAAAGAATGAGTATACACTTAAGATAAGTGATGGCGACGGGGTCGACCATCAACCTCAGTGGAGGCTGACCAACGCAACCCATTCACTCTCTTAGCCAATGGTACACACGTTTTTGTTTTTAAATTGTAATAGAAATATAAATAAGAAAAGCAAAATTGTTTTTACCAAAATAGTTTATTATTTCTAAAATAAGACATATTTTTAAAATAAAAACAAAATTATTTTATCAAAATTGTTTTACGTCAATAATATATATTTCAATTTTTCATATATATAAGAAAAATAAAATAAAATAAAAATAAAATTGTTTAACAAAAAGAACTTTTTATTTTTAAAAGAGATAATAAGACCGTGCCTATAATTTTTTCGATATATAAAATGTATTTTTAAAAATAATCAAGCATATTAAATTTAATTATACACCTTTAAATTACTTTAATTCTTTTAAAATAAGGGGTGTTCTGTAATAAAAATAAAATTAAAAAAATTTATTTAACCAAAAGAGTTTACTTTTAAAAGACATAACAATCACGTGCCTATAATTTTTGTGGTATAATAAACCGGTGTCAAATCTATTTAAAAAAAATAATCAAATACATTAAAATCAATTATACATTTTTAAAATTACTTTCAATTTTGTTAAAATAGAAATTAAAGATACAATTATTAAATTGTTAAAATACACATATTTTTCACTTATTTAAAAAATGAAGCAGGATAATGAAAATTGAGACCTATGGTATAGGTGAGATTTGTTGGAAAATGAAAAATTGATATGGCATGTAATTTATTTTGAAGTAACATTGAAAAACCAGTTTACAAATATAGGAAACTATAATAAAAATTAAATAAATAAAATTTACGCATGTAATACAATTGTAAATAATTTATTTGTAATTTTATTTTGAATCAGTTATACAAAAATTTTAAATATATTTTTGTATTAATAATTTGATTTAATGGTAGTGCACTGTTAGTGTAAGACAATTTTACCCATTAAAATGTTTATAATTGTTATGTAATATCAGTATTTTTAAAATAAAAATATGTTTTATTCTGATACATGGTTGTGATTGGTTGACAGTGTAAAATATTTTACACTGTCAGTGTATTTTCCTTTTTCTCTTAATAATTTATCATTGAATAGGTTTTAATATGTAAGAATGTTTTGAGATCTCATCAAAATTTGTTTTTGATATAGATGTGTTTTCTCTCTCCCAAATATTAGTAAAAAAAAGTTAGTTATTAGATCTAAATAGTATAATAAAAATTAATATATTTTAAATGTTTTAACTTAAAGAGAAGATAATAATCAGGTATATAAATTTGTTTCTTTCAAATACTATAACAACGTATTGTAAAAATATAATTGTTTGGCGGATGTAAAAATATAATTGAAACTTCCTTTAATTTTTTTTCATTTATAGAACAGACATTTTTCTATAGTTGTTCTAAAATATTTATAAATAATAATAATAATAAAAATCAATTAATTTTAAGTTAATATACACTTCGAGATTGAAGAATGAGAAACAATTTTATAATTGAAAATAGACCCATTTTATTATGATGATAAAAATCAATTAATTTTATGTTTATATAGACTTTATTATCAACTAAAGTGTGATTCTTTTAAAAAAGAAAAAAAAAATAAGTAATCTATTAAAATATTAATGGTTATATTTTCACTAATTTATAATATTTATTCTTATTCATTACCATGAAACTGTCTTTGCTATTTATTTACCATAAGATGAGTTTTTAATACAACACATAAAATTAATATTTTCTAAATTTATATTTAGTAGTAATTAATATTTAAATTATAATACTCTAATAAAATATTAATGGTTATATTTCACTAATTTCTAATATTTATTCTTATTCATTGTCATTAAACCGTCTTTATTATTTATTTGTGAATATTTTTTTTTGTCCGTTTTAAGTTATGCATTAATTTTTTGTCAAAAAAAATTTATGCATTAATTTATGTTATTTATTTTTAAAACGACTTTGTTAATTATTTGTTAGAAGATGAAAAATGATATTAGAATAGTTAACAAAGGGGAAGCTTAGAGAAAGTTTATTTTAAAATTATCTAGTTTCAATTTTACAATGATAGAAAAAGAAAATTTTGAAATATTTTTGAAAAAGTAGGCTTACTGTATAGGAAAGGTTTGAGGATTAAGAAACGTGAATTTATTATGTATTTATTTTGTCTATAAATGAATTTAAATATATTCATGTATCTATTTTATTTATATGTGTATACTTTATCTTCATTTTTTAATAAAGAAAAATATTTCATGAAAAAAAAAAACAAAAGTAAGAGATAAATGGAAATTAAAAAACATAAAAAAAGTGAGAAAAAGAAATTTGAAAATAAATAATATGAATATATATATATATATATATATATATATATATATATATATATATATATATATATATATATATAGGGAACATATCATATGAAAATGTCATTTTTATATGAGAATATAAGAATGAATATGAACCATTAGATTTTAAAATAAATGATGGAGATTATGTGTCAGTTTTTTTCTCTCTCCTCCATCCTTTATTTTAATAATGGAGGAGAGAGAAAAATAAAAACCACATATAATTTCTACCATTTATTTTAAAATATAATGATTCAGGTTCATTCTCATGTTCTTACGTTAAAATGACATTCTTTTATATATATATATATATATATATATATATATAATGCCTTTGAAGTGTGTAGAGAGTAGAGGGAAAAATAAATTTAAATTTGAAAAGAGTAGAGAGATAAAAATTTGAGGTGAAATGATTTAACAATGTTATTGAATAAAGATGCAATTAAGTAATTATACCATTAAAACTTTAAATTTTTATTAGTTTCAGAAAAAAATTATGAAAATTTTAAATTAAAATTAAAGAAAAAATGTTACATAAACAAATTTAATTTGCATTTTTATGATTACTTTGAAGACATTATCTGACTCATTATAACAATTATCAAAAAATTAATTAGCAACTTTTAAATTTTCTTATAGTCTGTATGTCTGATAAAAGAATCAGAAGAGTTATTAGCAGTTTAATATATTTTAATACCTAATAAATTTTATTATAAAAATTATTATTATTATTATTATTATTATTAATAATAATAAAAGCGTTTGAATAATTTTTGTCTTGATTACTTATAAATTGTTCAAAGTCATTATAATGCACTATTATTTTTGTCTCAATTACTATTTAGGTTAGAAGTCATATCTTAAATATTTCTTAAAAATAGTAATATGCTAAAATATCATAAATGTGTGTCACAAGTCTCAACTATTTTCATAGGCAATCAATCTTAGACAAACTTTGATAACTTTCAAATTAGATCATTACACATTATTTGATAATCTTCTCTTTGCCTTTTTTTCTCTCTTCTCTCTTAATGGCATGTTTCAAGTACTTAACACATATCATGAAAGGAGACACAAGTTAATCAGATTTAAATTTATTACTAAACATATTATTTTGAACATTCTTACCAACTCAAAGATGTTAGTTGATCTCTATTACAATGTCTTAACACACCCTAAAAATGCAACATCATACATGCATGACACAGCCAAACTCCTGCAAAAAAACAGTAATAACACTTCTCAAAACCGAATGAACCCTACTGTTATTATCAAAACGTATATAACACCAAAATAACTCCCCAATATTACAAATCTATCCAGAACAAAATCAATAACCAAAGTTTAACCTTTTTCCTTAAAAAAAACCATGAATTGGAGATAACAACTAAAACTCCAAGATTTAAGAAAAATCAACGATCCAAACAGTCAAAACGAAGTAAATTAATCGGTTGGTAAAGAAATTAGAAGGGAAATCGACAGAGTTCTGAAAAAAAAAAGGCTTCAGATAAAGGATATTGAGGAACCCTAAGATACGAAATCGCTATTGATCATTCACGAAACAAAAAACCTAATTTATAAAATTAAAAATTAAAAAAATAATAGGAAATTAAAATAAAAAAGTTATTAAATAAAAATCAGGAAGATGCTTTTTGGCAAAGTCCACAAACAAAGAGTCAAAGTATAAACAAAAATCGAAGAAAGTCTGCAATACGTGACTCTTTCATAGCATCTGTTGCATTTACCGTAAATGTCGGACCAACTCAAAATTGTGAGACGGAAAACACTCTCCTCTTAATAGCACACATAATAAAGAATAAAAAATAAAAAATCAACCATTCTTATATTTTCCAAGCTAATGGTGCTAAACTCGTTCAAGCGCTTCACCGTCGCTATAATCCTGAAACATAAATGAAGTAATTCTTTTTATCACATTGAGAAGTCTAAAGTCAGAATTATAATAGAACTATAAACATACAAGTTTTTGTTAGAATAATAGCCATGACATAATTTCGACAGTAAAAATCTAAACTCATACATACCAGAATTTCGACGTGAATAGGTACTTCTATAACAACCTGCATAGTAATTCCTTTCATGGGTCTTCCTTATTTGCATATAATAAACTCATTACATTCAACTTTCCTATTAATTTATGTAATTGTCAGTTAATAAAAATGCATAAAGATATGAATCAACAAAGATAAACATTATAACTCACATAAGTTTTAATCACAAAAAAAAACATCGAATAAACATACTAAGTACTTTAAACCACATAAACATTATACCAATCATGAAAACTTATTTGATCTGGATCATTTTTAATCAAAATCTATGGAGCAATCATATTCAAAAGAAATAAATATGAGAAATATTGAATAAAAACCAGATTTATACCCAGACCGACCTGACTTTCTTGTTTGTTTCAAGTTGGCTTCCTGCACATACCAAAAATAGTTCAAATCAACAACAACAACACCAGATCTAACATGTAAGCCACGATTAATCATAATATTTTCAAAATTGAATTTATACCTGGATCGACATGGCTCTCTTATTTGTTTTAAGTTGGCTTCCTGCACATACAAAAAACTGCTCAAATCAACAACAATAAAACCAGATCTAACATGTAAGCTATGATTATTCCCAATTTTTTCGAACAACGTTATGGAAAGACAAAGAAAGACGAGGAAGAAGATATGATTTTCGAAAAAAAATTAAACAACATTATAGAGAAGATGAAGAAAGACGAGGAAGAAGATATGATTTTCAAAAAAAATTAAACAACATTATAGGGAAGATGAAGAAAGACGAGGAAGAAGGAGAAAGAAGATGAAGAAAGAGGAGAAAGAAGCAAAGAGAAGAAAACATACGTCAAGAAGAAGGAAAAAGAATAAGCAATCTTCCATAGTTTTTTGTTGTCGTTAATGTCATCAATCTTCTTAAAGCGTCTGACCATGCTTAGGGCAAAAAAAAAAAGAGAAGGGGGTTTTGAAAGAGGTGAAGAAAATGGAGTTTGAGAAAGAACAGAAGTTTGATCTGAGATAGGGTTTAGAATTGGGTAAGGAAATGAACAAAAAAATCAGATGATTTGACAACACAATATGGAAAAGGCATTGGAAAAAGGGAGAAGCAGGAAAAAACAGTATACACCATACTGCCAATATCAGGAATATATGGAAAAAAAGCTTTGCAAAAGGTGAAGCAGAAATAAAATTTGAAAAATGAAACAACAGACACGTGGAGGGCTGTATGAGCAGAAGGACAATCGTGTCTTTACCAAAACACATAGTTTTATTATATGATAGATAAGCTCAAAAGAGATATTATCCACACACTACTCATACATGGTAGACATTTAAATAGAAAAATAAATAACTGTATAATCACATGTTAAAATAAACTAAGATACTCTCATGTGTCTCCTCCTATGGCTCGATGGATAGTTGTTGTAGAAACACTGATACAAACATATGGTTGATATTAATGGAGATTTAAGAACTGATAGAAAAGACACTAGAGAATATGATTTTCTAATAGGACATTAGCGAGTTACACGAGGTTGCGTGTCGTCTCAAACAAAATTTATCATCTTTTATAATTCATTGGACTAATAAAGGGTTGAATCCATTTTAGTTTAGAGATATAAGTGAAGGAAAGTTTTAGAGAAGTGTAGAAATTTATTTGTAGAGATATAATAATAAATGTAGGTAGTAGAGATAAGTATAATAATAAATGTATGTAGTAGAGATAAATGTATAGAAGTGTCTCTCTTAAAGTGTGTATAATATTTTATGAGGATTTCTTTTTGCACCCTATGCACTTCTTACACATCATGTGAGTTTTCTTATATGCTTCAAGATTTCGAAGATATATCTTCGAACGCACTAAAATACAATTGAACGTTGAAATATTTCGGAGATATATCTCCAGACGCACCAAAACTTAAGTGAACGTTGAAATATTCTGAAGATATATCTCCGGAATAATTTGGAGCATATTATCACTCCAGACTCTTCTCCTCCCTCACTTTTTCATTTTCATTCAGAAACCTCTTCATATCTCTCATTCCCAACTATCTCCAACTTCACCAAATTTGATTTCATTCGTTCTAGGCTCAAGTAATCATCAAGCAGCATCCAGTACATTACTCAACATCTTCCAAATCATATAATTCAGGTAAATTTTTTTATTTTTCGATAAATATTCGAGTATTCTTGTAAATGAGTTAGAATGCATTGTTAGGTGTAGAAATGTTTATAAATAAGCAGAAACATAGTTTAAAGTAAGGGATATATTATTTGTTGGCTCAAATGGGCGATCAGGGCTTCAAATTTCTCATTCTGAGGGGCAGAGGACGCCATTGTCACGACCTCTGAGTTTCAGAAAATTCTGGAGATATATCTCCGGAAACAACCAATGTCTCATGTACTCTAGGTGATTCCGGAGATACATCTGCGGAATGTTTACGTAGTTGTATCTCTGAAATCACCTAGAGTACATGAAACATTGAATTTTTTCGAAGATGTATCTCCAGAACTTTCTCACACTATTTTTTTTATTTTATAATATTCTTGTTTGTGTTATTCATTTGCATAAACTCATTGTACGGTTAATTATACCTTGCAGGCATAATGACTGACATAGCCGACCGATTGGGGCATGGACGGGTTGTCCAGCACGCAATTGTTTGGCGAGAGCGAAACCATGAGATTCCGAAGGCAGCAGGTACCTCTGGTCAGGGAGAGGCGTCGACTGCTAGGGCACAGTCTACTCTTGAGATTCAGTCCACTCCTCAGGCTACTCCATCTACATCTCAGCCTACACCACCTTCTACTTCTTCTTCCTGCAGGCCACGAGATGCACCAGATGACGCATCACTTCCCCCATCCTCCCGCAGGCGTCGGGATGCACCTGTGCCACCTCCTGTTGATCCGGCACCACCTCTGGAGGGTGAGGTTACTGTTGATCGTGATGCATAGTTGCCACCTCCGGAAGGTGATGTTGCTGATGCCGAGTCAGAGGCTTTCGGAGGGGGTCCATCTGATATGTCCCTACTTCTTCTGTACCCAGACCATACTGCCAGACATATTTGGGACGGAGAGCTATCATTAGTCACATTGTTACTATATTTTTTACGTTAATTTAATTTGCTGACATTGATTATTTTCTTCAATATCTATTCTACTAATGAGTTAAGTGTAAACAATGCAACTGGAAAGAAGAATGAAAAAAAATAAGAGAAGGGTAAATATATACCGTATTGTTTCCTCCACTGTTGAAAAAATGGGAAGAGTGCTGCAGAATAATCATGAGCTAGAAACTGATCATAATTTGGTTTAGATAAGCTAGCTTGTGATTTGACTTTCTGCATATTAGGTAGATTCCCATGTAGAAAAGAAGAAGGTGGAAGCCCTTTAATACCTTGCTTTTGGAGCTTCCTTCTAACCCTTTGAGAGTTATACCACAAATTTCCATAAATATAAAGTATCCAGCTGAAAATACCTATAGCAGCAAGTGACGAAGCTAGTTTCATACTAAAAGAAAACACTTCCTCCATTTCTATTCCTTTCCCCCCTCTCTCTCTCTTTGACTCTAATACAGTGCTTGCTAGATAGGTAGCTACAAGAATACATTAATGTATTATTTGTAAGAGAGAGCAAAGCTAGTTATTTTGTCTAGTTGCAGAAACTTATATGCATGTACCACTATAGCAAGATTTTGTAATGGTGACACGTAAGCATTTTGTTTAGGAAGTGGACACAAGAAAATGTGAATAAAACTTAAAAGGGCAAGAGAAGACACTATGCAAAAAAGCATGCATCAATGTATAACATGATATTTGTATGCATGATGGATAGGGTGGATAGGGACAAATGTGTACCTGAACCGACCAATCATATCATTCATAAAATACATCCAATAAACAAATGGGATGAACTTATGTTTTGTTTATTAAATTACAACTGTGATACTCGTGCGTTCGCACGAGTACTGATCGGTGACGCGCATTTGTTTATATTTAAAATTAAAAAAAAAAACAATAGGATAAATAAAAATTATTAAATATAAAAATAATAATTTATATTTAAAAAAAAAAATAGAATCAATACTCACGGGCATCGGTTGGTATTTTTTATAAAAATATTTATGCAATGATTTAATTTTATAAATATCAACTAATAACATGGTATTTGAAAATATTATTCTAATTATATAAATAAATATTAATAACATAAATAAATACATTTTATGTAAATATTATTACAAATATCTATTTCGTGGGATACCCATATCAGTACCCGTGTGTTTCTCCGGGTACTAGTGTGGTACGCGGGCATTTGTTTTTAAAATGTAATAAAAATGTAAATAAAAAAAACAAAATTGTATTACCAAAATAGTTTATTATTTTTTTTTAAAAAGACACATTTTTAAAATAAAAACAATATTGTTTTACATTAATAATATATATATTTCAATTTCCATATATTTTTTATAAAAAAATTGTATCTTAAATTAAAAATAATTTCAAATATATGTAATGATTTAGTTTTATAAATATCAACTAATAACATATTATTTGAAAATATTATTTTAATTGTATAAATAAATATTAGTAATAGAAATAAATAAAATATTTAAATCAATAGTAAAGTTGTCCCCGTTATTATTTAATATTTAAATCAATAGCTTAATATTAGTATGATATGCATATACCATATCAGTACTCGTGTGTTCGCCCGGGTACTGGTGTGGTACGCACGTTTTTGTTTTTAAATTGTAATAAAAATATAAATAAGAAAAACAAATTTTTTTTACCTAAATAGTTTTGTTTTTGGAATAAAAGAATTTTATTAAATTCCAAAAAAGACAATACAAAACACGACGATCCTAAGACCTGGCTAGAACACAAGGAAAACCAACTAACTAACAGAGAACCTAAGGCATCAATAAAGCACTAATGTGCTTTCTAAGATTGGGCATATTCCAGTGTCATACCCCAAATTTTACCCTTAGATTCTTCGACTTTTCGCATGTCATTTTAGGTCAATCATATTGCATAACTAACCGAATTATCAGCCTTTGTTTTACTTTGTTTCACATATGGATTTAGGGTTTGCTTCAAGAAGCTTCAAGGTTTGATCAATCAAAGTTTTGGATAGATCGCCAACCAATCAGTTTCTCATACTCTCAAGAGACCTCCCTTCTTCAATAATCCAGTGCAATTTGGTTTCATCATAAGTTCTTCGAAGCTCGGGTCTTGCAAGACTGAATCGAGGATCAGGCAAGGTTTTCAGGTCAAGGGTATGTGCGGTGTGGTTTGAAATTCAGTGGAAATTTGACCTAATCTTGGTCAAAGAAGTGGTTTGCTTCAGTATCAAGTATCAAGCTGTGGCGAAGACATTTGTGTCAGAATGGATAATCATCAGAGCCATTTCACTTCCGATTAAGGTTGTGTGCCAAGTCAAGCATGATTCTTGATCAAGAAGGTTCACAATAAGTCATGGGCTCGTATGCGATCCAAGTGGAATTGGTTCAAGAGAATTCTAGCATGGCATTTATCCCAGGATTAATTCAACGATGGATTATTTTTTCCAAGGACTGATTCAAGGTTCAAATGAATAATTCAAGAAGGGTCTAATTTCAAGGCAAGATCAACTACCCAAGCTATAGGATTGGTTCATGTCAAGACCCAATAATTGGTTTCTATTATTTTTAGGCTGCACTTCAAGATGGGCTCAAGCTATGTTCCAAGATGATACTAAGGTTTCAGGGCCACGTTTAGACTTGTTCACGCCAAATTTGAATTAGTTCAAAAGAAAGTGATGATTTTTGGGTATATGAAGGTTAAGTTTCAGGGATCATACGTCATGACCAATGTGTGATCAAAGTACATGTTTAATTCGTGTCAATAATCGAGTCCCCAAGTTGTCTCAAAAGTCATGAATAAATGGTTAAGTTGTTCCAAACTTAAGGCATGTTTGTTCAAGGTATAATGCAAGTTAATTCAAGGCCATGTTTAGAGTTTACACAAGTTATGATTAGGCCATTCATGAGTCATGTTTGGAAATGGATGCTAAGCATGTGGCCAAGTATGACTTCATTAGTGTGGACATTTCTAAAAGACAAGATCATCATTCCTACTAGGAAATTCAGCCATGAAGATGTATCTTTTCAAGACATGCCTTGCAAATTTTAAAAGAAAGTGTTATCAAGTCATTTTTAATGGAAGATTTGTTTCAACATAATAAGTCATGTGGAAAATTAAGACGTGACTCCCAAGTTAAGCTATTACATGAAGGCTTATAGCACCATTACAAGAGTACAAAAGTGGTAAATACAAGTCTAAAAGGAAATTAAGACCAAAAGCTTGATGTTGCACTGTCTCGGTTGTACGTTTGGCTACAAATCCTTTTTTTCCAAATGCCTCTTCATAACCTTTACATTCCAAATACCAGACAACAACCTGCTGTAACACAAAATCTTCCAAAACCAACATCACTACTCCTTGCCACCTACGAAACCTTTGACACCCTGTACCGCCTGCAATGCCAAGCAACAACGACAACACATATACACAGACCATGACAATTCCCTTCAACCAAGCCTGCCACTTCCATTCCAACCTCCGCACCCTGCTACAAACTGTACCAACTTGCCAAAACAAACCCTGCTGCCATGCTGCACTCCAAAACAAAACAAAAAAAACCTGCGACATAAAAACAACATAACAACACCAAACCTGCACTGACAGTGACTTCTCAATAATAACAAGACAAAATTACTTGTACGAAACTTAATGAAGAAGTTTAAACTCTTTTTTTAAGTAGCGGGAGAAGAGAATAGAGAGATATAACAAGAGCAGAAAAAAACAATAACTCAAAAAACCTCCCCTAAGATCTCCCCTCAACATCCCTCCAAAACAAGTTTCAAGTTCACCCTCGCTGTGTTTTGGTTCCTGATAAAAAAAGACCATTTCTTCATTTTTTAAAAAGAGACAACAGACACATTTCAAAGAGGGGAGTTCAAGCCACCATAGAAAAAAAATTCAAAAAAAATCAACAATTATCAATCCATTTTTGCAAAAAGAAATCATATGCCAAGAAATCCAACCACTTCGCCACCATAACCTAACCATTTTTGAAGGAGAAAACCCTAATACACTAAGCATTACAGAAGAGAAAGCGGAAGGGAAAACACAAAAGTTAAAAAAAAAACTAACCTTTGCCGGAAAACGAAAAGCTTTGAATTGGGTACATCTTTTCATTTTTCTTCACCTTTGAGTATCAATTTATGTGTACCATGTGATTTTGAGTGGTTTTCCTCCCTTTTTTCTTTGGTGTTGACGCCTTAATTTATGGTCTAGGGGTTTGTTTTGGGACGTTGATTTGAGCATATTAGAGAGAAAATTAGGTAAATCCGAGTTCAGATTTGAACTCAGAAGGACTTTTTTGGGTAGGCAAGGTTTTATTTGTGGGTGATAACCGGATAGGAGGGGCGGCGGCGGCGCCAACCGCCTCCTTCTTCGCCAAGATGGGTTTTTTCGGCGACTGTTTTGCAGAGCTTTAGAGATTAAAGAGAGAAGTGGGATTTTTTTACACATATGCCATCTTTTGAAATGAAAAATACCAAAATACCACACTTTAAAAAATAAAAAAAAAAACAAAATGCCACACTTTTAGTTTGGGTTCGTCCTTCCAATGGACGACCCATTGAAGACAAAATTGCCCATGAAGGGGTCCGGCCATCCATTGGCCGACCCAATGAAGGACCAATTTTCCATTAAGACACTTTTTGGACAAGTGTGGGGCCCACTTAAATTTTAAAACTAAAAAAAAAAAAAAAGGAGATGTTCAATGGGTCGGCCAATGGATGGCCGAACCCCTTCATGCGTAATTTTCTCTTCAATGGATCGTCCATTGGAAGGACGAACCCAAACTAAAAGTGTGGCATTTTGATATTTTTTTTTCAAAGTGTGGCATTTTGGTATTTTTCATTTCAAAAGGTGGCATATGTGTAAAAAAATCGAGAAGTGGGGAAGCTTTGAGGAAATGAACGTTGTGTTTAATCCCAATTTCCCAAACCTTTTGACCCTTTTCCAACATTCTGAACGTGATGGTAATAGGTGGCAAACTTCTCTTTGATTCTAGATTTCACATGGCACTTCCTAGACTTGGATTGTTAGTTTTTGAAAAGAGGAATCGTTTGTTCCTCCGTGTATCACGCATACCATAACTATGTACACCCTCCGTTCGATCTTGTATCTAGTTTGACTAGGTCAGTTTTTTTTTGGATCAAAGGGTCACGCGCTTAGGGTGCATGGTGGAGTCTCTTCAGACTCTGCCCACCAGATCCATGCGCCATGTATGTCTTGGGCTTGAGGGGGATTTGCTAACGCCACCCCCTGTTTTGGGCCCAAATGTTTTTTTGAAGGTTTCCTTTGTTGTATTTTTTATTGCATGCACCCCCTTCTTTTTTCTTTTTATTTATTTTATTTCATCTTGTTAATCCAACCTTATGTTTTTTTTTTAATTTTCTAATTATTTAAAAATCCATAAAAAATATTTTTAGATGCCTTGCTATTTTAACTTATTTTTAGCATTTTTTATTTATTTTTAGAATTTATTTTGCTGTTTTATTTAAATTATTTTGTAAGGTATGTTTACTAAAACACCCTTGCAATAGGGTTTTGTTTTTAAGTGTCTTACACATGCTTTCTTGAGCTGATTTTTTGACACCTTTTAATGTATGAATGTAGGATGTTTGAGTATTTTTGTTGAGTATTGGTGATGTTATTTGGATAGATTTTTTCTTGATTTTGTTGCTCCTCGATTAATTTGATACCATGAGCTTGTTGGTTATTTTTATGTGGTCATTTGAGCTAATCTTTTGAGGATCTTTTCCTCACATATTCTTGAATGTGTTGACATGAGGTAGAGTCTCTAGTTTGATTTTATTTGACCATTTTGCTATTTTTGGTTGATGCCTCTAGTTAGGGTCGTTTTTGAGTCTGTCCTCTAATTCCAAAGGAAGGGATTTCTTTGTTGACTGTGTCATACCCCAAATTTTGACCACTAAGATTTCCCATCATTGTGCAAATCATCAGCACAATATGGATGTACCTTTGTACCTCATTAGTCTCCCCAAAGGTGAGTGAGCATTCATTACAAACAAAATTAGGGTTTCAAGCCCTCTCAGAGTCTTAGACAAAGGATCAATCAAGGAATGACATGATCTTCAACTTGTCTAGCCTCTCAAATATCCACAATGGATCAAGAGGACTCCCACTACAAGGATTAAGCACAAGGATGCTCCCTTCTAGGTGGATCAAGCTTCAAGATGGACTGTGTCACCAAATTAGGGTTTTGGTCGACCAGGGCCTCCAGATGGAAATTTTCCTCTGGGCATGAGCCAATGCTTCAAAGCATAACGTAAAATGCTCCATGGAACATCATAAACCCCATCATCAAGTCAATTTAGCCTCAGGGGATGCATACATCAAAAATCAGGAATTAGGGTTTCTTGACCTAATTCACCCCTAAGTTGACTTTTGGGACAAATCATGAGCCAAGACCTCAAGACATGATTTGAGGGTCTCCAACATACCACATTGATCCATTTGCAACAATGGATTGACCCAAGAAGCTTGAGCAACAAGTTTCAATTTCATCTGAACCACAGTTAGGGTTTCGCGAGAAAAGTCAACTGTAGCTTTGACTTTTGACCAGGACATGCTCCCAAGCCGTGGGACACGATTAAATACACCCTATAACACCCATGGAACATGTCCATCAATTTTGATTTAGGTCAAGGACATGATTTCCTGAAGAATCGCACAGTTTGGAATTCATCTGATAAAAAGTCAATTGTGCACAAAAGTCAAACTTTGACTTTTTGAGATTTTTCATAAAAATGGTTTTTTAACCCTAAAATGATGTTAATGTGTGATTGGAATCATCATTCATCAAGAAAAATCAAAGAAAGTGGGATAACTTGTAAAAGGGGTAGCCATAAAAACTTAGAAATTTTTCTAAGTTATGAAAAAAAGTGGCAAGGGTACCAACTTTGGAGGATCATAACTCCTAAACCACAAAGCCATTTTTCCCCATCCAAAGCTTGATTTGTAGCCCTCATTACCCTCTACAAAAACTTCAACTAGACCTAAGTCCAATTCATTAAGGATTTTGAGTTATGCTTAGATCAAAATGGATAAAAACTTAAAATTGACATTTTTCAGCACTTAGCCAAAATCTGCCTTGTAATTTCAGCACAATGTCCCAACTTCAAGGCTGTTTTTCTCCATGATCCAAGTTGAACCAGGTCTAGGGCCAAACATAAAAGTTGAAGTACGTCATCTAAGCTTTCCGAAAAGTCCTAGAACGTCCATGTAGCATACTCGAGCAGGGAGATATGGATCTTACAAAAGGTCTTGCTGAAGCTGAATTTTTCAGGGGCAGATTTGCACATTTTGTGTGCCACACGAATTTTCAAGCCTTGTCATCATTTTGGACACATCTAAGGATCAAATCCAAGTGGGATGATCTGATCCATGAACCTCTCAAGCCCAAGGAACAAAGAAAAGCATGCCAAAGCCTAGAAATCCCTAAAAGAGGGACAAAACTCCAATTTTGGTTTGGAGCATTTAATGGATGCTTAGAGGTGGCATGGACTGAGCCATTCTCATCTGAAATCAGTCAAGACTTATCCAACAACTAGGGAACCAAAGCTCTGAGCCCTAACCTCTAGTCAATGGCTAGAGGAGACTTGGATTTTCATTGGCCAACATTGGCCAAACCTCTGCTGCAGTTGCCATTCACTGTGGATCCCAAAAAAAACTTGATCCACTATAAATAGAGCTCATTTGTGTTCAGTTTGAGTACACCAAAGCCATCAAACAGATGTTTTCCTCAAATTCTCTCTTTCACTCCAAAATGCCTTCTTTAGTAAGGAAATTCTGAGTTTTTGAGCTAGAGAGCAATTCCACTCAAACTAATCACACACACACCTCATATATATCATATGTAAGCTGTGCAAACCATCAAAAGTGACCTGTAATCACAACATCACAAAGTCACCTCTCAAAACCTCAAAATGACACTTTTTTGCATTTTTCAAGCCATGTCTTGATTCAGTCACTTTCCAAACCAGATGAAACCTCAAACACACTCTAAATATCATCCTTGAACTGTCCCAAATGGTGCCACACATCTGGAACACCATTTGAGAGAGTTGGCATTTTGGCCGTTTTTGACCATTTCGCGGGAAAGTGCACAAACTTGCTCCAGAGGTTTCCAGCCGATTCCAACCATCCTAAAAGCTTCTAAGAGGTCATTTGAGATTGTCCAAAGCATCAAATCATTTCTGGAACAAAGCACTTGGTAGGTTGCCCAAAATCTCCAAAAAAGAGGTAAAATTCACAACTTGAATTCTTTGAATCATGCTTTCCTTTGTTGTCCACATACATGCATCATATTGAATAATTCTTGAGGTAAAAATGTAGTCCTTAATGTGTATGTTGTGATCCTCCCACTGTTTGCATTTTGACATGTTTTTATGTGGAATTTTGGTTATTTCAAAACCATGTACAGTTCTATTTTTTTTCATTGGTGTGTTCTATACATTAAGTTTTAGTTTGCATGAGTAACACCATTGAATTCCTTGCGAAAAATCGGTCAAGATAGGTTTTTACGGATTTCAATTCCGATGAAAATTGAGAGAGTTACGCGCGTTGGAAATTTTACGCGAAACGACGTCGAATTAACGATAGCGGTTCTGTTTTTTTCGCTTTGTACAGTGAGTTTCCGAGTGCGTGAATAATACCATTGGATTCCTTGCGAAAAATTGGTCAAGATCGGTTTTTACGGATTTCAATTCCGATGAAAATTGAGAGAGTTACGCGCGTTGGAAATTTTACGCGAAACGACGTCGAAAACAACGTGCAGTTTTGGTTTTTTAATTTCTGCATTTTGTGTGTCGATTTTCCGTGTGCGTGAGTGATACCATTGGATTCCTTACGAAAAATCGGTCAAGATAGGCTCTTGCGGATCTTGATTCGGTTAAAAATCGAGAGAGTTACGCGTTTTGGAAATTCGACGCGGAACGATGTTTTTACAACGCAGCAGCTCTGGTTTTTTTATCGCTGCGTTTTGTACGTTGAGTTTCGGCGTGCGTGTGCGATACCATTGGATTCCTTGTGAAAAATCGTTCAGGATAGGCTCTTGAGGATCTTGATTCGGTTAAAAATCGAGAGAGTTACGCGTGTTGGAAATTCGACGCGGAACGATGTTTTTAATCGATAGCAGTTTTTGTTTTTTAATTTATGCGTTTTGTGTGTCGATTTTCCGTGTGCGTGAGTAATACCATTGGATTCCTTGCGAAAAATCGGTCAGGATAGGCTCTTGCGGATCTTGATTCGGTTAAAAGTCGAGAGAGTTACGCGTGTTGGAAATTCGACGCGGAACGATGTTTTCAAAACGATAGCAGTTTTTTCTGCATTTTGTACGTCGATTTTCCGTGTGCGTGAGTAATACCATCGAATTCCTTGCGAAAAATCGGTCAGGATAGGCTCTTCCGGATCTTAATTCCGATAAAAATTGAGAGAGTTATGAGTGTTTGAAATTCGATAAAAACGTGTTGAAAATTAAAGTTTCGGTATTCGTTTTTACCCAAAAAAAAATGTCGGAGATGATATTTTGATATCTTTCCTCTTTTTCTTACTTTTTATTTTCAAAACTCAACCATTTTTTTTCACATAGCAAAAAATCATCATTTTCCAATTCATACCCCATAATATTTTAATCCACAAAAAATCACAAAAAAGTATTATTTTTAATATATTTAAAAATAGTGTTTTATATTGTTTTAAATGCTTTTAAAATGATTTCTTTTTTTTTTCTTGATTTTTAAAACCAAAATGATTTTAAATATTTATGTTGATAAAATATTTTTTTTCATAAACTTTAATCATTATTTAATGATTTTATTTGATATTTTTATCATTTTTTACTTAATTTTTCTTGAAAAAATGCCTAAAAAATGAAATTGGGGTTTTCTTGGATTTTCACCCTAACAAATCTTTTTCGAACTCTTTGGGCCTCTATTAGAGTGTAAGACCCAACCCTTTTTTAACAAAACAATTTTTGGGCCTCAGCTATTGTATAAGTCCCGATACGTTAAAAATCTCGGCGCGATCGCCATTTTTAAACTGAAAATATTTTGGGCCTCTCCCTGAGTTGTAAGCCCCATCTTTTGTACAAAAATACACTTTGGGCCTCTAATAGAGTGTAAGACCCAACCCCTCTTTTTTATATTTTCTCATTTTTCATATTGTTTTTTAATAATTTGGAAAATTAATAACTCCTTCAATTTTGATTATTTTTTATTGATTCTTTTTCTGAAAAATCACAAAAATAGTAAAATATTTTATTCTACAAAAAAATCAAATTTATATTATTTATTTAATATAGTTGGTATTTTTGTGAATAAATTCATTTTTAATTGTTTTTAAGCATTTTAAAAGTGAATATTCATCTTGAAAATAAAGACCTTGGGTCTCCCCTCGTGTTGTAAGCCCCATTTCTTTTCTTTAAATTCTTTGGGCCTCTAATAGAGTGTAAGACCCAATCCCTTTGTAAATACCAAAATTTTGGGCCTCAGTCACTTGTATAAGTCCCACGGTGTTTACAAAACCTCGACGCGACCGTCGCCCTTTTCAAAATTAACCATTGGGCCTACCCTCGAGTAGTAAGACCCATTTCTTTTCTTAAAACTCACTTGGGCCTCTTGAGAGAGTGTAAGACCAATCCCTTTGTACAGAAAACCTTTTTGGGCCTCAGTCACTTGTATAAGTCCCTCTGTACAAATTCAAACAGTGCGCTCACTGATAAAACCCTGGGCCTCTCCTTGAGCTGTAAGCCCCAAATCTTTCTTTTTCAAAGCACTTTCTCCTTTGATTTTGAATATACTATTGTTTTTAATTTTTCTTTGTTGAACAACTAACCAAACAACATGGAAGCTCTACAACCGAGTAAGTGTTTACCCGCTTTCATTTACCGCTTTCATTTACCGCTTTCATATGTATATAACTGTATTGTGGGGCTGTTTCGCTGTAAGTCTCCTTTCACAAACTCATACATATATAACTGTATTGTGGGGCTGTTTCGCTGTAAGTCTTCTTTCATAAACTCATATCAACTGTGTAATAATAGTATAGATATTTAGAGTTTCCCCGGCAACTACGTCTAGAACTAGGTGACGCCGTTTCGTTTATTCGTAGAAATAGACAACTAGATCCCCAATAGGATCACCAGATACAGTCTTCTCTTCGGCTGTCCTCATTAGGAATTGTCAAGAAACTCTACTCCCAGAGATGAATGTATTCTTCGTGAATGGCATCTTTGAGTTTCTTCCAAATTCTCGAACTTTCCTGACTTGATCTATTCCTTGTGAATAGCTTGCCTTGAATTTCTCGGGGTTTGGGGACCCACGGGCTTCTTAAAAGCATCGGCCTCCTCTTGGGCATCGTACAAGGACCCACAGGCTTTCTAAAAGCAACCCCGCCTCCTCTTGGGCTTAGTACAAGGACCCTACGACTTCTTAGAAGTATTCACAGCCTCCTCTTAGGCTTCATATAATTATCTCTTCCTCCGGGAATGATAGCTCTTGGGCTTAGTACAAGGACTCGTCGGCTTCTTAAAAGTTTCCAGCCTCCTCTTGGGCTTCGTACAAATTGTCCCGACGACCTGCTAGAGGTATAGGAACAGAACCTAGTCATCCTCATAGAACAGTCCTTTCATAGAGTCTACTATTATTTCTCAAAGCATAGTACAAAAGATAAAACTCTAGACACGGACAGTCTAACTTCCTTGAGTCTCAAAGACATTCTCAAGTGACCCCTTCGTTAAATAGGAAGGAAACCCGTAGACTCGGAAAGTCTCAATACCCTTTGGATTTCCCGTTTCCTCAAAGAGAAGGAAATATCCCGGATCCTCAAATCAAATCCCTGAGTACAGTGTTACTCATATAAGAACTGATTTTCTCTTTTAAAATTAGTATATTTGGATCTGTCACTCAACTGAAACAGTTACAATAGCCTCCTCTTGGGCTTTGTACAATGATTCTTCCCAGTGAAGCAAATGTTTAGCCTCCATCTCGGGCTTCGTACGAGATGCCAAAATTCTCCCCAGTGGAGTCAAACAACGTTTAGCCTCTATCTCGGGCTTTGTACGAGACACATAAGAGACTCCCTCGTTGAGTCAATCACCCCTTTCGCCTCCATCTCGGGCTTCGTACGAGATACAAAGGCTCTCTTGTTGAGCCAATCAAACTTTTAGCCTCCATCTCGGGCTTCGTACGAGATACAAAAAACACTCTCTTGTTGAGCATAAAATATTCTCCTGTTGAGTCAACCCTTTAAGCCTCTCTCTCGGGCTTTGTACGAGACACATATTAGCCTCCTCTTAGGCTTCATATAAGAAAACCACTGGTTAATCCAATTAACCTTTTAGCATCAAAGTTGTGCCTCGTTCACAGTACACAAACATCAACAACTCCTTTCCCTTCATCTAATCGCTGTAAGCGGCAAGCCTCTGGATCATCTACATCCATGCCACTGTCCCTCTTTTAGCATGAGAAATTCCTAAGGAAAGATAGCATTGCTCTACACTGAGTTAAAGTCTTCTCCTTCAGGTTAAAATCCCCTATAAAGGAAATTATGGCATTACTAGGATCCGCTTATCCCGGTTAAAGTAATCCTCCTTTATAAACCAGTCACCCAACAGTTGTGACAGACAAACCCTTCTTTAGAGATGACAAATTCTCTCTAAAGTCGAGGTCCTTCAGCTTCACGTCTTGGGCTTTGAACAAGACACAAATAGACTTTACAGCTTCACATCTTGGACTTTAAACAAGATACAAATCACCTTTCGCTTCACGTCTTGGGCTTTGAACAAGACACCAAAACACCCATTTCCTCCCATAGAATAGGAGGAACTACGAACACTCTGATTTCCCTGTTTCGGTAAACGGGAATACGTAGGCATAAGATTGAAAGAAAAAATCTTAGCGAGCACAATCAACAAAAAACCCAAATCCCATATCTCCATCAATCAAAAGCAGTAATTCAAAAGCATCAGTCCTAACATCCTAACCCTTGTTCCCCGCTAGAAAGTCCTAGAAAGAAAGAAAACCGTATTGGCGAAAATACAAATAACCAGTACAAAGGCCCCCCACATTGATAGCATCCGTAACCTAACAGACCGCTGTTTAAACTCAGTATGCAAGCAGGGTTAATTGGAGACATCTATTTCCCTTTCTTCATCAGCTCACAATAGGATAAAAAATGAATCGACCTGTAGTTTAAGCTCAACCGCAGAGAGCGACCAACGCTTAAGAACCGCGTCCAAAATCGCTCGCTACAGAAAAATGGCGCCCACCGTGGGGCCCGTTCTTTCTTTCTTACAATTTAAACCTTGGGTAAGTCATTTTCATGGCGGTGGCCGCCAACAGAAAAATGGCGCCCACCGTGGGGCATTTCAAAGTTAGATCTAGGCACAGTCTTCCTTCTCTTCTCTTGTGTGAAAACCACAGATTGGGGCTTCCGCCGGGGAACCCATTTTCTGTCAGGAACTTAGGATTCATAGCTTTAAAGGTCTAGGATGTTTAGGACAAATATATATACTGCTTTTCCTAATTGCTATACATGTTTATTTTTCTGCTAATGGGAATGCGGGTGATGCCGTATGTGGAAAGAATGAGTATACACTTAAGATAAGTGATGGCGACGGGGTCGACCATCAACCTCAGTGGAGGCTGACCAACGCAACCCATTCACTCTCTTAGCCAATGGGTCGGTTGTTAAGTCTGAGAAGCTGAGGAGCCAAACCCTTTCGTAGTGCGGAAACTATCGGAAATAGTTGTTACGCGATACTACCCTCATTTGAGGCTGGTGATCTATTCTCGGTGAATGGCACTTACTCTAAGATTGCTCTACAACTCGCTGGCGATCCGCTTGTTGTTTTGCTTTCCTGGGAGGAGCTGATGATAATGAGTACAGGTACAAAAATCACCCTAGTATAAACCTTTGGGGATGGGTAGAGCCTTGACTTCATGACAACGACCCTTTGACCCCATGTTTTTTCTATGTTTTTGTGTGCTGCATTCATGCATTCATTTAATAAAACATTAAAACATTCAAAAAACTTCTCTTCTAGTCTCTCTATTTTTCAAGTTAAATTAAGACTGTGATTACAAATATCAGAGAAGAGGATTACGCTAATGGATTTCGGTAGAAGGAGAACTCATACGTACACCTTCAAGGTTCCAGAACTAGAGGATTTGAGAAGGTTGGCAAGGATGATCACTAACCCTGAGGCTTTCAGAGCCAAGTACGGAGGTTTGCTACCCCTGTTAAGAGTCCATGTGATTGAGGGAATCATGGATGCGCTCATTCAGTTTTACGATCCGGTTTATCACTGTTTCACATTCCCGAATTACCAGCTCGCACCAACGCTGGAGGAGTATTCTCACCTGATCGATCTACACATTACAGATCGAGCTCCATTTTCTGGACTGGAAGAAATTCTGAAGAATCAGACCATTGCAAGAGCAATTCATTTGGACGAGTCTGAGGTCAGGACTCACATGACCTCTAAGGGTGGAATCCAAGGTTTGCCAGCCCAGTTCTTGACGAAGAAAGCCATGTATTTTGCCAGTATTGGGAATGTGACTGCTTTTGAAAGCATCTTTGTCTTGCTCACCTACGGGTTATTTTTGTTTCCCAACATCAATAACTTCGTCGATATTAACTCCATTAAGGTTTTTCTCATTGGAAACCCTGTGCCGACTTTGCTCGCAGATGCGTATCATTCTGTACACTTGGGAAATTTGTACAGCGGAGGGGAGATCACATGCTGTGTACCTCTGCTTTATAAATGGTTTATCTCTCACTTGCCCAAGTCTGCTGCTTTTTGAGATTGCAAGAGTGTCTTACGTTGGTCGCAGAAGATCATATCTCTCACCAACTCTGATATAGATTGGTGTAATAGGATTTTTGAGGGAATTAGGATCATTGACCATTGTGGAAACTTCCCCAACGTACCCCTCATAGGAACTAAAGGAGGAATTAACTACCATCCGATATTGGTTCTTCGTCAATTTGGATACCCGATGAGACACATCCCACTGGGTGTTCATCTGGAAGGTCTTTTCTTCAAGGAAGGAGAAAGTGACAGAGCACTAAAGATGGAAATAGTGCACGCTTGGAAACACGTTCATAAGAAAGGACGAGAGTCTCTGGGAAAACCGGACTGTGTCTCGGTGGAGCCTTATCTCCATTGGGTACAAACTAGAGCTCTCAAGCTAAAGATGCCTTATCCTCGTTACGGAATTCTTCCGCCGAGGGAATCTGTCATGTACTTCATGACGGAAACTGAAAAGCTTCAGGTTACTCTCAACAAAATTCAAAGGGAGAGAAGGTCTTGGAAGAACAAGTACCGCACCCTCGATGTAGAGTGCATCAAAATACAGCAATTACTAAAGGAGAAGGACGCTCTGATTGAAATTTTGGAGCAACATGCTGTGGAGAATCAAGATGACCAAAGGAATTTGCTCACTCCTTTCACCTGGCAAAGGAATGACAACCCGACAACGGCTCCAGAGCCCCGGTCAAAGAAAAGGAAGATATCAGAATCAGCACCCAATTTCTCTTCAGAGAGGACTCGGGACCCATTAGCTTAGGTTTCTGTTTCCGCATCTTGTAATCTACTGTATTTCCATTTCTGTAATCCTTTGAATTCAATAAAAAGGGGTATCCCCACTGTTTGATATTTGCAATCTAATTGTCGAAGTTTATTTTGATTAAACCAAAAAAACAATTAATATAATCATTGCATTCATCATTCTCACATCGCGTATTCTTCTTACCTACGAATCTCACGTTTGTGTCTCGGTTCTAGAGTCAAACTGTCTCATTCGTACAATACTCGGGCCAATCGTCAGAAAAATATGGATGATCTTGAGGAAGAAAATAGAGAGTTGAAAGAAGAAATCGACGCTCTAAGAGAGGATATGAGAAAGCTTCGTAACGACATGCAAGCCATGGCAGAAGCTCAACTACAAAGAACTGTGATCTCAGAGATCACCTCAATGCCCATAGTGGAGAAGAATAATCCTAGGTATCAGATGCCGAAAGATCGTCCCTGGGGCATGTCTGTCAACTATATCCCGGGAGTATATGTTCCGCCGATCACTGAAGATCAGGGAATCGCAACAGAAGCCGCTGGACCTGAAGGTTACAAACTTCGGGAAAGCGAAGATGCCAGGGGCATAATGAAGACTCCTGAAGGTTACAAACTTCGGGAAACGCCAAGACTCACTGCCGTAGTCACGGTACCACCCCCTGTGGTGCACACTGTCCCGGAAGGACAAATTCCACCAATACCTGCTGATAAAAAGGAAACTATGTTTGACAGAATGGAGGAATTCCATGAACAGTTCTTGGAAATGCAGAAGGAACTGCAAGCCATTCGCGGTCAGGATCTATTTGGAAAGGACACCGCAGACCTCTGCTTGGTCCACAATGTGAAAGTCCCGCACGAATTCCAAGTGCCCGACTTTGAAAAGTACAAGGGTAACTCTTGCCCTCAAAGCCATCTGGTGATGTATGCTCGGTGGATGTCAGCTCAGACGGAGAATCAGGACCTGCTGATTCACTACTTCCAGGATAGTTTAACCGGTGCCGCATTAAAATGGTACTTGGGCTTAAACCGTGCCACGATCAGCACTTTCAGAGATCTTGGTACTGCCTTCGTCCAACAATACAAATATAATTTGGACATGGCACCCGACAGAGATCAACTCAGATCGATGTCGCAAAAGGACAAGGAAACCTTTAAGGAGTATGCTCAAAGGTGGCGTGAAATTGCCGCTCAAATTTGTCCACCTCTTGAGGAAAAAGAGATGACAAAGATCTTCTTAAAGACCTTAAGCTCATTTTACTATGACCGAATGGTTGCCAGTGCGCCCAGTGATTTCACCGAGATGGTCGGCATGGGTGTACGTCTTGAGGAAGCCGTCCGAGAAGGACGTTTGGTAAAAGACACTGGATCACCGAGCGGTACTAAAAAATATGGTAGTGCTCTCCCTAAGAAAAAAGAGCAAGATATTGGGAATATCTCTCTCGGAAAGCAAAGGCGACGTTATCAACCAGTAGCAGTTGTGACTCTTGCTATTAGCCCTGCGCCTATTTCTACGTATCAACCTCAGGTTGCACAGAGCCAACCTGACCAACAAAGGACACAACAACCTCTTCAGCAGGCTCGTCCCCAATACAACAACAACCGCACAACACGGCCACCAGGATTTGATCCTATACCCATGTTATATGCAGAGCTATTTCCCTTACTACTGGCTAAGGGGCACATCCAGACTAAGTCTCCTCTTACAGTACCAGAAAATCTGCCTTTTTGGTTTAAGGTGGATCAGACATGCCCTTATCATCAAGGGGGATCAGGGCATAACATAGAGACTTGCCTCAATTTCAAGTTCGACGTGCAAAAACTTGTTAGGAGCGGGGTCTTATCCTTCAAGGATACGAATCCTAATGTTCTCACAAACCTGCTGCCTCAACACGAGAAGGCTGCAGTCAATTTGATAGAAGGAGAGACTAACAACGTCTATCAAATTCACGATGTACTCTTGTTGAAAACCAATCTGGTCAAGATGCATTGTAGACAGAGTGGATATGGCCATGTGCCACCTCATAACTATCACCAGTGTGATATCTGCTCTAAAGACAACCAAGGATGTTCTGTGGTGCAAGCAGCTCTGCAGGAACAGATGGATCTCGGATGGATCCAAGAGCACCGAGTTCGAGGAGTTAACATGGTCTACACGAATTCTAACGTCATTCAGAACCACGACATCCGTGCAATGAATGTCAACTTGGTGGCGATGCACTCAAGGCAAAGCCAGTATCATAATCTGCCGCGGCACGATTACAGTTCTTGTCTGACTTGCTCGGTAAACAAACAGGGATGCTCTTTCATACAAGAGGCCCTCCAGCGTCAGATGGATCTTGGATGGATCCAGGACTACCATGATAGGAATCCCTATCAGATCAACATGGTTCAGATCTTCGATATTCGCGTGATGAATACCAACCTGGTAGAGTTACATACTGAGCAGGTCCGACTCAGATTCTTAATATCACACGACTATCAAAAATGTAAAGCAGGTTGCGAAAATGATCGAGGTTGTACCCTTGTCTAGGAGGCACTTCAGCACTTGTTAAATCACTGGTGGATGCCAATCTATATGGATGAAGATACTCAGCAAATTAGTATCAGTAACAGGAATCCTACTCGGCGTCAGAGTCAGGATGTCCAATCTATGGAAGCTAACCTAGTGAGGTTACATTGTATTCAAAGTGGGCGTGGCCAGGTGCCACCACACAACTATGAACATTGCGGTGTCTGTTCGGAAAGTAACCAAGGGTGTTACTTTGTGAGAGCAGCTCTTCAGGGTCAGGTGGATCGTGGAGAACTTCGTCCATATCTGGGTTCTGGACCCATCAACTGGTCGCCGAACTACCTTGCTGATCAAGTTGAGGATGTTGTCACAATCTCTGGTCATCACCATACCAGGGATGTTTTTGCCATCATCCCTCTACTTGAAGAATCTAGAGCTCCTAACCGGGAACGGATCGAGATTACTTATGATGGTCAGAAAAATCAGAAGGTTCCCATAGTCATCTATCTACCGGGACCACTACCGTATGAATCAACTAAGGCTATCCCTTACAAATACGGTACAACAATAGTCGAAAATGGAAAGGAAATTCGATTACCCTCCGTCGTGAATATTACAGACATCAGTCGTGTAACACGGAGAGGTAGAATCTTCAACCGAGGGGTTGGGGAACCTAACAAGGAAAAGGAACTTCAGACGGAAGCTCCCGATATACCAGTCGGTCAATCCAGTGATCTCGACCTTTCGAAAAATAATGATGAGATGCTGAAGCTCATCCAAAGGAGTGAATACAACATTGTTGATCAACTGTTACAGACTCCTTCAAAGATCTCGGTATTATCGTTGTTACTCAGTTCAGAAGCGCATAGGGAGGCTCTACAGAAAGTCTTAGAGCAAGCCTTTGTGGAACAGGATGTAACCATCAGACAGTTCGATAGCATTGTCTCTAACATCACTTCCTGCAACAATTTGGGATTTAGTGATGAGGAATTACCTGAAGAGGGTCGTCTCCATAACATGGCGCTCAATATCACAGTTAACTGCCAGGACAATGCTTTAGCCAGGGTACTGGTAGACACAGGGTCAGCCCTGAATGTTATGCCGAAGTCCACTTTGATGAAATTATCATTCAAAGGGCCTCCGATGAGAACCAGCGAGGTCGTCGTCAAAGCGTTCGACGGATCCAGAAAAACAGTTATCGGCGAACTTGATCTTCCCATAACTATTGCTCCTCACACTTTCCAAGTCACTTTCCAGGTCATGGACATCTGGGCAACGTACAGTTGTTTATTAGGAAGACCTTGGATACATCAGGCTGGAGCGGTTACTTCAACCCTCCACCAAAAGCTAAAGTTCGTTCAGAACGATCAACTTGTCACGGTTTATGTGGAACAAGCCTTGCTTGTGAGTAACCTATCATCATCTACTTGTGTAGAACCCGAGGAGATTATTGGAAGCAGTTCCAAGCACTGTCGGTAAGAAAGGACAATCAGTTCAAAGGAGGAACCTCGATTTCCTCATACAACGATGCTATCAAAGCGGTCGAGAGTACCGATACAACCGGATGGGGACAGCTTGTCATTCCTATTGACAATAAAACAAAGAAGGGTCTTGGTTTTTCTGCAACCTGTACCCAGACAGCTGCTAACGATGAAAGACTTCATCCCCTTCAAAACTTCTTCCACAGTGGAGGTTTCCTTCACCCAGTGTCTCAAGCAGTACATGCTATCAATGAGGAAGATCCCTCTGACACAGATGAAGAATGGAAGTCCTACCTTAACGGGGACGGTTATATGTCTCAGGAAGAGGTGCCTATACCATTTTGTTATCCCGCACAGAGTCCGAGATTTATACCTCGGTCAGATGTCGAAATGATATACGGGGATTGTGATCCGGAAGGATGCCGCGCTCCGCCAAATTCATTAGAGGAAGACACTCCGATGAAAGATAATTTTGACTACACCTACTATGGCCCAATGGATGGTCTGCCAACGTGGCAGCCTTACCCAGGAAACTTGGGCCAAAAGAGTCAGCCGAACAATGAAAATCAGATGACCGTCACTGAACAGAATACTTGTGTCCCCACCATGTCATGGGATCAACACTCAGGTCATTCAGAAACTACTCAACATGAAGATGAATTCGCAACGTTTGCAGGACTTGAATTCATCAACTATGCTTTTCCCGAGGTCAACGTCATCGAGAGGGATGACTCCTCCAGTTCCAAAGAAGTTTGGGATACCTTGGGAGAACCGAGTGGAAAATTCGACTTTATGGTCAAGTACACCGCTCCCGAAAGCTCTCATATCAGGCTCGAAGATATCCAGGCAACTGGATGGGGAGGTACAGCTGAGAGCACTAATGCTATGCAAAATGCAACAGAGGAATTCTCCTACGACAACTCTGCCTGGGAGACAGATTCCAATGATCCTGCTCCACCAGAAATCAGCGTCATTTCTGAAGACAAATCAAGGAAGGTGCCAGACTTTGTGATTCACCGAGGAGTTCGCCGCCAATGGGTTGCCGTCGAGGTTCCGAAGGCCGTTCACCAGTCAAAGTAATTGCCATCTTTAACCTTTCACCCTGCCCAGGTGAAACAGATGTTTTGATAGGGCTCGCTTTCTGTAAATTTCCCTCTTCGCTTTGCCCAAAGCGACAGAGTTTTGTTTTATAGGGCTGTAGTTTCAAGGATTGACTTGTTCATAAATAAAATAACGTTGTTCTGTAATTTCCGCATTATTTGCTGTTTTCTCTTTTTGCTTTTTCAGAAAATGGTAATCCTAAAAAACAATTCAAATAAAAAACAAGCAGTAATAAAAATAAATACACTGCACACACTTGCATTTTCTCTATCTCTTCTAAACGCGAATCATCACGTCATGCAGATTGCTTGTTTTACACCCCATTAAAACATACGATCCAATGTCTTCTCCCAACTTTGAGTTCCCGGTATTCGAGGCTGAAGAAGAAGTTGACAACGAAATTCCAGAAGAGATCTCCCGACTACTCAGACAAGAGGAAAGGTCCATTAAACCTCATAAAGAACCGTTGGAAACGGTAAACTTGGGTTCAGAGCAAGAGAAAAAAGAAATCAGGATTGGGGCACTGCTCAATCCAACTGTCAAAGAAAGTTTGATACAGGTTCTCAAAGAATTCCCCGATGTATTCGCTTGGTCCTATCAGGATATGCCAGGGTTGGATACCAGCATCGTGGAACATCATTTACCGTTGAGATCGGAATGTCCGCCAGTAAAGCAAAGGTTGAGACGCACTCACCCGGACATGGCCATCAAAATCAAAGAGGAGGTACAGAAACAGATTGACGCGGGTTTCCTCGCCACATCAGAATATCCTCAATGGTTAGCCAACATCGTACCCGTTCCCAAAAAGGACGGAAAGGTCAGAATGTGTGTTGATTACAGAGATCTAAACAAGGCAAGTCCAAAGGACGACTTTCCTTTACCACACATTGACATGCTGGTTGACAGCACAGCAAAGTTCAAAGTATTATCCTTCATGGATGGATTCTCGGGCTATAACCAGATCAAAATGGCACCGAAAGACATGGAGAAAACTTCGTTCATTACCCCATGGGGCACCTTTTGTTACAAGGTAATGTCGTTCGGTTTGAAGAACGCCGAGGCAACCTATCAAAGGGCCATGACTACTCTGTTTCATGACATGATACACAAGGAAATCGAAGTGTATGTCGATGATATGATTGCAAAATCAAAAACAGAGAGTGAGCACGTTGAACATCTGTCAAAATTGTTCGAACGTCTAAGAAAATTCAAGCTCCGCTTGAATCCCAACAAGTGCACCTTCGGTGTCCGTTCAGGGAAACTACTAGGGTTCATCGTCAGCCAGAAAGGAATTGAGGTTGATCCTGACAAGGTCAAGGCCATTCAAGAAATGCCTTCTCCGAAAACTAAAAAACAAGTCAGAGGATTCCTGGGACGTTTGAACTACATCTCCAGATTCATATTCCTCATGACCGCGACATGCGCGCCGATCTTCAAGCTACTTAAAAAGAACCAGGATTGCGTTTGGTCAGAAGATTGCCAAACAACCTTCGACAGTATCAAGGAATATCTGTTGAATCCTCCGATTCTATCACCTCCAGTGGAAGGAAGACCAATGATCATTTACCTCACAGTTCTAGAGGACTCAATGGGATGTGTACTTGGCCAACAAGACGAAACCAAAAGGAAAAAGTCTGCCATTTACTATCTAAGCAAGAAATTCACCGACTGTGAGACTCGATACACGATGCTCGAGAAAACTTGCTGTGCTTTGGCTTGGGCGGCCAAACGTCTTCGCCAGTACATGATTCGTCATACTACTTGGTTGGTCTCCGAAATGGATCCAATCAAGTACGTTTTCGAAAAACCTGCTCTTACGGGAAGGATTGCCCGTTGGCAGATGCTGTTATCAGAATATGACATAGAGTACCACACTCAGAAAGTCGTTAAAGGAAGTATTTTAGCCGATCATTTGGCTCATCAACCGATTGAAGATCAAGAATCAATCGGGTTTGACTTCCCAGACGAAGATGTCATGTATCTAAAAATGAATGACTGCGATGAACCGCTACCCAGTGAAGGGCCAGAACCAGGTTCCCAGTGGGGACTTATCTTTGACGGAGTTGTCAATCATTACGGAAACGGAATTGGGGCTACCCCTTTCTCTCTAGTGTATGGCATGGAAGCAGTGCTCCCCATAGAAGTAGAGATCCCATCAATCCGGGTATTGATGGAAGCGAAGCTCACAGAAGCTGAATGATGTCAAAGTCGACACGACGAACTGAACCTGATCGAAGAGAAGCGAATCACGGCACTATGCCACGGTCAGTTGTATCAGCAAAGAATGAAGAGGGCGTTCGACAAAAAGGTCCGACCTCGTGTCTTCAGACAAGGAGACCTCATGCTCAAGAAGATACAATCGTTTCTCACTGACTCTCGGGGCAAATGGACCCCAAATTATGATGGCCCCTATGTGGTCACGAAAGCTTTCTCAGGCGGCGCCTTGAGACTTGCAACCATGGACGGAGAGGAATTTGCCTACCCCACGAATGTTGATGTAGTCAAGAAATACTTCGCCTAAACTAAAAAAAAACGTCTTGGTGGATTGAAAACCCGAAATGGCGGTCTAGGCAAAAGTTAGAGACATGAAAAAAATCATCCCGATGGATTGGAAACATCAAAGTACAATCCAGGCAAAAATTAGGGATAATGGCAAGTAACTATGTTCAACAGAGGCAAGTCCCTCAACAGCAGTTACAACATCCATCGGAGGAAAACTCCAGTCAAGGTCATCTTCGACAGAAGCTCAGGATGTCCCGAATTCAAAGTTGGTAGAAGGATAGTGGTCGTTATGTTTCAACGTAGCCCTTTTCCCTGTAAATTACCATTTTTCAAACTTTGTAAATACTCTTTGGAATCACGCGTTTGGCTGATTTCCATCCTATTAATAAAATTTGAGCCCTTGTGCTTTTGTTTGTAATTCTTATTTGTTTTAGCTTTACAGAACGACGTTGTTAACATGATTAACGATTCTTGAAATAAAACAAAAATGAATTTACTTGTTAAAACTTTTTCTGCTTTTTAATAAAGATGGCAATTTCTTTTGACTGTTAAACATCGAAAGAACATCAATCGTGTCTCCAAAGGTGTTCGAACCTCAAAGTGCAGAATCAAAGTACTCCTTCTAGACCAGTACGCCTGAATGAAGGATCAACAATGTCAGAGACCATGTTCCATCTGACATCTTCGGCCGAGTTCTCATCTCCTAAGCCCGACCAGCGTCGCCCCCAACAGGGACCGTTTCTCCTAAGCAAGGCAGAATTGCTATCTTGAACCAGTGATATTTCTACATGCCCCACTGTGGCCGAGTATCCAGTCATGTTCATCCTTTAGTCTGTATGTTGCGTCAGTTTTGTCAACATATACATACATACATCATGCATTATTGATTTGCATTCACATTCATATTACATCGCTATCACTCTAGTCGGTCTTATCCCCTAGTGATAAGTCCTCTCAATCGAGTTGTCATACCTTTCCTCGTTAGGAAGTGAATCATCTAAGCAATCTCTCCTCCAGTTTATCTCTGGATTAGAGACGGTCCTCGACCACTTTGATAACTTGAACCTCTGAGAAACAAGAGAACTTTCAACAAATATCACTCTTCGCCATTGAAGATGATATCCTTGCTTTCCCGGATTAAGGAAAATCCCCAGAGAAACCCTCTTAATCAAGAGATTCGGTGGTACGGCAGTTTTTCTCCGAAAAAACCACTGATGAAAAGGTCATCGGCACCTCAAAATTGGATTCCATCATATGGCATTTCTCCGGAAAGATCCCGAGAAAAGTATGATGTAAGACCCCAAACGCAAACAGTCTCTCAAGAGACTCGCTTTCCCCAGTAGAATCGACAAATGGCATCTCTAAAATAGAGAAGTTTGTGCACCTCTATAGCTCAGACGATTGGGTTCCCCAGCAAGTCTGACATCAAATCTTTTTCCACTCAAATGGCATCTCCCCAGGAAAATTCGGCGAGAAGTTTGAAGGAAAACCGCTACTAATAGCGTTCCTTGTCAAGAAAGTTTATTGACAAAAGAAACTGAGACCAGTTCCTTGGTAGGAAACCAGGATCGAGGGGAAGTTTAAATCAGAAACTAAGACCAGGTCCTTGGTAGGAAACCAGGATCGAGGGGAAGTTTATATCAGAAACCGAGACCAGATCCTTGGTAAGAAACCAGGATCGAGGGGAAGTTTACAAAAGAAACTAAGACCAGTTCCTTGGTAGGAAACCAGGATCGAGGGGAAGTTTATTTCAAAAGAAAATTGAGACCAGCTCCTTGGCTGAAGACCAGGATCGAGGGGAAGTTTACCTTTTCTAAGCATCATCGCTTAGCTAAAGAAGATGAATGCGTAAGCTACCATTCATAACCACCATCAAAATTTCGGGTATTCCGATATTTAATCCTCTTGCACCCCGAATGCCCGAATACCTTCGCCATTCACACCTTCGGGGCCAAGAAGATTAAATAGGGGCATCTGTCATACCCCAAATTTTGACCACTAAGATTTCCCATCATTGTGCAAATCATCAGCACAATATGGATGTACCTTTGTACCTCATTAGTCTCCCCAAAGGTGGGTGAGCATTCACTACAAACAAAATTAGGGTTTCAAGCCCTCTCAGAGTCTTAGACAAAGGATCAATCAAGGAATGACATGATATTCAACTTGTCTAGCCTCTCAAATATCCACAATGGATCAAGAGGACTCCCACTTCAAGGATTAAGCACAAGGATGCTCCCTTCTAGGTGGATCAAGCTTCAAGATCGACTGTGTCACCAAATTAGGGTTTTGGTCGACCAGGGCCTCCAGATGGAAATTTTCCTCTGGGCATGAGCCAATGCTTCAAAGCATAACCTAAAATGCTCCATGGAACATCATAAACCCCATCATCAAGTCAATTTAGCCTCAGGGGATGCATACATCAAAAATCAGGAATTAGGGTTTCGTGACCTAATTCACCCCTAAGTTGACTTTTGGGACAAATCATGAGCCAAGACCTCAAGACATGATTTGAGGGTCTCCAACATACCACGTTGATCCATTTGCAACAATGGATTGACCCAAGAAGCTTAAGCAACAAGTTTCAATTTCATCTGAACCACAGTTAGGGTTTCGCGAGAAAAGTCAACGGTAGCTTTGACTTTTGACCAGAACATGCTCCCAAGCCGTGGGACACGATTAAATACACCCTATAACACCCATGGAACATGTCCATCAATTTTGATTTAGGTCAAGGACATGATTTCCTGAAGAATCGCACAGTTTGGAATTCATCTGATAAAAAGTCAATTGTGCACAAAAGTCAAACTTTGACTTTTTGAGATTTTTCATAAAAATGATTTTTTAACCCTAAAATGATGTTAATGCGTGATTGGAATCATCATTCATCAAGAAAAATCAAAGAAAGTGGGATAACTTGTAAAAGGGGTAACCATAAAAACTTAGAAATTTTTCTAAGTTATGAAAAAAAGTGGCAAGGGTACCAACTTTGGAGGATCATAACTCCTAAACCACAAAGCCATTTTTCCCCATCCAAAGCTTGATTTGTAGCCCTCATTACCCTAAGTCTAATTCATTAAGGATTTTGAGTTATGCTTGGATCAAAATGGCTAAAAACTTAAAATTGACATTTTCAGCACTTAGCCAAAATCTGCCTTGTAATTTCAGCACAATGTCCCAACTTCAAGGCTGTTTTTCTCCATGATCCAAGTTGAACCAGGTCTAGGGCCAAACATCAAAGTTGAAGTACGTCATCTAAGCTTTCCGAAAAGTCCTAGAACGTCCATGTATCATACTCGAGCAGGGAGTTATGGATCTTACAAAAGGCCTTGCTGAAGCTGAATTTTTCAGGGGCAGATTTGCACATTTTGTGTGCCACACGAATTTTCAAGCCTTGTCATCATTTTGGACACATCTAAGGATCAAATCCAAGTGGGATGATCTCATCCATGAACCTCCCAAGTCCAAGGAACAAAGAAAAGCATGCCAAAGCCTAGAAATCCCTAAAAGAGGGACAAAACTCCAATTTTGGTTTGGAGCATTTAATGGATGCTTAGAGGTGGCATGGACTGAGCCATTCTCATCTGAAATTAGTCAAGACTTATCCAACAACTAGGGAACCAAAGCTCTGAGCCCTAACCTCTAGTCAATGGCTAGAGGAGACTTGGATTTTCATTGGCCAACATTGGCCAAACCTCTGCTGCAGTTGCCATTCACTGTGGATCCCAAAACAAACTTGCTCCACTATAAATAGAGCTCATTTGTGTTCAGTTTGAGTACACCAAAGCCATCAAACAGATGCTTTCCTCAAATTCTCTCTTTCACTCCAAAATGCCTTCTTTAGTAAGGAAATTCTGAGTTTTTGAGCTAGAGAGCAATTCCACTCAAACTAATCACACACACACACCTCATATATATCATATGTAAGCTGTGCAAACCATCAAAAGTGACATGTAATCACAACATCACAAAGTCACTTCTCAAAACCTCAAAATGACACTTTTTTGCATTTTTCAAGCCATGTCTTGATTCAGTCACTTTCCAAACCAGATGAAACCTCAAACACACTCTAAATATCATCCTTGAACTGTCCCAAATGGTGCCACACATCTGGAACACCATTTGAGAGAGTTGGCATTTTGGCCGTTTTTGACCATTTCGCGAGAAAGTGCACAAACTTGCTCCAGAGGTTTCTAGCCGATTCCAACCATCCTAAAAGCTTATAAGAGGTCATTTTAGATTGTCCAAAGCATCAAATCATTTCTGGAACAAAGCACTTGGTAGGTTGCCCAAAATCTCCAAAAAAGAGGTAAAATTCACAACTTGAATTCTTTGAATCATGCTTTCCTTTGTTGTCCACATACATGCATCATATTGGATAATTCTTGAGGCAAAAATGTAGTCCTTAATGTGTATGTTGTGATCCTCCCACCGTTTGCATTTTGACATGTTTTTATGTGGAATTTTGGTTATTTCAAAACCATGTACAGTTCTGTTTTTTTCATTGGTGTGTTCTATACATTAAGTTTTAGTTTACATGAGTAACACCATTGGATTCCTTGCGAAAAATCGATCAAGATAGGTTTTTACGGATTTCAATTCCGATGAAAATTGAGAGAGTTACGCGCGTTGAAAATTTTACGCGAAACGACGTCGAATTAACGATAGCGGTTCTGTTTTTTCGCTTTGTACAGTGAGTTTCCGAGTGTGTGAATAATACCATTGGATTCCTTGCGAAAAATAGGTCAAGATAGGTTTTTACGGATTTCAATTCCGATGAAAATTGAGAGAGTTACGCGCGTTGGAAATTTTACGCGAAACGGCGTCGAAAACAACGTGCAGTTTTGGTTTTTTAATTTTTGCATTTTGTGTGTCGATTTTCCGTGTGTGTGAGTGATACCATTGGATTCCTTACAAAAAATCGGTCAAGATAGGCTCTTGCGGATCTTGATTCGGTTAAAAATTGAGAGAGTTACGCGTTTTGGAAATTCGACGCGGAACGATGTTTTTACAACGCAGCAGCTCTGGTTTTTTTATTGCTGCGTTTTGTACGTTGAGTTTCGGTGTACGTGTGCGATACCATTGGATTCCTTGCGAAAAATCGGTCAGGATAGGCTCTTATGGATCTTGATTCGGTTAAAAATCGAGAGAGTTACGCGTGTTGGAAATTCGACGCAGAACGATGTTTTTAATCGATAGCAGTTTTTGTTTTTTTTCTGCGTTTTGTGTGTCGATTTTCCGTGTGCGTGAGTAATACCATTGGATTCGTTGCGAAAAATCGGTCAGGATAGGCTCTTGCGGATCTTGATTCGGTTAAAAATCGAGAGAGTTACGCGTGTTGGAAATTCGACGCGGAACGATGTTTTCAAAACGATAGCAGTTTTTTCTGCGTTTTGTACGTCGATTTTCCGTGTGCGTGAGTAATACCATTGGATTCCTTGCGAAAAATCGGTCAGGATAGGCTCTTCCGGATCTTAATTCCGATAAAAATTGAGAGAGTTATGTGTGTTTGAAATTCGATAAAAACGTATTGAAAATTAAAGTTTCGGTATTCGTTTTTACCCAAAAAAAAATGTCGAAGATGATATTTTGATATCTTTCCTCTTTTTCTTACTTTTTATTTTCAAAACTCAACCATTTTTTTTCACATAGCAAAAAATCATCATTTTCCAATTCATACCCCATAATATTTTAATCCACAAAAAATCACAAAAAAAGTATTATTTTTAATATATTTAAAAATAGTGTTTTATATTGTTTTAAATGCTTTTAAAATGATTTCTTTTTTTTTTCTTGATTTTTAAAACCAAAATGATTTTAAATATTTATGTTGATAAAATATTTTTTTTCATAAACTTTAATCATTATTTAATGATTTTATTTGATATTTTTTATCATTTTTTACTTAATTTTTCTTGAAAAAATGCCTAAAAAATGAAATTGGGGTTTTCTTGGATTTTCACCCTAACAAATCTTTTTCGAACTCTTTGGGCCTCTATTAGAGTGTAAGACCCAACCCTTTTTTAACAAAACAATTTTTGGGCCTCAGCTATTGTATAAGTCCCGATACGTTAAAAATCTCGGCGCGATCGCCATTTTTAAACTGAAAATATTTTGGGCCTCTCCCTGAGTTGTAAGCCCCATCTTTTGTACAAAAATACACTTTGGGCCTCTAATAGAGTGTAAGACCCAACCCCTCTTTTTTATATTTTCTCATTTTTCATATTGTTTTTTAATAATTTGGAAAATTAATAACTCCTTCAATTTTGATTATTTTTTATTGGTTCTTTTTCTGAAAAATCACAAAAATAGTAAAATATTTTATTCTACAAAAAAATCAAATTTATATTATTTATTTAAAGTTGGTATTTTTGTGAATAAATTCATTTTTAATTGTTTTTAAGCATTTTAAAAGTGAATATTCATCTTGAAAATAAAGACCTTGGGCCTCCCCTCGTGTTGTAAGCCCCATTTCTTTTCTTTAAACTCTTTGGGCCTCTAATAGAGTGTAAGACTCAATCCCTTTGTAAATACCAAAATTTTGGGCCTCAGTCACTTGTATAAGTCCCACGGTGTTTACAAAACCTCGACGTGACCGTCGCCCTTTTCAAAATTAACCATTGGGCCTACCCTCGAGTAGTAAGATCCATTTCTTTTCTTAAAACTCACTTGGGCCTCTTGAGAGAGTGTAAGACCCATCCCTTTGTACAGAAAACCTTTTTGGGCCTCAGTCACTTGTATAAGTCCCTCTGTACAAATTCAAACAGTGCGCTCACTGATAAAACCCTGAGCCTCTCCTTGAGCTGTAAGCCCCAAATCTTTCTTTTTCAAAGCACTTTCTCCTTTGATTTTGAATATACTGTTGTTTTCAATTTTTCTTTGTTGAACAACTAACCAAACAGCATGGAAGCTCTACAACCGAGTAAGTGTTTACCCGCTTTCATTTACCGCTTTCATATGTATATAACTGTATTGTGGGGTTGTTTCGCTGTAAGTCTCCTTTCACAAACTCATACATATATAACTGTATTGTGGGGCTGTTTCGCTGTAAGTCTTCTTTCATAAACTCATATCAACTGTGTAATAATAGTATAGATATTTAGAGTTTTCCCGGCAACTACGTCTAGAACTAGGTGACGCCGTTTCGTTTATTCGTAGAAATAGACAACTAGATCCCCAATAGGATCACCAGATACAGTCTTCTCTTCGGCTGTCCTCATTAGGAATTGTCAAGAAACTCTACTCCCAGAGATGAATGTATTCTCCGTGAATGGCATCTTTGAGTTTCTTCCAAAATTCTCGAACTTTCCTGACTTGATATATTCCTTGTGAATAGCTTGCCTTGAATTTCTCGGGGTTTGGGGACCCACGGGCTTCTTAAAAGCATCGGCCTCCTCTTGGGCATCGTACAAGGACCCACAGGCTTTCTAAAAGCAACCCCGCCTCCTCTTGGGCTTAGTACAAGGACCCTACGACTTCTTAGAAGTATTCACAGCCTCCTCTTAGGCTTCGTATAATGATCTCTTCCTCCGGGAATGATAGCCTCCTCTTGGGCTTAGTACAAGGACCCGTCGGCTTCTTAAAAGTTTCCAGCCTCCTCTTGGGCTTCGTACAAATTGTCCCGACGACCTCCTAGAGGTATAGGAACAGAACCTAGTCATCCTCATAGAACAGTCCTTTCATAGAGTCTACTATTGTTTCTCAAAGCATAGTACAAAAGATAAAACTCTAGACACGGACAGTCTAACTTCCTTGAGTCTCAAAGACATTCTCAAGTGACCCCTTCGTTAAATAGGAAGGAAACCCGTAGACTCGGACAGTCTCAATACCCTTTGGATTTCCCGTTTCCTCAAAGAGAAGGAAATATCCCGGATCCTCAAATCAAATCCCTGAGTACAGTGTTACTCATATAAGAACTGATTTTCTCTTTTAAAATCAGTATATTTGGATCTGTCACTCAACTGAAACAGTTACAATAGCCTCCTCTTGGGCTTTGTACAATGATTCTTCCCAGCGAAGCAAATGTTTAGCCTCCATCTCGGGCTTCGTACGAGATACCAAAATTCTCCCCAGTGGAGTCAAACAACGTTTAGCCTCTATCTCGGGCTTTGTACGAGACACATAAGAGACTCCCTCGTTGAGTCAATCACCCCTTTCGCCTCCATCTCGGGCTTCGTACGAGATACAAAGGCTCTCTTGTTGAGCCAATCAAACTTTTAGCCTCCATCTCGGGCTTCGTACGAGATACAAAAAACACTCTCTTGTTGAGCATAAAAGATTCTCCTGTTGAGTCAACCCTTTTAGCCTCTCTCTCGGGCTTTGTACGAGACACATATTAGCCTCCTCTTAGGCTTCATATAAGAAAACCACTGGTTAATCCAATTAACCTTTTAGCATCAAAGCTGTGCCTCGTTCACAGTACACAAACATCAACAACTCCTTTCCCTTCATCTAATCGCTGTAAGCGGCAAGCCTCTAGATCATCTACATCCATGCCACTGTCCCTCTTTTAGCATGAGAAATTCCTAAGGAAAGATAGCATTGCTCTACACTGAGTTAAAGTCTTCTCCTTCAGGTTAAAATCCCCTATAAAGGAAATTATGGCATTACTAGGATCCGCGTATCCCGGTTAAAGTAATCCTCCTTTATAAACCAGTCACCCAACAGTTGTGATAGACAAACCCTTCTTTAGAGATGGCAAATTCTCTCTAAAGTCGAGGTCTTTCAGCTTCACGTCTTGGGATTTGAACAAGACACAAATAGACTTTACAGCTTCACATCTTGGGCTTTGAACAAGATACAAATCACCTTTCGCTTCACGTATTGGGCTTTGAACAAGACACCAAAACACCCATTTCCTCCCATAGAATAGGAGGAACTACGAATGCTCTGATTTCCCTGTTTCAGTAAACGGGAATACGTAGGCATAAGATTGAAATAAAAAATCTTAGCGAGCACAATCAACAAAAAACCCAAATCCCATATCTCCATCAATCAAAAGCAGTAGTTCAAAAGCATCAGTCCTAACATCCTAACCCTTGTTCCCCGCTAGAAAGTCCTAGAAAGAAAGAAAACCGTATTGGCGAAAATACAAATAACCAGTACAAAGGCCCCCCACATTGATATCATCCGTAACCTAACAGACCGCTGTTTAAACTCAGTATGCAAGCAGGGTTAATTGGAGACATCTATTTCCCTTCCTTCATCAACTCACAATAGGATAAAAAATGAATCGACCTATAGTTTAAGCTCAACCGCAGAGAGCGACCAGCGCTTAAGAACCGCGTCCAAAATCGCTCGCTACAGACTGCCATGTCATATTTAGGATAGCCTTGTCCACCATTCCCTTGAGACTTTGTTAGAATCTTATCCTTTCACCCTAGCCTTAGGATTGGAGTCGTCGCACTCTATGTAAGTGTCATGGCTATGAACACTTACCTTCCCCCTTGGAACCTTGACCACAGTCAAGAGTTCCTCACCCCTAGTGAGGCGAACTACAGACGCTCTGATTCCTCATTCATAGTAAGGATACGTAGGCACAAGATGCGTTGTCTTGGTGAGCTCACTAACAACTAACTCCCTCATCTCTCGCCATCATGAGATCAAGACCAACTTACCTTCCCGTTTATCCTAGCCTTAGGATTAGAGTCGCCGTACTCTATGTAGGTGTTTTGTCATGGACATTTACTTCCCTTTTATCCTAGCCTTAGGATTGGAGTCTCCGGACTCCATGTAAGTGTCATGGTTATGAACATTTACTTCCCCTTGGAACCTTGACCACAGTCAATAGTTCCTCACCCGTAGTGAGGTGAACTACGAATGCTCTGATTTCATCCTAGTTAGGATATGTAGGCACGAGATGCGATGTCTTGGTGAGCATACTTTGTATATACCCTAGGTATTTACCTTAGCACAGTTCCCTTAGCAAGCAAACTTTAGCATAACACAAATACTAACAAGAGGTTCCTGTAGAGTACTACAGATACTTAAGATGCTAGTACCTTCCCTATGTATAACCAACCCCCAAACCTTAGATTCTCTTAGCTTTGTTGTTACATAGCGCACTCAGGGTTTTCCTCGATCTTTACCCTTTCCTTTGGATAAATCAAATCTCAGTGGTGAACTTCATGATTTGTGATTCAAGTTAATTAATAGCTTGATATCCAATTCTCACCGCAACAGAAATGGCAACTTCACTGAGGAAACTTCTCCCCTCAGAGGGTTAAGCCCACCTTGTTTGTATTTGTGTTATTTATATGTTTGCTTGCTTGTATACTTGTATATTTGTAAATATCTGTATATATCTGTTGTGCCTGGGTTTTTCTATATGCGAGGTTGTTACCTTGAGTGGTGAGATAAGTCCTAACCCGAACTTGAGCGTACACCTATGATAGGATTGTGGTATACTCAATAGTTAGCTGTTGGGAGTAGTCCTAGCATGTCTAACATATGATACCATGCTCAGTGGAGGCCCCTTTGGGACTACTGATGTCAGATGCGAGTAGTCGTATTGGCATTACTTTTTTCGAACTGGGAGTCCGTGAAGCTGAGGACCTTTAGTATCTCTTCACCCCTCTAAAGCCTTTTTAGGACGTAGTGCAGAGATTATCCAGGTGTAGACCTATGATGGTTGTCATGCGATACTACACTCAAACGAGTTTATCTTGAGAATATTATTAGCCCGCATGAGGAGTCGTGCAAGTCGATAATATCCAAAAGATTTATCGATGACTCTGGGAACTTTTAGAACCCTGTTCTGTAGACACAAGAATCCTTAGTACACACCTTTTGGGATGGGTAGACCATGGCTCCATGCTCGTGATCTTCAAACCTAGGCCCTTGTTTGTTTTCCTGTACATATGTGTGAATATGTGAATATCTGTGTTTTTATGCATACATTCATTCGTTCATGCATCCATAAGCATTCCCTTTCAAAATTAAGTCTTCAAGGAACTTAGAGATTTAGTTGCAAACATCTTATCTCTAGTAGTTGACTCATAAATTGATTTCACTAACCAGTTTCTCTTTGTAAGACTCTTGTTTGTTTCCTTGCAGAAATTGTTGAGAAAGAAAGATAGACAACCTTAAGCAAGGTCCCAGGAGCTGAAGAAGAGGTTTGGAGTCTCTTCCACACAAAGTTTCACTTGGTTGTTCACACTGAATTCTCTACACCCTTACAACACTAGAGCTCAAGCTCGTAGAAGAATGAAAGAGCAGAATGTGGAGATTGAACAAGTTAGTGGTGAATTGGAAGACCTACGTGGGAACGTGGGACAAATTATGAAGATGTTGCAGGTTATACGTGCAAAGATGGACACTCAAACCACCGTAGTTTCTGAAATTGCCAACACAGCAATAGATCCTACACCTGTAACAACTACTGTCGCCAGTGTACCTCCTTATGGTCTCCCTTTTAGTTTTGTACAACCGCCATTTATAGTGCAAACTACTCAACAGTTGTCTCAACAGACTGTTCCTTTGACTTCTGAAGTTCCTCAAGTAGTTCCTACCTCTGTACCATCTGTCGTGCAAACACAAGTGCGTCCTTACTTCCATGACGCGGATCAAATCTATGACGTTACGGATATGTATGAAGAGGGGGATGAGCGCCATGAAAAGCTCAAGGAAAATGTTGAAACTATCGAGAAGATGCTGAGAGCCATGAAAGGCATTCAAATATTTGGTGTTGATGCAAGGGAGATGTGTTTGGTATCTGGGTTGGTTATTCCACCAAAGTTCAAGACTCCGAGTTTTGACCATTATAAAGGTGCCACTTGTCCTAGAACCCATCTGATCATGTATTATAGAAAGATGGCTGCCTGTGTTGACAATGCCAAGCTGATGATTCATTATTTTCAGGATAGCTTGAAGGGTGCTTCTTCCAAATGGTACTTAAGTCAAGATCAATCTCGTATCCACAGCTTCCAAGACTTGTCAGATGCTTTCATTAAGCATTACAAGTACAATATGGATCTTGCTCAAGACAGAAGACAACTCTTGAGCATGTCTCAGAAGAACTCTGAGTCATTTAAAGAATACGCTCATCGTTGGAGAGAAACGACTTCACAAGTAGAGCCACCCTTAACTGAAAAGGAGTTAGCTGACTGGTTTGCCGACATTGTGAGGTCAGAATTCTATGAGAGAATGGTTAGTAGTGTGACGGCTAATTTCTTTGATATTGTGGATGTGGGAGTTAAGGTCGAGTTTGGTCTGAAAAAATGGAAAGATGACCAAGGCTGGTAGTTCAAGTGATAATGCCAAGAAATCCTTCAACAATTTTCATAAGAAAAAAGAAGGAGAGACCAATGATATAATGTCAAGCGGAAGGAAAAAGAACCAGCCTTGGAAGCATCGACAGCATCAGCAGAGCTACGTTCAGCATTCTGGCTATCCAGTTCAATATGCTCAGCAACCATGTGTGGCTGTCGTCGCTTCCGCATTCAGTAACCAAGTTCCTATGTACCAGCCCATGCAACAAGCACTTGTTTACCAGCCGGTTCATCAACCACCAATCTATCAACGAGCGCCCAACGCTCCTGCATATCAACCAGAACGGACTCAAGCTTCTCGTCAGAATGCTCCAAATAGAAGACAGGGTGGTAGGCCCCGATTCCTCCCATTCCTATGACGTATACAAAGTTCTTTGGTACAACTAGGATTAATAACTACAAGGTCTTCGGGTCTACCTCCTGATCCACTTCCACCTTCTTACAATTCCAATGCTCATTGTGTGTTCCATGAAGATGCACCAGGACATGATTTGGAAGGTTGTTTTGCTTTGAAACATATTGTAAGGGATTTGGTGGAGAAAAAGATTTTGTCTTTTGGTGATTCTCAGTCTAATATCAAAAACAATCATTTGCCCGCTCATGGGGCAGTTAATGTTGTGGAAGATGCATCTGGTGAGACTTTGATCCTTGATGTTGATGAGATTAAAACCCCGCTTCAAACCTTTCACGCAAAGTTGGTAAAGGCTGGTTTGATTAAGGATCATCATTCAGAAGGTGAAGATTGTGATGTCAGCCCTAAGGGATGTTTGTCGGTTCAGAAAGACATTCAGAATCAAATCGACGATGGCTTTCTACAATTGGGTAGCAAAATGAAGAGGGATTAGGTGTATGTGGTTGAGTTCATCTTTGATTTTCCGTATTTGATTCGCTAAAGCTGGAAACATGTTGTTTGCTTCAGCCTTTTGTTGTGATTTCCATTTGTATTTGGTAATACTGTTTGTAAACACTATTGGTTTATGTTGGAAATTGTAATCTTTAATGAATGAAATTTTCTGCTGAGACTACTATTAATGTTTGCAATTATCTTTGAGTTTTTTAGACTTTTTAGCTTGCATTTTCATTGCATGTGCATGTCATTACATTTGTAACTCGCTTGCATTTCTTAGTCTTGAGTCTCATCTTATTCTTCCTATATCTCTAGAAGCATACCTAGCACGCATTCTGGATAAATGGCGATGATGAATGAGCTTTTGAAAGGTCAGGAAGCCCTGAAGGAGAAGATCAGTGTTCTCATAGGTCAGATGAACTGGGTCTATGAGACTTTGCAGAATTTGATGAAGAAAGAGGGGTACTCTTACCCTGTAGCATCCAGAGAAGTTATCACTTCATCATCTATTGTGGTTCTTCCACATCAAGGACCTCCTCAGTGTCAACGGTCATACCGCCGTCAGCCGCGTCAACACGCCCGACAAAGGCCTAGGAAGCTAGAGAGGCATTTCACTCCGTCACCGATGTCATACAGTCTGATATTGCCAAATTTAATCAAAGGTGGGTTGATAGTGCCGAAGGAGATAGATCCAATGATCCCTCCATACCCACCAGAATTTGACGCCAATGCTCGATGTGACTACCATGCTGGGGCACAAGGGCATTCAACTGAAGATTGTAAGGTGCTCAGGAGCAAGGTTCAGACTCTGCTTGATTCCGATATGTTTTCATTCACGCCTCAAGGCATTCAAGTCAACAAGTCTCAACTATTTTAATTTTAATACAATTGATAAAATCAGTTTATAATATAGGAAAACACGGATCATGAATTTATATAAATAAGACACATGGATATGAATGAAAGACTAAGTTAAAATACTAATAAACAAAAAAAATGGCCTCATTGAATGGTAACCATGAATCCATGATGATCTTGTATCCAAAAATTCCAATAAAATCTTAACATACTAATTATTCTCCATCTATATCATCAATACTCATATAATAAGTCATTTGGTTATTTTCATAGGCAAAAAAATCTTAGACAAACTTTGATAACTTTCAAATCAGATCATTACACATGATTTGATAATCTTCTTTTTGCCTCTTGTTTCTCTCTTCTCTCTTAATGGCATGTTTCAAGTACTTAACACCTATCATGAGAGGAGACACAAGTTAATCAGATTTGAATTTATTACTAAATATATTATTTTGGACATTCTTACCAACTCAAATATGTTAGTTGATCTCTTCTACAATGTCATGACACACCCTGAAAATGCAACATCATACATACATGATAGAGCCAAACTCCTGCAAAAGAAAAATAGTAATAACATTTCTCAAAACCGAATGAACCCTACTGTTATTATCAAAACACATATAACACCAAAATAACTCCGCAATATTACAAATCCATCCAGAGCAAAATCAATAACCAAAATTTAACTATTTTCCTTAAAAAAACATGAATTGGGGATAACAACAAAAACTCCAAGATTGAAGAAAAATCAACAATCCAAACAGTCAAAATGAAGTAAATCAATCGGCTGGCAAAGAAATTAGAAGGGAAATCGACAGAGTTTTGAAAAAGGCTTCAGAGAAAGGATATTGATCATTCACGAAACCAAAAACCTAATTTATAAAATTAAAAATTAAAAAAATAATAGGAAATGAAAATAACAAAGTTATTAAATAAAAATCAGGAAGAGGCTTTTTGGCAAAGTCCACAGACAAAGAGTCAAAGTATAAACAAAAATCTAAGAAAGTATGCAATATGTGACTCCTTCATAGGATTTGTTGCATTTACTGTAAAGGCCTGACCAACTCAAAATTGTGAGACAGTAAACACTCTCCTCTTAATAGGACACATAATAAAGAATAAAAAATAAAAAACCAACCGTTCTTATATTTTCAAAGCTAATGGTGCTAAACTCGTTCAATTGTTTCACCGCCTATATCATCCTGAAACATAAATGAAGTAATTCCTTTCATCACATTGAGAAGTCTAAAGTCAGAATTATAATAGAATAATAAACATACAAGTTTTTGTTAGAATAATAGCCCTGACAGAATTTCGACAGTAATAATTTCTAAACTCATACATACCAGAGTTTCGACAGAAAAAAGTTGGACAAATTGAAACTCCAGCAGCAAACAGACATGAATGGGTACTACCATCACAACCTGCATAATAATTCCTTTCACAGGTCTTCCTTATTTGCATATGATAAACTCATTACAATTAACTTTCATATTTATAAACTCATTACAATCGAATAAACATACTAAGTACTTTAAACCACATAAACATTATACCAATCAAGAAAACTTATTTGATCGGGATCATTTTTAATCAAGATCTATGGAGCGGACATATTTAAAAGAAAGAAATGTGAGAAATATTGAATAAAAATCGGATTTATACCCAGACCGACATGACTTTCTTGTTTGTATCAAGTTGGCGTCTTGCACATACCAAAAATAGTTCAAATCAACAACAATACCAGCAGATATAACATGTAAGTTACGATTAATCCCAATATATATAGGGTACATATCCTATGTGAATGTCATTTTTATGTGAGAACATGAGAATGAATCTAAATCATTATATTTTAAAATAAATGGTGGGGATTATGTGTGGTTTTTGTTTTTCTCTCTCCTCAATTATTAAAATAAATGATGGAGGAGAGAGAAAAAAAACATACACATAATCTCCACCATTTATTTTAAAATCTAATAGTTCAGATTCTTTCTCATTTCTCATATAAAAATGGCATTCTCATATATTCTCTTAAAGCCTCTTAATTTTTTATTTTAATTTTGTACTTATGGGTTAAATAAGTTTTAGATCCCTCTAAATATAGCGATTTTCAATTTTAGTCCTTAAAAAATTTTCCTTTAAGAATTGGTCTCTAAAAGATTTTCCGTCTCAATGAATAGTCTCTGACGTCAAATGAGAGTAACGGCTGCTGATGTGGCTGCGCCACGTGACAATTTCTTCCATTTTTTATTTTTTATATTCAAAAATTCAGAATTCGTAGCTAATTTGTAGCTAATTCAAAACCAATTTCTAGCTAATTCTAAAAATTAAGACTTTCTAAACCCAGTATTCGTAGCTAATTCATAGCTAATTTAAAACTAATTCGTAACTAATTCTAAAAATAATTATCAACGACTAACCCCAAATACTTGTAATGTATTTAAGAATACATAAAAACGTGTAACTTTTGTGTTCGGTGCTTTACACTTTTTTTCCCTTCGAGTTAGGGGAATAAATAGTAAAACTCTTTATTAAGAGAATTTAACATTGTTACTGATCTAAAACTAAATTTGAAGTTTTGACATCTGATTAAATTAAAAAATATTTCTTGTTCTCTTCCAAGTGCTATTGGGCGGTGTTTTTACAATTAAATAATTGAATAATGAATATAAGTTCAACAAAACTTCAATTATCCGAGTGAAGGATTCTTCATTAGACTTTCTGAGAAAAAGGGTGTGAATTAGGTGGTCCAGTTACAAATTTGACATATTGAATACGACATGCACATAATTGCAAGAAATCCACGTTTACACACATAACCAAACCAAGTAGGGATAAAAACCAAGTAGGGATAAGCATTCCATTCAGACAATTGATTATTTAGAGTAAAAGTCCAGCTATTCAATTAGTTGACAACTTCAATTCAACACACATCATGTACCACAACCGCAAAAGAATGAATCTGTCTCTATCTCTATTCCCCTTACAGCATTTTCTTTTGATAAAAATTATTATTGTTTGATCCAGTGGGGATTGCTTTATCTTTTGGAATGAGAAATCCAGAGATGCCCAAGAGACAAATTTCATATCAGAGACCTAGCAATCAGATAGAAGTTTAGGGTTTATAAATTTAAAAAACTCTAAATCGGAATTAGGAAGTTTCAAAAAAGCTTTCATGACTTGGTGGTATTAAGGAGTATTTAGGTTTTACCTTTGAAATGCAGTTAAGATTCCAAACTTTATAATTTTTTTTTTTAGTGTTTTGGATTTGATTATAATCTTATCTTAGATTAGTAATACTAAATGACATTTAATAATTAGTAACAGAAAAAAAGATTGCTGCTCCTTCAAATGACTCATTAATACTTATTTTCAGAATATATTTAAGAATTCTGAAAATATTTAAGAATCATAATTCTTAAATATATTATAAGTATTTGGTGTTAGTCATTGATAATTATTTTCAGAATTAGCTACGAATTGATTTCGAATTAGCTACGAATACTGGGTTTAGAAAGTCTTAATTTTCAGAATTAGTTAGGAATTGGTTTCGAATTAGCTACAAATTAGCTACGAATTCTGGATTTTTGAATATAAAAAATAAAAAATGGAAGAAGTTGCCACGTGGCGCAGCCACATCAGCAGCCGTTACTCCCATTTGACGTCAGAGACTATTCATTGAGACGGAAAATCTTGTAGGGACCAATTCTTAAAGGAACATTTTTGAGGGACTAAAATTGAAAATCGCTATATTTAGAGGGACCTAAAATTTATTTAACCCTATATTTTCAATAACAATTTTTTCAAAATTTTTACTTATCTTAATTTGTTCAAGCATGGTATCACCTATAGAAAATATGAATTAAAATTAAAATAACAACAACATTTATATATTATTAAAATATGTATTTAATATTGATATTTTATTTTATAAGTAGAATTTTCCATGGGCTCATATATAAAATATTTTTATCAACTATATATTTTTTTCTATATATAAGTATTATTTTTTATTTGACATTATTTATAAAAATATATGAATCAATATTAAATCTTGTTCCTGTATATAATCTGTGGGTTCGCACAAATTCTGATTTGAATACAATTGAATGTTAAAATATTCCGAAGATATATCTCCAGACGCACCAAAACTTAAGTGAACATTGAAATATTTCAGAGATATATCTCCGGAACAATTTGGAGCATGTTATCGCGCCAGACTCTTCTCCTCCCTCACTTTTTCATTTTCATTCACAAACCTCTTCATCTCTCTCAGTTCCAAATATCTCCAACTTCACTAAATTTGACTTCATCCATTCGAGGCTCAAGTAATCATCAAGCAGCATCCAATACATTACTCAAAATCTTCCAAATCATATAATTCGGGTAAATTTTTTGAGTTTTCGATAAATATTTGAGTATTCTTGTAAATGAGTTAGAATGCATTGTTAGCTGTAGAAATGTTTATAAATAAGCTGAAACATAGTTTAAACTAAGGGTATATATTGTTTGTTGGCTCAAATGGGCGATCGGGGCTTCAAATTTCTCATTCTGAGGGGTAGAGGACGCTATTGCCGCGACCTCTGAGTTTCAGAAAATTCCAGAGATATATCTCTGGAAAAATCAATGTTTTATGTACTCTGGGTGATTTTGAAGATACATCTGCGGAATTTTTCCGTAGTTGTATCTCCGGAATCACCCAGAGTACATGAAACGTTGAATTTTTCTAGAGATGTATCTCTGGAATTTTCTCAGTCTATTTTTTTCTTTTTGTTTTATAATTTTCTTATTTGTGTTATTCATTTGCCTAAACTCATTGTACGATTAATTATACCTTTCAGACATAATGGCTGACATAGCCGGCCGATTAAGGCATGGAAGGGTTGCTCAGCACGCATCCGTTCGGCAGGAGCGGAGCCAGCAGGTTCCGGAGGTAATAGGTACCTCTGGTCCGGGAAAGGCGTCGACTGCTAGGGCACAGTCTAGTCCTGAGATTCTGTCCACTCCTGGGGTTCGGCCTTCGCCTCAGGCTACTCCATCTACATCTCAGCCCGCTCCTGGGGATCGCCCTTCGCTTCAGGCTACTCCATTTACATCTCATCCCTCGCCACCTTCTACTTCTTCTTCCCGCAGGCCATGGGATGCACCAGATGATGCATCACTTCCCCATCCTCCCGCAGGCGTCGGAATGCACCTGTGCCACCTCCTGTTGATCCGGCGCCACCTCCAGAGGGTGAGGTTGTTGTTGATCATGATGCACCGGTGCCACCTCTGGATGGTGGTGTTGCTGATGTCGAGCCAGAGGCTTTCGGAGGGGGACCATCTGATATGTCCCTACTTCCTCTATACCTAGACCATACTATCAGACATATCTGGGACGGAGAGCTAACATTAGTCACATGGTTACTATATTTTTTTACGTTAATTTAAATTGTTGACATTGATTATTTCTAACTTTGATTCTTATAGACATTGATTCTTTCTAGAAATTTGCAGGTGCATGATCCCCAGAAGTTTCTGAACCATGGACGGAAGATTTTAGCATTGCATCATCCTGATGAGGAGTGGTTTCAATCGGTTTTGACTACTTCTAGGTTTAGTGACCTATGCTTGACCGGTTACAATTTGGTCAACCACGGGATGCTTAATGCATTCGTGGAGCGATAGCACTTTGAGGCCTCTTCCTTTCATCTCCCGCATGGTGAGATGTTAATTACATTGGACGATGTCTCATCTTTGTTCCATCTACCGATCAGGGGGAGATTCCTCCATCATGGTATGATGACCAAAGACGAGGCAATCGATATGATGGTGGAGCATTTGGGGGCTGATACAGGGAAGGCGCTCAAGGAGGTGGATATGACCAGGGGTGCTCATGTTAGGTTTTTCATTCTTGAAGGCGAGATTTGATGAGGCGCTCATTGCTGTAGAGCTGGATGATGGTGATGCTCAGGAGGTAGCCATACACAGGACTCATGCTTCGAGGGCATATTTTCTATTTTTAGTTAGCACTGTGATTTTTGTAGACATGAGTGCCACATACACTGACGTTGCATACCTCCGGTACTTCTTAGATATCACATGGGTCCATGAGTACAACTAGGGGCGGCTTTCCTTGCATATCTGTATTCGAAGCTGAGAGATGGATGTCGGTGGACGACGAACCAGACCACAGGCAGCACGGCATTACTTGTGGTAATAATTTTTTATCCTTGAATGTTTTTTATCTTTTTCATTTCATATTTGCAATAATTTTTTATCCCTTAATACTTTTTATTTTCATTTCAGGCTTGGATTCTCCAACACTTCCCACACACCACTGGCTAATCGCGTTGGGATGAGGACACTGAGGAGATGCTTTTTGCCTGTGCTTTTATCTCGCTGAGAAGGAACCATGCGACCAAGCCTTTCAAAGTCTATCTTTACCTCTTGGTTGCCAAGGATATCCACTTCAACTGCTACATGGATCACCGTCAGACGCGGCCATTTAATGACATATCGCTATACTTTAGATGGTTGGCCTGCGGATCGAGTATCACTACTCCTCATCTGTCCGAGCGTGTCATGTGGCAGTTCGGGTACACCTTGTTGTCTTTGCTCCTCATGCCTTGACTCGTATACAAATAGAGGAGATGTTTGTTGATTATTAGAGTCATTTGGTACCGAAGGAGGCTCAGGTGTAGCGAGTGATTTTTGGATGTGGTTGCAAAGCACAATCGCTCTAGTACTACAGTTCGATTCATTTTGTATCCTATTGAAGCTGATGAAGGAAGGGAAATAGATGCCTTTAACTAACCCTGCTTGCATACTGAGGTTAAACAGTCAAAACTGTTGGTTTACAGATGCTACAAAGATTCGGGGTCTCTCCTAGGTTATTTTTTCGAAAGGAGGTGTTTTAGGTTATCGGTTGAAATGTTAGGACGGATGTATGAAAGTATGGGATTTTGGGTTTTTGTTTAGTGTGCTCGCTAAGATTTTTCTTTCAATCTTATGCCTACGTATTCCCGTTTTTCCGAAACAGGGAAATCAGAGCGTTCGTAGTTCCTCCTATTCTATGGGAGGAAATGGTTGTTTTGGTGTCTTGTTCAAAGCCCAAGACGTGAAGCTAAAGGTAGTTTGTATCTTGTTTAAAGCCCATGATATGAAGCTAAAGAGTCTATTTGTATCTTGTTCAATGCCCAAGATATGAAGCTAAAAGGGTTTGACTTTAGAGAGAATTTGTCATCTCTAAAGAGGGGTTTGTATGTCACAACTGCTTATAAAGGAGAATTACTTTAACCGGGATTTGTGAATTCGGCAATGCCATAATTTCCTTTACAGAGGATTTCCAACCTGAAGGAGAAGACTTTAACTCAGTTTAGAGCAATGTCATCTTTCCTTAGGAATTTCTCATGCTAAAAGAGGGACAGTGGCATGGATGTAGATGATCCAGAGGCTTGCCGCTTACAGCGATTAGATGAATGGGAAGGAGTTGTTGATGTTTGTGTGCTGTGAACGAGGCACAACTTTGATGCTAAAAGGTTGATTGGATCAACCAATGGTTTTCTTATACAAAGCCTAAGAGGAGACTAATATGTGTCTCGTACAAAGCCCGAGAGAGAGGCTAAAAGGTTTTGACTTAACAAGGGAGTCTTTTTGTATCTCGTACGAAGCCCGAGATGGAGGCTAAAATTGTTAGCTCCGCTAGGGAGAATCATTGTACAAAGCCCAAGAGGAGGCTATTGTGTTAGCTCCGCTGGGGAGAATCATTGTACAAAGCCCAAGAGGAGGCTATTGCGTCTGTTTCAGTTGAGTGATAGATCCAATATGCTGATTTAAAGAGAAAATCAGTTCTTATATGAGTAATGTTTGCACTCAGGGATTTGGTTCGAGGATCAAGGTTATTTCCTGTTCTTTAAGGAAATGGGAAATCCAAGGGTATTGAGACTGTTCGAGTCTACGGGTTTCATCTCCTAGTTTTGGAAGGAACTTGAGAATGTCTTTTGAGACTCAAGGTAATTAGACTGTCCAAGTCTAGAGTTTCATCTTTTGTACTATGCTTTGAGAAACAGTAGTAGACTCTTGGAAAGACTGCTCTATTAAGATGACCGATTTTTGTTCCTATACCTCTAGGAGGTCGTCGGGACAATTTGTACGATGCCCAAGAGGAGGCTGGAAACTTTTAAGAAGCCGAGGGGTCCTTGTATGAAGCCCAAGAGGAGGCTATCATTCCCGGAGGAAGAAATCATTTATACGAAGCCTAAGAGGAGGCTGTGAATACTTCTAAGAAGCCGACAGGTCCTTGTACAACGCCCAAGAGGAGGCTAGGATGCTTTTAGGAAGCTTGTGGGTCCCCAAATCCCGAGAAGTTCAAGACAGGCTATTCACAGAGAATAGATCAAGCCAGGAAAGTTAGAGAATTTGGAAGAAACTCAAGGGATGCAATTCACGGAGAAGAGATCATCTCTGGGGAGTAGAGTTTCTTGACAATTCCTAAGGGTGCTTTTAAAAGCCTGTGGGTCCCCAAATCCCGAGAAGTTCAAGACAGGCTATTCATAAAGAATAGATCAAGCCAGGAAAGTTCGAGAATTTGGAAGAAACTCAAGAGATGCAATTCACGGAGAAGAGATCATCTATGGGGAATGGAGTTTCTTTGACAACTTCTACGAGTGACATTCTATGAAAGGGTTCACCGAGAATGCTGCCTTTCATGTCTCCATATTGTTTAACCCAAAGAGGAGGGAAGACTGTGTCTGGTAATCCTATGGGGATCTAGTTTTGACTATTTAAGAGTGATCAACGGGCTTAATGCTAGACGTAGTTGCCGGGGAAACTCTAAATATCTATACTATTATTACACAGTTGATATGAGTTTATGAAAGAAGACTTACAGCGAAACAGCCCCACAATACAGTTATATGTATATGAAAGCGGTAAATGAAAGCGTATAAACACTTGCTCGGTTGTAGAGCTTCCATGTTGTTTGGTTAGTTGTTCAACAAAGAAAGATTGAAAACAACAGTATATTTCAAAATCAAAGGAAAGATTGGGGCTTACAGCTCAAGGAGAGGCCCAGGGTTTTATCAGTGATCGCACTGTCGAATTTGTACAGAGGGACTTATACAAGTGACTGAGGCCCAAATTTGTTTTTGGTTAAAGGGGATTGGGTCTTACACTCTATTAGAGGCCTAAAAGTTTTGAAATGGGTCTTACTACTCGAGGGTAGGCCCAAAGTTTGTTTTTCAACGGATGATGATCGCGTCGAACTTTTTGAAATACAACGGGACTTATATAATAAGTGAGGCCCAAAATGGTTTGTATTTACAAAGGATTGGATCTTACACTCTATTAGAGGCCCAAAGTGTTTTAAAAAAAGAAGAATGGGTCTTACTACTCGAGGGTAGGCCCAAAATTATTTGCGTACAAAACGACGATCACGCCGAGGTTTTTGAAAATACCCGGAGGGACTTATACAATAAGTGAGGCCCACAATAGGTTATTTTACAAAAAGACTTGGGTCTTACACTCTATTAGAGGCCCAAAGTGTTTTGGAAATGATTTAAGAGAGTTGAATTAATCAAAAACCCTAATTTGTTTTCAAAATGTGTTTTAATTGAATAAAAATTCAATTAAAATGATCAAAATTGTTTAACATATGGAAAACAAATTGTGATCTTGGATTAATGCTTCAAAAAGTAAGTATTGATCTACCAAATAATTATAAGGCATTAAAAGTTGCAAAATCAAGGTGAAAAAATATTCAAAATGTCAAAAACAATTAAAATATTAATTCTTTGCAAAAATATCAATTATATGAAATAAATAATATTTTTGGGAAAATAAAATATTTTAACATTTTTGTGAATTATTAAAAAAGAATCAACTCAAAATCATTAAAACTCAGAGAGAAATTAATTTTTGAATCAATTAAATAAAATCACAAAATTCAAATATTTGAATTTGAGAGAAATGGCGCCAAGAACAGCTGGAGAACACACGCGTTTTTCAGTTTTGCCCAGATTTGCATTTTCTATCCAATCTCACTGAATACTTGATCATATCATGCAATCCACATACCAATCAACTCGTTTCAACCTCACGATCATGTCTATTGTAATTAATTTCATTTAAATTAAGCACAAAACAAGAAATCACGAAAAATCCTCAAGAACCCTAAATTCTGCATGAAGGCTGGGATTTTTGATACACGATTCAAACAAAGAAATTACTTGAGGGGAAACATTCCATGCATGATTATGAACATTTGGCAAAAGTATTGTGCGAGGAAATATGCATAGATTGAGAGATGACCAAGTTTAGGCTTACCTCTAGGTCGTGACAGCAAGAGCAAATTGATTTCTGAGTAGGAGGTGTTACAGATGAATTGTGATGATCTGAACAGCTTCCCTACACCCTATGGAGTGTGTTTGAATGCTTGGACTTGATGGAAATTGGCTGGATCACTTCATGGCATCTCAACTGCAACTTGGTTAAAACCTTGAGCAATTGAGTGGTGATTCTGAGAAATCAGTGTTCCAGATGTTGTTTAAGTGTTTGATCAGCTCACATATGATGTATATGAGGTGTGTGTGTGTGATTGGTTTGAGTGGAATTGCTCTCTAATGAAAAACCCGATAGTGACTTGCTAAGAAAGGCATTTTTTAGAGTGAGAAGTGGATTTTGAGAAAGGCAAGTGTTGTAGGCCTTTGGTGTACTTAAACTGATCACGATTGAGCTCTATTTATAGTAGAGCAAGTTTGTTTTGCAAGGAATAGTGAATGGCAACTGCTGAGTAGGTTTGGCCAATGTTGGCAAATGAAAATCCAAGTCTCCTCTAGCCATTGACTAGAGGTTAGGGCACAGGCTGCTGGTCCCCTTGGTCTTGGATAAGTCTTGACTGAATTCAGTTGCTAATGGCTCAGTCCATGCCACCTTGATGCTTCCATTGAATGCTCCAATCCAAAATTGGAGTCTTGTCCCTATTTTGGGCAATTCTAGGTTTAGCATGTTATTTCTTGTTCCAAGGACTTTGGAGGCTTGGCTCAGTGATTGTCCCCTTTAGATTCAATCCTCAGATGTGTCCAAAGTGATGACAAGGATTGGAATTGGCTGTTTTTGGCAAATCGAGCAAAAGTGCAAAATTTTGTCTTGCCTTGGCAATTTCAGCAAGGCAACTTGCCAATGTCATATCTCATGGCCCAAATTGAATTTGGTGATGCTCTTGGCCATTTTGGAAAGCCCTTATATGATACAACAACTGTTTGATCATATTTGGTTTTGATAATTTTTGGATCCAAGTGAAAAATGTCCCTACATTTAGAAAAAAGTAAGGCAAAATCTGACTTAGTGAAATTTTCACTAAGTGTTGGAACAAAGTGACTTTTCTTGATTTTGATCACTCCATAACTCAAAATCCATGAGGAATTTGGACATAGGTCAGTATGAAGATTTTGTAGAGGGCAATGAGATCTACAAATCAAGCTTTGGATGGAAAAAAATGGCTTTGTGGTTTAGGAGTTATGATCCTCCAAAGTTGGTACCTTTGTCACTTTTTTTCATAACTTGGAAAATTTTCTAAGTTTTTATGGTTACCCCTTTTACAAGTTATCCCATTTTCTTTGATTTTTCTTGATGAATGATGATTCAAATCATACATTAACATCATTTTAGGGTTAAAAATCCATTTTTGTGAAAAATCTCAAAAAGTCAAAGTTGACTTTTGTGCACAGTTGACTTTTTATCAGATGAATTCCAAACTGTGCAATTCTTTAGGAAATCATGTCCTTGACCTAAATCAAACTTTATGGACATGTTCCATGGGTGTTATAGGGTATATTGGTGCATGTCATAGGGTTTGGGAGCATGTCCTGGTCAAAAGTCAAACTTACAGTTGACTTTTCCCGCGAAACCCTAATTGTGGCTCAGATGAAATTGAGACTTGTTGCTCAAGCTTCTTGGATCAATCCATTGTTGCAAATGGATCAATGTGGTATGTTAGAGACCCTCAAATCCTCTCTTGAGGTCTTGGTTCATGATTTGTCCCAAAAGTCAACTTAAGGGTGAATTAGGTCAAGAAACCCTAATTCCTGATTTTTTTTTATGAATGCATCCCCTGAGGCAAAATTGACTTAATGATTGGATTTATGAGGTTCCATGGAGCATATTAGGTTATGTTTTAGATCCTTGGATTATGCCCAGATGAAAATTTCCATCTGGAGGCCCTGGTCGACCAAAACCCTAATTTGGTGACACTGGCGATCTTGAGGCTTGATCCACCTAGAAGGGAGCATCCTTGTGCTTAATCCTTGAAGTGGGAGTCCTCTTGATACATTGTGGATTTTGAGAGGTTTAGAGAAGTTGAAGATCATGTCATTCCTTGATTGATCCTTTGTCTAAAAACTCAGAGAGGGATTGAAACCCTAATTTTGATTGCAGTGAATGCTCAACCATATCTGGGGAGACTGATGAGGCATAAAGGTACATCCATATTGTGATGAGGATTTACACAATGATGGTAATCTTAGTGGTAAAAATTTGGGGTATGACAGATGCCCCTATTTAATCTTCTTGGACACGAAGGTGTGAATGACGAAGGTATTCGGGCATTCAGGGTGCAAGAGGATTAAATATCGGAATACCCAAAATTTTGATGGTGGTTATGAATGGCAGATCGCATTCATCTTCTTTTGCTAAGCAATGATGCTTAGAAAAGGTAAACTTCCCCTCGATCCTGGTCTTCAGCCAAGGAACTGGTCTCAGTTTTCTTTTGAAATGAACTTCCCCTCGATCCTGGTTTCCTACCAAGGAACTGGTCTTAGTTTCTGATTTAAACTTCCCCTCGATCCTGGTTTTCTACCAAGGAATTGGTCTTAGTTTCTGATTTAAACTTCCCCTCGATCTTGGTTTCCTACCAAGGAACTGGTCTTAGTTTCTTTTGTCAATAAACTTAATTGACAAGGGACGCTATGCGTAGCGGTTTTCCTTAAACTTCTCACCGAATTTTCCTGGGGAGATGCCATTTAATGGAAAAAGTTTTGATGCCAGACTTACTGGGGAACCCAGTCATCTGAGTTGTAGAGGTGTACAAACTTCTCTGTTGGAGATGCCATTTGTTGACTCTATTTAGGGAATGCGAGTCCCTTGAGAGACTGCTTTCACGCTTGGGGATATTACATCATACTTTTCTCGGGATCTTCCCGAAGAAATTCCATATGATGGGATCCAATTTTGAGGTGCCGATGACCTTTTCATCGGTGGTTTTTTTTCGGAGAAAAACTGCAGTATTGCCGAAGCTCCGATAAAGGGGCTTTCTATAGGGATTTTCCTTAATCCGGGAAAGCAAGGATATCATCTTCAATGGCGAAGAGTGACATTTGTCGAAAGTTCTCTGGTTCTTCAGAGGTTCAAGTTATCAAAGTGGTCAAAGGCCAATTCTAATCCAGAAATAAACCGGAGGAGAGATTGTTCAGACACGACTTTTCCTGACGAGGTCAGAACCGACAACTCGATTGAGAGGACCTTTATCACTAGGGGATAAGATCGACTAGAGTGACAATGATGCAATGCGAATGCAAATCAACAATCCATGATGTATGTATGTTTATGCTGACAGAACTGACGCGACATACAGACTAATAGATGAACATGACGGGATACTCGGCCACAATGGGAGATGTAAAGTATCACTTGTTCACGATAGCAATTCTGCCTTGCTTAGGAGAGATAATCCCTGCCGGGAATATCGTTAATCGAGCTTAGGAGATAAGGACTCTGCCAAAGATGTCAGATGGATTAGTTGCATCTGACACTGTTGATCCTTCATTCAGGCGCACTGGCATAGAAGGAGTACTTTGATTCTGCACTTTGAGGTTCGCTTACTTCTGGAGAAGCGATCGATGTTCTTTCAATGTTCAACAGTCAAAAGAAATTACCATCTTTATTTTAAAAGCAGAAAAAGTTTAACAAGTAAATTCATTTTGTTTTATTTCAAGAATCGTTGATCATGTTAAAATGTCGCTCTGTAAAGCTAAAACAAATGAGAATTACAAACAAAAGCACAAGGGCTCAAATTTTATTGATAAGATGGAGATCAGCCAAACACGTGATTCCAAAGAGTATATACAAAGCTAGAAAATGGTAATTTACAGGGAAAAAGGGCTACGTTGAAACATAACGACCACTATCCTTATACCAACTTTGAATTCTGGGCATCCTGAGCTTCTGTCGAAGATGACCTTGACTGGAGTTTTCCTCTGATGGATGGTGTAACCACTGCTGAGGGACTTGCCTCTATTGAACATAGTTACTTGCCATTATCCCTAATTTTTTCCTGGATTGTACTTTGATGTTTCCAATCCACCGGGATGATGATTTTTTTTTTATTTTGTTTCTAACTTTTGCCTGGATCGCCCTTTCGGGTTTTCAATCCACCGAGACGTTCTTTTTTTAGTTTAGGCGAAGTATTTCTTGACTACATCAACATTTGTGGGGTAGGAAAATTCCTCTCTGTCCATGGTTGCAAGTCTCAAGGCGCCGCCTGAGAAAGCTTTCGTGACCACGTAGGGGCCATCATAATTCGGAGTCCATTTGCCCCGAGAATCAGCGAGAAAAGACTGTATCTTTTTTAGCACAAGGTCTCCTTTCCTGAAGACGCGAGGTCGAACCTTTTTGTCGAACGCCTTCTTCATTCTTTGCTGATATAACTGACCGTGGCATAGAGTTGTGATTTGCCTTTCTTCGATCAGATTGAGTTCGTCGTGTCGACTTTGACACCATTCAGCCTCTGTAAGCTTAGCTTCCATCAATACCCTGATTGATGGGATCTCTACCTCGATGGGGAGCACTGCCTCCATGCCATACACTAGAGAGAAAGGGGTTGCTCCTGTTGAAGTGCGGACAGATGTACGATAACCGTGAAGAGCAAAAGGTAGCATCTCGTGCCAGTCTTTGTAGGTTACAACCATCTTTTGAACAATCTTCTTGATGTTCTTGTTAGCCGGTTCTACCGCTCCGTTCATCTTGGGTCGGTAGGGAGATGAGTTATGGTGTTCAATCTTGAACTCTGCGCACAACTCTTTCATCATCTTATTGTTCAAGTTAGATCCATTATCAGTAATGATCTGGTTTGGAACACCATAACGGCAGATGATATTGTTTTTGATAAATCGGACCACCACTTGTCGGGTTACATTAGCGTACGCCGCTGCTTTGACCCACTTGGTGAAGTAATCGATGGCTACAAGGATGAACCGATGTCCGTTTGAAGCTTTGGGCTCAATCAAGCCAATCATGTCGATTCCCCATATGGAAAAAGGCCATGGGGAAGAAAGAACCTTGAGATGCGTTGGCGGTACATTAATTTTGTCGGAGTATATCTGACACTTGTGACACCTCCTTATGTACTTGTAGCAGCCGGATTCCATTGTCAACCAATAATACCCTGCTCTCAGAATTTTTCTCGCCATTGTGTGTCCGTTGGCATGAGTGCCAAAGGATCCTTCATGAATTTCTTTCATTAACATGTCTGCTTCTGGTCTGTCGACGCATCGAAGCAAAACCAAGTCAAAATTCTTTTTATAGAGGGTATCACCACTCAGGAAGAAACTGCCAGCCAGTCTTCTGAGGGTTTTTCTGTCCTTCCTTAGTGCCCCAGGAGGGTACTCTTGTTTTTGAAGGAAGCATTTGATATCATGATACCAAGGTTTGTCGTCTATGACTGCTTCAATCGTGAAGATGTAAGCGGGCCTTTCAAGGCGCATTATGTCGATCTTAGGTAGGTCAGTCCATTGACCCACACTAATCATAGAAGAGAGTGTGGCTAATGCATCAGCCATGTGATTCTCATCACGAGGGATATGATGAAACTCAACTCTGTTGAAGAAAGGTAACAACCTTCTTGCATAATCTTTGTAAGGAATCAGTCCTGATTGGTATGTGTTCCAATCTCCTTTTATCTGATTGATAACTAGGGCTGAGTCGCTGTATACGTCCAAGTTCTTAATCCTCAAATCAATCGCTTCTTTGAGACCCATAATACAAGCTTCGTATTCGGCCTCATTGTTTGTACATTTGAACGTAAGTCGAGCGGTGAAAGGAATGTGGGTACCCTGAGGGGTAACAATTATTGTCCCAATTCCGTTTCCATAATGATTAACTGCTCCGTCAAAGATTAGTCCCCACTGGGAACCTGGTTCTGGCCCTTCACTGGGTAGCGGTTCATCGCAATCTTTCATTTTTAAATACATGACATCTTCGTCTGGGAAGTCAAACCCGATCGATTCTTGATTGTCAATCGGTTGATGAGCCAAATGATCGGCCAAAATACTTCCTTTAACGGCTTTTTGAGCGTGGTACTTTATGTTATATTCTAATAGCAACATCTGCCAACGGGCAATCCTTCCTGTGAGAGCAGGTTTTTCGAAGACGTACTTGATTGGATCCATTTCGGAGATTAACCAAGTAGTGTGACAAATCATGTACTGGTGTAGACGTTTGGCTGCCCAAGCCAAAGCACAGCAAGTTTTCTCAAGCATCGTATACCGAGTCTCGCAGTCGGTGAATTCTTGCTTAGATAGTAAATGGCAGACTCTTTCCTTTTGGTTTCGTCTTGTTGGCCAAGTACACACCCCATTGAGTCTTCCAAGACTGTTAAGTAGATGATCAGTGGTCTTCCTTCCACTGGAGGTGATAGAATCGGAGGATTCAACAGGTATTCCTTGATACTGTCGAAGGCAGTTTGGCAGTCTTTTGTCCAAACGCAGTCCTGGTTCTTTTTGAGTAACTTGAAAATTGGCGCACACGTGGTAGTCATGAGAAATATGAATATGGAGATGTAGTTTAAACGTCCCAGGAATCCTCTGACTTATTTTTCAGTCAACGGAGAAGGCATTTCTTGAATGGCCTTGACCTTGTCAAGATCAACCTCAATTCCTTTCTGGCTGACGATGAACCCTAAGAGTTTCCCTGGACAGACACCGAAGGTGCACTTATTGGGATTCAAGCGGAGTTTGTACTTTCTCAACCGCTCGAATAGTTTTGACAGGTGGGTCACATGCTCCTCCTCTGTTTTAGATTTGGCAATCATGTCATCGACATATACCTCGATTTCTTTGTGTATCATGTCATGAAACAGAGTAGTCATGGCCCTTTGATAGGTTGCCCCGGCATTCTTCAAACCGAACGGAATTACCTTGTAGCAAAAGGTACCCCATGGGGTAATGAACGAAGTTTTCTCCATGTCTTTCGGCGCCATTTTAATCTGATTATAGCCCGAGAATCCATCCATGAAGGAGAAAACTTTGAACTTTGCTGTACTGTCAACCAGCATGTCAATGTGTGGTAAAGGAAAGTCATCCTTTGGACTAGCCTTATTCAGATCTCTGTAATCAACACTTATTCTGACTTTTCCGTCCTTTTTTGGAACGGGTACGATGTTGGCTAACCATTGAGGATATTCTGACGTAGCAAGGAAACCCGCGTCAATCTGTTTTTGTACCTCCTCTTTGATTTTGATGGCAATGTCCGGGTGAGTGCGTCTCAACCTCTGTTTTACTGGCGGACATTCCGATCTTAACGGTAAGTGATGTTCCACGATGTTGGTATCCAACCCTGGCATATCCTGATAGCACCAAGCGAATACATCAGGGAATTCTTTGAGAAGCTTTATCAAACTCTCTTTGGTAGTTGGACTGAGCAGTGCCCCAATCCTGATTTCTTTTCTCTCTTTTTCCGAACCTGAGTTTACCGTTTCCAACGGCTCTTTATGAGGTTCAATAGACCTTTCCTCCTGTCTGAGTAGTCGGGAGATCTCTTCTGGGATTTCGTCGTCATTCTCTTCTTTAGCCCCAAATACCGGGAACTCAAAGTTGGGAGAAGGCATCAGATCATATGTTTCAACGGGGTTTAAAACAAGCAATCTGCATGACGTGATGATTCGTGTTTAGAAGAGATAGAGAGAATGCAAGTGTGTGCAGTGTATTTTTCTTTTACTGCTTGTTTTTATTATTGAATTATTTTTTAGGATTACCATTTTCTGAGAAAAGCAAAAAGAGAAAACAACAATAAATGCGGAAATTACAGAACGACGTTATTTTATTAATGAACAAGTCGATTCCTGAAACTACAGCCCTATAAAACAAAACTCTGTTGCTTTGGGCGAAGCGAAGAGGGAAAATTTACAGAAAGCGAGCCCTATCAAAACATCTGTTTCACCTGGGCAGGGTGAAAGGTTAAAGATGGTAATTACTTTGACTGGCGAACGACCTTCGGAGCATCAACAGCGACCCACTGGCGGCGAACTCCTCGGTGAATCACAAAGTCTGGTACCTTCCTTGATTTGTCTTCAGAAATGACGTTGATTTCTGGTGGAGCAGGATCATTGGAATCTGTCTCCCAGGCAGAGTTATCGTAGGAGGATTCCTCAGTTGCATTTTGCATAGCATTTGCGTTCTCAGCTGTATCTCCCCATCCAGTTGGCTGGATATCTTCGAGCCTGATACGAGAGCTTTCAGGAGCGGTGTACTTGACCATATAGTCGTATTTTCCACTCGGTTGTCCCAAGGTGTCCCCCACTTCTTTGGAACTGGAGGAGTCATCCCTCTCGATGACGTTGACCTCGGGAAAAGCATAGTTGATGAATTCAAGTCCTACAAACGTTGCGAATTCATCGTCATGTTGAGTAGTTTCTGAATGACCTGAGTGTTGATCCCATGACATGCTGGGGACACAGGTATTCTATTCAATGATACTCAGCTGAGTTTCATTACTCGGCTGACTTTCTGGCCTAAAGTCTCCTGGGTAAGGCTGCTACATTGGCAGACCATCCATCGGGCCATAGTAATTGTGGTCAAAGTTGTCTTTCATCAGAGTGTCCTCCTCTAATGAATTCGGCGAAGCACGACATCCTTCCAGATCACAACCTCCGTATATCATTTCGACATCTGACCGTGGTATAAATCTCGGACTCTGTGCGGGATAGCAAAATGGCGTAGGCACCTCTTCCTGAGACATATAACCGTCCTCGTTGAGGTAGGACTTCCATTCTTCATCTGTGTCGGAGGGATCCTCCTCATTGATAGCATGGACTATTTGAGACACTGGGTGAAGGAAACCTCCACTGTGAAAGAAGTTCTGAATGGGATGAAGACTTTCATCGTTAGCAGCTGTCCGGGTACAGGTTGCAGAAAAACCAAGACCCTTCTTTGTTGTATTGCTAGTAGGAATGACAAGTTGTCCCCATCCTGTCGTATCGGTACTCTTGACTGCTTTAATAGCATCTTTGTATGAGGAAATCGAAGTTCCTCCTCCGGATTGATCATCCTTGTGTAGCGAAAGCGCTTGGAACTGGGTTCCGATTATCCCTTCTGGTTCCACATAAGTGGATGACGATAAATTGTTGACGAGCAAGGCCTGTTCCCCACAGACTGTGATGAGTTGGCCGTTCTGGACGAACTTTAGCTTTTGGTGGAGCGTTGAAGTGACTGCTCCAGCCTGCTGTATCCAAGGTCTTCCTAATAAACAACTGTACGTTGCCCGGATGTCCATGATCTGGAAAATGACTTGGAAAGTGTGAGGACCGATGGTTATAGGAAGGTCGACTTCGCCGATAACCGTTTTTTTGGATCCGTCGAACGCTTTGACGACGACCTCGCTGGTTCTCATCGGAGGGCCTTTAAATGATAATTGCATCAAAGTGGACTTTGGCATAACATTCAGGGCTGATCCTGTGTCTACCAGTACGCTGGCTAAAGCATCGTCCTGGCAGTTAACTGTGATATTGAGTGCCATGTTATGACGGCGACCCTCTTCAGGTAATTCCTCATCACTAAATCCCAAATTATTGCAAGAAGTGATGTTAGAGACAATACTATCGAACTATCTGATTGTTACATCCTGTTCCACAAAGGCTTGCTCCAAAACTTTCTGTAGAGCCTCCCAGTGCGCTTCTGAACTGAGTAACAGTGATAATACCGAGATCTTTGAAGGAGTTTGTAACAGCTGACCAATAATGTTGTATTCACTCCTTTAGATGAGCTTCAGCATCTCATCATTGTTTTTCGAAAGGTCGGGATTACTGGATTGACCGACTGATGGATCAGGAGCTTCTGTCTGAAGTTCCTTTTCTTTGTTGGATTCTCCAACTCCTCTGTTGAAGATTCTACCACTCCGTGTTACACGACTGATGTCTGCAATATTCACGACGGAGGGTAATGGAATTTCCTTTCCATTTTCAATTATTGTTGCACCGTATTTGTAAGGGATTGCCTTAGCTGATTCATACGGTAGTGGTCCCGGCAGATAGATGACTATGGGAACCTTCTGGTTTTTCTGACCATCATACGTAATCTCGATCCGTTCTCAGTTGGGAACTTTGGATTCGTCAAGCAGAGGGATAATGGCAAAAACATTCCTGGTCCTCTGATGATCAGAGATGACGACAACATCCTCAATTTGATTGGCAAGGTAGTTCGGCATCCAATTGATAGGTCCAGAACCTGGATATGGGCGAATCTCTCCATGATCCACCTGCCCCTGGAGAGCTGCTCGCACAAGGTAGCACCCTTGGTTACTTTCTGAACAGACTCCACAACGTTCATAATTGTGTGGTGGCACCTGGCCACGCCTACTTTGAATACAATGTAACCTCACTAGGTTAGCTTCCACGAGTCGGACATCCTGACTTGGACGCCGAGTGGGGTTTCTGTTATTGATACTAATTTACTGAGTATCTTCATCCATGTAGATTGGCATCCACCAATGATTTAACAATTGCTGAAGTGCTTCCTGGACAAGGGCACATCCCTGATCGTTTTCGCAACCCGCTTTACAGCTGTGATAATTATGTGAGATAAGGAATCCGAGTCGGACCTGCTCAGCATGCAACTCTACCAAGTTGGTATTCATCAAGCGAATGTCGAAGATCTAGACCGTATTGATCTGATAGGGATTCCTATCATGGTAGTCCTGGATCCTTCCAAGATCCATATGATGCTGGAGGGCCTCCTGTATGAAAGAGCATCCATGTTTGTTTACCGAGCAAGTCAGACAAGAACTGTAATCGTGTTGCGGCAGATTATGATACTGGCTTTGCCTTGAATGCATTGCCACCAGGTTGACATTCATCGCACGGATGTCATGGTTCTGAATGACGTTGAAATTCGTATAGACCATGTTAACTCCACGAACTCGGTGCTCTTGGATCCATCCGAGATCCAACTGTTCCTGTAGAGCTGATTGCACCATAGAACATCCTTGATTGCTTTTAGAGCATATATCACACTGATGATAATTATGAGGTGGCACATGGTCGTACCCACTCTGTCTACAATGCATCTTGACCAGATTGGCCCTCAACAAGAGTACATCATGAATTTGATAGACATTGTTAAATTCTTTCTCAATCAGGTTGAATGCAGCCTTCTCATGTTGAGGCAACGAGTTTGTAAGAACATTGGGATTCATATCTTTGAAAGATAAGAGCCCGCTCCTAACAAGCTTTTGCACGTCGGACTTGAAATTGACACAGTTCTCTATGTTATACCCTGATCCTCCTTGATGATAAGGATATGTCTGATCCGCTTTGAACCAAAAAGGCGGATTTTCCGGTACTGTAAGAGGAGACTTAGTCTGGATGTGCCCCTTAGCCAGTAGTAACGGAAATAGTTCTGCGTACAACATGGGTATAGGATCAAACCCCAGTGGCCGCGTTGTACGGTTGTTGTTAGACGGAGGACAAGCCTGCTGAAGAGGCTGTTGTGTCCTTTGCTGATTAGGTTGGCTCTGCGCAACCTGAGGTTGATACGTAGGAATAGGCGCATGGCTGATAGCAAGAGTTACAGCTGCTACCGGTTGATAACGTCGCCTTTGCTTTTCGAGAGAGATATTCCCAATATCTTGCTCTTTTTTCTTAGGGAGAGCACTACCGCATCGTTTTGTACTACTCGATGATCCAGCGTCTTTTATTAGACGTCCTTCTCGGACGGCTTCCTCAAGACGAACTCCCATACCGACCATCTCGGTGAAGTCACTGGGCGCACTAGCAACCATTCTGTCGTAGTAAAATGAGCTTAAGGTCTTTAAGAAGATCTTTGTCATCTCTTTTTCCTCAAGAGGTGGACAAATCTGAGCGGAAATTTCGCGCCATCTCTGAGCGTACTCCTTAAAGGTTTCCTTGTCCTTTAGTGACATTGATCTGAGTTGATCTCTGTCCGGTGCCATGTCCAAATTGTATTTGTATTATTGGACGAAGGCAGTACCAAGATCTATGAATGTACTAATCGTAGTACAGTTTAAACCCATGTACCATTTGAGTGCGGCACCGGTTAAACTATCCTGAAAGTAGTGAATCAGTAGGTCCTGATTCTCCGTCTGAGCTGACATTCGCCGAGCGTACATCACCAGATGGCTCTGAGGGCAAGAGTTACCCTTGTATTTTTCAAAGTCTGGCACTTGAAATTTGTGCGGACCTTTCACATTAGGGACCAAGCAAAGGTCTGCGCGTCCTTTCCAAATAAATCCTGACCGTGGATGGCTTGCAGTTCCTTCTGCATTTCCTGGAACTGCTCCTAGAATTCATCCATTCTATCAAACATGGTTTCCTTCTTATCAGAAGGTATTGGTGGAATCTGTCCTTCCGAGATAGTGTGCACCACAGGGGGTGGTACCGTGACTACGGCAGTGAATCTTGGCATTTCCCGAAGTTTGTAACCTTCAGGCGTCTTTAGTATGCCCCTGGCATCTTCGCTTTCCCGAAGTTTGTAACCTTCAGGCCCAACAGCTTCTGTTATGATTCCCTGATCTTTAGTGATCGGCGGAACATATCCTTCTGGTATATAGTTAACAGGCATGCCCCAAGGACGATCTTTCGGCATTTGATACTCTCATACCCTAATTTTTGACCATAAGATTCCACCTCTTTGTGCATCATCTCGCATGTCTGCATGTTTTATTACTAACAAGTTTGTATAGGAACTTTGGTTTCAAACGGAGTTGGTATTCGTTTTCACAGAAGTATTTCAAGGCGTGATCAATAGATTTTGTTTCAAAAGGTCCTAGGGTTTTCTATTGGGCTCTTTTCTCAAAATTTCTCAAAAGCCTCAATGTTACATCCTCATGTCCAAGAATTCCAACGCATGGTTCTTGTGCTAAAATCATCAAGTAAAGAAAGTTACCAAGAATTTGAGGGTCGGATTGCTAGAAGTTCAAAACCATAATGCAATTGATATGAAGAGGTGGATTCCTAATATTCGAAACACCATTATTCTTTCAAAGAAAAACTTGTGTTTTAAGTGTTAGCAATTAAGGGTTTCATTGAGTTAAATATGAATTGAAAATGCATCCAAATAATGTCATTAAGTTCAAATTGAGTTTAATTGTTCAAGATTGCCAAAAGATCAAGATGCCATTTCAAGGTTTAAAGTCCATACAAATTCAAGTCCTTTTCACAAGATTAGATGTTCGCTAATTTAAAAAAAAATGTGCTAAGTGATTACATGCCAAGTTTATACAAGATGGAAGGAAATCTTTCATAAACCTCAATTCCAGGATTACGGGTTCAAAGTCCATCTCAAGACATGTTCTTCTTCTCATTCACTATTTTATGCCAAGATAAATACAAAGAGAAGGGTCATTTGAATATTTTATTCTCAGTCAATCTTGTTATGCTGCTGACTATATCATGTTCTTATTACAGCTACTAAATACTTTGGGTTTGAGACTTTTACGAGGTAGTTGATTTTACATTTCAATAAAACTACTATACGACTACCAGTTGCAAGTTGTCTTTGAGAACATTCTATTTGCTTTATGCATTCAACTTGGCAATATACAGTACTGTCGGTTCATAATGATCTGTTATGTGGAAATGAGTAGCCCATGTCATCAACTAATAGTAGGTGATATAAGATCTTTTCATGATGTTAATGACATTACAAAACAGAGAAGATAGTAAATCATCAGATCCTTCTATTTGTGGATACGATTCCCTGCGCCGACTTCTCAAGGAGAATCCCTTACATCATCACTGCCAGATTAACAAATCGACATGATTAAAGATTGTGGCAAGAAATAATGGGAACTAAATCATCACAGAATAAGAGCAGTAATATAGTTTCCAAAACATTTTCAAAACACAACCCAACATGTCGGTTCGAAAACGGAAACAAATCATCTTCAATAAAAATCAACGTAAAGTGAGATCATAGCTAGAAAATCAAGACCATCTATCAAGTTTCATCACCAAATCAGCATCAATCACATGATCATCAAAATAGGAAAGAATCACAAAGTCCTTAATCACAATTACACAAAAAATCAGCAGCTTATTCTTTTCTTCCCAAAACCGAGTTGACAGTGATCTCGGTATTCAAGTCGTAATCAACAGCCTTCAATTCATGGATTCCAAAAAAAGCCAATATCATGTGCCTATAAAAAGACACAATTCGGAACATACAGGGGGACAGAGAGAAAACAAAACACATACAGGCCTTGAGGGAATTCACGATTCACCAATCTCACAAACACCCACATACTCAGCAGCAAAAAGAATTGCAGAAAGAAAATGGGAGATTCAGAGTAAAACCAAGATACACATTCACATACAGCAGGAAAATTCCACAGAAAAGTCACAATACCATACACACAAACCCTACTCCATTCAGAGAAAATTCACAGCAGACAAACACGCACCCAATAACAATAGCAAGAAAGCGGAAAGAATACATACCCTTCGACATTGCCGACACCGTAGAAATTGCCGCGTCGAAGCTTCTTGTAGCAGTAGCGAAATAACGGCCACCATCATCACTTCCAGATGCAGCTGCTGTCAAAAATCGTTGCGGGCCGCCTCCCTTTTTCGCATTTGTAGAACGCAAGCCTCTGACACGCCATCATCCATTGCGTAAATAGCCACCGAAGTCGCATCGGGCGAACTCCGATAGGTAAATTCTCTCTACCTTGACCTTATATCACTTATGCATTGTGTGATCGCTGTTTGATTGAATCCAATTGTTTGATTTCCTTTCGTGTCGAAAAAACCGCGCATTCGTCGTGGTTTGAGAAAGCATCCCGTACGAGAGCGAGAAACGATGTCGCGAAGGAGGGTGGCGAGAGTGAGTTGAATTCACGGTTAGAAGGAAACGTGGAGGAGGGTTGGTTCTCCGGCGAGTGCGCTGTGCAAGAGAGAAAGATGAACAGTTGAGGGAGGGATTGTGAGATGATGAAAGTGAATGAACCGAGAGAGAGAGAGAGAGAAGGAATTGTGAGATGATGAATCCATGGAGACAAAGGTTACTGAATCTTTTGGTTTGATTTTTTTTCTCCTTTTGGGAAGTACAATATTGTTGTTGTTGTTGGGCTGGCGGGTTAAGTGTGACCCGGCCCCTCCTTTTTTTTCTTTTATTTTTTACTTATTTTATATTTTATATCTTTATTTTATTCAGTTTTTTACTTGTTTATTTATCTATCTATTTTTAGTTTTTAGCTTAAATTGATATCTTATTTTAATTACAAGTTTTAGTTTTTGATTTCAATATATTTCAATTTAAGAATGTTTTGATTTAAGTCTACATTTGACTCTCTCAATTAGTTTGTGACCTCTTATACTTTATCACCGGCAATTTGATTCTGTTTCTTGACAAGTCCTTTCAATCTTAACTTCATGATTAGTTGTACAATTCCAAAGGAAAGGTCCCCGTTGACTACCATGTCACAACTTAGCCTAGACTTTAGGTCCTTCCCATTTATCCTAACCTTAGGATCGAAGTCACCGCACTCTATACATGTGTTCCTACCATGGACATTTTCTACCATTTTCAACTTAATTTTAACTTTAGAGTCACCGCACTCTATGTAGTGTCTTGCCATAGACGCTACCTCCTTCTGGAACCTTGACCACCGTCAAGAGTTCCCCACCCTCTTTGAGGGGAACTACGAATACTCTGATTCCACTCCTATCAGGATACGTAGGCACAAGATGTGATGTCTTGGCGAGTATACTTAGATACTAACTCCTAGGTCTTTCCCTTAGCACATACCCTTAGCAAGCGAGCAATAAATAACATAAATAATAACAAGAGGTTCCTGTAGAGTACTACAGACGTTTAGGATGCTAATACCTTCCCTAGGCGTAACCAACCCCCGAACCTTAGATCTCTTAGGTTTTTTCGTTCTTGAACCTTTCCTTTGGATAAATCAAAGACCGGTGATGAATTTCAAAAATTGTGATCCTAGTTAACATAATAGCTATCGTATCCGATTCTCACCGCGACAGAAATGGCGACTTCACTGGGGAATTTTCGAGGGTTTCCCCTAACTTGTTTATATCTATGTTATTTATTTGTTTATTTGCCTATATATCTTTATATCTGTATATATACCTGTTATGCTTAGGTTTTCTGTGTGCAGGGTTACTATTTGTGTGGTGAGACAAAGTCCTACACCCGGACTAGAGTGAAAATTATGATAGGAACGGTGAGAATTCAAGGATACTTTGAGGGAGTCGATTCCTGAAAAAGTGAATTGAGACTTAACCACTCAGTCTAGGCCCTCTCGAATAAAATATTTGTCCAACGAGTTCATTCGTGAAGACGATATGGTTTCGATCTAAAGGCCATCGGGACTGGGGACCGTAGTTACCTTTAAACCAACTTGGCCTATTAGGGCGTAGTGCGGGGACTATGCGGGAGTCTATTTCTGCAATAGTCGCTACGCGATACTACACTCAGACGAGATTCTCTTGAGGATATTATTGACTACCAAGTGATCTGGAAAATCGATAATATCCGAAAGATGGGTAGCAGACTCTGGGAACTTGGTAGAACCCGTTCGGCAGGTACAAATAAACCTCTAGTACATACCCTGTGGTTGGTTTGTCACCCAGAATCCATGCTGTGATCTCGAACCTTTAATCCTACTATGTGTGATTTGCATCCTATCATGCGTTGCATTGCATATCATTTGCATCTTTGCATGATTCATTGCATACGTCCGTTTGTCCAGCAACTCATTTACACCTGTCTCTATCTTCCAGTGAGTCGTCAAGCTGATTCCTCGACATAGATATCAGACTAGAGCTAATTACAGACGCATAATGTCAGAGGAAGAAGCACACAACGCTGAGATCCGAATGGAGATTGATGACCTTAAGTCAGGCATGACCAAGCTCACAGAGATGCTTCAAGTTTTGATTGTTAGAGGAGAACCACCTCAAAGGACTATTATTCAAGAAGTTTCAAGCGCTGATCCTCCACCGGTTCAAATGCCACCTTCCACTTGGCCAGAGTTTGGCTTACCTCCCAACTACTCTCCACCTCTTGCATCTACTGCTATGATTGGTCAAACTTCTAGACCAGTGTTTCAAGCTCCTGTTTTCGCCAAACCTCAACCTATAGTTCAGACTACTCGAGCCCCTTTTGAGAACCCTCTATACGAGTACAATGCTGCCAGTGCTCAGGGTGAAAACCGTGAAGACATTGTTGAACCTGAGGTTGTCCATGAACAGTTTCAGACCATAGACAAGAGACTTAAAGCCGTAGAGGGTACTGATTTCTTCAACATAGATGCAGAAAACATGGGGTTGGTTTCTGACCTTGTTATGCCTGCTAAATTCAAGACTATCGATTTTGTGAAGTACAAAGGTGATTCTTGTCCAAGAGCTCATTTGGTCATGTATACCCGAAAGATGGCTGCTCATGCCAAGAATCAGAAGTTGCTTATCCATTATTTTCAAGACAGTCTGAGTGGAGCTTCTCTCAAATGGTATATGAATCTTGAACAGAACAACATTCACTGTTTCCAAGATCTTATTAATGCCTTCATGAAGCAATACAAGTACAACCTCGACATGGCTCCTGACCGCTGTCAGCTGCAAAACATGTCTCAGAAGGATAAAGAGTCTTTCAAGGAATATGCTCAACGCTGGAGAGAGTTGGCTTCTCAAGTTGAACCTCTTTTGGTAGAGAAAGAATTAATTGGATTGTTTATGGACACCTTGTCTCCATTCTACTAGGAGAAGATGATTGGTAGTGTTTCCTTCAGCTTCACTGATTTGGTTACTATTGGTCAGAGACTCGAGGAAGGACTTAAGAATGGTAAAATATCCAAGGCTGCTGAATCTTCTAATGGTGCTAAGAAATTCTATGGGAATTTCCAGAAGAAGAGAGAAGATCAGACCAATGCTGTTATGTTTGAAACCAGGAGGCCTCGTCCTCGACCACAGTATGCTGACCACCCTAATATTGCTGTTGTTACTCCTATGGTTACTGCTCCACGACCAGCTCAAGCTCCTCAACGTCCAGCTGTTGGACAGAATCAGTACCGTAATAGGAATAATTTTGATCCTATTCCAATGACATACACTGAACTTTATCCTGGGCTAGTTCAGAAAGGTTTGATTACTACAAGGACTTTGCCTCCTCCTCCAGATCCACTTCGACTTAGATTCAGATCTGATCTCCATTGTGCATTCCATGAAGGTGTCGCAGCCAACGACTTGGAACATTGCTTTGCATTGAAGGCTAGAGTACAAGAGCTTATCAGAATTGGTATTCTCTCCTTTCGTGACACCAATCCAAATGTCAAGAATAATCCTTTGCCAGATCACACCAAGTGAAGCTTCAGTCGACTTCAGCGAAAAGTCGGCGTTCCAGACAGGACAGCTCATATTTGTTTCTGACTAGTCACTAGACTTTTGTTTCTTGTTGTTTACATTTTCCTTATCTTGTATTAGTTGTTTGCTTTCAAATCATGTTTGTACTTTCATAATTAATAAAATAAGCATTGCGACTTTTGGATTCAATTCATTTGTGTTTGCTATTTACATCTTTACGCCTTCCTTTTAAAAAAGAAAACAAAAAAAAACAACAAAAACAAAAACAAATTTATTATCTCTTTTCCACTTTCCTTCTGATTATGCTAAGATTGGAGGTAGGATGATGAAAACGTTATACTCATAATTGTTGTTGGTATGCTTTCAAATCAAAACTTTGCTGACGATGTAAGGCATTGTTTTAATTCCTAAACACTGGAGAAATAAGGAAGATAAACCCTCATCAACCCCTTTGAGCCTTGAAGTAGGAGTTTCTTTTCTTTACAAATAAAAACCCGCAATCTTAACCTGGGGCAGGGTAGTCCTCAGTTAACTGGATTGTGCATTCAAATACAAGAGTTTCATGCAAGACATCTTTCAACAAAAAGGTTGCATTCTCAATTTTTCCTTCGCACGCAACAAGCAAGTGTCGAAGATGTCTTTTAAGTCAAAAGTCGATGATGGTTCGCCGTAATCATTAAGCCAAGCAGTCACTTTCTTTCAAAACAAAATATAAAAAAAAATCAAAAAAGGAAAAAGCCCGCTAAGTCGAAACCTGTGAAGGAGACTTAGGCAGACAAAAAACTGGGGCATCCCGCTGACTGTAAGATTCACGAGAAACAGTTCAGGCAAAAGTTAGGGATAATAAAAAGGAGAAATCTTTAAATCCTTACCATGAAATCCTCAATGAAAAAAAACAATCAAGAGTTATAAGGAAGTAGTGTCTGTCACCTCAAAAGTCCCTTAACTTCTGAACCATCATCACTATCATCAATGCAATCCCTAACCTATGGGAACCTGAGTGCAAAGTCTGAGTTAACTGAGTGTAGGACTGGAGATCATCACGAAGATTGGGTGGGTACAAATAAACTTTGAGCCTTTATCCTTTGTTTCTTAAACCGTGAACCAGACCACGTTATAACCCTCAAAAGACCTAATTAAAGCAAGGTTATTTTGAAAGCATACTACAACGAGGTTGCGTAAACTGACTCCTAAAGATCTTTGCGGATCATTTTTTTGGCATCAAGCCTTTTTGCTTTATCTTTCACTTTTAAACGTCTTGAACCACCGTGTTCTGACCAGTGACCCTATTGTTTTACCTCTTTCCAAAAATGATTTTGATTTCAAAAGTTGCATGAACTTTGCATTTACTATGTTTGTATGAACACTTTTGTTTGCAATCTGGCTTCCGCTTAAGGAATTTTCAAACATTTGAGAAACTTGGTCAGTGATCCAATCAGGGGCAAGTTCCTTCCAGATCCTATTGAGAATCAGTTCAAGATTTGTTCAGTGCAAGTCCTTCTCAGAATTGGTTTATACAGAAGACTTTTTCAAGATTCATACTGGGGCAAGTTTTCCAAGTGCACAGTAATTCAGTCATTTTCAGCATCAATTCAAGCTGAAGCAATTATCAGTTCATATACAACAGTCAACTAATCTGGGGCAGTTTACTTGAAGAATCCCCATGCAACTTTCCATTCTTCCTACAAGGATCGTCAACTTAATACAATTTACCAGTGTCGCAGATTTGTACTCAGTAGCATCTTTAGTTCCAAAGCAGAATGACAGTGATCTCTGTGTTAAGGAATCAGTATTCCAGTCTTGTCTTCTCCACAAAAGGGTCGAGCCGTGTCGTCTGCATTGCACCTGCATTTGCATCATGGCATAATTCATATACATATGCATAGCAAGAGTGTCATCCTCATTTGCACTCATTTGCATTCTCCATACATTGTGTCGTTATCCACGTCTTACCTTGTTGTCAAAGTCCAACTCACTTGGCACCTACCAAACAGATATTGTCGCGTCTATCCAATGCTTTCTTGGGTATCTCCTTGTTCCTATTCGTTCAATGCTTTCTTGGACGTTGTGATTTCTTTTTATCCAATGCTTTCTTGGGTATCACCTTTTTTTCACAATCATCTGAAGCCATTATTAGATATTGTGATTATAGCTCTCATTCAAAGCCATTATTGGATGTCTGGTTTCTTTACCATCTGACATCCTTTCAGATGGGTCCCTCTTTTTGATGTTCTTCCAGATCGAGTCTTTGTTCACAGTCATCTAAAGCCATTATTAGATATTGTGATTGTACCTTTCATTCAAAGTCATTATTGGGTGTCTGGTTTCTTTATCTTGTTCACTTTGTCTAAAGCCATTATTAGATATCGTGATTACACCTTTCATTCAAAGCCATTATTGGATGACAGGTTTCTATTTCGTCTGATGCCTTCTCAGATATTGTGATTATACCTTTCATTCAAAGCCATTTTTGAATGACTGGTTTCCTTGCATTCAATGCCATTCTTGAATGTAGTCTTTGTTCACAGTCATCTAAAGCCATTATTAGATACTGTGATTACACCTCTCATTCAAAGCCATTATTGGATGATTGGTTCCTTTTGCATTCAATGTCATTCTTGAATGTAGTCTTTGTTCACAGTCATCTAAAACCATTATTAGATATTGTGAGTTTACCTTTCATTCAAAGCCATTATTGGATGACTAATTTCTTTGCATTCAATGCCATTCTTGAATGTAGTCTTTGTTCACAGTCATCTAAAGCCATTATTAGATACTGTGATTACACCTCTCATTCAAAGCCATTATTGGATGATTGGTTCCTTTTGCATTCAATGCAATTCTTGAATGTAGTCTTTGTTCACAGTCATCTAAAGCCATTATTAGATATTGTGAGTTTACCTTTCATTCAAAGCCATTATTGGATGTTTGATTTTTTTTTTCATCCAATGCCATTCTTGGATGATGTTTTCCAGATAATTTGCTTTGTTTCAATTCATTTCTGACACAACTGTAACACCTTTTCCCCTGTGGCACCATTCCCCATAGGATCTCTGTCTTTGCATTCATTTCATATCATATCATCTCATGTCATGTCATATGCATTTGTGGCATCTTAGGGCCAAAAATTGTGCATGTTTGTATTTAAGTCTCTCCTATCTCGTCGAGATGAAGATTTCAATCTCCACATCTCCGGATAGAAGAAACTTAAATAGGGGCATCTGTCATACCCTAATTTTTTACCATAAGATTCCACCTCTTTGTGCATCATCTCGCATGTCTGCATGTTTTATTACTAACAAGTTTGTATAGGAACTTTGGTTTCAAACGGAGTTGGTATTCGTTTTCACGGAAGTATTTCAAGGCGTGATCAATAGATTTTGTTTTAAAAGGTCCTAGGGTTTTCTATTGGGCTCTTTTCTCGAAATTTCTCAAAAGCCTCAATGTTACATCCTCATGTCCAAGAATTCCAACGCATGGTTCTTGTGCTAAAATCATCAAGTAAAGAAAGTTACCAAGAATTTGAGGGTCGGATTGCTAGAAGTTCAAAACCATAATGCAATTGATATGAAGAGGTGGATTCCTAATATTCGAAACACCATTATTCTTTCAAAGAAAAACTTGTGTTTTGAGTGTTAGCAATTAAGGGTTTCATTGAGTTAAATATGAATTGAAAATGCATCCAAATAATGTCATTAAGTTCAAATTGAGTTTAATTGTTCAAGATTGCCAAAAGATCAAGATGCCATTTCAAGGTTTAAAGTCCATACAAATTCAAGTCCTTTTCACAAGATTGGATGTTCGCTAATTTAAAAAAAATGTGCTAAGTGATTACATGCCAAGTTTATACAAGATGCAAGGAAATCTTTCATAAACCTCAATTCCAGGATTACGGGTTCAAAGTCCATCTCAAGATATGTTCTTCTTCTCATTCACAATTTTATGCCAAGATAAATACAAAGAGAAGGATCATTTGAATATTTTCTTCTCAGTCACTCTTGTTATGCTGCTGACTATATCATGTTCTTATTACAGCTACTAAATACTTTGGGTTTGAGACTTTTACGAGGTAGTTGATTTTACATTTCAATAAAACTACTATACGACTACCAGTTGCAAGTTGTCTTTGAGAACATTCTATTTGCTTTATGCATTCAGCTTGGCAATATACAGTACTGTCGGTTCATAATGATCTGTTATGTGGAAATGAGTAGCCCACGTCATCAGCTAATAGTAGGTGATATAAGATCTTTTCATGATGTTAATGACATTACAAAACAGAGAAGATAGTAAATCATCAGATCCTTCTATTTGTGGATACGATTCCCTGAGCCGACTTCTCAAGGAGAATCACCTACATCATCACTGCCAGATTAACAAATCGACATGATTAAAGATTGTGGCAAGAAATAATGGGAACTAAATCATCACAGAACAAGAGCAGTAATATAGTTTCCAAAACATTTTCAAAACACAACCCAGCATGTCGGTTCGAAAACGGAAACAAATCATCTTCAATAAAAATCAACGTAAAGTGAGATCATAGCTAGAAAATCAAGATCATCTATTAAGTTTCATCACCAAATCAGCATCAATCACATGATCATCAAAATAGGAAAGATTCACAAAGTCCTTAATCACAATTACACAAAAAATCAGCAGCTTATTCTTTTCTTCCCAAAACCGAGTTGATAGTGATCTCGGTATTCAAGTCATAATCAACAGCCTTCAATTCATGGATTCCAAAAAAAGCCAATATCATGTGCCTATAAAAAGACACAATTCGAAACATACAGGGGGACGGAGAGAAAACAAAACACATACAGGCCTTGAGGGAATTCACGATTCACCAATCTCACAAACACCCACATACTCAGCAGCAAAAAGAATTGCAGAAAGAAAATGGGAGATTCAGAGTAAAACCAAGATACACATTCACATACAGCAGGAAAATTCCACAGAAAAGTCACAATACCATACACACAAAACCTACTCCATTCAGAGAAAATTCACAGCAGACAAACACGCACCCAATAACAATAGCAAGAAAGCGGAAAGAATACATACCCTTCGACATTGCCGACACCGTAGAAATTGCCGCGTCGAAGCTTCTTGTAGCAGTAGCGAAATAACGGCCACCATCATCACTTCCAGACGCAGCTGCTGTCAAAAATCGCTGCGGGCCGCCTCCCTTTTTCGCATTTGTAGAACACAAGCCTCTGACACGCCATCATCCTTTGCGTAAATAGCCACCGAAGTCGCATCGGACGACCTCCGATAGGTAAATTCTCTTTACCTTGACCTTATATCACTTATGCATTGTGTGATCGCTGTTTGATTAAATCCAATTGTTTGATTTCCTTTCGTGTCGAAAAAACCGCGCATTCGTCGTGGTTTGAGAAAGCATCGCGTACGAGAGCGAGAAACGATGTCGCGAAGGAGGGTGGCGAGAGTGAGTTGAATTCACGGTTAGAAGAAAGCGTGGAGGAGGGTTGGTTCTCCAGCGAGTGTGCTGTACGAGAGAGAAAGATGAACAGTTGAGGGAGGGATTGTGAGATGATGAGAGTGAATGAACCGAGAGAGAGAGAAAAAAGGAATTGTGAGATGATGAATCCATGGAGACAAAGGTTACTGAATCTTTTGGTTTGATTTTTTTTCTCCTTTTGGGAAGTACAATATTGTTGTTGTTGTTGGGCTGGCGGGTTAAGTGTGACCCGGCCCCTCCTTTTTTTTCTTTTATTTTTTATTTATTTTATATTTTATATCTTTATTTTATTCAGTTTTTTACTTGTTTATTTATCTATCTATTTTTAGTTTTTAGCTTAAATTGATATCTTATTTTAATTACAAGTTTTAGTTTTTGATTTCAATATATTTCAATTTAAGAATGTTTTGATTTAAGTCTACATTTGACTCTCTCAATTAGTTTGTGACCTCTTATACTTTATCACCGGCAATTTGATTCTGTTTCTTGACAAGTCCTTTCAATCTTAACTTCATGATTAGTTGTATAATTCCAAAGGAAAGGTCCCCGTTGACTACCATGTCACAACTTAGCCTAGACTTTAGGTCCTTCCCATTTATCCTAACCTTAGGATCGGAGTCACCGCACTCTATACATGTGTTCCTACCATGGACATTTTCTACCATTTTCAACTTAATTTTAACTTTAGAGTCACCGCACTCTATGTAGTGTCTTGCCATAGACGCTACCTCCCCCTGGAACCTTGACCACCGTCAAGAGTTCCTCACCCTCTTTGAGGGGAACTACGAATACTCTGATTCCACTCCCGTCAGGATACGTAGGCACAAGATGCGATGTCTTGGCGAGTATACTTAGATACTAACTCCTAGGTCTTTCCCTTAGCACACACCCTTAGCAAGCGAGCAATAAATAACATAAATAATAACAAGAGGTTCCTGTAGAGTACTACAGACGTTTAGGATGCTAATACCTTCCCTAGGCGTAACCAACCCCCGAACCTTAGATCTCTTAGGTTTTTTGGTTCTTGAACCTTTCCTTTGGATAAATCAAAGACCGGTGGTGAATTTCAAAAATTGTGATCCTAGTTAACATAATAGCTATGGTATCCAATTCTCACCGCGACAGATACCTAGGATTATACTTCTCCACTATGGGCGTTGAGGTGATCTCTGAGATCACAGTCCTTTGTAGCTGAGCTTCTGCCATGGCTTACATGTCGTTACGAAGCTTTCTCATATCCTCTCTCAGAGTGTCGATCTCTTCTTTCAACTCTCTGTTTTCTTCCTCAAGATCATCCATCTTTTTCTGACGATTGGCCCGAGTATTATACGAATGAGACAGTTTGACTCTAGAATCGAGACACAAACGTGAGATTCGTAGGTAAGAAAAATACACGATGTGAGAATAATGAATGCAATGATTATATTAACTGTTTTTTTGGTTTAATCAAAATAAACTTCGACAATTAGATTGCAAATATCAAACAGTGGGGAAACCCCTTTTTATTGAATTCAAAGGATTACAGAAATGGAAATACAGTAGATTACAAGGTGCAGAAACATAAACCTAAGCTAATGGGTCTCGAGTCCTCTCTGAAGAGAAATCGGGTGTTGATTCTGGTACTTTCCTTTTCTTTGACCGGGGCTCTTGGGTCATTGTTGGGTTGTCATTCCTTTGCCAGGTGAAAGGAGCGAGCAAATTCCTTTGGTCATCTTGATTCTCTACAGCATGTTGCTCCAAAATTTCAATCAGAGCGTCCTTATCTTTCAGTAGTTGCTGTATTTTGATGCACTCCACGTTGAGGGTGCGGTACTTGTTCTTCCAAGACCTCTTCTCCCGCTGAACTTTGTTGAGAGTAACCTGAAGCTTTTCAGTCTCAGTCATGAAGTACATGACAAACTCCCTCGGTGGAAGAACTCCGTGACGAGGATAAGACATCTTCAGCTTGAGAGCTCTAGTTTGTACCCAGTGGAGATAAGGCTCCACCGAGACACAGTCGGGTTTTCCTAGAGACTCCCGTCCTTTCTTATGAACATGTTTCCAACCGTTCACTATTTTTGTCTTTAGTGCTCTGTCACTTTCTCCTTCCTTGAAGAAAAGACCTTCCAAATGAACACTCCGTGGGACGTGTCTCATCGGGTATCCAAATTGACGACGAACGAGAACTGGATGGTAATTGATTCCTCCCTTAGTTCCTATAAGGGGTACGTTGGGGAAGTTTCCACAACGTTCAATGATCTTGATTCCGTCATAAATCCTATTACACCAGTCAATGTCAGAGTTGGTGAGAGACATGATTTTCTGCGACCAATGTAAGGCACTCTTGTGATCCCAAAAAGCAGCGGACTTAGGCAAATGGGAGATAAACCATTTATAAAGCAGAGGTACACAACATGTGATCTCCCCTCCGCTGTACAAATTCCCCAAGTGTATAGAATGATACGTATCCGCGAGCAAAGTTGGCACAGGGTTTCCAATGAGAAAAACCTTAATGGAGTTGATATCGACGAAGTTATTAATGTTGGGAAACAGAAATTACCCGTAGGTGAGTAAAACAAAGATGCTTTCAAAAGCAGTCACGTTCCCGATACTGGCGAAGTACAGGGCTTTCTTTGTCAAGAACTGGGCTGGCAAACCTTGTATGCCACCCTTAGTGGTCATGTGAGTCTTGACTTCTGACTCGTCCAAATGAATTGCTCTTGCAATGGTCTGATTCTTTGGAATTTCTTCCAGTCCAGAAAATGGAGCTCGATCAATGATGTGTAAATCAATCAGATGAGAATATTCCTCCAGCGTTGGTGCTAGCTGGTAATCCGGGAATGTAAAACAATGATAGATCGGATCGTAGAACTGATTGAGCGCATCCATGATTCCCTCAATCACATGGACTCTTAGCAGAGGTAGCAGACCTCCGTACTTGGCTCTGAAGGCCTCTTGGTTTGTGATCATCCTCGCCAAACCTCTTAAATCCTCTAATTTTGGAATCCTAAAGGTGTACTTATGAGTTCTCCTTTTACCGAAATCCATTAGCGCAATCCTTTTCTCTGATATTTGCAATCACAGTCTTAGTTTATTTTGAAAAGACAGAGAGACTAGAAGAGAATTTTTTTGAATATTTTAATGTTTTTTAAATGAATGCATGAATGCAGCACACAAAAACATAGAAAAAACATGGGGTCAAAGGGTCGTTGTCATGGAGTCAAGGCTCTACCCATCCCCAAAGGTTTATACTAAAGTGATTTTTGTACCTGTACTCAAAATCACCAGCTCCTCCCAGGATAACAAACAGAAAGCGGATCACCAGCGAGCTGTATGAAATCTTAGAGTAAATGTTATTCATCGAGAATAGATCATCAGCCTCAAATGAGGGTAGTATCGCGTAACAACTATTTCCGATAGTTTCCGCACTACAAAAGGGTTGGCTCCTCAGCTTCTCAGACGTCAAAATCGGCCCATTGCCTATGAGAGGGAATGGGTTGCATTGGGAAGCCTCCACTGAGGTTAATGGTCGACCTCGTCGCCATCACTTATCTTAAGTGTATACTTAATCTTTCCACATGCGGCATCACACGCATTCCCATTAGCAGAAAAATAAACACAGATATCAATTAGGAAAAGCAATATATATATATTTGTGCTAATGTCCTAGACTTTTTAAAAGCTACGAATCTTATGTTCCTGACAGAAAATGGTTTCCCGACGGAGTCACCATCCTGTGGTTTCATTCCAAATTAACGGTGTTTTGACCTAAGATCCTAACGACGGCAGGGTTTCAAGAGATAAGAGGAACAAAATGCCTTGAAAGGCGTCATTTTTGTGGTACCCCTTCCAAGATTTCTACCTAGGAGACGAGAAGAGAACAAGATCCCTAAAGATTCTCCCCAGCAGAGTCGCCATTTTTCTGTAGCGAGTGATTTTTGGATGTGGTTGCGAAGCACAATCGCTCTAGTACTACAGTTCGATTCATTTTTTATCCTATTGAAGCTGATGAAGGAAGGGAAATAGATGTCTCCAACTAACCCTTCTTGCACACTGAGGTTAAACAATCAAAATTGTTGGTTTACAGATGCTACAAAGGTTCGGGGTCTCTCCTAGGTTATTTTTTCGAAAGGGGGTGTTTTAGGTTATCGGTTGAAATGTTAGGGCGGGTGTATGAAAGTATGGGATTTTGGGTTTTTGTTTAGTGTGCTCGCTAAGATTTTTCTTTCAATCTTATGCCTACGTATTCCCGTTTTTCCGAAACAGGGAAATCAGAGCGTTCGTAGTTCCTCCTATTCTATGGGAGGAAATGGTTGTTTTGGTGTCTTGTTCAAAGCCCAAGACGTGAAGCTAAAGGTAGTTTGTATCTTGTTTAAAGCCTAAGATATGAAGCTAAAGTGTCTATTTATATCTTGTTCAATGCCCAAGATATGAAGCTAAAAGGGTTTGACTTTAGAGAGAATTTGTCATCTCTAAAGAGGGGTTTGTATGTCACAACTGCTTATAAAGGAGAATTACTTTAACCGGGATTTGTGAATCCGGCAATGCCATAATTTCCTTTACAAGGGATTTCCAACCTGAAGGAGAAGACTTTAACTCAGTTTAGAGCAATGCCATCTTTCCTTAGGAATTTCTCATGCTAAAAGAGGGACAGTGACATGGATGTAGATGATCCAGAGGCTTGCCGCTTACAGCGATTAGATGAATGAGAAGGAGTTGTTGAAGTTTGTGTGCTGTGAACGAGGCACAACTTTGATGCTAAAAGGTTGATTGGATCAACCAGTGGTTTTCTTATACAAAGCCTAAGAGGAGACTAATATGTGTCTCGTACAAAGCCCGAGAGAGAGGCTAAAAGGTTTTGACTCAACGAGGGAGTCTTTTTGTATCTCGTACGAAGCCCGAGATGGAGGCTAAAATTGCTAGCTCCGCTGGGGAGAATCATTGTACAAAGCCCAAGAGGAGGCTATTGTGACTGTTTCAGTTGAGTGACAGATCCAATATGCTGGTTTAAAGAGAAAATCAATTCTTATATGAGTAATGTTTGCACTCAGGGATTTGGTTCGAGGATCAAGTTTATTTCATGTTCTTTAAGGAAATGGGAAATCCAAGGGTATTGAGACTGTTAGAGTCTACGGGTTTCATCTCCTAGTTTTGGAAGGAACTTGAGAATGTCTTTTGAGACTCAAGGTAATTAGACTGTCCAAGTCTAGAGTTTCATCTTTTGTACTATGCTTTGAGAAACAGTAGTAGACTCTTGGAAAGACTGCTCTATTAAGATGACTGATTTCTGTTCCTATACCTCTAGGAGGTCGTCGGGACAATTTGTACGATGCCCAAGAGGAGGCTGGAAACTTTTAAGAAGCCAAGGGGTCCTTGTATGAAGCCCAAGAGGAGGCTATCATTCCCGGAGGAAGAAATCATTTATACGAAGCCTAAGAGGAGGCTGTGAATACTTCTAAGAAGCCGACGGGTCCTTGTACAACGCCCAAAAGGAGGCTAGGATGCTTTTAGGAAGCCTGTGGGTCCCCAAATCCCGAGAAGTTCAAGACAGGCTATTCACAGAGAATAGATCAAGCCAGGAAAGTTCGAGAATTTGGAAGAAACTCAAGGGATACAATTCACGGAGAAGAGATCATCTCTGGGGAGTAGAGTTTCTTGACAATTCCTAAGGGTGCTTTTAAGAAGCCTGTGGGTCCCCAAATCCCGAGAAGTTCAAGATAGGGTATTCACAAAGAATAGATCAAGCCAGGAAAGTTCGAGAATTTGGAAGAAACTCAAGAGATGCAATTCACGAAGAAGAGATCATCTCTGGGGAATAGAGGTTCTTTGACAACTTCTACGAGTGAAAATCTATGAAAGGGTTCACCGAGAATGCTGCCTTTCATGTCTCCATATTGTTTAACCCCAAGAGGAGGGAAGACTGTGTCTGGTAATCCTATGGGGATCTAGTTTTGACTATTTAAGAGTGATCAACGGGCTTAATGCTAGACGTAGTTGTCGGGGAAACTCTAAATATCTATACTATTATTACACAGTTGATATGAGTTTATGAAAGAAGACTTACAGCGAAACAACCCCACAATACAGTTATATGTATATGAAAGCGGTAAATGAAAGCGTATAAACACTTACTCGATTGTAGAGCTTCCATGCTGTTTGGTTAGTTGTTCAACAAAGAAAGATTGAAAACAACAGTATATTTCAAAATCAAAGGAAAGATTGGGGCTTACAGCTCAAGGAGAGGCCCAGGGTTTTATCAGTGATCACACTGTCGAATTTGTACAGAGGGACTTATACAAGTGACCGAGGCCCAAATTTGTTTTTGGTTAAAGGGGATTGGGTCTTACACTCTATTAGAGGCCCAAAAGTTTTGAAATGGGTCTTACTACTCGAGGGTAGGCCCAAAGTTTATTTTTCAATGGATGATGATCGCGTCGAACTTTTTGAAATACAACGGGACTTATACAATAAGTGAGACCCAATATGGTTTGTGTTTACAAAGGATTGGGTCTCACACTCTATTAGAGGCCCAAAGTGTTTTAAAAAAGAAGAATGGGTCTTACTACTCGAGGGTAGGCCCAAAGTTATTTGCGTACAAAACGACGATCACGCCGAGGTTTTTGAAAATACCCAGAGGGATTTATACAATAAGTGAGGTCCACAATAGGTTATTTTACAAAAAGGCTTGGGTCTTACACTCTATTAGAGGCCCAAAGTGTTTTGAAAATGATTTAAGAGGGTTGAATTAATCAAAAACCCTAATTTGTTTTCAAAATGTGTTTTAATTGAATAAAAATTCAATTAAAATGATCAAAATTGTTTAACATATGGAAAACAATTTGTGATATTGGATTAATGCTTCAAAAATTAAGTATTGACCTACTAAATAATTAGAAGGCATTAAAAGTTGCAAAATCAAGGTGGAAAAAATATTCAAAATCTCAAAAACAATTAAAATATTAATTCTTTGCAAAAATATCAATTATATGAAATAAATAATATTTTTGGGAAAATAAAATATTTTAACATTTTTGTGAATTATTAAAAAAAGAATCAACTCAAAATCATTAAAACTCAGAGAGAAATTAATTTTTGAATCAATTAAATAAAATCACAAAATTCAAATATTTGAATTTGAGAGAAATGGCGCCAAGAACAGCTGAAGAACACGCGCGTTTTTCAGTTTTGTCCAGATTTGCGTTTTCTATCCAATCTCACTGAATACTTGATCATATCATGCAATCCACATACCAATCAACTCGTTTCAACCTCACGATCATGTCTACGGCAATTAATTTCATTTATATTAAGCACAAAACAAGAAATCACGAAAAATCCTCAAGAACCCTAAATTCTGCATGAAGACTGGGATTTTTGATACACGATTCAAACAAAGCAATTACTTGAGGGGAAACATTCCATGCATGATTATGAACATTTGGCAAAAGTATTGTGCGAGGAAATATGCATAGATTGAGAGATGACCAAGTTTAGGCTTACCTCTAGGTCGTGACAGCAAGAGCAAATTGATTTCTGAGTAGGAGGTGTTACAGATGAATTGTGATGATCTGAACAGCTTCCCTACACCCTATGGAGTGTGTTTGAATGGTTGGACTTGATGGAAATTGGCTGGATCACTTCATGGCATCTCAACTGCAACTTGGTTAAAACCTTGAGCAATTGACTGGTGATTCTGAGAAATCAGTGTTCCAGATGTTGTTTAAGTGTTTGATCAGCTCACATATGATGTATATGAGGTGTGTGTGTGTGATTGGTTTGAGTGGAATTGCTCTCTAATGAAAAACCCGATAGTGACTTGCTAAGAAAGGCATTTTTGAGAGTGAGAAGTGGATTTTGAGAAAGGCAAGTGTTGTAGGCCTTTGGTGTACTTAAACTGATCACAATTGAGCTCTATTTATAGTAGAGCAAGTTTGTTTTGCAAGGAATAGTGAATGGTAACTGCTGAGTAAGTTTGGCCAATATTGGCAAATGAAAATCCAAGTCTCCTCTAGCCATTGACTCGAGTTTAGGGCACAGGCTGCTAGTCCCCTTGGTCTTAGATAAGTCTTGACTGAATTCAGTTGCTAATGGCTCAATCCATGCCACCTTGATGCTTCCATTGAATGCTCCAATCCAAAATTGGAGTCTTGTCCCAATTTTGGGCAATTCTAGGTTTAGCATGCTATTTCTTGTTCCAAGGACTTTGGAGGTTTGGCTCAGTGATTGTCCCCTTTAGATTCAATCCTCAGATGTGTCCAAAGTGATGACAAGGCTTGGAATTGGCTGATTTTGGCAAATCGAGCAAAAGTGCAAAATTCTGTCTTGCCTTGGCAGATTTCAGCAAGGCAACTTGCCAATGTCATATCTCATGGCCCAAATTGAATTTGGTGATGCTCTTGGCCATTTTGGAAAGCCCTTATATGATACAACAACTGTTTGATCATATTTGGTTTTGATACTTTTTTATCACTCCATAACTCAAAATCCATGAGGAATTTGGACATAGGTCAGTATGAAGTTTTTGTAGAGGGAAATGAGATCTACAAATCAAGCTTTGGATGGAAAAAATGGCTTTTTGGTTTAGGAGTTATGATCCTCCAAAGTTGGTACCTTTGTCACTTTTTTTCATAACTTAGAAAATTTTCTAAGTTTTTATGGTTACCCCTTTTACAAGTTATCCCATTTTCTTTGATTTTTCTTGATGAATGATGATTCAAATCATACATTAACATCATTTTAGGGTTAAAAATCCATTTTTGTGAAAAATCTCAAAAAGTCAAATTTGACTTTTGTTCACAGTTGACTTTTTATCAGATGAATTCCAAACTGTGCAATCCTTTAGGAAATCATGTCCTTGACCTAAATCAAACTTGATGGATATGTTCCATGGGTGGTATAGAGTGTATTGAATCATGTCTTAGGGCTTGAGAGCATGTCCTGGTCAAAAGTCAAAGTTACAGTTGACTTTTCCCGCGAAACCCTAATTGTGGCTCAGATGAAATTGAGACTTGTTGCTCAAGCTTTTTGGATCAATCCATTATTGCAAATGGATCAATGTGGTATGTTAGAGACCCTCAAATCCTCTCTTGAGGTCTTGGTTCATGATTTGTCCCAAAAGTCAACTTAGGGGTGAATTAGGTCAAGAAACCCTAATTCCTGATTTTTTTTATGAATGCATCCCCTGAGGCAAAATTGACTTTATGATTGGGTTTATGAGGTTCCATGGAGCATATTAGGTTATGTTTTGGATCCTTGGCTTATGCCCAGATGAAAATTTCATCTGGAGGCCCTGGTCGACCAAAACCCTAATTTGGTGACACTGGCGATCTTGAGGCTTGATCCATCTAGAAGGGAGCATCCTTGTGCTTAATCCTTGAAGTGGGAGTCCTCTTGATACATTGTGGATGTTTGAGAGGTTTAGACAAGTTGAAGATCATGTCATTCCTTGATTGATCCTTTGTCTAAATACTCAGAGAGGGATTGCAACCCTAATTTTGATTGCAGTGAATGCTCAACCATCTCTGGGGAGACTGTTGAGGCATAAAGGTACATCCATATTGTGATGAGGATTTACACAATGATGGGAATCTTAGTGGTAAAAATTTGGGGTATGACATCAGGCTACCATAGCCCCGAATGATTAGAACTATATCGACAGATACATAAGGTGGTTCTTCAAGGTCTCACATCCGTACATGGTTCCGACTGCTCCAGGATATCCGCTGAGACCTACTCATCAGAAGATTCTAGAGGAGAACCGGGTTCAGCTAGATCATATTGAGGATGTCTTACCTCGTTGTCATCGTATAACGGAGATGGCGCGGGCAGGCATTGACGAGGGTATCTTCCCTGAGGGGTCTGCTATCAGGCGAGTACTGGATGCCATTATTGCGTAGGTATAAGGGGCACTTTTGTACCGCAGACATCGTGCGAGTGCCATACCCCAAATTTGTTATACCCTTTTCTTTTTCTTGTCTCGGGCATGTGTGCATTGTTGGTTGAAATTCAGTGGAAGTTTGATCTAATCTTGGTTAAACAAGTGATTTGCTTCATTATCAAGATATCAGGGTGTGGTGAAGACAAGTTATTTCAAGGTTGATAATCATCAAGGCCAAATCACTTTCAATTTGGGTGTTGTGCCAATTCAAGTTATCTGATAAAGCCAAGTTGCAGAGCCATCAAAAGCCAAGGCATTTGGACAATATTTCAAGTCATTTGCAAGTCCTGGGCATGTGGTTCATGTTCTTGTCATTGATTCAAGGAGAATTTAAGCTTGCTTTTCAATTCAAGATCGTTTCAAGTTGGATTCATTGATTTGGTGTCATTCATCAAGAATTGATTTAAGGTTTCAACACACTTCTGGTTTGATTTTAATGAGGAGTTCAAGATGCTGAAATGTGGTTTCAAGGATGATTGTTGGTTCAAGTCAGGAGTGTTACTTATTCAAGATTATTTCAAGTGGTGCACTCTTAATCATTTATCTAGAATTAATTTAAGAGATTGATACAAGGTTCAAATTGCAAATTCTAAATTACATTCAAATTGGATTACAAGGTCAAGAATGGCAAATGTCAAATTGTTTGAATTCGAAGTCATTATGTCATCACAATGGTAATTTTAACCATGTGGTTGAAAAATATGGAGGGCGCGAATAATGATCAATTACAGAGCCCAAACCGGTTCAAGTCACAATTTAAAAAAGCATGTGCAAATAGAAAACAAAGGCCCATTACCAAGAGTCCATTACAAATTATCACAAGAATTTTATAAAATAAATAAACCAAAGGCCATGATCAAAGCCCATTATCATTTACATTACATATCACCAAATTAAAAAAATGAGAAGGCAAGTTGCATCATGAAAGAAGGAATACACAATCCATACAACAACTTGCAAGTGAAATACTCCAGCCATGAAAAAAAGCTACAACGTTACACAAGCCATACACATTGAGCCATTTCCAAATAACAAAGCCAACACGCATGGGTTACGCAAGCCAAACAAAATTTCACAAACAAACCTTCATTCCATCTGCTACTCACAGCATAAGCCAACCAAACCTTCGCTTTAGCACAACACAATACATTTGCACACGTAATTCCAAACTCAGCCATCTACACTTTGCGTAAGACAAACCAAAACCCAAGCCAAGCTGTAGCCATGACTTCTACGCACATACTTCAGCTTCACAACGCACAAAACAAGCCTTTTGCAATGAATACACAACTTTCCAAGCTGACAAAATAAGCTCCCACTGACCCCACTAAAAAAACCTTCAACATGCGTAAAGAAACTCACCACGAAATATGCATCACAAAACTTCTAAAAATCACGCAACACAGCCAAAACGAAAAATAACCTGCAATCCAAAACGACAATACAATGAACAAAACGTCAACAATTTCTTTCCCAAATTATCCCTCATACCATCTATAAATACCAAGCATTTCTTCCTCATTTCCTCCAATCTCCAAGAGCCACAAAAACCCTGCCAAAAATTCCCCACAACCTCCTTCAAAATTCAACCTTCAATCAAATCCAAAACTTGATAACCACATAAACGAAAACGAAATAGAGAAGCAAAATCCTGAGAGCGAGATATTCACGAGGATGAGAGGAAACTGCAATTGAAAGAGTGATTCAAAGAGGAACAGAGAGACTGAATCTCGATTTAAGAAAGAAATTGGAGAAGATAGAAACGAGATAGAAACCTAAACAAAAAGGGTGAGATTGATGAAGAAACACGAAGGGAAAGGTTGGATTGAAAATCGTGAACTGGTGTTTGTTTTTTCCTTTCATGGCCATGGGGTTTCTTGTATTAATTTGTTTTTTCTAAAATCTGATTTTTGTTTTTTATTTGGAAACTTTTCTTGGATGGGTTTGGGCTTTCAAGCCCATGTTGGTATTCCACTACACACACATTCAAGAATCTTGCGCCACCCCTCCCCCATTTTCTATTTGTTTATTTCTTTTTCTTTTTTAATTTTTTTCTTTGTTTTTTTTAATTTCTAATTTCTTATATTTTTTTAGTAGTTTAAGGTTTAATTCTCTTGATTTTAATTGCTTTTTTTGTGATTTCATTTCATTAGCATTTTTTTCTTGTTTTTTTATTTTCTTTTCATTTTTGGTCGATGAAGTTTTAATATCATTGATTGTTGAGGTTCAAAGTTGTTTAACCTTCATTATTTCAAATCTATGGTTGAATGATCATTTGGATCATTCTCCATACTTTGGGATAGTGATAGGTTGCCTTTGATTAATCAATGGAAGTTCTAGATTAAGATGAGACCGTTCTCTTTTTCTTTTCGCGTGGCATTGCTTTAGGAGAATGATCTACATACCATTTCTCTAGCATGTTTTAACACAAACATTGTTATTGACTGGCCTCCCATAGTATGATCTTCCTCATAAATTGTGCTACGATTACTTAACATAGCGCTAAATTGGTCCTGATTCGAGAAAGTGATCATCCGATCAATAACCATTAACAACTAACATCTAACTTTTACATTTCCGCTCTTTATTTTCTTGCTATTTACTTTCCACCATTTATTTTCTTGCCCTTTATTTCATTGTCCATATATTTCATTTGCTCATTATGTCATCTTCATCTTTATTTGTTCATCTCATTAAAGAAAACACAAAAACATGATAAAATAAACATTAACCCTAAAAAACTTTCAAGCTTGGACTATGGTTACTATCCCTTGCATTATGGAGTTTGGACCTTGTACATAAACCCTAGCAAATGAGCTTTGGATTTGGACTTCTCTATTTCTATTGTCTTAGCTTAGGACACCATTACACATCATTCATAGCTTACTCTTGGGCTTTCTTACAATGAGACTTATTCGATCAATTACTTCTAGTTTGCCGTTTAAAAGACTATCCCACTTTGCTAGTACACTTGTAGTTTATTATTTAGGTTGTTTATTGTTCATTCTCATCCCTATTTGAGAAAATGTATCCCCACTCCCATGACGGGTAATAATTTTACTGCTTTCTCTTTTCTTGCTAGTTGCTTAGGTTTTCCTTAATGTAAGAATAAAAGCAATCACCCTCTTTTCAAAAGAACACAAATAAGCTTGATCCAACGTCAATCATTTTTCATGAAAAATAAATTCAATAGGTTTTCCATCACCGTCATTCCTTAACCAATTACACTCCACTTTGAATTTACCCTTTGTAAGTCGATTGTCTTTTGCATCGCCATCAACCTTCCCATTGACCAAAATATTTTCTTAAACAACCAAACAAACCCTTGGTCCAAAATCAAGTGGTTTTTTCTTAAGCAAATTTAAGATACAATTAGGATTGCACACCACGAGCCTTAAGTGGTGGAGAATGAGTGAGAATGGAGTTTTCCTACACTCATTCTGATTATTTTGACACAAGACGTTTGGCTTGGTAGCTCGAAATAATCACATTTACCCATAGTCTTTAGTGCTATCCTAATCAAGAACAATCTCTTTCAAAAATCCTAAAAACAACATCAACTCATCAAACTTCTCTTTTTACGCCTTAGGGTCTCACTCAGAAAATCCCTTTTCAAGGTAAAATCAACCAATAAACACTCATTTTTTACGCCGAACTACGAAGCTCTGACTTCCTCATTACATCATGAGGGTATGTAGGCACGAGGTTTCAACGCCGAGCGAGCACCCTATTAAAAACTCTTTATTTCCCTTTAGCATATAAACCTTTAGGTAAATGACACCCTTTTATGCGTAGACAACCTAGATGGTTCTCGTTGAGTACAGCGGGTGTAGGGGGTGATAATACCTTCCCCTTGTATAACTGACTTCCAAACCCGACATTGGTTGCGAAGACCATGTCCTATCCTTTTTGTTCCATGGGTTTTATAGATATTTTCCCTTAAGCTCTTTTGGGAATAAATAAAGTTTGATGGCGACTCTTCTGTTAGTATATCCACAAGCTTTTCCTCGTGAGGTCTTATTCTTTTTTTCCCGAGGTACGACAGATGGCGACTCTGCTGGGGATAGGTTTTCCCCTAAGCAAGTCAAGCCTAGTCTATGTTGCCTTCTTCGCATGTTTGGGTGTTTATCTTTCTGCTTTATTTGCTTTATTTATTGCTTTTAGCTGTAAATATTTGTATCTTATCTGCCGTGGTATGGATTGGATACTCTAGTTGCAAAACCTTGAGGGAAAGGCTTTCTACCCGAGTCTAGAGTGTAAACATAAGATAGGAGAAGTTGAGTAGTATGGGCCACCAAGGAGCTTTCCTTGTAAGGGTCGATACGAAAACCTCGTTTATAGTAGATTCTATTGAGGATATTGACGACCATCAAGCTTTTGGCATGGACGATCAATGTTTTCATTGGGATTCATGACTCTAAGGACCTTTTGTAGAACCTTGAACCATTGGCCAAACTAGGATTGATAGTCACGTAGTATGGGGGCACCGAAGAGCTTTCCTCACGTAGTCCGAGACCAAGATCTCATTCAGAATAGATTTTCTTGATGGAGTTGTTGTCATGAAATGACTGACATACAGAACGAATAATCAATGAAGTCCATGACTCTGAAACCTTTGTCTAGAACCCGATGTCAATGGTCGTATAGTATGGGGCACCGAGAAGCTTTTCTCATGTAGTTCAATACGAAGATCTCACCCAAAAGAGATTCATATGATGGAGTCCTCAACCAACATGCTTATGTCGTGTCTGATGAACAATCGTGTGGATTCATGACCTTGGGGTTCCCTTTTAACTCTAGATCTTACCTGGTGAGATCCTTGTAAGGAGAGAAGTCAGCCTTATCCTCCATCAGTACCTCAAACTTATGAGACTTTGTACCTGTGATCCTGGAATCTTGCGCATTAGCATTGCATACATGCATGTAATGACATCACATTTTCAAAAATTTCATTGCATATGCATCAATTGTGCATCTTGCATTTCATTTCAAAAGTGAAAACTCATTTCACCTTCCTCCGACTCCAGAAAATCAAGTTGATTCCTCGACACCGATACGCTACTCGTGCCAACACTAGATGAACGATAGATCAAATTCAACAAGAGCAAGCCGCCTTCATAGAAGAGATGGACTCTGTCAAAATCAATATCGATCATATTTTCGAGACCATGATGGCTTTGGCCAGAAGGGAAGATGAATTGCGTGATGTCACTGCCGCAAAGAACAACGTCCCTGTGCAAGGATCTACTTCACACTCAAGGCCTCCAGTTCTCGTTCCTAATCCTATCATTTATTGTATATCTCTGAACTTCACTCCTACGATTGAAGGAGTCACTACTCAAGCAATGCCCACATCTAGAGTTACTGTTAGAGCTATCCCATAAGTTCAACCTGCTGTTGCTCAGATTCCCATTCCTCATGCTGAAGAAGAGCTACAAGATGAGTATGAAATGCAAAATTATTATACGGCTATTTCAATTACCAATCCTACTGCTGCTCAGGATTATGAAGTCGACAAGATGTGTCGTGATTTAGCTGAAAAGCTCCGAGTCATGGAAGGGCACAACTCAATTTCTTTGAGTGCCTTAGAAATGTGCTTGGTGCCAGATGTTGTGATTCCACCTAAGTTCAAGGTGCTAGAATCCCAAAGTATAAGGGCCTCAGTTGTCATAATATTCATCTGAATATGTACTGCCAAAAGATGGTTGCCTACGCCAGGGATGAAAAGCTTATGATCCATTGTTTCCAAGATAGCCTGTCTAGGGCATCTCTAGAATGGTACATGCAACTGGAGCGCAGTCGTGTGCGTACTTGGGTTGAGTTGACTGAAGCATTCCTTAAGCAATACAAGTACAACACTGGCCTAGCTCCAAACCGTACTCAACTTTAGAGTATGGCTCAAAAGGACAACGAATCCTTTAAAGAGTACGTGCAGCATTGAAGGGAGTTAGCTGCAAGAGTGCATTCACCACTAGTTGATTGTAAATTAATTGATATCTTCATGGGTACTTTGCAAGGGAAATACTATGAGAAGCTGATTAGCAGTGTGTCTTTAGGATTCTCTGACATGGTGATTGTCGGTGAGAGAAATGAAGAGGGTTTGAAAAGTAGGGAAATTCAAGGTGGTTCTAGCAGCCAAACGGGAGTGAAGAAACCTTTCAATGGGTACAAGAAAAAGAAGGGTGAAATAAATGCTATCTCTTCTCAGTGGGGGAAAGCACAACAGACGACGCCTGCTCCAATACCTTACTTCCAGTACCCGTATGTTGCAGTTGTACAATATGCTCCTGTACCTTATCAGCAGACTGTTCAAGCTGCAATTCCTACTCAGATACCTCAGCAATACACTCCACAGTAGTATCAATCTAATCAGCAAAGGATAAGGAGGCGAGAAAGACATTTTAATCATCTGCTTGTGTCATATGCACATATTTTTCCTTATCTGCTAAAGGATGGATCGATTACCTTGAGGGACCTAGCTCCTCCAACTGTTATGCCTTCTGACTATGATGCCAATGCTCACTGCGAGTATCATAAGGGTGCCTCAGGGTACATAATTGAGAATTGCAGAGCTTTCACACACAAGGTTCAAGACTTGGTTGAATCTAAGGCTCTCACTGTTATAACAATATTTTGGATTTGCATATAATCTCTAAGTTTTAATGATAACAATACATATATTTTATATGTAACAATTATGTACTCTAATCAATTTCTAAAGTGTGCATTTATTAATTTAAAATTGATTCTGAATAACTCTCATGAAGTTTCAGCAAAAACCTGCTGGCACACCTCAAGAAATTACTTCGTTCGTCTCTGAAGAAACATCAACAGTTATGATGAATGTTGAATGCCTCTGAAGAAAAAGAAAGTTATGTGCTTCTAAGAAAATTTTCGCTTTCGACTCTGATACCAAGCTCTAAAGACTCTAAAGATAAGGTTTTGCTGAATAAGCTCTGAAGATTCTGAAGAAATTATTTCTAAAGACTCTGAAACCTTTGATACCACTCATTCGTTCATCTTCTGGACTCATCATCACTTCTCTCAGATTAAGGTTGATTAGAAGATAAGGTCAAAGATAGAAACGTGTGATGAAAGAATCCGTACAAAAGTTCATTCCTATTTTGATAAAGTCTCACCATATGGGATATGGGGAGACTTTTCTACTATTATCTCTCACGGTCTTGTTATTACTGTTGCAACAGCTGGTATCTAGATTTATGTTTGTACCCTTCAACGTTTAAACATTCAGCTATATAAAGAAGTCTCTACCTCATTGCTAAATAAGCACAACAACGATTAATATTACAAGTGAAATACGCTCAGTATAGAAATTTTATCAAAACACAAAGAGTTGTTGCTCATATTTGTGTAATACTTTGTTCTTAAATTTTGTTTCACCTGCTTTATAGAAGCAACTTTGTAAACATTTTCTTTATATATTCTTTGATATCATTTTTCCTCAAGTGACTAAGTGTTAGTCTGTAGACTTGAGAGGGCTAAAGTGTTTTTCTAAACAATTAGACGAACTTGTTGTAATCTGTCTAGATTATTGGATTAAGTCCTTTTTGAAGAAAAATCACCTTGGCGGGTGGACTGGAGTAACTTTGTTAACAGTGACCCAGGATAAAAATATTTTTGTCTTCTTATTCACACTCTCTTGTTAACCTTTATGCTGAAAGTTTTAAAAGTTTACATTTGGTAAAAACCCAATTCAAACCCCTTTTCTTGTGTTTTTCTCTACCTTCAGTTGGTATCAGAGCTCCGACTCTGTTATTAATTTGTCTATCAAACACTTAGTCGTGTAGAGAGATCCAGCGTGAGAAAAACATTATGGTTGCTGCTAACACAAATGAGAGAGATAGTTACAATGCCAAGCCTCCTATTTTTGAAAGAGAAAAGTTTGACTATTGGAAAGATATAATAGAAAGTTTCTTTCTAGGCTATGATACAGATCTTTAGGATATTGTCACAAATGGTTATGAAATACATGTATCTGTGATTGGTATTCTCATTCCCTGAAACAAAATGAACAGTGATTAAAAGCGTGAGTTCAAAAATCATCACAAAGCCAGAACTATCCTTCTCAATGCTATATCTTACCATGAATATGAAAAAATTACTAACTGAGATACAACAAAGGATATTTTTGATTCCTTGAGAATGACACACGAAGGTAATACTCAAGTCAAGGAAACAAAAGCTCTGTCACTGGTCCAGAAATATGAAGCTTTCAAAATGGAAGACGATGAAACCATTAAGACCATGTTCTCAAGATTTCAAACACTAGTTGCAAGACTTAAGGTTTTGGGCAAAGGTTATTCTACAACTGTTCATGTCAAAAAGATAGTAAGAAACCTTCCAAAGAAATGGAGACCTATGGTTACAACTTTTAAGCTATCCAAGGATCTAAACTCCATAAGCCTTGAAGAGTTGGTCAGCTCGCTCAGAAGCCATGAAATAGAGCTAGAGGAAGATGAGCCTCAGAAAAAGGGAAAATTTGTCGCTCTAAGGTCTAAATCAGAAAGGAATAAGTCAGAAAAGACTAAAGCCTTCCAAGCTGAGGAAGAAGAAGACTCTGACGAAGAAGGTTCTGATGACGAAGATGAATTGTCTCTTCTCTCCAGAAGAATCAAACAACTATGAAAGAAAAGACAAAACAACTTCTGAAAGCCCAGAAACAGAGGAGATTTCCCATATTCATATTCAAGAGGAAGAACATGCAAAGAAGTAACATGCTATAAATGCAAGAAGCCAGGACACTATAGAAATGAGTGTCCAAAACTGAAGAAAGAAGGATCTTGAAAAAAAATTTTCAAGAAGGATGCATTCAAATGCAAGAAGAAAGGTCTCATGGAAACATGGGATAATTCTGACTCTGAAGTATCAGAATCTGACTCTAAAGAAGAGCATGTCAACGTAGCACTTATGGCCTCAACGGGAAACCCATCTGAAACAGAGTCTGACTCAGAAGAGGTATTTTCTGAATTTTCTCGTGCTGATTTAGAATCATGTTTGTCAGAATCTCTGAATAGGTATAAAAAACATCAACGCAAATTCAAATACCTAAAAAGGGCTCATGAATATGAAGTTGAAGAATGCATTAAGCTAAAGACAAAAGTTCCTAAACAAAAAGATGACAAGTTTGTCTTGGAAAAATAAAATACTTTTCTGAACAAATAATGTTTAAAACTTGAAGAAACTCTTTCTAAATTTTCTCCAACTTCTGAAACCATCTTATATAAATATGATAAGGCTTTTCAGAAATTCTTAAACAACAACAGAGATAGAAACAGAATGGCTTCCATGATATATAGTGTTTGTCACAATGGAAGAGAGGTATTTGTTATGATTCTAATGATGATGATGATCAGATTTCACCTCAAGAAAACAAAACAAAATCTCCCTTATCTTATCACTACACACCATCACAGACACAAAAATTTACTGCTCCACAAAACCCAAACTGGTCAGAAACTCTGGGAAAACTAATCAAAGAGGACCCAAAAGATTATAGGTACCAAAAGATAAAATAGTATATGTTGCAGATATCCTATGCAGCAGAGTTAAAACACCAGTCATGGTACCTGGACTCTGGATGATCGCAATACATGATGGGAAGAAGGCACATGTTCCAAAGCCTGGAACTTAAAGATGCTGGGTACGTAGGTTTCGGAGGAAACCGAAAAGGAAGAATCAAAGGATCTGGAACAGTTGGTAAAGGATTTCTTCCTTCTATATCTAATGTACTTTATGTTGAGGTTCTAATGCATAACTTATTATCCATAAGTTAATTAAGTAATAACGGTTATGACATTATCTTTTATAAAAAAATGTGCAAAGTTTTAAGTCAGAAAGATGGCACAGTTCTCTTCACTAGAAAGAGGAAAAACAACATTTAGAAGATTAAGCTTTATGATCTTAAAAACCAAGATGTTAAATGCTTAATGTCTGTTAACGAAGTACAGTGGGTGTGGCATAGACGCTTGGGGTCATATTAGCTTGAGGAGGATTTCTTAGCTAAATAAATTTGAGTTAGTCAGAGGTCTACCTAAGCTAAAGTTCACTTTAAATGCTCTTTGTAAAGCATGTCAGAAAGGCAAGTTTTCTAAAACATCTTTTAAATCTAAAAATGTTGTTTCCACCTCTAGACCATTGGAGCTTTTACACATTGACTTGTTTGGTCCTGTGAAAACAACGTCAATCAATGGTAAGAAGTATGGACTTGTCACTGTTGATGATTACAGTCGTTGGACATGGTTTAAATTCCTAAGGCACAAGAATGAGTCACATTCTGTGTTTACTAGTGTCTGTTCTAAAGTGCAAAATGAATTTGACTCTAAGATCTTTAGAGTTAGAAGTGATCATGGTGGAAAATTTGATAATCAGTGGTTTAAAGAGTTATTTGACTCTAATGGCATATTCCAAGATTTCTCCTTCCCTAGAACTCCATAACAGAACGGAGTTGTAGAGAGGAAGAATAGGATGTTGCAAGAAATGGCCAGAACAATGATCAATGAAACAAATGTTGCTAAGCACTTTTGGACAGAAGCTGTGAATACAGCGTGTTACATTCAAAATAGGATCTCTATCAGACTTATTTTGGAGAAGAATCCTTATGAATTGTCTAAGGGAACAAAACCTAACATTTCTTATTTCCATCCTTTTGGATGTTCTTGTTTTATTCTGAACACTAAAGAGAATTTGAACTAGTTTGACTCTAAAGCACATAAATGTATTATGTTGGGATACTCTGAACGCTCTAAGGACTATAGAGTATACAATACAGAAACACGTATTATGGAAGAGTCAATTCATGTTAGATTCGATGATAAGCTTGACCCATAAAAGTCAAAGATAGTTGAGGATTTTGCAGATCTAGAAATAACACTTGTAGGCTCTGGAGAAAAAGGCGACATGATCTGAGGATAAAGATTCAAAGAACGGTGATAAATATACATCTGAAGCAACTGAATATCCTCAAACTCAGAAAAGGTAAAAGAACAGACAAATTATTTCTAAAGAATTGATTCTTGGGGATAAAGCTGAACCTGTCAGAATAAGATCCACCTTCAAACAGACTGAGGAAATGCTTCTGGGATTGGTGTCTCTGGTAGAGTCAACTTCTTGTGAAGTACTTCAGGACAATGAATGGATTGTGGCAATGCAAGAAGAACTGAATCAGTTCTCCAGAAATGATGTCTGAGATCTGGTACCTAAGCCAAAGGGAATTCATGTTATTGGAACCAAGTGGGTATTCAGAAACAAATTAAATGAGAAAGGAGAAGTCGTCAGAAACAAAGCACGGCTGGTTGCACAAGGTCAGAGTCAACAAAAAGGTATTGACTACAATGAAACCTTTGCTCCAGTCGCCAGGTTAGAATTCATCCGCCTTTTAATTTTGTTTGTTGTTAATCATGGTATTATTTTATATCACGTGGATGTCAAAAGTGCGTTTCTAAACGGATACATTTCTGAAGAAGTATATGTTCACCAATCTTCAATTTTTGAAAATGTCAAGTTTCCAGAACATGTTTTTAAACTTAAAAAGTCATAGTACAATCTAAAACAAGCTCCCAGAGCTTGGTATGAAAGACTAAGTTCTTTTCTTCTAGAAAATGACTTTACCAGAGGTTAGGTGGACACTACCCTCTTCTGTAAGAACTTTGGAAACAATCTGATGATTTTCCAAATTTATGTAGATGATATAATTTTTGGTTCTGCTAATCCATATGTGTGTCAAGAGTTATCTAAGCTAATGCAGGAGGACTTTGAAATGAGTCTGATGCAAGAATTAAAGTACTTTTTGGGGATACAAATAAATAAAACTTCCAGAAGTCACATACATTCATCAAAGTAAGTACACAAAAGAGCTCCTGAAGAAATTTGACATGTCAGATAGCAAGCCAGCAAAGACTCCCATGCATCCTACATGCATTCTGGAGAAAGACGAGGTAAGTAAAAAGGTTTGTCAAATGCTCTATCATGGTATGATAGGATCTCTTCTCTATCTGACTACTTCTCGTTCAAATATTTCATTCAGTGTTTGTCTTTGTGTCGATTTCAATCAGATCCAAGGGAAACTCATTTGATAGCAGTTAAAAGAATCCTAAGGTATCTGGAGGTAATATCTAACCTTGGCTTGATGTATGAGAAAACATCAGAATACAAGCTATCATGTTTCTGTGATGTAGATTACGTTGGAGACAGAATAGAACGTAAAAGCACTTCTGGAAACTGCCAGTTTCTGGGAAACAATCTCGTCTCATGGGCTAGAAAAAGGCAATCAACTATTGCTCTATCAACTGCTGAGGCAGAATATATTTCAGCAGCACTCAGATACTCTGGGTGAAAAATCAACTTGAAAACTTCTAGATATATGAGAGTAACACCCCTATCTTCTGTGATAACACGACTGCTATTTGCATGAGTAAGAATCCCATTTTAAATTCTAGATCTAAACACATAGAAATCAAACACTATTTTATTAGAGACTATGTTCAAAAAGGGGTTATTGTTTTAGAATTTATAGATACAGACCACCAGTGGGCTGATATCTTCACAAAACCCTTAGCTGAAGATAGATTTCTATTCATTCTGAAGCGTTTAAAAATGGAACTCTTTCCAAAATGAACTTTTCCTTCTAATGTGTTCAACTCTTTCTATAAAATTATGATTCTGACTTGTGCAAATATTTTTCCTTTAACTTTTTTCGTTTTAAATTATTCTTCTACAAGTTAGAAGTTGACTTTGTCAGAAATATCTCAAGTCAGAAACCTTTTGGCATTCGTGACTCTTAGAACATCCAAACCGTGACTCTCCCCTCTGATTTTCAACCTCCTAACCTGACCCTTGATGAAGTAATATCTAGTTTCAAGGCTAATGCATAAAGTAGAGTTCATAAGCTCTATGAGGAGTCTGAATCTAGCAACGATCCTTCATATCTGGATACTAGCTGGAATAGTTTTAACAAATGATTAGCTGTTGAGTTTGACAAATTCATAAATCTCTGTGTTCAAGAAAAGGATAAGTTTGTCAAGAAAGCTGAAATAAGATTGGAAGCTCAGAAGGCTGCTGAAGGAGAAGCTGCTGAAAGAGAAGCTACCGAAGCTGCAACTAGAGAAGCTGCGGAGAAAGAGGCCGCTGAGAAGGAAACTGCAGAACAACAAGTTAGAATAGCAGCTGCTGCAAAAGAAGGTGCAGAAGCCTCTAATAAATCACCTACTTCTGACACTGACATTTTCCCTCTAATGATGAACACCCTAGAAGAGATGCAGCAAGAACGACAGAAAGTCAGAACTAGACTCGATAAGCAAGATGAAGGCAACACCAGTATTCAGAATATGCTTGCCTAACTTATGCAGAGGATCCCTCCTCCCTCTTCTCAACCTTAGGCACTTAGGCTTCACATTTTAGCTTTCTTACATGTTTTATGTTTTATTATTTCTCATGTATCTTTTGTATCATCTTTAATATGTATGACTTTTTTATTATGACAAAAAGGAGGAGTAGAATACGTAATGATTTTGATACATATCTGATTCTCTAATCTCAGTGCTTACATTCTAACCTTAATATAGATGCAAAGTATATTTATGTCTCTTTCAGGAACTTTCTGAATGGATCAAGCCTAATCGAAGCGTTGAAAAAGGATCTGATAATTCAAGCTCTGATAAGTCAATCAGGTTCTGATGATAAAAGTCTTATAAAACAACCAGGTTCTAACTCAGGGGGGCTTATTTATCTCAGGGGGTGTTCTCTAACTTAACTCTGATAATTCTTTGAGTTCTGATATCTCTTGCATATATTTTCGTACACATTGTTCCATCAAAATACATGATTTCGTCATCATCAAAAAGGGGGAGATTGTTAGAACAAGATTTTGGTTATGTATATAATCTCTAAGTTTTGATGATAACAATGCATATATTTTATATGTAAAAATTTTGTACTCTAATAAATTTATGAAGTGTGCAGTTATCAATTTAAAATTGATTATGAATAACTCTCATGAAGTTTCATCAGAAACCTTCTGGCACACCTCAAGAAATTACTTCGTTCGTTTCTGAAAAAAAAACATCAGTAGTTCTGACGAATGCTGAATGCCTTTGAAGAAAAAGAAAGTTATGTGCTTCTAAGAAAAGTTTTGCTTCTGACTCTGATACCAAGCTCTGAAGACTCTAAAGACAAGTTTCGGCTGAACAAGCTCTGAAGATTCCAAAGACATTATTTCTAAAGACTCTGAAAACTCTGATACCACTATGTTGTTCATCTTCTGGACTCATCATCACTTCTCTTAGATAAAGGTTGATCAGAAGATAAGGTCAAAGATAGAAACGTGTGATGAAAGAATCTGTACAAAAGTTAATTCCCATTTTGGTATAACCTGATTTCACGTCAGTACTGCAATATGGGATATGGTGAGACTTTACTACTATTATCTCTCACGGTTTTGTTATTACCGTTGCAATAGCTGGCATCAAGAATTACGTTTGTACCCTTCAACGTTCAAGCATTCAGCTATATAAAAAAGTCTCTACCTCAATGCTAAATAAGCACAACAAGGATTAATATTACAAGTGAAATACGCTCAGTCTAGAAATTCTATCAAAACACAAAGAGTTGTTGCTCATTTTATGTAATACTTTTTTCTTAAATTTTGTTTCATCTGCTTTATAGAAACAACTTTGTAAACACTTTCCTTGTATCTTCTTTGATATCATTTATCCTCAAGTGGCTAAGTGTAGCGCGATTTTCGTGAACCTCCATTGGTTGCCACATGTGAACATTTATATTTATCCTATGAAGCTTTAAAGGAAGGGGAAAAATCTAAATAAACCCTGCAAGAATGCAAATGTTAAAAAAAAGAAAATGCAAATAAAGAGAACTGGAATCGGGGGTTGGTTATAATAAGGGAAACTATTAACACCCTAAGTATCTATAGTACTCTATAGGAACCTCTTGTATATCTATGTTATTACTATTATTATTTGCTATTATTTGGGGAAGTTTTATTGCTTTTGAGAGATGAAGAGAGTGAGAAATGTTTTTGTTGTTTTTGTAATATATATATATATATATATATATATATATATATATATATATGGAAAAAGGAATTTTGAAGAAAATGGAAAATAGAATGAAAAAAGAAAAAAGAGTACTCGCCAAAGGTTGAGATCTTGTGCCTATGTATTCTCAAAAGAGAAATCAGAGCGTTCGTAGTTCAAAAATACGGGAAAAGCTTGAAGGAAATTTGTAGTTCGGGGACTACGAGTTGTCGGGTTTTTAAGAACCAAGACAAGGAAAGGGAAAAGCTTGAAAGCAAAGCTTGTGAGGATTGATTGAAAAAGTGAAGAGATTAAAGGTTGTAAAGGGAAGGTCCACTTATTTGTGATGCCTTTAAGAAACCTGAGGGTCCTTGTATGAAGCCCAAGAGGAGGTTAGGGTGCTTTTAAGAAGCCTGAGGGTCCTTGTATGAAGCTCAAAAGGAGGCTGAGGATATGAATATCCCGGAAAATGTTGGATGAAAAGAGAAGGTGAAAAAAAGAAAAGGTTGCTCGCTAAGACTTTACAGTCTTATGCCTACGTATTCTCAACGGGATCTTGAGAAATCAGAGCGGTCGTAGTTCACCCCTAAGGGGCACGAACTACAAAAAGGAAAGTTTTGGTCGCACAGTGGCGAGAGAAAAGGTTTGATAAGAGGAGAAATATAACCTAATGTTGTCATGCAAGATGAACATCCTAATGTCTACCTTACTTCAAACTTAATCAAAAATTAAGTTGAACTAAGAGATCCTAAGGGAACATGCATACGTGGCAAAGCCTCACGAAATAAATGAACATACACGTCAAAGCATCTTGATATCAGAGAATTATACATGGGAGAATATGTGAAACCAGTTTACATAAATAATACCTAAATAATATAATAAATAAATCAATAATTAAAAAAAAAAAATAAAAATTAAGTTTATCATAGTCCTAATTAATAAAAAATAAAATTAATTAAAATTGGAATCGAAACTGGTAAAAAACGATAAAAACTGTTCGTATCAAGATGCTTCTGGGATTGGTGTCTCTGGTAGAGCCAACTTCTTGTGAAGCACTTCAGGACAATGAATGGATTGTGGCAATGCAAGAAGAACTGAATCAGTTCTCCAGAAATGGTTTATGAGATCTGGTACCCAAGCCAAAGGGAATTTATGTTATTGGAACCAAGTGGGTATTCAGAAACAAATTAAATGAGAAAGGAGAAGTCGTAAGAAATAAAGCACGACTGGTTGCACAAGGTTAGAGTCAACAAGAAGGTATTGACTATAATGAAACCTTTGCTCCTGTCGCTAGGTTAGAATTCATCCGTCTTTTAATTTTGTTTGTTGTTAATCATGGTATTATTTTATATCACATGGATAACAAAAGTGCGTTTCTAAACGGATACATTTCTGAAGAAGTATATGTTCACCAATCTTCAATTTTTGAAAATGTCAAGTTTCCAGAACATGTTTTTAAACTTAAAAAGTCACTGTACAATCTGAAACAAGCTCCCAGAGCTTGGTATGAAAGACTAAGTTCTTTTCTTCTAGAAAATGACTTTACCAGAGGTTAGGTGGACACTACCCTCATCTGTAAGAACTTTGGAAACAATCTAATGATTTGCCAAATTTATGTAGATGATATAATTTTTGGTTCTACTAATCCATATGTGTGTTAAGAGTTATCTAAGCTAATGCAGGAGGAATTTGAAATGAGTCTGATGCAAGAATTAAAGTACTTTTTGGGGATACAAATAAATCAAACTTCCAGAAGTCACATACATTCATCAAAGCAAGTACACAAAAGAGGTCCTGAAGAAATTTGACATGTCAGATAGCAAGCCAACAAAGATTCCCATGCATCCTACATGCATTCTGGTGAAAGACGAGGTAAGTAAAAAGGTTTGTCAAAAGCTCTATCATGGTATGATAGGATCTCTTCTCCATCTGACTGCTTCTCGTTCAAATATTTTATTCAGTGTTTGTCTTTGTGTCGATTTCAATCAGATCCAAGCGAAACTCATTTGATAGCTGTTAAAAGAATCCTAAGGTATCTGAAGGTAATATCTAACCTTGGCTTGATGTATGAGAAAACATCAGATTACAAGCTATCAGGATTCTATGATGTAGATTACGTTGGAGACAGAATAGAACGTAAAAGCACTTCTGGAAACTACCTGTTTCTGGGAAACAATCTCGTCTCATGGGCTAGAAAAAAGCAATCAACTATTGCTCTATCAACTGCTGAAACAAAATATATTTCAGCAGCACTCAGATACTCTGGATGAAAAATCAACTTGAAAACTTCCAGATATATGAGAGTAACATCCCTATCTTCTGTGATAACACAACTGCTATTTGCATGAGTAAGAATCTCATTTTAAATTCTAGATCTAAACACATAGAAATCAAACACTATTTTATTAGAGACTGTAATACCCCGAATTTTGACCACTAAGATTTCCCATCATTGTGCAAATCATCATCACTATATGGATGAACCATTAGTCTCCCCAAAGATGGGTGAGCACTCACTACAAACAAAAATTAGGGTTTCAAGCCCTCTTTGAGCCTTAGACAATGGATCAATCAAGAAATGACATGATCTTCAACTTGTCTAACCTTTCAAACCTCTACAATGGATCAAAAGGACTCCCACTTCAAGAATTAAGCACAAGAGTGCAACATTTCAAGTGGATCAAGCCTCAAGTTCATCTAATACAAAGTCAACTGACGCAGAAAGTCAAAGTTTGACTTTTGGTAAACTTTGAGCTTCATAAGCCATTACTCAAGAAAATATGATGGATGATTTAATTTGATCAAATCTAAATCAAGAAATCATGCAAAATTTCAAAATTGATCAAATTGAAAGAAACTTAGAAATTTTTTCTAAGTTAAAATCATGTTCAAGTGAATAACTTTTCAAGGTTGTAACTATTGATCCAAGCATCCATTGATTTTGCGTAAGAGCTACTTTTAAAGAGGGTATTTGATACTTCAACATTGAAGAAGGAATCAACTCAAAATATCATAAGGATTGAAAGATATAAGTGACCAAAGTTGGGAATTCTTAATGTCAAATGTTCCGACATTTCATAGGACATCCTTAATATTTTTCCAGCAAGAATGTCCCAACTTCAAGGATGTTTTTCTCCATGATCCAAGTTGATTCAAGCCAAACCTTGAACATCAAAGTTGAAGTACGTAATCTCAGCTTTCCAGAAAGTTGTAGAACGTCCATTTATCATACTCGAGCAGGAAGTTATGGACTATACAGTAAGGCATGCTGCAGCTGTTTTTTAGGACAGATTTTGTGCACTTTTTCTTGTGCCACACAATTTTTAAGCTTTGTCACCATGCAGGACAAGCATCAAAGGTACAATTCACTTCAACTCAAACTATCATAGTGGATTAAAAGATATAAGTGATTTGAGTTTGGAATTGTTAATGTTCAAAGTTGTCAAATGTTTCAACATTTCATAGGACATCATTAATATTTTTCCAGCAAGAATGTCCCAACTTCAAGGATGTTTTTCTCCATGATCCAAGTTGAACCAAGTCTAGGGGTCAAACATCAAAGTTGAAGTATGTCATCTCAGCTTTCCATAAAGTCCTGGAACAGCCATTTATCATTCTTGAGCAAGAAGTTATGGATTTTACAACAAGGCTTGCTGCAGCTGATTCTTAAGACAGGTTTCAAGATAGATTTGCACATTTCTTGTGCCACACGAATTTTTAAGCCTTGTCATCATTTTGGACACATCCGAGGATCAAATCCAAGGGGGATGATCTAATCTCCAAGCCTCCAAAGTCCTTGGAACCAAAAGTAGCATGCCAAACCTAGAAAACCCTAAAAGAGGGACAAGACTCCAATTTTGGTTTGAAGCATTTAATGGATGCTTAGAGGTGGCATGAACTGAGCTTCCTCTAACTGAATTCAGTCAAGATTCCTCCAACAACTAGGGAACCAGCAGCCTGGGCCCTAACCTCTAGTCAATGGCTAGAGGAGACTTGGATTCTCATTGGCCAACATTTTCCAAACCTCTGCTGTAGCCACCATTCACTGTTGCTTGCAAAACAAACTTGCTCTACTATAAATAAAGCTCATTTATGCTCAATTTGAGTACACCAAAGCCGTCAAACAGATGCTTTCCTCAAAATCACTTCTTTCACTCCAAAATGCCTTCTTTAGCAAGGTAATTCTGAGTTTTTGAGTTAGAGAGAATTTCCATCACAACTCATGATTCAAACACATCCAATATGTCATATCTAAGCTGTCCAAACTCTCACAAGTGACCTATAACACCAAAATCACAAAGCCACATCTCAAAACCTCAAAAATTGGACTTTTTTGCATTTTTCAAGCCATGTTTTGATTCAGTCACTTTCCAAGCCAGATAAAACCTCAAACACACTCCAAATATCATCCTTGAACTGTCCCAAATGGTTCCCCCCATCTGGAACATCATTTGTGAGAGTTGACATTTTGGCCACTTTTGCCCATTTTGCAAGAAAGAGCTCCAACTTGCTCCAGAGGTTTCCAGCTGATTCCAACCATCCTAAAAGCTTCTAAGAGGTCATTTGAGGGTGTCCAAAGCATCAAATCATTTCTGGAACAAAGCACTTGGTAGGTTGCACAAAATCTCCAAAAAAGAGGTAAAATTCACAACTTGAATTCTTTGAATCATGCTTTCCTTTGCTGTCCACATACATGCATCATATTGAACAATTCTTGAAGCAAAAATGTAGTCCTTAATGTGTATGATGTGATCCTCCTACTGTTTTCACTTTAACATGTTTATATGTGGAGTTTTTGTTGTTTTAAAATCAACATGCAGTTCTGGTTTTTTACTTACGGATTCCATGCGAAAAATCGGTCAAGATAGGTTCTTACCATTGGATTCCTTGTGAAAAATTGGTCAAGATAGGTTCTTACGGATTTTAATTTCGTTAAAAATTAAGAGAGTTATGCGTGTTGGAAGTTTGACGACAAAAGATGTCGAAAACTACATGTGCAGTTCTGGTTTTTTATTTTGTGTGTTATGTACATTAAATTTCAGTGTGCATGAGTAATACCATTGGATTCCTTGCAAAAAATTGGTCAAGATAGGTTCTTACGGATTTTAATTTCGTTAAAAATTGAGAGAGTTATGAATGTTTGAAGTTTGATAAAAAAGACGTTGAAGCTAAAGTTTCAGTTCTGATTTTTTTAAGATGTCGAATGTGATGTTGTGACATCTTTCCTTTTTCTCTTATCTTCAAAACTCGTGAAAGATGTCGAATGTGATGTTGTGACATCTTTCCTCTTTTTCTTAGTTTATTTTCAAAAACTCAACCAATTCTTTTACATAGCAAAAATCATCATTTTCCAATTTTGTTTTGCACACTTCTTATCCATACTCCATAATATTTTAATCCACAAAAAATCACAAAAAAATATTATTATTTGATATATTTTTAATATATTCAAAAATATTGTTTTAAATTGTTTTAAATGCTTTTAAAATGATTTCTTTTTCTTGATTTTAAAAACCAAAATGATTTTAAATATTCATGTGTGTTGCGGTGAGAATCGGATAACAAGATATTAATTAACTTGCATCACAAAACTTTGAAATTCACCACCGAGCTTTGATTTATCCAAAGGAAAAGGTAAATAACGAAAACCCTAAAAAGAGAATCTAGGTTCAGGGGTTGGTTATACAAAGGGAAGGTATTAGCACCCTAAGTATCTGTAGTACTCTACAGGAACCTCTTGTTAGTATTGTGTTATGTTAAAGTTGCTTGCTAAAGGGAAATGTGCTAAGGTAAAGACCTAAGGGTATATACACTAAGTATGCTCGCCAAGACATCGCATCTCGTGCCTACGTATCCTGAAAGGAATGGAATCAGAGCATTCATAGTTCTCCTTAAAGGGGGTTAAGAACTCTTGACTGTGGTCAAGGTTCAAAGGGAAAGTAGGGTCTGACAGCAAGACACCTACGTGGAGTGCGGCGACTCCAAACCTAAGGCTAGGATAAAGGTAAAAGAAGTGTCCACGGCGGAACACCTAAATAGAGCACGGCGGCTCTAATCCTAAGGCTAGGATAAAGGTAAAGGAAGTTTCCACGGCGGAACACCTAAATAGAGCACGGCGGCTCTAATCCTTAGGCTAGGATAAAGGTAAAGGAAGTGTCCATGGCAGAACACCTAAATAGAGCACGGCGGCTCTAATCCTAAGGTTAGGATAAAGGTAAAGGAAGTGTCCACGGCGGAACACCTAAATAGAGCACGGCGGCTCTAATCCTAAGGCTAGGATAAAGGTAAAGGAAGTGTCCACGGCAGAACACCTAAATAGAGCACGGCGACTCTAATCCTAAGGCTAGGATAAAGGGGAAGGCATGACGAACAAGGCTATCCTAAATGACATGGCAGTCAACTATAGGGCCCTTTCCTTTGGAATGAGGATATAAGTAATAGAGAAACAAGGAGGAAACCTCGAGTATCGAAAGTAAAATAAACATCAATATACACAGCAAGTGCAATAATAAATAAATTGAAAATGAATATTAGAATTATTAAAAATAGGAAAATGTCAAGATAAATTCAAGAAATAAATAAAGTTTAAGCAAGCCAAAATTTAAAAGATTAATATCTAACTAAAAAGCTTATAAGTAATTAAATTAGTTCTAACTAAATAAAATTGATTAACTAAGAAAAACTAACTTTAAACACAAATACTAATTCTAAAACTAACTCTGATTCTAAAATAATAAATTAATTCTAAAAACTAACTCTAGAAATTAAACTACTTCTAAATATTATACTAGTTCTAAAAATTATACTAAAGCTAATAAGTTAAAATCTAATTTAGACTAACTAGCTAAAATTCTAATTGAGAACTAAATAACAAGTTAAATTAAAATCTAACTAATTAAGCTAAATCTAATGTTAATTAAATTAAAAAAACACAATTAAAAAAAAAGTTAGTAAATTAATTAATTAAAAATAAAAAATAAAAGGTAAAGTATAAAAAGAGTTAAAGAAGGTGGGCCAGGATGCACTTACGGATGGTGTGAAGGATGAAAGATTAAGCCCAACAGAAGTTGGGGCGCTGGGTTCTGCTGTGAGGCGGGTCAAAGTGGTCCAGTTTGGACTAAATTGGATAAAGAAATGAACCCTAAGAACTAATCAAACGTTTTCCTCTTACGGCAAAAAAACACTCGTCTCTCTCAAGCTATCGTCATTCTCAAACGGTCATGTTCATTCACAAAATACCTCTCCTCTCTGTAATACGAAATCAGAAACAAACAACCAAACGGAAAAAAAAAACTCACTTCCAAATCCGCCTCACTCGCTCGATTGTTCGCGCTTCGTCGTAACTTCTCACTCTCGCTCGCACCCATTCTATCGGATCAAACACATTAAATATCAGCGAAAAGCATGAACAGAGAAAAAAGATTACCAATGTCGTAACGGTGACGACAGATCACCAGCAGCGTCAGCGATCTCCGTGTGTAGCGCAGGTTTGTGAATTCGAATCCGTGTACACCTCACGCCCTATTGCTGTTGTTCGTATGCGTTGAAGATGATTGCGTTGTTGCCGGTGGCTGAGGATGGTTGAAAGGAGGTGGGTTTGGAACAGTTAGGAGAAAAGTTGAAGATGTTACGGTTTCATGGCGAAAAAGCTATTTCTGAAAAAAGTGCTCTTTTGAGAAGCTTTTGTGCGTGATGAGAGAACTTAAAGGTTGATGAAGGTGAGGAGCAGGGTGGTGGATTTTTGTGTTGTCGGTTTAGAGGGTGAAACTGGTTTGGTGGCGGTTTTGAAAGTGGTTTCGCGGAAGAACAACTCGTGGTTGGTGGTTAGATGTGATGGCGACGGGAAGGAGATAAATGTTCTGGAAATGTTGTTGTATTATGATGATTTTTATTTTTGTGTGGTGAGTTTGGTTAAGAGAATTGAAGCTTGAATGAGAAAATCATGTCACGTTTTATGAAGAAGATGGCGTGGTGCAAGGGAGGTTTGTTTATGGTTGTTGAAGAATGTGATGATACGTCCAGATAAATGAAAGATTTTTTGGTTTTTTAAAGCTTTTTTGAATCTGGTATTTTAGAGGGAGTCTTTTAGCTTATAGTGGATAAGCTTCATCTTGTTATACAGGTCCTGTTGCCTTTGTTATGTAGGGAACGTTTCGTAGCAGAATTTTGTATGGTCATTTTCAAATGGTACATGCCGCTGCTGATGTGTAGGATGTATGTTGCAGGTCTTCTCACATATTTTTGTTTTGGAGCTATGTGGACTGATGTGCAGGTTGTAGCATAGGTTGTGGGAGTTGTGATGGCATTGGAGGAGAGGTTTAGACTGTTTTTGATGAAGGGTGTTTTTGGAGGGTAGCAAGTGTTTGTACAGTTTTGGATGGTTGTGTTTGTTGTGTCGTTGCAGGTCTGTGCTTCTTTACATGGCTTGGGCAAAGTGTGTTATGTTGGTCAAAGGCTTTGGCTGGTTTGATGCAGAACAGGTTTTGTTTGGATGTGGCCTGAAGTTTGATTTTGTGTCCTTTTGATAGTAGTTGGCATGTAGGGAGCAGTAGATGTGGTTTATTGACTTTTTGGGACTTAAAGAACCAAACAAAAACTTGCGATGACTATTTTTTGTATTTTGTAAATTTTGAAGGCTAATTAAATTACACTAAACCAAATTAAAAAGACAAAAATTAACTATAATTATAATTAAAATTGAAATAACAAATAAAATAAAATTAATATTAATAAAATTAAACTAATTATGACCAAAACTAATAAAAATAAAAGTTACACTAAGGCTAAATTTAATCTAAGTTAGAAATTAAACTATAATTGAAAATTATATAAACTAAATTTAAAAAAGTAAAAACTACATTAAACAAACTAAGATAATTATCTAAAGAATAATAAAGTAAAACAAAGAGAAAGTAGCATGGAATGATAAAATCGGCTGAAAATGCATGATTAATGATACGTGCAAAAAAAATGGCTGACTCATGATGATATGCAAACGATCAGACGAATCTGAGGGTAAAATTTGGGGTACAACAGTTGCTCCTATTTAAATATCTCTACCGGATGACACGAGGGATGGAAATCCTCGAGAGTTCATGGTGAAAGGTATTTAAATATAGATAACCAAAAATTTTGCCCTCAGATGCACCGACATGTAATGATATGGACAAAAGAAAGATAAACAAATGCTGACATACTATGAACTCTAATATGATGAAAATGATAGGATGATAAATGCAAGATGCAGACAAAAACGAAAGCAGACAGGGACAAAGTCCACACAATGAGCAACCACTCACTAGGGATGACAGCAACACTGGGGAAGATGAAACAAAACAGGGAAACCTAAAGTGATAGAACAACTGGTTCAAGCGTGATCGGCTGACACTTTAGAAAGAAAAGATAACAGGATCCCCAATGGAAGCAGCACCGAGAAGACGGTCTCCACTGGGGAATCAAAAGTCACCATCCATGAATGGAAATGGTTGGAAAAGAGTCACGACATTCAGAAGATCATTGAATGAGGCGAGGAGAAAAAAACTGGGAAATACATGAGACAAGCAAACATCAGAGGTATTCAGAAAAGCATTGAATAAACTCTGGGAAACAAGTTGACAACAGAGACATTCAGAAGAACATTAGATGATGAAAGCAATGTCATTCCGGAAAAGCATCAGAATAAACAAAGGGCTATCTGGGAAAACATCAGATAAGTTCTGGAAGAACATCAGAACAAAAGACTCAATCTGAAAAAAAAAATCAGAAAGAGAGACACATCCGGAAGAGCATCAGATGGTAAAAGAAATGAAATTCTGGAAAAGCATCAGAATTACAAAGGACTATCTGGAAAAACATCAGAACAAAAGACTCAATCTGAAGAAACATCGGAAAGAGAGACACACCCGGAAAAGCATCAGATGGTAAAAGAAATGAAATTCTGGAAAAGCATCAGAATTACAAAGGACTATCTGGAAAAACATCAGATAAGTTCTGGAAAAACATCAGAACAAAAGACTCAATCTGAAGAAATATCAGAAAGAGAGACACATCCGGAAAAGCATCAGATGATGAAAGAAATATCGTTCCGGAAAAGCATCAGAATAAACAAAGTGATTATCGGGAAAAACATCAGATAAGTTCTGGAAGAACATCAGAACAAAAGACTCAATCTGAAAAAAAATCAGAAAGAGAGACACATCCGGAAAAGCATCAGATGATGAAAGAAATGTCGTTCCGGAAAAGCATCAGAATAACAAAGGGGTATCTGGGAAAATTTCAGGACAGAAGACTCGATCTGGTAAAACATCAGACCGTAAGAAATGAAATTCTGGAAAAACATCAGAAAGACACGACAATATCTGTTTGGTAGGTGCCATGTAAGTTGGACTTTGACCACAAGGTAAGACGCAGATAACGACACGACCTCGGGAGAAATGCAAATGAGGATGAAACACTCATGATATGCATATGTATATGAATTATGCAGATGATATATGATCAAATACAAATGTAAATGTAGATGTCGATGACACAGCTCGACTCTTGAGAAAAGACAAGACTGGAAGACTGATTCCTCAACATGAACATCACTGCCGTTCTGCTTGGGACTAGAGATATTACTGCTGAACACACCTTTACCACACTGGTTAACTGTATCAAGTTGATCCTTGTAGGAAGAACGAAGAGTTGCTTGGGGATTCTTCAGGTAACTGCCCCAGATTAGTTAACTGTTGTAGATGAGCTGATCATTGCTTCAGCTTGATTGATTCTGGAAATGACTGTTTCGTGGTGCTCTTAGAAAGCTTGCCCCATTCTAAGTCTTGAAAGATGATTGTTTTTTCTGTACACTGGGATTGCTTGCCCCAGCCTAAGTCTTGAAAGATGATTGTTTTTGCTATACACCGGGAAGGCTTGCCCCAGACTGAGTCTTGAAAAATATTCTGTATAAACCAATTCTAAGAAGTCGCCATTAAACCACAAACCTTGAACTGATTCTCAACAGGATATGGAAGGAACTTGCCCATGATTGGATCACCGACCAAGTTTCTTGATTGTTTGAAAATTCCTTGAGAAGAAAACTAGTTTGCAAACAAAAGTATTTGTACAAACATGGTAAATGCAGAGTTCACGCAACTTTTGAAATCAAAATCATCTTGAAATAGGTGCAAAGTATATGGGATACTGGTCAGAACACGGTGGTTCAAAACATTAAAGTGAAAAGTTTAAGCAAAAGGTGTGATGCCAAAATAGGTGATCTGCAAAGATCTTTTGGAGTCAGTTTACGCAACCTTGCTGTAGTACGCTTTCAAAATAACCTCGCTTCAATGAGGTCTTTTGAGGGTTATAACGTAGCCTGGTTCACGGTTTAAGAAATAAAGGATAAAGGCTCAAAGTTTATTTGTGACCCACCCAATCTACACGATGATCTCCAATCCTATGCTCAGTTAACTCATCTTATGCAGTCAGGCTCCCATAGGTTAGGAACTGCACTGATGGTAGTAATGATGGTTTAGGAGTTAAGGGACGTTGAAATGGCAGTCATTGCTTCTCACAACATTTTGTTGTTTTTTTTTGGTGAGGACCTCAGTCAACTCGTTTTATCTTTGAGGATTTTGGTAACCTCTTGAATGATTTTTGTTATCCCTAAATTTTTCCTGAACTGTGTCATTTGAGCTTACAGCTAGCGGGATGCCCCAATTTTTGCCTAAGTCTCCTTCATAGGTTTTGACTTAGCGGGCTTTTATTTTTTTTATTCTTTCTTTTTTTAGTGACTGCCTGGCTCAAGGATTACAGTGAACCATCATTGGCGTTTGACTTGAAAGACATCTTCGACACTTGCTTGTTGTGTGCGAAGGAAAACTTATGAGTGCAACTTTTTGTTGAAAGGTGTCTTGAATGAAACTCTTGTATTTGAATGCGTAATCAAGTTAACTGAGAACTACCCTGCCCCAGGTTAAGATTGCGGGTTTTTATTTGTAAAGAAAGAAACTCCTACTTCAAGGCTCGAAGGGGTTAGAGAGGGGTTATCTTCCTTATTTCTTCAGTGTTTGGGGATAGAAACAATGCCTTACATCGTCAGCAAAGTCTTGATTTGAAAGCATACCACAAAAATTATGAGTGTTTTGTTTTCATCATCCTCCCTCCAATCTTTGCATAATAAAAAGAAAGTGGAAAAAGAGATGATTTATTTTTGAAAAGGAAAGCATAAAGATGTAAATAGCAAACACATATGAATTGAATCAAAAGTTGCAATGCTCATTTCATTAATCACGAAAGTATGAACATAATTGAAAGCAAACAACTATTACAAAATAAGGAAAATGCAAACAACAAGAAACATGGCCTAGTCACTAGTTAAACACAAGGATGAGCTGTCCTGTCTGAAACACTGGCTTTTAGGAGGATAATCTGCTGAAGTCGACTGAAGCTTCACTTGGCGTGCCCTGGCAGAGGGTTGTTCTGAACATTAGGGTTGTCACGAAAGCTAAGAGTTCCAGTCTTAATCAAATCACGTACTCTAGACTTTAGTGCATAGCAACTTTCCAAGTCGTGGCCTGCGACACCTTCTTGGAATGCACAGTGGAGATCAGATCTGAATCTAGCTGGAAAAGGATTTGGAGGAGTTAAAGGCCTAGTGGTAATCAAACCTTGCTCAACCAGACCAGGATACAGTTCGGTGTAAGTCATGGGGATAGGATCAAATTGACCCCTATTACGGTACTGGTTATGTCCTGCAGTCAGATGTGGAGGAGCTTGAGCTGGAATAGCAGCCTGACCAACCGTAGTAGCAGATGCAAGAGGTGGAGAATAATTGTGTGGCAAACCAAACTCTGGCCAAGTTGAAGGTGGCACCTGAACAGGCTGAGGATCAGCATTTGAAAACTCCTGGATAACAGTCTTTTGGGGTTGCTCTCCTCTAGCAATCAAGACTTGAAGCATCTCAGTGAGCTTGGTCACACTTGACTTAAGGTCGTCGATCTCCATTCGGATCTCAGCATTGTATACCTCTTGCTCTGACATCTTGTGTCTGTAGTCAGCTCTAGTCTGGTATCGATGTCGAGGCATTGTCTTGACGACTCACAGGTAACACTGGAAGGTAGAGACAACTGGATATGAGTAACTGGACAGACAGACACATGCAATGAATCATGCAAAGATGCAAATGATATACAATGCAATGCAAACAGGATAAAAAACACATGCAACATGATCAAGGGTTCGAGATCACAACATGGAGTCCAGGTAAAGAACCAACCACGGGGTGTGTACTAGGGTTCTTGTATTTGCAGAGCAAGGTTCTAAAGAGTTCCCAGAGTCGACAACCCATCTTTTGGATATTATTAATTTCCCAATTACTTGTTAGTCAAGAATATTCTCAAGAGAGTCTCGTCTGAGCGTAGTATCGCGTAGCAACCATTTAGGATTACTCCCTCATAATCATCGCACTACATCTTAAATAGGCCAGGTGGGGTAAAGGGTAACTACTGGTCATCAGTATCCCTGGCACCAAGGTTGAAAGTGGCAACGCATTCACGATTGCTCGTTCAGCATATACCACCCCCAAGAGGGCCTTAACTGAGTGTGGAACCTCAAGTCAACTCCTTTGGGATTTCTCCCTCGAAGTCTCCTTGACTATGTCCATGATCCTATCATATGTGTACACTCAAGTCTGGGTTAGAACTTATACTCACCACTCAAGGTAGCAACCCTGTACACAGAAAAATCCAAGCACAAGCAGATATATATACAGATATGAATATACAAATGTACAAGCAAGTAAACATATAAATAACACAAATACAAACAAGACAGGCTTAACCCTCTTAGGGGAAAGTCCCCAGTGAAGTCGCCATTTCTGTTGCGGTGAGAATCGAATAACAAGCTATTAATTAACTTGCATCACAAAACTTTGAAATTCACCACCGAGCTTTGATTTATCCAAAGGAAAGGGTAAAGAACGAAAACCCTAAAAAGAGAATCTAGGTTCGGGGGTTGGTTATACAAAGGGAAGGTATTAGTACCCTAAGTATCTGTAGTACTCTACAGGAACCTCTTGTTAGTATTGTGTTATGTTAAAGTTGTTGCTAAAGGGAAATGTGCTAAGGTAAAGACCTAAGGGTATATACACTAAGTATGCTCGCCAAGACATCGCATCTCGTGCCTACGTATCCTGACAGGAATGGAATCAGAGCATTCGTAGTTCCCCTTAAAGGGGGTAAAGAACTCTTGACTGTGGTCAAGGTTCAAAGGGAAGTAGGGTCTGACAGCAAGACACCTACGTGGAGTGCGGTGACTCCAAACCTAAGGCTAGGATAAAGGTAAAGGAAGTGTCCACGGCGGAACACCTAAATAGAGCACGGCGGCTCTAATCCTAAGGCTAGGATAAAGGTAAAGGAAGTGTCCACGGCGGAACACCTAAATAGAGCACGGCGGCTCTAATCCTAAGGCTAGGATAAAGGTAAAGGAAGTGTCCACGGTGGAACACCTAAATAGAGCACGACGACTCTAATCCTAAGGCTAGGATAAAGGTAAAGGAAGTGTCCACGGCGGAACACCTAAATAGAGCACGGCGGCTCTAATCCTAAGGCTAGGATAAAGGTAAAGGAAGTGTCCACGGCGGAACACCTAAATAGAGCACGACGACTCTAATCCTAAGGCTAGGATAAAGGGGAAGGCATGACGGACAAGGCTATCCTAAATGACATGGCAGTCAACTATAGGGCCCTTTCCTTTGGAATGAGGATATAAGTAATAGAGAAACAAGGAGGAAACCCCGGGTATCGAAAGTAAAATAAACATCAATATACACAACAAGTGCAATAATAAATAAATTGAAAATGAATATTAGAATTATTAAAAATAGGAAAATGTCAAGATAAATTCAAGAAATAAATAAAGTTTAATCAAGCCAAAATTTAAAAGATTAATATCTAACTAAAAAGCTTATAAGTAATTAAATTAGTTCTAACTAAATAAAATTGATTAACTAAGAAAAACTAACTTAAAACACAAATACTAATTCTAAAACTAACTCTGATTCTAAAATAATAAATTAATTCTAAAAACTAACTCTAGAAATTAAACTACTTCTAAATATTATACTAGTTCTAAAAATTATACTAAAGCTAATAAGTTAAAATCTAATTTAGACTAACTAGCTAAAATTCTAATTGAGAACTAAATAACAAGTTAAATTAAAATCTACCTAATTAAGCTAAATCTAATGTTAATTAAAATAAAAAAACAAAATTAAAAAAAAAGTTAGTAAATTAATTAATTAAAAAAATAAAAATAAAAGGTAAAGTATACAAAGAGTTAAAGAAGGTGGGCCAGGATGTACTTACGGATGGTGTGAAGGGTGAAAGATTAAGCCCAACAGAAGTTGGGGCGCTGGGTTCTGTTGTGAGGCGGGTCAAAGTGGTCCAGTTTGGACTAAATTGGATAAAGAAATGAACCCTAAGAACTAATCAAACGTTTTCCTCTTACGGCAAAAAAACACTCGTCTCTCTCAAGCTATCGTCATTCTCAAACGGCCATGTTCATTCACAAAATACCTCTCCTCTCTATAATACGAAATCAGAAACAAACAACCAAACAAAAAAAAAAGCTCACTTCTGAATCCGCCTCACTCGCTCGATTGTTCGCGCTTCGTCGTAACTTCCCACTCTCGCTCGCGCCCATTCTAACGGATCAAACACATTAAACATCAACGACAAACATGAACAGAGAAAAAAGATTACCAATGTCCTAACGGTGACGATGGATCACCAGCAGCGTCAGCAATCTCCGTGTGTAGCGCAGGTTTGTGAATTCGAATCCGTGTACACCTCACGCCCTATTGCTGTTGTTCGTATGCGTTGAAGATGACTGCGTTGTTGCCGGTGGCTGAGGATGGTTGAAAGGAGGTGGGTTTGGAACAGTTAGGAGAAAAGTTGAAGATGTTACGGTTTCATGGCGAAAAAGCTATTTCTGAAAAAAGTGCTTATTTGAGAAGCTTTTGTGAGTGATGAGAGAACGTAAAGGTTGAGGAAGGTGAGGAGCAGGGTGGTGGATTTTTGTGTTGTCGGTTTAGAGGGTGAAACTGGTTTGGTGGCGGTTTTGAAAGTGGTTTCGCGGAAGAACGACTCGTGGTTGGTGGTTAGATGTGACGGCGACGGGAAGGAGATAAATGTTCTGGAAATGTTGTTGTATTATGATGATTTTTGTTTTTGTGTGGTGAGTTTGGTTAATAGAATTGAAGCTTGAATGAGAAAATCATGTCACGTTTTATGAAGAAGATGACGTGGTGCAAGGGAGGTTTGTTTATGGTTGTTGAAGAATGTGATGATACGTCCAGATAAATGAAAGGTTTTTTGGTTTTTTAAAGCTTTTTTGAATCTGGTATTTGGGAGGGAGTCTTTTAGCTTATAGTGGATAGGCTTCATCTTGTTATACAGGTCCTGTTGCGTTCGTTATGTAGGGAAGGTTTCGTAGCAGAATTTTGTATGGTCATTTTCAAGTGGTACAGGCCGCTGTTGATGTGCAGGATGTATGTTGCAGGTCTTCTCACATATTTTTGTTTTGGAGCTATATGGACTGATGTGCAGGTTGTAGCATAGGCTGTGGGAGTTGTGATGGCATTGGAGGAGAGGTTTAGACTGTTTTAGATGCAGGGTGTTTTTGGAGGGTAGCAAGTGTTTGTACAGTTTTGGATGGTTGTGTTTGTTGTGTCATTGCAGGCCTGTGCTTCTTTACATGGCTTGGGCAAAGTGTGTTATGTTGGTCAAAGGCTTTGGCTGGTTTGATGCAGAACAGGTTTTGTTTGGATGTGGCCTGAAGTTTGATTTTGTGTCCTTTTGATAGCAGTTGGCATGTAGGGAGCAGCAGATGTGGTTTATTGACTTTTGGGGACTTAAAGAACCAAACAAAAACTTGCGATGGCTATTTTTTGTATTTTGTAAATTTTGAAGGCTAATTAAATTACACTAAACCAAATTAAAAACGACAAAAATTAACTATAATTATAATTAAAATTGAAATAACAAATAAAATAAAATTAATATTAATAAAATTAAACTAATTATGATCAAAACTAATAAAAATAAAAGTTACACTAAGGCTAAATTTAATCTAAGTTAGAAATTAAACTATAATTGAAAATTATATAAACTAAATTTAAAAATGTAAAAACTACATTAAACAAACTAAGATAATTATCTAAAGAATAATAAAGTAAAATAAAGAGAAAGTAGCATGGAATGATAAATCGGCTGAAAATGCATGATTAATGATACGTGCAAAAAAAATGGCTGACTCATGATGATATGCAAACGATCAGACGAATCTGAGGGTAAAATTTGGGGTACAACAATGTAGATAAAATACTTTTTTATAAACCTTAATCATTGTTTATAACATGATTAATAATTTTATTTGATATTTTTATCATTTTTTACTTGATTTTTCTTTGAAAAATGCCTTAAAAAAATGAAATTAGGGTTTTATTGATTTTCTCCCTAACAAACTTTTCCAAACACTCATGGGCCTCTAATAGAGTGTAAGACCCAATCTTTTGTAAATAGAAACCTATTTTGGGCCTCACTTATTGTATAAGTCCCGTTGTATTTCAAAAGTTCGGCGCGATCATCGGCCGTTTAAAATAAACCATCTGGGCCTCTCCTCGAGCTATAAGACCCATTCAAAATCTTTGGGCCTCTAATAGAGTGTAAGACCCAATCCCCTTTTAACCAAAACAATTTTGGGTCTCAGATATTGTATAAGTCCCTCTGCGTTAAAAGAAAAGCTCGGCGCGATCGCCAGTTCAAAAGAATCATCTGGGCCTACCCTCGTATTATAAGCCCCAATCTTTTTTCTTTCAATCATTTTGGGCCTCTTGAGAGAGTGTAAGACCCATCCCTTTGTACAGGAAATCTTTTTGGGCCCCAGGCACTTGTATAAGTCCCTGTACAAAACGACAGTGCGATCACTAATAAAACCCTGGGCCTCTCCTTGAGCTGTAAGCCCCAATTTTCCTTTCAAAAGCACTTTCTCCTTTGATTTTGAATATAATATTGTTATCAAAGCTTTCTTTGTTGAACAAATTAACCAAACAGCATGGAAGCTCTACAACCGAGTAAGTGTTTACCCGCTTTCATATGTATATAACTGTACTGTGGGGCTGTTTCACTGTAAGTCTTCTTTCATAAACTCATATCGACTGTGTAATAATAGTATATATATTTAGAGTTTCCCCGGCAACTACGTCTAGAACTAGACAAAACCTCGTCTCCCTACATCCACGTTATACCGGATATTTCAACATAACCTAAACCATGAGAATTTTCTTTTACAACAATTTTAGATAACTAGATTTAAGAAATCTCCCCCCTTGAATAGTTCATATACAAAAGGCCAACGTTCCAAGTGAAACCCCTTCTGGAACTGTTCATCAGCCTCCTCTTGGGCTTAGTGCAAGGACCCACAGGCTTCCTAAAAGCATCCACGCCTCCTCTTGGGCGTTGTACAAGGACCCGTCGGCTTCTTAGAAGTTTTCACAGCCTCCTCTTAGGCTTCGTATAATGATTCTTCCACCGGGAAGATAGCCTCATCTTGGGCTTCGTACAAATTATTCCTCGGCTTCTTAAAAGTTTTCTCGCCTCCTCTTAGGCTTTGTACAAATTGTCCCGACGACCTCCTAGAGGTATAGGAACAGAAATTAGTCATCTTAATAGAACAGTCTTTCAAAGAGTCTAGATCTTACTACTACTGTTTCTTAAGCATAGTATAAAAGATAAAACCTGTAGACTCGGATAGTCTAAAGCTCCTTTGGATTCCCTGTTTCCTTAGAGAACAGGAAATAATCCCGATCCTCAGATCAAATCCATGAGTACAACATTACCCATATAAGAACTAATTTTCTCTTTTAACTAACATGCTGGACTTATCACTCAACTGAAACAGTTACCCTAGCCTTCTCTTGGGCTTTGTACAAATGATTCACCCCAGCGGAGTAAACTTTTTAGCCTCCATCTCGGGCTTCGTACGAGGTACAAAGACTCTCTTGTTGAGTCAACCTCCTTTTATCCTCCATCTCGGGCTTTGTACGAGATACAAAACACTCCCTTGTTGAGTATAAAAGACTCTCTTATTGAGTTAAACCTTTAGCCTCCATCTCGGGCTTTGTACGGGCTACAAATCACTCTCTTGTTGAGTATAAAAGACTCTCTTGTTGAGTCACACCTTTTAGCCTTCATCTCGAGCTTCGTACGAGATATAAAAACACTCTCTTGTTGAGTATAAAAGACTCTCTTGTTGAGTCAATCCGCCTTTTAGCCTCTCTCTCGGGCTTCGTACGAGATACATAAAAGCACTCTCTTGTTGAGTCAACCCTTTTAGCCTCTCTCTCGGGCTTCGTACGAGACACATAAAAACACCCTCTTGTTGGGCCAATAGCCTCTTCTTAGGCTTTGTATAAGAAAACCCCGGTTGAGTCAATCAACCTTTTAGCATCAAAGCTGTGCCTCGTTCACAGTATACAAACATCAACAACTCCTTTCCCCTTCATCTATTGGCTGTAAGCGGCAAGCCTCTGGATTATTTACATCCACGCCACTGTCCCTCTTTTAGCATGAGAAATTCCTAAGGAAAGATGGAATTGCTCTAAACTGAGTTAAAGTCTTCTCCTCCAGGTTAAAAATCCCCTATAAAGGAAATTATGGCATTGCTGGATTCACATATCCCAATTAAAGTAATTCTCCTTTATAACCAGTCACGCAACAGCTGTGACAAACAGATCAAATACCCCTCTTTAGAGATGACAAATTCTCTCTAAAGTCAAAACTCTTTAGCTTCATATCTTGGGCTTCGAACAAGATACAAATAGACCCTTCAGCTTCACATCTTGGGCTTTGAACAAGATACAAACCACCCTTAGCTTCATGTCTTGGGCTTTGAACAAGACACCAAAACACCATTTCCTCCCATAGAATAGGAGGAACTACGATCGCTCTGATTTCCTTGTTTCTGTAAACGGGAATACGTAGGCATAAGATTGAAAGAGAAATCTTAGCGAGCACACTAATTAAAAACCCAAAATCCCGTACCTTCATACATCAATCGAAAAGCATCAGTCATAACATCCTACCAATAACATAGTTCTATCATTCCAGTCTTAACAAAATAAGCAAAAAGAGGCCCCACTTCCACATAGCATCTGTAACCTAACAGACCGCTGTTTAAACTCAGTATGCAAGCAGGGTTAGTTGGAGACATCTATTTCCCTTCCTTCATCAGCTTCAATAGGATAAAAAATGAATCGACCTGTAGTACCCCAGAGCAGCAGTGCTTAAGAACCACGTCCAAAATCGCTCGCTACAGAGACTATGTTCAAAAAGGGGTTATTGTTTTAGAATTTATAGATACAGACCACCAGTGAGCTGGTATCTTCACAAAACCCTTAGCTGAAGATAGATTTCTATTCATTCTGAGGCATTTAAAAATGGAACTCTGTCCAAAATGAACTTTTCCTTCTAATGTGTTCAACTCTTTCTATAAAATTATGACTCTGACTTGTGCAAATATTTTTCCTTTATCTTTTTTCGTTTTAAATTATTCTTCTACAAGTTAGAAGTTGACTTTGTCAGAAATATCTCAAGTCAGAAACCTTTTGGCATTCGTGACTCTTAGAACATCCAAACCGTGAATCTCCCCTCTGATTTTCAACCTCCTAACCTGACCCTTGATGAAGTAATATCTAGTTTCAAGGCTAATGCATAAAGTAGAGTTCATAAGCTCTATGAGGAGTCTGAATCTAGCAACGATCCTTCATATCTGGATACTAGCTGGAATAGTTTTAACAAATGGTTAGCTGTTGAGTTTGACAAAATCATAAATCTCTGTGTTCAAGAAAAGGATAAGTTTGTCAAGGAAGCTGAAATAAGATTGGAAGCTCAGAAGGCTGCTGAAAGAGAAGCTGCTGAAAGAGAAGCTACTGAAGCTGCTGCTAGAGAAGCTGCGGAGAAACAGGCCGCTGAGAAGGAAAATGCAGAACAACAAGTTAGAATAGCAGCTGTTGCAAAGGAAGGTGCAGAAGCCTCTAATAAATCACCTACTTCTAACACTGACATTTTCCCTCTAATGATGAACACCCTGGAAGAGATGCAGCAAGAACGATAGAAAGTCAGAATTAGACTCGATAAGCAAGATGAAGGCAACACCAGTATTCAGAATATGCTTGCCTAACTTATGCAGAGGATCCCTCATCCCTCTTCTCAACCTTAGGCACTTAGGCTTCACCTTTTAGCTTTCTGACATGTTCTATGTTTTATTATTTCTCATGTATCTTTTGTATCATCTTTAATATGTATGACTTTTTTATTATGACAAAAAGGAGGAGTATAATACGTAATGATTTTGATACATATCTGATTCTCTAATCTCAGTGCTTACATTCTAACCTTAATATATAAGCAAAGTATATTTATGTCGCTTTCAGGAACTTTCTGAATGGATCAAGCCTAATAGAAGCATTGAAAAAGGATCTGATAATTCAAGCTCTGATAAGTCAACCAGGTTCTGATGATAAAAGTGTTATAAAACAACCAGGTTCTGACTCAGGGGGGCTTATTTATCTCAGGGAGTGTTCCTTAACTTAAGTCTGATAATTCTTTGAGTTCTGATATCTCTTGTATATATTTTCGTACACATTGTTCCATCAAAATACATGATTTCGTCATCATCAAAAAGGGGGAGATTGTTAGAACAAGATTTTGGTTATGCATATAATCTCTAAGTTTTGATGATAACAATGCATATACTTTATATGTAAAAATTTTGTACTCTAATAAATTTCTGAAGTGTGCAGTTATCAATTTAAAATTGATATGAATAACTCTCATGAAGTTTCATCAAAAACCTTCTGGCACACCTCAAGAAATTACTTCGTTCGTTTCTGAAGAAACATCAGTAGTTCTGACAAATGCTGAATGCCTTTGAAGAAAAAGAAAGTTATGTGCTTCTAAGAAAAGTTTTGCTTCTGACTTTGATACCAAGCTCTGAAGACTCTAAAGACAAGTTTCTGCTGAACAAGCTCTGAAGATTCTGAAGACATTATTTCTAAAGACTCTGAAAACTCTGATACCACTATGTTGTTCATCTTCTGGACTCATCATCACTTCTCTCAAATAAAGGTTGATCAGAAGATAAGGTCCAAGATAGAATCATGTGATGAAAGAATCTGTACAAAAGTTAATTCCCATTTTTGGTATAAACTGATTTCACGTCAGTACTGCAATATGGGATATGGTGATACTTTACTACTATTATCTCTCACGGTCTTGTTATTACCGTTGCAATAGCTGGCATCAAGATTTACGTTTGTACCCTTCAACGTTCAAACATTTAGCTATATAAAAAAGTCTCTACCTCATTGCTAAATAAGCACAACAAGGATTAATATTACAAGTGAAATACGCTCAGTCTAGAAATTCTATCAAAACACAAAGAGTTGTTGCTCATTTTGTGTAATACTTTGTTCTTAAATTTTGTTTTATCTGCTTTATAGAAACAACTTTGTAAACACTTTCCTTGTATCTTCTTTGATATCATTTATCCTCAAGAGACTAAGTGTAGCGCGGTTTTCGTGAACCGCCATTGGCTGCCACATGTGAACTTTTATATTTATCCTATGAAGCTTTAAAGGAAGGGGGAAAATCTAAATAAACCCTGCAAGAATGCAAATGTTAAAAAAAACAAAATGCAAATAAAGAGAACTGGAATCGGGGGTTGGTTATAATAAGGGAAACTATTAACACCCTAAGTATCTATAGTACTCTATAGGAACCTCTTGTAAATCTATGTTATTACTATTATTATTTGGTATTATTTGGGGAAGTTTTATTGCTTTTGAGAGATGAAGAGAGTGAGAAATGTTTTTGTTGTTCTTGTAATATATATATATATATGGAAAAAGGAATTTTGAAGAAAATGGAAAATAGAATGAAAAAAGAAAAAAGAGTACTTGCCAAGGGTTGAGACCTTGTGCCTACGTATTCTCAAAAGAGAAATCAGAGCGTTCGTAGTTCAGAAATACGGGAAAAGCTTGAAGGAAATTTGTAGTTCGGGGACTACGAGTTGTCGGGTTTTTAAGAGCCAAGACAACAAAAGGGAAAAGCTTGAAAGCAAAGTTTGTGAGGATTGATTGAAAAAGTGAAGAGATTAAAGGTTGTAAAGGGAAGGTCCTATTGGTTGTGATGCCTTTAAGAAACCTGAGGGTCCTTGTATGAAGCCCAAGAGGAGGCTAGGGTGCTTTTAAGAAGCCTGAGGGTCCTTGTATGAAGTTCAAAAGGAGGCTGAGGATATGAATATCCCGGAAAACGTTGGATGAAAAGGGAAAGTGAAAAAAAGAAAAGGTTGCTCGCTAAGACTTTACAGTCTTATGCCTACGTATTCTCAACGGGATCTTGAGAAATCAGAGCGGTCGTAGTTCACCCCTAAGGGGCACGAACTACAAAAAGGAAAGTTTTGGTCGCACAGTGGCGAGAGAAAAGGTTTGATAAGAGGAGAAATATAACCTAATGTTGTCATGCAAGATAAACATCCTAATGTCTACCTTACTTCAAACTTAATCGAAAATTAAGTTGAACTAAGAGATCCTAAGGGAACATGCATACGTGGCAAAGCCTCACGAAATAAATGAACATACACGGCAGAGCATCTTGATATTAGAGAATCATACATGGGAAAATATGTGAAACCAGTTTACATAAATAATACCTAAATATATAATAAATAAATCAATAATTAAAAAATAATAATAAAAATTAAGTTTATCATAATCCTAATTAATAAAAAATAAAATTAATTAAAATTGGAACCTAAACCGGTAAAAAACGATAAAAACTGTCCTAATCAAGATGCTTCAGGGATTGGTGTCTCTGGTAGAGCCAACTTCTTGTGAAGCACTTCAGGACAATGAATGGATTGTGGCAATTCAAGAAGAATTGAATCAGTTCTCCAGAAATGATGTCTGAGATCTGGTACCCAAGCCAAAGGGGATTTATGTTATTGGAACCAAGTGGGTATTCAGAAACAAATTAAATGAGAAAGGAGAAGTCGTCAGAAACAAAGCACGAATGGTTGCACAAGGTTAGAGTCAACAAGAAGGTATTGAATATAATGAAACCTTTGCTCCAGTCGCCAGGTTAGAATTCATCCGTCTTTTAATTTTGTTTGTTGTTAATCATGGTATTATTTTATATCACATGGATGTCAAAAGTGCGTTTCTAAACGGATACATTTCTGAAGAAGTATATGTTCACCAATCTTCAATTTTTGAAAATGTCAAGTTTCCAGAACATGTTTTTAAACTTAAAAAGTCATTGTACAATCTGAAACAAGCTCCCAGAGCTTGGTATGAAAGACTAAGTTCTTTTCTTCTAGAAAATGACTTTACCAGAGGTTAGGTGGACACTACCCTCTTCTGTAAGAACTAAGGAAATAATCTGATGATTTTCCAAATTTATGCAGATGATATAATTTTTGGTTCTACTAATCCATATGTGTGTCAAGAGTTATCTAAGCTAATGCAGGAGGAATTTGAAATGAGACTGATGCAAGAATTAGAGTACTTTTTAGGGATACAAATATATCAAACTTCCAGAAGTCACATACATTCATCAAAGAAAGTAAACAAAAGAGCTCCTGAAGAAATTTGATATGTCAGATAGCAAGCCAGCAAAGACTCCCATGCATCCTACATGCATTCTGGAAAAAGACGAGGTAAGTAAAAAGGTTTGTCAAAAGCTCTATCATGGTATGATAGGATCTCTTCTCTATCTGACTGTTTCTCGTTCAAATATTTTATTCAGTGTTTATCTTTGTGTCGATTTCAATCAGATCCAAGGGAAACTCATTTGATAGCTGTTAAAAGAATCCTAAGGTATCTGAAATTAATATCTAACCTTGGCTTGATGTATGAGAAAACATCAGAATACAAGCTATCAGGTTTCTGTGATGTAGATTACGTTGGAGACAAAATAGAACATAAAAGCACTTCTGGAAACTGCCAGTTTCTGGGAAACAATCTCGTCTCATGGGCTAGAAAAAGGAAATAAACTATTGCTCTATCAACTGCTGAAGCAGAATATATTTCAGCAGCACTAAGATACTCTGGATGAAAAATCAACTTGAAAACTTCCAGATATATGAGAGTAACATCCCTATCTTCGGTGACAACACGACTGCTATTTGCCTGAGTAAGAATCCCATTTTAAATTCTAGATCTAAACACATAGAAATCAAACAATATTTTATTAGAGACTATGTTCAAAAAGGGGTTATTGTTTTAGAATTTATAGATACAGACCACCAGTGGGCTGATATCTTCACAAAACCCTTAGCTGAAGATAGATTTCTATTCATTCAGAAGCATTTAAAAATGGAACTCTGTACAAAATGAACTTTTCCTTCTAATGTGTTCAACTCTTTCTATAAAATTATGATTCTGACTTGTGCAAATATTTTTCCTTTATCTTTTTTCATTTTAAACTATTCTTCTACAAGTTAGAAGTTGACTTTGTCAGAAATATCTCAAGTCAGAAATCTTTTGGCATTCGTGACTTTTAGAACATCCAAACCGTGACTCTCCCCTCTGATTTTCAACCTCCTAACCTGACCCTTGATGAAGTAATATCTAGTTTCAAGGCTAATGCATAAAGTAGAGTTCATAAGCTCTATGAGGAGTTTGAATCTAGAAACGATCCTTCATATCTGGATACTAGCTGGAATAGTTTTAACAAATGGTTAGCTGTTGAGTTTGAAAAAATCATAAATCTCCGTGTTCAAGAAAAGGATAAGTTTGTCAAGGAAGCTGAAATAAGATTGGAAGCTCAGAAGGATGCTGAAAGAGAAGCTGTTGAAAGAGAAGCTACTGAAGCTGCTGCTAGAGAAGCTGCGGAGAAAGAGGCCGTTGAGAAGGAAACTACAGAACAACAAGTTAGAATAGCAGCTGCTGCAAAGGTAGGTGCAGAAGCCGCTAATAAATCACCTACTTTTGACACTGACATTTTTCCTCTAATGATGAACACCATGGAAGAGATGCAACAAGAACGACAGAAAGTCAGAACTAGACTCGATAAGCAAGATGAAGGCAACACCAGTATTCAGAATATGCTTGCCTAACTTATGCAGAGGATCCCTCCTCCCTCTTCTCAACCTTATGCACTTAGGCTTCACCTTTTAGCTTTCTGACATGTTCTATGTTTTATTATTTCTCATGTATCTTTTGTATCATCTTTAATATGTATGACTTTTTTATTATAACAAAAAGGAGGAGTAAAATACGTAATAATTTTGATACATATCTGATTCTCTAATCTCAATGCTTACATTCTAAACTTAATATATATGCAAAGTATATTTATGTCTCTTTCAGGAACTTTCTAAATGGATCAAGCCTAATAGAAGCATTGAAAAAGGATCTGATAATTCAAGCTCTGATAAGTCAACCAGGTTCTGATGATAAAAGTGTTATAAAACAACCAGGTTCTGACTCAGGGGGGCTTATTTATCTCAGGGAGTGTTCCTTAACTTAAGTCTGATAATTCTTTGAGTTCTGATATCTCTTGTATATATTTTCGTACACATTGTTCCATCAAAATACATGATTTCGTCATCATCAAAAAGGGGGAGATTGTTAGAACAAGATTTTGGTTCTGCATATAATCTCTAAGTTTTGATGATAACAATGCATATATTTTATATGTAAAAATTTTGTACTCTAATAATTTTCTGAAGTGTGCAGTTATCAATTTAAAATTGATCATGAATAACTCTCATGAAGTTTCATCAGAAACCTTCTGGCACACCTCAAGAAATTATTTCGTTCGTTTCTGAAGAAACATCAGTAGTTCTGACGAATGCTGAATGCCTTTGAAGAAAAAGAAAGTTATGTGCTTCTAAGAAAAGTTTTGCTTCTGACTCTGATACCAAGCTCTGAAGACTCTAAAGACAAGTTTCTGCTGAACAAGCTCTGAAGATTCCGAAGACATTATTTCTAAAGACACTAAAAACTCTGATACCACTATGTTGTTCATCTTCTGGACTCATCATCACTTCTCTCAGATAAAGGTTGATCAGAAGATAAGGTCAAAGATAGAAACGTGTGATGAAAGAATCTATACAAAAGTTAATTCCCATTTTGTTATAAACTGATTTCACGTCAGTACTGCAATATGGGATATGGTGAGCCTTTACTACTATTATCTCTCACGGTCTTGTTATTACCGTTGCAATAGCTGGCATCAAGATTTACGTTTGTACCCTTCAACGTTCAAACATTCAGCTATATAAAAAAGTCTCTACCTCATTGCTAAATAACCACAACAAGGATTAATATTACAAGTGAAATACGCTCAGTCTAGAAATTCTATCAAAACACAAAGAGTTGTTGCTCATTTTGTGTAATACTTTGTTCTTAAATTTTGTTTCATCTGCTTTATAGAAGCAACTTTGTAAACACTTTCCTTGTATCAACTTTGATATCATTTATCCTCAAGTGACTATGTGTAGCGCAATTTTCGTGAACCGCCATTGGTTGCCACATGTGAACTTTTATATTTATCCTATGAAGCTTTAAAGAAAGGGAAAAAATCTAAATAAACCCTGCAAGAATGCAAATATTAAAAAAAACAAAATGCAAATAAAGAGAACTGGAATCGGGGGTTGGTTATAATAAGGGAAACTATTAACACCCTAAGTATCTATAGTACTCTATAGGAACCTCTTGTATATCTATGTTATTACTATTATTATTTGCTATTATTTGGGGAAGTTTTATTGCTTTTGAGAGATGAAGAGAGTGAGAAATGTTTTTGTTATTTTCGTAATATATATATATATATATATATATATATATATATATATATATATATATATATGGAAAAAGGAATTTTGAAGAAAATGGAAAATAGAATGAAAAAAGAAAAAAGAGTACTCGCCAAGGGTTGAGATCTTATGCCTACGTATTCTCAAAAGAGAAATCAGAGCGTTCGTAGTTCAGAAATACGGGAAAAGCTTGAAGGAAATTTGTAGTTCGGGGACTACGAGTTGTCGGGTTTTTAAGAACCAAGACAACGAAAGGGAAAAGCTTGAAAGCAAAGCTTGTGAGGATTGATTGAAAAAGTGAAGAGATTAAAGGTTGTAAAGGGAAGGTCCTATTGTTTGTGATGCCTTTAAGAAACCTGAGGGTCCTTGTATGAAGCCCAAGAGGAGGCTAGGGTGCTTTTAAGAAGCCTGAGGGTCCTTGTATGAAGCCCAAGAGAAGGCTAAGGTGCTTTTAAGAAGCCTGAGGGTCCTTGTAAGAAGCTCAAAAGGAGGCTGAGGATATGAATATCCGGGAAAACGTTGGATGAAAAGAGAAGGTGAAAAAAAGAAAAGGTTGCTCGCTAAGACTTTACAGTCTTATGCCTACGTATTCTCAACGGGATCTTGAGAAATCCGAGCGGTCGTAGTTCACCCCTAAGGGGCACGAACTACAAAAAGGAAAGTTTTGGTTGCACAGTGGCGAGAGAAAAGGTTTTATAAGAGGGGAAATATAACCTAATGTTGTCATGCAAGATGAACATCCTAATGTCTACCTTACTTCAAACTTAATCAAAAATTAAGTTGAACTAAGAGATCCTAAGGGAACATGCATACGTGGCAAAGCATCACGAAATAAATGAACATACACGGCAAATCATCTTGATATCAGAGAATCATACATGGGAAAACATCATGTAAGTGAAAATAAACACAGAAGAACATCGTGTCATAAATAAACATCCACGGAAAAAACATTGTGGTAATTGAAAACATACACGGAAGAACATCGTGTTAAAAGTATTTAATCGAGAAAAAACATCAAGATTAATCAATAAGCAATGCATCACAAAGATTTAAATTCAACAAAATAACAAGTTGAAATCAAAGAAATAAAAACATTTAAGATAAATTCAATAAAGAAATTAACATGTATATGAAGTTAATCAATTATGAAATTAATAATCAACAAACTAATTTAAAAGAAATTAACATCTTAAACATAATTAAAATATTTTAGTCATTTTAGTAATTAAACAAATTTAACTAAATTAAATTAAACAAATCATAAGAAATTAAAATTGAAATAAAAAAACATAAATTAAATGGGTCATGCTAGTATTATGAAAATAAAGAATGAGATTAGATAAAATATACGGGCATACTAAACTAAGCCCACCAAACAAAACCTAATTTCTCATAATAAAAATAAAAATAATATATATATATATATATATAAATATAAAATTAAATGAAAATATAAAATTAAATAAAAGGGAAATTAAGAAGAGAGAGAACCTTAGTATTATGGTATGCAGTATGCTACATGTGTTGTAGAAGAGAATGTGAGAAAACAAGTTTAGTGAAATTGTTTTGGTGTGGTTTGTAATGAGAAATATGTGTGCTATTTATAGGAAAATAGATGGCTTAGAAGTGAAGCTAATGAAGAAAATTGTGTACAATAATGATGTAAGAGTTTGAAAAATGTGGATTAAGCAAGCATCTTTGAATTTGAATGAAGAAAAATGAGGCCAAAAAATGATGATTGGATTGAATTTGTGAAGTAATGGAATGATGAAATTTGAAATTTTATCTTAAGAAATGATGAAGTTAGAAAATTCTGTGAAGAAAATTGTGGTAATGGTGATGATGAATTTTGAATGTTGAACATGTGTTTTGAATACTTGAATTTGAATGTTGAAAGTGTGGTTTAGATGATGATGAATCTATAAAAATAATGATTATAATAGTTAGTTATATTTGTGTGATATTTGGTTAAAATTGAAGTCAGAAGTATGATGTGTATGTGATAAAATATATGAAGTTGTGATGTGTAGTGTGTGATATGGAACAAAGTAGTAGAGAAAAATAAGAAATGTGGGACGTGAGTTTTGTAAGATGAAAATGAAAGTGGTACAAAAATGTAAATTATGTGAAACAAGTTTACATAAATTATACCTACATAATATAATAAATAAATCAATAATTAAAAAAAAAACTAATAACAATTAAGTTTATCATAATCCTAATTAATAAAAAATAAAATTAATTAAAATTGGAACTGAAACCGGTAAAAAAACGATAAAAACTGTCCGTATCGAGGTGTCCGATAAAATAAAATGAGCACACTAAAACGGTCAACAAAAAATATACGTATTGAAAAAATACAGCGTTTTGTCAAATTTAGAAATTGATTTTACCCGGTAAAAAGACTCAGACGGGTCAGAAAAGTGACCGAAAAATAGCTGAAAAATAAAATAAGCACACCAGATTAAAGTACGCGAAAAATAGATCAAGAATTGACATCTGCAAATTCGATTTAAAAAATTGCCCGTACACCGAATTTTTGCACAGTTGACTTTTAGTTTGACCAAAACGCCTGAAAATTTAACACGTTCATTTTGACTGTTAATTCAAACAATATTCATGATAAAATATATGATATGATATGCAGATGATGCAAAGTGAAAATGCAGTCAGATGACCAAAAATAATTAAAATGAGGGGGTCAAAATTTAGGGTATGACAGATGTCCCTATTTAATCTTCTTAGACCTGAAGGTATGAATAACAAAGACTTTCATACATTCGAGGTATAAGAAGATTAAATATCTGAGTCCCTAGAATTTTGACTGTGAATGCAGATGAAATGATATGTAATGTAATATTATGAAAGACTTTAAACACTGTAGGGAATGATAACACAGACCAACAAAACAGAGTTTTACTGGGGATGCAAGATATTGTGGAATTTTGTCGAGGTGACAAAGAGTATTCAACAGTTCTTGAAAAGAGAGGGATAAACCCTGGAACAGAGATACATACATCTGGAAAAGCATCAGATGCAAAAGAAGTATCACACTCTGGAAAACATATCAGAAACATCTAGAAAAGCATTAAATGTGGAATGAGACCAGATTTGAGGATATGTTAGAGACTTCTAAGAAAGCAAATAACTTTACTGTGGAACATCCAGAAAGCAAAAGTAACTTTACTGGGAAAAAGGTTACAGTCATCAGATATTTTCATAAATGCATTGAACAACCCTGGAAAAGAGTAGTAACAACCGTAAAAGACATTCAGTAGAACGTTGAATGAAACTTTGGAACAGAAACATGAGCATCAGAGACATTCAGAAGGGCATTGAATGAAATCTGGAAAACAAGCAAATATTAGAGATATTAGGAAAACAATCAGAGATATTCAGGAGAGCATTGAATGAAATATGGAAAACAAATTAGGTACATCCAGAAAAACATTGGATGAACGAGGAAGTCATGAGAGACATTCAAGAGAGCATTGAACGCAACATTCTAGAAATATATCATCATCATCTAGAAAAACATTGGATGGAAAGAAATGATTAGGAGATTTTTGAGAAGACATCCAGAAAAGCATTGGACCGAAAAGCAAACAAACTCGAAGATTTTTAAGAAGACATTCAGAAAAACATTGAATGTACGGGAACATGTTTTGGAAGACTGTCAAAATGATGGACATATCTGGAAAAGTATCACATAAGCACGTCAGAACAAAAAGTATATCTGGAAAAGCATCAGATGAGAAAAGTTATATCCTGGAGAGCATCAGATAGACATGAACAGAGTTCTGGAAAATTAATCAGAACAAATTAGACATATCCAGAAGAACATTTGATAGACACAAAAGAGAGTTCTGGAAAAGCATCAGAACAAACAGACATATCCTGAAGAACATCGGAAAGACACAAAAGAGAGTTCTGGAAAAGCATCAGAACGGGTTTTGGAAAAACTTCAAAACCAAGAGACATATCCGGAAGAACGTCGGATAGACACAAAGAAAGTTCTCGAAAAGCATCAGAACAACAAACATATCCAGAAAGACGGTCAAATATGGTGGAACGTCAGATAAGACATAAAAGTACAGGTGCCAAGTAAGTTGGACTTTGTAGAAAGGTAAGATGTTGATAACAACACGACCACTGGTGAATGCAAATGAGGATTAAAACACTCATGTAAAAATGATAAAAAATGCAAATGAGGATTAAAACACTCTTGAAATGCAAAGATATGAAAATGTTATGATGTATGATTAAATGTATGTAATGCAAATGAGGATTAAAACACTCATGTTATGCATGATGTATGAAAATGTTGACAACAAGTTTAGACTCTTTAAGGAGTGAAAATCAACAAGTTTATACTCTTTTGGGGAGTGAAAATCAACAAGTTTATACTCTTTTGGGGCGTGACAATCAACAAGTTTATGCTCTTTTGGGGAGTAAAAATCAACAAGTTTATACTCTTTTGGGGAGTGACAACCAAGACTGGAAGACTGATTCCTCAACACGGAGATCATTGCCACTTGGCTTAGGGACCCGCAGAAGCTGCTTGTTAAACACTTCTTTGCCACATTGTGAATTGTATCAAGTTGATAATCCTTGGAGGACGGATGGAGAGCTGTTTAGGGATTTCTTTTAGGTAAATTGCCCCAGACTTGCTGACTGTTGTAGATGAACTGATCGTGCTTCATCTTGAATGAAAATGACTGTATGCTGTATACTTGGAAGGCTTACCCCCTAGTAATGAGTCTTGAAAAATCTTCTGAATAAACCAATTCTGAGAAGGACTTGCACTGAGCAACAAATCTTGAACTGATTCTCGACAGGATTTGGAAAAAACTTGCCCCTGATAGGATCACTGAACAAGTTTCTAAACCGTTTTGAAAATTCCTTGAGAGGAAAGCTAGTTTTCAATAAAAAAGTGTTTATTTAAACATGGCAATTTTAATGTAAAGTTCATGCAAAAAAAAAAATTGAAAACAAAATCATTGTTTAGAAAATGCAAAGCAATTAATATGAATTACTGGTTTAAAACACGTCGGTTTAAAACATTAAGAATGAAAAGTAAAACAAAGGTATGATGCCAAAACAAACGATTTGCCAAAAATGATTTTGGAGCCAGTTTACGCAACCTTATTGTAGTATACTTTCAAAATAACCTTACTTCAATTAGGTCTTTTAAGGGTTATAACTTGGCCTAGTTCACGGTTTACGAAAAAAAAGGATAAAGGCTCAAAGTTTATTTGTACCCACCCCAACTTCGTGATGTTCTCCAGTCCTATGCTCAATTAAACTCAGATTATGCATTCAGGTTCCAAAAGGTTTGGAATTGTACTGATGATAATGATGACAATGGTCCAGAAGTCTTGGAACTCTTGAGATGGCAGCTACTGCTTCTTCACAACATTTAGTTGTTTTTGTCCTTGTGGACCTTTTGAGGATCGAGGATTTAAGGACCTCTTTTCTTTTTATCCCTAACTTTTGCCTGAACTATTTCTTTTAAAACTTATAGTCAGCGGAATGCCCTAGTTTTTGGCTAAGTCTCCTTTGACATAACAGACTTTTTCTTTTTTTGATTTCTTCTTAGAAAGAAAGTGACTGCTTGATTTAATGATTATGGCAGACCATCATTGACTTTTGATTTGAAAGATATCCTTGACATCTGCTTGTTGTATGTATGAGCTTCCCATTTAGATTTTGCCTTGAAAGGGACTCGACTCATTCTTTGAGTAAGAACTTCTTAACGATCCTTTGCACAACATTTGTCCACTTGATTTGCAACCATCATTTGAAAATCATCTTCGACGCCTGCTTGTTGTGTGTAAACCTTTTGTTGAAAGGCGTCTTGCATGAAAATTTTTGTAATTTAATGCACAACCTAAGTTAAACTGAGAACTACCCTGCCTCTGGTTAAAATTGCGGGTTATTTGTAAAGAAAGAAACTCCTACTTCAAGGCTCAAAGGGGTTAATGAGGGATTATATTTCTTATATCTCCAGTGTTTGGGAATTGAAAAAATACCTTACATCGTCAGCAAAGTCTATTCGAAAGCATACAAACAACAATTATGGGTATTACGTTTTCATCATCCTCCCACAAATATTTGCATAATCAAAAGTTTGAATAAGAGGTGTATATATATATATATATTTTTTTTTTTTTTTTTAAAGAGAAAGCATAAAGATGTAAATAAACAGATGATTTGAATCAAAATACTGTACATGCTCATTTCATTAAAATTGAAATTTAAAGATAAACGAGTTTAAAAGCAAATAAATATAATACAAACAAGGAAAATGTAAAATAGAAAGAAACAAGGCCAGTGACTAATCAAACACAAGGATGAGCTGTCTTGTCTTTGAGGAGTAGCTGGGCTGAAGTTGATTGATGCTTCACTTCCTATGTTCTGGCAGAGGATTGCGTTGGACATTAGGACTGATATCATGAAAGTTGAGGAGCTTGTCCTTGATCAAATCCCGTACTCTGGCCTTTAGTGTATAGTAATTTTCCAAATCATGGCCTGCAACTCCTTCATAGAATGCACAATAAAGGTCAGATCTGAATCCAGATGGAAGTGGATTTGGAGGAGGAGGTAGAGCTTTAGTGGTAATCCATCATTTTTGAACCATGGCCGGATACAATTCAGTGTATGTCACAGGAATAAGATCAAATTGAGTCCTATTGCGGTTCTGGTACTGTCCCACAGCTGGGCGATGAGGAGCTTGAGTTGGTTGAGCATCAAACACAGGAGTGACAACAACAATATGAGCTCGATTGGAATGCTGAGGTCTGTAATGAGGTTTCCTGTCCTTAGTCAAGATAGAATTAGTCTGATCTTCCTTCTTCTTTTGGATGTTCCCATAGGGTTTCTTTGCAGCGTTGGAAGATTCAATAGCTTTAAATACCTTCCCACTCTTGATGCCTTCTTCAAGTCTTTGGCCAATGGTGACCAAGTTTGTGAAGCTTGATGAGACACTGCCAATCATCTTTTCCAAAAAGAATGAAGACAAAGTGTCTAAGAACATTCCAATAAGTTCTTTTTCTGCCAGAGGAGGTTCGACTTGAGAAGCTAACTCTCTCCACCATTGAGCATACTCATTGAAAGATTCTTTCTCATTCTGAGTCATGTTCTGGAGCTGGCGATTGTCTGGAGTCATGTCCATGTTGTACTTGTACAGATTCATAAAAGTATTGGCAAGATCTTGAAAGCAATGAATGCTGCTTTGTTCAAGGTTCATGTACCATTTGAGTGAAGCACCACTTAAGCTGTCTTGAAAGCAATGAATGAGCAATTTCTGGTTATTAGTGTAGGCAGCCATCTTCCGGAAGTACATAACCAAGTGAGCTTTTGGGCAGGAGTCGCCTTTGTACTTTATAAACTCAGGAATCTTGAATTTGGTAGGCATGACGAGGTTAGACACAAGACACATGTTGTCTGCATCTATACTGAAGAAGTCGTTACTTCCATGGCTCTAAGTCTCTTCTCCAAAGTCTGATATTGTTCATTGACATCTTCAGGTTCAACATCCACATTGTCCTCACTTTGAGCACCGACGTTGTAATCAAAGTTAGGATTCTCATAGGGAATTTTGGCAGTATGTACCACATGTCTGAATTCTAAGAAGATAGGAGCTTGGTGTCCTGATCTTGAAGCTTGACCAATCATAGCGGCAGTGACCTCTGGTGGAGAGAAGTTGTGAGGCAAACCAAATTCAGTCCATGTTGATGGTGGCATCTGGATAGGCTGAGGCTCAACAGGAGCACTTGCAATTTCTTGGATGATAGTCCTCTGAGGTGGCTACCCTCTAGAAATTAGGATATAGAGCATCGCCATTAAATTAGTCATGCTTGACTTCAGATCGTCAATTTCCATTCTGATCTCTGCGTTGTGCACTTCTTGTTATAACATTTTGCGTCTGACGTTAGCTCTAGTCCCGTATCGGTGATGAGGAATCAGTTTGACAACTTGCAGATGACTGAAAGATAGACAGTTGGAATGAATTGTTGGACGACCCAAATATATGTATGAATTATGCAAGGAATGAAAATGATATGCAATGGTTATGCAACATAGGATACAGTTCATATGCAGGATCAAAGATTTGAAAAAGTTTAAAGAATGCATGGATGTATAAACACAAGCAAAATTTACAAACATATGGGGTTCAAAGATTTGACGTCACGAGCATGGAGCCGTGCGTCTACCCATCCCAAAGGTATGTACTAGGGGTTTATTTTGTACCTGTAGAACGAGTTTTAACAAGGTTCCCAAAATCACTGATCCCTCTTTAGGATATTACCAGCACACCGACTGACTCATGAGAGCTGCAATATCCTCAAGATGAATCTCAGTTGAGTCTAGTATCGCGTATCAACTATTCCCGATAGTCACCACACTACTTCCTAAAAAGGCTAAATGGTTAAATGGTGTATTCTAATCCTCAGTTTCACGGGTTCCCAGTGGAAAAAGTAATGTATTCACGACACAAGCTCAATCAACATTAGTAATTCCAAAAGGAGACCTCCACTGATTTGGCGAGTTTTCAAGTTAGCTTGTTCGAGATTCACTCCCTATAATCCTCCTTGATTATACCACCTCCTATCTTAATTGTATGTTCTCAAGTCCACTGAGGACTTTTCCTCACCACATGTGGATTAATCACATTCCCGAGAAAAATATAGAAAAATAAAATAGTAGGCAAATAAAATCAACAAAAAATAGAAAGCAAATAATAATCACAAATATATACAAGATAGGCCTAACCCTCTTAGGGGATGTCCCTAGCAGAGTCACCATTTTTCTATAGCGCGATTTTCGTGAACCACCATTGGTCGTCACATGTGAACTTTTATATTTATCCTATGAAGCTTTAAAGGAAGGGGAAAAAATCTAAATAAACACTGCAAGAATGCAAATGGTAAAACAAACAAAATGCAAATAAAGAGAACTGGAATCGGGGGTTGGTTATACTATGGGAAGCTATTAACACCCTAAGTATCTATAGTACTTTATAGGAACCTCTTGTATATCTATTTTATTACTATTATTATTTGCTATTATTTGGGGAAGTTTTATTGCTTTTGAGAGATGAAGAGAGTGAGAAATATTTTTTTTATTTTTGTAATATATATATATATATATATATATATATATATATATATATATATATATATATGGAAAAAAGGAATTTTGAAGAAAATGGAAAAGAGGATGAAAAAAGAAAAAGTGTACTCGCCAAGGGTTGAGACCTTGTGCCTACGTATTCTCAAAAGAGAAATCAAAGCGTTCGTAGTTCAGTAATACGGGAAAAGCTAGAAGGAAATATGTAGTTCGGGGACTACGAGTTGTTGGGTTTTTAAGAACCAAGACAACGAAAGAGAAAAGCTTGAAAGCAAAGCTTGTGAGGATTGATTGAAAAAGTGAAGAGATTAAAGGTTGTAAAGGGAGGGTACTATTGTTTGTGATGCTTTTAAGAAGCCTGAGGGTCCTTGTATGAAGCCCAAGAAGAGGATAGGGTACTTTTAAGAAGCCCGAGGGTCCTTGTATGAAGCCCAAAAGGAGGTTGAGGATATGAATATCCGGGAAAATGTCGGATGAAAAGAGAAGGTGATAAAAAAAGGCTACTCGCTAAAACTTTACAGTCTTATGCCTACGTATTCTCAATGGGATCATGAGAAATCAGAGCGGTCGTAGTTCACCCCTAAAGGGCATTGTCATACCCCAAATTTTGACCACCAAGATTTCCCATCATTGTGCAAATCATCATCACAATATGGAGGAACCTTCACACTCATCAATCTCCTCAGGGATTGTTAGGCATTCTCTACAATTAAGAATTAGGGTTTTGAGCCCTCTCAGAGCACTTAGACAAAGGATCAATTAAGAAATGACATGATCTTCAACTTGTCTAGCCTCTCAAACATCCATGAAGGATCAAGGGGTCTCCCATACCAAGAATCATGCATAAGTATGCAACATTCCAAGAGGATCAAGCCTCAAGATTACCTGTGTCACCAAATTAGGGTTTGGTCGACCAGGGTCCCCAGATGAAAATTTTCCATCAGGGAATGAGCCAATGCCTCAATGTATGGTATAATAAGCTCAAAAGGATCTCAAGACCCCATCCACAATGGGAAAATCACCTTGAAGGTCCATCTATCAAAAAAATCAAGAATTAGGGTTTTGACCTAATTCAACCCTTGAGTTAACTTGTGAAGTGAGGCATGGCTTGAAGCTTTAAAATGAACTTCAAAGACCTAAAATACATCATATTGACATATTTACAAGATTTGATTGACTCAAAGAGCTCAAACCATAAGCCACAAGAACTCAAAACCATCTGATCACAAATTAGGGTTTCTGATGGAAAAAGTCAACCCTATCCTTGACTGTTGACCTACCCTTGATCTCAAACCTTGGGGAGGGGTCCAAGACATCCCTAAATACCCTTGAAGGCCATCCATGAAGTTTAATTGAGCCCAAGGATTGATTTCACATAGGGATCACAAAGTCAAAATTTCATCTAATTAAAAAGTCAACTGTACAAAAATCCAAGTTTGACTTTTTGGATTTTTGGTCAACCAAGGTTATTTAACCCTAAAAAAATGTTAATATGTGATTTAAATCATTATTAATCAAGAAAAATCAAATAAAATGAGTTAACTTGTTAAAGGGGTAACCATAAAAAACTTAGAATTTTTCTAAGTTATGAAACAAAGTGGCTAGGGTACCAACTTTGCAAGGCCATATCTCCCAAACCCTAAGGCATTTTTCTCCCATTCAAATCTCAAATTGAAGTTCATGTTACATACTTCAAATATGTCAACTAGACCTCATTCCAAATCATCATGTATTTTGAGTTATTGTTTGAGAAAAATCACAAAAAACATGAAAATGACATTTTTCCAACACTTAGTGAAATTTTCACTAAGTCAGAATCTGCCTTATTTTTTCCAAAATGTAGAGGCATTTTTCATTGTAATTCAAGTTAATTCAAAACCAAAGTTGGACATCATGTTGAAATAGGATATGTCAGCTTTCCAAAATGTCCAAGAACTCCATCAAACTCCACCTGAGCTAGAGGTTATGACAGCTGCAACATGCCTTGCTGCAAACTGTTTTTGCAAGGCAGATTTATGCCTTAGTGCTCGAATTGATCAATTTGGGCAATTTCAAACATGGTTATCCATCTGCACACCTCAAGGGGGAACAACCAAGGGACAAACACTGATCCATAAGCCTCCCAAGTCTTTGGAACTACATGTAGGTGTGCCACCCCTAAAAAGCTAAAGATGCCTCAAGACTCCAATTTTGTTTTGAGGCATTCAATGGATGCATAGAATTGGCATGTATCAGTCCATGATCAACCAAATGAGTCAAGATAAGCTCATACAACAGAGAACCATAGGCCTGTGCTCTAATCTTAAGTCAATGCCTAGAGGAGACTTAAGATTCAATTTGATCCACATTGGCCAAAGGCCTGCTGAAGCTGCTAAACACTATTGATGCCAAAACAAATTTGCTCTACTATAAATAGAGCTCATTTGTGCTCAAATTAAGTACACCAAAGGTCCTAAACAGGTGCCTTTCTCAGAATCACAACTTTAATTCCAAAAATACCTTCTAATGCAAGCTACTATCGGGTTTTGAGTTAGAGTGTGTTTCCAACCAAACCAATCACACACACACACACACCTCACAAACATCATATGCGAGCTGATCAAACACTAAAACAACATCTGGAACACCAAATTCACAAAATCACCATCCATTTGCTCAAGCTTTTCGCAGAGTTGCAGTTAGGGTGCCACAACCAGTGCAGCTCATTTCAAATCAATCCAAGCATTCAAACACATCCTTTGAGGTACAAGGAAGCTGTCCAAATCATTGGAACTCATCTGTAACACCTCCAAACCAGAATTCGATTCTCACTTGCAGAGGTAAAACTTGAACTCTTAAACTCAATGAATCATGCATCATAAACATGTTTTCTTGTTACCATTGTGTTTCTGGATGTTCGTAGATCATTTACCCTCAATTAATTGTTGTTTACAATTCGTGTATAGGATTTCATTGAGTTCATGCCAATTTTAGGGTTCTTCAGGTTTTATCATGATATGTTCTGATTTAATTAATTTCAATAAAATTGGGTATTGCCATTGTGTTCCTCATCTGAAAACGCATGATTTTCATATTTGGATCATGTGAAATGATTGAGAGATGAGGGAGATAAGAGCCTTCACGTATCTGAGCTTGAGGTTGAAGATGGCCATGGTGCCATGCTTCAGATTTATATTATTTATTTAATATAGTTGGTATTTTTGTGAATAAATTCATTTTTTATTGTTTTTAAACATTTTAAAAATGAATTTTTATCTTGAAAATCAAAACTAAACGAGTTCTAAATCATCTTGTGATTAAAACCTCATTTTTCAAACCTTAACCAAAAATCACAAGTAGTTTATTTAAACTTATTTGGTATTTTTATCATTTTTTATTAATTTTCTTAAAAGGATTACTTAAAAAAAATGAAATTAGGGTATTCTTTGATTTTTGATCCTTATCAAACCTTTCAAAACACTTTGGGCCTCTAATAGAGTGTAAGACTCTAGCGAGCGATTTTTATCGGAGACGCGACCACCTTATCGCTGGGCTGGGTTTTCCTCCTCGAGGAGAAAGAGGGTGCTACTTTCTGATTTCTTATTTATCCCATGAAGCTGGAAGGGAAATGGAAGGTATCTAAAACAAACCTTGCACGCGAATGTTTAATTGAACAAACGCTTAAAGAGATTGGGGGGTCCGGGGTCAGGTTATACAATGGGAAGTTGTTAGTTACCCATCCTATATGTGGTTATCCACAGGATGTTTGCATTAGGTTTCGCTTTATACTTGATGGTGTTTATCCGTTAATGGGTTTGGGAAAGTTTCTTGGGAAATGTGACAGGGAGAGTGAGTTTTTGTTGATGTTTTTGGGAAGGTGCTGGACCTAAGTTTTGATTGATGTATGAAGGTATTGGACCTAGAGTTTTTGATTAGTATGCTCGCTAAGATTTCGCAATCTTATGCCTACGTATTCCCGTTTACACAAAACAGGGAAATCAGAGCAATCGTAGTTCCTCCTATTCTAAGGGAGGAAAAAGATGTTTTGGTGTGTTGTTCAAAGCCCAAGACAGAGGCTAAACAGAGTATTTGTGTCTTGTTCAAAGCCCAAGATTGAAGCTAAAAGGTTGACTGAAAGAGAATTTGTCATCTCTAAAGAGGGATTGTTGATTTTTGTGTGCCTTGATCAAAGCCCAAGGTTGAAGCTAAGAGGTTGATTGACTCCACTAGGGAAGGGATGAGGCTTACAACTCAAGGAGAGACCCATGGAAAGACAGTGATCGTACCGTCGTTTTGAAAATTGTACTGAGACTTATACAATGAATGATGCCCAAAACTTATTTATGTACAAAGGGGGTTGGGACTTACACTATATTAGAGGCCCAAAGTGTTTGCAAAAGATTTGTGAGGGTGAAAATCAACGAAAACCCTAATTTGATTTTTAAAATGTATTTTAATTGAATAAAATTCAATTAAAATGATCAAAATTACCAAACATGTGTGAAAAAACAAGTTTTGATCTTGGATTAATGTTTGAAAAATCATGTTTCATTCATAGAATGATTTGAAAATCATTTGAATTTGCAAAATCAATAGAAAGAAATATTTTTAAATGTTTAAAAACAAATAAAAACATAATTCTTTACAAAAATACCAAATATATGAAATAAATAATATTTTTGTGAAATTTTTTTAGAATAAAATATTTTAACATTTTTGGGAATTTTCAAAAAAAGAACCAATAAAAAATAATTAAAATTGAGAGAGAAATAAATTTTGGAATTAATTAACAAAAACCATAAAAAATGTGAAAAAAGAGCAAAAATAGAGAAAATGGCAAAATGGTCTGGGTGTGTGTTGAACCCTCGGCCTTCCATCCAAACACACATGCGCGCTACCACTGGGGTGGTGATACATCCGTATATCAAAACCACCCCATGAATATATATGGGGGGCCTTGTTTTTAGGCTTGGCCAAGGCGCCATGGCCTGGCCCTTGCCCAAGGCAAGGCCTGATTTTGTGCCTCTTGCATGAAGGCTCTAACTTCCTCATTTCTCCATGGATTTGGACAAAATTTAGGTGTATTCTGCCTAGAATTTCATGAGGAATCCAATGGTGCCTTTGGAATTTTCAGTAAATGTTTCTATTTTAAAATCCGATAGTGATTTCAAAATAGGCCTATATTTGCATGTTCTATGCTATCTCATTATACAGGCAATAATAGCATGACAAATTGGTTGAAACACAACATATTTGATATGTATGAGATGTCTGTGATCAATGGACATCAAAGCAATGCATGATTTAGAGAGTTCAAGTTGTGATGCACTTACCTCTTGAAGCTCCTTGTGCTATCTATCAAGATCCTTGTGCTAGAAGTAATTCAATGCTTTGAACACTCTTGATTGATCCCTTAGAAGCTTTTAGGATGATCAAAACCAGTTGGAGTCCTTAGGAACAAGTATTGGCTCTTTCTTGCAAAAGGGGCAAAAGTGACCAAGATAGTAACTCTCTCAAATGGTGTTCCAGATGAGGGAAACCAATTGGGACAGTTTGAGGATGATATTTGGAGTGTGTTTGAGGCTTTGTTTGGTTTTGAAAGTGACTGAATCAAGGCATGGCTTGCAAAATGCAAAACAGTCAAAATTTGAGGTTTTGGAGGTTGACTTTCTGATTTTGGTGTTTCAGATCAAGGATGAGTGTTTGAACAGCTTATATATGATACATTGGATGTGTTTGGATCATGAGCTGTGGTGGAATTGCTCTCTAACTCAAAAATTCAGAGGTGACTTGCAAAAGAAGGCATTTTGGCCTAATGAGAGAGATTTTGGGAAAACAAGTGTTGTAGTGCTTTGGTGTACTCAAACTGATCACAAATGAGCTCTATTTATAGTAGAGCAAGTTTGTTTTGCAAGCAATAGTGAATGGCAGCTTGGACAGTCCCTTGGCCAATTGTAGCAAAAGGCATCTTTAGTCTCCTCTAGCCATTGACTTGAGGTTAGGGCACATGCCTATGGTCTTTTGATTTAGAGTGGAATCTTGACTCATCCAGTTAGCAATGTCTCAGTCCATGCCACCTTGATGCATCCATTGAATGCTTGGAAACAAAATTGGAGTCTTGGAGCTTTTTAGCCTTTTTAGGGAACTCATGGCTACATGTAGTTCCTTGGACTTGAGAGGCTTGTGGATCAGATCATTCCTCTTTGATTTTATCCCTTGAGGTGTCCAAATGAATGACAAAGCTTGGAATTATCTGATTTGGCCAAATCGAGCAAATGTCCTATAATCTACCTTGAATAAAATCAGTTCATGATGCCATGTTCCAAGGGTTATATCTCCCTACTCAAATTGAATTTGGAGATGATTTGGTACTTGTTGGAAAGCCCTCATGGCATACTTCAACTTTGATTTTCACCAATGGACCTGGCTTAACTTGGATCAAGGTGAAAATGTCCCTACATTTTGGAAAAAGTAAGGCAGATTCTGACTTATTGAAAATTTCACTAAGTGTTGGAAAAGTGGTAATTTTCATGTTTTTGTGATTTTGATTAATCCATAACTCAAAATCCATGAGGATTTGGAATCTCTTGTAGTTGACATATTTGAAGTATGCTAGATGGACTTTCATTTGAGCTTTGAATGGGAGAAAAAGGCCTTGTGGTTTAGGAGTTATGACCTTGCCAAGTTGGTACAAAAACCACTTTTGTTCCATAACTTAGAAAAATTTTGGTTTCTCATGGTTGCCCCTTTTGCAAGAAACCTCATTTTTCTTGATTTTTTTTTTATAAATGATGATCAATACCATACATTAACATTGTTTTTGACTTAGGGGAACCATATTTGTGAAAAATTCCAAAAAGTCAAACTTGATTTTGTGCACAGTTAACTTTTTGTCAGATGAAATCCAAAATGTGAGATTCTTTGTGCAATCAAGTTCTTGACCTAATTCAAATCTAATGGATGGATTACATAGGTGTTTTAGGTGTCTTGAATCATGTCCCAAGGTTTGGGAGCATGTCTTGGTCAAAAGTCAAAGATACAGTTGACTTTTCCTTCAAAACCCTAATTGTGGTCCAGATGAAATTGAAACTTGTGAATCAAGTTTCTTGGGTCAATCCATTATTGTAAATGGATCAATGTGGTGTATTTGAGGCCCTCAAATCATGTCTTGAGGTCTTGGCTCATGCTTTGCCTCAAAAGTCAACTTATGGGTGAATTAGGTCAAGAAACCCTAATTCCTGATTTTTTTAGGAATGCATCCCCTGAGGCTAAATTGACTTGATGATTGGGTTCATGAGGTACCTTGGAGTATATTGGGTTGTGCTTTGAATCACTGGCTCATGCCCAGATGAAAACTTTCATCTGGAGGCCTTGGTCGGCCAAAACCCTAATTTGGTGACACTGGCGATCTCGAGGCTTGATCCACTTGGAATGTTGCAACCTTGTGCTTGATTCTTGATGTGGGAGTCCTCTTGATCCTTTATGGGTGTTTGAGAGGTTAGACAAGTTGAAGATCATGTCAATTTTTGATTGATCCTTTGTCTAAAAGTTTTGAGAGGGCTTGAAACCCTAATTCTTGACTATAGTGAATGCTCAACCATCTTTGAGGAGATTGATGAGGCATGAAGGTACATCCATATTGTGGTGATGATTTGCACAATGAAGGGAAATATTTGTGGTCAAAATTCTGGGTATGACAGATGCCCCTATTTAATCTTCTTGGACCCGAAGGTGTGAATGGCGAAGATGTTCGGACATTCAGGGTGCAAGAGGATTAAATATCGGAATACCCAAAATTTTGACGGTGGTTATGAATGGTAATTTTCTCATCCATCTTCTTTTGCTAAGCAATGATACTTAGAAAAGGGTAAAACTTCCCCTCGATCCTGGTCTTTAGCCACGGAACTGGTCTAAGTTGCTGAAATAAACTTCCCCTCGATCTTGGCCTTCAGCCACGGAACTGGTCTCAGTTTCTTAAATAAACTTCCTCTTGATCTTGGCCTTCAGCCACGGAACTGGTCTCAGTTTCTTCTTATCGAGTTTCTTCCTTGACAAGGGGTGCTATGTGTAGCGGTCTTCATCAAACTTCTCACCGAGTTTTACTGGAGAGATGCCATTTGACGGAAAAGATTAAAGGTCCGAATTGTTGGGGTACGCATTTGTCTGAGTTGTAGAGGTGTACAAACTTCTCTGTTAGAGATGTCATTAGTTGACTCTACTGGGGAAAACGAGTCTCTTGAAAGACTGCTTTCTGCTTAGGGATACTACATCATACTTTTCTTCGAGATCTTCTCAGAGAAATTCCATGTGATGCAATCCAATGTGTTGCTGAGAGTCTTCGGTTGAGAGGCTTTCTCTGGGGATTTTCCTTAATCCGGAAAAGCAAAAATATCATCTTCAATGGTGAAGAGTGACGTTTTTCGAATGTCTTCTTGTCTTTCAGAGGTTCAAGTTATCAAAGTGGTCGAGGACCGTCTCCAATCCAGAAATAAACTAGGGAAAGACTGCTTAGACAAAACATTTCCTGACGAGGAAAGAACTGACAACTCGATTGATAAGAGGACTTTTATCACTTGGGGGGTGAATATGACCAGAGTGATAGTAATGCAATATGAATATGAATCAATAATGCATGATGTATGTATATTTATGCCGACAAAACTGACGTGACATACAGACTAATAGATGAACACGACTGGATACTCGGCCATGGCGGGGGATGAAAAGTATCACTGGCTCAAAATAACAATCCTGCCTTGCTTTGGAGAGGTAGACCCTGTGGGGGAAGAGAGAATCGTCAATCGGTCTTAAGAGGTAAGAACTCTGCCGTGGATGTCAGATGGCATATTATATCTGAAATGGTTGATCATTTATTCAGGCGTACTGGTTTAGAAGGAATACTTTGATTCTGCACTCTAAGGTTCAATCACCTTTGGAGAAACGATCGATGTTCTTTTTGATGTTCATCAGTAAAAAAGAATTGCCATATTTATTTTAAAAGCAGAAAACTTTTTGACAAGTAAATTCATTTTTGTTTTATTTCAAGAATCGTTGATCATGTTAAAAATGTCATTCTGAAAAGCTAAAACAAGTGAGAATTGCAAACAAAAGCACTAGGGCTCAAATTTTATTGATAGGATGGAAATCAGCCAAGCGAGTGATCCCATAGAGTATTTACAAAGTTTAGAAAATGGTAATTTAACTGAAAAGGGCTACATTGAAACATAACAACCGTTATCCTTCTACCATCTTTGAATTCTGGACGTCTTGAGCTTCTGTCGAAGATGACCTTGACTGGAGTCTTTTGACGGATGGTATTACCGCTGGGGATTTAACCTTGTCGGACGTAGTTACTTGCCATGAATCCCTAATTTTTGCCTGGATTGTACTTTGAGATTTCCAATCCATTGGGATGATTTTTGCTTATGTCTCTAATTTTTGCCTGGGCCGCCCTTTCGGGTTTTCAATCCTCCAAGACGTTTTTTTTTCATTTAGGCAAATTATTTCTTGACTACATCAACATTTGTGGGGTAGGTAAATTCCTCTCCATCAATGGTTGTGAATCTTAAGGCGGCGCATGAGAAGGCTTTCTTGACCACCTAGGGGCCGTCGTAATTCAGAGTCCATTTGCCCCGGGAATCAGTGAGGAATGATTGTATCTTCTTGAGCACGAGGTCTCCTTTCCTGAAGACACGGGGTTGGACCTTCTTGTCGAACGCTTTCTTCATTCTTTGCTGATACAACTAACCATGGCAAGGAGCCTCTATTCACTTTTCTTCGATCAGATTCAGTTCATCGTGTCGACTTTGACACCATTCAGCCTCTGTTAGCTTAGCTTCCATCAATACCCGGATTGATGTGATCTCTACTTCTATGGGAAGCACTGCTTCCATTCCATATACTAGAGAGAAAGGGGTTGCCCCTGTTGAAGTGCAGACAGATGTGTGATAACTGTGAAGAGCAAAAGGCAGCATTTCATGCCAGTCTTTGTAGGTTACAACCATCTTTTGAACATTCTTCTTGATGTTCTTGTTAGCCGCTTCTACTGCCCCGTTCATCTTAGGTCGGTAGGGAGATGAGTTATGGTGTTCGATCTTGAACTCAGCGCATAACTCTTTCATTATCTTGTTGTTCAGGTTTAATCCATTATCAGTAATGATGTAGCTTGGAACACCGTAACGACATATGAGATTGTTTTTGATAAATCAGACCACGACTTGTCGGGTTACATTGGCGTATGACGCTGCTTTGACCCACTTGGTGAAGTAGTCAATGGCTACCAGGATGAACCGATGTCCATTTAAAGCTTTGGGTTCAATCATACCAATCATGTCGATTCCCCATATAGAAAAAGGCCATGGGAAAGAGAGAACTTTGAGATGCGTTGGTGGTACATGGATTTTGTCAGCGTATATTTGACATTTGTGACACCTCCTCATGTACTTGTAGCAATCGGATTCCATTGTCAACCAATAGTATTCTGCTCTCACAATTTTTCTTGCCATTGTGTGTCCGTTGGCATAAGTGCCAAAGGATCCTTCGTGAATCTCTTTCATTAACATGTTTGCTTCTCGTCTGTCTACGCATCTGAGCAAAACCATGTCGAAGTTTCTCTTATAGAGTGTATCACCGTTCAGGAAGAAGTTGCCAGCCAATCTTCTGAGAGTCTTCCTACCTTTTCTTGATGCCCCAGGCAGGTATTCCTGTCTTTGAAGGAAGCATTTAACATCGTGATACCATGGTTTGCCATCTATGACTGCTTCAACTGCAAATATGTAAGCGGACCTTTTAAGGCGCATTATGTCAATCTTGGGTACATCGTTCCATCGACTCACACTAATCATGGAGGATAGAGTGGCTAGTGAATCAGTCATGTGGTTCTCTTCACGAGGGATATGATGAAACTCGATTCTGTTGAAGAAAGGTAACAACCTTCTCACGTAGTCTTTGTAAGGAATCAGTCCTGATTGGTACTGTCGCTCCCGGGATTTTCATCCAAGTACAAACGCGAAAGTGGCGCGGAAACAGAGTCACCAGCAATGTGTATTTATCCCAAGAGAGTGAAAGGAAACACTGCATAAACCTGGGGGAAAGGAAAAGAGAATGGTCTCGCGACCAAGAGAAACGGGTAAGGGAGTCGGTTACGATAGGAAGGTATTAGCACCCCCTCGCGTCTGTAGCGAGCGATTTTGGACGCGGTTCTTAAGCGCTGGTCGCTCTCTGTGGTTTGAGCTTAAAACTACAGGTCGATTCATTTTTTATCCTATTGTGAGCTGAATAAGGAAGGGAAATAGATGTCTCCAATTAACCCTGCTTGCATACTGAGTTTAAACAGCGGTCTGTTAGGTTGCGGATGCTATCAATGTGGGGGGCCTTTGTACTGGTTATTTGTATTTTCGCCAATACGATTTTCTTTCTTTTAATCTAGGCAAAGGGTTTCTGACGGGGAACAAGGATTAGGATGTTAGGACTGATGTTTTTGAATTACTGCTTTTGATTGATGGAGATATGGGATTTGGGTTTTTTGTTGATTGCGCTCGCTAAGATCTTTTCTTTCGATCTTATGCCTACGTATTCCCGTTTACCGAAACAGGGAAATCAGAGCGTTCGTAGTTCCTCCTATTCTATGGGAGGAAATTGGTTTTTGGTGTCTTGTCAAAGCCCAAGACGTGAAGCGAAAGGATAGTTTGTATCTTGTTCAAAGCCCAAGATGTGAAGCTAAAAGGTCTATTTATGTCTTGTTCAAAACCCAAGACGTGAAGCTGAAAGACCTCGGCTTTAGAGAGAATTTGTCATCTCTAAAGAGGGGAGAAGGAGAATTACTTTAACTGGGATACGCGGATCCGAGCAATGCCATAATTTCCGAAGAAAGGGTTTTAACCTGAAGGAGAAGACTTTAACTCAATGTAGAGCAATGCCATCTTTCCTTAGGAATTTCTCATGCTAAAAGAGGGACAGTGGCATGGATGTAGATGATCCAGAGGCTTGCCGCTTACAGCGATTAGATGAAGGGGAAAGGAGTTGTTGATGTTTGTATACTGTGAACAAGGCACAACTTTGATGCTAAAAGGTTGATCGGATCAACCAGTGGTTTTCTTATACGAAGCCTAAGAGAAGGCTAATTTCCGCTAGGAAAATCATTATACAAAGCCTAAGAGGAGGCTATTTTGTGTCCCGTACAAAGCCCGAGAGAGAGGCTAAAAGGGTTGACTCAACAGGAGAATCTTTTATACTCAACAAGAGAGTGATTTTGTATCTCGTATGAAGCCCGAGATGGAGGCGAAAAGGGTAATTGACTCAACGGGGGAGTCTCTTATGTGTCTCGTACGAAGCCCGAGAGAGAGGCGAAAAGGTTGTTTTACTCCACTGGGGAGAATTTTGGTATCTCGTACGAAGCCCGAGATGGAGGCTATTGTAACTGTTTCAGTTGAGTGACAGATCCAATATACTGATTTTAAAAGAGAAAATCAGTTCTTATATGAGCAACACTGTACACAGGGATTTGATTTGAGGATCAGGGATATTTCCTTCTCTTTGAGGAAACGGGAAATCCAAAGGGTGTCGAGACTGTCCGAGTCTGCGGGTTTCCTTCCTATTTAACGAAGGGTGCTTGAGAATGTCTTTGAGACTCAAGGAAGTTAGACTGTTCGTGTCTAGAGTTTTATCTTTTGTACTATGCTTTGAGAAACAGTAGTAGACTCTATGAAAGGACTGTTCTATGAGGATGACTAGGTTCTGTTCCTATACCTCTAGGAGGTCGTCGGGACAATTTGTACGAAGCCCAAGAGGAGGCTGGAAACTTTTAAGAAGCCGACGGGTCCTTGTACGAAGCCCAAGAGGAGGCTATCATTCCCGGAGGAAGAGATCATTATACGAAGCCTAAGAGGAGGCTGTGAATACTTCTAAGAAGCCGTAGTGTCCTTGAATAATGCCCAAGAGGAGGCCGATGCTTTTAAGAAGCTCGTGGGTCTATCATCTCCTTTCCATTAGGAGAGATAACTCTTTTAAAGATAAAAACCACTGGTAAACGTGCGAGGTTTACTATCCAGCGACTTTTAGCTTTTAAAGAGGGTTCCTTAGTTAAGGTCCAAGATTATGACCGTAGTGGGTACCCAAACCCCGAGACATTCAAGGCAAGCTATCCACAAGGAATAGATCAAGTCAGGAAAGTTCGAGAATTTGGAAGAAACTCAAAGATGCCATTCACGGAGAATACATTCATCTTGGGGAGTAGAGCTTCTTGACGATTCCTAAGGAGGACAGCCGAAGAGAAGACTGTATCTGGTGCTCCTATTGGGGATCTAGGCGTCTATTTCTACGAATAAGTGAAACGGCGTCACCTAGTTCTAGATGTAGTTGCTGGGGAAACTCGAAATATCTATACTATTATTACACAGTAGATATGAGTTATGAAAGGAGACTTACAGTGAGCAGCCCCACAATACAGTTTATAATATGAAAGCAGTAAACGAAAGCGATAACCACTTACTCGGTTGTAGTGCTTCCATGCTGTTTGGTTAGTTGTTCAACAAAGAAAGATTGAAAACAACAGTATATTCAAAATCAAAGGAGAAAGTGCTTTGAAAAAGAAAGATTTGGGGCTTACAGCTCAAGGAGAGGCCCAGGGTTTTATCAGTGAGCGCACTGTTTGACTTTGTACAGCGGGACTTATACAAGTGACTGGGGCCTAAAAAGGTTTTCTGTACAAAGGGATGGGTATTACACTCTCTCAAGAGGCCCAAAAAGGTTTAAAGAAAAGAGTGGGGCTTATAACACGAGGGTAGGCCCAAATGATTTTTCGTTTAAAAATGGCGATCGCGCCGAGGTTTCCTTTTAACGCAGAGGGACTTATACAATAAGTGAGGCCCAAAATGTTTTGGTTAAAAGGGGGATTGGGTCTTACACTCTAATAGAGGCCCAAAGTGTTTTGAATGGGTCTTATAGCTCAAGGAGAGGCCCAAGGGTTATTTTGAAAAGGCGACGATCGCGCCGTTTGTTTTTGACGGTATCGGGACTTATACAATATACTGAGGCCCAAAAATGGTTTGGTCAAAAAAAGGATTGGGTCTTACACTCTATTAGAGGCCCAAAAAGTTTTAAAAAGAAATGGGTCTTACTACTCGAGGGTAGGCCCAGATGGTTTTTTATTTTTAAACAGGCGACGATCGCGCCGTTTACTTGTACAGAGGGACTGAGGCCCAAAAAGTTTTTGTACAAGGGGGGATGGGTCTTACACTCTCTCAAGAGGCCCAAAAAGGTTTGAAAATGATTTATGAGGGTTAATCCAAAACCCTAATTTGTTTTCAAAATGTATTTAATTGAATAAAAATTCAATTAAAATGATCAAAAATTGTTTAACACATGGAAAACAAATTGTGATCTTGGATTAATGCTTCAAAAATTAAGTATTGACCTACAAAATAATTAGAAAGCATTAAAAGTTGCAAAATCAATGTAGAAAAAATATTTAAAATGCCAAAAACAATTAAAATATTAATTCTTTACAAAAATATCAATTATATGAAATAAATAATATTTTTGGGATTTTTTGTGAAAATAAAATATTTTGACATTTTTGTGAATTATTAAAAAAAGAATCAACTCAAAATCATTAAAACTCAGAGAGAAATTAATTTTTGAATCAATTAAACAAAATCACAAAATTCAAATATTTGAATTATTCAAAAATGGCGCCAAGAACAGCTGAAGAACACGCGCGTGTTCTTGGTTTCTCAGATTTGCATTTTCTATCCAATCTCCATGAATACGTAATCATATCATGCAATCCACATATCATTATGCTCGTCTCAACCTCACGATCATGTCTATGTACTTTAATTTCATTTAAATTAAACATACAACAAGAAATCACGAAGAAACCTCAAGAACCCTAATTTCTGCATGAAGGCTAGGATTTTTTATACACGATTCAAACAATGCAATTAATTGAGGGAAAACATTCCATGCATGATTATGAACATATGGCCAAATTATTGTGCGAGGAAATATGCATAGATTGAGAGATGACCAAGTATGTGCTTACCTCCAAGTCGTGACAGCAAGTTCAAAGTGATTTTTGATTTGGAGGTGTTACAGATGAGTGGTGATGATCTGAACAGCTTCCCTACACCCTATGGATTGTGTTTGGATGGTTGGACTTGATTGAAATTGGCTGGATCATTTTGTGGTACCTCAGCTGCAACTTGTTTGAAAATTTGAGCAACCAGCTGGTGATTTTGTGAAATTGATGTTCCAGATGTAATCTAAGTGTTTGATCAGCTCATATGTGATGTATGTGAGGTGTGTGAGTGATTGGTTTGATTGGAATTACTCTCAAACTCAAAACCCGATAGTGACTTGCCTTAGAAGGCAAAATTGGAGTGAAAGAAGAGATTTTGAGGAAAGCATCTGTTAGATGGCTTTGGTGTACTCAAACTGACCACAGTTGAGCTCTATTTATAGTAGAGCAAGTTTGTTTTGCAAGGAATAGTGAATGGCAGCTGGTAAGTAGGTTTGGCCAATGTTGGCAAATGAAAATCCAAGTCTCCTCTAGCCATTGACTAGAGGTTAGGGCACAGAGCTTTGGTCCCCTTGGTCTTGGATAAGTCTTGACTGATTTCAGATGAGAATGGCTCAGTCCATGCCACCTTGATGCTTCCATTGAATGCCTCATTCCAAATTTGAAGTTTTGTCCCTATTTTGGCCATTCTAGGTTCAACATGTTATTCCTTGTTCCTTGGACCTTGGAGGCTTGGCTCAGTGATTGTCCCCTTTAGATTCAATCCTCTGAGGTGTCCAAGTGGATAGGAGCAATTGAATTTGGCTGATTTTGGCAAATCGACCAAAGTTGCAAATTCTGCCTTGCCTTGACAGATTTTAGCAAGGCAACTTGCCAATGTCATATCTCATGGTGTAAGTTGAATTTGGCAATGTTCTTGGCCATTTTGGAAAGCTCTTACATGATACAACAATTGTTTGAACAAGTTTGGTTTTGATCTCTTTTGATTCCAAGTGAAAAATCCCCCTACATTTGGCAAAAAGTGAGGCAAAATCTGACTTAGTGAAAATTTCACTAAGTGTTGGAAAAAGTGACTTTTTCACTTTTCAGCCACTTTGATCACTCCATAACTCAAAATCCTTAATGAATTGGAATGACTTGTAGTTGAAGTTTTTGTAGGTGATAGTGAGGGCTACAAATCCATCTTTGAATGAGAAAAAATGGCCTTGTGGTTTAGGAGTTATGGTCCTTCAAAGTTGGTACCTTTGCCACTTTATGTTTAACTTAGAAAAATTTCTAAGTTTTATGGTTACCCCTTTTACAAGTTATCTCACTTTTCTTGATTTTTCTTGATGAATGATGATTCAAACCATACATTAACATCATTTTAGGGTTAAAAATCCATTTTGGTGAAAAATCTCAAAAAGTCAAAGTTGACTTTTGTGCACAGTTGACTTTTTATCAGATGAATTCCAAACTGTGCAATTCTTCTGGAAATCATGTCCTTGACCTAAATCAAACTTGATGGGCATGTTCCATGGGTGTCATAGGGTATATTCAATCATGTATTAGGGTTTGGGAGCATGTCCTGGTCAAAAGTCAAAGTTACAGTTGACTTTTCCCTTAAAACCCTAATTGTGGTGCAGATGAAATTGAGACTTGTTGCTCAAACTTCTTGGATCAATCCATTGTTCCAAATGGATCAATATGGTATATTAGAGACCCTCAAATCATCTCTTGAGGTCTTGGCTCATGGTTTGTCCCAAAAGTCAACTTAGGGGTGAATTAGGTCAAGAAACCCTAATTCCTGATTTTTGATTAATGCATCCCCTGAGGCAAAATTGACTTGATGCATGGGTTCATGAGGTTCCATGAAATATATTAGGTTATGTTTTGGATCATTGCCTTATGCCCAGATGAAAATTTCCATCTGGAGGCCCTGGTCGACCAAAACCCTAATTTGGTGACACTGTCGATCTTGAGACTTGATCCACCTAGAAGGGAGCAGCCTTGTGCTTAATCCTTGAAGTGGGAGTCCTTTTTGATCCATTTTGGATGTTTGAGAGATTAGACAAGTTGAAGATCATGTCATTTCTTGATTGATCCTTTGTCTAAGCACTCAGAGAGGGCTTGAAACCCTAATTTTGATTGTAGTGGATGCTCACCCATCCTTGGGGAGACTAATGAAGCATAAAGGTACATCCATATTGTGATGATGATTTTCACAATGATGGGAAATCTAAGTGGTCAAAATTTGGGGTATTACAGATGCCCCTATTTAATCTTCTTGGACCCGAAGGTGTGAATGACGAAGGGATTCGGGCATTCGGGGTGCAAGAGGATTAAATATCGGAATACCCGAAATTTTGATGGTGGTTATGAATGGTAGCTTACACATTCATCTTCTTTAGCTAAGCGATGATGCTTAGAAAAGGTAAACTTCCCCTCGATCCTGGTCTTCAGCCAAGGAACTGGTCTCAGTTTCTGAAATAAACTTCCCCTCGATCCTGGTTTCCTACCAAGGAACTGGTCTCAGTTTCTTATTTAAACTTCCCCTCGATCTTGGTTTCCTACCAAGGAACTGGTCTTAGTTTCTTTTGTCAATAAACTTTATTGACAAGGGACGCTATGTGTAGCGGTTTTCCTTCAAACTTCTCGCCGAATTTTCCTGGGGAGATGCCATTTGACGGAAAAAGGTTTGATGTCAGACTTGCTGGGGAACCCAACGTCTGAGTTGTAGAGGTACACAAACTTCTCTGTTGGAGACGTCATTTGTCGATTCTACTGGGGAAAGTGAGTCTCTTGAGAGACTGTTTTCATTTGGGATCTTTCATCATACTTTTCTCGGGATCTTCCCAGAGAAACGCCATATGATGGGGTCCAATTTTGAGGTGCCAATGACCTTCTCATCAGTGGTTTTTCGAAGCAAAACTGGCGTGCTGCTGAATCTCTGATCACGAGGCTTTCTCTGTGGATTTTCCTTAATCCGGGAAAGCAAGGATATCATCTTCAATGGCGAAGAGTGATGTTTATTGAAAGTTCTCTGATCTTTCAGAGGTTCAAATTATCAAAGTGGCCAAGGACCAACTTCTTTCCAGAATTAAACTGGAAGCGAGGTTGTTCAGACACAGTATTTCCTGACGAGGCAAGAACTGACAACTCGATTGAGAGGACTTCTACCACTAGGGGACAAGACTGACTAGAGTGATAGTGTTGCAATATGAAATGTGAATGCAAATAAAAAATGCATGATGTATGTATGTATATGCTGACAAAACAGACGCGACATACAGACTAATGGATGAACACAATTGGATACTCGGCCATCGCGGGGCGAAGAAGTACCGTTGATTCAAAATAGCAATTCCACCTTGCTTAGGAGAGATAGTCCCGTTGGGAGCTATGTTGATCGGGCTTAGGAGGTGAGAACTCGGCCGAGGCGTGTCAGACGAAACAAGGTCTCTGACATTATTGATCCTTCATTCAGGAGTACTGGTCTAGAAGGAGTACTTTGATTCTGCACTTTGAAGTCCGCTTACTTCGGGAGAAGCGATCGATGTTCTTCTGATGTTCAACAGTCAAAATAAATGCCATCTTTAATTTAAAAGCAGAAAAAGTTTTACAAGTAAATTCATTTTTGTTTTATTTCAAGAATCGTTGATTAAGTTTAAACAACGTCGTTCTGTAAAGCTAAAACAAGTAAAGAATTACAAACAAAAGCACAAGGGCTCAAATTTTATTGATAAGATGGAGATCAGCCAAACGCGTGATTCCAAGGAGTATATACAAAGTTAGAAAATGGTAATTTACAGGGAAAAGGGCTACGTTGAAACATAACGACCACTATCCTTCTACCAACTTTGAGTTCGGGACATCCCGAGCTTCCGTCGAAGATGACCTTTGACTGGAGATTTCCTCCGATAGATGATGTAACTGCTGCTGAGGGACTTGCCTCTGTTGAACATTGTTACTTGCCATTATCCCTAACTTTTGCCTGGATTGTACTATGAGATTTCCAATCCATCGGGATGATTTTTTTCATGTCTCTAACTTTTGCCTGGACCGCCCTTTCGGGTTTTCAATCCACCGAGACGTTTTTTTTTAGTTTTAGGCGAAGTATTTATTGACTACATCAACATTCGTGGGGTAGGTAAATTCCTCTCCGTCCATGGTTGCAAGTCTCAAGGCGCCGCCTGAGAAAGCTTTCGTGACCACATAAGGGCCATCATAATTTGGGGTCCATTTGCCCCGAGAATCAGTGAGAAATGATTGTATCTTCTTGAGCACAAGGTCTCCTTTCCTGAAGACACGAGGTCGGACCTTTTTGTCGAACGCCCTCTTCATTCTCTGTTGATACAACTGACCGCGGCATAGTGCCGTGATTCGCTTCTCTTCGATCAGGTTCAGGTCGTCGTGTCGACTTTGACACCATTCAGCTTCGGTGAGCTTCGCTTCCATCAATACCTGGATTGATGGGATCTCTACTTCTATGGGAAGCACTGCCTCCATGCCATATACTAGAGAGAAAGGGGTTGCCCCTGTTGAAGTACGGACAGATGTGCGATAACCATGAAGAGCAAAGGGTAGCATTTCGTGCCAATCTTTATAGGTTACAACCATCTTTTGAACAATCTTCTTGATGTTCTTGTTAGCCGCTTCTACCGCTCCGTTCATCTTGGGTCGGTAGGGAGATGAGTTATGGTGTTCGATCTTGAACTCTGCACACAACTCTTTCATCATCTTATTGTTCAAGTTAGATCCATTATCAGTAATGATCTCGCTTGGAACACCATAACGGCAGATGATATTGTTTTTGATAAATCGGACCACCACTTGTCGGGTTACATTGGCGAATGACGCTGCTTCGACCCACTTAGTGAAATAGTCAATGGCTACCAGGATGAACCGATGTCCGTTTGAAGCCTTGGGCTCAATCATACCAATCATATCGATTCCCCATATGGAAAATGGCCAAGGGGAAGAAAGAACTTTGAGATGTGATGGCGGTTTGGCAATCTTCTGACCAAACGCAATCCTGATTCTTTTTGAGTAATTTGAAAATCGGTGCACACGTCGCGGTCATAAGGAATATGAATCTGGAGATGTAGTTCAAACGTCCCAGGAATCCTCTGACTTGTTTTTCAGTTTTCGGAGAAGGCATTTCTTGAATGGCCTTGACCTTGTCAGGATCAACCTCAATTCCTTTCTGGATGACGATGAACCCTAGTAGTTTCCCCGAACGGACACCGAAGGTGCATTTGTTGGGATTCAAGCGGAGCTTGAATTTTCTTAGACGTTCGAACAATTTTGACAGATGTTCAACGTGCTCATCCTCTGTTCTTGATTTTGCAATCAAATCATCGACATATACCTCGATTTCTTTGTGTATCATGTCATGAAACAGAGTAGTCATGGCCCTTTGATAGGTTGCCCCGACATTCTTCAAACCGAACGGCATTACCTTGTAACAAAAGGTGCCCCATGGGGTAATGAATGAAGTTTTCTCCATGTCTTTCGGCGCCATTTTGATCTGGTTATAGCCCGAGAATCCATCCATGAAGGAGAATACTTTGAACTTTGCTGTGCTGTCAACCAGCATGTCAATGTGTGGTAAAGGAAAGTCGTCCTTTGGACTTGCCTTGTTCAGATCTCTGTAATCAACACACATTCTGACCCTTCCGTCCTTTTTGGGAAAGGGTACGATGTTGGCTAACCATTGAGGATATTCAGATGTAGCGAGGAAACCAGCGTCGATCTGTTTATGTACCTCCTCCTTGATTTTGATGGCCATGTCCGGGTGAGTGCGTCTCAACCTTTGCTTTACTGGCGGACATTCTGATCTCAACGGTAAGTTATGTTCCACGATACTGGTATCCAACCCTGGCATATCCTGATAGGACCAAGCGAATACATCGGGAAATTCTTTGAGAAGCTTTATCAAACCCTCTCTGGCAGTTGGACTGAGCAGTGCGCCAATCCTGATTTCTTTTCTCTCTTGCTCTGAACCCAAGTTTACCGTTTCCAACGGTTCTTTGTGAGGTTCAATGGACCTTTCCTCTTGTCTGAGTAGTCGGGAGATCTCTTCTGGAATTTGGTCGTCATTTTCTTCTTCATCCTCGAATACCGGGAACTCAAAGTTGGAAGAAGGCATCGGATCGTATGTTTCAACGGGGTATAAAACAAGCAATCTGCATGACGTGATGATTTGTGTTTAGAAGAGATAGAGAAAATGTAAGTGTGTGCAGTGTTTTGATTTTACTGCTTGTTTTTATTATTGAATGTTTTTTAGGATTACCATTTTCTGAAAAAGCAAAAAGAGAAAACAACAATTAATGCGGAAATTACAGAACGACGTTATTTTATTAATGCACAAGTCGGTTCTTGAAACTACAGCCCTATAAAACAAAACTTTGTCACTTTGGGCAAAGCGAAGAGGGAAATTTACAGAAAACGAGCCCTATCAAAACACCCGTTTCACCTGGGCAGGGTGAAAGGTTAAAGATGCCAATTACTTTGACTGGCGAACGACCTTCGGAACCTCGACGGTAACCCATTGGCGGCGAACTCCTCGGTGAATCACAAAGTCTGGCACCTTCCTTGATTTGTCTTTAGAAATGACGCTGATTTCTGGTGGAGCAGGATCATTGGAATCTGTCTCCTAAGCAGAATTGTCGTAGGAGGATTCCTCTGTTGCATTTTGCATAGCATTGGTGCTCTTAGCTGTACCTCCCCATCCAGTTGACTGGGTATCTTAGAGCTTGATACGAGAGCTTTCAGGAGCAGTGTACTTGACCATAAAGTCGTATTTTCCACTTGGTTGTCCCAGGGTGTCCCACACTTCTGTGGAACTGGAGAAGTCATCCCTCTCGATGACGTTGACCTCAGAAAAAGCATAGTTGATGAATTCTAGTCCTGCAAACGTTGCGAATTGTTGAGTAGTTTCCGAATGACCTGAGTGTTGATCCCATGACGTGGTGGGGACACAGGTATTCTGTTCAATGACGGTCAGCTGATTTTCATTGTTCGGCTGACTCTCTTGCCCCAAGTTTCCTGGGTAAGCCTGCCACATTGGCAGGCCATCCATCGGGCCATAGTAATTGTGGTCAAAGTTATCTTTCATCAGAGTGTCCTCCTCTAATGAATTTGGCGGAGCACGACATCCTTCCGGATCACAATCTCCGTAGATCATTTCGACATCTGATCTTGGTATAAATCTCGTACTTTCTGTAGGAAAGCGAAAAGGCATAGGCACCTCTTCCTGAGACATATAGCCGTCCTTGTTAAGGTAGGACCTCCATTCTTCATCTGTGTCAGAGGGATCTTCCTCATTGATAGCATGAACTGTCTGAGACACTGGGTGGAGAAAACCTCCACTGTGGAAGAAGTTTTGAAGGGGATGAAGACTTTCATCGTTAGCAACTGTCTGGGTACAGGTTGCAGAAAAACCAAGACCCTTCTTTGTTTTATTGTCAATAGGAATGACAAGCCGTCCCCATCCTGTCGTATCGGTACTCTCGACCGCTTTGATAGCATTTTTGTATGAAGAAATTGAAGTTCCTTCTTTGAACTGATTGTCCTTGCTCATCGATAGTGCTTGGAACTGAGTTCCAATAACCTCCTCGGGTTCCACACAAGTAGACGATGATAAGTTGCTTACAAGCAAGGCTTATTCCCCACAAACCGTGACAAGTTGATCGTTCTTGACGAACTTTAGCTTTTGGTGGAGGGTTGAAGTAACCGCTCCAGCCTGATGTATCCAAGGTCTTCCTAATAAACAACTGTATGTTGCCCGGATGTCCATGACTTGGAAAGTGATTTGGAAAGTGTGAGGACCAATAGTTATGGGAAGATCAACTTCGCCGATAACTGTTTTTCTGGATCCGTCAAATGCTTTGACGACGACCTTGCTGACTCTCATCGGAGGGCCCTTGAATGATAATTGCATCAAAGTGGACTTCGGCATAACATTCAGGGCTGACCCTGTGTCTACCAGTACGCTGGCTAAAGCATCGCCCTGGCAGTTAACTGTAATGTTGAGCGCCATGTTATGACGGCGACCCTCTTCAGGTAATTCTTCATCACTAAATCCCAAATTATTGCAGGAAGTGATGTTAGAGACAATGCTATCGAATTGTCTGATTGTTACATCCTGTTCCACAAAGGCTTGCTCCAAGACTTTCTGTAGAGCCTCCCTGTGGGCTTCTGAACTGAGTAACAGTGATAATACTGAGATCTTTGAAGGAGTCTGTAACAGTTGATCAACAATGTTATATTCACTCCTTTGGATGAGCTTTAGCATCTCATCTTTGTCTTTTGAAAAGTCGGGATTACTAGATTGACCGACTGGTGGATCAGGAATTTCTGCCTGAAGTTCCTTTTCTTTGTTGGATTCTCCAACCCCTCAGTTGAAGATTCGACCGCTCCGTGTTACACGACTGATGTCTGCAATATTCCCGACAGAGGGTAATGGAATTTCCTTTCCTTTTTCAATTGTTGCACCGTATTTGTAAGGGATTGCCTTAGCTGATTTATACGGTAGTGGCCCCGGTAGATAGATGACTAGGGGAACCTTCTGATTTTTCTGACCATCATAAGTAACCTTGATCCGTTCCTGGTTGGGAACTCTAGATTCGTCAAGTAGAGGGATAATGGAAAAAACATCCCTGGTCCTGTGATGACCAGAGATGGTGACAACATCCTCGACTTGATTGGTAAGGTAGTTCGGTGTCCAAATGATGGGTCCTGAACCTGGATATGGACGAATTTCTCCATGATCGACCTGACCCTGAAGAGCTGCTCTCACAAGGTAACACCCTTGGTTACTTTCTGAACAGACGCTGCAACTGTCATAGTTGTGTGGAGGCACCTGGCCATGCCCACTTTGAATACAATGTAACCTCACTAGGTTACCTTCCATTGATCGGACATCCTAACTTTGACGACGAGTAGGATTCCTGTTATTGATACTAATCTGCTGAGTATCTTCATCCATGTAGATTGGCATCCACCAGTGATTTAACAAGTGCTGAAGTGCCTCCTGGACAAGGGTACAAACTCGATCATTTTCGCAACCCGCTTTACAGCTTTGATAATCATGTGATATTAAGAATCCGAGTCGGACCTGCTCAGCATGTAACTCTACCAGGTTGGTATTCATTACGCGGATATCGAAGATCTGAACCATGTTGATTTGATAGGAGTTCCTATCATGGTAGTCTTGGATCCATCCAAGATCCATCTGACGCTGGAGGGCCTCTTGTATGAAAGAGCATCCCTGTTTGTTTACCGAGCAAATCAGACAGGAACTGTAATCGTGCCGCTGCAGATTATGATACTGGCTTTGCCTTGAGTGCATTGCCACCAAGTTGACATTCATCACACGGATGTCGTGGTTTTGAATGACGTTATAATTCGTGTAAACCATGTTAACTCCACGAACTCGGTGCTCTTGGATCCATCCAAGATCCATTTGTTCCTGTAGAGCTGCTTGCACCACAGAACATCCCTGGTTGTCTTTAGAGCAGATATCACACTGGTGATAATTATGAGGTGGCACATGGCCATACCCACTCTGTCTACAATGCATCTTGACCAAATTAGTCTCCAATAAGAGTACATCATGAATTTGATAGACATTGTTAGTCTCTTTCTCAATCAGATTGACTGCAGTTTTCTCATGTTGAGGCAGCGAGTTCGTGAGAACATTAGGATTCGTATCTTTGAAAGATAAGAGCCCGCTCCTAACAAGCTTTTGCACGTCGGATTTGAAATTGAGACAAGTCTCAATGTTATGCCCTGAACCTCCTTGATGATAAGGGCATGTCTGGTCCACCTTAAACCAAAAAGGCGGATTTTCCGGAACTAAAAGGGGAGACTTAGTCTGAATGTGCCCCTTAGCCAGCAGTAACGGAAACAGCTCTGCGTACGTTACGGATATAGGATCAAATCCTGGTGGCCGTGTTGTACGGTTGTTGTTATATGGAGGACGAGCCTGCTGAAGAGGCTGTTGTGTCCTTTGCTGATCAGGTTGGCTCTGCGCAACCTGAGGTTGATACATAGGAACAGGCGCGGGGCCGATAGCAGGAGTAACAGCTGCCACTGGCTGATAACGTCGCCTTTGCTTTCCGAGAGAGATATTCCTAATATCTTGCTCTTTCTTCTTAGGGAGAGCACTACCGTATTTTTTAGTACCGCTCGTTGATCCAGTGTCTTTTACCAAACGTCCTTCTCGAACGGCTTCCTCAAGACGTACACCCATGCCGACCATTTCGGTGAAATCACTGGGCGCACTGGCAACCATTTGGTCATAGTAAAATGAGCTTAAGGTCTTTAAGAAGATTTTTGTCATCTCTTTTTCCTCAAGAGGTGGGCAAATTTGAGCGGCAATTTCACGCCACCTTTGAGCATACTCCTTAAAGGTTTCTTTGTCCTTTTGCGACATCGATCTGAGTTGATCTCTGTCGGGTGCCATGTCCAAATTGTATTTGTATTGTTGGACGAAGGCAGTACCAAGATCTCTGAATGTACTGATCGTAGTACGGTTTAAACCCATGTACCATTTGAGTGCGGCACCGTTTAAACTATCCTGGAAGTAGTGAATCAGCAGGTCCTGATTCTCCGTCTGAGCTGACATCCGCCGAGCGTACATCACCAGATGGCTCTGAGGGCAAGAGTTACCCTTGTATTTTTCAAAGTCGGGCACCTGGAATTTGTGCGGGACTTTCACATTTGGGACTAAGCAGAGGTCTGCGGCGTCCTTTCCAAATAGATCCTGACCGTGAATGGCTTGCAGCTCTTTCTGCATTTCCAAGAACTGCTCCTGGAATTCATCCATTATGTCAAACATAGTTTCCTTCTTACCGGAAGGTGTCTGTGGAATCTGTCCTTCCGGGACAGTGTGCACCACAGGGGGTGGTACCGTGATTACGGCAGTAAGTCTTGGCGCCTCCCGAAGTTTGTAACCTTCAGGAGTCTTGAGTATGCCCCTGGCATCTTCGCTTTCCCGAAGTTTGTAACCTTCAGGCCCAGCGGCTTCTATTGCGATTCCCTGATCTTCAGTGATCGGCGGAACATATCCTTCTGGGATATAGTTAACAGGCATGCCCCACGGACGATCTTTCGGCATCTGATACCTAGGATCATACTTTTCTATGATGGGCGTTGAGGTGATCTCTGAGATCACAGTTCTTTGTAGCTGAGCTTCTGCCATGACTTGCATGTCGTTACGAAGCTTTCTCATATCCTCTCTCAGAGCGTCGATCTCTTCTTTCAACTCTCTATTTTCTTCCTTAAGATCATCTATCTTTTTCTGACGATTGTCCCGAGTATTATACGAATGAGACAGTTTGACTCTAGAATCGAGACACAAACGTGAGATTCGTAGGTAAGAAGAATACGCGATGTGAGAATGATGAATGCAATGATTATATTAATTGTTGTTTTTGTTTAATCAAAATAAACTTCGACAATTAGATTGCAAATATCAAACAATGGGGAAACCCCTTTTTATTGAATTCCAAAGGATTACAGAAATGGAAATACAGTAGATTACAAAGTTCAGAAACGAAAACCTAAACTAATGGGTCCCGAGTCCTCTTCTTTGACCGGGGCGCTTGGGCCGTTGTCGGGTTGTCATTCCTTTGCCAGGTGAAAGGAGCGAGCAAATTCCTTTGGTCATCTTGATTCTCCACAGCATGCTGCTCCAAAATTTCAATCAGAGCATCTTTCTCTTTTAGTAGTTGCTGTATTTGGATACACTCTACGTCGAGGGTGCGGTACTTGTTCTTCCAAGATCTTCTTTCCTTTTGAACTTTGTTGAGAGTAACCTGAAGCTTTTCAGTTTCCGTCATGAAGTACATGACAGTTTCCCTCGGCGGAAGAATTCCGTAACGAGGATAAGGCATCTTTAGCTTGAGAGCTCTAGTTTATACCCAGTGGAGATAAGGCTCCACCGAGACACAGTCCGGTTTTCCCAGAGACTCTCGTCCTTTCTTATGAACCTGTTTCCAAGCTTGCACTATTTCCATCTTTAGTGCTCTGTCACTTTCTCCTTCTTTGAAGAAAAGACCTTCCAGATGAACACCCAGTGGGATGTGTCTCATCGGGTATCCAAATTGACGAAGAACCAATATCGGATGATAGTTGATTCCTCCTTTAGTTCCTATGAGGGGTACGCTGGGGAAGTTTCCACAACGGTCAATGATTCTGGTTCCCTCATAAATCCTATTACACCAATCTATATCGAAATTGGTGAGAGACATGATCTTCTGCGACCAACGTAAGACACTCTTGCAATCCCAAAAAGCAGCAGACTTGGGCAAGTGAGAGATAAACCATTTGTAGAGCAAAGGTACACAACATGTGATCTCTCCTCCGCTATACAAATTTCCCAAGTGTACAGAATGATACGCATCTGCGAGCAAAGTCGGCACAGGGTTTCCAATGAGAAAAACCTTAATAGCGTTGATATCGACGAAGTTATTGATGTTAGGAAACAAAAATAATCCGTAGGTGAGCAAGACAAAGATGCTTTCAAAAGCAGTCCCGTTCCCTATACTAGCGAAGTACAGAGCTTTCTTTGTCAAGAACTGGGCTGGCAAACCTTGGATGCCACCCTTAGTGGTCATGTGAGTCCTGACCTCAGACTCGTCCAAATGAATTGCTATTGCAATAGTCTGATTCTTTGGAATTTCTTCCAGTCCAGAAAATGGAGCTCGATCAGTGATATGTAAATCAGTCAGATGAGAATACTCCTCCAGCGTTGGTGATAGCTGGTAATCCGGGAATGTAAAACAATGATAAACCGGGTCGTAGAACTGAATGAGCACGTCCATGATCCCCTTAATCACATGGACTCTTAACAGTGGTAGCAAACCACCGTGCTTGGCTCTGAAAGCCTCTGGGTTAACGATCATCCTCGCTAACTTTCTCAAATCCCCTAGCTTTGGAACCTTGAAGGTATACTGGTGAGTTCTCCTTCTACCGAAATCCATTAGCGTAATCCTCTTCTCTGATATTTGCAATCACAGTCTTAGTTTAATTTGAAAAACAGAGAGACTAGAAGAGAAGTTTTTTGAATGTTTTAATGTTTTATTAAACGAATGCATGAATGCAGCACACAAAAACATAGAAAAAACATGGGGTCAAAGGGTCGTTGTCATGAAGTCAAGGCTCTACCCATCCCCAAAGGTTTATACTAGGGTGATTTTTGTACCTGTACTCATTATCATCAGCTCCTCCTAGGAAAGCAAAACAACAAGCGGATCGCCAGCGAGTTGTAGAGCAATCTTAGAGTAAGTGCCATTCACCGAGAATAGATCACCAGCCTCAAATGAGGGTAGTATCGCGTAACAACTATTTCCGATAGTTTCCGCACTACAAAAGGGTTTGGCTCCTCAGCTTCTCAGACTTAACAACCGGCCCATTGGCTATAAGAGTGAATGGGTTGCGTTGGTCAGCCTCCACTGAGGTTGATGGTCGACCCCGTCGCCATCACTTATCTTAAGTGTATACTCATTCTCACCACATGCGGCATCACACGCATTCCCAGTAGCAGAAAAATAAACACGTATAGCAATTAGGAAAAGCAGTATATATATATTTGTCCTAATCATCCTAGACTTATAAAGCTATGATTCCTAAGTTCCTGACAGAAAATGGGTTCCCCGACGGAAGCCCCAATCTGTGGTTTTCACATAAGTGAAGAGAAGGAAGACCGTGCCTAGATCTAACTTTGAAGGGCCCCACGGTGGGCGCCACTTTTCTGTAGCGAGCGATTTTGGACGCGGTTCTTAAGCGTTGGTCGCTCTCTGCGGTTTGAGCTTAAAACTACAGGTCGATTCATTTTTTATCCTATTGTGAGCTGAATAAGGAAGGGAAATAGATGTCTCCAATTAACCCTGCTTGCATACTGAGTTTAAACAGCGGTCTGTTAGGTTACAGATGCTATCAATGTGGGGGGCCTTTGTACTGGTTATTTGTATTTTCGCCAATACGGTTTTCTTTCTTTTAATCTAGGCAAAGGGTTTCTGATAGGGAACAAGGATTAGGATGTTAGGACTGATGTTTTTGAATTACTGCTTTTGATTGATGGAGATATGGGATTTGGGTTTTTTGTTGATTGCGCTCGCTAAGATCTTTTCTTTCGATCTTATGCCTACGTATTCCCGTTTACCGAAACAGGGAAATCAGAGCGTTCGTAGTTCCTCCTATTCTATGGGAGGAAATTGGTTTTTGGTGTCTTGTTCAAAGCCCAAGACGTGAAGCGAAAGGATAGTTTGTATCTTGTTCAAAGCCCAAGATGTGAAGCTAAAAGGTCTATTTGTGTCTTGTTCAAAGCCCAAGACGTGAAGCTGAAAGACCTCGACTTTAGAGAGAATTTGTCATCTCTAAAGAGGGGAGAAGGAGAATTACTTTAACTGGGATACGCGGATCCGAGCAATGCCATAATTTCCGAAGAAAGGGTTTTAACCTGAAGGAGAAGACTTTAACTCAGTGTAGAGCAATGCCATCTTTCCTTAGGAATTTCTCGTGCTAAAAGAGGGACAGTGGCATGGATGTAGATGATCCAGAGGCTTGCCGCTTACAGCGATTAGATGAAGGGGAAAGGAGTTGTTGATGTTTGTATACTGTGAACAAGGCACAGCTTTGATGCTAAAAGGTTGATTGGATCAACCAGTGGTTTTCTTATACGAAGCCTAAGAGGAGGCTAATTTCCGCTAGGAAAATCATTATACAAAGCCTAAGAGGAGGCTATTTTGTGTCCCGTACAAAGCCCGAGAGAGAGGCTAAAAGGGTTGACTCAACAGGAGAATCTTTTATACTCAACAAGAGAGTGATTTTGTATCTCGTATGAAGCCCGAGATGGAGGCGAAAAGGGTAATTGACTCAATGGGGGAGTCTCTTATGTGTCTCGTACGAAGCCCGAGAGAGAGGCGAAAAGGTTGTTTTACTCCACTGGGGAGAATTTTGGTATCTCGTACGATGGAGGCTATTGTAACTGTTTCAGTTGAGTGATAGATCCAATATACTGATTTTAAAAGAGAAAATCAGTTCTTATATGAGCAACACTGTACACAGGGATTTGATTTGAGGATCAGGGATATTTCCTTCTCTTTGAGGAAACGGGAAATCCGAAGGGTGTCGAGACTGTCCGAGTCTGCGGGTTTCCTTCCTATTTAACGAAGGGTGCTTGAGAATGTCTTTGAGACTCAAGGAAGTTAGACTGTCCGTGTCTAGAGTTTTATCTTTTGTACTATGCTTTGAGAAACAATAGTAGACTCTATGAAAGGACTGTTCTATGAGGATGACTAGGTTCTGTTCCTATACCTCTAGGAGGTCGTCGGGACAATTTGTACGAAGCCCAAGAGGAGGCTAGAAACTTTTAAGAAGCCGACGAGTCCTTGTACGAAGCCCAAGAGGAGGGTATCATTCCCGGAGGAAGAGATCATTATACGAAGCCTAAGAGGAGGCTGTGAATACTTCTAAGAAGCCGTAGTGTCCTTGAATAATGCCCAAGAGGAGGCCGATGCTTTGAAGAAGCCCGTGGGTCTATCATCTCCTTTCCATTAGGAGAGATAACTCTTTTAAAGATAAAAACCACTGGTAAATGTGCGAGGTTTACTATCCAGCGACTTTTAGCTTTTAAAGAGGGTTCCTTAGTTAAGGTCCAAGATTATGACCGTAGTGGGTACCCAAACCCCGAGACATTCAAGGCAAGCTATCCACAAGGAATGGATCAAGTCAGGAAAGTTCGAGAATTTGGAAGAAACTCAAAGATGCCATTCACGGAGAATACATTCATCTTGGGGAGTAGAGCTTCTTGACGATTCCTAAGGAGGACAGCCGAAGAGAAGACTGTATCTGGTGCTCCTATTGGGGATCTAGGCGTCTATTTCTACGAATAAGTGAAACGACGTCACCTAGTTCTAGACGTAGTTGCCGGGGAAACTCGAAATATCTATACTATTATTACACAATAGATATGAGTTTATGAAAGGAGACTTACAGTGAGCAGCCCCACAATACAGTTTATAATATGAAAGCAGTAAACGAAAGCGATAACCACTTACTCGGTTGTAGTGCTTCCATGCTGTTTGGTTAGTTGTTCAACAAAGAAAGATTGAAAACAACAGTATATTCAAAATCAAAGGAGAAAGTGCTTTGAAAAAGAAAGATTTGGGGCTTACAGCTCAAGGAGAGGCCCAGGGTTTTATCAGTGAGCGCACTGTTTGACTTTGTACAGCGGGACTTATACAAGTGACTGGGGTCCAAAAAGGTTTTCTGTACAAAGGGATGGGTCTTACACTCTCTCAAGAGGCCCAAAAAGGTTTAAAGAAAAGAGTGGGGCTTATAACACGAGGGTAGGCCCAAATGATTTTTCGTTTAAAAATGGCGATCGCGCCGAGGTTTCCTTTTAACGCAGAGGGACTTATACAATAAGTGAGGCCCAAAATGTTTTGGTTAAAAGGGGGATTGGGTCTTACACTCTAATAGAGGCCCAAAGTGTTTTGAATGGGTCTTATAGCTCAAGGAGAAGCCCAAGGGTTATTTTGAAAAGGCGACGATCGCGCCGTTTATTTTTGACGGTATCGGGACTTATACAATATACTGAGGCCTAAAATGGTTTGGTCAAAAAAAGGATTGGGTCTTACACTCTATTAGAGGCCCAAAAAGTTTTAAAAAGAAATGGGTCTTACTACTCGAGGGTAGGCCCAAATGGTTTTTTATTTTTAAACGGGCGACGATCGCGCCGTTTACTTGTACAGAGGGACTGAGGCCCACAAAATTTTTGTACAAGGGGGGATGAGTCTTACACTCTCTCAAGAGGCCCAAAAAGGTTTGAAAATGATTTATGAGGGTTAATCCAAAACCCTAATTTGTTTTCAAAATGTATTTAATTGAATAAAAATTCAATTAAAATGATAAAAAATTGTTTAACACATGGAAAACAAATTGTGATCTTGGATTAATGCTTCAAAAATTAAGTATTGACCTACAAAATAATTAGAAAGCATTAAAAGTTGCAAAATCAATGTAGAAAAAATATTTAAAATGCCAAAAACAATTAAAATATTAATTCTTTACAAAAATATCAATTATATGAAATAAATAATATTTTTGGGATTTTTTGTGAAAATAAAATATTTTGACATTTTTGTGAATTATTAAAAAAAAAATCAATTCAAAATCATTAAAACTCAGAGAGAAATTAATTTTTGAATCAATTAAACAAAATCACAAAATTCAAATATTTGAATTATTCAAAAATGGCGCCAAGAACAGCTGAAGAACACGCGCGTGTTCTTGGTTTCTCAAATTTGCATTTTCTATCCAATCTCCATGAATACGTAATCATATCATGCAATCCACATATCATTATGCTCGTCTCAACCTCACGATCATGTCTATGTACTTTAATTTCATTTAAATTAAACATACAACAAGAAATCACGAAGAAACCTCAAGAACCCTAATTTCTGCATGAAGGCTAGGATTTTTGATACACGATTCAAACAATGCAATTAATTGAGGGAAAACATTCCATGCATGATTATGAACATATGGCCAAATTATTGTGCGAGGAAATATGCATAGATTGAGAGATGACCAAGTATGTGCTTACCTCCAAGTCGTGACAGCAAGTTCAAAGTGATTTTTGATTTGGAGGTGTTACAGATGAGTGGTGATGATCTGAAAAGCTTCCCTACACCCTATGGATTGTGTTTGGATGGTTGGACTTGATTGAAATTGGCTAGATCATTTTGTGGTACCTCAGCTGCAACTTGTTTGGAAATTTGAGCAACCAGCTGGTGATTTTGTGAAATTGATGTTCCAGATGTAATCTAAGTGTTTGATCAGCTCATATGTGATGTATGTGAGGTGTGTGAGTGATTGGTTTGATTGGAATTGCTCTCAAACTCAAAACCCGATAGTGACTTGCCTTAGAAGGCAAAATTGGAGTGAAAGAAGAGATTTTGAGGAAAACATCTGTTAGATGGCTTTGGTGTACTCAAACTGACCATAATTGAGCTCTATTTATAGTAGAGCAAGTTTGTTTTGCAAGGAATAGTGAATGGCAGCTGGTAAGTAGGTTTGGCCAATGTTGGCAAATGAAAATCCAAGTCTCCTCTAGCCATTGACTAGAGGTTAGGGCACAGAGCTTTGGTCCCCTTGGTCTTGGATAAGTCTTGACTGATTTCAGATGAGAATGGCTCAGTCCATGCCACCTTGATGCTTCCATTGAATGCCTCATTCCAAATTTGAAGTCTTGTCCCTATTTTGGCCATTCTAGGTTCAACATGTTATTCCTTGTTCCTTGGACCTTGGAGGCTTGACTCAGTGATTGTCCCCTTTAGATTCAATCCTCTGAGGTGTCCAAGTGGATAGGAGCAATTGAATTTGGCTGATTTTGGCAAATCGACCAAAGTTGCAAATTCTGCCTTGCCTTGACAGATTTTAGCAAGGCAACTTGCCAATGTCATATCTCATGGTGTAAGTTGAATTTGGCAATGTTCTTGGCCATTTTGGAAAGCTCTTACATGATACAACAACTGTTTGAACAAGTTTGGTTTTGATCTCTTTTGATTCCAAGTGAAAAATCCCCCTACATTTGGCAAAAAGTGAGGCAAAATCTGACTTAGTGAAAATTTCACTAAGTGTTGGAAAAAGTGACTTTTTCACTTTTCAGCCACTTTGATCACTCCATAACTCAAAATCCTTAATGAATTGGAATGACTTGTAGTTGAAGTTTTTGTAGGTGGTAGTGAGGGCTACAAATCCATCTTTGGATGAGAAAAAATGGCCTTGTGGTTTAGGAGTTATGGTCCTTCAAAGTTGGTACCTTTGCCACTTTATTTTTAACTTAGAAAAATTTCTAAGTTTTATGGTTACCCCTTTTACAAGTTATCTCACTTTTCTTGATTTTTCTTGATGAATGATGATTCAAACCATACATTAACATCATTTTAGGGTTAAAAATCCATTTTGGTGAAAAATCTCAAAAAGTCAAAGTTGACTTTTGTGCACAGTTGACTTTTTATCAGATGAATTCCAAACTGTGCAATTCTTCAGGAAATCATGTCCTTGACCTAAATCAAACTTGATGGGCATGTTCCATGGGTGTCATAGGGTATATTCAATCATGTATTAGGGTTTGGGAGCATGTCCTGGTCAAAAGTCAAAGTTACAGTTGACTTTTCCCTTAAAACCCTAATTGTGGTGCAGATGAAATTGAGACTTGTTGCTCAAACTTCTTGGATCAATATGGTATATTAGAGACCCTCAAATCATCTCTTGAGGTCTTGGCTCATGGTTTGTCCCAAAAGTCAACTTAGGGGTGAATTAGGTCAAGAAACCCTAATTCCTGATTTTTGATGAATGCATCCCCTGAGGCAAAATTGACTTGATGCATGGGTTCATGAGGTTCCATGAAATATATTAGGTTATTTTTTGGATCATTGCCTTGTGCCCAGACGAAAATTTCCATCTGGAGGCCCTGGTCGACCAAAACCCTAATTTGGTGACACTGTCGATCTTGAGACTTGATCCACCTAGAAGGGAGCAGCCTTGTGCTTAATCCTTGAAGTGGGAGTCCTTTTTGATCCATTGTGGATGTTTGAGAGATTAGACAAGTTGAAGATCATGTCATTTCTTGATTGATCATTTGTCTAAGCACTCAGAGAGGGCTTGAAACCCTAATTTTGATTGTAGTGGATGCTCACCCATCCTTGGGGAGACTAATGAAGCATAAAGGTACATCCATATTGTGATGATGATTTTCACAATGATGGGAAATCTAAGTGGTCAAAATTTGGGGTATTACATTCCCCACTACCATTACACCTCCCACAATGATGGCACTTAAGAATGAGTGAAGATGTTATTCAAATGGCATATGATCCACAAGAGCAAGCATTGATCAAGCAAGCAAAAGACGGGAGCAAACATCATTGAAGTTCTAACCACATCATATGAGACATGCAATTAAGAAATGAATATGCAAATTGAATAACCAAACAAAATAAATGTAAGTCAGTAGCTTAGGACATTTGAAATGACATTTATAGGTCAAGAATGTAATCACAAAATTCATACAATTGTCATGTTGAGACAATTAGAAGATTAAGAGCAAACAAGTTCAAATTAGGTCAAACAAGTTCAAACAAAGTATGTAAAAGTTTGTGAGCTTTAGAAACATGTAACATGAAATTATAGGTCATGGAATATGATTGAAAATGGTTGAAAACAGAAGTGAATCATGATCAAGGAATGATTTGGGATCACTCATGTATTGGGGCAAACATGTATTCAAAGAAGATTAGAGAAGCAAACACAATTACACAAGATATTCCACTTTATAACATGTGCACCAACATCATATAAGAATGAACTTTGGATGACTTATGACATGGTAAAAATGACCTATAACATTCATACAACATGAATTAAAAAACCTCAACAAATAGTCAAAGAAGATTGGCACATAATACAAATCAAAGCCTAAGCACAAATCATCTAATGCCTACACTAACACACATGCATTTTAATGGATCAAAATGGAATTTAAAGGCTCAAAAAAATTTTGAGATTCAAGTTATTTGAAGTGAAACCAGTGGGTAAACATGTCACAAGAAAGTGGCCCAAAAATCATTGAGAAACATGCTCAAAGAAGTCTCACGATACCATACAAAGCACATTAACAATTGACTCAAAAACATCACTCAAAAGTCATCAAGAAATGACTTAGAAAATTCACAAAATATTCCTAACATGCCTCAACATATCATGACTACATGTACCAAACATTAGGCAAAAATACAATTGTTAACTATGTCAAATAAAATCAAGATGCAGCATGTGCACAATCAAAAGAAAATGAAAGAAAATTCATGAAAATATGGTGAAATATCATAAAATCAGAAAATAACATGACCAAAAATTATTTTAATGTGTTGTGAGGTCTCATGAATTTTTGTGTAATTTTCTGATGCTTAAAAGTAATTTTAAAAATTAAAAATGAAACAACTATGCAAAAGAAAATAAAAATAAAATGAAATGGGTCAGGGGGTCCTACATTAGCAAAAAAATCAGTTAAACATGCATATTGGGCCCAATCTAGGGGGTGCGCGTAGCAAAGCAATCCAGTCCATTACACATAAGTCAGATAGGGTCTATAGCATAGGGATCAGTCAACAATTTGACTCAATCTTAACCATTGGATCAGTCAAACATGAGATGATCAGTAAATTAATTCAAATGAGTGGATCACAGCACACGTGCATGGTAATTAACATGGAACACACACACACAAGCCACTTGATGACTGAAAAAAGGCACGTGAGAGGGAGTCCCCTTTATTAATGCGCTGGCACGCTTGTGGATGTTAGATCAAAATCATCCTACGGCTGGGACTTAAACTGGTGATAAGCTAGGGTTCTTCCTCAGATGAACTTTCAGGTGGTCGGAGAAGACTCCGGTCGTCTTCTCCGGTGATCCTCCGCCGTGCTCCGCCTCCAACCACCACAGAAATGGACAAGACTAGTATCATTCTCTTTCTCTCTCCACGTAGATTCCAAATCCAGTCTCTAAATTCACAAATACTAAACACACAGAGAGAATCGAAGCCACAAAAGTATGCCCTAAAAATTGAAACTACGCACCTATTGTGCCTATCAACTAGCCGGATATCACATTGTTCCTACTGATCTTAAATCATGCAAGAACAAGCTTAGATCAGTAGAAATATCAAGAAAAAGTTTGAAACAAAACCTGTTTGTAGATGGAGCTTTGAGCAAGAGAAGACCAGAGGTGAGATTCCTTGCTAACTGAACTTGCTTTTGGCCAAATAAAGGCTTAGTATGCTTGAACTCAGTGAGATTTGGAAGAAGAAGAAGATGCAATTTGATGTTTCAGTGCAATGTCTCAAGTTCTCTTGATGATGATTGATGAATGGAGAAGAAGATTGAACCACTTGCAGAGAGAAAGAGCACGAGAGAGAGCAAACTCACAGAAAATGTGTGAGGTTTCAAGGAGAATAGAGAGTGGAATGTTGAGAGAAACTGAAGAGTGAGCCAAGCGTTCCCACAAATTCTGTTGGAGATTGAATTTTTAATGTGAGTTAACTGTTAACCACCTTGGTTAACAGTTATAACTCAAGTTAACTGAGTTCAATGGTGAGTCAATTCTGTTATACCCGAGTTGCATGGTTTTGTTAGTGTGTGGAGCAGATCATGGCATGCTATGGTGGTAGTGAAGTTGGATGGTGATGATGGACTAATGGTAGCAGTGATGCTTGCTCTGCAAGTTTCCACTCTTTTGTTTGAACAAATAAAGAAACAAGTACATGGAGAGCATGGTTTGCAAGAGTATGCATGGCTTGAAAGGGTAATGTTTGATGACATACACATGACGTGAAGTACATGATACGCATGCTGTAACAAGTTTTGTTTTGGTTTTATTTGCTTGTCATGGAAGAAAACCGCTAGGAAGTAATGATCTTTGGAGCATGATAACTTCATGATCATGGAGTGAAATGGCATGGTTGATGGCTCCTTGGAAAGAGGGCATGGCATAGAACAAAATTGATGTTCAACATAAATGCAAATAAAGCCTCTAACATCCCCAAAACTGGCCATGAAAATGGATACTCCAAACTGCCTAAGCAAGTTAGTTGGAACTACCTTGCCAACCCATGTGCCTATGGATGAACCAGTGTAAAGCTACCTACTCTGACTCATCATAACTCCTCATACATTGCTCAAATGAAAAATTGTCCAACATAAAAGTTGAAGAGGAGATGGAAATGAACAAGATTGATGCTGAACAATCTTCTATTTGAAGCTTGCATCAATGAGAAATTTGGCTTGGAAGTTGGAAAAAACATGCACACAAGATGTTTGATGAAATGATTGCGTGCTGGCCCGCCCATGATTTGCTTTGCTGGTCAAAAATGCCCTACAAACCTCCAACTTTAATCAATCATAACTCCCTCAATTTTGATCCAATGGGAATGTTCATGGTATGGATTTGAAGCTTGAAATGTGAACTTTTGATAGACCTCCCTAACCCTTTCATTTGGTTCTTGGAGTATAGAGAAAGAAAGCCCCAAAGTTGACCTCTCACCTTGCCAAAACTTGCCATAAATAGAAACCCTAATTTCTATTTTTGGCAACTTTGCACATTTCTTGATTTTTGATGAATATTTCATTATTTCTTGACCAAACCCTCTCCAATGATCATGTGTGACATGAGGAACATGGTTTTGACCTCAAAAAGTCAAGAGTTGACTTTTTCCTCTGCCTAGTTGACTTTTCCCCAATTCTCTTGGTTTTCAATCAATTGGTCAATTGAACCCCTTCCGAATCAAATTAATGGACAATTCTTCATCCTTAGACCCTTGAGGAGATGTAGAATATCATAGAATCAAGTCTGGCCCAAAAAATCAGAAATAAACTGATTTTATGGCAAACCCTAATTTTTACCCCTCAGTCTAGGAGAAATAAGCACATCCTCCAAATCCAAATTCCTCTGAGTATGATGTGTATCCTCTCCAACAAAGATGAGATATGCCATTTGGAGATGATAAAAGCTCAACAATCTTACCCATTGGGGCATTATACTTCAGAATTCCAAAACCCTAGTTTGCACTGGTTAGGAGAGTATGACTTCCTTCAATCTTTTGTTGAATTCTCATCTTGTGATGACTTGAGGACTCAAATGATATGAATTGAGATATGAAAAGCCCTTGTGACTTGTTTGGAAAAACGTTTCTCTTGTCCTTTGCCTTTGAGCTGTTTATGCTTTGAGACACTTGATCCCATGCCTTGTAACCAATGATGTGTATGATTTAATATGACCTATCATGAAATGCAAATGAGTGAAACATAAGCCAATTGTTGAGAAAAATAGGAGGGTAAATTTTGGGGTATTACAGCTGCCCCTATTCAATCAACTGTGGACCTGAAGGGATGAGAGCAACGACTGTCAGAAATTCAAGGTTCATGGGGATTGAATACAAAAAAAATAACCAGAAAATTTGTGTTCTGTGGACAAACAGAATGTATATATGACATACAACAGTTGATGGCGGATGTTGGTGGAAAATAATCCGAAACAAATGAATTTCAAAGTTCGCCTGTCGGGAACGACTAAGGTTAAACCCTAAGGTTACCTATCGGGAATGGTAAACAATCTGTCAGGAACGGTGAACAACCTGTCGGGAACGGTAAACGGGTCTGTCAGGAACAGCTGAGCTTGGACCTTGGTTACCTATCGAGAATGGTAAATGGACCTGTCAGGAACGGCTGGGTTTAAAACTCAAAGGGTGCCTATCGGGAATGGCTAAGTTTTATAACCTATGGCTTACCTGTCAGGAACGGTAAATGGGCATATCGGGAACAACTAGGTCTAAAACTTAATGGTTACCTATCTGGAATGGCTAAAGGAATCCTATTGTGAATGGTTCCGGTTTGCCTGTCGGGAACGGCTAAAGTTGAAAACCTGTGGCTTACCTATCGGGAATGGTAAAAGGGTCTGTCGGGAACGACTAGTTCTAAAACTTAATGGTTACCTATCGGGAATGGCTAAAGGAATCCTATCGAGAATGGTTCCGGTTAACCTATACGTCTATCGGGAATGACTAAGGTTCGAACTTAAAAGGTTCCTATCGGGAATGGCGGTAGGAATCCTATCTGGAATGGTTCCGGTTAACCTATACGTCTATCGGGAATGACTAAGGTTCGAACTTAAAAGGTGCCTATCGGGAATGGCGGTAGGAATCCTATCTGGAATGGTTCCTAAGAACTAAGGTTGACCTATACGTCTATCGGGAATGACTAAGGTTCAAAACTCGGAGGTGCTTATCGGGAATGGCGGAAGGAATCCTATCGGGAATGGTTCCAGGAACACACGGATTTGAGGGTCTTTAATATACCATATTGATCCATTTACAACAATGGATTAATCTAAGAAGCTTGAGCAACAAGTTCCAATTTCATCTGCACCACAATTAGGGTTTCGCGAGGAAAGTCAACTGTAACTTTGACTTTTGACCAGGACATGCTCCCAAACCCTAAGACATGATTTAATATACCCTATGACACTCATGGAACATGTCCATCAAGTTTGATTTAGGTCAAGGACATGATTTCCTGAAGAATTGCACAGTTTGGAATTCATCTGATAAAAAGTCAACTGTGCACAAAACTCAACTTTGACTTTTTGAGATTTTTCACCAAAATGGATTTTTAACCCTAAAATGATGTTAATGTATGATTTGAGTCATCATTCATCAAGAAAAATCAAGAAAAGTTGGATAACTTGTAAAAGGGGTAACCATAAAAACTTAGAAAATTTTCTAAGTTAAAAATAAAGTGACAAGGGTACCAACTTTGGAGGATCATAACTCCTAAACCACAAAGCCATTTATTTTCATCCAAAGATGGATTTGTAGCCCTCATTACCCTCTACAAAAACTTCAACTAGACCTAAGTCCAATTCATTAAGGATTTGGAGTTATGGAGTGATCAAAATGGCTGAAAAGTGAAAATGTCACTTTTTCCAACACTTAGTGAAATTTTCACTAAGTCAGAATCTGCCTACACTTTTTGCCAAATGTAGGGGGATTTTTCACTTGGATTCAAAAGAGATCAAAACCAAACATGTTCAAACAGTTGTTGTATCATGTAAGGGCTTTCCAAAATGGTCAAGAACATTACCAAATTCAACTTACACCATGAGATATGACATTGGCAAGTTGCCTTGCTGAAATCTGTCAAAGGCAAGGCAGAATTTGCAATTTTGCTCGATTTGCCAAAATCAGCCAAATTCAAATGCTCCTATCCACTTGGACACATCTGAGGATTGAATCTAAAGGGGACAATCACTGAGCCAAGCCTCCAAAGTCCATGGAACAAGAAATAGCATGTTGAACCTAAAATGGCCAAAATAGGGACAAGACTCCAAATTTGGATTGAAGCATTCAATGGAAGCATCAAGGTGCCATGGACTGAGCCATTCTCATCTGAAATCAGTCAAGACTTATCCAAGACCAAGGGAACCAAAGCTCTGTGCCCTAACCTCTAGTCAATGGCTAGAGGAGACTTGGATTTTCATTTGCCAACATTGGCCAAACCTACTTACCAGCTGCCATTCACTATTTCTTGCAAAACAAACTTGCTCTACTATAAATAGAGCTCAATTGTGATCAGTTTGAGTACACCAAAGCCATCTAACAGATGCTTTCCTCAAAATCTCTTTCTCTTGGCAAAAATGCCTTTCTTAGCAAGGTAGCTATCGGGTTTTGAGTTTGAGAGCAATTCCAATCAAACCAATCACTCACACACCTCATATACATCACATATGAGCTGATCAAACACTTAGATCACTTCTGAAAACACCAATTTCACAAAATCACCAGTTGGTTGCTCAAATTTTCAATCAAGTTGCAGCTGAGGTACCACAAATTGATCCAGCCAATTTCAATCAAGTCCAACCATTCAAACACACTCCATAGGGTGTAGGGAAGCTGTTCAGATCATCACCACTCATTTGTAACACCTCTAAATCAAAAATCACATTGCACTTGTTGTCACGGCTTGGAGGTAAGCATATACTTGGTCATCTCTCAATCCATGCATATTTTCTCGCACAATAATTTGGCCATATGTTCATAATCATGCATGGAATGTTTTCCCTCAATTAATTGCATTGTTTGAATCGTGTATCAAAAATCCTAGCCTTCATGCAGAAATTAGGGTTCTTGAGGTTTCTTCGTGATTTCATGTTTTATGTTTAATTTAAATGAAATTAAGTGTTATAAACATGATTGTGAGGTTGAGACGAGCATAATGATATGTGGATTGCATGATATGATTACGTATTCAGTGAGATTGGATGGAAAACGCAAATCAGCCAAACCCAGAAAAACGCGCGTGTTCTTGCTTGTGTTCTTGGCGCCTTTTTCACAAATTCAAATATTTGAATTTTGTGATTTTGTTTAATTGATTCAAAAATTAATTTCTCTCTGAGTTTTAATGATTTTGAGTTGATTCCTTTTTTAATAATTCACAAAAATGTTAAAATATTTTATTTTATCAAAAAATCCCAAAAATATTATTTATTTCATATAATTGATATTTTTGCAAAGAATTAATATTTTAATTGTTTTTGACATTTTAAATATTTTTTCCACATTGATTTTGCAACTTTTAATGCTTTCTAATTATTTTGTAGGTCAATACTTAATTTTTGAAGCATTAATCCAAGATCACAATTTGTTTTTCACATGTTAAACAATTTTGATCATTTTAATTGAATTTTTATTCAATTAAATACATTTTTGAAAACAAATTAGGGTTTTTGGATTAATTCAACCCTCATAAATCATTTTCAAAACTATTGGGCCTCTAATAGAGTGTAAGACCCAATCCTTTGTTGACCAAATCATTTTTGGGCCTCAGTATATTGTAGGGGTGTTCGCGGTGCGGTTTGGGCGGTTTTGACGCTAAAAATCATCTGAACCGCAAGAGAAAAAGGCACGCGGTTCGGTTTGGTTCGGTTGGCTTTTAAAAAAAGTCCGAACCAAACCAAACCAAACCAATGCGGTTTAGATTGGTTCGGTTGGTTCGGTTTTTTACAAGATTTTTATTGAGTTATATATACATATATAGAGAACAACATAACTTTGTGTTTAGTCATTCATACATTAGCAAATAACAACAAAACTCATCATATTTAGACAAAAACTTTTCATTCAATATACAAAAATCAATTTAAACAAAAGTGGAAAAAAATAGTAGCATAAAACAATATCAAAAATATTATAATAAAATAGAAAAAATAGGGGAGAAAGGAGATTAGAGAAGATGAAAAAGAAAGAACATAAGAGATGAGAGATTGGAGAAGAAAGGCGTGATACAAACATAATTAGAAGAGAAAATAGTAACATAAAAATGAGAAGATGAAAAAGAAAGAGCATGTTAGATGAGAGAGTAGTGTAGAAGAGGTGAGACGTACATGGCAAAGAAGATGAGAAGAATGCACAATACTATTAGGAGAGATTTGAGAAGATTAAAACTGAAAAGCTAAGTGTGATTAAGAGAAAATATTTCGTAATTATAAGGTTAGGGCATAATGGGTTTGAGTTTTTGGTTAGATGTGAGATAAGTGAAGTTTGAGTTGTAACATAATGCGGTTTGGTTTGGTTTAGTTCGGTTTTCAAAATACAAACCGCAAACCAAACCAAACCGTGCGGTTTTGTCAAAAGATGGCCCAAACAAATCCGAACCAAATGCGGTTTTTTGCGGTTTCGGTTTGGTTTGGTTTGGTTTGCGGTTTTTTATTGGGTTGGTTCGGTTTTGAACACCCCTAGTATATTGTATAAGTCCCGATACTGTAAAAAACAAACGGCGCGACCATCGCCTTTTGAAAAATAATTTTGGGCCTCTCCTCGAGCTATAAGACCCATTCAAAACCTTTTGGGCCTCTAATAGAGTGTAAGACCCAACCCCCTTTTAACCAAAATCATTTAGGCCTCACTTATTGTATAAGTCCCTCTGCGTTAAAAGAAAACCTCGGCGCGGTCGCCATTTCAAACGAAAAAAAATCATCTGGGCCTACCCTGTGTTATAAGCCCCACTCTTTTTCTTTAAACATTTTGGGCCTCTTGAGAGAATGTAAGACCCATCCCTTTGTACAGAAAACATTTTGGGCCACAGTCACTTGTATAAGTCCATATGTACAAATTCAAACAGTGCGTTCACTGATAAAACCCTGGGCCTCTCCTTGAGCTGTAAGCCCCAAATCTTTCTTTTTCAAAACACTTTCTCCTTTGATTTTGAATATACTGTTGTTTTCAATCTATCTTTGTTGAACAACTAACCAAACAGCATGAAAGCTCTACAACCGAGTAAGTGGTTATTGCTTTCATTTACCGCTTTCATATACATATAAACTGTATTGTGGGGCTGTTTCACTGTAAGTTTTCTTTCATAAACTCATATCAACTGTGTAATAATAATATAGATATTTCGAGTTTCCCCGGCAACTACGTCTAGAACTAGGTGACACCGTTTCGTTCATAGAAATAGACACCTAGATCCCCAAATAGGATCACCAGATACAGTCTTCTCTTCAGCTGTCCCCATTAGGAATTGTCAAGAAACTCTACTCCCAGAGATGAATGTCTTCTCCATGAATGGCATCTTTGAGTTTCTTCCAAATTCTCGAATTTTCCTGACTTTGATCTATTCTCGGTGAATAGCATTACCTTGAATTTCTCAGGGTTTGGGGACCCACGGGCTTCTTAAAAGCACCGGCCTCCTCTTGGGCATCGTACAAGGACCCACAGGCTTCCTAAAAGCAACCCCGCCTCCTCTTGGGCTTAGTACAAGGACCCTACGACTTCTTAGAAGTATCCACAGCCTCCTCTTAGGCTTCGTATAATGACATCTTCCTCCGGGAATGATAGCCTTCTCTTGGGCTTCGTACAAGGACCCATCGGCTTCTTAAAAGTTTCCAGCCTCCTCTTGGGCTTCGTACAAATTGTCTCGACGACCTCCTAGAGGTATAGGAATAGAACCTAGTCATCTTCATAGAACAGTCCTTTCATAGAGTCTACTACTGTTTCTCAAAACATAGTACAAAAGGTGAAACTCTAGACTTGGACAGTCTAATCTCCTTGAGTCTCAAAGACATTCTCAAGTGACCCATTCGTTAAATAGGAAGGAAACCCGCAGACTCGGACAGTCTCAATACCCTTTGGATTTCCCGCTTCCTTAAAGAACAGGAAATATCCCTGACCCTCGAATCAAATCCTCGAGTACAGTGTTGCTCATATAAGAACTGATTTTCTCTTTAAATCAGTATACTGGACCTGTCACTAAACTGAAACAGTAACCATAGCCTCCTCATAGGCTTTGTACAAATGATTCTCCCCAGCAGAGTCAGACAACGTTTAGCCTCTTTCTCGGGCTTTGTACGAGACACATAAGAGACTCCCTCGTTGAGTCGATCACTCTTTCGCCTCCATCTCGGGCTTTATACGAGATACAAAAAAGTTCTTATTGAGCCAAACAAACAATAGCCTCCATCTCGGGCTTCATACGAGATACCAAAAGATTCCATCATTGAGTCACAACCTTTTAGCCTCTCTCTCGGGCTTTGTACGAGACACATATTAGCCTCCTCTTAGGCTTTGTATAAGAAAACCACTGGTTGATCCAATCAACCTTTTAGCATCAAAGCTGTGCCTCGTTCACAGTACACAAAACATCAACAACTCTTTTCCTTTCATCTAATCGCTGTAAGCGGCAAGCCTCTGGATCATCTATATCCATGCCACTGTCCCTCCTTTAGCATGAGAAATTCCTAAGGAAAGATGGCATTGCTCTACACTGAGTTAAAGTCTTCTCCTTCAGGTTGAAAAACCCCTTCTAAGGAAATTATGGCATTGCTAGGATTCACACATCCCGGTTAAAGTAATTCTCCTTTACAAACGGACAAACCCCCCTTTAGAGATGACAAATTCTCTCTAAAGTTGAGACTTTTCAGCTTCACATCTTGGGCTTCGAACAAGATACAAATCACCTTTCGCTTCACGTCTTGGGCTTTGAACAAGACACCAAAACAACCATTTCCTCCCATAGAATAGGAGGAACTACGAATGCTTTGATTTCCCTATTTCGGTAAACGGGAATACGTAGGCATAAGATTGAAAGAAAAATCTTAGCGAGCACACTAAACAAAAACCCAAAATCCCATACTCTCATGTATCCATCAAAAAGCATCAGTCCTAATATCCTAATCCTTGTTCCCCGCCATAAACCTTCTGCCCAGATAAAAAGAAAGAAAACAGTATTAGCGAAAATACAAATAACCAGTACAAAGGCCCCCCCCCACATTGATAGCATTCCTAACCTAACAGACCGCTGTTTAAACTCAGTATGCAAAGCAGGGTTAATTGGAGACATCTATTTCCTTTCCTTATTCAGCTCACAATAGGATAAAAAATGAATCGACCTGTAGTTTAAGCTCAAACCGCAGAGAGCGACCAGCGCTTAAGAACCGTGTCCAAAATCGCTCGCTACAGAAAAATGGCGCCCACCGTGGGGCCTTTCAAAGTTAGATCTAGGCACGGTCTTCCTTTTCATCTCTTGTGAATACCACAGATTGGGGCTTCCGCCGGGGAACCCATTTTCTGTCAGGAACTTAGGATTCTTAGCGTTAAAGGTCTAGGATGTTTAGGACAAATATATATACTGCTTTTCCTAATTGCTATACATGTTTATTTTTCTGCTAATGGGAATGCGGGTGATGCCGTATGTGGAAAGATTGAGTATACACTTAAGATAAGTGATGGCGACGGGGTGGACCATCAACCTCAGTGGAGGCTGACTAACGCAACCCATTCTCTCACCTAGACAATGGGTCGGTTGTTAAGTCTGAGAAGCTGAGGTGCCAAACCCTTTCGTAGTGCGAAAACTATCGGAAATAGTTGTTACGCGATACTACCCTCATTTGAGGCTGGTGATCTATTCTCGATGAATGGCACTTACTCTAAGATTGCCTTACAACTCGCTAGCGACCCGCTTGTTGTTTTGCTTTCCTGGGAGGAGCTGATGATAATGAGCACAGGTACAAAAATCACCCTAGTATAAACCTTTGGGGGATGGGTAGAGCTTTGACTTCATGACAACGACCCTTTGACCCCATGTTTTTTCTATGTTTTTGTGTGCTGCATTCATGCATTCATTTAATAAAACATTAAAACATTCAAAAAAAATCTTCTCTTCTAGTCTCTCTGTTCTTTCAAAATAAACTAAGACTGTGATTGCAAATATCAGAGAAAAGGATTGCACTAATGGATTTCGGTAGAAGGAGAACTCACCAGTATACCTTCAAGGTTCCAAAGCTAGAGGATTTGAGAAGGTTAGCAAGGATGATCACTAACCAAGAGGCTTTCAGAGCCAAGCACGGAGCTTTGCTACCACTATTAAGAGTCCATGTGATTGAGGGAATCATGGATGCGCTCATTCAGTTTTATGATCCGGTTTATCACTGTTTCACATTCCCGGATTACCAGCTTGCACCAACGCTGGAGGAGTATTCTCACCTGATCGATCTACACATTACAGATCGAGCTCCATTTTCTGGACTGGAAGAAATTCCAAAGAATCAGACTATTGCAAGAGCAATTCATTTGGACGAGTCTGAAGTTAGGACTCACCTAACCGATAAGGGTGGCATCCAAGGTTTGCCAGCCCAGTTCTTGACAAAGAAGGCCCTGTATTTCGCCAGTATAGGAAACGTGACTGCTTTTGAAAGCATCTTTGTCTTGCTTACCTACGGGTTATTTTTGTTTCCCAACATCAATAACTTCGTTGATATCAACGCTAACCCTGTGCCGACTTTGCTCGCAGATGCGTATCATTCTGTACACCTGGGAAATTTGTACAGCGGAGGGGAGATCACATGCTGTGTACCTTTGCTTTACAAATGGTTTATCTCTCACTTGCCCAAGTCTGCTGCTTTTTGGGATTGCAAGAGTTCCTTACGTTGGTCGCAGAAGATAATGTCTCTTACCAACTCTGATATAGATTGGTGTAATAGGATTTATGAGGTTATCAGAATCATTGATCATTGCAGAAACTTCCCCAACGTACCCCTTATAGGAACTAATGGAGGAATCAACTACCACCCGGTATTAGTTCGCCATCAATTTGGATACCCGATGAGACACATCCCGCTGGGTGTTCATCTGGAAGGTCTTTTCTTCAAAGAAGGGGAAAATGACAGAGCACTAAAGATGGAAATAGTGCACGCTTGGAGGCATGTTCATAAGAAAGGACGAGAGTCTCTGGGAAAACCAGAATGTGTCTCGGTGGAGCCTTATCTCCATTGGGTGCAAACTAGAGCTCTCAAGCTAAAAATGCCTTATCCTCGTTACGGAATTCTTCCGCCGAGGGAATCTATCATGTACTTCATGACGGAAACTGAAAAGCTTCAGGTTACTCTCAACAAAGTTCAAAAGGAGAGAAGGTCTTAGAAGAACAAGTACCGCACCCTCGACGTAGAGTGCATCAAAATACAGCAATTACTGAAAGAAAAATATGCTCTGATTGAAATTTTGGAGCAACATGCTGTAGATAATCAAGATGACCAAAGGAATTTGCTCGCTTCTTTCACCTGGCAAAGGAGTGACAACCCGACAACGGCCCAAGAGCCCCGGTCAAAGAAAAGGAAGATACCGGAATCAGCACCTGATTTCTCTTCAGAGAGGACTCAGGACCCATTAGTTTAGGTTTCCTGTTTCTACACTTTGTAATCTACTGTATTTCCATTTCTGTAATCCTTTGAATTTCAATAAAAAAGGGTTTCCCCACCGTTTGATATTTGCAATCTAATTGTCGAAGTTTATTTTGCTTAAACCATTAAACAATTAATATAATCATTGCATTCATCATTCTCACATCACGTATTCTTCTTCCCTACGAATCTCACGTTTGTGTCTCGATTCTAGAGTCAAACTGTCTCATTCGTACAATACTCGGGCCAATCGTCAGAAAAGGATGGATGATCTTGAGGAAGAAAACAGAGAGTTGAAAGAAGAGATCGACGCTCTGAGGGAGGATATGAGAAAGCTTCGTAATGACATGCAAGCCATGGCAGAAGCTCAGCTACAACGAACTGTGATCTCAGAGATCACCTCAACGCCCATAGTGGAGAGGTATGATTCTAGGTATCAGATACCAAAAGATCATCCTTGGGGCATGCCTGTTAACTATATCCCAGGAGGATATGTTCTGCCGATCACTGAGGATCAGGGAATCACAACAGACGCCGCTGGGCCTGAAGGTTACAAACTTCGGGAAAACGAAGATGCCAGGGGCATGTTGAAAACTCCTGAAGGTTACAAACTTCGGGAAACGCCAAGACTCACTTCCGTAGTCACGGTACCACCCCCTGTGGTGCACACTGTCCCGGAAGGACAGATTCCATAGACACCTTCTGGTAAGAAGGAAACTATGTTTGACCGAATGGATGAATTCCAGGAACAGTTCTTGGAAATGCAGAGGGAACTACAGGCCATTCACGGTCAGGATTTATTTGGAAAGGACGCCGCAGACCTCTGCTTGGTCCCAAATGTGAAAGTTCCGCACAAATTTCAAGTGCCCGACTTTGAAAAATATAAGGGTAACTCTTGCCCTCAAAGCCATCTGGTGATGTACGCTCGACGAATGTCAGCCCAGACGGAGAATCAGGACCTACTGATTCAATACTTCCAGGATAGTTTAACCGGTGCCGCACTCAAATGGTACATGGGTTTAAACCGTACTACGATCAGTACATGGGTTTAAACCGTACTACGATCACTACATTCAGAGATCTTGAGGAAAAAGAGATGACAAAGATCTTCTTAAAGATCTTAAGCTCATTTTACTATGACCGAATGGTTGCCAGTGCGCCCAGTGATTTCACCGAAATGGTCGGCATGGGTGTACGTCTTGAGGAAGCCATCCGAGAAGGACGTTTGGTAAAAGACACTGGATCAACGAGCGGTACTAAAAAATACGGTAGTGCTCTCCCTAAGAAAAAAGAGCAAGATATTGGGAATATCTCTCTCGGAAAGCAAAGGCGACGATATCAACCGGTAGCAGCTGTAACTCCTGCTATTAGCCCAGCGCCTTTTCCTACGTATCAACCTCAGGTTACGCAGAGCCAACCTGACCAGCAAAGGACACAACAGCCTCTTCAGCAGGCTCGTCATCCATATAACATCAACCGTACAACACAGTCACCAGGATTTGATCCTATACCTATGACGTACGCAGAATTGTTTCCGTTACTACTGGCTAAGGAGCACATCCAGCTTAAGTCTCCTCTTACAGTACCGGAAAATCCGCCTTTTTGGTTTAAGGTGGATCAGACATGCCCATATCATCAAGGAGGTTCAGGGCATAACATTGAGAACTGTCTCAATTTCAAGTCTGAAGTGCAAAAGCTTGTTAGGAGCGGGCTCTTATCTTTCAAAGATACGAATCCCAATGTTCTTACGAACCCGCTGCCTCAACACAAGAAAGCTGCAGTCAACCTGATCGAAAAAGAGTCTAACAATGTCTATCAAATTCACGATGTACTCTTATTGAGGGCCAATCTGGTCAAGATGCATTGTAGACAGAGTGGATATGGCCATGTGCCACCTCATAACTATCATCAGTGTCATATCTGCTCTAAAAACAATCAGGGATGTTCTGTAGTGCAAGCAGCTCTACAGGAACAAATGGATCTCTGATGGATCCAAGAGCACCGAGTTCGTGGAGTTAACATGGTTTACACAAATTTTAACGTCATTCAGAACCACGACATCCATACAATGAATGTCAACTTGGTGGCAATGCACTCAAGGCAAAGCCAGTATCATGATCTGCCGCGGCACGATTACGGTTCTTGTCTGATTTGCTCGGTAAACAAACAGGGATGCTCTTTTGTACAAGAGGCCCTCCAGCGTCAGATGGATCTTGGATGGATCCAAGACTACCATGATAGGAATCCCTATTAGATCAATATGGTTCAGATCTTCGATATTCGCGTAATGAATACCAACCTGGTAGAGTTACATGCTGAGCAGGTCCGACTCGGATTCTTAATATCACATGACTATCAAAGCTGTAAAGCGGGTTGTGAAAACGATCGAGGTTGTACCCTTGTCCAGGAAGCACTTCAGCACTTGTTAAATCATTGGTGGATGCCAATATACATGGATGAAGATACTCAGCAGATTAGTATCAGTAATAGAAACCCCACTCGGCGTCAGAGTTAGGATGTCCGATCAGTGGAAGCTAACCTAGTGAGGATACATTGTATTAAAAGTGGACGTGGCCAGGTACCACCACACAACTATGACAGTTGTAGCGTCTGTTCGAAAAGTAACCAAGGGTGTTACCTCGTGAGAGCAGCTCTTTAGGGTCAGGTCGATCGTGGAGAAATTCATCCATACTCGGGTTCTGGACCCATCAACTGGACGCCGAACTACCTTGCCGGGCAAGTTAAGGATGTTGTCACGATCTCTTGTCATCACAGGACCAGGGATGTTTTTGCCATTATTCCTCTGCTTGACGAATCTAAGGTTCCCAACCGGGAACAAATCGAGATCACTTATGATGGTCAGAAAAATCAGAAGGCTCCTGTAGTCATCTATCTACCAGGACCGCTACCGTATGAATCAACTAAGGTTATCCCTTACAAATACGGTGCAACAACAATTGAGAATGGAAAGGAAATTCCATTACCCCCCGTCGTGAATATTGCAGACATCAGTCGAGTAACACGGAGCGGTCGAATCTTCGACCGAGGAGTTGGAGAACTTAACAAGGAAAAGGAACTTCAGGCAAAAGCTCCCGATCCACCAGTTGGTCAATCCAATAATCCCGACCTGTCGAAAAATAATGATGAGATGCTGAAGCTCATCCAAAGGAGCGAATATAACATTGTTGATCAGCTGTTACAGACTCCTTCAAAGATCTCGGTATTATCACTGTTACTCAGTTCAGAAGCCCACAGGGAGGCTCTACAGAAAGTCTTGGAGCAAGCCTTTGTGGAACAGGATGTAACAATCAGACAGTTCAATAGCATTGTCTCTAACATCACTTCCTGCAATAATTTGGGATTTAGTGATGAGGAATTACCCGAAGAGGGTCGCCGTCATAACATGGCGCTCAACATTACAGTTAACTTCCAGGACGAAGCTTTAGCCAGCGTACTGGTAGACACAGGGTCAGCCCTGAATGTTATGCCGAAGTCCACTTTGATGCAATTATCATTCAAAGGACCCCCGATGAGAATCAGCGAGGTCGTCGTCAAAGCGTTCGACAGATCCAGAAAAACAGTTATCGGCGAAGTTGATCTTCCTATAACTATCGGTCCTCATACTTTCCAAGTCACTTTCCAGGTCATGGACATCCGGGCAACATACAGTTGTTTATTAGGAAGACCTTGGATACACCAGGCTGGAGCGGTCACCTCGACCCTCCACCAAAAGCTAAAGTTTGTCAAGAATGATCAACTTGTCACGGTTTGTGGGGAACAAGCCTTGCTTGTGAGTAACTTGTCATCATCTACTGGTATAGAACCCGGGGAGGTTATTAGAACTCAGTTCCAAGCACTGTCGATGAGCGAGAACAATTAATTCAAAGGAGGAACCTCGATTTCCTCATACAAAGATGTTATTAAAGCGGTCGAGAGTACCGATACGACAGAATGGGGACAGCTTGTCATTCCCACTGACAATAAAACAAAGAAGGGTCTTGGTTTTTTTGCAACCTGTACCCGGACAGCTGCCAGCGATGAAAGTCTTCATCCCCTTCAAAACTTATTCCACAGTGGAGGTTTCCTTCACCCAGTGTCTCAAGCAGTTCATGCTATCAATGAGGAAGATCTCTCTGACACAGATGAAGAATGGAAGTCCTACCTTAACAAGGACGGTTATATGTCTCAGGAATAGGTGCCTATGCCTTTTTGCTTTCCTACAGAAAGTCCGAGATTTATACCAAGATCAGATGTCGAAATGATCTATGGAGATTATGATCCAGAAGGATGTCGTGCTCCGCCAAATTCATTAGAGGAAGACACTCCGATGAAAGACAATTTTGACTACACCTACTATGGCCCAATGGATGGTCTGCCAATGTGGCAACCTTACCCAGGAAACTTGGGGCAAGAAAATCAGCCGAGTAATGAAACTCAGCTGAGCATCATTGAACAAAATACCTGTGTCCCCACCATGTCATGGGATCAACACTCAGATCAGTCAGAAACTACTCAACATAAAGATGAATTTGCAACATTTGCAGGACTTGAATTCATCAACTATGCTTTTCCTGAGGTCAACGTCATCGAGAGAGATGACTCCTCCAGTTCCAAAGAAGTATGGGACACTCTCGGAGAACCAAGTGGAAAATACGACTATGTGGTCAAGTACACCGCTCCCGAAAGCTCTCGTATCAGGCTCGAAGATATCCAGCCAACTGGATGGGGAGATATAGCTGAGAGCCCAAATACTATGCAAAATGCGACAGAGGAATTCTCCTACGACAATTCTGCCTGGGAGATAGATTCCAATGATCCCGCTCCACCAGAAATCACCGTCATTTCTGAAGACAAATCAAGGAAGGTGCCAGACTTTGTGATTCACCGAGGAATTGCCATCTTTAACCTTTCATCCTGCCCAGGTGAAACCGATGTTTTGATAGGGTTCGCTTTCTGTAAATTTTCCCTCTTCGCTTTGCCCAAAGCGACAGAGTTTTGTTTTATAGGGTTGTAGTTTCAAGATTCGACTTGTTCATTAATAAAATAACGTCGTTCTGTAATTTTCGCATTAATTGTTGTTTTCTCTTTTTGCTTTTTCAGAAAATGGTAATCCTAAAAAACAATTCAAAAATAAAAACAAGCAGTAAAATAAATACACTGCACACACTTGCATTTTCTCTATCTCTTCTAAACACGAATCATCACGCCATGCAGATTGCTTGTTTTAAACCCCGTTGAAACATACGATCCGATGCCTTCTCCTAACTTTGAGTTCCCGGTATTTGGGGCTGAAGAAGAAGATGGCGACGAAATTCCAGAAGAGATCTCCCGACTACTTAGACAAGAGGAAAGGTCCACTGAACCTCACAAAGAGCCGTTGGAAACGGTAAACTTGGGTTCAGAGCAAGAGAGAAAAGAAATCAGGATTAGGGCACTGCTCAGTCCAACTGCCAAAGAGAGTTTGATAAAGCTTCTCAGAGAATTTCCCGATGTATTTGCTTGGTCCTATCAGGATATGCCAGGGTTGGATACCAACATCGTGGAACATCATTTACTATTGAGATCGGAATCTCTGCCAGTAAAGCAAAGGTTGAGACGGACTCACCCAGACATGGCCATCAAAATCAAAGAGGAGGTACAGAAACAGATTGACGCGGGTTTCCTCGCCACAGCTGAATATCCTCAATGGTTAGCCAACATCGTACCTGTTCCCAAAAAGGACGGAAAGGTCAGAATATGTGTTGATTACCGAGATCTGAATAAGGCTAGTCCGAAGGACGAATTTCTTTTACCACACATTGACATGTTGGTTGACAGCACAACAAAGTTCAAAGTATTCTCCTTCATGGATGGATTTTCGGGCTATAACCAGATCAAAATGGCGCCGAAAGACATGGAGAAAACTTCGTTCATTACCCCATGGGGTACTTTTTGTTACAAGGTAATGCCGTTCGGTTTGAAGAACGCCGGGGCAACCTATCAAAGGGCCATGACTACTCTGTTTCATGACATGATACACAAAGAAATCGAGGTATATGTCGATGATATGATTGCAAAATAAAAAATATAGAGTGAGCACGTTGAATATCTGTCAAAATTGTTCGAACGTTTGAGAAAATTCAAGCTCCGCTTGAATCCCAACAAGTGCACCTTCGGTGTCCGTTCAGGGAAACTACTAGGGTTCATCGTCAGCCAGAAAGGAATTGAGGTTGATCCTGACAAGGTCAAGGCCATTCAAGAAATGCCTTCTCCGAAAACTGAAAAACAAGTCAGGGGATTCTTGGGACGTTTGAACTACATCTCCAGATTCATATTCCTTATGACCGCGACATGCACGCCGATCTTCAAATTACTCAAAAAGAACCAGGACTGTGTTTGGACAGAAGATTGCCAAACCGCCTTCGACAGTATTAAGGAATACCTGTTGAATCCTCCGATTCTATCACCTCCAGTGGAAGGAAGACCACTGATCATTTACCTCACAGTCCTAGAGGACTCAATGGGATGTGTATTTGGCCAACAAGACGAAACTAAAAGGAAAGAGTCTGCCATCTACTATTTGAGCAAGAAGTTCACCGACTGCGAGACTCGGTACACGATGCTCGAGAAAACTTGTTGTGCTTTGGCTTGGGCAGCCAAACGTCTTCGCCAGTACATGATTTTCGACACTACTTGGTTGATCTCAGAAATGGATCCAATCAAGTATGTATTTGAAAAACCTGCTCTCACGGGAAGGATTGCTCGTTGGCAGATATTGTTATCAGAATATGACATAGAGTACCACGCTCAGAAAGCCGTTAAGGGAAGTATTTTAGCCGATCATTTGGCTCATCAACCGATTGACAATCAAGAATCAATCGGGTTTGACTTCCCAGACGAAGATGTCATGTATCTAAAGATGAAAGATTGCGATGAACCGATACCCAGTGAAGGGCCAGAACCAGGTTCCCAATGGGGACTTATCTTTGACGGAGCAGTTAATCATTATGGAAACGGAATTGGGGCAATCATTGTTACCCCTCAGGGTACCCACATTCCTTTCACCGCTCGACTTACGTTCAAATGTACGAACAACGAGGCCGAATACGAAGCATGTATCATGGGTCTCGAGGAAGCGATTGATTTAAAGATAAAAAACTTGGACGTATACGGCGACTCAGCCCTGGTTATCAATCAGATAAAAGGAGATTGGAACACATACCAATCAGGATTGATCCCGTACAAAGACTATGCAAGAAGGTTGTTACCTTTCTTCGACAGAGTTGAGTTTCATCATATCCCTCGTGATGGGAATCACATGGTTGATGCTTTAGCCACTATCTCTTCCATGATTAGTGTAGGTCAATGGAATGACATACCTAAGATCGACATAATGCGCCTTGAACGGCCCGCTTACGTCTTCACGATTGAAGCAGTCATAGACGACAAACCTTGGTATCACGATATCAAATGCTTCCTTCAGAAACATGAGTACCCATCTGGGGCACTCAGAAAGGACAGAAAGATCCTCAGAAGATTGGCTGGAAACTTCTTCCTGAGCAGTGACACTCTCTATAAGAGAAATTTTGACATGGTCTTGCTCCGATGCGTAGACAGACCAGAAGTAGAAATGCTGATGAAAGAAATTCATGAAGGATCCTTTGGCACTCATGCCAACGGACACACAATGGCGAGAAAAATTCTAAGAGCAGGGTACTACTGGTTGACCATGGAATCCGACTGCTACAAGTACATGAGGAGGTGTAACAAATGTCAGATATACTCCGACAAAATTCATGTACCGCCATCACATCTCAAAGTTCTTTCTTCCCCGTGGCCTTTTTCCATATGGGGAATCGACATGATTGGTTTGATTGAACCTAAGGCTTCAAACGGACATCGGTTCATCCTGGTAGCCATTGACTACTTCACCAAGTGTGTCGAAGCAGCGTCATTCGCCAATGTAACCCGACAAGTGGTGGTCCGATTTATCAAAAACAATATCATCTGCCGTTATGGTGTTCCAAGCGAGATCATTACTGATAACGGATCTAACTTGAACAACAAGATGATGAAAGAGTTGTGCGCAGAGTTCAAGATCGAACATCATAACTCATCTCCCTACCGACCCAAGATGAACGGGGCGGTAGAAGCGGCTAACAAGAACATCAAGAAGATTGTTCAAAAGATGGTTGTAACCTACAAAGACTGGCACGAGATGCTACCCTTTGCTCTTCATGGTTATCGCACATCTGTCCGTACTTCAACAGGGGCAACCCCTTTCTCTCTAGTATATGGCATGGAGGCAGTTCTCCCCATAGAAGTAGAGATCCCGTCAATCAGGGTATTGATGGAAGCTAAGCTGACCGAAGCTGAATGGTGTCAAAGTCGACACAACGAACTGAATCTGATCGAAGAAAAAAGAATAACGGCACTATGCCACGGCCAGTTGTATCAACAGAGAATGAAGAGGGCGTTCGACAAAAAGGTCCGACCTCGTGTCTTCAGAAAAGGAGACCTCGTGCTCAAGAAGATACAATCATTTCTCACTGATTCCCGGGGCAAGTGGACTCCGAATTATGATGGCCCCTATGTGGTCACGAAAGCTTTCTCAGGCGGCGCCTTGAGACTTGCAACCATGGACGGAGAGGAATTTACCTATCCCACGAATGTTGATGTAGTCAAGAAATACTTCGCCTAAATTAAAAAAAAAAAACGTCTCGGTGGATTGAAAACCCGAAAAGGCGGTCAAGGCAAAAGTTAGAGACATGAAAAAAATCATCCTGGTGGATTGGAAATCTCATAGTACAATCCAGGCAAAAATTAGGGATAATGGCAAGTAACTATGTTCAACAGAGGAAAGTCCCTCAACAGCAGCAGTTACATCATCGGAGGAAAACTCCAGTCAAGGTCATCTTCGACAGAAGCTCAGGATGTCCCGAATTCAAAGTTGGTAGAAGGATAGTGGTCGTTATGTTTCAACGTAGCCCTTTTCCCTGTAAATTACCATTTCCAAACTTTGTATATACTCTGTGGAATCACGTGTTTGGCTGATCTCCATCCTATCAATAAAATTTGAGCCCTTGTGCTTTTGTTTGTATTTATTATTTGTTTTAGCTTTACAGAATGACGTTTTTTAACATGATTAACGATTCTTGAAATAAAACAAAAATGAATTTACTTGTTAAAACTTCTTCTGCTTTAAAATAAAGATGGCAATTTCTTTTGACTGTTGAACATCGAAAGAACATCAACCGCTTCTCCAGAAGTAAGCGAACTTCAAAGTGCAGAATCAAAGTGCTCCTTCTAAACCAGTTCGCCTGAATGAAGGGATCAACTGTGTCAGAGACCTTGTTTCGTCTGACACGCCTCGACCGAGTTCTCATCTCCTAAGCCCGATTAACAGTATTCCCCGCAGGGATTATCTCTCCTAAGCAAGGTGGAAATGCTATCTTGAACCAGAGATATCTCTATACGCCCCGCGATGGCCGAGTATCCAGTCATGTTCATCTTTTAGTTTGTGTGTTGCGTCAGGTTTGTCAGCATATACATACATACATCATGCATTATTGATTTGCATTTACATTTCATATTGCATCGCTATCACTCTAGTCGATCTTATCCCCTAGTGATAAAAGTCTTCTTAATCGAGTTGTCAAACCTTTCCTCATTGGGAAGAGAATCATCTAAGCAATCTCTCTAGATCAGAGTCGGCACTAGACCACTTTGATAACTTGAACCTCTGAAAGGCCAGAGAACCTTCAACCGATGTCACTCTTCGCCATTGAAGATGATATCCTTGCTTTCCCGGATTAAAGAAAATCCCCAGAGAAAGCCTCTTAAGCAAAGATTCGGCAGTACAGCAGTGTTTCTCCGAAAAACCGCTGATGAAAAGGTCATCGGCACCTCAAAATTGGGTCGCATCATATGGCATTTCTCCGGGAAGATCCCGAGAAAAGTATGATATAATATCCCCAAGTGGAAACAGTCTCTCAAGATACTCGCTTTCCCCCAGTAGAATCGATAAATGACGTCTCCAACAAAGAAGTTTGTGAACCTCTACAACTCAGACGACTGGGTTCCCCAGCAAGTCTGACATTAAAACTTTTTCCACTCAAATGGCATCTCCCCAGGAAAATTCGGCGAGAAGTTTGAAGGGAAACCGCTACGAATAGCGTCCCTTGTCAGTAAAATTTATTGGCAAAAGAAACTAAGACCAGTTCCTTGGTAGGAAAGCAGGATCGAGGGGAAGTTTAAATCAGAAACTAAGACCAGTTCCTTGGTAGGAAACCAGGATCGAGGGGAAGTTTAAATCAGAAACTAAGACCAGTTCCTTGGTAGGAAACCAGGATCGAGGAGAAGTTTAAATCAGAAACTAAGACCAGTTCCTTGGTAGGAAACCAGGATCGAGGGGAAGTTTAAATCAGAAACTAAGACCAGTTCCTTGGTAGGAAACCAGGATCGAGGGGGAGTTTAAATCAGAAACTTAGACCAGTTCCTTGGTAGACAACCAGGATCGAGGGGAAGTTTACCTTTTCTAAGCATCATCGCTTAGCTAAAGAAGATGAATGCGTAAGCTACCATTCATAACCACCATCAAAATTTTGGGTATTCCGATATTTAATCCTCTTGTACCCCGAATGCCCGAATACCTTCGTCATTCACACCTTCGTGTCCAAGAAGATTAAATAGGGGCATATGTCATACCCCAAATTTTGACCACTAAGATTTCCCATCATTGTGCAAATCATCATCACAATATGGATGAACCATCATGCCTCACCAAATGCCTCAAGGGTTGTTGAGCATTCACTACAATCAAAATTAGGGTTTTAAGCCCTCTCTGAGTGCTTAGACAAAGGATCAATCAAGGAATGACATGATCTTTAACTTTTCTAGCCTCTCAAACATCCACAATGGATCAAAAGGACTCCTACTTCAAGGATTAAGCACAAGGTTGCTCCCTTTTAGGTGGATCAAGTCTCATGATCGGCAGTGTCACCAAATTAGGGTTTTGGTCGACCAGGGCCTCCAGATGGAAATTTTTCATCTGGGAACAAGCCAATGATCCAAAACATAACCTAATATACTCCATGGAACCTCATGGACCCAATCATCAAGTCAATTTTGCCTCAGGGGATGCATTCATCAAAAATCAGGAATTAGGGTTTCTTGACCTAATTCACCCCTAAGTTGACTTTCGGGACAAATCATGAGCCAAGACCTCAAGACATGATTTGAGGGTCTTTAATATACCATATTGATCCATTTACAACAATGGATTAATCCAAGAAGCTTGAGCAACAAGTTCCAATTTCATTTGCACTACAATTAGGGTTTCGCGAGGAAAGTCAACTGTAACTTTGACTTTTGACCAGGACATGCTCCCAAATCCTAAGACATGATTTAATATACCCTATGACACCCATGGAACATGTCCATCAAGTTTGATTTAGGTCAAGGACATGATTTCCTGAAGAATTGCACAGTTTGGAATTCATCTGATAAAAAGTCAACTGTGCACAAAAGTCAACTTTGACTTTTTGAGATTTTTCACCAAAATGGATTTTTAACCCTAAAATGATGTTAATGTATGATTTGAATCATCATTCATCAAGAAAAATCAAGAAAAGTTGGATAACTTGTAAAAGGGGTAACCATAAAAACTTAGAAAATTTTCTAAGTTAAAAATAAAGTGACAAGGGTACCAACTTTGGAGGATCATAACTCCTAAACCACAAAGCCATTTTTTTCATCCAAAGATGGATTTGTAGCCCTCATTACCCTCTACAAAAACTTCAACTAGACCTAAGTCCAATTCATTAAGGATTTGGAGTTATGGAGTGATCAAAATGGCTGAAAAGTGAAAATGTCACTTTTTCCAACACTTGGTGAAATTTTCACTAAGTCAGAATCTTCCTTCACTTTTTGCCAAATGTAGGGGGATTTTTCACTTGGATTCAAAAGAGATCAAAACCAAACATGTTCAAACAGTTGTTGTATCATGTAAGGGCTTTCCAAAATGGTCAAGAACATTACCAAATTCAACTTACACCATGAGATATGACATTGGCAAGTTGCCTTGCTGAAATCTGTCAAAGGCAAGGCAGAATTTGCAATTTTGCTCGATTTGCCAAAATCAACCAAATTCAAATGCTCCTATCCACTTGGACACATCTGATGAATGAATCTAAAGGGGACAATCACTGAGCCAAGCCTCCAAAGTCCATGGAACAAGAAATAGCATGTTGAACCTAGAATTGCCAAAATAGGGACAAGACTCCAAATTTGGATTGAAGCATTCAATGGAAGCATCAAGGTGGCATGGACTGAGCCATTCTCATCTGAAATCAGTCAAGACTTATCCAAGACCAAGGGAACCAAAGCTCTGTGCCCTAACCTCTAGTCAATGGCTAGAGGAGACTTGGATTTTCATTTGCCAACATTGGCCAAACCTACTTACCAGCTGCCATTCACTATTCCTTGCAAAACAAACTTGCTCTACTATAAATAGAGCTCAATTGTGATCAGTTTGAGTACACCAAAGCCATCTAACAGATGCTTTCCTCAAAATCTCTTTCTCTTGGCAAAAATGCCTTTCTTAGCAAGGTAGTTATTGGGTTTTGAGTTTGAGAGCAATTCCAATCAAACAAATCACTCACACACCTCATATACATCACATATGAGCTGATCAAACACTTAGATCACTTTTGAAACACCAATTTCACAAAATCACCAGCTAGTTGCTCAAATTTTCAATCAAGTTGCAGCTGAGGTACCACAAATTGATCTAGCCAATTTCAATCAAGTCCAACCATTCAAACACACTCCATAGGGTGTACAGAAGCTGTTCAGATCATCACCACTCATCTGTAACACCTCTAAATCAAAAATCACATTGCACTTGCTGTCACGGCTTGGAGGTAAGCATATACTTGGTCATCTCTCAATCCATGCATATTTCCTCGCACAATAATTTGGCCATATGTTCATAATCATGCATGGAATGTTTTCCCTCAATTAATTGCATTGTTTGAATCGTGTATCAAAAATCCTAGCCTTCATGCAGAAATTAGGGTTCTTGAGGTTTCTTCGTGATTTCATGTTTTATGTTTAATTTAAATGAAATTAAGTGTTATAAACATGATTGTGAGGTTGAGACGAGCATAATGATATGTGGATTGCATGATATGATTACGTATTCAGTGAGATTGGATGGAAAACGCAAATCAGCCAAACCCAGAAAAACGCGCGTGTTCTTGCTTGTGTTCTTGGCGCCTTTTTCACAAATTCAAATATTTGAATTTTGTGATTTTGTTTAATTGATTCAAAAATTAATTTCTCTCTGAGTTTTAATGATTTTGAGTTGATTCCTTTTTTAATAATTCACAAAAATGTTAAAATATTTTATTTTATCAAAAAATCCCAAAAATATTATTTATTTCATATAATTGATATTTTTGAAAAGAATTAATATTTTAATTGTTTTTGACATTTTAAATATTTTTTCCACATTTATTTTGCAACTTTTAATGCTTTCTAATTATTTTGTAGGTCAATACTTACTTTTTGAAGCATTAATCCAAGATCACAATTTGTTTTTCACATGTTAAACAATTTTGATCATTTTAATTGAATTTTTATTCAATTAAATACATTTTTGAAAACAAATTAGGGTTTTTGGATTAATTCAACCCTCATAAATCATTTTGAAAACTATTGGGCCTCTAATAGAGTGTAAGACCCAATCCTTTGTTGACCAAATCATTTTTGGGCCTCAGTATATTGTATAAGTCCCGATACCGTAAAAAACAAACGGCGCGATCATCGCCTTTTGAAAAATAATTTTGGGCCTCTCCTCGAGCTATAAGACCCATTCAAAACCTTTTGGGCCTCTAATAGAGTGTACGACCCAACCCCCTTTTAACCAAAATCATTTGGGCCTCACTTATTGTATAAGTCCCTCTGCGTTAAAAGAAAACATCGGCGCGGTCGCCATTTCAAACGAAAAAAAATCATATGGGCCTACCCTCGTGTTATAAGCCCCACTCTTTTTCTTTAAACATTTTGGGCCTCTTGAGAGAGTGTAAGACCCATCCCTTTGTACAGAAAACATTTTGGGCCACAGTCACTTGTATAAGTCCATATGTACAAATTCAAACAGTGCGCTCACTGATAAAACCCTGGGCCTCTCCTTGAGCTGTAAGGCCCAAATCTTTCTTTTTCAAAGCACTTTCTCCTTTGATTTTGAATATACTATTGTTTTCAATCTATCTTTATTGAACAACTAACCAAACATCATGGAAGCTCTACAACCGAGTAAGTGGTTATTGCTTTCATTTACCGCTTTCATATACATATAAACTGTATTGTGGGGCTGTTTCACTGTAAGTCTTCTTTCATAAACTCATATCAACTGTGTAATAATAGTATAGATATTTCGAGTTTCCCCGGCAACTACGTCTAGAACTAGGTGACGCCGTTTCGTTCATAGAAATAGACACCTAGATCCCCAAATAGGATCACCAGATACAGTCTTCTCTTCGGCTGTCCTCATTAGGAATTGTCAAGAAACTCTACTCCCAGAGATGAATGTCTTCTCCGTGAATGGCATCTTTGAGTTTCTTCCAAATTCTCGAATTTTCCTGACTTTGATCTATTCTCGGTGAATAGCATTGCCTTGAATTTCTCGGGGTTTGGGGACCCATGGGCTTCTTAAAAGCATCGGCCTCCTCTTGGGCATCGTACAAGGACCCACAGGCTTCCTAAAAGCAACCCCGCCTCCTCTTGGGCTTAGTACAAGGACCCTACGGCTTCTTAGAAGTATCCACAGCCTCCTCTTAGGCTTCGTATAATGATCTCTTCCTCCGGGAATGATAGCCTTCTCTTGGGCTTCGTACAAGGACCCATCGGCTTCTTAAAAGTTTCCAGCCTCCTCTTGGGCTTCGTACAAATTGTCCCGACGACCTCCTAGAGGTATAGGAATAGAACCTAGTCATCTTCATAGAACAGTCCTTTCATAGAGTCTACTACTGTTTCTCAAAACATAGTACAAAAGATGAAACTCTAGACTTGGACAGTCTAATCTCCTTGAGTCTCAAAGACATTCTCAAGTGACCCCTTCGTTAAATAGGAAGGAAACCCGCAGACTCGGACAGTCTCAATACCCTTTGGATTTCCCGCTTCTTTAAAGAACAGGAAATATCCCTGGCCCTCGAATCAAATCCTCGAGTACAGTGTTGCTCATATAAGAACTGATTTTCTCTTTAAATTCGTATACTGGACCTGTCACTCAACTGAAACAGTAACCATAACCTCCTCTTGGGCTTTGTACAAATGATGCTCCCCAGCGGAGTCAGAAAACGTTTAGCCTCTTTCTCGGGCTTTGTACGAGACACATAAGAGACTCCCTCGTTGAGTCGATCACTCTTTCGCCTCCATCTCGGGCTTTATACGAGATACAAAAAGGTTCTTATTGAGCCAAACAAACAATAGCCTCCATCTCGGGCTTCATACGAGATACCAAAAGATTCCATCGTTGAGTCACAACCATTTAGCCTCTCTCTCGGGCTTTGTACGAGACACATATTAGCCTCCTCTTAGGCTTTGTATAAGAAAACCACTGGTTGATCCAATCAACCTTTTAGCATCAAAGCTGTGCCTCGTTCACAGTACACAAAACATCAACAACTCTTTTCCTTTCATCTAATCGCTGTAAGCGGCAAGCCTCTGGATCATCTATATCCATGCCACTATCCCTCCTTTAGCATGAGAAATTCCTAAGGAAATATGGCATTGCTCTACACTGAGTTAAAGTCTTCTCCTTCAAGTTGAAAAAACGCCTTATAAGGAAATTATGGCATTGCTAGGATTCACACATCCCGGTTAAAGTAATTCTCCTTTACAAACGGACAAACCCCCTTTAGAGATGACAAATTCTCTCTAAAGTCGAGATTTTTCAGCTTCACATCTTGGGCTTCGAACAAGATATAAATCACCTTTCGCTTCACGTCTTGGGCTTTGAACAAGACACCAAAACAACCGTTTCCTCCCATAGAATAGGAGGAACTACGAATGCTCTGATTTCCCTATTTCGGTAAACGGGAATACATAGGCATAAGATTGAAAGAAAAATCTTTGCGAGCACACTAAACAAAAACCCAAAATCCCATACTCTCATGTATCCATCAAAAAGCATCAGTCCTAATATCCTAATCCTTGTTCCCCGCCAGAAACCTTCTGCCCGGATAAAAAGAAAGAAAACCGTATTGGCGAAAATACAAATAACCAGTACAAAGCCCCCCCCCCCCACATTGATAGCATTCGTAACCTAACAGACTGCTGTTTAAACTCAGTATGCAAAGCAAGGTTAATTGGAGACATCTATTTCCTTTCCTTATTCAGCTCACAATAGGATAAAAAATTAATCGACCTGTAGTTTAAGCTTAAACCGCAGAGAGCGACCAACGCTTAAGAACCGCGTCCAAAATTGCTCGCTACAGAAAAATGGCGCCCACCGTGGGGCCTTTCAAAGTTAGATCTAGGCACGATCTTCCTTTTCATCTCTTGTGAATACCACAGATTGGGGCTTCCGCCAGTGAACCCATTTTCTGTCAGGAACTTAGGATTCTTAGCGTTAAAGGTCTAGGATGTTTAGGACAAATATATATACTGCTTTTCCTAATTGCTATACATGTTTATTTTTCTGCTAATGGGAATGCGGGTGATGCCGTATGTGGAAAGATTGAGTATACACTTAAGATAAGTGATGGCGACGGGGTCGACCATCAACCTCAGTGGAGGCTGACTAACGCAACCCATTCTCTCACCTAGATAATGGGCCGGTTGTTAAGTCTGAGAAGCTGAGGTGCCAAACCCTTTCGTAGTGCAAAAACTATCGAAAATAGTTGTTACGCGATACCACCCTCATTTGAGGCTGGTGATCTATTCGCGGTGAATGGCACTTACTCTAAGATTGCCTTACAACTCGCTAGCGATCCGCTTGTTGTTTTGCTTTCCTGGGAGGAGCTGATGATAATGAGTACAGGTACAAAAATCACCCTAGTATAAACCTTTGGGGGATGGGTAGAGCTTTGACTTCATGACAACGACCCTTTGACCCCATGTTTTTTCTATGTTTTTGTGTGCTGCATTCATGCATTCATTTAATAAAACATTAAAACATTCAAAAAAAATCTTCTCTTCTAGTCTCTCTGTTCTTTCAAAATAATCTAAGACTGTGATTGCAAATATCAGAGAAAAGGATTGCACTAATGGATTTCGGTAGAAGGAGAACTCACCAGTATACCTTCAAGGTTCCAAAGCTAGAGGATTTGAGAAGGTTAGCGAGGATGATCACTAACCAAGAGGCTTTCAGAGCCAAGCACGGAGGTTTGCTACCACTATTAAGAGTCCATGTGATTGAGGGAATCATGGATGCGCTCATTCAGTTTTATGATCCGGTTTATCACTGTTTCACATTCCCGGATTACCAGCTTGCACCAACGCTGGAGGAGTATTCTCACTTAATCGATCTACACATTACAGATCGAGCTCCATTTTCTGGACTGGAAGAAATTCCAAAGAATCAGACTATTGCAAGAGCAATTCATTTGGACGAGTCTGAAGTTAGGACTCACATAACCGATCAGGGTGGCATCCAAGGTTTGCCAGCCCAGTTCTTGACAAAGAAGGCCCTGTATTTCGCCAGTATAGGAAACGTGACTGCTTTTGAAAGCATCTTTGTCTTGCTTACCTACGGGTTATTTTTGTTTCCCAACATCAATAACTTCGTTGATATCAACGCTATTAAGGTTTTTCTTATTGGAAACCCTGTGCCGACTTTGCTCGCAGATGCGTATCATTCTGTACACCTGGGAAATTTGTACAGTGGAGGGGAGATCACATGCTGTGTACCTTTGCTTTACAAATGGTTTATCTCTCACTTGCCCAAGTCTGCTGCTTTTTGGGATTGCAAGAGTGCCTTACGTTGGTCGCAGAAGATCATGTCTCTTACCAACTCTGATATAGATTGGTGTAATAGGATTTATGAGGGAATTAGAATCATTGATCATTGCGGAAACTTCCCCAACGTACCCCTTATAGGAACTAAAGGAGGAATCAACTACCACCCGGTATTGGTTCGCCGTCAATTTGGATACCCGATGAGACACATCCCGCTGGGTGTTCATCTGGAAGCTCTTTTCTTCAAAGAAGGGGAAAATGACAGAGCACTAAAGATGGAAATAGTGCACGCTTGGAGGCATGTTCATAAGAAAGGACGAGAGTCTCTGGGAAAACCAGAATGTGTCTCGGTGGAGCCTTATCTCCATTGGGTGCAAACTAGAGCTCTCAAGCTAAAAATGCCTTATCCTCGTTACAGAATTCTTTCGCCGAGGGAATCTGTCATGTACTTCATGACGGAAACTGAAAAGCTTCAGGTTACTCTCAACAAAGTTCAAAAGGAGAGAAGGTCTTGGAAGAACAAGTACCGCACCCTCGACGTAGAGTGCATCAAAATACAACAATTACTGAAAGAAAAAGATGCTCTGATTGAAATTTTGGAGCAACATGCTATAGATAATCAAGATGACCAAAGGAATCTGCTCGCTCCTTTCACCTGGCAAAGGAGTGACAACCCGACAACGGCCCAAGAGCCCCGGTCAAAGAAAAGGAAGATACCGGAATCAGCACCTGATTTCTCTTCAGAGAGGACTCAGGACCCATTAGTTTAGGTTTCCTGTTTTTGCACTTTGTAATCTACTGTATTTCCATTTCTGTAATCCTTTGAATTTCAATAAAAAGGGGTTTCCCCACCGTTTGATATTTGCAATCTAATTGTCGAAGTTTATTTTGCTTAAACCATTAAACAATTAATATAATCATTGCATTCATCATTCTCACATCGCGTATTCTTCTTCCCTATGAATCTCATGTTTGTGTCTCGATTCTAGAGTTAAACTGTCTCATTCGTACAATACTCGGGCCAATCGTCAGAAAAGGATGGATGATCTTGAGGAAGAAAATAGAGAGTTGAAAGAAGAGATCGACGCTCTGAGGGAGGATATGAGAAAGCTTCGTAACGACATGCAAGCCATGGCAGAAGCTCAGCTACAACGAACTGTGATCTCAGAGATCACCTCAACGCCCATAGTGGAGAGGTATGATTCTAGGTATCAGATACCGAAAGATCGTCCTTGGGGCATGCCTGTTAACTATATCCCGGGAGGATATGTTCCGCCGATCACTAAGGATCAGGGAATCACAACAGAAGCCACTGGGCATGAAGGTTACAAACTTCGGGAAAGCGAAGATGCCAGGGGCATGTTGAAAACTCCTGAAGGTTACAAACTTTGGGAAACGCCAAGACTCACTGCCGTAGTCACGGTACCACCCCCTGTGGTGCACACTGTTCTGGAAGGACAGATTCCATAGACACCTTCTGGTAAGAAGAAAACTATGTTTGACCGAATGGATGAATTCCAGGAACAGTTCTTGGAAATGCAGAGGGAATTGCAAGCCATTCACGGTCAGGATTTATTTGGAAAGGACGCCGCAGACCTCTGCTTGGTCCCAAATGTGAAAGTTCCGCACAAATTTCAAGTGCCCGACTTTGAAAAATATAAGGGTAACTCTTGCCCTCAAAGCCATCTGGTGATGTACGCTCGACGGATGTCAGCCCAGACGGAGAATCAGGACCTACTGATTCACTACTTCCAGGATAGTTTAACCGGTGCCGCACTCAAATGGTACATGGGTTTAAACCGTGCTACGATTAGCACATTCAGAGATCTTGGTACTGCCTTCGTCCAGCAATACAAATACAATTTGGACATGGCACCCGAAAAAGATCAACTCAGATCAATGTCGGAAAAGGACAAGGAAACCTTTAAGGAGTATGCTCAAACGTGGCGTGAAATTTCCACTCAAATTTGTCCACCTCTTAAGGAAAAAAAGATGGCAAAGATCTTTTTAAAGACCTTAAGCTCATTTTACTATGACCGAATGGTTGCCAGTGCGCCCAGTGATTTCACCGAAATGGTTGGCATGGATGTACGTCTTGAGGAAGCTATCCGAGAAGGACGTTTGGTAAAAGACACTGGATCAACGAGCGGTACTAAAAAATACGGTAGTGCTCTCCCTAAGAAAAAAGAGCAAGATATTGGGAATATCTCTCTCGGAAAGCAAAGGCGGCGTTATCAACCTGTAGCAGCTGTAACTCCTGTTATCAGCCCAGCGCCTTTTCCTACGTATCAACCTCAGGTTGCGCAGAGCCAACCTGACCAGCATAGGACACAACAGCCTCTTCAGCAGGCTCGTCCTCCATATAACAACAACCGTACAACACGGCCACCAAGATTTGATCCTATACCCATGACGTACGCAGAATTGTTTCCGTTACTACTGGCTAAGGAGCACATCCAGACTAAGTCTCCTCTTACAGTACCGGAAAATCCGCCTTTTTGGTTTAAGGTGGATCAGACATGCCCATATCATCAAGGAGGTTCAGGGCATAACATTGAGAACTGTCTCAATTTAAAGTCTGACGTGCAAAAGCTTGTTAGGAGCGGGCTCTTATCTTTCAAAGATACAAATCCCAATGTTCTTACGAACCCGCTGCCTCAACACGAGAAAGCTGCAGTCAACCTGATCGAGAAAGAGTCTAACAATGTCTATCAAATTCACGATGTACTCTTATTGAGGGCCAATCTGGTCAAGTGCATTGTAGACAGAGTGGATATGGCCATGTGCCACCTCATAACTATCATCAGTGTGATATCTGCTCTAAAAACAATCAGGGATGTTCTGTAGTGCAAGCAGCTCTACAGGAACAAATGGATCTCGGATGGATCCAAGAGCACCGAGTTCGTGGAGTTAACATGGTTTACACGAATTCTAACGTCATTCAGAACCACGACATCCGTACAATGAATGTCAACTTGGTGGCAATGCACTCAAGGCAAAGCCAATATCATGATCTGCCGCGGCACGATTACGGTTCTTGTCTGATTTTCTCGGTAAACAAACAGGGATGCTCTTTTGTACAAGAGGCCCTCCAGCGTCAGATGGATCTTGGATGGATCCAAGACTACCATGATAGGAATCCCTATTAGATCAATATGGTTCAGATCTTCGATATTCGCGTAATGAATACCAACCTGGTAGAGTTACATGCTGAGCAAGTCCGACTCGGATTCTTAATATCACATGACTATCAAAGTTGTAAAGCGGGTTGCGAAAACGATCGAGGTTGTACCCTTGTCCAGGAAGCACTTCAGCACTTGTTAAATCATTGGTGGATGCCAATATACATGGATGAAGATACTCAGCAGATTAGTATCAGTAATAGAAACCCCACTCGGCGTCAGAGTCAGGATGTCCGATCAGTGGAAGCTAACCTAGTGAGGATACATTGTATTCAAAGTGGGCGTGGCCAGGTACCACCACACAACTATGACAGTTGTAGCGTCTGTTCGGAAAGTAACCAAGGGTGTTACCTTGTGAGAGCAGCTCTTCAGGGTCAGGTCGATCGTGGAGAAATTCGTCCCTACTAGGGTTCTGGACCCATTAACTGGACGCCGAACTACCTTGTCGGGCAAGTTGAGGATGTTGTCACGATCTCTGGTCATCACAGGACCAGGGATGTTTTTGCCATTATTCCCCTGCTTGACGAATCTCAGGTTCCCAACCGGGAACGAATCGAGATCACTTATGATGGTCAGAAAAATCAGAAGGCTCCTGTAGTCATCTATCTACCAGGACCGCTATCGTATGAATCAACTAAGGCTATCCCTTACAAATACGATGCAACAACAATTTAGAATGGAAAGGAAATTCCATTACCCTCCGTCGTGAATATTGCAGACATCAGTCGAGTAACACGGAGCGGTCGAATCTTCAACCGAGGAGTTGGAGAACTTAACAAGGAAAAGGAACTTCAGGCAGAAGCTCCCGATCCACCAGTCGATCAATCCAATAATCCCGACCTGTCGAAAAATAATGATGAGATGCTGAAGCTCATCCAAAGGAGCGAATATAACATTGTTGATCAGCTGTTACAGACTCCTTCAAAGATCTCGGTATTATCACTGTTACTCAGTTCAGAAGCCCACAGGGAGGCTCTACAGAAAGTCTTGGAGCAAGCCTTTGTGGAACAGGATGTAACAATCAGACAGTTTAATAGCATTGTCTCTAACATCACTTCCTGCAATAATTTGGGATTTAGTGATGAGGAATTACCCGAAGAGGGTCGCCGTCATAACATGGCGCTCAACATTACAGTTAACTGCCAGGACGATGCTTTAGCCAGCGTACTGGTAGACACAGGGCCAGCCCTGAATGTTATGCCGAAGTCCACTTTGATGCAATTATCATTCAAAGGACCCCCGATGAGAATCAGCGAGGTCGTCATCAAAGCGTTCGACGGATCCAGAAAAACAGTTATCGGCGAAGTTGATCTTCCCATAACTATTGGTCCTCATACTTTCCAAGTCACTTTCCAGGTCATGGACATCTGGGCAACATACAGTTGTTTATTAGGAAGACCTTGGATACACCAGGCTGGAGCGGTCACCTCGACCCTCCACCAAAAGCTAAAGTTTGTCAAGAACGATCAACTTGTCACGGTTTGTGGGGAACAAGCCTTGCTTGTGAGTAACTTGTCATCATCTACTGGTATAGAACCCGGGGAGGTTATTAGAACTCAGTTCCAAGCACTGTCGATGAGCGAGAACAATCAATTCAAAGGAGGAACCTCGATTTCCTCATACAAAGATGCTATTAAAGCGGTCGAGAGTACCGATACAACAGGATGGGGACAGCTTGTCATTCCCACTGATAATAAAACAAAGAAGGGTCTTGGTTTTTCTACAACCTGTACCCGGACAGCTGCCAGCGATGAAAGTCTTCATCCCCTTAAAAACTTATTCCACAGTGGAGGTTTCCTTCACCCAGTGTCTCAAGCAGTTCATGCTATCAATGAGGAAGATCCCTCTGACACAGATGAAGAATGGAAGTCCTACCTTAACAAGGACGGTTATATGTCTCAGGAAGAGGTGCCTATGCCTTTTTGCTTTCCTACAGAAAGTCCGAGATTTATACCAAGATCAGATGTCGAAATGATCTATGGAGATTGTGATCCAGAAGGATGTCGTGCTCCGCCAAATTCATTAGAGAAAGACACTCCGATGAAAGACAATTTTGACTACACCTACTATGGCCCAATGGATGGTCTGCCAATGTGGCAACCTTACCCAGGAAACTTGGGGCAAGAAAGTCAGCCGAGTAATGAAACTCAGCTGAGCATCATTGAACAAAATACCTGTGTCCCCACCATGTCATGGGATCAACACTCAGGTCAGTCAGAAATTACTTAACATAAAGATGAATTCGCAACGTTTGCAGGACTTGAATTCATCAACTATGCTTTTCCTGAGGCCAACGTCATCGAGAGAGATGACTCCTCCAGTTCCAAAGAAGTATGGACACTCTGGGAGAACCAAGTGGAAAATACGACTATGTGGTCAAGTACACCGCTCCCGAAAGCTCTCGTATCAGGCTCGAAGATATCCAGCCAACTGGATGGGGAGATACAGCTGAGAGCCCAAATACTATGCAAAATGCGACAGAGGAATTCTCCTACGACAATTCTGTCTGGGAGACAGATTCCAATGATCCCGCTCCACCAGAAATCAGCGTCATTTCTGAAGACAAATCAAGGAAGGTGCCAGACTTTGTGATTCACCGAGGAGTTCGCCGCCAATGGGTTCTTGTCAATGTTCCGAAAGTCGTTCATCAGTCAAAGTAATTGCCATCTTTAACCTTTCATCCTGCCCGGGTGAAACGGATGTTTTGATAGGGCTCGCTTTCTGTAAATTTTCCCTCTTCGCTTTGCCCAAAGCGACAGAGTTTTGTTTTATAGGGTTGTAGTTTCAAGATTCGACTTGTTCATTAATAAAATAACGTCGTTCTGTAATTTTCGCATTAATTGTTGTTTTCTCTTTTTGCTTTTTCAGAAAATGGTAATCCTAAAAAACAATTTAAAAATAAAAACAAGCAGTAAAATAAATACACTGCACACACTAGCATTTTCTCTATCTCTTCTAAACACGAATCATCACGCCATGCAAATTGCTTGTTTTAAACCTCGTTGAAACATACGATCCGATGCCTTCTCCCAACTTTGAGTTCCCGGTATTTGGGGCTGAAGAAGAAGATGGCGACGAAATTCCATAAGAGATCTCCCGACTACTCAGACAAGAGGAAAGGTCCATTGAACCTCACAAAGAGCCGTTGGAAACGGTAAACTTGGGTTCAGAGCAAGAGAGAAAAGAAATCAGGATTGGGGCACTGCTCAGTCCAACTGCCAAAGAGAGTTTGATAAAGCTTCTCAGAGAATTTCCCGATGTATTTGCTTGGTCCTATCAGGATATGCCAGGGTTGGATACCAACATCGTGGAACATCATTTATCGTTGAGATCGGAATGTCCGCCAGTAAAGCAAAGGTTGAGACGGACTCACCCAGACATGGCCATCAAAATCAAAGAGGAGGTACAGAAATAGATTGACGCGGGTTTCCTCGCCACAGCTGAATATCCTCAATGGTTAGCCAACATCGTACCCGTTCCCAAAAAGGACAGAAAGGTCAGAATGTGTGTTGATTACCGAGATCTGAACAAGGCTAGTCCGAAGGACGACTTTCCTTTACCACACATTGACATGTTGGTTGACAGCACAGTAAAGTTCAAAGTATTCTCCTTCATGGATGGATTTTCGGGCTATAACCAGATCAAAATGGCGCCGAAAGACATGGAGAAAACTTCGTTCATTACCCCATGGGGTACTTTTTGTTACAAGGTAATGCCGTTCGGTTTGAAGAACGCCGGGGCAACCTATCAAAGGGCCATGACTACTCTGTTTCATGACATGATACACAAAGAAATCGAGGTATATGTCGATGATATGATTGCAAAATCAAAAGCAGAGAGTGAGCACGTTGAACATCTGTCAAAATTGTTCGAACGTTTGAGAAAATTCAAGCTCCGCTTGAATCCCAACAAGTGCACCTTCGGTGTCCGTTCAGGGAAACTACTAGGGTTCATCGTCAGCCAGAAAGGAATTGAGGTTGATCCTGACAAGGTCAAGGCCATTCAAGAAATGCCTTCTCCGAAAACTGAAAAACAAGTCAGAGGATTCTTGGGACGTTTGAACTACATCTCCAGATTCATATTCCTTATGACCGCGACATGCGCGCCGATCTTCAAATTACTCAAAAAGAACCAGGACTGTGTTTGGACAGAAGATTTCCAAACCGCCTTCGAGAGTATTAAGGAATACCTGTTGAATCCTCCGATTCTATCACCTCCAGTGGAAGGAAGACCACTGATCATTTACCTCACAGTCCTAGAGGACTCAATGGGATGTGTACTTGGCCAACAAGACAAAACTAAAAGGAAAGAGTCTGCCATCTACTATTTGAGCAAGAAGTTCACCGACTGCGAGACTCGGTACACGATGCTCGAGAAAACTTGCTGTGATTTGGCTTGGGCAGCCAAACGTCTTCGCCAGTACATGATTAGCCACACTACTTGGTTGATCTCAGAAATGGATCCAATCAAGTATGTATTTGAAAAACCTGCTCTCACGGGAAGGATTGCCCGTTGGCAGATGTTGTTATCAGAATATGACATAGAGTACCACGCTCAGAAAGCCGTTAAGGGAAGTATTTTAGCCAATCATTTGGCTCATCAACCGATTGACAATCAAGAATCAATCGGGTTTGACTTCCCAGACGAAGATGTCATGTATCTAAAGATGAAAGATTGCGATGAACCGTTACCCAGTGAAGGGCTAGAACCAGGTTCCCAATGGGGACTTATCTTTGACGGAGCAGTTAATTATTATGGAAACGAAATTGGGGCAATCATTGTTACCCCTCAGGGTACCCACATTCCTTTCACCGCTCGACTTACGTTCAAATGTACGAACAACGAGGCCGAATACGAAGCATGTATCATGGGTCTCGAGGAAGCGATTGATTTAAAGATCAAAAACTTGGACGTATACGGCGACTCAGCCCTGGTTATCAATCAGATAAAAGGAGATTGGAACACATACCAATCAGGATTGATCCCTTACAAAGACTATGCAAGAAGGTTGTTACCTTTCTTCGACAGAGTTGAGTTTCATCATATCCCTCGTGATGGGAATCACATGGCTGATGCTTTAGCCACTATCTCTTCCATGATTAGTGTAGGTCAATGGAATGACATACCTAAGATTGACATAATGCGCCTTGAACGACCCGCTTACGTCTTCACGATTGAAGCAGTCATAGACGACAAACCTTGGTATCACGATATCAAATGCTTCCTTCAGAAACAAGAGTACCCATCTGGGGCACTCAGAAAGGACAGAAAGACCCTCAGAAGATTGGCTGGAAACTTCTTCCTGAGCAGTGACACTCTCTATAAGAGAAATTTTGACATGGTCTTGCTCCGATGCGTAGACAGACCAGAAGTAGAAATGCTGATGAAAGAAATTCATGAAGGATCCTTTGGCACTCATGCCAACGGACACACAATGGTGAGAAAAATTCTAAGAGCAGGGTACTACTGGTTGACCATGGAATCCGACTGCTACAAGTACATGAGGAGGTGTAACAAATGTCAGATATACTCCGACAAAATTCATGTATCGCCATCACATCTCAAAGTTCTTTCTTCCCCGTGGCCTTTTTCCATATGGGGAATCGACATGATTGGTTTGATTGAACCTAAGGCTTCAAACGGACATCGGTTCATCCTGGTAGCCATTGACTACTTCACCAAATGTGTCGAAGCAGCGTCATTCGCCAATGTAACCCAACAAGTGGTGGTCCGATTTATCAAAAACAATATCATCTGCCGTTATGGTGTTCCAAGCGAGATCATTACTGATAATGGATCTAACTTGAACAACAAGATGACGAAAGAGTTGTGCGCAGAGTTCAAGATCGAACATCATAACTCATCTCCCTACCGACCCAAGATGAACGGGGCGGTAGAAGCGGCTAACAAGAACATCAAGAAGATTGTTCAAAAGATGGTTGTAACCTACAAAGACTGGCACGAGATGCTACCCTTTGCTCTTCATGGTTATCGCACATCTGTCCGTACTTCAACAGGGGCAACCCCTTTCTCTCTAGTATATGGCATGGAGGCAGTTCTCCCCATAGAAGTAGAGATCCCGTCAATCAGGGTATTGATGGAAGCTAAGCTCACCGAAGCTGAATGGTGTCAAAGTCGACACGACGAACTAAATCTGATCAAAGAAAAAAGAATAACGGCACTATGCCACGGCCAGTTGTATCAACAGAGAATGAAGAGGGCGTTCGACAAAAAGGTCCGACCTCATGTCTTCAGAAAAGGAGACCTCGTGCTCAAGAAGATACAATCATTTCTCACTGATTCCCGGGGCAAGTGGACTCCGAATTATGATGGCCCCTATGTGGTCACGAAAGCTTTCTCAGGCGGTGCCTTGAGACTTGCAACCATGGACAGAGAGGAATTTACCTATCCCACGAATGTTGCTGTAGTCAAGAAATACTTCGCCTAAATTAAAAAAAAACGTCTCGGTGGATTGAAAACCCGAAAGGGCGGTCCAGGAAAAAGTTAGAGACATGAAAAAAAAATCATCCTGGTGGATTGGAAATATCATAGTACAATCCAGGCAAAAATTAGGGATAATGGCAAGTAACTATGTTCAACAGAGGCAAGTCCCTCAACAGCAGCAGTTACATCATCGGAGGAAAACTCCAGTCAAGGTCATCTTCGACAGAAGCTCAGGATGTCCCGAATTCAAAGTTGGTAGAAGGATAGTGGTCGTTATGTTTCAACGTAGCCCTTTTCCTTGTAAATTACCATTTTCAAACTTTGTATATACTCTGTGGAATCACGCGTTTGGCTGATCTCCATCGTATCAATAAAATTTGAGCCCTTGTGCTTTTGTTTGTATTTATTATTTGTTTTAGCTTTACAGAATGACGTTTTTTAACATGATTAACGATTCTTGAAATAAAACAAAAATGAATTTACTTGTTAAAACTTCTTCTGCTTTAAAATAAAAATGGCAATTTCTTTTGACTGTTGAACATCGAAAGAACATCAACCGCTTCTCCAGAAGTAAGCGAACTTCAAAGTGCAGAATCAAAGTGCTCCTTCTAAACCAGTTCGCCTGAATGAAGGGATCAACTGTGTCAGAGACCTTGTTTCGTCTGACACGCCTCGACAAAGTTCTCATCTCCTAAGCCCGATCAATGGTATTCCCCGCAGGGATTATCTCTCCTAAGCAAGGTGGAAATTCTATCTTGAACCAGCGATATCTCTGTACGCCCCGCGATGGCCGAGTATCCAATCATGTTCATCGTTTAGTTTGTGTGTTGCGTCAGGTTTGTCAGCATATACATACATACATCATGCATTATTGATTTGCATTTACATTTCATATTGCATCGCTATCACTCTAGTCAGTCTTATCCCCTAGTGATAAAAGTCCTCTGAATCGAGTTGTCAGACCTTTCCTCATTGGGAAGAGAATCATCTAAGCAATCTCTCTAGATCAGAGTCGGCACTAGACCACTTTGATAACTTGAACCTCTGAAAGGCCAGAGAACCTTCAACCGATGTCTCTCTTTGCCATTGAAGATGATATCCTTGCTTTCCCGGATTAAAGAAAATCCCCAGAGAAAGCCTCTTAAGCAAAGATTCGGCAGTACAGCAGTGTTTCTCCGAAAAACCGCTGATGAAAAGGTCATCGGCACCTCAAAATTAGGTCGCATCATATGGCATTTCTCCGGGAAGATCCCGAGAAAAGTATGCTATAATATCCCCAAGTGGAAACAGTCTCTCAAGATACTCGCTTTCCCCCAGTAGAATCGACAAATGACGTCTCCAACAGAGAAGTTTGTGCACCTCTACAACTCAGACGACTGGGTTCCCCAGCAAGTCTGACATCAAAACTTTTTCCACTTAAATGGCATCTCCCCAGGAAAATTCGGCGAGAAGTTTGAAGGGAAGCCGCTACGAATAGCGTCCCTTGTCAGTAAAATTTATTGGCAAAAGAAACTAAGACTAGTTCCTTGGTAGGAAAGCAGGATCGAGGGGAAGTTTAAATCAGAAACTAAGACCAGTTCCTTGGTAGGAAACCAGGATCGAGGGGAAGTTTAAATCAGAAACTAAGACCAGTTCCTTGGTAGGAAACCAGGATCGAGGGGAAGTTTAAATCAGAAACTAAGACCAGTTCCTTGGTAGGGAACCAGGATCGAGGGGAAGTTTAAATCAGAAACTAAGACCAGTTCCTTGGTAGGAAACCAGGATCGAGGGGGAGTTTAAATCAGAAACTTAGACCAGTTCCTTGGTAGACAACCAGGATCGAGGGGAAGTTTACCTTTTCTAAGCATCATCGCTTAGCTAAAGAAGATGAATGCGTAAGCTACCATTCATAACCACCATCAAAATTTCGGGTATTCCGATATTTAATCCTCTTGTACCCCGAATGCCCGAATACCTTCGTCATTCACACCTTCGTGTCCAAGAAGATTAAATAGGGGCATCTGTCATACCCCAAATTTTGACCACTAAGATTTCCCATCATTTTGCAAATCATCATCACAATATGGATGAACCATCATGCCTCACCAAATGCCTCAAGGGTTGTTGAGCATTCACTACAATCAAAATTAGGGTTTTAAGCCCTCTCTGAGTGCTTAGACAAAGGATCAATCAAGGAATGACATGATCTTCAACTTTTCTAGCCTCTCAAACATCCACAATGGATCAAAAGGACTCCCACTTCAAGGATTAAGCACAAGGTTGCTCCCTTTTAGGTGGATCAAGTCTCATGATCGACAGTGTCACCAAATTAGTGTTTTGGTCGACCAGGGCCTCCAGATGGAAATTTTTCATCTGGGAACAAGCCAATGATCCAAAACATAACCTAATATACTCCATGGAACCTCATGGACCCAATCATCAAGTCAATTTTGCCTCAGGGGATGCATTCATCAAAAATCAGGAATTAGGGTTTCTTGACCTAATTCACCCCTAAGTTGACTTTCGGGACAAATCATGAGCCAAGACCTCAAGACATGATTTGAGGGTCTTTAATATACCATATTGATCCATTTACAATAATGGATTAATCCAAGAAGCTTGAGCAACAAGTTCCAATTTCATCTGCACCACAATTAGGGTTTCGCGAGGAAAGTCAACTGTAACTTTGACTTTTGACCAGGACATGCTCCCAAACCCTAAGACATGATTTAATATACCCTATGACACCCATGGAACATGTCCATCAAGTTTGATTTAGGTCAAGGACATGATTTCCTGAAGAATTGCACAGTTTGGAATTCATCTGATAAAAAGTCAACTGTGCACAAAACTCAACTTTGAGTTTTTGAGATTTTTCACCAAAATGGATTTTTAACCCTAAAATGATGTTAATGTATGATTTGAATCATCATTCATCAAGAAAAGTTGGATAACTTGTAAAAGGGGTAACCATAAAAACTTAGAAAATTTTCTAAGTTAAAAATAAAGTGACAAGGGTACCAACTTTGGAGGATCATAACTCCTAAACCACAAAGCCATTTTTTTTCATCCAAAGATGGATTTGTAGCCCTCATTACCCTCTACAAAAACTTCAACTAGACCTAAGTCCAATTCATTAAGGATTTGGAGTTATGGAGTGATCAAAATGGCTGAAAAGTGAAAATGTCACTTTTTCCAACACTTAGTGAAAATTTCACTAAGTCAGAATCTGCCTTCACTTTTTGCCAAATGTAGGGGGATTTTTCACTTGGATTCAAAAGATATCAAAACCAAACATGTTCAAACAGTTGTTGTATCATGTAAGGGCTTTCCAAAATGGTTAAGAACATTACAAAATTCAACTTGCACCATGAGATATGACATTGGCAAGTTGCCTTGCTGAAATCTGTCAAAGGCAAGGCAGAATTTGCAATTTTGCTCGATTTGCCAAAATCAGCCAAATTCAAATGCTCCTATCCCCTTGGACACATCTGAGGATTGAATCTAAAGGGGACAATCACTGAGCCAAGCCTCCAAAGTCCATGGAACAAGAAATAACATGTTGAACCTAGAATGGCCAAAATAGGGACAAGACTCCAAATTTGGATTGAAGCATTCAATGGAAGCATCAAGGTGGCATGGACTGAGCCATTCTTATCTGAAATCACTCAAGACTTATCCAAGACCAAGGGAACCAAAGCTCTATGCCCTAACCTCTAGTCAATGGCTAGAGGAGACTTGGATTTTCATTTGCCAACATTGGCCAAACCTACTTACCAGCTGCCATTCACTATTCCTTGCAAAACAAACTTGCTCTACTATAAATAGAGCTCAATTTTGATCAGTTTGAGTACACCAAAGCCATCTAACAGATGCTTTCCTCAAAATCTCTTTCTCTTGGAAAAAATGCCTTTCTTAGCAAGGTAGCTATCGGGTTTTGAGTTTGAGAGCAATTCCAATCAAACCAATCACTCACACACCTCATATACGTCACATATGAGCTGATCAAACACTTATATCACTTCTGAAAACACCAATTTCACAAAATCACCAGCTGGTTGCTCAAATTTTCAATCAAGTTGCAGCTGAGGTACCACAAATTGATCCAGCCAATTTCAATCAAGTCCAACCATTCAAACACACTCCATAGGGTGTAGGGAAGCTGTTCAGATCATCACCACTCATCTGTAACACCTCTAAATCAAAAATCACATTGCACTTGCTGTCACGGCTTGGAGGTAAGCATATACTTGGTCATCTCTCAATCCATGCATATTTCCTCGCACAATAATTTGGCCATATGTTCATAATCATGCATGGAATGTTTTCCCTCAATTAATTGCATTGTTTGAATCGTGTATCAAAAATCCTAGCCTTCATGCAGAAATTAGGGTTCTTGAGATTTCTTCGTGATTTCATGTTTTATGTTTAATTTAAATGAAATTAAGTGTTATAAACATGATCGTGAGGTTGAGACGAGCATAATGATATGTGGATTGCATGATATGATTACGTATTCAGTGAGATTGGATGGAAAACGCAAATCAGCCAAACCCAAAAAAACGCGTGTGTTCTTGCTTGTGTTCTTGGCGCCTTTTTCACAAATTCAAATATTTGAATTTTGTGATTTTGTTTAATTGATTCAAAAATTAATTTCTCAATGAGTTTTAATGATTTTGAGTTGATTCCTTTTTTAATAATTCACAAAAATGTTAAAATATTTTATTTTATCAAAAAATCCCAAAAATATTATTTATTTCATATAATTGATATTTTTGCAAAGAATTAATATTTTAATTGTTTTTGACATTTTAAATATTTTTTCCACATTGATTTTGCAACTTTTAATGCTTTCTAATTATTGTGTAGGTCAATACTTAATTTTTGAAGCATTAATCCAATATCACAATTTGTTTTTCACATGTTAAATAATTTTGATCAATTTAATTGAATTTTTATTCAATTAAATACATTTTTGAAAACAAATTAGGGTTTTTGGATTAATTCAACCCTCATAAATCATTTTCAAAACTATTGGGCCTCTAATAGAGTGTAAGACCCAATCCTTTGTTGACCAAATCATTTTTGGGCCTCAGTATATTGTATAAGTCCCGATACCGTAAAAAACAAACGGCGCGACCATCGCCTTTTGAAAAATAATTTTGGGCCTCTCCTCGAGCTATAAGACTCATTCAAAACCTTTTGGGCCTCTAATAGACTGTAAGACCCAACCCCCTTTTAACTAAAATCATTTGGGCCTCACTTATTGTATAAGTCCCTCTGCGTTAAAAGAAAACCTCGGCGCGGTCGCCATTTCAAACGAAAAAAAATCATCTGGGCCTACCCTCGTGTTATAAGCCCCACTCTTTTTCTTTAAACATTTTGGGCCTCTTGAGAGAGTGTAAGACCCATCCCTTTGTACAGAAAATAATTTGGGCCACAGTCACTTGTATAAGTCCATCTGTACAAATTCAAACAGTACGCTCACTGATAAAACCCTGGGCCTCTCCTTGAGCTGTAAGCCCCAAATCTTTCTTTTTCAAAGCATTTTCTCCTTTGATTTTGAATATACTGTTGTTTTCAATCTATCTTTGTTGAACAACTAACCAAACAGCATGCAAGCTCTACAACCGAGTAAGTGGTTATTGCTTTCATTTACCGCTTTCATATACATATAAACTGTATTGTGGGGCTGTTTCACTGTAAGTCTTCTTTCATAAACTCATATCAACTGTGTAATAATAGTATAGATATTTCGAGTTTCCCCAACAACTACGTCTAGAACTAGGTGACGTCGTTTCGTTCATAGAAATAGACACTTAGATCCCCCAAAAAGGATCACCAGATACAGTCTTCTCTTCGGCTGTCCTCATTAGAAATTGTCAAGAAACTCTACTCCCAGAGATGAATGTCTTCTCCGTGAATGGCATCTTTGAGTTTCTTCCAAATTCTCGAATTTTCCTGACTTTGATCTATTCTCAGTGAATAGCATTGCCTTGAATTTCTCGGGGTTTGGGGACCCACGGGCTTCTTAAAAGCATCGGCCTCCTCTTGGGCATCGTACAAGGACCCACAGGCTTCCTAAAAGCAACCCCGCCTCCTCTTGGGCTTAGTACAAGGACCCTACGGCTTCTTAGAAGTATCCACAGCCTCCTCTTAGGCTTCATATAATGATCTCTTCCTCCGAGAATGATAGCCTTCTCTTGGGCTTCGTACAAGGACCCATCGGCTTCTTAAAAATTTCCAGCCTCCTCTTGGGCTTCGTACAAATTGTCCCGACGACCTCCTAGAGGTATAGGAATAGAACCTATTCATATTCATAGAACAGTCCTTTCATAGAGTCCACTACAGTTTCTCAAAATATAGTACAAAAGGTGAAACTCTAGACTTGGACAGTCTAATCTCCTTGAGTCTCAAAGACATTCTCAAGTGACCCCTTCGTTAAATAGGAAGGAAACCCGCAGACTCGGACAGTCTCAATACCCTTTGGATTTCCCGCTTCCTTAAAGAACAGGAAATATCCCTGACCCTCGAATCAAATCCTCGAGTACAATGTTGCTCATATAAGAACTGATTTTCTCTTTAAATCAGTATACTGGACCTGTCACTCAACTGAAACAGTAACCATAGCCTCCTCTTGGGCTTTGTACAAATGATTCTCCCCAGCGGAGTCAGACAACGTTTAGCCTCTTTCTCGGGCTTTGTACAAGACACATAAGAGACTCCCTCGTTGAGTCGATCACTCTTTCGCCTCCATCTCGGGCTTTATACGAAATACAAAAAGGTTCTTATTGAGCCAAACAAACAATAGCCTCCATCTCGGGCTTCATACGAGATACCAAAAGATTCCATCGTTAAGTCACAACCTTTTAGCCTCTCTCTCGGGCTTTGTACGAGACACATATTAGCCTCCTCTTAGGCTTTGTATAAGAAAACCACTGGTTGATCCAATCAACCTTTTAGCATCAAAGTTGTGCCTCGTTCACAGTACACGAAACATCAACAACTTTTTTCCTTTCATCTAATCGCTGTAAGCGGCAAGCCTCTGAATCATCTATATCCATGCCACTGTCCCTCCTTTAGCATGAGAAATTCCTAAGGAAAGATGGCATTGCTCTACACTGAGTTAAAGTCTTCTCCTTCAGGTTGAAAAAACCCCTTCTAAGGAAATTATGGCATTGCTAGGATTCACATATCCCGGTTAAAGTAATTCTCCTTTACAAACGGACAAACCCCCCTTTAGAGATGACAAATTCTCTCTAAAGTCGAGACTTTTCAGCTTCACATCTTGGGCTTCGAACAAGATACAAATCACATTTCGCTTCACGTCTTGGGCTTTGAACAAGACACCAAAACAACCATTTCCTCCCATAGAATAGGAGGAACTACGAATGCTCTGATTTCCCTGTTTCGATAAACGGGAATACGTAGGCATAAGATTGAAAGAAAAATCTTAGCGAGCACACTAAACAAAAACCCAAAATCCCATACTCTCATGTATCCATCAAAAAGCATCAGTCCTAATATCCTAATCCTTGTTCCCCGCCAAAAACCTTCTGCCCAGATAAAAAGAAAGAAAACTGTATTGGCGAAAATACAAATAACCAGTACAAAAGCCCCCCCCACATTGATAGCATTCGTAACCTAACAGACCGCTATTTAAACTCAGTATGCAAATCAGGGTTAATTGGAGACATCTATTTCCCTTCCTTATTCAGCTCACAATAAGATAAAAAATGAATCGACCTGTAGTTTAAGCTCAAACCGCAGAGAGCGACCAGCGCTTAAGAACCGCGTCCAAAATCGCTCGCTACAGAAACGGGGAAGAAAAGGAAAAGAAGTGACTCGGTAGGACATCCTCGGAGTCCTAGGCCTATGTATTCCCTCGGGTGCGGGAAAGTCAGAGTCAACGTAGTTCGGACTACGGATTGGGGAAGGGTTGCTCGCCAAGACGTCGCATCTCGTGCCTACGTATCTCATCGGGAATGAGAACCAGAGCGTCGTAGTTCCCCTCACTAGGGATGGATTTTGTTTTGTTTGTGTTTTTTAACAGAAGACGCCAATATTCGTGTTCTAGCAGTTAGGTGTCGCAGCTCGTTGTACGGAGTCTTAGGCATTTACCTGTTTGCGGTAGAACGGGCGTGGCGAATCCTTAAGAATGGAGTAGGGAAGATGAGAAGAGAATCGTTTGTTTTTGTCTTTTAAGAAGAAGTGTTTTGATTATGATGTGTGTATGACACATATTGCATTAAAGTCTATGACATAGGATCGAATGCCTCGCATATCGACCCAAGACGGGACGTACGCTAAACACTCTAAGAAAGTGAAAGAAGATCCTCCACTATCTTATTTCCAACATGCAAGGCTCATGTGAAATATATGTTAATCCTTTATTATGTGTTTTTGCTTTTTATTTTGAGATGAGAAAGAGAGACTCAAAAGGAAGAAAGGACAAAGTCTAAGAGGGGGACTAATAATCCTAAAGTTATCATGCATGGAGATCCTATGGTTGTGTGAGGTATAAGGACCACCTAAGCCTGAAGAAAAGAGAGGGATAGCACTACCTAATGCTTATCCTACCTCACCTTAATCAAAAATTAAGGATGAGCTAGGATCCCTAAGGGATGTGAGAAAGTTCTACACAATCAAGCATTATATCATGCTATTCACAAAAGAGAATGATAAGTAAAAGAGATGAGAGATGAGAGAATAGATGAGTATGGATTAACATCCACTTACTCAAGTGACTTACCTCTGCCCCTACACAAAAGGTTAGTGCATTATTATCACAAGTAATGAAAACTAGAACAAGAAACCTAAACCAAACACAACTATTTGCTTCTAGGAGACAAGTTAATAAGAAAATGAAGTTCAAACCAAAAAGGAAGGGTCCTAATGGTTAAGGGACATGTCAAGTCAGTAGGTATATGCTAAGGTACCATGCTAATGTAAACATGTCATATGATATCACACAAAGTCAAACTATGCACTAAGAAATCACACAAATGCAAGTTATGTATTACTTACGCAAGATGAGTGGAAATGGAAAGTAAACATGAATAAATGAATATGTAAACACCCAAGTCAGAAGTAAATGGAACTTAAGAATGAGGGAAGATGTTATTCAAATGGCATATAATCCACAAGAGCAAGCATTGATCAAGCAAGCAAAAGACGGGAGCAAACATCATTGAAGTTCTAACCACATCATATAAGACATGCAATTAAGAAATGAATATGCAAATTGAATAACCAAACAAAATAAATGCAAGTCAGTAGCTTAGGACATTTGAAATGACATTTATTGGTCAATAATGTAATCACAAAATTCATACAATTGTCATGTTGAGACAATTAGAAGATTAAGAGCAAACAAGTTCAAATTAGGTCAAACAAGTTCAAACAAAGTATGTAAAAGTTTGTGAGCTTTAGAAACATGTAACATGAAATTATAGGTCATGGAATATGATTGAAAATGGTTGAAAATAGAAGTGAATCATGATCAAGGAATGATTTGGGATCACTCATGTATTGGGGCAAACACGTATTCAAAGAAGATTAGAGAAGCAAACACAATTACACAAGATATTCCACTTTATAACATGTGCACCAACATCATATAAGAGTGAACTTTGGATGACTTATGACATGGTAAAAATGACCTATAACATTCATACAACATGAATTAAAAAACCTCAACAAATAGTCAAAGAAGATTGGCACATAATACAAATCAAAGCCTAAGCACAAATCATCTAATGCCTACACTAACACACATGCATTTTAATGGATCAAAATGGAATTTAAAGGCTCAACAAAATTGTGAGATTCAAGTTATTTGAAGTGAAACCAGTGGGTAAACATGTCACAAGAAAGTGGCCCAAAAATCATTGAGAAACATGCTCAAAGAAGTCTCACGATACCATACAAAGCACATTAACAATTGACTCAAAAACATCACTCAAAAGTCATCAAGAAATGACTTACAAAATTCACAAAATATTCCTAACATTCCTCAACATATCATGACTACATGTACCAAACATTAGGCAAAATGCAATTGTTAACTATGTCAAATAAAATCAAGATGCAGCATGTGCACAATCAAAAGAAAATGAAAGAAAATTCATGAAAATATGGTGAAATATCATAAAATCAGAAAATAACATGACCAAAAATTATTTTAATGTGTTGTGAGGTCTCATGAATTTTTGTGTAATTTTCTGATGCTTAAAAGTAATTTTAAAAATTAAAAATGAAACAACTATGCAAAAGAAAATAAAAATAAAATGAAATGAGTCAGGGGGTCCTACATTAGCAAAAAAATCAGTTAAACATGCATATTGGGCCCAATCTAGGGGGTGCGCGTAGCAAAGCAATCTAGTCCTTTACACATAAGTCAGATAGGGTCTATAGCATAGGGATCAGTCAACAATTTGACTCAATCTTAACCATTGGATCAGTCAAACATGAGATGATCAGGAAATTAATTCAAATGAGTGGATCACAGCACACGTGCATGGTAATTAACATGGAACACACACACACAAGCCACTTGATGACTGAAAAAAGGCACGTGAGAGGGAGCCCCCTTCATTAATGCGCTGGCACACTTGTGGACGTTAGATCAAAATCATCCAACGGCTGGGACTTAAACTGGTGATAAGCTAGGGTTCTTCCTCAGATGAACTTTCAGGTGGTCGGAGAAGACTCCGGTCGTCTTCTCCGGTGATCCTCCGCCGTGCTCCGCCTCCAACCACCACAGAAATGGACAAGACTAGTATCATTCTCTTCCTCTCTCCACGTAGATTCCAAATCCAGTCTCCAAATTCACAAATAATAAACACACATAGATAATCAAAGCCACAAAAGTATGCCCTAAAAATTGAAACTACGCACCTATTGTGCTTATCAACTAGCCGGATATCACATTGCTCCTACTGAGCTTCAATCATGCAAGAACAAGCTTAGATCAGTAGAAATATCAAGAAAAAGTTTGAAACAAAACCTGTTTGTAGATGGAGCTTTGAGCAAGAGAAGACCAGAGGTGAGATTCCTTGCTAACTGAACTTGCTTTTGGCCAAATAAAGGCTTAGTATGCTTGAACTCAGTGAGATTTGGAAGAAGAAAAAGAAGATGCAATTTGATGTTTCAGTGCAATGTCTCAAGTTCTCTTGATGATGATTGATGAATGGAGAAGAAGATTGAACCACTTGCAGAGAGAAAGAGCACGAGAGAGAGCAAACTCGGAGAAAATGTGTGAGGTTTCAAGGAGAATAAGGAGTGGAATGTTGAGAGAAACTGAAGAATGAGCCAAGCGTTCCCACAAATTCTGTTGGAGATTCAATTTTTAATGTGAGTTAGCTGTTAACCACCTTGGTTAATAGTTATAACTCAAGTTAATTGAGTTCAATGGTGAGTCAATTATGTTATACCCGAGTTGCATGGTTTTGTTAGTGTGTGGAGCAGATCATGGCATGCTATGGTGGTAGTGAAGTTGGATGGTGATGATGGACTAATGGTAGCAGTGATGCTTGCTTTGCAAGTTTCCACTCTTTTGTTTGAACAAATAAAGAAACAAGTACATGGAGAGCATGGTTTGCAAGAGTATGCATGGCTTGAAAGGGTAGTGTTTAATGACATACACATGACATGAAATACATGATACGCATGCTGTAACAAGTTTTGTTTTGGTTTTATTTGCTTGTCATGGAAGAAAACAGCTAGGAAGTAATGATCTTTGGAGCATGATAACTTCATGATCATGGAGTGAAATGGCATGGTTGATGGCTCCTTGGAAAGAGGGCATGGCATAGAACAAAATTGATGTTCAACATAAATGCAAATAAAGCCTCTAACATCCCCAAAACTGGCCATGAAAATGGATACTCCAAACTGCCTAAGCAAGTTAGTTGGACCTACCTTGACCAGCCCATGTGCCTATGGATGAACCAGTGTAAATCTACCTACTCTGACTCATCATAACTCCTCATACATTGCTCAAATGAAAAATTGTCCAACATAAAAGTTGAAGAGGAGATGGAAATGAACAAGATTGATGCTGAACAATCTTCCATTTGAAGCTTGCATCAATGAGAAATTTGGCTTGGAAGTTGGACAAAACATGCACACAAGATGTTTGATGAAATGACTGCGTGCTGGCCCGCCCATGACTTGCTTTGCTGGTCAAAAATGCCCTACAAACCTCCAACTTTAATCAATCATAACTCCCTCAATTTTGATCCAATGGGAATGATCATGGTATGGATTTGAAGCTTGAAATGTGAACTTTTGATAGACCTCCCTAACCCTTTCATTTGGTTCTTGGAGTATAGAGAAAGAAAGCCCCAAAGTTGACCTCTCACCTTGCCAAAACTTGCCATAAATAGAAACCCTAATTTCTATTTTTGGCAACTTTGCACATTTCTTGATTTTTGATGAATCTTTCATTATTTCTTGACCAAACCCTCTCCAATGATCATGTGTGACATGAGGAACATGGTTTTGACCTCAAAAAGTTAAGAGTTGACTTTTTCCTCTGCCTAGTTGACTTTTCCCCAATTCTCTTGGTTTTCAATCAATTGGTCAATTGAACCCCTTCCGAATCAAATTAATGGACAATTCTTCATCCTTAGACCCTTGAGGAGATGTAGAATATCATAGAATCAAGTCTTGTCCAAAAAATCAGAAATAAACTGATTTTATGGCAAACCCTAATTTTTACCCCTCAGTCTAGGAGAAATAAGCATATCCTCCAAATCCAAATTCCTCTGAGTATGATGTGTATCCTCTCCAACAAAGATGAGATATGCCATTTGGAGATGATAAAAGCTCAACAATCTTACCCATTGGGGTATTATACTTCAGAATTCCAAAACCCTAGTTTGCACTGGTTAGGAGAGTATGACTTCCTTCAATCTTTTGTTGAATTCTCATCTTGTGATGACTTGAGGACTCAAATGATATGAATTGAGATATGAAAAGCCCTTGTGACTTGTTTGGAAAAACGTTTCTCTTGTCCTTTGCCTTTGAGCTGTTTATGCTTTGAGACACCTGATCCCATGCCTTGTAACCAATGATGTGTATGATTTAATATGACCTATCATGAAATGCAAATGAGTGAAACATAAGCCAATTGTTGAGAAAAATAGGAGGGTAAATTTTGGGGTATTACAGCTGCCCCTATTCAATCAACTGTGGACCTGAAGGGATGAGAGCAATGGCTGTCAGAAATTCAAGGTTCATGGGGATTGAATACAAAAAAAATAACCAGAAAATTTGTGTTCTGTGGACAAACAGAATGGATATATGACATACAGCAGTTGATGGCGGATGTTGGTGGAAAATAATCCGAAACAAATGAATTTCAAAGTTTGCCTGTCTGGAACGACTAAGGTTAAACCCTAAGGTTGCCTATCGGGAATGGTAAATAATCTGTCAGGAACGGTAAACGGGTCTGTCAGGAACAGCTGAGCTTGGACCTTGGTTACCTATCGAGAATGGTAAATGGACCTGTCAGGAACGGCTGGGTTTAAAACTCAAAGGGTGCCTATCGGGAATGGCTAAGGTTTATAACCTATGGCTTACCTGTCAGGAACGGTAAATGGCCATGTCGGGAACAGCTAGGTCTAAAACTTAATGGTTACCTATCGGGAATGGCTAAAGGAATCCTATCGGGAATGGTTCCGGTTTTCCTGTCGGGAACGGCTAAAGTTGAAAACCTATAGCTTACCTATCGGGAATGGTAAAAGGGTCTGTTGGGAACGACTAGGTCTAAAACTTAATGGTTACCTATCGGGAATGGCTAAAGGAATCCTATCGGGAATGGTTCTGGTTAACCTATACGTCTATCGGGAATGACTAAGGTTCGAACTTAGAAGGTTCCTATCGGGAATGGCGGTAGGAATCCTATCTGGAATGGTTCCGGTTAACCTATACGTCTATCGGGAATGACTAAGGTTCGAACTTAAAAGGTGCCTATCGGGAATAGTGGTAGGAATCCTATCTGGAATGGTTCCTAAGAACTAAGGTTGACCTATACGTCTATCAGGAATGACTAAGGTTCAAAACTCGGAGGTGCCTATCGGGAATGACGGAAGGAATCCTATCGGGAATGGTTCCAGGAACACACGGTTAAAATGTAAGATCAAAAGATTTACAAAACGAGGAATAAGACTCTATGGGGAGAACAGTGATGAAACCTTGGTATTGCTTTTGAGATATCCGCGGAGGAATGAGCGAGGCATTCTTTTCGGTTTTGTCAATGTGATATAAGGGAAACAATTTTGGGATCTCGCACAAGGTACCAAAACTGGCTTATGCTTCACATGCATATGTTTGAATTTTTCCATGGCGTAATGCTCCATCTCGATGGAAATGCTACACGTTTTTTAGGATACAATGATTACTATATGCAAAATTCAAGGAGGTTCCTCAGCAAAATAAATGTTGGGGAAAAGAAGGCAACTCCGGTAGGGATAACAAACTGGATTGTCTTCGTGGTTGCAAACCGTGCTGAGGAAGACAAATATCAATCTGATCTTATGACAACCCGTGGGAAAATATCAACTCAGCTGGGGAGGACATTGACACAATCTGGTTTGTGAGCTGCCAAGCTTGCTGAGATTACTGTACGGAATGATGACCTTGCTGGGGAGGTCATCTGCACCAATCTGCTTGGGGAATAACTATAACCATAGAACTCCGCTGGGGGAATGACAACTTTCTGACCTGGCTGCTGGGGAATTGAGATCAAATGAACTCTTGCTGAGGAAGGAAATACCCGCTAAGGGACTGAGATCAACCATATTTCTTGCTAAGGGAAGAAACACTTGCTAGAGGACTGAAATCAACCAACACTCCTGCTGGGGATACCCTTTGAACAACTGATGGGTCTGAACTTGTCAATAACCATTGGACTTTAATTGCAGGCAACATCACAGATCTAATATGCCAGAGGAGGAGAATACTCTAACTTTCTACCACTTTCAAACTGCTTGGGAATATTCCATCATTTCACATTGCATGGGAGTGAGGAATTCTTCTATACTGCTGGGGATGACAACCTCAAGGAAGAACTTTCTTGTTGAGGGACCCACTTTTGCTTGGGGAGAGCCATGACCATGGACTCCACTGGCGAAATCAAACTTCCTGATGTCTTTCTAGGGGAGACATTCTGATACTCTATTGGGAAGATAAACTCCATTGAATTCTGCTGGAGAAAAGAGATCAAAGACGCCTCATGCTGGGAATGACCTCTGTTTCAAGCTTCTGAGTTGATCAACTGCCCATTGATCGTCATGAGTGAACAACGACTCATTTAATTCTCCATTTACCCCAGACTGCAAGGTCTATGAAAGAATTTCGTCTCGAGAGGATTTTACAGAAGACGTTGCATTCAAAATGCCCCAGTGTTTTCAAACTCTTTGAGAGGTGCTTCTGACTAGTCATCTTTTGAAAAGGACAACTTCTCGTACTCTTAAGGTGGCCTGCCTCGAGTCTTAAAGAAACTTTGCCCTTGACTAATCTTAGAGAGATTTGTCAAATCAACCTGATTGCCCCATATTACCCGGTTGTGGAGAGATTTATCGGACTCGACATAATTGCCCCAGTTTGAACGCTTTTGGGGAGATTTAACGAATCTCAACATGGTTGCCCCCAGTTTGGCTGAACTTTGAAGAGATTTCTCGACGTGAGTGCCCATGATTGACCGCTCTCTGAAAAGGCTTTCTCAACTTGACTGCCCCAGCTTGGCTACACTTCAAAGAGATTTCTCGGCGTGGCTGCTACTGATTACACTGCTTTTGGAGAAATTCAACGGATCTCAACTTGATAGCCCTAGATTGGCTGAACCTCGAAAACATTTCTCGATGCGATTGCCCTAGATTGGTTACATCTCAACACAACTGGCTAGGAATGCCTTTGCCCCACATAGTCTTTCAGCAACATGTCCTCTGGAGTCCTCAAGCATTTCAACTTGGCAGGATCAAGCTTCTCGACTGATGTTCATCATGTAAGCTTCTTTGAAGTCACACAAATGTATGCAAGCAGAAAATATTTATTCTGAAAATGATTATTCAAATGCAACACACATGTTAATCTTGAAGTCTTTATTGAAAAGTTGTCGCAAAGCCATGTGAACGAATCACTACTTAGGATACGACATTGATTTTTGAATGAAAGAAAACATGCACATGCAATACCAACAAACGTCTTTTAGCACACCTCATAGGAGTCAGGAACGCTATCTCATCGGAGTACGCTCTCGAAATAAACCCTGTTTCAATTAGGACTTTTGAGGGTTGTATCATGGCCTGGTTCACGGTTTTGAGAAAAAAGGATTTAAGGCTCAAAGTTTATCGGTGCCCACCCACTCTTCGTGATGTTCTCCAGTCCTACGTTCAACCAATTTGCCCAAGCGCCCGCCTCTCAAAAAGATTTTATGATATTTAAGGAACCCATGAAACTGATGATTTGAGACCCAATGAGGTTTTGGAGTAACAGTAACCCCTTTTGTCTTTTGTTCGTAGTCACACGACTTTGTTCTTGCTCGAGGATTTTCTTTTGTAATCCCTTTTTTTTCACTTTCTCATTCTTTTGCTTTTTGATCACTAATTTTTGCATGGACTGATTCTTTTGAATCTTTAGATTTTGAAGTCCAGCGCGATGCCCTAACTTTTGCCTAAGTCGCTTGTTTTCAAGTTTCGACTTAGCGGGCTTTTTTCTTTTTTTTATTCTTTTTTTTTTCAGAACAAATCATGTGACACTGGCTTGTCTTGACTTTGTTGAAAGGTTTGTGACTGCCTCACTCCTTGATTGTTGATGGATAACCATTATGGTTTCACATCTCTGGACCTCTTGACGGTGGAATAGAAGGTAATGGATCCTCAGATGCACACTCCTTTTGAAATTTGAACGCTCGGTCAAATTAACTGACGCCTACCCTGCCCCTGGGTTAAATGTGAGGGTTTTTTCATACAAAAGAAACTCCTACTTCAAGGATCAAAGGGGTTAACGAGGATCTATCTCCCTTATATCTCCGGTGTTTGGGGATTTGAAATAATGCCTGTACATCCTCAATAGGGTTCTATCCTTGAACATACAACCAGAGATTTCGCATTTTTCACTTCATCATCCTCCCTCCAAGAGTTTAAGACAAGAAAGTTGGTATTGCAATGCACATGAACATTTAAGAGTGAACACGAATGGATTACTTCAAGAAAAACATGTTCATTGTATTATGATTGTCATTCAAGAACAAACAAATTTTTACATGCAAACGATGTTTAAACAAACAAATGAAAGCTACATATGAAGATGCAGTAAAGAAACTGATGATTGCCATTGTTGAGGAGACTTGACTCCGTCTGGACTTATTACTCTTGACAACATACTCGCAATCTGAGTGCTCACTCGGGAAGCTTCAGTTGATGTGCCAACCATCGGTAGTGAATGTAATGACCCCGGCCTCGATTAAATCTTGCACATTATGATGAAAGGCTCGACACCTCTCAATAGTATGTCCAGGGCCACCTGAATGAAATTCACACCGGGCACTAACATCATATCCAGCTGGGAGCTTTACTGGAGGGGGACCCATTGCACGAGGTTCTACCAGATTCAGTTTGAGCAACTGTTAAAACAACATGGCATATGACATAGGCAGTGGATCAAAATGCCGGTCAGGCTTCTTCAGCTTCTGTTCATACTGCTTAGCCTTGGGATTGTCTTGGGAGGCATGAAGTAGCTGCTGACGAGGAAACTCCGGAACCCTAGATTGTGCAAAAAAGTCGCGAGGTAGATCACACTTTGGGATAGATTCCACAAGCAAGGCCTGAATGACAATTTTTGCTGCAGCCTCAGGCACGGGATTGCCATCCTTTCTGAGCACATTCCTTATGACCTCCATAACCAAGCTCATCTGAGTCTTCAGTTGGTTGACCTCTTCCTTCAGCATTTCCTGGTCTTGAATCAAAGCTTGCATGTCCCCCATAAACTGCCCCACTTGGCTTCGTATTTCCCTCAGCTCCGCTTGGACTTGATCCATGGTCAACTTCCTGCTTCTTTGAAAAGTTAAGTCCGAAATTCTGAAGAAGACCAGATCAGGATGAGAATAACCAGCTTCAAACACCTATTATGCAAATGAGTATGAAAATGCTATGCAAATGCCATGTTTGAATATTTCCAAGGAATCATTCTGCTTTGATTCAAGTTTTTCACATAAGAACAACAAGAAATAGATGGAAATGATCAGCAACGAGTCTCAAAGTTAAGATCCTTGGAAATACTAGAACATTTATGCAAACATGTTATGATGATACGGGTGCAGAGACATGGGATCAAGGCTTCCACAAATTCTGGATAAGTGATATGCCGATGACTGGATGAATTCGTAGGTCTACTCTGAAGAGAATACCGGAATACCAAAATACCGGATAATCATAATACCATGAGACCAGGATGATAATTCCACACTGATAGGAAAACCAGAATACCAGGTAGGTTGAAGGTCAAGGTTACCTACAAACCTGCAAACACCCACCCATTCTCACATGTATGTACTAGAATGAAAGTTCCTCAGTTTTGGATTCTCGATTTGAGAAGCAATAGTACATTCATCCCTCGGGGTACAATACTATCACCAAACAAAGAGGTCGTCCACTGATTCCCCCAAAAATAAGGTCATCCTAGAGCAAGTTCTCAGTTTCGGGTCCTCGGATCGAGAAGCATAATGGGTTTTCCATTTCTGGTCTGCCATTACTATCTCTTGGGAGGAGTGCCTCAACTGAGTCCTCGGGGAAACGGTCGCCAGAGTCGACAGCGCTCTAGATCAATACCCTGAAATGCGCAAGACACACACGTCAGAATATCTCCCAAGATAGCCTCGTCTGGATGTGAATTTCGTGAACACCAAACGTACCAAGACGGCGCGTAGATCCCACTACTTTCCACTCTTGTTCTAAGTGTATGCTCAAGCCTGTGTATTGGGCTTTTCTCTCATGAATCCAACCCGCCAAACATAAAAACCAGTACAGCACAGCACAGTCCCGTATATGATAACAATGAAATGCAATAAATGCAGTAAAATACAGTTACAACAAAATAAAGCACACCAATAAACACCCAATGAAATAAAAACAAACAAGCGCTAGGATTGACTCGCATAGGGAACCAAATTCCCCAGCAGAGTCGCCATCTGTCACTCCCGGGATTTTCATCCAAGTACAAACACGAAAGTGGCGCGGAAACAGAGTCGCCAGCAATGTGTGTTTATCCCAAGAGAGGTAAAGGAAACACTGCATAAACCTGGGGGAAAGGAAAAAAGCATGGTCTCGCGACCAAGAGAAACGGGTAAGGGAGTCGGTTATGCGAGAGGAAGGTATTAGCACCCCCTCGCGTCCATCGTACTCGATAGGATCCACGCTTGTTGTTATCGATCAAAGGGTGTCGTCAACTGGAGCTCCGCTGCTACTAGAAAGGAAAAGGAGCAGGTACGGGAAAGGACGAGGAAACGGGGAAGAAAAGGAAAAGAAGTGACTCGGTAGGGCATCCTCGGAGTCCTAGGCCTACGTATTCCCTCGGGTGTGGGAAAGTCAGAGTCAACGTAGTTTAGACTACGGATTAGGGAAGGGTTGCTCACCAAGACGTCGCATCTCGTGCCTACGTATCTCATCGGAAATGAGAATCAAAGCATCGTAGTTCCCCTCACTAGGGATGGATTTTGCTTTGTTTGTGTTTTTTAACGGAAGAAGCCAAGGTTCGTGTTCTAGCAGTTAGGTGTCGCAGCTCGTTGTACGGAGTCTTAGGCATTTACCTGTTTGCGGTAGCACAGACGTGGCGAATCCTTAAGAATGGAGTGAGGAAGATGAGAAGAGAATCGTTTTTTTTTTGTCTTTTAAGAAGAAGTGTTTTGATTATGATGTGTGTATGACACATATTGCATTAAAGTCTATGACATAGGATCGAATGCCTCGCATATCGACCCAAGACGGGACGTACGCTAAACACTCTAAGAAAGTGAAAGAAGATCCTCCACTATCTTATTTCCCACATGCAAGGCTCATGTGAAATATATGTTAATCCTTTATTAGGTGTTTTTGCTTTTTATTTTGAGATGATAAAGAGAGACTCAAAAGGAAGAAAGGACAAAGTCTAAGAGGGGGGCTAATAATCCTAAAGTTATCATGCATGGAGATCCTATGTGTAATACCCCAAAATTTGCCCTCTCATTTCTTCATATCATCTAGCATGGGCTTTCATTTCATTGCATTGCATTCAAGCATAGAAAAATAAAACATCAAGCATTTAGCATTGCATCTTGCATAAGGGCATGTGATCAGTTGTTTCTCAATGAGGTGGATCATCCAAAGCAAAAGAATAAGAGCCAAGGGTCTCTCACAAGCCTCAAAGGTTTCTTACATCATATATCATCCCCATTTGATCTCACAAGTCATTGGAAGATGGGAATTCATCAAGAAGATTGGACAGTGCATCACCTCCTATCACAAAAAACAGTCAAAATTAGGGTTTTGGATTCAAGGGGTCTCCTGATGAAATTTTGATTCAAACTTGATCTCAGTGTTTTCTACATGATATTAAGTGATTAAGGATGGAAGATTGACCATTGATTCATTTCAGAAGAAGTGCAATTGATCAGTTGCTTGATAATCAAGAAATTGGGGAAAAAGTCAATTGTGCAGTGAAAAAAGTCAACTCCTGACTTTTTGAGGTCAAATTCATGAAATTCAAGTTATATATGTTCATTGGACAAGATTTGATCAAGAAATGACGGAGGAATTATGAAAAATCAAGAAATCACAAAACTGACAAAAATAGAAACTTTAGGGTTTCCAAAAATGGCAAGTTTGAACTATTTTGCACCCTACTTTGAGGCTCTCTTTCTCCAAGATAAAAGCTCCAAACTTCAGGCCCAAGTTGAGCCAATTAAATTTCATGTTCTAAGCTTCAAATCCATATAAATAACTCTTCCATTGGATCAAAATTGAATGAGTTATGGTTGATCAAAGTTTGACAAAACTAGGTCAAAAACCATGTCATGACCAAGCAAAACCAAGTCCACCGGCCATAATTTTGACAAACACCTGGTGTGCCAAAAGTCAAAGCATTTTTCTCCATCAAGGAATCTTCAAATGGAAAACTTTACAACAAAAAAGTTGTTCCTTTCCATGCCCTCTTCAATGTTCATGTTGGACATTTTTTAATTTGAGCAAGTTATGAGATAGTTATGATGGCTTAAAGTTGTGTTCATGCTAAAAATTCATAGGCCATGTTGCCTTGCCATGCCAAGTTTGCCACGCCCCAAGCCAGCTTTGGATCCATTGAGTTCATGTCCATTTTTAAGGGTGTTTGAGGTCCCATTTTAATCCAACTTCCACACCAATCTTGTTCTATGATCTAGCCTCTTTCCATTGACATCAAAAGTAGCTATTTTCATTCACTAACAAGAGGGCAATTCCTCATCAAACTCTCATACTTCCATTGAAATGGTGTTGCTGCAAAATCAGAAAAAACTCATTGTTAGTGTTGTGAATCCATACCAGCTTGGACGACAATGTTTCAAGCATCACTCTCCATATTACTTCTTTTAGCCAAACACCTTTCTTTACATCCTACATCCACCATGCCATCATACACCAAAGAGACAATGAATTAAAACTTGCTGAACAAGTTCCCTCATGCAGGATAACTTCATCATCACCACTGATTCACCTCTACTCCACCATAACATCCTAAACATACTACACCATAGCACAACCTCCTTCCACTCGCCCTAACTAACTTGACTCAATTAGTTAGGGACAACTCAATTAACCTCACATCAACTCACTAAACTCACTCAGTTAACCATGAGTTAACAGATTAAACCACACATATAAATTAAAATCTCACTCTCAAATTCATTTTCCAACTTTCATTTTCCATTCTCTCTCCAAGAATTCTTCTCACTTTTCTCTCTACTCTCTCTCTGATTTCACACGACCTCAACAATCTTTATCTACATTTCACCTTCATCATCTTCAATATTTCATTGCTGATCAAGAACAAAGGAGAAGAAGTTCCATTATCCAAGCATAAGCATCATCACAGTTTGGAATTCTTTTTGTTCTCAAGATCTCCACATCAAGTAGCATTTATTTTGCTAAAGTTGAAGATCTAGAAGCTCAGGATCTCAAGCTTTTCTCTGGTTTTCTTACAACTTAATCTCCTCTACATTTCAGGTTCAGAACTTTTCAACTCATTATGCTCGTTTTTCTTGTTTTGTAAGATTGTTGTTGATGTGTTTTTGGCTCATTAGGAGTTCTGTTGATTCCGGCTAGTTGATAGACCTCTTAGAGGTGTAGTTTATATTCTAGGGCAATATGTTTTGATTCGGTTTGTTACATACACGCATGATCCGTGGAAAATAATTGTGTATTCTTAATATCCATAATTTCCTCTTCATTTTGGTACGTGGCTTGGTGATTTCTGTAGGTTTGGAAAGTTTCAGGTGGTAGCGTTCCGCCGGAGAAGACGACCGGAGGTCCTTCTCCGGCCGGTGAGTGAGTGTTAGGGTTTTTGGTCCAGTTTAAATCCTGGCCGTTAGATTTGGTGCATCGTGTGGTCCTAACATTGCCAGCACATTAAATTGTCATGTAATTTGCATGTGCCATTTTTTTTTACTTTAGTTGATCTTGTATGTGCGTGCATGTTACTTGTGGTGGACTTCAACTCTGATACGTTTGATGTGTGATCATCTCATCATGTTTTAATCCTGTGGCTATTATGTTGCCAGCGTATTAATGAAGCATGTGACTGGCGCTTGTTCCGTCTTTGGTTTCTAAATGTTTGTGTGTGTATGCATCCATGTTTGTTATTGTATGCGCGCGTCATGAGGCATTGGATTTAGTTGATTGTTTGATTACCTTGCATTGATCTGATCCTATGGTTTGGGTTGAATCTATATGTGACTGATGATACACACTATCACATGCAATCACAAGTATAATTGGACTGGGGTCTTAGTTACTATTTGCACCCTATTTTTCAAGCCCAATCATTTTAAACGTACCAATTGCTCACGCCACACCCCTTCCCATTTCATTTCAATTTTTTTATTTCTTTTCCATATTTGTTTAGTTTTCTTATTTTAAAAATAGTAAAACACTTCTAAAAATACCAAATAAATTCATGTGACATTGTGACACCTTTAAATAATTTTCTATAATTTTTATTTCTGATTCCATGAACTTTTACACCTTATTGTATATATTTCTTTTAATTCCTTTTTAATTGATGTTCATCATTGACACTCAAATTTGTCCATTTTATTTCTTCCATTTCACATAATATTTTTAATCCATTCTTTTTTCATTTGTTAAATAACACATTAAATAATCTAAATACATTTTTATTTGATTTTTAAAGTCAGTTTATCATGTGTGTAGATGTTCATTTTGGTGCAATTTTATGATGTGTTTCAATGTGAATTTGTGGAACTATTAGGTCATGCTTTCTCTTGATTTTTTATATGATTTTTGGTCCATGTTCTTGTTTCTGACTTGGATTGTTTAGGACTTAATTTTACAATTTTCTCATATACTTTGATAGTTGTTTAATGCCTTGCATTTGAAGTTACTTGTGTGCATTCTTTTATGCCCCATTCTCACATGTTTTGATGAGGTATTTATGCCACCACTTGATGTTTGGTTGTGCATCTATTATAGGTAATTTGTATGATGTTAGAGGTCATATTTGTTTCTTTATAGGTCATTTAGATAGGTGTTTTCATTTGGACTTGAGTTTATGCTTTCTAATTTGAAGGTTGACATGTTATCTTCTCTTACTCTTTTCTTATGCTTTACATGTTCAATGAGTGCATTTTGTATGATTTTTCTTTCATTCCATTTACATCTCATCAATGTTATGCCACTTCCCATGTGCATTCATCAATCATTTTACATGATATGTATCTTTGATATGCAACTTTGTGCATCTTTGTGAAACTTGTTTCTCATTCTTGTCTCCTTCTTATCTCTCCTTCTTACATCCTTTCATTTGTGAATTGTACGGTGATTTATATGCATTGTGGGGTGTTCCTAAATGACTTTGGTTCTGACTTTAACAATTCATGAAGCATTAATGCATGATCACTTTGCATATCCACTCATTCTTCATCTATTTCTTTCATAATGCATTTCTTTGTGTTTTAAGGCATTGTTTGTGTGTATTTGATTTGTGTTTGCTCTCATATTATTGGAGAACATTCTTATGATGTGTATTCTGACCTTGTGCTTCCCTTAACCTTTAAGATGTTTTTACTTTGGTTATTGACTTTGTTGAAGCCTTACTTGTTCATCTTAACTTGTTTCTTCATTTGTAAATGATTGCACTAACCATTTCAGGGGCCAATGGTAAGTCACTTGAGTGTGGATATGCATCCACATTCTAATTTCTTCCTTCATCTTTTAATCATTCAATTTGTGTTGTTTAAGCATTTAATGATGCTTTGCTTTCATAATCTTCTTTCTTCCCTCTTAGAAACAACTTAACTTCCATCTTGGAAGTAAGTTGTTTTCTTTCTTTCTCTTCTCCTTTCTCTTAGGATTAGGTTTCTTAAACCACATTAACCATAGGATCTCCAAGCATGCTAACACTAGGGGGAGTCTTAGTCTCCATCTTTAGTTTTCACCTTTACTTCTCCATTTGAGTCTCTTCTTCTCATCTTAGAACAAAAGTAAAAAAACACCTAATAAAGGCATAACAAATATTGTATTTGAGCCTTTCATGTGAGAATAAGATAGTGAAGGATCTTCTCTCACTTTCTTAGAATGTTTAGCGTACGTCCCGTCTTGGGTCGATATGCGAGGCATTCGATCTTACATGAAGGACTTAAATACAATGTGCATTACTAAACACCAATAAACAAATCATTTCTTTCTTAAAAGACAAAGACAAACAAATAATTCTTCTCTCATCTCATTCACTCCTTCCCTAAGGATGTGTCACGTCCGTTCCACCGGAAACAGGTAACGCCTAAATCTCCCAACAGTGAGCTGCAACACCTAACTGCTGGAACGCGCACCCTGACGTTTCCACTAAAAAACACAAACAAAGCGACCCTCGTTGAGGGGAACTACGTCGCTCTGATTCTCATGCTCCCGATGAGATACGTAGGCAGTGGGGTAGGGCCCATTCGAGCACTTCTTTTATTTTCCCTACATTTGTTTCTCTTTCTCTCTCCTTTCCTTTTCCAGTTCTTTTTCCAGTATCCTTTCCTTACACCCTTTGATCGAGACAACAAGCGTGGATCCCATCGGGTACGATGGACGCGTGTGGGTGCTAATACCTTCCTCGCGCGTAACCGACACCCGAACCCAGTTCTCTTGGTCGTGAGACCATGCTATTTCCATCCCTCAGGTTTATGCAGTGTTTCCTTTCCCTCTCTTGGGATAAATACACATTGCTGGCGACTCTGTTTCGGTGCCACTTTCGCGTTTGTACTTGGATGAAAATCCCAGGAGCGACAGCTGGCGACTCTGCTGGGGACCCTAGGAGATCAGAATCTCTGGTTCCTTAAGCGGGTCAATCCTAGCGCTTGTCTATTTTTCTTTCATTGGGTGTTTACTTTGATGTTGTACTTACTGTTTTTACTGTATTGCTGTTTACTGTATTATTGCTTTAAAGTATTACTGTATTTATTGTATTCTTTACATTACATATCATTATTATACTGGACTGTGCTGTGCTGGTTTTCTGTTTGGCGGGATGGGTATTCTGAGAGATAAGCCCAATACACAGGCTTGAGTACATACATAGGACTAGAGTGAACGGTAGTGTGGCCTACGTAGCATCTTGGTACGTATGGTTTACACGAAATTCACAACCAGACGAGGTTTTCTTGGGAGATGCTCTGATTTACGCTTCTTGTGCGTTTCAGAGTGTTAACCTAGAAAGTTGTCGACTCTGGTGACCGATCATTGAGGACCTTAGCGGAAACATCCGTCTTTAGTGGTGACAGTGGCAGCCCACATTATGTGGCAAACCTATTCGCACCCGAGGTCCCACTTTGGAACTTGTATAGGATGGCCTTTAATTTTGGGGAATCAGTGAACGATCTCTTTGTTTGGCGATATGGGTTCACTGACCGAAGTTCTCATGAGAAGAGACGTTCTAATCAAGGAGTTAATCGAAAGACCAAATCACCAGCGTACTCGCATACTCTTCAAGGAGGTCAAGCATTCGAGTGATAGGTTGAAGGATTTAGAGTTGTCGGATTGACAATTTGTTTATTTCTCTTGATGTAATTTTGTTGATGGATATCATCAGGCTTGTTGATGAATCCACCTTTTGATGTATGATGTTTGAATTCATTGCTGAACACCGTATGTATGTTTCTTCTTGATTGAAATGAGCAACTTATTCAGAAAGGTTCCTCTAGTTTTTATTTTGTACACGAGCACATAATCACGGCACGTCTCTTCATATCACAATTTCTGATCTTTAGATTTTTGTGGTTAAGATTGGAATCAGGGTGTAGAGCACCTCGGAAGTGATAAACATGGCATTTGCATTGCATTGCATATTATTTTGCATTCTGTTGCTTGCTTTTCAGGTACTCATGGCAGGGTCTCTAACCTTTATTTGGTTTCAGGCATTATAGCTGAGAATCACATTCACCGATACTCAACTCGAAGAAATCAAGCAAGGATAATGGATCAAATGCATAATGATTTGGCTGAAATGAGGGCACGCATGGACCAGTTCATGACTCTCATGACTGGTATGGCACAGACTCAAGAAAGATTGAGGCTTCTGGTCGAGCGTCCAGAGGCCACGCCTGAAGGTAATCAGAATGACAATTCATATACAAGGGTCACTCCTCCTCCTGTTGGCAATCCTCCTCCTGGTGGTAATCTGGGTAATGGAAATGGCAGAAATGTTGGTGGTATTCAAGAAGATGTTCTGGAAGACTAATTCACCCTGTTGGATGCTGATATGGGTAATCCTGGTGATAGAAGGTATGATGAGTTAGCTGAGAAGATTCGGGCTATAGAGTGCAAGGATTCTATGGGTATTGATATTACTAGTTTGGGGCTGGTACCAGGAGTCAGAATTCCTCCAAAGTTCAAGCCACCCACTTTTGACAAATATCATGGCAATACGTGTCCCCAGACACATATCCAAGCTTATTTTGGGAGGATCTCAGCCCATACTGATGATGAGAAGTTATGGATGCATTACTTTCAAGACAGTCTGGCTGGAGCTTCTTTAACCTGGTATATGAAATTTAACAGAGCTACTGTGAGAAGTTGGAAAGATCTGGCAGAAGCATTTCTAAAGCAATATCAGTACAATATCGACATGGCGCCCAATCGCACTCAACTACAAGGGTTGTTACAGAATTCTAAGGAAACTTTCAAGGAGTACGCTCAAAGGTGGAGGGAAATGGCTGCCCAGGTTCAACCTCCTTTCCTGGATAGAGAAATGGCAGATATGTTTATGGGCACCCTGCAAGGGGCATTTCTTGAAAGATTGGTTGCGTGTCCATCAACCGGATTTGCTGATATCGTGATTGCTGGAGAAAGGATCGAGAGTTTGTTGAAGCTTGGGAAGATCCAAGATGTAAGTGGGGCTGACTCTTCTGGAACGAATAAACCATTTTCTAGTGGTCAGAAAAGAAGAGAAGGTGATACAAATGTTGTATATAGAGGACGAGGAAGAGGACGTTCTCAAGCTTATCACCAGGTAGGTGCAGTGGCAATCCCAGCACCATCTGTTCAGCAACAACAACCACAACAGCAAGCTCAGTAGCAACAGTAGCAACCTCCTTTCCAACAGAGGTCTAGGCAGAGGGATCGTAAGATTGACCCTCTCCCTATGACTTATTCAGCGTTGTTACCTCAATTACTCAAATTGAAGTTGGTTGAGCTTCTTACTATGAGACCTCCTGCCGCTGGCAACTTGCCACCTAATTTTGATGTTAACGTTCGCTGTGATTTCCACTCAGGTGCTCAGGGGTATACCACTGAGAAGTGTTGGGCATTTTAGAATAAAGTGCAAGACTTGATCGATTCCAAAGCAATCAATTTCTCATTACCTCCTAATGTTATCCAGAACCCCATGCCTAATCATGGTGTGGCAGATGTGCACGCTGTTGAGGACGGAAAGAAATTGAACTTGGTGGCGGATATCAGTCAGGTGAAGACTTCATTGCTAGTGGTGAAGGGTCGTTTGTTGAAAGGAGAGGTGTTCCCGGGTTGTGATCAAGATTGTTCTGAGTGTATGGGCCAAAAGAATGGTTGTGATAAGTTGAGAATTGGTTTGCAGAGTCTGATTAACGAGGGCCGTCTACAGTTTGATCGGGTTGTGAGAGATACTGATGAGGTATCAACTGTGACCATTTATTATACTCCTGCCGAAATTCAGGTGCCTGCAAGTACAGCTCCTGTGGCGAGTGTTGGGCAAGAAAGATCCAATCCTGTTACCATCACGGTGCCAGGACCAGTTCTGTTTACATCTACAAAAGCAATCCCATGGCACTATGGGGCAGACGTGTATTATGAAGGGAAAAAGCAGGAAGTCGGGACATCAGTCAGTTCAAATATTGATAATGTGGGTGGTGTAGGTGGTTTTACTAGGAGCGGAAGGTTGTTTGCTCCCCAAACTTTGCGCAGTGATAAAGAAGTTGAAGCTGTGGCAAAAGCTAAAGGAAAACAGGTGGTTGAGAGTGTGTCTGTGCTTGAAACAGAGACAAAGATTACCTTTGACAACGAGGTAGAAGAGTTCATGAGGATAATAAAGAAAAGTGATTATAAAATTGTCGATCAACTGAACCAGACGCCCTCGAAGATTTTAATTTTGTCATTGTTGATGTGTTCTGATGCGCACTGAGAGGCTTTATTGAAAGTGTTGAAGCGAGCCTATGTTCCACAGGAAATTACCGTCAATCAGCTTGAAGGTGTGATTTCTAACATCAATGTCAGCCACGGATTGGGTTTCACAAGCAGAGACTTGACTTTTGAAGGAAGAAACCACAACAAAGCTTTGCACATTACAATGGAGTGTAAGGGTGCAGTGTTGTCTCACGTGTTGGTAGACACTGGTTCCTCGCTCAATGTCTTGCCTAAGAAGGCGCTGATGAAGCTAGAAGTTGATGGTTTGATTTTAAGGCCAAGTGATTTGGTTGTCCGAGCGTTCTATGGGACGAAAAGATCTGTATTTGGTGAGGTGGAATTACCTGTGCAAATTGGACCTCAAGTGTTCAAGGCTACATTCCACGTGATGGATATACAGCCTGCTTATAGATGTTTATTAGGTCGCCCATGGATTCATGCGGTCGGGGCTGTTACATCCACCTTACACCAGAAGCTGAAGTACGAGTGTGAGGGATAAGTAGTAACTGTGTGTGGTGAAGAGGACATCTTTGTCAGTCATTTGTCCACGTTCAAGTATGTTGAGATGGATGGGGAAATCCACGAAATGCTTTTCCAGTCATTTGAAGCGGTGAATATTGATAACGTGCCTAAATCTTCCCTTGCACCAGATAGAGCCGGTACATCCATTTCGTCCTATAAGCAAGCTGTCGAGGTTGTTAGAGCAGGTAATGCCCAGGGCTGGGGCAGGCTGATAGAGCAACCAATGAAGGAGGACAAGTTTGGTATTGGCTATCAACCCTCTATGACTTCAGTTGCAGAGAGCAGTGGACCCACCACTTTTAGCAGCGGGTGAATCATTTACCCAGATCAGTCTTGTGCAGCTACAGAAGATGGCATTGACAATGACTGTGACTTGGACAACTGGGTACGCCCACGTGCTCCGGGACCACAATTACAGAACTGGTCCGTTGAAGAAGTCATTCAAGTTACTCTTCAAACAGAGTAATTTTCTTTGTTTTTCTAAACCATAATGCATGTTAAAATCTTGTGCTCTGCCCAAGGCGTATAAATTCATTTGTAGGGCCACCTGTTTGCATTTGCAATTTTAATCATCAATAAAGGACGTTTTGCACTCAAATTTTGTTCTCTGTCTTTCTTTTTTTATTTTTAAACAAAAATAATAAAATGGCAATGTTTCGTTTCTTTTTGTTTTAAAAATAAATTCTAAAATAAAGCATGAACCCGTTCGTGCAGACTTGATCCTCCGGATTCCATTGATAACGGTTCTGCTATGGCTATGTATGACTTTGACAAACCGATTTATCAAGCCGAAGAAGGGGATGAGAAGGGTTGTGAACTCCCTGAGGAATTGGCCAGATTGTTAAAACAAGAGGAAAGGGTCATCCAGCCTCATCAAGAGACCATAGAGATCATCAATATTGGTACCGAGGATGCTAAGAAAGAGATCAAGATTGGCGCCAACCTACGAACAGATGTGAAGAAAGTTTTGACTGAAATGTTATGTGAATATGTTGATATCTTCGCCTGGTCGTATCAATACATGCCAGGGTTGGATACTGATATTGTTGTGCACAGGCTGCCATTGAGAGAAGAATGCCCGCCAGTCAAGCAGAAACTTCGCCGGACTCATCCCAATATGGCCATAAAGATCAAAGAAGAAGTTCAGAAGCAGTGGGATGCAGGGTTTCTTGCTTTGACTAATTATCCGCCCTGGGTTGCCAACATCGTGCCGGTACCGAAGAAAGACAGAAAGGTGAGAATGTGTGTGGATTATCGAGATCTTAACAAAGCTAGTCCGAAAGATGATTTTCCATTACCCCACATCGATGTGCTGGTTGACAATACAACTCAGTTTTCAGTGTTCTCGTTTATGGATGGTTTCTCCGGGTACAACCAGATTAAGATGGCGCCTGAGGATATGGAGAAGACCACGTTCATCACTCTATGGGGTACGTACTGTTATAAGGTGATGCCTTTTGGGTTGAAAAATGCAGGGGCAACGTACCAGCGAGCAATGGTAACATTATTCCATGATTTGATTCACAAAGAGATTGAATGTTATGTGGACGGCATGATTGCCAAGTCGCGAACGGAAGAAGAGAATCTGATTAACTTGAAAAAGTTGTTTGAAAGGTTGAGAAAATTCCGTTTAAGGTTGAATCCAAATAAGTGCACTTTCGGGGTGCGTTCTGGAAAGTTGCTGGGTTTCATTGTGAGCGAAAAAGGGATTGAGGTTGACCCTGCCAAAGTGAAAGCAATACAAGATATGCCTGAACCGAGAACAGAAAAAGAGGTTCGTGGTTTTCTGGGTAGATTGAACTACATTGCGAGGTTCATATCTCACCTAACAGCCACGTGCGAACCAATATTCAAACTGCTAAGAAAAGATCAAACGGTCAGGTGGAATGACGATTGCCAATTGGCATTCGATAAAATAAAAGAATACTTGCAGGAACCTCCAATCCTCATGCCTCCAGTGTCGGGAAGGCCTTTGATAATGTATTTGACAGTGCTTGAAGGTTCTATGGGTTGTGTTCTCGGTCAACACGATGAGACAGGTAGGAAGGAGCATGCTATCTACTACCTGAGCAAAAAGTTTAATGATTCCGAGTCTCGGTACTCAATGCTTGAGAAGACATGTTGTGCACTTGCATGGGCTGCTAAGCGATTGAGGCAGTATATGATTAGGCACACAACTCTGTTGATTTCAAAAATGGATCCTATCAAATACATTTTCGAGAAACCAGCGCTAACCGGCAGAGTTACACGGTGGCAAATGGTTTTGACAGAATATGATATACAGTATACTTCTCAAAAGGCCATCAAAGGAAGTATCTTGTCAGACTATCTTGTGCAACAGCCGATTGATGATTACCAACCCATGAAATTTGATTTCCCTAATGAGGACATCATGTTTCTCAAAGCTAAAGACTGCGAGGAACCACTCCCGGAGGAGGGGCCAGACCCTGAGTCCAAATGGAGTTTGATGTTTGATGGGGCTGTCAACATGAATGGATGCGGAGTTGGAGCAGTTCTTATCACGCCGGAAGGTGTTCATATGCCTTTCACTGCCCGAATAACTTTCGGATGCACCAACAATGAAGCAGAATATGAAGCTTGTATAATGGGGATTGAGGAGGCGATTAATTTACGAATTAAGACCCTTGATATCTTTGGTGATTCAGCTTTGGTAATCAATCAAGTGAAAGGGAGTTGGTACACGCACCAAGCGAATCTGGTTCCGTTAGAGATTATACGAGGAGATTGTTGACATTTTTCACAACAGTGAAGTTGTACCATATTCCTCGAGATGAGAATAAGTTTGCTGATGCCTTGGCCACATTTTCTTCCATGATCAAAGTGCAAAGATGGAATCATGTACCTAAGATTGAAGTGTCTCGTCTTGACAGACCTGCATTTGTGTTTGCTGTTGATGCAACGTCTGATGACAAGCCATGGTTTCATGACATCAAGTGTTTCTTGAAAAGTCAAGAGTACCCGCCTGGGGCATCCACCAAAGATAAGAAGACATTGAGAAGGTTGTCTGGTAGCTTCTTCTTGAATCAGGATGACGTACTGTACAAACAGAATTTTGACATGGTTCTGCTCAGATGTGTGGATAGACACGAGGCAGACTTGTTAATGCAGGAAGTACATGAAGGCTCTTTCGGTACTCATGCCGGAGGACATGCAATGGCTAAGAAACTATTGAGGTCGGGGTATTACTGGTTGACAATGGAGGCAGATTGTTACAAGTACGCCCGCAAGTGTCACAAATGCCAGATCTATGCAGACAAAGTGCACGTTCCTCCAAATCCATTGAGTGTCATGTCCTCTCCTTGGCCCTTTGCCATGTGGGGTATTGACATGATCGGAAAGATTGAGCCTACTGCTTCAAATGGCCATCGTTTCATATTAGTTGCCATTGATTATTTCACTAAATGGGTTGAAGCAACATCTTATGCCAATGTCACTAAGCAGGTGGTAGCTCGTTTCCTGAAACGGGATATCATTTGTCGCTATGGAGTGCCCGAGAGAATCATCACTGATAATGGTTCTAATCTGAACAACAAAATGATGGCTGAGCTGTGCCGGGACTTCAAAATTGAACACCACAATTCTTCTCCATATCGCCCGAAGATGAATGGCACTGTGGAGGCGGCCAACAAGAATATTAAGAAGATTGTGCAGAAAATGGTTGTCACATATAAAGATTGGCATGAGATGTTGTCGTTCGCCTTGCATGGGTATCGAACGTCAGTACGCACGTCCATTGGGGCAACACCATTCTCACTTGTATATGGTATGGAGGCAGTACTACCGGTTGAAGTGGAGATTTCATCCCTCAGAGTCATGATGGATGTCAAGTTAGACGAAGCTGAATGGGTTCGTGCCAGATTTAATCAGTTGAGCCTTATTGAAGAGAAACGACTGGCAATTGTGTGCCATGGGCAGTTATACCAGCGGAGGATGAAGCAGACATTTGACCAAAAGGTGCGTCCTCGGGTTTACAAAGTGGGAGATGTGGTACTCAAAAGGATCCTTCCTCCTAGTACAGATCACAGGGGAAAATGGACTCCCAACTATGAAGGTTCATTCGTGGTTAAGAAGGTCTTCTCGAGCGGAGCCTTATTACTTACGACCATGGACGGCGAAGACTTTTCATCCCTTGTCAACTCAGACGTAGTCAAAAAATACTTCGCATAAATAGACCCGCTGGACAAAAATAAGAAAAGTCCAGGCAAAAAAGGGTATCCCGGCGAACCACAAAAACAGAATAAAAAGGTTCGGGCAAAAATTAGGGATATAACATAAAAAAAAATGGTACACCTGGTGAGCTGAAAATCCGCAGGGACAACTCAGGCAAAAAAGGGTATCCCGGTGGATTGAAAACCCGAAAGGGCGGTCCATGCAAAAGAGGGATTTAAGCGAACGACTACAGTCTGAGTTATCTGTACTCCATTACCGTTTCAGCAACTGACGTTCCAAAGGGTAGGAATCGGTCTGATCATTCCTCAAAAGGCAAGGTCGGGGAGTCTTGAAGACATACTGGCCATAGCAGAATTGAAACTCAGTGGAATGTCGTTTTCACATTGCCGTTAGGATAGTTTCTTTTCTCAATTTACATCACTATCCTCTTTCCAGGGTTTGCTTCCCAATTATACTTGCCTATTCTGGGCTTTCCAATCAATAAATTGAATTTCATCCATAGCTTCTTATTTTGTTTTTTACTGCTTTGTTTGCAAAAAAAGTCCTAATTTTTTATAAAACATTGCATTTGAAAACACTGTGGCCTTACAAATGACATGCACAGAAAAACATTTAATATCACTCTGAATGTTGAGTATTCCTGGATGGTGAATTCAAACGACGCAATATCCTGGGGCACGTGTGCATATTCTTTTGTTGCAGGTAGCAGGTACAAGTATTCCAAGAGCATGGATCATGTCTTCTAGACGAGGAATCACTTATCCCCATGCAGAATACCGGGGCAGTCAAGTTCAAGGAGGGTCCCCACGTCACCTTTTGTCACAACGTTTACTGATTGAGTCCATCTTCGGCCGTCAGTCGCTTACGACGATTCGATCTCGACAAATCTATTCCAACTGGGTAGTGTTGTATCTTATCAAGTCAATTCTCCTATTCATAAATTCCAATGGCTACAAGCTTTTCTGTGTCGATAACGGTTGTGAATTCCCCAGTAGAGTTGCTTCACCGACCTCGCGGTTAATGTTCAAGACTCTACGAGTATCCAGGAGTTGGAAGATGCCAAGTCTTCTGTAAAATCCTCTTGGGATGTTTTCGTCAGATACACCACGTGATCTGGGGCAAAAGTGAGTTTGTGACCCTCCCAAGCCTGGGGCAGCTTGAAATCCCTCCGGTAAGATATGTTTCAGATCTATTATCTTTAGTAGAGTGACCCCCCAGTTAATAGGAATAGCTCAAGCCTCGGCATTTGTTTAAGAGTTTGAAGATGCTCGGTCTTCTATAAAATCCTCTTAAGATACATTCCCCAGCACGAGACGCTTTGAAGCGGTCCTCTCTAGCAGAGTTTGTTGTCAACTCATTATCCCTAGTGGAGTCGTCAAGCGGAAGGTTTACCTCGCATGGGACATTGTGGCACTTATTCTAAGCTTGACAGCTTTGTTCCTCAATAGATCGCAGTGCATTTGTTTTGTGCTTTCCCAGCAGATCTAAGGACTCTTTCCCAGCAAGTCACGACAGAAGGGCTTTTAACCAAGATTTGGTATCCCTGACAGAGTAATTCTGGTCCCCAGCAAGATCGTATCTCTAGTAGTTATATCCCCACAGAGTTCAGCATTGAACCTTGTCAATAATACTCCCCAGCTGAGTTGTTTTTCTTACCCGCAGAAGTTTGGCAGGTCGATAAAATCTCTTCTTCAGCAGAGCTTTAACATATTCTCCTCGGGTTTGATAGATCCCCAAGCAGAGTTTTAATGACTTGTCTTCTTCAACAGAGTGTTAGTACATTCTTTCCCCAGCCAAGTCAGAAAATTCTCATCCCCAACGGAGTTGCTATGACCAGAATTCGTCCCGAGTCAGATGTAGCGGTTCCTGGCAAAGTCATCATTCTCCATATCTCAAAGTCCAATTTATTTTTGGAAAACGTGAGAATTTGAAGCGAACAGATTGTTCATTCATTCTCCGACAGAGATACCATCCTTTCAGGAGTCTCTAATGTTAAATCATTGATCACTCTCTCTCAGTAGAGTCAGCAGGGAAGTCTGACATGCATGCAGAGCGTAATCCAGTATTGGAATTTTCCAGAAGTCCACCCGTAGTGTGGTAAGCCAGTAGTCGTCTGGCGTTGTTTAAAAGACGTTATCAAAGTCCAACCGCAGATTGGCAAAAGTCCATCTTAGGGTGGCAAATCAGCAAAGTCCAACCGCAGATTGGCAAAAGTCCATCTTAGGGTGGCAAAGCAGCAAAGTCCAACCGTAGATTGGCAAAAGTCCATCCAAGGGTGGCAAAGCATCAAAGTCCAACTGCAGATTGGAAAAAGTCCATCTTAGGGTGGCAAATCAGCAAAGTTCAACCGCAGATTGGCAAAAGTCTATCTTAGGGTGGAAAAGCAGTAAAGTCCAACCGTAGATTGGCAAAATTCCATCCAAGGGTGGAAAAGCATCAAAGTCCAACCGTAGATTGGCAAAAGTTCACCCGCAGTGTGGCAAGTCAGTAGTCGTCTGACTCCATTCAAAAGACAGCAGCTAAGTCCAGCCGTAGATTGGCAAAAGTCCATCTTAGGGTGGCAAATCATCAGCAAGTCCAACCGTAGATTGGCGAAAGTCCACCCGCAGTGTGGCAAGTCAGTAGTCATCTGACTCCATTCAAAAAGACAGTTTTAAGACCAACCGTAGATTGGCAAAAGTCCACCCATAGTGTGGCAGGCCAGTAGTCGTCTGGCGTTGTGCTAAAAGACATTGTTAAAGTCCACCCGTAGTGTGGCAGGCCAGTAGTCGTCTAGCGTTGTGCTAAAAGACGTTGCAAAAGTCCACCCGCAGTGTGGCAGGCCAGTAGTCATCTGGCGTCGTTCAAAAGGACATCCCTTCAGTATTATTCTTCCCACGGAGTGCAAATTTTCTGGTTATTTTTGGTATTCAATACCTCCATACCTTGAAAATCTGACAGCAATCGCTATCATCCATTCAGGTCTACAGTGATTGAATAGGGGTAGCTGTAATACCCCAAAATTTTCCCTCTCATTTCTTCATATCATCTAGCATGGGCTTTCATTTCATTGCATTGCATTCAAGCATAGAAAAATAAAACATCAAGCATTTAGCATTGCATCTTGCATAAGGGCATGTGATCAGTTGTTTCTCAATGAGGTGGATCATCCAAAGCAAAAGAATAAGAGCCATGGGTCTCTCACAAGTCTCAAAGGTCTGTTACATCATATATCATCCCCATTTGATCTCACAAGTCATTGGAAGATGGGAATTCATCAAGAAGATTGGACAGTGCATCACCTCCTATCACAAAAAACAGTCAAAATTAGGGTTTTGGATTCAAGGGGTCTCCTGATGAAATTTTGATTCAAACTTGATCTCAATGTTTTCTATATGATATTAAGTGTCTAAGGATGAAAGATTGGCCATTGATTCATTTCAGAAGAAGTGCAATTGATCAGTTGCTTGATAATCAAGAAATTGGGGAAAAAGTCAACTTTGCAGTGAAAAAAGTCAACTCCTGACTTTTTGAGGTCAAATTCATGAAATTCAAGTTATATATGTTCATTGGACAAGATTTGATCAAGAAATGATGGAGGAATTATGAAAAATCAAGAAATCACAAAACTGCCAAAAATAGAAACTTTAGGGTTTCCAAAAATGGCAAGTTTGGACTATTTTGCACCCTACTTTGAGGCTCTCTTTCTCCAAGATAAAAGCTCCAAACTTCAGGCCCAAGTTGAGCCAATTAAAGTTCATATTCTAAGCTTTAAATCCATATAAAGAACTCTTCCATTGGATCAAAATTGAATGAGTTATGGTTGATCAAAGTTTGACAAAACTAGGTCAAAAACCATGTCATGACCAAGCAAAACCAAGTCCACCGGCCATAATTTTGACAAACACCTGGTGTGCCAAAAGTCAAAGCATTTTTCTCCATCAAGGAAGCTTCAAATGGAAAACTTTCCAACATAAAATTTGTTCCTTTCCATGCGCTCTTCAATGTTCATGTTGGACATTTTTTAATTTGAGCAAGTTATGAGATAGTTATGATGGGTTAAAGTTGAGGTGTTCATGCTGAAAATTCATAGGCCATGTTGCCTTGCCATGCCAAGTTTGCCACGCCCCAAGTCAGCTTTGGATCCATTGAGTTCATGTCCATTTTTAAGGGTGTTTGAGGTCCCATTTTAATCCAACTTCCACACCAATCTTGTTCTATGATCTAGCCTCTTTCCATTGACATCAAAAGTAGCTATTTTCATTCACTAACAAGAGGGCAACTCCTCATCAAACTCTCATACTTCCATTGAAATGGTGTTGCTGCAAAATCAGAAAAACTCATTGTTAGTGTTGTGAATCCATACCAGCTTGCACGACAATGTTTCAAGCATCACTCTCCATATTACTTCTTTTAGCCAAACACCTTTCTTTACATCCTACATCCACCATGCCATCATACACCAAAGAGGCAATAAATTAAAACTTGCTGAACAAGTTCCCTCGCTGCAGGATAACTTCATCATCACCACTGATTCACCTCTACTCCACCATAACATTCTAAACATACTACACCATAGCACAACCTCCTTCCACTCGCCCTAACTAACTTGACTCAATTAGTTAGGGACAACTCAATTAACCTCACATCAACTCACTAAACTCACTCAGTTAACCATGAGTTAACAGATTAAACCACACATATAAATTGAAATCTCACTCTCAAATTCATTTTCCAACTTTCATTTTCCATTCTCTCTCCAAGAATTCTTCTCACTTTTCTCTCTACTCTCTCTCTGATTTCACACGACCTCAACAATCTTTCTCTACATTTCACCTTCATCATCTTCAATATTTCATTGCTGATCAAGAACAAAGGAGAAGAAGTTCCATTGTCCAAGCATAAGCATCATCACAGTTTGGAATTCTTTTTGTTCTCAAGATCTCCACATCAAGTAGCATTTATTTTGCTAAAGTTGAAGATCTAGAAGCTCAGGATCTCAAGCTTTTCTCTGGTTTTCTTACAACTTAATCTCCTCTACATTTCAGGTTCAGAACCTTTCAACTCATTATGCTCATTTTTCTTGTTTTGTAAGATTGTTGTTGATGTGATTTTGGCTCATTAGGAGTTCTGTTGATTCCGGCTAGTTGATAGATCTCTTAGAGGTGTAGTTTATATTCTAGGGCAATATGTATTGATTCGGTTTGTTACATACACGCATGACCCGTGGAAAATAATTGTGTATTCTTAATCTCCATAATTTCCTCTTCATTTTGGTACGTGGCTTGGTGATTTCTAGAGGTTTGGAAAGTTTAAGGTGGTGGCATTCCGCCGGAGAAGACGACCGGAGGTCCTTCTCCGGCCGGTGAGTGAGTGTTAGGGTTTTAGGTCTAGTTTAAATACTGGCCGTTAGATCTGGTGCATCGTATGGTCCTAACATTGCCAGCACATTAAATTGTCATGTGATTTGCATGTGCCATTTTTTTTTACTTTAGTTGATCTTGTATGTGCGTGCATGTTACTTGTGGTGGACTTCAACTCTGACACGTTTGATGTGTGATCATATCATCATGTTTTAATCCTGTGGCTATTATGTTGCCAATGTTTGTGTGTGTATGCATCCATGTTTGTTATTGTATGCGCGCGTCATGAGTCATTGGATTTAGTTGATTGTTTGATTACCTTGCGTTGATCTGATCCTATGGCTATGATTGAATCTATATGTGACTGATGATACACACTATCACATGCAATCACAAGTATAATTGGACTGGGTCTTATTTACTATTTGCACCCTATTTTTCAAGCCCAATCATTTTAAACGTACCAATTGCTCACGCCGCACCCCCTTCCCATTTCATTTCAATTTTTTATTTCTTTTCCATATTTGTTTAGTTTTCTTATTTTAAAAATAGTAAAACACTTCTAAAAATACCAAATAAATTCATGTGACATTGTGACACCTTTAAATAATTTTCTATAATTTTTATTTCTGATTCCATGAATTTTTACACCTTATTACATAATTTTCTTTTAATTCCTTTTTAATTGATGTTCATCATTGACACTCAAATTTGTCCATTTTATTTCTTCCATTTCACATAATATTTTTAATCCATTATTTTTGCATTTGTTAAATAACACATTAAAGCATCTAAATCCATTTTTATTTGATTTTTAAAGTCAGTTTATCATGTGTGTAGATGTTCATTTTTGTGCAATTTTGTGATGTGTTTCAATGTGAATTTGTGGAACTATTAGGTCATGCTTTATCTTGATTTTTTATATGAGTTTTGGTCCATGTTCTTGTTTCTGACTTGGATTGTTGAGGACTTAATTTTACAATTTTCTCATATACTTTGATAGTTGTTTAATGCCTTGCATTTGAAGTTACTTGTGTGCATTCTTTTATGCCCCATTCTCACATGTTTTGATGAGGAATTTATGCCACCACTTGATGTTTGGTTGTGCATCTATTATAGGTCATTTGTATGATTTTAGAGGTCATATTTGTTTCTTGATAGGTCATTTAGATAGGTGTTTGCATTTGGACTTGAGTTTATGCTTTCTAATTTGAAGGTTGACATGTTATCTTCTCTTACTCTTTTCTTATGCTTTACATGTTCAATGAGTGCATTTTGTATGATTTTTCTTTCATTCCATTTACATCTCATCAATGTTATGCCACTTCCCATGTGCATTCATCAATCATTTTACATGATATGTATCTTTGATATGCAACTTTGTGCATCTTTGTGAAACTTGTTTCTCATTCTTGTCTCCTTCTTATCTCTCCTTCTTACATCCTTTCATTTGTGAATTATATGGTGATTTATATGCATTGTGGGGTGTTCCTAAATGACTTTGGTTCTGACTTTAACCATTCATGAAGCATTAATGCATGATCACTTTGCATATCCACTCATTTTTCATCTATTTCTTTCATAATGCATTTCTTTGTGTTTTAAGGCATTGTTTGTGTGCATTTGATTTGTGTTTGCTCTCATATTATTGGAGAACATTATTATGATGTACATTCTGACCTTGTGCTTCCCTTAACCTTTAAGATGTTTTTACTTTGGTTATTGACTTTGTTGAAGCCTTACTTGTTCATCTTAACTTGTTTCTTCATTTGTAAATGATTGCACTAACCATTTCAGGGGCCAATGGTAAGTCACTTGAGTGTGGATATGCATCCACATTCTAATTTCTTCCTTCATCTTTTAATCATTCAATTTGTGTTGTTTAAGCATTTAATGATGCTTTGCTTTCATAATCTTCTTTCTTCCCTCTTAGAAACAACTTAACTTCCATCTTGGAAGTAAGTTGTTTTCTTTCTTTCTCTTCTCCTTTCCCTTAGGATTAGGTTTCTTAAACCACATTAACCATAGGATCTCCAAGCATGCTAACACTAGGGTGAGTCTTAGTCTCCATCTTTAGTTTTCACCTTTACTTATCCATTTGAGCCTCTTCTTCTCATCTTAAAACAAAAGTAAAAAATACCTAATAAAGGCATAACAAATATTGTATTTGAGCCTTTCATGTGAGAATAAGATAGTGAAGGATCTTCTCTCACTTTCTTAGAATGTTTAGCGTACGTCCTGTCTTGGGTCGATATGCGAGGCATTCGATCTTACATGAAGGACTTAAATACAATGTGCGTTACTAAACACCAATAAACAAAACATTTCTTTGTTAAAAGACAAAGACAAACAAATCATTCTTCTCTCATCTCATTCACTCCTTCCCTAAGGATGCGTCACGTCCGTTCCACCGCAAACAGGTAACGCCTAAGTCTCCCAACAGCGAGCTGCAACACCTAACTGTTGGAACGCGCACCCTGACGTTTCCACTAAAAACCACAAACAAAGCGACCCTCGTTGAGGTACGTAGGCAGTGGGGTAGGGCCCATTCGAGCGCTTCTTTTATTTTCCCTACATTTGTTTCTCTTTCTCTCTCCTTTCCTTTTCCAGTTCTTTTTCCAGTATCCTTTCCTTACACCCTTTGATCGAGACAACAAGCGTGGATCCCATCGGGTACGATGGACGCGTGGGGGTGCTAATACCTTCCTCGCGCATAACCGACTCCCGAACCCAGTTCTCTTGGTCGTGAGACCATGCCCTTTCCTTCCCTCAAGTTTATGCAGTGTTTCCTTTCCTTCTCTTGGGATAAATACACATTGCTGGCGACTCTGTTTCGGTGCCACTTTCGCGTTTGTACTTGGATGAAAATCCCGGGAGCGACACTATGGTTGTGTGAGGTATAAGGACCACCTAAGCCTGAATAAAAGAGAGGTATAGCACTACCTAATGCTTATCCTGCCTCACCTTAATCAAAAATTAAGGATGAGCTAGGATCCCTAAGGGATGTGAGAAAGTTCTACATAATCAAGCATTATATCATGCTATTCACAAAAGAGAATGATAAGTAAAAGATCTGAGAGATGAGAGAAGAGATGAGTATGGATTAACATCCACTTACTCAAGTGACTTACCTCTGCCCCTACACAAAAGGTTAGTGCATTATTATCACAAGTAATGAAAACTAGAACAAGAAACCTAAACCAAACACAACTATTTGCTTCAAGGAGACAAGTTAATAAGAAAATGAAGTTCAAACCAAAAAGGAAGGGTCCTAATGGTTAAGGGACATGTCAAGTCAGTAGGTATATGCTAAGGTACCATGCTAATGTAAACATGTCATATGATATCACACAAAGTCAAACTATGCACTAAGAAATCACACAAATGCAAGTTATGTATTACTTACGCAAGATGAGTGCAAATGGAAAGTAAACATGAATAAATGAATATGTAAACACCCAAGTCAGAAGTAAATGGCACTTAAGAATGAGTGAAGATGTTATTCAAATGGCATATGATCCACAAGAGCAAGCATTGATCAAGCAAGCAAAAGACGGGAGCAAACATCATTGAAGTTCTAACCACATCATATAAGACATGCAATTAAGAAATGAATATGCAAATTGAATAACCAAACAAAATAAATGCAAGTCAGTAGCTTAGGACATTTGAAATGAAATTTAGAGGTCAAGAATGTAATCACAAAATTCATACAATTGTCATGTTGAGACACTTAGAAGATTAAGAGCAAACAAGTTCAAATTAAGTCAAACAAGTTCAAACAAAGTATGTAAAAGTTTGTGAGCTTTAGAAACATGTAACATGAAATTATAGGTCATGGAATATGATTGAAAATGGTTTAAAACAAAAGTGAATCATGATCAAGGAATGATTTGGGATCACTCATGTATTGGGGCAAACATGTATTCAAAGAAGATTAGAAAAGCAAACACAATTACACAAGATATTCCACTTTAGAACATGTGCACCAACATCATATAAGAATGAACTTTGGATGACTTATGACATGGTAAAAATGACCTATAACATTCATACAACATGAATTAAAAAACCTCAACAAATAGTCAAAGAAGATTGGCACATAATACAAATCAAAGCCTAAGCACAAATCATCTAATGCCTACACTAACACACATGCATTTTAATGGATCAAAATGGAATTTAAAGGCTCAAAAAAATTGTGAGATTCAAGTTATTTGAAGTCCAACCAGTGGGTAAACATGTCACAAGAAAGTGGCCCAAAAATCATTGAGAAACATGCTCAAAGAAGTCTCAAGATACCATACAAAGTACATTAACAATTGACTCAAAAACATCACTCAAAAGTCATCAAGAAATGACTTAGAAAATTCACAAAAAATTCCTAACATGCCTCAACATATCATGACTACATGTACCAAACATTAGGCAAAAATAAAATGCACAACTATGTCAAATAAAATCAAGATGCAGCATGTGCACAATCAAACGAAAATGAAAGAAAATTCATGAAAATATGGTGAAATATCATAAAATCAGAAAATAACATGACCAAAAATTATTTTAATGTGTTGTGAGGTCTCATGAATTTTTGTGTAATTTTCTGATGCTTAAAAGTATATTTAAAAATTAAAAATGAAACAACTATGCAAAAGAAAATAAAAATAAAATGAAATGAGTCAGGGGGTCCTACATTAGCAAAAAAATCAGTTAAACATGCATATTGGGCCCAAGCTAGGGGGTGCGCGTAGCAAAGCAATCCAGTCCATTACACATAAGTCAGATAGGGTCTATAGCATAGGGATCAGTCAACAATTTGACTCAATCTTAACCATTGGATCAGTCAAACATGAGATGATCAGGAAATTAATTCAAACGAGTGGATCACAGCACACGTGCATGGTAATTAACATGGAACACACACACACAAGCCACTTGATGACTGAAAAAAGGCACGTGAGAGGGAGGCCCCTTCATTAATGCGCTGGCATGCTTGTGGACGTTAGATCAAAATCATCCAACGGCTAGGACTTAAACTAGTGATAAGCTAGGGTTCTTCCTCAGATGAACTTTCAGGTGGTCGGAGAAGACTCCGGTCGTCTTATCCGGTGATCCTCCGCCGTGCTCCGCCTCCAACCACCACATAAATGGACAAGACTAGTATCATTCTCTTCCTTTCTCCACGCAAATCCAGTCTCCAAATTGGCAAATAATAAACACACACAGAGAATCGAAGCCACAAAAGTATGCCCTAAAAATTGAAACTACGCACCTGTTGTGCCTATCAACTAGCCGGATATCACATTGCTCCTACTGAGCTTCAGTCAGGCAAGAACAAGCTTAGATCAGTAGAAATATCAAGAAAACGTTTGAAACAAAACCTGTTTGTAGATGGAGCTTTGAGCAAGAGAAGACCAGAGGTGAGATTCCTTGCTAACTGAACTTGCTTTTGGCCAAATAAAGGCTTAGTATGCTTGAACTCAGTGAGATTTGGAAGAAGAAGAAGATACAATTTGATGTTTCAGTGCAATGTCTCAAGTTCTCTTGATGATGATTGATGAATGGAGAAGAAGATTGAACCACTTGTGGAGAGAAAGAGCACGAGAGAGAGAGAGAGAGAGAGAGAGAGAGAGCAAACTCAGAGAAAATGTGTGAGGTTTCAAGGAGAATGGAGAGTGGAATGTTGAGAGAAACTGAAGAATGAGCCCAGCGTTCCCACAAATTCTATTGGAGATTGAATTTTTAATGTGAGTTAACTGTTAACCACCTTGGTTAACAGTTAGAACTCAAGTTAACTGAGTTCAATGGTGAGTCAATTCTGTTATACCCGAGTTGCATGGTTTTGTTAGTGTGTGGAGCAGATCATGGCATGCTATGGTGGTAGTGAAGTTAGATGGTGATGATGGAGTAATGGTAGCAGTGATGCATGCTCTGCAAGTTTCCACTCTTTTGTTTGAACAAATAAAGAAACAAGTACATGGAGAGCATGGTTTGCAAGAGTATGCATGGCTTGAAAGGGTAATGTTTGATGACATACACATGACATGAAGTACATGATACGCATGCTGTAACAAGTTTTGTTTTGGTTTTATTTGCTTGTCATGGAAGAAAACAGCTAGGAAGTAATGATCTTTGGAGCATGATAACTTCATGATCATGGAGTGAAATGGCATGGTTGATGGCTCCTTGGAAAGAGGGCATGGCATAGAACAAAATTGAAGTTCAACATAAATGCAAATAAAGCCTCTAACATCCCCAAAACTGGCCATGAAAATGGATACTCCAAACTGCCTAAGCAAGTTTAGTTGGACCTACCTTGACCAGCCCATGTGCCTATTGATGAACCAGTGTAAAGCTACCTACTTTGACTCATCATAACTCCTCATACATTGCTCAAATGAAAAATTGTCCAACATAAAAGTTGAAGAGGAGATGGAAATGAACAAGATTGATGTTGAACAATCTTCCATTTGAAGCTTGCATCAATGAGAAATTTGGCTTGGAAGTTGGACAAAACAGGCACACAAGATGTTTGATGAAATGACTGCATGCTGACCCGCCCATGAATTACTTTGCTGGTCAAAAATGCCCTACAAACCTCCAACTTTAATCAATCATAACTCCCTCAATTTTGATCCAATGGGGATGTTCTTGGTATGGATTTGAAGCTTGAAATGTGAACTTTTGATAGGACTCCCTAGCCCTTCCATTTGGTTCTTGGAGTATAGAGAAAGAAATCCCCAAAGTTGACCTCTCACCTTGCCAAAACTTGCCATAAATAGAAACCCTAATTTCTATTTTTGGCAACTTTGCACATTTCTTGATTTTTGATGAATCTTTCATTATTTCTTGACCAAACCCTCTCCAATGATCATGTGTGACATGAGGAACATGGTTTTGACCTCAAAAAGTCAAGAGTTGACTTTTTCCTCTACCCAGTTGACTTTTCCCCAATTCTCCTAATTTTCAATCAATTGGTCAATTGAACCCCTTCCAAATCAAATTAATGGACAATTCTTCATCCTTAGACCCTTGAGGAGATGTAGAATACCATAGAATCAAGTATTGTCCAAAAAATAAAAAATAAACTGATTTTATGGCAAACCCAAATTTTGACCACTCAGTCTAGGAGAAATAAACACATCCTCCAAATCCAAATTCCTCTGAGTATGATGTGTATCCTCTCCAACAAAGATGAGATATGCAATTTGGAGATGATAAAAGCTCAACAATCTTACCCATTGGGGTATTATACTTCAGAATTCCAAAACCCTAGTTTGCACTAGTTATGAGAGTATGACTTCCTTTAATATTTTGTTGAATTCTCATCTTGTGATGACTTGAGGACTCAAATGAGATGAATTGAGATATGAAAAGCCCTTGTGACTTGTTTGGAAAAACTTTTCTTTTGTCCTTTGCCTTTGAGCTGTTTAAGCTTTGAGACACCTTATCCCATGCCTTGTAACCAATGATGTGTATGATTTAATATGACCTATCATGAAATGCAAATGAGTGAAACATAAGCCAATTGTTGAGAAAAATAGGAGGGCAAATTTTGGGGTATTACAGGTACGTGTTCCAATATTCTTTAATCTTATTGACAACCAAGGCTGAGTCTCCATACACATCCAAGTTCTTAATCCTTAAGTCAATTGCTTCTTCGAGACCCCTGATACAAGCTTCGTATTCGGCCTCGTTGTTTGTGCACTTGAATGTTAATCTGGCAGTGAAAGGAATGTGGGTACCCTGAGGTGTTATGATGATTGCCACAATTCCGTTTCCGTAAATGTTGACAGCTCCGTCAAAAATTAGTCCCCATTGGGAACCTAGTTCTGGCCCTTCACTGGGTAGCGGTTCATCGCAATCTTTCATTTTCAAATACATGACATCTTCGTCTGGGAAGTCAAACCTGACTGATTCCTGATCGTCAATCAGTTGATGAGCCAAATGATCGGCTAAAATACTTCTTTTGACAGTTTTTTGAGCATGATACTCTATGTCATATTCTGATAACAACATCTGCCAACGGGCAATCCTTCCCGTGAGAGCAGGCTTTTCAAAGACGTACTTGATTGGATCCATTTCGAAGATCAACCAAGTAGTGTGACAAATCATGTACTGGCGCAGACATTTAGCTACCCAAGCCAGAGCACAACAAGTTTTCTCGAGCATAGTGTATCGAGTTTCACAGTCAGTGAATTTCTTGCTTACGTAGTAAATGGCAGACTCCTTCCTTTTCGTTTCGTCTTGTTGGCCAGGTACACAACCCATGGAGTCTTCCAAGACTGTTAAATAGATGATCAGTGGTCTTCCTTCCACTGGAGGAGATGGAATTGGTGGATTCAACAGATACTCCTTGATACTGTCGAAGGCTTTTTGGCAATCTTCCGTCCATATGCAGCTTTGATTCTTTCTGAGTAGTTTGAAGATTGGGGCGCATGTCGCGGTCATAAGGGATATGAATCTGGAGATGTAATTCAGACGTCCCAAAAATCCTCGACCCTGTTTCTCAGTCTTTGGTGAAGGCATTTCTTGAATGGCCTTGACCTTGTCAGGATCAACCTCAATTCCTTTCTAGCTGACGATGAACCCTAAAAGTTTCCCTGAGCGGACACCGAACGTGCATTTGTTAGGATTCAAGCGGAGTTTATATTTTCTCAGACGCTCAAATAACTTTGATAGGTGGGTCACATGTTCCTCTTCTGTTTTAGATTTGGCAATCATATCATTGATATACACTTCGATTTCTTTGTGCATCATCTCATGGAACAGAGTAGTCACGGCCCTTTGATAGGTTGCCCCGGCGTTCTTCAAACCGAACGTCATTTCCTTGTAACAAAAGGTGCCCCATCGGGTGATGAATGAAGTTTTTTCCATATCTTCCGGTGCCATTTTGATTTGATTATAGCCCTAGAATCTGACTGCTACAAGTACATGAGGAAATGTCACAAGTGTCAGATATACGCCGACAAAATCCATGTACCGCCAACGCATCTCATGGTTCTTTCTTCTCCATGGCCTTTTTCTATATAGGGAATCGACATGATTGGCATGATAGAGTCCAAAGCCTCAAACGGACATTGGTTCATCCTGGTAGCCATTGATTACTTCACTAAATGGGTCGAAGCAGTATTATACACCAATGTGACCAGGCAAGTGGTGGTCTGATTTATCAAGAACAATCTCATATGTCGTTATGGTGTTCCAAGCCAGATCATTACGGGTAATGGATCGAACCTGAACAACAAGATGATGAAGGAGTTATGTGCTAAGTTTAAGATTGAACACCATAACTCATCTCCCTACCGGTCTAAAATGAATGGAGCGGTAGAAGCGGCTAATAAGAATATCAAGAAAATCATTCAGAAGATGGTTGTAACCTACAAAGATTGGCACGAGATGCTACCCTTTGCTCTTCACGGTTATCGTACACCTCAAGAGGGGCAACCCCTTTCTCTCTAGTATATGGCATGGAGGCAGTGCTCCCCATAGAAGTAGAGATCCCATCACTAAGAGTATTGATGGAAGCCAAGCTAACGGAAGCTGAATGCTGTCAAAGCCGATACGACGAACTAAACCTAATCGAAGAAAAGAGAATGACGACTTTATGCCATGATCAGTTATATCAGCAAAGAATAAAGAAGGTGTTTGACAAAAAAGTCTGACCCCGTGTCTTCAGGAAAGGAGACCTCGTGCTCAAGAAGATACAATCATTTCTCACTGATCCTAGAGGCAAATGGACTCTGAATTACGATGGCCCTTATGTTGTTAAGAAAGCCTTCTTAGGCGGCGCCTTGAGACTTGTAACCATGGATGGAGAGGACTTCACCTACCCCATGAATGTTGATGTAGTCAAGAAATACTTCGCCTAAATAACAATAATAAAAAAAATGTCTCGGTGGATTGAAAACCCGAAAGGGCGGTCCAGGCAAAAATTAGAGACATAAGCAAAAGTCATCCCGATGGATTGAAAACCTCAAAAGGCAATCCAAGCAAAAGTTAGGGATTCATGGCAAGTAACTATATTCGACAAGTTTGACTCCTCAAAGGCAACGTCATCCGTCGAGAAAACTTCAGTTAAGATCACATTTGACAAAAGCTCAAAATGTCCAGAATTCAAAATTGGTGGAAGGATAGTGGTCGTTATGTTTCAATGTAGCCCCTTTCCCTTTAAATTACCATTTTCTAAACTTTGTAATGCTCCATGGGATCACGCGTTCGGCTGATTACCATTCTATCAATAAAATTTGAGCTCGCGTGCCTTTTTATTTACAATTCACATTTATTTTGCTTTACAGAATAACATTTTTAACATGATCAACGATTCTTGAAACAAAAAATGAATTTACTTGTCAAATTTGCTTCTGCTTTTAAAACAAAGATGGTAATTTCCTTTCGATTAATGAGCATAAAAAAAGGAATATCAACTGCTTCTCTGGTAGTGATCTAACTTCAAAATGCCGAATCAAAGTATTCCTTTTGACCAGTACACCCTGAACAAAGGATCAACTACTTCAGGCAGAATGATCCATCTATCATCCTCGGCAGAGTTCTTACCTCTGAAAACTAATTGTTGGTTTTTCACCCCAGTAGGGTCCATCCATGGAAAAACAAGAAAATGGATTTCCATCCCTAGCAGGTTTGTATCTCCGGAAGTCGGAACGAACGCGGGAATCCCTACTCCTAAGAAAAAAAAATACAACTTTCAGAATCTCCAGTGATACCCCCATCTCCCAAAGTAACCGAGTATCTAGTAGAACTCATCGTCAGTCTGTATGTCATATCTGTTTTGTCAGCATAAACATACATACATCATGCATGATTGATTCACATTTATATCCATGTTGCATTAATATCACTTTGGTCATACTCATCCCCAAGTGATAAACGTCTTCTCTCCGATAGAGTTGTCAGTTCTCCTTTCTGCGTCAGATATGACAAAATTCTGGTCTAAGTTCTTTCCTCGTCAGGAAAATGTACTGTCTAAACAATATCTCTCCAGTGTATTTTTAAATTGAAATCGGTCCTCAACCACTTTGATAACTTGAACCTCTGAAAGACAAGGAGACATTCAGATAGACACCTTTGGAACATCACTCTTCACCATTGAAGTTAATATTTTGCTTTCCCGGATTAAGAAAAATCCCTAGAGAAAGCCTCTCAACAGAAGACTCTTGACAATACGGTAGTTTCTCCCCGAAAATTTGTTTTCAATGAAGTCATCGGCACCTCAAAATTAGACTACATCACATGGCATTTCTCCGAAAAGGGTCTCGAAGGAAAGTATGATGTAACCTCACCAAACAAAAAGTGGTCGCTCAAGAGACTCGTTTTCCCCAGTAGGTCGACAAATTGCATCTCCCACAGAGAAGTTTGTACGCCTCTACGGTTCAGGCAAAGGGGTTTCCCCAGCAAGTCTGACACCAAATTGTTTTTCCATCAAATTGCGTCTCCCCAGTAAAACTCGGAGAGAAGTTTGATGAAGACCGCTACAAAAAAGCATTCCTTGTTGAAGAAGGAACTCGACAAGAAAAAACTGAGACCAGTTCCGCGGCTGAAGACCAGGATCAAGGGGAAGTTTATTTCAAAAAGAAAACTAAGACCAGTTTCGTGCCTGAAGACTAGGATCGAGGGGAAGTTTATTTCAAAAAGAAAACTAAGACCGGTTTCGTGGCTGAAGACCAGGATCGAGGTGAAGTTTATTTCAAAAAGAAAACTAAGACCAGTTTCGTGCCTGAAGACCAGGATCGAGGGGAAGTTTCACCCTTTTCTAAATATCCTTACTTAGTAAAAGAAGATGGACGAGCAAATCAACTACCATTCACAGCCACAATCAAAATTTTGGGTATTCCGATATTTAATCCTCTTGTACCCTGAATGTCCGAATATCTTCGCCATTCACACCTTCGGGTCCAAGAAGATTAAATAGGGTGTCTGTCATACCCCAAATTTTGACCACAAGATTTCCCATCATTGTGCAAATCATCACAACAATATGGATGTACTTTCGTACCTCATCAATCCTCTCAAAGATTGTTGAGTGTTCACTACAACCAAGAATTAGGGTTTTGAGCCCTCTCAGAGTACTCTGACAAAGGATCAATCAAGAATGGACATGATCTTTAACTTGTATTGCCTCTCAAACACCCATAAAGGATCAAGAGGTCTCCCACATCAAGAATCAAGCACAAGGTTGCAACAATCCAAGTGGATCAAGCCTTAAGATCATCAGTGTCACTAAACTAGGGTTTTGGTCGACCAAGGCCTCCAGATGAAAATTTTTCATCTGGGCATGAGCCAATACTTCAAAACATGATCCAAGAAGATCAAAGGGGCCTTATGAGTCCAATCATAGAGTCAAAAAAGCCTCAGGGGATGCATTCATCAAAAATCAGGAATTAGGGTTTCTTGACCTAATTCACCCCTAAGTTGAATTTTGGAGCAAGGCATGAGCCAAGACCTCAAGAAGTGTTTTGAAGACCTCCAATACATCATATTGATCCATTTGCAAGATTGGATTGATTTAAAGAACTTGGTTCATGAGCAATACAAAGATTCAAATTCATCTGGGCCAATTAGGGTTTCCTGATGAAAAGTCAACTGTATCTTTGACTTTTGACCAAGACATGATCCCAAACCTTGGGACATGATTCAAGACCCTCTAAAACACCTATGGAATCCATCCATTAGGTTTGAATTAGGTCAAGGATTTGATTTCGTAGAGGATCACACAGTTTGGAATTCATTTGACAAAAAGTCAACTGTGCCTAAAAACCAAGTTTGACTTTTTGAATTTATTGACAAACATGGCCTCCCTAAGTAAAAAAACAATGATAATTCATGGTTTGGATCATCATCCATCAAGAAAAATCAATAAAAGTGAGGTTACTTGAAAAAAGGGCAACCTCGAGAAACTTAAAATTTTCTAAGTTAAGGAAGAAAAGTGATTTGGTACCAACTTTGCAAGGTCATAACTTCCAAACCACAAGGCCTTTTTCTTCCATCCAAAGCTCAATTGAAAGTTCTCATTACATACTTCAAAATTTTAAACTACAAGAGATTCCAAATCATCATGGATTTTGAGTTATAGATTGATCACAATCACAAACACATGAAAATGGACACTTTTTCCAACACGTAGTGAAAATTTTGGACAAAATCTGTCTTGAATTTTCACCAACTTTGAGGGCATTTTTCACGATGATCCAAGATGATTCAAGACCATAGTTAAGCATCAAAGTTAAAGTATGTTATTAGGGCTTTCCAAAAAGTACAAGAACTCATCCTAACTCCACTTGAGTAGGGAGTTACAAGCCTTGAAACATGGCCAAAAAACCTGATTTTTCAAGACAGCGTGAAAACCAAACTTGTGCCACACAATTTTTCCCTTCAAATCTTGTCACTTTGCCAACTTTGTCATCTTCCAAAAACACAAAGTATCTGATGACTCACTTGGCTCATGATCAAAGAGGCAAGGAATTCAATTTGGCATGTGAAAACCATCATGACATGAAGTTTGAAATTCAACTTTGGCAAGGTAACATCAATGCAATGCATTGAGGTGTCATGAACCAGATAACAACACTCCAAGCCAGTTAAGATTTCAGTCCAAACTCTGAAAATTAAAACATGCAAAGTTAAAAGGAGTCAAGATAAGAAGAGTTGACATGACACTTTTGAATTATCCAAGTCAATGGCTACATGCTACTGCCATGATCAACCTCCAAACATTATTGCTTCCAAAATAAACTTCCTCTACTATAAATAGAGGTCATGTGTGTCATACCCCAAATTTTGACCACTAATATTTCCCATCATTGTGCAAATCATCATCACAATATGGATGAACCATTAGTCTCCCCAAAGATGGGTGAGCATTCACTACAATCAGAATTAGGGTTTCAAGCCCTCTCTGAGCTTTAGACAAAGGATCAATCAAGGAATGACATGATCTTCAACTTGTCTAAACCTCTCAAACATCCCCAATGGATCAAGAGGACTCCCACATCAAGGATCAAGCCCAAGGCTCCAACCTTCTGAGTGGATTAAGCCTCAAGATCGCCAGTGTCGCCAAATTAGGGTTTGGTCGACCAGGGCCTCCAGATGGAAATTTTCCTCTGGGCATGAGCCAATGCTTTAAAGCATAACCTATGATGCTCCGTGGAACATCATTAACCCAATCATCAAGTCAATTTTGACCTCAGGGGATGCATTCATCAAAAATCAGGAATTAGGGTTTTTTGACCTAATTCACCCCTAAGTTGACTTTTGGGACAGAACATGAGCCAAGACCTCAAGAGAGGATTTGAGGGTCTCTAACACACTACATTAATCCATTTGCAACAATAGATTAATCCAAGAAGCTTGAGCAACAAGTTTCAATTTCATCTGAACCACAGTTAAGGTTTCGCGAGAAAAGTCAACTGTAGCTTTGACTTTTGACCAGGACATGCTCCCAAACCCTAGGACATGATTCAATACACCCTATAACACCTATGAAATCAATCCATCAAGTTTGATTTAGATCAAGGACTTGATTTCATAGAGGATCGCACAATTTGGAATTCATCTGACAAAAAGTCAACTGTGCACAAAAGTCAACTTTGACTTTTTGAGATTTTTCACAAAAATGGGTTTTTAACCCTAAAATAATGCTAATGAGTGATTTGAATCATCATTCATCAAGAAAAATCAAGAAAAGTGGGATAACTTGTAAAAGGGGTAACCATAAAAACTTAGAAAATTTTCTAAGTTATGGAATAAAGTGTCTAGGGTACCAACTTTGGAGGACCATAACTCCTAAACCACAAGGCCATTTTTCCCCGTCCAAAGCTGGATTTGTAGCCCTCATGGCCCTCTACAAAAGTGTCAACTATAACTCATTCCAATTCATTATGGATTCTGAGTTATGGAATGATCAAAATGGCTGAAAACATGAAATGCCACTTTTTCCAACACTTAGTGAAATTTTCACTAAGTTAAAATCTGCCTTCACTTTTTCCCAAATGTAGGGGCATTTTTCACTTGGATCCAAAAGTATCAAAACCAATTATGATCAAACAGTTATTGTATCATATGAAGGCTTTCCAAAATGGCCAAGAACATCACCAAAATCAACTTGAGCCATGAGATATGACCATGGTAACATGCCTTGCTGAAAACTGCCAAGGCAAGGCAGATTTTGGAGTTTTGCTTGATTTGCTCAAATTTTGCAAAGGGCAAGCAACTCTATCCATCTAAACACCTCAAGGGGGGACCAAGGAGGAACCAACTCTGATCCCAAGCCTCCCAAGTCTTTGAAACCAAAAATAGCATGCCAAACCTAGAAATCCCTAAAAGAGGGACAAGACTCCAATTTTGGATTGGAGCATTTAATGAATGCACCAAGGTGGCATGGACTGACACATTTGCAACTGAATTCACTCAAGAATGATCCAACAACTAGGGAACCATAGCTTTGTGCTCTAACCTCTAGTCAATGGCTAGAGGATAATTGGATTCCAAAATACAACCATTGGCCAAACCTCTGCAGCAATTGCCATTCACTATTGCTTGCAAAACAAACTTGCTCTACTATAAATAGAGCTCATTTGTGCTCAGTTTAAGTACACCAAAGCCATCAAACAGATGCTTTCCTCAAAATCCCTTTCTTTAGGCAAAAATACCTTCTTTAGTAAGGTAACTCTGATTTTTTGAGTTAGAGAGCATTTCCATCACAGCTCACGATCCTAACACATCACATATATCATATCTAAGCTGTCCAAACTCACACAATTGACCTGTAATCCTTAAATCACAAAGTCACCTCTCAAAACCTCAAAATAGGCTTTTTTGCATTTTTCAAGCCATGTCTTGATTCAGTCACTTTCCAAACCAGATAAGACCTCAAACACACTCAATATATCATCCTTGAACTGTCCCGAATGGTTCCCCCCATCTGGAACACCATTTGAGAGAGTTGCTATTTTGGCCATTTTGACCCCTTTTGCAAGAAAGGACCAGTTTGTGTTCTTGCAGGTTTCAGCTGATTCCACTCATCCTAAAAGCTTATAAGGGATCATTTGAGAGTGTCCAAAGCATCAAACCATTTTTGGAACAAGAAACTTGGCAGATTGCACAAAAACTCCAAAAGCTCAAAAGAGAGGTAAGCATCATGACTTGAATCTTCCAAAATATGCATTGCTTTGAAGTCCACTGATCATGCACATCTCATACATGTTATATATGTTGTGTTTGAACCAATTTATCATGTAATTCATGCCTGTATCAAAGTGTAGCATAGAAAATGCAATTATAGGCCTATTTCAAAACCACTATCGGATTTTGAGGAGGGAGCATGATCTGAAAAAAATACCACCACCATTGGATTTCTTGTGAAATTCTAGGCCAGATGCATATAAATTTTGTCCCCAACCATGGAGAAATGAGAAAGTTATGGACCTTCCCGTTTCTTGGCAAAACTTGTCTTGCCTTGCCTTGGCCAGACCTAGAAAACAAGGCAAGCCTTGTGTATTTGTTGGTTTGTTTCAATCAACAGATGTGTCACCACCCCAGTGGTAAGGCGCATGCCCTATAACCTTGAGGTCGTGGGTTCAAACCCCACCCATGACATTTTGTGTTTTTTCACCTTTTTGCTATTTTTCCAATATTTTCATGTTTTTGTTAATTAATTGGAAAATTAATAACTCCTTCAATTTTAATTATTTTTTATTGGTTCTTTTTGCAAAAAATCACAAAAATGTTGAAATATTTTATTCCACAAAAAAATTAAAATTATGTTATTTATTTAATATAATTAGTATTTTTGTATAAATTCCTTTTTAATTGTTTTAAACATTTTAAAAATGAATATTTACTTTGAAAATCAAAACCAAATGAGTTTTAATATCTATTGTGATTAAAACCTCATTTTTTCAAACCTTAAACAAAAATCACAAGTGGTTTATTCAAGCCTATTTGGTATTTTTATCATTTTTATTTGATTTTCTTTTAATATTTACTTTTAAAGGAAAACAAATTATGGTTCTTTGATTTTCACCCTCACAAATCATTTTCAAACACTTTTGGGCCTTTAATAGAGTGTAAGACCCAATCCTTTGTAAATACAAATCTATTTTGGGCCTCACTTATTGTATAAGTCCCGTTGTATTTCAAAAGTTTGGCGCGATCGTCGCTCGTGTAAAATACCCATTCAAAAATCACTTTGGGCCTCTAATAGAGTGTAAGACCCAATCCCCTTTTAACCAAAACAATTTTGGGCCTCAGATATTGTATAAGTCCCTCTGCGTTAAAAGAAACCCCGGCACGATCGCCAATTAAAAAGGTAAATCATCTGGGCCTACCCTCGTGTTATAAGCCCCATTCTTTTTCTTTAAACACCTTTGGGCCTCTTGAGAGAGTATAAGACCCATCCCTTTGTACAGAAAACCTTTCTTGGGCCTCAGTCACTTGTATAAGTCCCTGTACAAATTCGAAACAATAGTGCAATCACTGATAAAACCTTGGGCCTCTCCTTGAGTTGTAAGCCCCAACAATCTTTTCAAAGCACTTTCTCCTTTGATTTTGAATATAATATTGTTATCAAAGTTTTCTTTGTTAGACAAACTAACAAAATAGCATGGAAGCTCTACAACCGAGAAAGTGTTTACCTGCTTTCATTTACCGCTTTCATATGTATATAAATTGTACTGCGGGGCTGTTTCATTGTAAGTTTTCTTTCATAAACTCATATCGACTGTGTAATACTAGTATAGTTATTTAGAGTTTTCCCCGGCAACTACGTCTAGCACTAGGTAAAGCCCTGTTGGTCACTCTTAAATACAGTTAAAACTAGATCCCCCATAGGATTACCAGATACAGTCTTCCCTCCTCTTGGGGTTAAACAATATGGATACGTGAAAGGCAGCATTCTCGGTGAACCCTTTCTCAGACTGTCACTTTTAGAAATTGTAAAAGAAACTCTAACTCCCCAGAGATGATCTTTTCTCCGTGAATGACATCTCTTGAGTTTCTTCCAAATTCTCAAACTTTCCTGGCTTGATCTATTCTAAGTGAATGGCATGTCTTGAATTTCTCGGGATTTGGGGACCCACAGGCTTCCTAGAAGCATCCCCGCCTCCTCTTGGGCGTTGTACAAGGACCCGTCGGCTTCTTAGAAGTTTTCACAGCCTCCTCTTAGGCTTCGTATAATGATTCTTCCTCTGGGAAGATAGCCTCCTCTTGGGCTTCGTACAAATTGTCCCTTCGGCTTCTTAAAAGTTTTTCTCGCCTCCTCTTGGGCTTCGTACAAATTGTCCCGACGACCTCTTAAAGGTATAGGAACAAAAATTAGTCATCTTAATAGAACAGTCTTTCAAAGAGTCTTGATCTTTCTACCGCGAACGTACGGTCTCTTAATCTCTCTTAAGCATAGTACAAAAGATAAAACTCTAGACTTGGACAGTCTAATCTCCTTGAGTCTCAAAGACATTCTCAAGTTCCTTTCAAAAATAGGAAAAAACACCCATAGACTTGGGCAGTCTCAATACCCTTCGGATTCCCCGTTTCCTTAAAGAACAGGAAATAATCCCGATCCTCAGATCAAAGCCATGAGTACAACATTACCCATATAAGAACTGTTTTTCTCTTTTAACCAACATACTGGACATGTCACTCAACTGAAACAGTAACCATAACCTCCTCTTGGGCTTTGTACAATGATTCTCCCCAGCAAAGTTAACCTTTGCAGCCTCCATCTCGGGCTTTGTACGAGATACAAAACACTCTCTTGTTGAGTATAAAAGACTCTCTTGTTAAGTCAATCCTCTTTTAGCCTCTATCTCGGGCATCATACGAGATACAAATCACTCTCTTGTTGAGTATAAAAGACTCTCTTGTGGAGTCAAACCCTTTTAGCCTCCATCTTGGGCTTTGTACACGACACATATAAAAACACTCTCTTGTTGAGTCAACCCTTTTAGCCTCTATCTCGGGCTTCGTACAAGACACATAAGAACTCCCTCTTATTGGGTCAATAGCCTCCTCTTAGGCTTTGTATAAAAAAATCCCCGCTTGATTCAATCAACCTTTTAGCATCAAATCATGCTTTGGCCACAGCATACAAACATCAACAACTCCTTTTCCCTCATCTAAATTGCTGTAAGCGACAAGCCTCTGGATTATTTACATCCACGCCACTGTCCCTCTTTTAGCATGAGAAATTCCTAAGGAAAGATGGCATTACTCTACACTGAGTTAAAGTCTTCTCCTTCAGGCTAAAAAATCCCCTATAAAGGAAATTATGGCATTGCTGGATTCACATATCCCGGTTAAAGTAATCCTCCTTTATAACCAGTCACCAAACAAGTTGTGATAAACATATCCTCTTTAGAGATGACAAATTCTCTCTAAAAGTTAACACCCTTTTAGCTTCACATCTTGGGGTTCGAACAAGATACAAATAGACCTTTCAGCTTCACATCTTGGGCTTTGAACAAGATACAAACCACCTTTAGCTTCATGTCTTGGGCATTGAACAAGACACCAAAACACTGTTTCCTCCCATAGAATAGGAGGAACTACGATCGCTCTGATTTCCCTATTTCGGTAAACGGGAATACGCAGGCATAAGATTGAAAGAAGAATCTTAGCGAGCACACCACATCGAAAACCTCAGGTCACAAATCCTCACATATCAATCAAAACATCTGAGTCCGTATTCCCCACCAAAAGTCTAAATTCAATCAAAATAACCCAAGAGAGGCCCCCCCCACATTGATCGCATCTGTAAACCAACAGTTTTGACTGTTTAACCTCAGTTTGCAAAGCAGGGTTAGTTGGAGACATCTATTTCCCTTCCTTCATCAGCTTCAATAGGATAAAAAATGAATCGACCTGTAGTACCCCCCCCCCCCCCCCCCAGAGCGACAGTGCTTAAGAACCACGTCTAAAATCGCTCGCTACAGAAAAATGGTGCCCACCGTGGGGCATCCTAGGTGTTTCATCTCTTGGGTAGAAACCAAGGAGTGGGGACTTCACTGGGGATAAGACTTTTTTGTTGACTTCACTAGGATCTTAGGTCAAAAACCTTTAAGTTGGGAAGGTACCACAGAATGGCGACTCCGCCGGGGAGCCATTTTCTGTCAGGAACATAGGATTCATAGCTCTTTAAAGTCTAGGACATTAGGACAAATATATATACTGCTTTTCCTAATTGATATCTGTGTTTATTTTTCTGCTAATGGGAATGTGTGTGATGCCGTATGTGGAAAGATTGAGGATACACCTAGGAAAAACCTCTTTCAGTAGTGCGGAAGCTATCGGAAATAGTTGTCACGCGATACTACCCTCTTCTGAGGTTCTTCGAAATAACATCACCTAGCACGGTTCTCGGCCCACTGATGTTATCTCGACAAGAATCAATGATTTTGAGAGACAGGTACAAAAATCACTAGTATAAACCTTTGGGATGGGTACAGCCTTGACTTTATGACACCGACCCTTTGACCCCATGTTTTTTCTATGTTTTTGTATGCTGCATTCATGCATTCATTTAAAAAACATTAAGCAAAGAAAAATTTTCTCTTCTAGTCTCTCTTTTTCAAATTAAACTAAAATAATGATTGCAAATACCAGAGAAAGGAGATTGCGCTAATGGATTTCGGTAGAAGGAAAACTCATAAGTACACCTTCAATGTTCCAAAGTTAGAGGATTTGAGAGGTTTGGCAAGGATGATCACAAACCATGAGGCTTTCAGAGCTAAGTACGGAGGTCTGATACCTCTGTTAAGGGTCCATGTGATCGAAAGAATCATGGAGGCACTCATTCAGTTTTACGATCCGGTCTATCACTGTTTTACATTCCCGGATTACCAGCTCGCACCAACGCTGGAGGAGTATTCTCACCTGACTGATTTATATATTACTGATCAAGCTCCCTTTTCTGGACTGGAAGAAATTCCAAAGGATCAAATCATTGCAGGAGCAATCTATTTGGATGAGTCAGAAGTCAAGACTCACATGACCACTAAGGGTGGCATACCAAGTTTACCAGCCAAGTTTCTGGTAAAGAAAGCTCTGTACTTTGCTAGTATAGGAAACATGACTGCTTTTGAAAGCATCTTTGTTTTACTCACCTATGGGTTATTTTTGTTTCCCAACATTGATAACTTTGTAGATATCAACGCCATTAAGGTTTTTCTCATTGGAAACCCTGTACCGACTTTGCTCGCAGATGCATATCATTTTGTACACTTAAGGAATTTATACAATGGAGGAATAATCACGTGCTGTGTGCCCCTACTATATAAATGGTTTATCTCCCATTTACCTAAGTCTGCTGCTTTTTGGGATCATAAGAGTGTCTTGCGTTGGTCGTAGAAAATCATGTCTCTTACCAACTCTGACGTAGATTGGTGCAATAGGATTTATGCCGGGATCAGAATCATTGACCGTTGTGGAAATTTCCCCAATGTACCCCTCATAGGAACTAAGGGAGGAATCAATTACCATCCAGTTTTAGTTCGTCGTCAATTTGGATACCCAATGAGGCATGTCCCGCGTAATGCTCATCTGGAAGGTCTTTTCTTCAAGGAAGGAGAAAATGACAGGGCACTAAAGATGGAAATAGTGCACGCTTGGAAACATGTTTATAAGAAAGGACGGGAGTCTCTAGGAAAACCGGATTGTGTCTCAGTGGAGCCTTATCTCCACTGGGTACAAACTAGAGCTCTCAAGCTAAATATGCCTTATCCTCGTCACGGAGTTCTTCCGCCAAGGGAATCTGTCATGTACTTCATGACTGAAATGCAAAAACTTCAGGTTACTCTCAACAAAGTTCAACAGGAGAGGAGGTCTTGGAAGAACAAGTACCGCATTCTCAATGTGGAGTGTACCAAAATACAGCAACTGTTGAAAGATAAGAATGCTCTAATTGAGATTTTAGAGCAACATGCTGTAGAAAATCAGGATGACCAAAGGAATTTGCTCGCTCCTTTCACTTGGCAAAGGAATGACAACCCGACAACGGCCCAAGAGCCCCGATCCAAGAAAAGGAAAGTACCAGAATCATCACCCGAGTTCTCCTCAGAGAGGACTCGGGACCCATTAGCTTAGGTTTTTGTTTCCGCACCTTGTAATTAATGTATTTCCATTTCCGCAATCCTTTGAATTCAATAAAATGGGGATTCCCCCCCCCCCCCCCCACTGTTTGATATTTACAATCTAATTGTCAAAGTTTATTTTGATTAAACAAAAAAAAACAATTAATATAATCATTGCATTCATCATTCTCACGTCACGTATTCTTCTTACCTACGAATCTCACGTTTGTGTCTCGGTTCTAGAGTCAAACTGTCTCATTCGTACAATACTCGGGCCAATTGTCAGAAAAAGATAGATGATCTCGAGGAAGAGAACAGAGAGTTAAAAGAAGAGATCGACGCTCTGAGAGAGGATATGAGAAAGCTTCATAATGACATGCAAGCCATGGCAGAAGCTCAGCTACAAAGAACTGTGATCTCAGAGATCACCTCAATGCCCATAGTGGAGAAGTATGATCCTAGGTATCAAATGCCGAAAAATCGTCCCTGGGGCATGCCTGTTAACTATATCCCGAAAGGATATGTTCCGCCGATCACTGAAGATCAGGGAATCATAGCAGAAGCCGCTGGGCCTGAAGGTTACAAACTTCAGGAAAGCGAGGATGCTAGAGGCATATTGAGGACTTCTGAAGGTTACAAACTTCGGGAAACGCCAAGATTCACTGCCGTAGTAACGGTACCACCCCCTGTGGTGCACACTGTCCCGGAAGGACAGATTCCACAAATACCTGCTGGTAGAAAGGAAAGTATGTTCGATAGAATGGATGAATTCCAGGAGCAGTTCCTGGATATGCAGAAGGAATTGCAGGCTATTCGCGGTCAGGATTTATTTGGAAAGGACGCCGCGGACCTTTGTTTGGTCCCCAATGTAAAAGTCCCGCACAAATTCCAGGTACCCGATTTTGAAAAGTACAAGGGTAACTCTTGCCCTCAGAGCCACTTGGTGATGTACGCTCGGCGAATGTCAGCTCAGATAGAGAATCAGGACCTACTGATTTACTACTTTCAGGATAGTTTAACTGATGCCGCATTAAAATGGTACATGGGTTTAAACCGCACTACGATTAGCACTTTCAGAGATCTTGGCACTGCCTTCGTCCAACAATATAAATACAATTTGGACATGGCACCAGACAGAGATCAACTCAGATCAATGTCGCAAAAGGACAAGGAAACCTTTAAGGAATACGCTCAGAGATGGCGTGAAATTGCCGCTCAAATTTGTCCACCTCTTGAGGAAAAAGAGATGACAAAGATTTTCTTAAAGACCTTAAGCTCATTTTACTACGACTGAATGGTCGCCAGTGCGCCCAGTGACTTCACCGAGATGGTGGGCATGGGAGTTCGTCTTGAGGAAGCCGTCTGAGAAGGACGTTTAGTTAAAGACGCTGGATCATCAAGTAGTACGAAACGATACGGTAGTGCTCTCCCTAAGAAAAAAGAGCAGGATATTGGGAATATCTCTCTCGGAAAGCAAAGGCGACGGTACCAACCAGTAGTAGTTGTAACTCTTGTTATCAACCCTGCGCCTATTTCTACGTATCAACCTCAGGTTGCTCAAAGCCAACCACATTCGCAGCAATTTCAGCAAAGGACACAACAGCCTCTTCAGCAGGCTCGTCCTCAATGCAGCAACAACCATACAACGCGGCCACTAGGATTTGATCCTATACCCGTATCGTACGCAGAACTATTTCCATTACTACTGGCTAAGGGGCATGCCCAGACTAAGTATCCTCTTACAATACCAGAAAATCCGCCTTTTTGGTTTAAGGTGGATCAGACTTGCCCTTACCATCAAGGAGGACCAGGGCATAACATAGAGAACTGTCTCAGTTTCAAATCCGACGTGCAAAAGCTTGTTAGGAGCGGGGTCTTATCTTTCAAAGATACGAATACGAATGTTCTCACAAACCCGCTGCCTCAACACGAGAAGGCTACAGTCAATTTGATAGAGGGAGAGTCTAACAACACCTATCAAATTCGCGATGTACTCTTACTAAGGGCCAACTTGGTCAAGATACATTGTAGACAGAGTGGATATGGCCATGTGCCACCTCATAATTATCACCAGTGTGATATCTGCTCTAAAAGTAATCAAGGATGTTTTATGGTGCAATCAGCTCTACAGGAACAGATGGATCTTGGATGGATCCAAGCGCACCGAGTTCGTGGAGTTAACATGGTTTATACAAATTCCAACATCATTCAAAACCACGATATCCGTGCGATGAATGTCAACTTGGTGGCAATGCACTCAAGGCAAATCCAGTATCATAATCTGCCGCGTCATGATTATAATTCCTGCCTGACTTGCTCGGTAAACGAACAGGGATGATATTTTGTATAAGAGGCCCTCCAGCGTCAGATGGTTCTTGTATGGTGTTGCGGTGAGAATCGGATAACAAGCTATTAGTTAACTTGCATCATATTTCTTTGAATTCACAACCGACTTTGATTTATCCAAAGGAAAGGTTCAAGATCGAGAAAACCTAAAGGGGGGGAGATCTAAGGTTCGGGGGTTGGTTATACTAAGGGAAGGTATTAGCACCCTTAATATCTGTAGTACTCTACAGGAACCTCTTGTTTAGTTTGTGTTATGTTATGTTTACTTGCTAAGATATCTGCTAAGGGTAAGGTAAAGACCTAAGGGTATGTACACTAAGTTTGCTCGCCAAGACGTCGCATCTTGTGCCTACGTATCTGACTAAAGAATCAGAGCAACCGTAGTTCACCTAACTAAGGGTGAAAGAGGAACCATTGACTATGGCCAAATTTCCAAGGGGAAATGAGTATGAGCTCATTTTAGAGTTTTAAGAAACTCTCTAAATCTAAGTTATGATGGGAAAAGTGAGTTCTCATGATGATGAGAATCACATAGAGTTCATAAACTCTATCCTACTTCTAGTTAAGATTCCATGTCTCTTATGAGGCCAGGAAAAGGGAAAGGCTCTTATGAGGCCAAGGTGGGGTGATTTGTTTATTGACTTATGAGTCAACGGAGGGGAACTTTCCTTTGGAATAGGGATGTGTCAAATGAAACAGGCAACCACAAACATAACAGGAAATATGTACAGGTTTCACCAAGGAGAGAAATGAAGAGATAGTATTCAAAGAAACTTAAAATTTGACAAGAAATAGAATTAGTCTAGTCTTAATCGTGATTTAATCGAGAAATCGATAATCAATGATTCTTGACTTTCATCGACTAAAAAGTGAATAAACTGAGAGAAAATGGTCTCATATCGATCGAAGTTTTGTCGATTTAATGAAATCAGCCAAACCAGGAAGTTTGTTATATCATCGACCAAAATAAAGATAATGAAATAGAAATGAAAAATAAGGTTGGTCTCGTCTTAATCAAGATTTAAATCGATAAATCGATAATCTTAGATTTTTTACTTTCATCGACCAATAAAAAGTAAATGAAAATATGCCTCATACATATCAAGACTTTTTGTCATTTTGAATAAATCAACCAAGTCATGATTTTGTAATATCATTGGCCCAAAATAAAGGAAATGAAATCGAAATAAAATAAAAGGTGGTCTCGTCTAAAACAAGATTTAACTCGATAAAATCGATATTCTTTTTATTAGACTTTCATTGACCAACCAAAAAAAGAAAAATATGGCCTCATATAATCAAAATTTATTGATTTGCAATAATCAACAAAATTATGATGTTTTTATGTCATTGGCCAAAATCGAAAAAGAAATCTAAATAAAATCAAGAAGAAAAATGAAATGCATTAAAAAAAAGGTTCAATTGATCTTTTTCAAGAAACCAAAATAAATCTCTAAATGTTAGAAACTCATTTTTTGAGAAACAAAACAAACCATAGTAAAAATAATTAATGAAAAGAATTTTGAAACTAAAATAAATGGAAGGTGTGTGCTGAGTCTTGTGAGGGTGAATTTGTAAAAAAAATGGAAATCACTTGGGCTAAATAAAAGCTCATTATTCCTTAAAGAAAAGAAAATCGCTCAATTAGAAATGAAAATAACGGTTCAAAAGAGAAAAGTGAAACGGGTCCTTGGATCCCATCAGGTTATCAAAAAAACAATAGAACATCAACATTATCCATCAAAAACAGTGAGAAACAGGGGCAGTCAAAACATAGTTAGATGAAAACCAAAGAAACACGCTCAGAATCATCATCATCGCGTTTGAAGCAAAAGTGAAAAATAACACAGTGCACTCATCAGCGCAAACCAAACTTTCTTCGCTTCCTCGCTATGTTCGCTCGATTTCTGGTTCTGATTTGTCTCAATCCCTCAGTCTCAGTTTGCTTGAATGTCAAAATAGGTTTGTTTTGCATATGAATCGCCTCACTCTCTTGTCTCATCTTCTTCATCCCTAATTTCTGGTTCTGATTTGTGTTTGAAATGGGTTGAAAAACAAGGGTTTGATTTGGTGTGGTTGTTTTGGTTTGATTTCGTTGAATGGGTTTGAATCCAGTTACGGTTTGTCGAGGTTGAGTTGTTGTTTTGGATGGGTTTGTAGATGATTTGAAAAAGAGCGAAGGTTGAGGTTGTTATTGATGAAGGTCGTTCGATTGAGATGGGTTTGAAAGTGAGGTTTACGGTTTGACGCGTTTCAGTTTGGAGATGGAAGTTTAGTGGCTGATGATGAGTTTAGTGAAGAGGGTTGGGTCGTCCCCCCCCCCCCCCCCCCCCCCGGTGAAATTATGTGGAGGAAAAGGTTTTTAAAAGTTTTAAGGTTCGCTCCCTCTCCCCCTTTTTCAAACTCTGATTCCCCTCCCTTTTATGAATGAAAATAACAACCGGTCTTTGTAAAATAATTTGAATTTTCTCTGTGTTTGCTAAGCATCTAGATTTATGCTATCATTGTTTGTCTTCTTCTCTTTTTTATTGTCAATGTTTTTTTTGATAAATTCTTATACTTAAAAAAATAGCTTCTCTTGTGTATGCTGGTTGCTTGTTGACGCAGAGTTTGTCATCGTGCAGTTCTGTTGCTTGTGATGCTGGAGGTAGCAGGTTACGGTTTTGGAGTGGCTAGTGTGTAGTCATTGTTACGTGGAGATACTGTGCAGAGGAAGTGCGATGGCTTTCGGTCAAAGCAGGGTGTGGGGTAGCAGTAGAACGCAAGACGTGGGGTAGAGAGGCTGGAGAAAAAAATGTTACTCTTGATACTTTTTTTGTCTTTGGATTTTTTTGTAATAATGTACAATGGGCCTTAAAAACTGGACTTGGAAACTTTGATGAGTCATTTTTTTAGAAACTTTTGAATGAATGGACCTTAGATATTTTGGCAATTTAGAATGACTTTGTAACTTGACATGAATTGCAATTTGAGTTAGAATGGAATTGAATTTAAATTTGGATTGAAATTGGGATGTTAATCTTGAAAATTGAACTTAAAAAAAAGATGGAACAAAAAGGTTAGGAAGTGGAAATTGGATATGAAATTATTTGGATAAAATAAAACAAAAGGTGGATGATAATAATAGTGAAATGGATAAATGGATAAAATAGAAAATGGGCTTTATGGATTGTGATGGATATGAAACAAAAAGAAAATGGATATTGGGTTTAGGAATGGATAATGAAAATTGGACTAAAAATGGATAATAAAATTGGAAATTGGGCAAAGAAAATGTGGATAAAAGTAAATGGACTTTTATTGTGAATGGACATGAAATTGGATTAAGATGGATATTGGATAATGAAGTGAATTGAGAGATGGATTTTGGATAACGGATATGGATAATTGGATAAGAAAATGGTTTATGGAATAGAATTGGATAATGGGTGAATGAAATGGGTAATTGGTTTAAAAGAACAAAATGACTTAGAAAAAAGGGTGAGGGAAGTGGACATGAGTTTTGTAATACAAATTCACATTGGAACCACACTTAAACCTTGACCATTGCACTTGACTGCCACAAATCCTGAACTACATAACCAAATACTTGCACACAACCTGAAACATACCAACTGCTCTAATCTCTTTGATGGCTTTACAACCTCAATTGAACTGAAACAGTACTGCACACACCATGAACTAGCTAGCCTTAGGAGACTCAACTGAACAATGTTTGTCAACCATAAACTCCAAGGGTGAGAAACCCTAATCCTCGTGCCTTGAGTGCACAATTATGAAACAAATGACTGGATGAGGACCAAAACCCTGATTCAGAATCTCTGTCGTAGCCTGATAACCTGATACTGATACGAACCACTTGTTTAACCAAGATTAGGTCAAACTTCCACTGAATCTCAAACCACACCATACAAACCCTTGTCCTGATGACCTTGTCTGGTCCTTGAGGAAGAACTTGTGATGAAAACAAATCACATTGGATTATTGAGGAGAGAATGTCTCTTGAAACAAACCCTGATTTACAAGTGAAACAAAACGAACCAAAATTGATAAAATGGTTAGTTAACAATGCATAGGTGATTGACATATGATGCTCATGCAAAAGATGTTATGACATCTAAGGGGTAAAATTTGGGGTACAACAGTTGCCCCTATTTGAATAGCTTTATCAGATGGCACGAGGAATGGAAATCCTCGGGACATCAAGGTGAAAGGTATTTAAATATAGCAAACCGAAAATTTTGCCTTTAGATGGAATGCAGATGCTAAGGACAAGCAACAAACATGCAAATGCTGACATGCCATGAACTTCTCGTATGATGATATGATGATATGGTAGTGCAAAGATGCAGACAAACAAGACACCAAGGATAAAGAGCTACCAAACACAGGTAAGCTTTACTTGGGAAGGATGAAGGTTAGTATCCACAAGGAAAATTCACTAAGGAAAAGCTGGGGATAGAAAATGAAACTGAGGGGAAACCCTGCAGATCCTCACTGGAGATAGGAGCTAGAGAGGTATTCTCCACTGGGGAAAGATCCAGGGAGATGGACGACAGGTGCATATGTGACCGGACGACACTGGGGAAAAACACATTCTTACTGGGCATGAAACCAGAAAGAAGACATGATCTCTACTGGGGATCAATTTGAAATAAAGGATAGACATCCTACAAGAGATTTTCTGGGGATTTCTTATACTGAAGAGTTCAAACGGGATCTTCAAGAAAAACCAAAAAAGACAAAGACAAACTCTGTGTGTGCCAAATGATGATCAATCACAAGGACTTTCAAAGGGATATTGATAATGACTAAACTTCTACTGGGAACCAGATTAAAGTGCCAACAAGGATTGGACTCAGAAGTGATATGTCAGAATACACCAATTTGAGTTGGGTAAGATAATAATTTGGATTATGAAGAATACCAGTATGAGCTGGATTTGGGTGTGCCAATATGAGTTGGACTTTGACGACCAGTATGAGCTAGATTTTAAATAATGGGTTCATATTTGACCTGGTTTTAAACAACGGTTTCACGATAACCTGAAGTTTAGGTTCACATCTGACCTAGTTTCAAACAATTGGTTCACGATAACCAGAGGTTTAGGTTCACGATAACCTGATACAAACAACTGGTTCACGATAACTAGAGGTTTAGGTTCATGATAACCTGATTTCAAACAACAGATTCACGATAATCTGAAGTTTAGGTTCATATTTGACCTGGTTTTAAACAACGGGTTCACGATAACCTGAAGTTTAGGTTCACGATAACCTGATACAAACAACTGGTTCACGATAACCAGAGGTTTAGGTTCACAATAACCTGATACAAACAACTGGTTCACGATAACCAGAGGTTTAGGTTCATGATAACCTGATACAAACAACTGGTTCACGATAACCAGAGGTTTAGGTTCACGATAACCTGATACAAACAACTGGTTCACGATAACCAGAGGTTTAGGTTCACGATAACCTGATATAAACAACTGGTTCACGATAACCATAGGTTTAGGTTCTCGATAACCTGATACAAACAACTGGTTCACGATAACCAGAGGTTTAGGTTCACAATAACCTGATATAAACAACTGGTTCACGATAACCAGAGGTTTAGGTTCTTGATAACCTAATTTCAAACAACAGATTCACGATAATCTGAAGTTTAGGTTCACGATAACCTGATTTCAAATGACAGATTCACGATAATCTGAAGTTTAGGTTCATATTTGACCTGGGTTCAAACGACAGGTTCACGATAACCTGAAGTTTAGGTTCATATTTGACCTGGGTAAAAAATGCCAGTGATTACTGGACTTTAGGTATCCAAATGAGGTGATTGAGTATCAGATAGATTGGTACCACGGTTGCAGGTTAGACTTCCTGGGGAATACCAATTATGGTTGCAAAAAGGTTGGATAAAACCAGAGATGGATAAGTTTCTCATAAGAAACTGCCACTTATCGCTATGGAAAAACAAGCTTCTCCAAGAGAATGCCACTGAAGGTATATTTTGAATTGAGGTTCACAACTAACCAAAGTTCACATCGTCAAAAAGGGCTGACGGCAAGGAACAAGACCTATAACATCATCCACGTCAAAGGATTGACGGAATGAAGAAATTGACTTCATTGAACATCATCCACGTCAAAGGATTGACGGAATGAAGAAATTGACCTCATCGAACATCATCCACGTCAAAGGATTGACGGAATGAAAACTAACTGATATCGTCGAAAGGGTTGACGACATATAACATCATCCACTTCAAAGGATTGACATAATGACTTCATCGAAGAGACACCTCGCCAAAGGATTGACGGAAAGAAAACTAACTGACATCATCCATGTCAAAGGATTGACAGAATGAAAACAAACACCAAACATCATCTACGTCAAAGGATTGATAGAATGGAACAATCACTAAAAAGTGGCATCATCAGAGGATAGATGGTAAAGACACTGAAATAAATGGTCACATCATCAAAGGATTGATGGAAAGAAAGCTGTCGTCATCAAAGGGATTGTCGGGAAACAATTGGCTCACTAAAGAGTGACATCATCCAAGGGTAGATGGAGAGGAAACTTTTCACTAAAGAGTGACATCATCAACGGGTTGACGGGGAAGATACCGACATAAATGATGACATCGTCAAAGAGTTGACAGAAATGAGAAGACCTCAAATAAGAAACTCATCAAGGGATTGATGGAAACGTCTGATCGAGGGTAACACCATTGGTAACTGTAGAAGTATGAATAAAACCAAGGACGGATAAGCTTCTCGAGAAAGAGATTACCACTTATTGTTGTAGAGGTAATGATAGTAAAACAAGCTTCTCAAGGAGATTGCCACTTGTTGTTGGGTATAAGTTCCAAAGAGATATTGATATTACAACACTGCTAGAGGAATAATTTTGTCTTCAATGAGGATCTACAAAAGATTCTTCCTGCGAGACACAGTGCAAAATAAATGCACGTTCAAGATGGGCTCAGAAACCCACACCTGCCAGGGATCAAAGTTCAATCTAGGAACAAGCTAGAAAGAAACGGTCAAACAAGACTCCAATTGAGGGATGAACTCAAATAGGGACTTATCTTATCCACATGTGGAAAAGATAACTGAACCAACCATCATCCATGAGAATCAAACTCTGTGGGGAATTCAGAAAAGAATGGGCACTTTATGCCTAGGGCTGACTTCCTATTGGAGTGAATAGACAAACCCAATCACTTGGGGAGATAACCACCAGAGTGAACAAAAACAGGTAAACACCAGGAAAGGGTAGTGAAAATGCTAAGATGTTATGCATATGAATGCTTATGCCATGCTTATGCTCATGCTTATGCTTATGCTGACAAAACAGACAAAAAGGAAACAAGACTGGAGATGAAATAAACATCTCGACAAGGATACCCAGCCAAACTCATCAGATTGGACCATTACTAGGGGTGAGTAATTAGGATCATCAGATCTACTTTATTGGGAAAAAGAGTATTCCACTGGAGGTATAGCATCATGACTTCACTAGGATTGCCATCATGAGCTTGATTTCCTTACTGGAGGAGGAAAATCCATGGAGATTGCCCAAGCTCGACTGAAGTAACAATTTACTGGAAGCTGGCAAAGGATATCACAAGAACAGGGTAATTCTGCATCCTGACTTGTATGATGATCACCATAATAAACAACAGCTCTTGCAACATGTAATCTTCAAATCTTCTCTGCCCTAGATTACATGGTCTGTTGGGAGACAATACCAAGAGGATTTTACAGAAGAATCAGCATACGAAACGCCTCAATATCTTCAAACTCTTAAATTCATGAATCTTGGCGTGATTGTCCCAGATTAACTGCATTTGCACAACAAAGTCCTTAAACTTGTTCTTCAGACTGACTGATCTGTGAAAGAGATGCCTCAGACTGATTGGCCCTTTAGATATTTACCGAATCTCGACCTGACTGCCCCTGATTAACGGTATTCGTGATACAAAATCCTCAGACTGCGGTAGAAACAACTAGGGAACAACTTGCCTCTGTCATCTTGGTTGATCTGTGAAGGAGACTAACTGTTTTTTAGAGATTTTCCGAATCTCGACCTGATTGCCCCTGATTAACTGATAGGTAATCAAAAGGATTTTACAGAAGAATTGGCATACCAGATGCTTCAATGTCTTCAAACTTTTGAAAAGAAATGAACCTGGACATAATTGCCCCAGTTCAACTGTATTTGAAATATCAAGTCCTTTAGACTGTAGTAGAAATAACTGGGGAACAAACTTGCCCCTGCTGATGGGTCAATGGAGTCCACACTTGTCATAAGATGACCTCAGGAAGACTTGCTCCAATATTATGAACTTGAAGAGTTTTGCCCCTAATTCAATAGCTCTTGGGATGGTGGAATGGCATATTCCTCCGCTTGGTTGCCCCTGACTGAGCTTTCTTTATCCAGTCAAAATCCCTAGCTGGCTGCATTTATCGGGATTCCTTTGATATTGAATTGTTTTGCAAACAAGTGTTGTACATTTAAAAATTGGCAATTTCAATGCAAAATTCATGCAAGCTTTAGAAATCAAAGTTTATTGATGAAAACACACACAGTAGAGTGATTAAAATAATCAAAAAATGAAGGTGATCTAGTCATTTACAGAATGACAGGTGAAGTGATCAACACACACACAATTCGCAAAGATCATTAGGAGTCAGGTTAATCAACCTTGCGATAGTATGCTTTCAAAACAACCTTAACTCAATTAGGTCTTTTAAGGGTTGTAACGTGGCTTGGTTCACGGTTTTATGAAACAAAGGATAAAGGCTCAAAGTTTATTTGTCCCACCCTATCTTCGTGATGAATTCCAATCCTATACTCAGTTATCTTAAGCTACACATTTACGTTCCTATAGACTAGGAACGAATTGATGATAGTTGATGATGTTTCAGACACTTAGGGTAGTCATTACTCTCTTACAACATTTGATTATCCTTTAATGCTGAGGTTTTGAGACCTCTCCTTGTCCTTGTTTGAGGTTATGAGACCTCTTCTTTGCTTTGGTGAGGTTTTGAGACGTCTTCTTTGTCTTTATGAGACCTCCTCTTTGCTTGATTGAGGTTATGAAATCTTTTTCTTTTCTCGATTGTTGTACGAACCTTCTTGTATAAGGCAAAGTTTTGGGCTTCCCATCTTTCTTGGCTTTTGCCTTGAAAGGGACTCGGCTTATTCTTCGATTAAGGATTTCTTGACGATCCTTCCTTATTTGTCGCTTCGGGAACAACTTGTACAACGCTTATTCACTTGATTTGAGAGTGCTGACTGGTTTCTTGTATGAAGCGCTTGCATTAGAATGCATAACCAAGTTAAACTGAGAACTACCCACCCCAAGGTTGAGATTTAAGGGTTTTTTGTGTAAGGAAAGAAAACTCCTACTTCTAAGCTCAAAGGGTTAACGAGGGATTATCTTCCTTATTTCTCCAGTGTTTGGGAATTGAAACAATGCCTTACATCCTCGGCAAGGTTTAATCGAAAGCATACCATAGCTATTAGGGATGTAATGTTTTCGTCATCCTCCCCAATCCTTGCTTGAATAAACAGTTTGATAAAGGGAAGGAAACACGATAAAGATATTTTTTTGTTTTTCTCACGAACATAAAAGTAAATGAGTGAAACGAATGGACTTAATCTAAAGATGCATAAACACTTCATTAATCTTGCCAATTTGAAAGTACAACAAAGCTTATAAGCAAAAACAGATTCAAATATGCAAAGAAAAAGCAACAAAATGCTAAACATCCAAAAGTTTGCCGGCTTCGGGGAACTGGAATTTCCTTCTTGATTTTCCAAGCTGACATAATCGTCTTCAGAATTGTTTGTCGAGATCAGTCTGAGAATCATCTTCACATCCACTATCAGCAATTTCTTCCACTTCAGAGCCTGATGAATCCGCTTGATTAGGTGCAGGATTGTTGATTTGAATACCTTGAGGCATGAACGAGAACATATTGGAGTCAAGCAGAGTCTGAACCTTGCTCCTAAGCACCTTGCAGTCTTCGGTTGAATGCCCCTGTGCCCCAGCATGGTAGTCACATCGGACGTCGGCGTCAAAGCCTGGTGGATATGGAGGAATCACAGGATCTATCTCCTTCGGTACTATCAATCCACCTTTGTTTAAATCTGGCAAGAACTGATTGTATGACATTGGCAACTAAGTGAAATTCCTCTCTGGCTTCCTTGGCCTTTGTCGTGCATGCTGTCGCGAATGACAATGAAATGACTGTTGATACTGAGGAGGTCTTCGATTTGGAGAAAAATATTGACCCTGTAGAGAGGATGGTATCTGACGCTGAGACCCAAAAGATTGCTGACTCTGAATACTTGAGTTGCATGAGCGCCGAGGCTGAGATATTGGAGATTCCCAAGTGGAATTACTTTCTTTCTCCCATTCTTCTTGAGAACTGACAATTGATTCACTCTCACTAGCAGGGATGTTTGGGATGCCTCAGATTTTTCCATTCTTGAGACCACTCTCCAGTTATTACCAAATCAGAGAAGTTTGATGTCACCATGCTAAACAACTTTTCTCGGTATGGGCCTTGCAAAGTATCCATGAACCAGTCAAATAATTCCCTGTCCAAAAGTGGTGGTTGAACGCGAGCAACTACTTCTCTCCATCTCTGAGCATACCTTCTGAAGGATTCATTGTCTTCTTAAAATAAGTCTAGCAAATGCAGACGACTAGGAGCCAAATCAAGATTGTAGTTGTATTACTTAACAAAGGCATTGGATAGGTCTGACCATGATTGGATGTTGCGACTCTCTAGCTGCATGTACCAATTCAATGATGCCCCACTCAGACTGTCTTGGAAATAGTGGATCATAAGTTTATCGTTACAGACATGTGAAGTCATTCTTCTGAAAAACATCACCAAATGCTGCTTTGGACAGCTATCCCCTTTGTACTTCTCAAACTTCGGCATTTTGAACTCAGGAGGTATCACAAGGTCGGGTACCAAACACATGTTCAGAGCATTCAGATCAGCAGAGTCACGATCCTTAAGTGCATCAAGCTTCCTCTCCAAGGCATGACAGTTTTCCATTATCTCAACTTGATTTTCACCACAGGGACTAACTCTTGGGAATCTGGCTCAGAGAAAGCAAAGCTACGATATTCCACTGCATCAACAGAAAAGGAACGTACATCTTGGACAATGGCACGCTCTTGTATAACCTGGTTCTCAACAGGAATCCACACAGGTTGAGTAATAAAAGTCCTCTGAGTATTGTCATCTTTCTTTGCCAAGGTTGTCATAATCTAATCCAACTGGTTTCTCAATAAGTCGAAATCTGCTCTGGTCGAAAAACTGGCTTTGCTCTTCTGTGTTCATGATCCTTCACAAGCTACTTCAAGTCCAATGATGGCTTCAGGAAGTCAATTGGGTTACAGACAGAGGGTGGATGAGACTCAAGGCTGAGAAATGCAAATGCAAATGTGATGCAATGCTAATGGTTTCAAGGAACTCGAAGGCAAGTTGCAAAAAATTTTGTGGAAAAACTGAGTTTCGTTTCAAAATCCATGATCTTTATTGGTTTTTACAAAGGAAAAGGCACTTGAATTCCTTGAAATCGAAATGCTGTCATGAATAGACGAATGTATGCACAAACACACATATACAGATATTCACATATTCACGCATATGTACACGGAAATAAATGAGGGCCTAGGTTTGAAGATCATGAGCATGGAGCCATGGTCTACCCATCCTAAAAGGTGTGTACTACGGGTTTTCATCTGCAGAATAGGGTTCTAAAAAGTTCCCAGAGTCGACAATCCATCTTTCGGATTTTAAGGATTTCCCAGATGACTTGGTAATCAATAAAATTCTCAAGAGGATCTCGTCTGAGTGTAGTATCGCATGACAACCAATTCAGAAATAGACTCCATCATGATCACCGCACTACATCCTAAAAAGGCTTAGTGGGGTTTGGTAACTATGGTTCTCAATATCATGGGCTCCTAGGTTTGAAGATCATGAGCATGGAGCCATGGTCTACCCATCCCAAAAGGTGTGTACTACGGGTTTTCATCTGCAGAATAGGGTTCTAAAAAGTTCCCAGAGTCGACAATCCATCTTTCGGATTTTAAGGATTTCCCAGATGACTTGGTAATCAATAAAATTCTCAAGAGGATCTCGTCTGAGTGTAGTATCGCATGACAACCAATTCAGAAATAGACTCCATCATGATCACCGCACTACATCCTAAAAAGGCATAGTGGGGTTTGGTAACTATGGTTCTCAATATCATGGGCTCCTAGGTTGAGAGTAGCACGTCTTCACGAACAGGTTCGTTCAACATAACTAGACTCTCAAGAGGGCCTCAACTGAGTGATGGTGTTCTCAATTCAACTTTTCAGGATTCGACTCCCTCAAAGCCTTCTTGAATACCATCGTCCTATCCTAATTGCACCCAAATTCGGGCTAGGATTTATCTCAGCACTCAAGAACCAAGCCAACAAAAGAAACTCAAGCACAACGTATATACAGGCAATCAAATAGGTATACACAAATATTGCAAACAAGCATAAATAAAACAAACAAAAACAAGGTGGGCTTAACCCACAAAAATAAATATCCCCAGTGAAGTCGCCATTTCTGTTGCGATGAGAATCGGATAACAAGCTATTAGTTAACTTCCATCACATTTCTTTGAATTCACAACCGACTTTGATTTATCCAAAGGAAAGGTTCAAGATCGAGAAAACCTAAAGGGGGGAGATCTAAGGTTCGGGGGTTGGTTATACTAAGGGAAGGTATTAGTACCCTTAATATCTGTAGTACTCTACAGGAACCTCTTGTTTAGTTTGTGTTATGTTATGTTTACTTGCTAAGATATCTGCTAAGGGTAAGGTAAAGACCTAAGGGTATGTACACTAAGTTTGCTCACCAAGACGTTGCATCTTGTGCCTACGTATCTGACTAAAGAATCAGAGCAACCGTAGTTCACCTAACTAAGGGTGAAAGAGGAACCATTGACTATGGCCAAAGTTCCAAGGGGAAATGAGTATGAGCTCATTTTAGAGTTTTAAGAAACTCTCTAAATCTAAGTTATGATGGGAAAAGTGAGTTCTCATGATGATGAGAATCACATAGAGTTCATAAACTCTATCCTACTTCTAGTTAAGATTCCATGGCTCTTATGAGGCCAGGAAAAGGGAAAGGCTCTTATGAGGCCAAGGTGGGGTGATTTGTTTATTGACTTATGAGTCAACGGAGGGGAACTTTCCTTTAGAATAGGGATGTGTCAAATGAAACAGGCAACCACAAACATAACAGCAAATATGTACAGGTCTCACCAAGGAGAGAAATGAAGAGTTAGTATTCAAAGAAACTTAAAATTTGACAAGAAATAGAATTAGTCTCGTCTTAATCGTGATTTAATCGAGAAATCGATAATCAATGATTCTTGACTTTCATCAACTAAAAAGTGAATAAACTGAGAGAAAGTGGTCTCATATCGATCGAAGTTTTGTCGATTTAATGAAATCAGCCAAACCAGGAAGTTTGTTATATCATCGACCAAAATAAAGATAATGAAATTGAAATGAAAAATAAGGTTGGTCTCATCTTAATCAAGATTTAAATCGATAAATCGATAATCTTAGATTTTTGACTTTCATCGACCAATAAAAAGTAAATGAAAATGTGCCTCATACATATCAAGACTTTTTGTCATTTTGAATAAATCAACCAAGTCATGATTTTGCAATATCATTGGCCCAAAATAAAGGAAATGAAATCGAAATAAAATAAAAGGTGGTCTCGTCTAAACCAAGATTTAACTCGATAAAATCAATATTCTTTTTATTAGACTTTCATTGACCAACCAAAAAAAGAAAAATATGGCTTCATATAATCAAAATTTATTGATTTGCAATAATCAACAAAATTATGATGTTTTTATGTCATTGCCCAAAATCGAAAAAGAAATCTAAATAAAATCAAGAAGAAAAATGAAATGCATTAAAAAAGGTTCAAGTGATCTTTTTCAAGAAACCAAAACAAATCTCTAAATGTTAGAAACTCATTTTTTGAGAAACAAAACAAACCATAGTAAAAATAATTAATGAAAAAAATTTTGAAACTAAAATAAATGGAAGGTGTGTGCTGAGTCTTGTGAGGGTGAATTTGTAAAAAAAATGGAAACCACTTGGGCTAAATAAAAGCCCATTATTCCTTAAAGAAAAGAAAATCACTCAATTAGAAATGAAAATAACGGTTCAAAAGAGAAAAGTAAAACGGGTCCTTGGATCCCATCAGGTTATCAAAAAAACACAAGAACATCAACATTATCCATCAAAAACAGTGAGAAACAGGGGCAGTCAAAACATAGTTAGATAAAAACCAAAGAAACACGCTCATAATCATCATCATCGCGTTTGAAGCAAAAGTGAAAAATAACACAGTGCACTCATTAGCGCAAACCAAACTTTCTTCACTTCCTCACTATGTTCGCTCGATTTCTGGTTCTGATTTGTCTCAATCCCTCAGTCTCAATTTGCTTGAATGTCAAAATAGGTTTGTTTTACATATGAATCGCCTCACTCTCTCGTCTCATCTTCTTCATCCCTAATTTCTGGTTCTGATTTGTGTTTGAAATGGGTTGAAAAACAAGGGTTTTATTTGGTGTGGTTGTTTTGGTTTGATTTTGTTGAATGGTTTTCAATCCGGTTACGGTTTGTGGAGGTTGAGTTGTTGTTTTGGATGGGTTTACAGATGATTTGAAAAGGAGCGAAGGTTGACGTTGTTGTTGATGAAGGTCGTTCGATTGAGATGGGTTTGAAAGTGAGGTTTACGGTTTGACGCGTTTCAGTTTGGAGATGGAAGTTTAGTGGCTGATGATGAGTTTAGTGAAGAGGGTTGGTTCGCCCCCTCCCCCCCCCCCCCCCCCCCGGTGAAATTATGTGGAGGAAAAGGTTTTTAAAAGTTTTAAGGTTCGCTCCCCCCCTCCCCCTTTTTCAAACTCTAATTCCCCTCCCTTTTGTGAATGAAAATAACAATTGGTCTTTGTAAAATAATTTGAATTTTCTCTGTGTTTGCTAAGCATCTGGATTTCTGCTATCATTGTTTGTCTTCTTCTCTTTTTTATTATCAATGCTTTTTCTGATAAATTCTGATACTTAAAAAAATAGCTTCTCTTGTGTATGCTGGTTGCTTGTTGACGCAAAGTTTGTCATCGTGCAGTTCTGTTGCTTGTGATGCTGGAGGTAGCAGGTTACGATTTTGGAGTGGCTAGTGTGTAGTCGTTGTTGCGTGGAGATAGTGTGCAGAGGAAGTGTGCTGGCTTTCGGTCAAAGCAGGGTGTGGGGTAGCAGTAGAACGCAAGACGTGGGGTAGAGAGGCTGGAGAAATAAATGTTACTCTTGATACTTTTTTTGTCTTTGGATTTTTTTGTAATAATGTACAACGGGCCTTAAAAACTGGACTTGGAAACTTTGATGAGTCATTTTTTTAGAAACTTTTGAATGAATGGACCTTAGATATTTTGGCAATTTAGAATGACTTTGTAACTTGACATGAATTGCAATTTGAGTTAGAATGGAATTGAATTTAAATTTGGATTGAAATTGGGATGTTAATCTTGAAAATTGAACTTAAAAAAAATGGAACAAAAAGGTTAGGAAGTGGAAATTGGATATGAAATTATTTGGATAAAATAAAACAAAAGGTGGATGATAATAATAGTGAAATGGATAAATGGATAAAATAATAAATGGGCTTTATGGATTGTGATGGATATGAAACAAAAAGAAAATGGATATTTGGTTTAGGAATGGATAATGAAAATTGGACTAAAAATGGATAATAAAATTGGAAATTGGGCAAAGAAAATATGGATAAAAATAAATGGACTTTTATTGTGAATGGACATGAAATTGGATTAAGATGGATATTGGATAATGAAGTGAATTGAGAGATGGATTTTGGATAACGGATATGGATAATTGGATAAGAAAAATGGTTTATGGAATAGAATTGGATAATGGGTGAATGAAATGGATAATTGGTTTAAAAGAACAAACTGACTTAGAAAAAAGGGTGAGGGGAGTGGACATGAGTTTTGTAATACAAATTCACATTGGAACCACATTTAAACCTTGACCATTGCACTTGACGGCCACAAATCCTGAACTACATAACCAAATACTTGCACACAACCTGAGACGTACCAACTGCTCTAATCTCTTTGATGGCTTTACAACCTCAATTGAACTGAAACAGTACTGCACACACCATGAACTAGCTAGCCTTAGGAGACTCAACTGAACAATGTTTGTCAACCATAAACTCCAAGGGTGAGAAACCCTAATCCTCGTGCCTTGAGTGCACAATTATGAAACAAATGACTGGATGAGGACCAAAACCCTAATTCAGAATCTCTGCCGCAGCCTGATAACCTGATACTGATACGAACCACTTGTTTGACCAAGATTAGGTCAAACTTCCACTGAATCTCAAACCACACCATACAGACCCTTGTCCTGATGACCTTGTCTGGTCCTTGAGGAAGAACTTGTGATGAAAACAAATCACATTGGATTATTGAGGAGAGGAGGTCTCTTGAAACAAAACCAGATTTACAAGTGAAACAAAACGAACCAAAACTGATAAAATGGTTAGTTAATAATGCATAGGTGATTGACATATGATTCTCATGCAAAAGATGTTATGACATCTAAGGGGTAAAATTTGGGGTACAACAGATGTATTCTAGACTACCATGATAGGAATCATTATCAAATCAACATGATTCAAATCTTCGATATTCGTTTGATAAATACCAGCCTGGTGGAGTTACATGCTTAACAGGTCCGGCTCGGGTTCCTGTATCACATGATTATCAGGGCTGTAAAGCGGGTTGCAAAAACAATCAAGGTTGTGCCCTTGTCCAGGAAACACTTCAGCACTTGTTGAACCATTGGTGTCTTCCAATCTACATGGATGAAGACACCCAGCAAGTTAGTATCACTAACGGGAATCCTACTAGATATCAAAGTCAGGATGTTCGATCGATGGAAATAGATCTAGTGAGGTTACACTGTATTCAAAGCGGACGTGGCCAGGTACCACTACACAACTATGAGCGGTGTGGAGTTTTCTCAGTGAGTAATCAAGGATGCTACCTCGTGCGAGCAACCCTCCAAAGTCAGTTGGACCGCGAGGAGATTCGACCATGGTCAAGTTCTGGATCAGTCAACTACCTCGCTGATCAAATCAAGGACGTTGTCATAATCTCTGATCATCAGAGGGCTAGGGATGTTTATGCCATCATCCCTCTACTTAACGAATCGAGAGTTCCCAACCAGGAACGGATCGAAATTACTTATGATGGTCAGAAAAATCAGAAGGCTCCCATAGTCATCTATTTACCGTATGAATCAACTAACGTTATCCCTTACAAGTACGGTGCAACCAGAGTCAAGAATGGAAAGGAAATTTCATTACCCTCCGTCGTGAATATTGCATACATCAGTCGAGTAACACGGAGCGGTCGAATCTTCAACCGAGGAGTTGGAGAACTTAACAAAGAAAAGGAATCAGACAGAAGTTCCCAATCCACCAGTCGGTCAATCCAATAATCCTGACCTTTCGAAAAACAATGATGAGATGCTGAAGATCGTCCAAAGGAGTGAATACAACATTGGTGATCAGCTGTTACAAACTCCTTCAAAGATCTCGGTATTATCACTGTTACTTAGTTCAGAAGCGCACAGGGAGGCTCTACAGAAAGTCTTGGAGCAAGCCTTTGTGGAACAGGATGTAACAATCAGACAGTTCGATAGCATTGTCTCTAACATCACTTCCTGCAATAACTTGGGATTTAGTGATGAGGAATTACCTGAAGAAGGTCGCCGTCATAACATGGCGCTCAACATTACAGTCAACTGCCAGGACGATGCTTTAGCCAGCGTACTGGTAAACACAGGGTCAGCCCTGAATGTTATGCCGAAATCCACTTTGATGCAATTATCATTCAAAGGCCCTCCGATGAGAACCAGCGAGGTTGTCGTCAAAGCATTTGACGGATCCAGAAAAACGGTTATCGGCAAAGTCGACCTTCCCATAACTATTGGTCCTCACACTTTCCAAGTCACTTTCCAGGTCATGGACATCCGGGCAACATACAGTTGTTTATTAGGAAGACCTTGGATCCATCAGGCTGGGGCGGTCACTTCAACCCTCCACCAAAAGCTAAAGTTCGTCCGAAAGGGCCAACTTGTCACAGTCTGTGGAGAACAGGCTTTGCTCGTAAGCAACTTATCATCATCTACTTGTGAAGAACCCGAGGAGGTTGTTGGAACCCAGTTCCAAGCACTGTCGGTGAGCAATGAGAATCAATCAGAGAAGGGAACCTCGATTTCCTCGTACAAAGATGCTATCAAAGCAGTCGATAATACCAATACAACAGGATGGGGACAGCTTGTTATTCCTACTGATAATAAAACAAGAAAGGTCTTGGCTTTTCCTCAACCTGTACTCAGACGGCTGTGGACAATAAAAGTTTTCATACCATTCAGAACTTCTTCCATAGTGGAGGTTTCCTTCACCCAGTGTCTCAAGAAGTACATACCATCAATGAAGGTGATTCCGCCAATATGGAGGAAGAATGGAAGTCCTATCTTAACAAGGACGGTTATATGTCTCAGGAAGAGGTGCCTATGCCATTTTGCTATCCCGCACAGAGTCCGAGATTTATACCTAGGTCAGATGTCAAAATGATATACGGAGATTGTGATCCTGAAGGATGTCGTGCTTCGCCAAATTCGTTAGAGGAGGACACTCTGATGAAAGACAACTTTGACCACGACTATTATGGCCCAATGGATGGCCTGCCTATCTGGCAGCCGTACCCAAGAGACTTGGGGGACGAAAATCAGCCGAACAATGAAAATCAGCTGAGCATCAATGAACAGAATACCTGTGTCCCCACCATGTCATGGGATCAACACTCAGGTCATTCAGAAAATATCTAGTACGACGATGAATCGGCAAAGCTTGCCGGACTAGAATTCATCAACTATGCTTTTCCTGAGGTCAACGTCATCGAGAGAGATGACTCCTACAGTTCCAAAGAAGTGTGGGACACCTTAGGACAACCGAGTGGCAAGTGCGACTTATTGGTCAAGTACACCGCTCCTAAAATCTCTCATATCAGGCTCGAAGATGTCCAGCCAACTGGATTGGGAGATTTGCCTGAGAGCACAAATACTATGCAAAATACAACTGAGGAATCCTCCTACGACAATTCTGCCTGGGAGACAGATTCCAACGATCCTGCTCTGCCAAAAATCAGCGTTATTTCTGAAGACAAACCAAGGAAGGTACCAGACTTTGTGATTCAACGAGGAGTTCGCCGCCAATGGGTTGATGTCGATGTTCCGAAGATTGTTCATAAGTCTAAGTAATTGCCGTCTTTAATTTAACCTTTCACCTTGCCCAGGTGAAATAGATGTTTTGATAGGGCTCACTTTCTATAAATATCCCTCTTCGTTTTTCCCAAAGCGACAGGGTTTTGTTTTATAGGGCTGTAGTTTCAAGAATCGACAAGATCATAAATAAAATAACGTTGTTCTGTAATTTCTGCATTAATTGTTGTTTTCTCTTTTTGCTTTTCTCATAAAATGGTAATCCTAAAAAATAACTCAATAATAAAAACAAGCAGTAAAAGAAATACACTGCACACACTTTTGCATGTTTCTCTCTATCTCTTCTAAAAACAAATCATCACGTCATGCAGATTGCTTGTTTTAAACCCCGTTGAAACATACGATCCAATGCCTTCTCCCAACTTTGAGTTCCCGGTATTTGAGGCTGAAGAAGAAAATGACGACGAAATTCTAGAGGAGATCTCCCGACTACTCAAACAAGAGGAAAGGTCCATCGAACCTCACAAAGAGTCGTTGGAAACGGTAAACTTAGGTTTGGAGGAGGAGAGAAAAGAAATCAGGATTGGGGCACTGCTCAGTCCAACTGCCAGAGAGGGTTTGATAAAGCTTCTCAAAGAGTTTCCCGATGTATTCGCTTGGGTCTATCAGGATATGCCAGGGTTGGATACCAGCATCGTGGAGCATCACTTACCGTTGAAATCGGAATGTTCGCCAGTAAAACAGAGGTTGAGACAGACTCACTCAGACATGGCCATCAAAATCAAAGAGGAGGTACAAAAACAGATTGACGCGGGTTTCCTCGCTACGTCTGAATATCCTCAATGGTTAGCCAACATCGTACCCGTTCCCAAAAAGGACGGAAAGGTCAGAATGTGCGTAGATTACAGGGATCTGAACAAGGCTAGTCCAAAGGATGACTTTCCCTTGCCGCACATTGACATGCTGGTAGACAGTACATCAAAGTTCAAAGTCTTCTCCTTCATGGATGAATTCTCAGGCTATAACCAAATCAAAATGGCGCCGAAAGACATGGAGAAAACTTCGTTTATCACCCTATGGGGTACATTTTGTTACAAGGTGATACCGTTCGGTTTAAAGAACGTTGGGGCAACCTATCAGAGGGCCATGACTACTCTATTCATGACATGATACATAAAGAAATCGAGGTATATGTCGATGATATGATTGCAAAATCTAAGACAGAAGAGGAGCATGTGACCCACCTGTCAAAACTATTCGAGCGGTTGAGAAAGTACAAACTCCGCTTGAATCCCAATAAGTGCACGTTCGGTGTCCGTTCAGGGAAACTTTTAGGGTTCATCATCAGCCAGAAAGGAATTGAGGTTGATCCTGACAAGGTCAAGGCCATTCAAGAAATGCCTTCTCCAAAGACTGAAAAATAAGTCAGGGGATTCTTGGGACATTTGAACTACATCTCCAGATTCATATTCCTCATGACCACGACATGTGCGCCGATTTTCAAATTACTCAAAAAGAATCAGGACTGCATTTGGACAGAAGACTGCCAAACCGCCTTCGACAGTATTAAGGAATACCTGTTGAACCCCCCGATTCTATCACCTCCAGTGGAAGGAAGACCATTGATCATCTACCTCACAGTCTTGGAAGACTCAATAGGTTGTGTACTTGGCCAACAAGATGAAACAAAAAGGAAAGAGTTTGCCATCTACTATCTGAGTAAGAAATTCACCGACTGCGAGACTCAGTACACGATGCTTGAGAAAACTTACTGCGCTCTGGCTTGGGCAGCCAAACGTCTTCGCCAGTATATGATTCGTCACACTACTTGGTTAATCTCCGAAATAGATCCAATCAAGTACGTCTTTGAAAAGCCTGCTCTCACGGGAAGGATTGCCCGTTGGCAGATGCTACTATCAGAATACGACATCGGGTACCATGCTCAGAAGGCCGTTAAAGGAAGTATCTTAGCCGATCATTTGGCTCACCAACCGATTGACGATCAGGAATCCATCAGGTTTGACTTCCCAGACAAAGATGTCATGTATATAAAAATGAAAGACTGCGATGAACCACTACCTAGTGAAGGGCCAGAACCAGGTTCCCAATGGGGACTAATCTTTGATGGAGCTGTCAATCATTACGGAATACGAAGCTTGTATTATGGGTCTCGAGGAAGCGATTGATTTGAGGATCAAAAACTTAGATGTATATGGCGACTCAGCTCTGGTCATCAATCAGATCAAGGAAGATTGGAACACATACCAATCAGGACTGATTCCTTACAAAGATTATGCAAGAAGGTTGTTACCTTTCTTCAACAGAATCGAGTTTCATCACATCCCTCGTGATGAGAATCACATGGTTGACGCCTTAGCCACTCTCTCTTCCATGATTAGTGTAGGTCAATGGACTGACCTACCTAAGATCGACATAATGCGCCTAGAACAACCTGCTTACATCTTCGCGATCGAAGCAGTCATAGACGACAAACCTTGGTATCACGATATCAAATGTTTCCTTCAGAAACAGGAGTACCCACCCGGGGCATCCAGGAAAGACAGAAAAACCCTCGGGAGGCTGGCAGGCAGTTTCTTCCTGAGCGGTGATACACTCTATAAGAGAAACTTTGACATGGTCTTGCTCCGATGTGTAGACAGACCAGAAGCAAACATGTTGATAAAGGAAATTCACGAAGGATCCTTTGGCACTCATGCTAACGGACACACAATGGCGAGAAAAATTCTGAGAGCAGGATACTACTGGTTGACCATGGAATCCGACTACTACAAGTACATGAGGAAGTGTCACAAGTGTCAGATATACTCCGACAAAATCCATGTACCGCCAACGCATCTCAAAGTTCTTTCTTCCCCATGGCCTTTTTCCATATGGGGAATTGACATGATCGGTATGATTGAGCCCAAAGCTTCGAACGGACATCGGTTCATTCTAGTAACCATTGATTACTTCACCAAGTGGGTCGAAGCAGCGTCATACGCCAATGTAACCCGACAAGTGGTGGTCCAATTTATCAAAAACAATATCATTTACCGTTATGGTGTTCCAAGCCAGATCATTACTGATAATGGATCTAACTTGAACAATAAGATGATGAAAGAGTTGTGCACTGAGTTCAAGATCGAACACTGTAACTGATCTCCCTACCGCTCTAGGTGAACGGAGCGGTAAAAACGGATAACAAGAACATAAAAAGGATCGTTCAAAAGATGGTTGTAACCTACAAAGACTAGCACGAGATGCTACCCTTTGCTCTTCACGGTTATCGCACATCTGTCCACACTTTAACAGGGGCAACCCCTTTCTTTCTAGTGTATGGCATGAAAGCAGTGCTCCCCATAGAAGTAGAGATCCCATCAATTCGGGTATTGATGGAAGCTAAGCTAATAGAGGCTGAATGATGTCAAAGTCGACACGATGAACTGAATCTGATCGAGGAGAAGCGAATCACGACATTATGCCACAGTCAGTTGTATCAACAAAGAATGAAGAAGGCGTTCGACAAAAAGGTCCGACCTCGCGTCTTCAGGAAAGGAGACCTTGTGCTCAAAAAGATACAATCATTTCTCACTGATTCTCAGGGAAAATGGACTCCAAACTATGACGGCCCCTATGTGGTCAAGAAAGATTTCTCAGGCGGTGCCTTGAGACTTGTAACCATGGACGGAGAAGAATTTACCTACCCCACAAATGTTGACGTAGTCAAGAAATACTTCGCCTAAATAAAATAAAATAAAAAACGTCTCGGTGGATTGAAAACCCGAAAGGGCGGTTCAGGCAAAAATTAGAGACATGATCAAAAATCATCCCGGTGGATTGGAAATATCACAGTACAATCTAGGAAAAAAGTAGGGATAATGGCAAGTAACTATGTTCGACAAAGGGGCAAGTCCCTCGGCAGCAGTTACACCATCCATCAGAAAATTCCAGTCACGGTCATCTTCGACTGAAGCTCAGGATGCCCAAAATTCAAAGTTGGTAGAAGGATAACGGTCGTTATGTTTCAATGTAGCCCTTTTCCCTTAAATTTCCATTTTCTAAACTTTGTAAATACTCTATGGAATCACGCGTTTGGCTGATTTCCATCCTATCAATACAATTTGAGCCCTCGTGCTTTTGTTTGCAATTCTTATTTATTTTAGCTTTATAGAACGACATTTTAATATGATTAACGATTCTTGAAACGAAACAAAAATGAATTTATTTGTCAAACTTTTCTGCTTCTAAAATAAGGATGGCAATTCTTTTGACTGTTTAACATCGAAAGAACATCAATCGCTTCTCCAAAGATGGTTAAGCTTCAAAGTGCAGAATCAAAGTACTCCTTCTAAGCCAGTGCGCCTGAATGAAGGATCAGCTGTATCAGATGCGACTTTCCTATATGATACCCTCGGCCGAGTTCTTACCTCCTAAGCCCAACCAACATAGCTCCCGACAGGGACTATCTCTCCTAAGCAAGGCAGAATTGCTATCATAAACCAGTGATACTTTTCATCCCCCACTGTGGCCGAGTATCCAGTCATGTTCATCTACTAGTCTGTATGTCGCGTCAGTTTTGTCAGCATAAACATACATACATCATGCATTATTGATTTACATTCATATTCATATTGCATCATTATCACTCTAGTCGGTCTTATTCCCTGGTGATAAGAGTCCTCTCAATCAAGTCGTCAGTTCTTTCCTCGTCGGGAAATGTTGCATCTGAACTACCTCTCTCCTCCAATTTATTTCTGGGATGAAGTCGGCCTTTGACCACTTTGATAACTTGAACCTTTGAAAAACCAGAGAACCCTCAGCCAGCATCACTCTTCGCCATTAAAAATGATATCTTCGCTTTCCCGGATTAAGGAAAATCCCCAGAGAAAGCCTCTTAATCAGAGATTCGGCAATGCAACCGTTTTTCTCCAAAAATCCGCTGATGAAAAGGTCATCAGCACCTCAAAATTGGATCACATCATATGGCATTTCTCCAAGAAGATCTCCGAGAAAAGTATGATGAAATACCCCAAGCAAGAAACAGTCTCTCAAAGAGACTCGTTTTCCCTAGTAAAGTCGACAAATGGCGTCTCCAAACAGAGAAGTTTGTACACCTCTATAATTCAGACAGATGGGTTCCCCAGCAAGCCTGACATCAAAACTTTTTCCATCAAATGGCATCTCCCCAGGAAAATTCGCCGAGAAGTTTAAGGAGAACCGCTACAAATAGCGTCCCTTGTCAAGAAAGTTTATTGACAAAAGAAACTAAGACCAGTTCCTTGGTAGGAGACCAGGATCGAGGGGAAGTTTATATTAGAAACTAAGACCAGTTCCTTGGTAGGAAACCCGGATTGAGGGGAAGTTTATATCAGAAACTAAGACCAGTTCCTTGGTAGGAAACCAGGATCGAGGGGAAGTTTATTTCAGAAACTGAGACTAGTTCCTTGGCTGAAGACCAGGATCGAGGGGAAGTTTTTACCTTTTCTAAGCATCATTGCTTAGCAAAAGAGGAAGGATGCGCGAACTTCCATTCATAACAACCATCATAATTTCGGGTATTCCGAAATTTAATCCTCTTGCACCCCGAATGCCCGAATACCTTCGCCATTCACACCTCCGGGTCCAAGAAGATTAAATAGGGGCATCTGTCATACCCCAAATTTTGACCACTAAGATTTCCCATCATTGTGCAAATCATCATCACAATATGGATGAACCATTAGTCTCCCAAAAGATGGGTGAGCATTCACTACAATCAGAATTAGGGTTTCAAGCCCTCTCTGAGCTTTAGACAAAGGATCAATCAAGGAATGACATGATATTCAACTTTTCTAAACCTCTCAAACATCCCCAATGGATCAAGAGGACTCCCACATCAAGGATCAAGCCCAAGGCTGCAACCTTCTGAGTGGATTAAGCCTCAAGATCGCCAGTGTCGCCAAATTAGGGTTTAGTCGACCAGGGCCTCCAGATGGAAATTTTCCTCTGGGCATGAGCCAATGCTTCAAAGCATAACCTATTATGCTCCATGGAACATTATGAACCCAATCATCAAGTCAATTTTAACCTCAGGGGATGCATTCATCATAAATCAGGAATTAGGGTTTCTTGACCTAATTCACCCCTAAGTTGACTTTTGGGACAGAACATGAGCCAAGACCTCAAGAGAGGATTTGAGGGTCTCTAACACACTACATTGATCCATTTCCAACAATGGATTAATCCAAGAAGCTTGAGCAACAAGTTTCAATTTCATCTGAACCACAGTTACGGTTTCGCGAGAAAAGTCAACTGTAGCTTTGACTTTTGACCAGAACATGCTCCCAAACCCTAGGACATGATTCAATACACCCTATAACACCTATGAAATTAATCCATCAAGTTTGATTTAGGTCAAGGACTTGCTTTCATAGAGGATCGTACAGTTTGGAATTCATCTAACAAAAAGTCAACTGTGCACAAAAGTCAACTTTGACTTTTTGAGATTTTTCACAAAAATGGGTTTTTAACCCTAAAATAATGTTAATGTGTGATTTGAATCATCATTCATCAAGAAAAATCAAGAAAAGTGGGATAACTTGTAAAAGGGGTAACCATAAAAACTTAGAAAATTTTCTAAGTTATGGAATAAAGTGGCTAGGGTACCAACTTTGGATGACCATAACTCCTAAACCACAAGGCCATTTTCCCCATCCAAAGCTGGATTTGTAGCCCTCATGGCCCTCTACAAAAGTGTAAACTACACCTCATTCCAATTCATTATGGATTTTGAGTTATGGAATGATCAAAATGGCTGAAAACATGAAATGCCACTTTTTCCAACACTTAGTGAAATTTTCACTAAGTTAAAATCTGCCTTCACTTTTTTCCAAATGTAGGGGCATTTTTCACTTGGATCCAAAAAGTATCAAAACCAATTATGATCAAACAGTTATTGTATCATATGAGGGCTTTCCAAAATGGCCAAAAACATCACCAAACTCAACTTGAGCCATGAGATATGACCACGGCAACATGCCTTGCTGAAAACTGCCAAGGCATGGCAAATTTTGGAGTTTTGCTCGATTTGCTCAAATTTTGCAAAGGGCAGGCAACTCTATCCATCTGAACACCTCAAGGGGGGACCAAGGAGGAACCAACTCTGATCCCAAGCCTCCCAAGTCTTTGGAACCAAAAATAGCATGCCAAACCTAGAAATCCCTAAAAGAGGGACAAGACTCCAATTTTGGATTGGAGCATTTAATGAATGCACCAAGGTGGCATGGACTGACACATTTGCAACTGAATTCAGTCAAGAATGATCCAACAACTAGGGAACCACAACTCTGTGCTCTAACCTCTAGTCAATGGCTAGAGGAGACTTGGATTCCAAAATACAACCATTGGCCAAACCTCTGCAGTAGTTGCCACTCACTATTGATTGCAAAACAAACTTGCTCTACTATAAATAGAGCTCATTTGTGCTCAGTTTGAGTACACCAAAGCCATCAAACAGATGCTTTCCTCAAAATCCCTTGCTTTAGGCAAAAATACCTTCTTTAGCAAGGTAACTCTGAGTTTTTGAGTTAGAGAGCATTTCCATCACAACTCATGATCCTAACACATCACATATATCATATCTAAGCTGTCTAAACTCACACAAGTGACCTGTAATCCTTAAATCACAAAGTCACCTCTCAAAACCTCAAAATAGGCTTTTTTTTGCATTTTTCAAGCCATGTCTTGATTCAGTCACTTTCCAAACCAGATAAGACCTCAAACACACTCAAAATATCATCCTTGAACTGTCCCAAATGGTTCCCCCCATCTGGAACACCATTTGAGAGAATTGCTATTTTGGCCATTTTGACCCCTTTTGCAAGAATTGGCCAGTTTGTGTTTTTGTAGGTTTCAGCTGATTCCACTCATCCTAAAAGCTTCTAAGAGATCATTTGAGAGTGTCCGAAGCATCAAACCATTTCTGGAACAAGAAACTTGGCAGATTGCACAAAAACTCCAAAAGCTCAAAAGAGAGGTAAGCATCATGACTTGAATCTTCCAAAATATGCATTGCTTTGAAGTCCACTGATCATGCACATCTCGTACATGTTATATATGTTGTGTTTGAACCAATTTATCATGTAATTCATGCTTGTATCAAAGTGTAGCATAGAAAATGCAATTATAGGCCTACTTCAAAACCACTATCGGATTTTGAGGAGGGAGCATGATCTGAAAAAAAATACCACCACCATTGGATTCCTTGTGAAATTCTAGGCCAGATGCATATAAATTTGTCCCCAACCATGGAGAAATGAGAAAGTTATGGACCTTCCCGTTTCTTGGCAAAACTTGCCTTGCCTTGCCTTGGCCAGGCCTAGAAAACAAGGCAAGCCTTGTGTATTTGTTGGTTTGTTTCAATCAACGGATGTATCACCACCCCAGTGGTAAGGCGCATGCCCTATAACCTTGAGGTCGTGGGTTCAAACCCCCCCCCCCCCCCATGCCATTTTGTGTTTTTTCACCTTTTTGCTATTTTTCCAATATTTTCATGTTTTTGTTAATTAATTGGAAAATTAATAACTCCTTCAATTTTAATTATTTTTTATTGGTTCTTTTTGCAAAAAATCACAAAAATGTTAAAATATTTTATTCCACAAAAATAATTAAAATTATGTTATTTATTAATATAACTAGTATTTTTGTATAAATTCCTTTTTAATTGTTTTAAACATTTTAAAAATGAATATTTACTTTGAAAATCAAAACCAAATGAGTTTTAATATCTCTTGTGATTAAAACCTCATTTTTTCAAACCTTAAACAAAAATCACAAGTGGTTTATTCAAGCCTATTTGGTATTTTTATCATTTTTATTTGATTTTCTTTTAATATTTACTTTTAAAGGAAAACAAATTAGGGTTCTTTGATTTTCACCCTCACAAATCATTTTCAAACACTTTTGGGCCTCTAATAGAGTGTAAGACCCAATCCTTTGTAAATAAAAATCTATTTTGAGCCTCACTTATTGTATAAGTCCCGTTGTATTTCAAAAGTTTGGCGCGATCGTCGCCCGCGTAAAATAAACCTTTGGGCATCTCCTCGAGCTATAAGACCCATTCAAAAATCACTTTGGGCCTCTAATAGAGTGTAAGACCCAATCCCCTTTTAACCAAAACAATTTTGGGCCTCAGATATTGCATAAGCCCCCCTGCGTTAAAAGAAACCCCGACATGATCGCCAATTAAAAAGGTAAATCATCTGGGCCTACCCTCGTGTTATAAGCCCCATTCTTTTTCTTTAAATACCTTTGGGCCTCTTGAGAGAGTATAAGACCCATCCATTTGTACAGAAAACCTTTCTTGGGCCTCAGTCACTTGTATAAGTCCTTGTACAAATTTGAAACAACAGTGCAATCACTGATAAAACCCTGGGCCTCTCCTTGAGCTGTAAGCCCCAACAATCTTTTCAAAGCACTTTCTCCTTTGATTTTGAATATAATATTATTATCAAAGTTTTCTTTGTTGGACAAACTAACAAAACAGCATGGAAGCTCTACAACCGAGTAAGTGTTTACCTGCTTTCATTTACCGCTTTCATATGTATATAAATTGTATTGTGGGGTTGTTTCATTGTAAGTCTTCTTTCATAAACTCATATCGATTGTGTAATACTAGTATAGTTATTTAGAGTTTTCCTCGACAACTACGTCTAGCACTAGGTAAAGCCCTGTTGGTCACTCTTAAATACAGTCAAAACTAGATCCCCCATAGGATTACCAGATACAGTCTTCCCTCCTCTTGGGGTTAAACAATATGGAGACGTGAAAGGCAGCATTCTCGGTGAACCCTTTCTCAGACTGTCACTTTTAGAAATTGTCAAAGAAACTATAACTCCCTAGAGATGATCTTTTCTCCGTGAATGGCATCTCTTGAGTTTCTTCCAAATTCTCGAACTTTCCTGTCTTGATTTATTCTCAGTGAATGGCATATCTTGAATTTCTTGGGATTTGGGGACCCACAGGCTTCCTAGAAGCATCCCCGCCTCCTCTTGGGCGTTGTACAAGGACCCGTCGGCTTCTTAGAAGTTTTCACAGCCTCCTCTTAGGCTTCGTATAATGATTCTTCCTCTGGGAAGATAGCCTCCTCTTGGGCTTTCGTACAAATTGTCCCTTCGGCTTCTTAAAAGTTTTTCTCACCTCCTCTTGGGCTTCGTACAAATTGTCCCGACGACCTCTTAAAGGTATAGGAACAGAAATTAGTCATCTTAATAGAAGAGTCTTTCAAAGAGTCTAGATATTTCTACCGCGAACGTACTGTCTCTTAATATCTCTTAAGCATAGTACAAAAGATAAAACTCTAGACTTGGACAGTCTAATCTCCTTGAGTCTCAAAGACATTCTCAAGTTCCTTTCAAAAATAGGAAAAAACACCCATAGACTTGGGCAGTCTCAATACCCTTTGGATTCCCCGTTTTCTTAAAGAACAGGAAATAATCTCGATCCTCAGATCAAAGCCATGAGTACAACATTACCCATATAAGAACTGATTTTCTCTTTTAACCAACATACTGGACTTGTCACTCAACTGAAACAGTAGCCATAGCCTCCTCTTGGGCTTTGTACAATGATTCTCCCCAGCTAAGTTAACCTTTGCAGCCTTCATCTCGGGCTTTGTACGAGATACAAAACACTCTCTTGTTGAGTATAAAAGACTCTCTTGTTGAGTCAATCCTCTTTTAGCCTCTATCTCGGGCTTCATACGAGGTACAAATCACTCTCTTGTTGAGTATAAAAGACTCTCTTATGGAGTCAAACCCTTTTACCCTCCGTCTTGGGCTTCGTACACGACACATATAAAAACACTCTCTTGTTGAGTCAACCCTTTTAGCCTCTATCTCGGGCTTCGTACGAGACACATAAGAACTCCCTCTTGTTAGGTCAATAGCCTCCTCTTAGGCTTTGTATAAAGAAATCCCCGCTTGATTCAATCAACCTTTTAGCATCAAATCATGCTTTGGTCACAACATACAAACATCAACAACTCCTTTTCCCTCATCTAAATTGCTGTAAGTGGCAAACCTCTGGATTATTTACATCTACGCCATTGTCCCTCTTTTAGCATGAGAAAGTCCTAAGCAAATATGGCATTGCTCTACACTGAGTTAAAGTCTTCTCCTTCAGGCTAAAAAATCCCCTATAAAGGAAATTATGGCATTGCTGGATTCACATATCCCAGTTAAAGTAGTCCTCCTTTATAACCAGCCACCAAACAAGTTGTGACAAACAAATCCTCTTTAGAGATGACAAATTCTCTCTAAAAGTCAACACCCTTTTAGCTTCACATCTTGGTCTTCGAACAAGATACAAATAGACCCTTCAGCGTCACATCTTGGGCTTTGAACAAGATACAAACCACCTTTAGCTTCATGTCTTGGGCTTTGAACAAGACACCAAAACACTGTTTCCTCCCATAGAATAGGAGGAACTACGATCGCTCTGATTTCCCTGTTTCGGTAAACGGGAATATGTAGGCATAAGATTGAAAGAAGAATCTTAGCGAGCACACTACATCGAAAACCTCAGGTCACAAATCCTCACATATCAATCAAAACATACGAGTTCGTATTCCCCACCAAAAGTCTAAATTCGATCAAAATAACCCAAGAGACGCCCCCCCCCCCCCCCCCCCACATTGATCGCATCTGTAAACCAACAGTTTTGACTGTTTAACCTCAGTTTGCAAAGCAGGGTTTGTTGGAGACATCTATTTCCCTTCCTTCATCAGCTTCAATAGGATAAAAATGAATCGACCTGTAGTACCCCCCCCCCCCAGAGCGATAGTGCTTAAGAACCACGTCCAAAATCGCTCGCTATAATTTGTGACTGATCAAACCACCCCAAAACATCTGAATTCATGTTTTCCTCCAAATCACATTCCAAAAACCAGATTTTGCTTCTTCTTGAAGTCATTATCGAATTTTCAATTTGAGAGCAATTCAATCAAAACTAACCATGCCAACACCTCACATACATCATATATGAGTGATCCATAACCTTAAAACACATCTGGAACACCAGAATCACAAAGTCACCCCCCATTTGCTCAAGCTTTTTGGCCTACTTGCAGTTGAGGTACCACATCAAGTTCCAGGCTGTTTCAATCCATTCCAAGCCTTCAAACACATTAATTGAGGTCCATTAAAGTTATCCAGATCATTACACAACATTTGTAACACCTCCAACATAGAATTCAAATTCTTCTTGCAAGAGGTGAGCCTGACACTCTCAAACTCTATAATCCATGCATCATAAATGTGTTTTCAAGTTACAAACATGTTTATGCACTTATCTAGAGTGATTTCCCTCAATCAATTGCTTTGTAGCTTTCGTGTATAAGATTTCATAGTGTTCTTGCAGAAATTAGGGTTCTTGAGTTCATCACTTGATTTCTCACTCCACACTTAATATAAATGCAATTAATTTATATGACTGAAATCCTTGTTAAAAAACACACAACTTTCATGTTTACAAAAGTCAAAACCATTACATATTGAGAGAGATATGGGAGGTTTTGCAAATTGGCCATGGCGGGTACGAGCGAGGAAGAAGAAGATGGCCTTGGCGCCATTTTCAAATTTTTGAATCTTTGAATATTTGATATTTTTATTAAATGATTTCAAAAATTAATTTCTCTTTCATTTTTTATCATTTTTTATTGTTTCTTTTTGCAAAAATTCACAAAAATGTTTAAATATTTTATTCTACAAAAAATCATATTTATATTATTTATTTAAGGGTTAATGAAGTTTTTGGTCCTCATAAATATCTCAATTTCACTTTTAGTCCCTCCAAAAATTTCCTTCAAAGAATGGTCCTCATAAAATTTTTAATTTTAACTTTTGGTCTCTCCTGCCAATTAGCGACGATTTCTACAACTTAGAGACAGAATTAGCGACAGTTTTAGCCAGTTTTAGCTACGGTTTTTTATTTAGCGACGAAAATGGCGATGGTTTTAGCGACGGTTTTGGCAAGAGGGACCAAAAGTTAAAATTAAAAATTTTATGAGGACCATTCTTTGAAGGAAATATTTGGAGGGACTAAAAGTGAAATATGAGATATTTAGGAGGACCAAAAACTTCATTAACCCTTTATTTAATATAGTTTGATTTTTTGAATTTAATTTAATTTAATTTGTTTTTAAACATTTTTAAATGAAATTCTCATCATGATTTTTCAAAACCAATTGGATTTCAAGCTTTCATGTGATTAAACATGATTTTTTAAAATATTTTTTAAAGTTGACAACTTGTTTTTGAATATATTTGATATTTTGTATCATTTTATATTTAAATTTCCTTTAAAAATTATATTTTTAATTAAAATTAGGGTCTCTCTTAATTTTAATTTTTCAAACTTCTTTTCAAAATCATTTTTGGGCCTCTTTGTAGAGTATAAGTCCCATCCCTTTGTAAATAATTGATTTTTGGGCCTCAGTCATTGTATAAGTCCCGATACGATTTTAAAAATCTCGGCGCGATCGCCATTTTCAAAACAATTTTCATCTGGGCCTACCCTTGAGTTGTAAGTCCCGTCTTTTTTCTTTTCAAACATTTTTGGACCTCTAATAGAGTGTAAGACCCATCCCCTTTGTAAACATACCATTTTGGGCATCAATCATTGTATAAGTCCCGATGCAATTTTCAAAATAACTGTGCGATCACTGTTTGTCATCTGGGCATCTCCTTGAGTTGTAAGCCCCATCTCTTGTACAATGATGGGTGAGCATTCACCACAACCAAGATTTAGGGTTTCAAGCCCTCTCAAAGCCTTAGACAAAGGATCAATCAACGAATACATGATCTTTAACTTGTCTAAACTCTCAACACCTATAAAGGATCAAGAGGACTCCCACATCAAGGATCAAGCACAAGGTCGCAACATTCCAAGTGGATCAAGCCCCAAGATCGCCAGTGTCACCAAATTAGGGTTTTGGTCGACCAAGGCCTTCAGGTGGAATTTTTCCTCTGTACATGAGCCATTGCTTCAAATCACAACCCAAGATACTCCAAGGGACCTCATGGACCCAATCATCAAGTCAATTTAACCTCAGGGGAACAATTCATCAAAAATCAAGAATTAGGGTTTCTTGACCTAATTCACCCCTAAGTTGACTTTTGAGGCAAACCAAGAGCCAAGACCTCAAGACATGATTTGAGGGCCTCAATACACTACATTGATTCATTTACAACAATGGATTAAGCCAAGAAGCTTACTCCACAAGTTTCAATTTCATCTGGACCACAATTAGGGTTTTGAAGGAAAAGTCAATTGTACCTTTGACTTTTGACCAAGACATGCTCCCAAACCTTGGGACATGATTCAAGACACCCTAAAACACCTATGGAATCCATCCATTAGGTTTGAATTAGTTCAAGGACTTGATTTCACAAAGGATCGCACAATTTGGATTTTATCCGATAAAAAGTCAACTGTGCAAAAAATAAAGTTTGACTTTTTGGAATTTTTCACAAATATGGTTCCCTAAGTCAAAAATAATGTTAATGTATGGTATTGATTATCATTCATTAAGAAAAATCAAGAAAAGTGAAGTTTCTTGCAAAAGGGGCAACCATAAGAAACTAAAAAATTTCTAAGTAATGGAACAAAAGTGATTTTGGTGCCAACTTCCAAGGATCATAACTTGAGATCCAAGCAACCATTTAGGGTGATCCAATGCCTGATTTGTAGGTCTTCCTACATTCTACAAAAGCTTCAACTACTAGAAACTCGAATTCTTCATGGATTTTGAGTTATGGATTGATCAAAATCACAAAAACATGAAAATGACACTTTTCCCAACACTTAGTGAAAATCTGCCTAAGTTACCAGCCTTGAACATCAATGTTCATGAGGATTTTTCAATGGGATCCAAATAGTTTCAAAACAAACTATGATCACACATGTTTTGTATCATATGAGGGCTCTTTAGAAAGCACAAGAGCCTCCCATAACTCAACCTGAGCAAGGAGATATGATCCCCTCAAAATCACCATTTCCAACTGCCTTATACAAGGCAGATTTTGGCATTTTGCTCGATTTGGAAAAATTGGACAACTCCAAGCCTTGTCATCCATTTGGACACGTCATAGGATAAAACAAAAGGGGAATGATCTGATCCCCAAGCTTTCTAAGTCCAAGAATCTACATATAGCCATAACAAACCTAAAAAGGCTAAAAAGTGCAAAAGACTCCAATTTTGTTTCCAAGCATTCAATGGATGCACTAAGGTGGCATGGACTGAGATATTCCCAACTGAATGAGTCAAGATTCAGCTCTGAAATAAAGGACCATAGGAATGTGCCCTAACCTCAAGTCAATGGGTAGAGGAGACTTGAGATTCCTTTTGATCAACATTAGCCAAAGGCCTGCTGCAGCTGCCATTCACTATTGATGCCAAAACAAACTTGACACACTATAAATAGAGCTCAATTGTGATCAGTTTGAATACCCCAAAGCACTACAACTGATACTTTCCTCAAAATCTCTCTCTTTAGGCCAAAATGCCTTCTTTTGCAAGTCATCTATGAGTTTTTGAGTTAGAGAGCAATTCCACCACAGCTCATGATCCAAACACATCCAATATGTCATATCTAAGTTGTTCAAACACTCACTTGTGATCTGAAACACCAAAATCAGAAAATCCACCTCCAAAACCTCAAAATTGGACTTTTCTGCATTTTTCAAGCCATGCCTTGATTCAGTCACTTCCAAAACCAAACCAGGCATCAAATACACTCCAAATATCATCCTCAAACTGTCCCAATTGGTTTACCTCATCTGGAACACCATTTGAAGGAGTTGCTATTTTGGTCACTTTGCCACTTTTGCAAGAAAGAGCCTAATACTTGTTTTTGAGGATTCCAGTAGGTTTTGATCATCCTAAAAGCTTCTAAGGGATCAATCAAGAGTGTTCAAAGCATTGAATAACTTCTGGCATAAGGAACATGGCAGATAGCACAAGGAGCTCCAAGAGGTAAGTGCATCACAACTTGAACTCTCTAAATCATGCATTGCTTTGAGGTCCATTGATCATGGACCTCTCATACATATCATATGTGTTGTGTTTGAACCAATTTATCATGCTATTATTGCATGTACCATGAGATAGCATAGAACATGCAAAATTAGTCCTATTTTAAAATCACTATCGAATTTTGAAATAGAGGCATTTTCTGAAAATTCCAAGGGCGCCATTGGATTCCTCATGAAATTCTAGGTCAGATGCACCTAAATTTTGTCCCAATCCATGGAGAAATGAGAAAGTTAGAGGCTTCATGCAAATTGCCAAGACTAGGCCTTGCCGTGAGCAAGGGCCAGCCATGGCGCCTTGGCCAGGCCTAGAACTTGGCACCCCTTATGTATTAATGGGGTAGTTTTGATACACGGATGTATCACCAATCCAGTGGTAGCGCGCATGTGTGTTTGGCTTGATGGTCGTGGGTTCAACACCCACCCAGACCATTTTTTCCACTTTGCCATATTTTGATATTTTTGCTATTTTTATGGTTTTTGTTAATTAATTCCAAAATTAATCTCAATTTTAATTATTTTTTATTGGTTCTTTTTTTGAAAATTCCCAAAAATGTTAAAATATTTTATTCCATAAAAAGTTTACAAAAATATTATTTATTTCATATATTTAATATTTTTATAAAGAATTATGTTTTATTTGTTTTTTTTTACATTTAAAAATATTTCTTTCTCTTGATTTTTGCAAATTCAAATGATTTTCAAATCATTCTATGAATGACACATGGTTTTTCAAATATTAATCCAAGATCACAACTTGTTTTTTATACATGTTTCATAATTTTGATCATTTTAATTGAATTTTATTCAATTAAAATGCTTTCACTTTTCGCTTTCCGTTTTTTTTTTCCCTAATTTTGCCTGTACTGATTTTTTATTGATTTTGAAGTCCAGCGGGATGCCCTAACTTTTGCCTAAGTCACTTGTTTTCAAGTTATCGACTTAGCGGACTTTCTTTCTTTTCCTTTCTCTTTTTTATTCTCTTTTTCTCTTCTTTTTTTTGAACAAGTCATGTGACATCTGTTCGTCTTGATTTGTAAGGGTTGTGACTGCCTCATTCTTTGTGGCGTGGGATAGCCATTTTGCTTTCATGTCTCTTGACCTCCTGATGCGTGAGGAATACAAAGGTGATTGATCCTCAACTGGGACACTCCTCTTTTCCCTTTTTGAAATTTGAACGCATGTTCAAGTTAACGGAAGACTATCCTACCCTAGGTAAAGGTTAGGTTTTTTTTTCATTTTTAGAAAGAAACTCCTTCTCCTAGGCTCAATGGGGTTGGCAAGAGATTATCTTCCTTATATCTCCGGTGTTTGGGGATTTGAAATAATGCATGTACATTATCAGCAAGGTTTTATTCCAAAATCATACAACCAAAAAGTTTGTGTTTTTACTTCGTCATCCTCCCTCTAAGAGTTTAAGCAAGGAGTTGGTATTGCAATGCATATAAACACCTTTATGAGTGAACACGAATGGATTACTTCAAGAAAACATACTCATTGCATTAAGATTATCATTCAAAAAATAAACAAATTCTACATGCAAATAATGCTTTAACAAACAATGAAAAATTACAAATGAAAATGCAGTAAATAAGCTAATGATTGTCGTTGCTGAGGAGGCTTGACTCCATCTGGACTTATTGCTTCTGAGGATATCTTTGCAGTCTGAGTGCTCACTTGGGAAAGGAGGCTTCAATTAATGTGCAAACCGCTTGTAGTTATCATGATTATCCTTTAATCAATCAGATCTTGCACCTATGCTTTAGAGCTCTGCAGTCCTCAATTGTGTGGTCAAATCCCCTGAATGGAACTCACATCTTGCAGTTGCATCGTAACCTGGTGACAACTTTGCTAGCGGTAGTACGAGAGTCCTTAATTGAACTAATTGATGCTTGAGAAGCTCAGGCAATAGTTGTGTGTATAGCATGGGAATGGTATCAAGCTGCCTTTCAGGTTTCTTCTGCCTTTGTCGTCTCTTCTGAAGGCAGTTCTGTTGTTGATACTGATCTAGGCATCCAACCTGTCCAAGTGTTTTCCTCTTTAGATTTGGCTAAGGAAAGGGTAAAGGTTACTGGCATGGAGACTCTGGAACCCGAGTTTGTGGAGCATGCCCTTGTCCTGAGGCAAATCCTGGAGAAAGGAAAGGAGCGTCCATCTCTTTTGCAGCAGCAGGAGCAGGATCACCCTGTACGTCTGTGCTACTTGGCGCGAACTCGATTGCCTTTGAATCAATGAGCTCTTGGACCTTATACTTGAGCCTCATACAATTTTCAATGTTGTGACCAGGTGATCCAGAATGGAAATCACACCTAGCATTGACATTATAGCCCAGAGAAAGCTTTGCGGGAGAAGGTCCCAAAGTAACGAGCTCAATCAACTAAAGCTTGAGCAAGTGTTGAAGTAACTGCGCATACGGCATTGGGATCGGATCAAACTTCTTCTCAGGCCTCCTTGGCCTTGGTTCATCTTCTCTGCCTCTAGCTTCCTCTTGGGGAACAGGAAGTGGATGCTGGCAAGGAAGTTTTGGAGGAGATCCACGAGGCAATTCATGATCTGAGGAGGGTTCCAAAGAAAGGGGAGGAGTAACTACTTCCGTCACAGCAGCGGGCATATGATTGCCTTCTTTTCTCCACATTGTCCTCAAGATTTCCATGACTAGGCTTACCTGAGTCTTCAATTGATAGACTTCCTCCCTCAGCAGTTTTTTACCATGGGACAAGGCCTGTATGTCTACCATAAACTGTTCCATCTGGCTTTTGACCTCCATCAGCTCTGCTTGTGCTTTTTCCATGGTCAATCTTCTGATTGCTTTGAGTAGGATAACAATGAAAAGTCAAGTTTGCAAATCTGAAAAAAAGGCCAACCCAGAATAAGAATCCTCATCCTCGAGTACCTGTTATGGATGTATGTATGCATGAAAAATGTAAATGTCATGTTTAATCATTCCCAGGGTAATCTACACTTTGATTCTAGTTTTAAGCAATATAAGGACAAATCACTGGCAAAACAAAACTCATATCATAACCGACATAGGAAAGATACAGCGAGTTCAAATACACAGGGCCATAACCAGAATACAGAGATAACGGATCCGGGTCAACAATCTCGATGGTAATCCAAAGAAAGTAGACTAAGGCATGTCCTCCATCTCAACAAGGGGAAGACCACCCCAGCCAAAGTGCTCCTTACTCTAGTTCTGAACTTCCATGAAGAGTCTCTTGGTTGCATCATGCTTCGGCTTCTGAATCAGTTCTTGAATGAGAACATTTCTCGGATGGATAATTCCCTCCAAGTAACAGCTTTGTTGCTCCCAACGATCATCGCTTTCCTCAGAAGGACCCTCAGCTCTAGGATTCTTCACTTCTGCTTTAATCTTGAGTTCTTCTATCTCGGCCAAGGCTTGGTTCAAACGGGATTGGCAACCCACCAATTGATGACCAATCTCATCCTTCTGACGAAGCTCCTCTCTGACCTCTCTGTCTCTAACCTCGAGCTGCTTCTTCAGGCCTTCGATCTAAGCTTTATAATGATCCTCCATTTTCTTGCGAGAAGTTAAAAGATTGTCCCATTGCTTGTTCAATTTGGAAATCTCTGAATAAGCCCTATTTAAATCTCTGTTCTTCTGCTTGAGGATATAGTTAGCACTCTTCAAGTCTACACTGATTCTTTCCCTCTTCCGGTTCTCTAACGTAATCACCTTATCCTTCTCGGCTAACAATTTTTCTTTCAGCTTGAACTCTTACGCCATTTCATCATATGCACGCCTAACTGAATAGATATGTCTCTTAAGCTCCTCATTCTCAGTACGTAGGTCATGATTAGCAACCTTGAGCTTGTCATATTCCTCAATCGGCACAGAAGTAGGTTGTTCAATACTCAGTGGATACAGAAGAGGCCCAATAGGAAAAGGTACGCAACAGGTTTCAACCTTTTTCTCTATCCATTCCACATACGGAGGATAAGCTACACAGTCACTCTTCCCCAGAAACAGTTTTCCCCTCCGATGAATTTGGTGCCAAGCCTTCACAGGTTTATCTAACGACTCAGGATGATCGGCCATGCTGGAGAACAAATACTCTTTTATCTCTTCATCTCCTGGGGGATCCTTCAATGTATATCTCAATTGTTTTCTGGCAAGAGAAGGATTATAGTTGATGCCACCTCTCACTTCTATAAGAGGCACGTTGGGAAATTCTCCACAACTATAGATCATTCCAGCTATTAGCAATCTTCGGTCGAACCAAACAATGTCTTTAGCAACTAAAACCATTAACCTTTTTGACCACCTTAAACAATCTTTGGTTTTTACAAACGCACCACTACAAGGGAGATGACTTGCAAACCACTTATAAAGAAGTGGAACGCAACAAAAGAGTAGGCACCGAATGGTAAACATCACCCAGAAGAGTAGGCACCGTATTATTCATCATAAACAACCGAATGACATTCATGTCCATGAAGTCCACCATTTTGGGAAAAAGAACAATACCATTGATGCAGTGAGCAAGTATGGCGTTAAACGTTCCCCAACTACCAGCATCAGCATATACTTTAGCCTTCTTCATCAAAAAATCCAGAGGAAAACCAGACAAACCTCCCTTAATCTTAAGATTGGCCTTCACCACAGATTTTCTCAAATAAAGAGCGTCGGCAATATCCTGAGACTCGAGAACCTGGATAGAGCTGTAGAATGGCATATGATCTTCCACCGGAATCCCCAAGATAAAAGAAAACTCCTCCAAGGTCGGTGCCAACTGATAGTCTTGAAACGTGAAGCATCTCAGCGGTGGATCATATAATTGAAGCAATGTATGAATAACCCCCTTCTTATAATCTATGACGGCATGAAGCACACTGAGAATCTTCCCATAACTCTTCCTGTAGTACTAGCAACCAACTGATGAAGAGAACTCAAATCGGGCGACTGAAACTTGTAGCTAACATTGTGTTTCCTACCAGTGTCCATTTGAAAAAGAAGCTTCGGCAACCAGAATCACAGATAAGATAACCCCTAGAAATGAAAAAACATGTGGGTTAAAATGCATTCATGATATAATGGTATGAATGCAAAGATATAGGATCGCAACCCCCATATGCTCTGGATATCTATTGCACTGATACGGAAGAGGTTGAACATAACAGGTCCAAAGTTCTGCTCTGACAAGAATACCAGAAAACCAGGCTCAAAAGTTCACACTGACAAGAATACCAGAAAAGCAGGTTGGATGAAGGTCAAGGTTTCCTTCAAAAACCCGTTCCCTCTCTCATGTGGGTTCTAGTCTTGGACAAGGCTCCTAACATGTCTTCAGCCTCATGGGCTCTCAGTTCGAAAAGAAATAATACGTTCACTATTTCTGGTTTGGCATTATTACCGCTCAAGGAGGCCTCCACTGATTTCCCATGAACGCTCTCCAGAGTCATGAGCCTTCAAGAAGCACCATGGCGACTGCATAAACATGCAGGACAGAGTATCTCCAAGAACCTCGTCTGAATGTGGTCTCATGTCGAATATATGTATCAAACGTTATGCATGCCAACATAAGTCCACTCTAATCCTGTGTATATGCTCAAGCCTGGGTAATGGGCTTATCTCTCATTAACAATCCCTCCCAACAACACAACAATATCCAGAATAATGGGGTGAGTGAAACAAAATGCAATGCATGCAAGATAATAAGCAAGGAAAGCATATAGATAACCACCCAAAGAAAAATAAAACAAATAAGAGCTATGACTGACTCGCATAGGGAACCATATCTCCCCAACAGAGTCGCCAGTTGTCACTACCGCGAAAAACCACCGGCGAAGACACAGAGTCGCCATCAAACTTTATTTATCCCAGCGGGGAAAGGAAAACATCAAGAAAACCTCAAAAGGGAAAGAACATGGTCTTGCAACCAAATTCAGGGTTCGGGAGTCGATTACGCAAGAGGGAGGTATTAGCACCCCTCGCGTCCGTTGTAATCAACGAAAACCATTCTTGTTGTTCTAACGAAAGGGTGTGTATATCTAAAAACTTACTTACTAAGGGAATGCGAAAACGAAAAGGGAGAAAAAAAAAGGGGGACTCGATAAGATCTCACAATCCTATGCCTACGTATTGCCTCGTGTAATGGGAAAGTCAGAGTCAACGTAGTTTGAAGGACTACGGGTGGAAGGAAAGCTTGCTCGCCAAGGATTGGGGCCCTTGTGCCTACGTATCTTCATTCAGACGAGAATGAAGAAATCAGAGTGTCCGTAGTTCGTGGGACCACGGGTTGCTTAGTGTTTTTTATGGACAATGCTAGCGTTCGCATTCCCACCGCTAGGTTTTGCCGCTCGCACATGAGGAGACTTATGCTTTAGCCTATTTTTGCAATAGAACGGAAATAACACGCCCTTTCTGAAAATGGTTTGAAGAGAAAATCCCGAAGGACAAAATGATTTGAATTTGTTAAAGTGTTTTAAAGAAGTGAATTGAATTGGTTTGTGATGCATATCATGCTAAAGTCTATGACGATAGAAGCGAATATTTTGTACAAACGATCCAAATGCTTCGTGTACAAAACATTCTAAGAAGAGGTAAAGAAATACTCCCGCTCATCTTTTCCCATGTGCTTAAGGCTCGCGACGCATTATACACGTCGCGTTTATTAAGTGTTTTGAGTGGATTAAGAGAGAGAAGAGAAGGACGCAATGCAAGATCTAAGGGAGATAGAGCCCTAGATGTTATCATGCAATATGGTCATAAGGTTAGGATTAGGAGACGATTATATCCTAATGTTGTCATGCAAGATGGCCTTAAGGTTGAGGGTAAGGAAGAAGCTAACCTAATGTTGTCATGCTTGGATCAACAACCTAATGTCTATCCTACTCCAATCTTCATCAAAAATTAATTTGGACTAGTAAGCCCTAAGGGAACATGCAAGAGCAAGCAAAACAAGCTATGAAAAACACAACCAGTAGCATACGACAGCGCTTCAAATAGAACAACAGTGTATTTCCAGCAATAGCGCAAAAGCATTTAACAACACATATTTCCAGGACAGACGTGTATGCAGGAACTACAAAATGGTAGCATTTAAGGGCTCTCATGCACAAGACAACAGTGTATGCAAAGCAGCATGAACACGCATTATGTATACACAAGACTAAGCAAATATCATGAACATACATCAAGAATTCAAGCCACATGAACATGTATTGTGCAAGGTCAAGCAAAGTATGTGAACATGTAACAAAAGATCACTCATTATGAATCATGCACCAACGATAAGCATATGAGCATACTTCATGGAATACAAAAATGCGTACAAGCATATATCAAGTATCATGAATATGCAACATCAACAACGGAACAAAGGAGTGCAACAATTGACAATGCGTATGAACGTGTATCAACATCAAGCATCATGAATATGCAACATCAACAACCAAGTGTCAACATATAAACAAGCATCATGGATATGTAACATCAACAAACAAGTGAGCATCATGAACATGCTTCAAGAATGCAAACAATTGCATAATCAATGAATCATGCATCAAGAAAATTTCACAAATATCAAATACATCAAGCCATGGAAGTTAAACGTGGAAAGGAATCAAGATAAGCTCAAAACCAAGCAAAAAACACCTTCTGGAGCATGTGTAATCGATTAACACATGTATGTTAATCGATTACAACTATTTAAAAGCTGAAAAATAGGGTTGTCAAAGGGTGTAATAGATTAACTTACAGGTGTTAATCGATTACACCTGTAGAAACAGCAGAAAATCAGTTTTCAAAAGCACTTGTCCAGCATCAATTCAATGATCAAATGAAACATGTAATAGCATATAATTGTACACTAATATCACAACAATTATGACCAAATAAGCACTTATTGAATCAATCAAACATCAAAAACATCAAGCAATTGAATCAATGGATCAATCCACACAAAAACCACAAGGATCTACATTGTGAAAGTTGCAAAATAAGCTAAAATGAGTTTGGATCTAAGAATCACTAACCTACAAAGCTGAGATTTGCTTTGGTGATTGTTGCAAACAAATTTGATAGATCAAGCAAAGAAAACCAGAGATCCAATGAATTCCTCACAAAAAAAGTTGAAGAAGAATGCAATAAGCTAGAATTGCTTCAAAATTACTTCAAGAAAGTGCTTCCTAAATTCAGATCTAGATCTAAATCACCTTCTACTACAGAATTTGATGTCGATGAAAGGAATTAATGAAGGTTTAACTCAAGGATTAACAAAGTCCAATGAAGAATTTGTTAACTCTAATGGAAGAGCTTTGGTGAGTTTAGGGATGAAGATGAAAATGGAGAGTGAAAAATGAGAGAGAATTTGAGTGTGAAGTGTAGAGGAATCAGAAAAAATGATTTCAATCTCCTCTTGGAATGGAGCAAATTGGTTTAAATATGGTGTAGGTATGGAATGAGAATGAGGTTTGGAAATTGGGTTTGAATAAGGATTGGATTTTTGGTTTGGAATTAAGAGTGGAAATTATTTGAATTGTGGAGGGAAAATGAAGTTAATTTTGATATTTTATATCCTTCTACCGGTGTAAGATTGAATCCAAGTGATTGAAATGAGCTACAAATTGCCATAGTGCTGATAATTTGCTATTTCTGGCCAAACTGGCCTGATGTAATCGATTACATCAAGGCAAAAATGCAAAAATCACCCTGTTGTGCATGTCTTAAAATTAATGTTTAGTGCATACTGAGTATGGGTAAAATATATGTTTAATCTTTGCATTAATGTTCTGAATTTGAAGTGTATTTGAAGTGCATTTGGCGATGTGAGGTTGTTATATCTTGCAGCCTGCATTGATTTCTACAGAAATGCATTGAACTCTGCATGTTATGATGTGAATTATTGGACTTGGAGTGGTTGTATCCAGCTTGAATTAATTTCTTAATATTTGCATTAAACTTGCATCATGTTTGTGTATGCATCTGTCATGAAACTGCAACTTGTGTGACTACATTGTATGTTATGGATTTGTTATAGGTTGCAATGATAGTCTGCATAAGGTTGATGTGTTTGCCATAGTTATGATTATGTTGTTTGGTCTTGATGCATACCATGAATATGGACATATATATGTAATGTGATGATGATGATGTTGTTTGGTCTTGATGTCGCATGTTGGATGGTTGTGGTGTAAGTAATTGCAAGTAGTTGGGCATGAAACTTAAGCATGGTCCATGAAGCATTTAAACTACTTGAACATGAAGAAATGTGGAGAAAATTGAAGAATAAAAGCAAATGAAGCTGAAAAGAATTAGGTCTTAGGTCAAATTAGGGTCTTGGTCAAACTTTGGTCAATTGTTTGACCAGAAGTCAACAGTTGACCAAAAGTCAAACATTACAAAATACCAGTTGAATTACATAGTTGAAATCTAAACATTATGGACCCTTTGAACCAATGATATTACCTTATACAAATGAATAATGAAAATGAATGTTTGTATGCATATGGATGAATGATCTTGACTAAAAATGAGTGAGTATGGTAGATGTATGTAGATGAATCTAAGAAGCTATAAGCCAGATGAATTGAATGAAGAGTAGTGCAAATTTGGGGTATGACATATAGCCCAATGAATTTGAAAGAATAATGGACCAAACCCATCCGGTTCAGATACACCATATTTGTTCATTTAAAAAATTACATTTTCAATTTCATTTATATATGGTATTAGATCAATCAGGTTGTAAATGTTATCAGTCACCAAGGAAGGAATAACTTCTTTGAGAATCTTGTCTTGAACTGCATCATTGCTAGTAAAAATAAAAGTGAACAAGTACATGATTTAGCCATTGTAAAAAAAATTAACCCATGCTCTATGAATTGCCAACATATCAACTTATTTAAACCTTGTTGGAAGATAACCAAACATATGCTTTAGCCATTGAGATCCTTCTTTGAATATTTCCTTTTTGATTTCTTCTCTTTCTACTTCTCCTAATGTTGGAAAGTCTTTCTTCTCTTTTTTCATAACACAATCCCTTTGTGCTTAAAGCTTTAATAATCGGGTGGTAGCATCCTCTGAGTAATATTTTTTTTATAGTTTTTATGATGTCTTTGTTTGGCTTGTTGAAATTAATGATTTTTTTAGTTTTGTGATGTCTTTATCTACCTTTATGTTTCCTCTTGATTTTTTTGATGTGTTAATTTATTTATCATTGTTGAGTTTTTACACTCTTACTTTTAGTTGGCATGTTGCTTAAATATCAAAATATTTTATATTTTGTGTAACAAGATGAAATAAATTTTATAAAAGAGTTCATATGAGAGTGATAATAATTTTAAAATGGAAACTAAAATTCTGGCATTGCAGATAGCAGATGTCCTAACACATGTCAAGACATTGTTCTGCATAAACATTTAAACACAAAGGCATAACAGCAGACTGATACTGTGAATATCTAAACTGCAACAACACAGATGTTATGACATCTTATCCAACATGTTAATCAAAACTGAACTGTAAATTATAGAATGATAAACAACACAGAATATGATGACCCAGTTCGGTGCAACTCACCTACATCTGGGGGATACCATTCCAGGAAGAAGAATACACTATCAGTAGTATAATTTTATGTAAACAACCTCAGGTTTACAGAAAGCACCCACGTTAACCTATCACTACCCAATGAAGACTTTATCATTAGAAGTCACATCTAATTAATAAGATAAACCCATCTCACTCCCTAAATCACAACCTGTGATTATCTAACAGTTAATACCTCATAACTGTATCATCCCTATTGAAAGACACCCCTTCCAATACAAAGTTCAGTCAAGCATCATTGACTAACAAGTTAACTTGGATTTGCTTCAAAGCTTCATCCAAGAACACTACACGATTCATTGCCTATAGGCTTCTGAATCTGTACAAGTACCTATGTCTACCACATTGCATCAAATCGATACATAGGGAGACTTACAAGAGAAACCTACGACTCTCAAAACCTAAACCCTACTTTACAAAATAGGATTCCTAAGTCTATGCCGTCCTGTCTCTCTCCCTTCTGTATTAGGTCTTGGTCTTCTTTTATAGTCTTCTACTTTGTTGGGCTTCATATCTTTGATCCTTGATCCACTGCCAATCACGCCTTGAATCTTGGAACAGATTTAAAACAAGCCTGTTGTGATAGTTATGATGTCGAGTCTTCATGCTGAGACATTTCATTTGACATCTTCAGTCTGGGACAGAAACCTTCATGTTGGAACATCTTTCACAACATTATGTTTTACCAAAATTTAGTCAAACTCTTAGAGCTTTCAATCTCCCCCTTTTGACAAATTTTGGCTAAAACATTATTTAGTTTAATGGTGCATGCAGTGGGAAAACCTAAAGCAAGTGTCAAGAAAGAGGGAGAAGATAATCTCTAGACCCTCTTCTCATTCATGAGGGAGAGAGAAGATAATTTCAAAGTTCCCCTCCCCATTCGCCTTGTGATACTGAGTACATAGAGAACATAACCCAGATCACAAAACACAACTTGCTTCCTAACTCTGATCACAAAACACAATCTACCCAAGATGTTAAAATCCAGAATGGTAGAACATCCTTTGAGACATTTATGCAGATCAGCAACTCAAATGCACACAACCAGTCTATAGCACCAACACAGCCATTCTCCCCCTTCTTAGCCAAAAGATGGCAAAAGTAACCCATGCAAACCCAAACCCAAATAATGTTTACCCACACACAAACAAAACTCATTTGATCTCAACCTAAGAAAGATGTTCTAGCTCGATCTTCCTTAAATATTAAGAAGTTATGTAGGTAGAGCCAATTCAGACAAAAGACTAGTCAAAAAGTGCAATACCTGTTGGTCAAGTTAGTTTCGAAAGATTCCACCTTTTATGACTTGTCCTTGAAACCACTTCTGAACAGTGTCCTGATACCTAACCTGATATTGTCAGATTTATGGTCCCAACAGACATGACTATAATTACACCCATCTTCTGTTTATTCTGAATCACTTCCTTAATCCAGAATTAGCAATCTTGTTTGCTACAGAATAATTCCATAGACCTTTCCATCAGCATAAATTCCCGAGATACTTGTACCACTTCTAATTCAATCCATTGACACTAATGACAGAATCAGAATACTCTGATAAGTTCACCCAGAACTTATATCAGTAGAGCTATGTCACGACATCTCGTCTGACATATCATCCTCACCAGAGGCAATCTATCATAAACTGCTTGAAACCACAAACAATCTTGATAAATAATCTATACCACTGCAGTAATACATCTTAGATCAAGGAGCAAATCCCCCTATCTAAGATAACCAATGCTCATCCAATGAACACTTTTTAGATGAATGGAAAACATAAGAAGCATCTTCATGTCTTTAAGAGCGCACCCTTTGTCCAACCCACCTACTGAACACAATCATCAACTCCCCCTTATTGCTTCTTTTGACAAGAATCAATAATCACTCACACATGAACACCATCATGCTTCCCATGAGGTCACATTAGGATCACCATCCTAAATTAACAAACTCTTGGATTGAGATCAAAGCTCCATTGATCCCTCTCTTCTTGAACCCATATATACACCACACAAATTCCTCTTGAATTCTCATGTACAGACCTCCATGTTCCTTGAGATAAAATCCAATTGATCTAGAATGCTTCACATTCCTCAAAGAGACACACAGGGCCCCTTAGTTTGCTATCTTCTTAACGACCTCAGATATCGTATACATATTCCAGAACTTCTCAGCCCATTTGCTCCACAAGCACCAAACTGATCCACTTATAGCGTGTCTCATTCACATCAGACTTCCAAGACAATCTTTTACCCATCATTCTCCCGTATGATAAGATAAATACTTCTTAGACAAGATGTTAGTGTCAAGTTATACACTCACAACCTAGTATCCTACTCCAAGGATGACCAACCCAAAAAATGTTCTAACATCTATTAGGACATTCTTCACACATCACAGACACCAAACACCATGGTTCTTGATATGCTCCACCACTGGACTTACTATCTACATAGTAATCCAACTGAAGATCTTCAAACTACACTGCGCCACCATCTTGATCAATAAGAACTCCAGATAACCAAAGAGAGAAATAAACTCTCATCCACCAAAAGAAGGTAATCTTTCATAAACTGAGAACTTCTGCCACAAGCTTCAAGAATCATCACCTCCTGACGTTTTCAACCCACTACCCTTCTGCCCAAGAGTAATTAGTTCTAAGCACCCTGCTTGAATGCATACTATGAAACCAACCAAATGCCACCTTTTGATTGATCTCACTCTTCTTCAGAACTCCCCACAAGATACACTGATCCACCAATGAAATCTGATCTTCAAGTTACATGAACTACTTGCTCAATAGCAAGACATCTTGGATCCACCAAGACTCTAGACATGTAACATCTTCTCAATCCACAGCTCCTACAAACTGCATGAGATAGACCTTTTTGAAGCATCCATAACTTCCATTCTCCTGTAGATCACCTTATCTTTAAGCTGATGTGCCACATCACCAGCTGAGACTCTGATGTTAAGCTAGATGTCAGAACATTCTGATACGACATCTAGCTGCTGAATTCAGCTCCTCCTTCTGCCACTTAGAAGAACCTCTTCCCTTTAACTGAACAAGAGTTCCATGCTCTCATAGACTTGATTCACCAACCAAGTTTGAGTAACAACCTCCATCCTGCTTAGACTTATCATAGATATTCCTTACAAGCTCACACCTTGATGAATAACTGCTTTGAAACTTCAAAGACTTCCCACCTGCCTCGTCTGAATCCTCAGAAGATAAAGTAGTCCTAGACTACACCATAACCATACCAAAGAATGCCACTTTCCTTAGTAAAGCAGTCTGTAGAAAGTCAGAGATAACTGCCACTTAGCCTTGACCTTCAAAATGAGCAAGATCCCATGCTCATAAGTACCTATATCAGAAATAAATTGATCCAAGTTGTACTACCACCAGATGCTTCTAGTAACAACTTGAACACACCTGCTGCACTCCAATATTCCTAGATCAGAAATAAATTGATCCAAGAATAATCCATCAAGATTATGATGTCTTCTTCTTCATCTTTCACATCACCATTGTCTAGACCAATTTCTTGCCAGGAAACTATCCAGAAATCAGATGCTTCTGCCACACCAACTGAAGCAGATTCTTAGGTCACTGCCTAAGATAAATATAACCAAAAGCCTATGCAATACCCCTCCCATGATTCTGTACAAACCAGATGAAGAGATGTTCCAACATCTTGTTGAACATCAGCAATCTTGATCTTTACATACAAGAATAACCAATTAAATACTTGTGAGTAACACAAATAGCAATTGATCTTAAATCCTTGTTCAATAATCATGTTTCACTGTTAAAGCTACACTCCACCAGATCACTTCATGAACACTCATCAAGTATTCAATCTTTTGCAAGTATTTTCTTTGTCAACAAATTGTTGAGGTACCAAGGCTGCCACCCTTGACTCAAGTAACTAAGAATTTCTCTGAACGAATCCCATTTACCTCAACAGTTCTGAAAACTCCAATCAGATTGGATTAATCCTTAGGATTAAGAGAGATGAATCCTTCCTTGTTGTTTTGGATAGTGAAAATAAATCACCTCCACTTTCTTCAGGTTGTGTTTCACAGAAACACCTTCTAGTAAGAAGAATAACTAGAAGACTCCAGATGCACGACTGAGACGCCTTTATGAGTGAACTTGATAGAATTCTCAAGTATCTTTGACAACCTAGCCGATCAATACTTTATCAAACTCCCAGAGCAAGAACTTGATAAACCTAAACTCAACTCCTCTCATCTTCAACTGACTTCAAACTGTACCATGGAACCAAGCTTCCAAGTACCAAGTCACCATAGCAGACATCTTCCAACAACTCTTTCCATTCCATCGCTCCCGACTTTGGAATAAAAAGATGCAGATATCTTCACATATAGAGGCTGACGATTGAGATCTTCCACCATCTGTCTTCAGTAACAACTCCAGAAACCCATAATTCTAGAGCTCTTCCATCAGAAACATATGCAGTAGAACCACCAATGAACAAATTCTGCTTGCCCTAATAAGATGTCAGAGCATCTTATAAGACACTCCAACAAGAGAACTAGCCACTTCTCCTGCAGTTGTTGTAGAACCTCCTCAGCAACATGAACAACCACCGGGTTGTTACCTTCGATCCAGAACATCCATCACATCCATTAATACCCTTGATTATGTCTGAGTTGATTGATCTAATCTTCAAAACTCCTCCTTGTTTAAACGCCAGAAAGTATCTCCCAAAGATCTCATCCAGAAACAGACATGATGCCTGCTCTGATACCGATTTAAATTTTGGCATTGCAGATAGCAGATGTCCTAACACATGTCAAGACATTGTTCTGCATAAAAATTTAAACACAGAGGCATAACAGCAGATTGATACTATGAATATCTGAACTGCAACAACACAGATGTTACGACATCTGATCTAACATGTTAATCAAAACTGAATTGTAAATTACAGAATGATAAACAACACAGAATATGATGACCTAGTTCGGTGCAACTCACCTACATCTGGGGGATACCAATCCAGGAAGAAGAATTCACTATCAGTAGTATAGTTTATGTAAACAACCTCAGGTTTACAGAAAGCACCCGCGCTAACCTATCACTACCCAATGAAGACTTTATCATTAGAAGTCACATCTAATTAATAAGAGAAACCCATTACACTCCCTAAATCACAACCTGTGATTATCTAACAGTTAATACCTCATAACTGTATCATCCTTATTAAAAGACACTCATTCCAATGCAAAGTTCAGTCAAGCATCCTTGACTAACAAGTTAAATTGGATTTACTTCAAAGCTTCATCCAAGAACACTACCCAACATTGCCAACGGGCTTCTGAGTTTGTACAAGTACTTATGTCTACCACACTGCATCAAATCGATACAGAGGGAGACTTACAAGAGAAACCTACGACTCTCAAAACCTAAACCCTACTTTACAAAATAGGATTCCTAAGTCTATGTCGTCCTCTCTCTCTCCCTTCTGCATTAGGTTTTGGTCTTCTTTTATAGTCTTCTGCTTTGTTGGGCTTCATATCTTTGATCTTTGATCCACTGCCAATCGTGCCTTGAATTTTGGAACAGATTTAAAACAAGCCTGCTGTAATATTTATGATGTCGAGTCTTCATGCTGGGACTTTTCATTTGACATCTTCAGTCTGGGACAGAAACCTCCATGTTGGAACATCTTTCACAACATTATGTTTTACCAAAATTTAGTCAAACTCTTGGAGCTTTCAGAAACTAAAAACTAACACAACAATATACTACTATTGAATGATAAGATCCAGCACAAGTTGATGTATGATATATTGAAGAAGTATGAAATAGAATTAGAGAGCAATTGCCAACATACATGGAGCGACAACTACAATTAAAAAAAATCACGGAAAAACACTAATAAAAAATCACTTTTTGGCTAAAAAAGAAAAACTAATATTATGACTATCTCGAAATTCATTATACGATACATGAGCGAGAAATTGTGAAAACACGTAAAAACAAGAAAACTTAAGTGACTTAAGTTCATAATTACAAAATTGCCCTCACATGATTTACAAAATTGAAACAACCTTCACTATAGGGCTTCTCTTCACTCTGTATCAGATTTCAAATTGGAACCCTAGTTTCTCCTCTTCCTCGATGGTATCGTTGTATTCATCTCTTCATTGGCGTTCGTTTCTTCATTGAAGTAGGGTAAGAATAACTTGAACATGTTTTTTTTTGCTATTTATTCTTTTACGTATCTTAATTTTTCTCATTTCTTTTTAGGTTTTGATTTCTAAAAGGAAAATTTAATCTATGATATGAATTTCATATAATTTGGGGATTGGATTTCTACAGCTTTAGTCTCTCTTTTCTAATGTTGTTTCTTTTCTTCTTCTATTTTGTTTTATTTTTTCCTCAAGTTTCTGATGCATGTGTCCATTATTCTAGTGATTGGTGTTGGACTTGGTAGGAAGGACTACGGTTTGATCCCCTGCAACTACAATTGGGAGGAGATTGGAACCACTTAATGCCAAAACTAACCTCCGAACCAAACTAGTCAGTCCATTGGGCCGCATATTGGTGGTGAAAAAAATTCATTATGATTTTATTCTAGGTACTAATCTTGTAAATATTTTTTAAACTTTTATTTGTCTTTTTTTCTTTCTTGTTTTAAATCAAATAAAAATGATGCTTATGCATCAAAATGTGGGTATTAAGGTCCTCTTATCACTTAATCTTGACGGCTGATCAGAACCTGAAGTGGGGCAGAGATGACACCTGCGATGCTGGGTGTGAAAGATGAGAAGGGGGTGTACCTGCAAGGCACTCCGATGCTAAAGTAAGGATTGGGAGAAAGAAGGGCAATTATAAAGTATGTGTTTTGTAGGATGATTTAGAATACCTGACCCTCTCAAATGAGAGGGTTTTTATAGTGCCCCCGGCGCTTGGCCATTGGTCCCTATTTTCGGGGCGAGATAATTGTTCCCCAAAGAATAGGTAACTACCAGAAACTAGTCGTTGGGACGGGCAGAGGTGCCCGAAACTAGTCGTTGCCACGGCCAGAGGCGCAGTTGCGGGCACGGGCTTTGTGACTGTTTCTGGATGGTGGAACCATGCGTGACGAGCAGAAACTGCTAAGGAGGGGCAGCTGACCCTGGGGGTTATCCGACCAGCCATGCCCGGTAGAAGGGCAGAAAGGTAAATGCTGCCCCTAAATTAGCTGGACTTAGGCAATTGGGTCGTTCTGGTAGCAGAAGTGGATTGGGTCATGCCTAGCCATTGGGCCAGTCCAGAACAGGAGCCCCCCAAGTAGTTTTTCCCGAGCATGGGAGTGATGACTTAAGGGTGGCTCGCAGCCCAGGGAAATCCAGAGTGGTCGTCGCTTGGCGACGAGACGAGGTTGTTTTACGGTGCTCGAGGGAGTCTGTGCCTGGGGGACCCGTAATATTTCCTGGCGTGCCCGGCTTGCGGGGAGCCTAATGATTGATGTGATCTGAAAAGGTGAAGTGCCATGCGTGCCTCGAGCCACGTGTCGCATTTAATGTATAATGATGGCTAGGCTAGGATCATGATGATGCCCTTAGCCGCGCGTGCTCGTGCACGTGCCCACAGATTGCCTATAAATAGAGGGAGAAGTTGCTCATTTTCACTTTTTGCTTCTCTCTTCTTTGTTCTCTTGCTCTGCGCTCTGTCGTTTACCGTCGTTCTGCTCCGTCCAGCCACCGTACAGGCACCAGTCAGAGTTCTTCGACCCTTTAACTTCTTCCTCGTGCACGTAAGTTGCCTGAATTGGTCTCTGTTATATGCTTTTTTAGTTTCTTAGTATGCATGTTGTTAGGGTGAAATTAGGTAGTGTATGGCTGTTTCCGATGACTGTTGGTGGTAGGCGGTGGTTTGGCTATTTCCGCCGCTGCCGACGTCGCAAGAACCTTAGGAACTTAGGCCTTTTAGGTTGATATTGATGTTGTTGCGACGACGGAAGCATTTTTCGCCGGCCAAAACCATGGATTTTCCGGTGTACTCATGAGTTTTCCGGTGGATTCATGATTTTTCCGGTGGATCTTCAACGGAGGTTCTGGGTAGCGAACCGGGGAGGATCTCCCCGTGTGCGTCAGAGGGATTGCCCTGGGCACCTCCTCGCACTATAGTTGTGCCATTTGAGTAGGGCTTAGGTCGGGGACGTTGTCCTCAGGCCTTCGCGCGCCCTTTCACTTGACTAGCGGTGGAAGGGTGGATTTGATTTTGTCATCGAATTCACTTTTGTCCTCTGCTTTTCAGGTAAGGAGATGGCACGAGAAACCGAGGATGAAATTCTTAGAGACTTGTCCGAGGGGATCTCCTCAGAGGATAGTGACACTAAAGACACCTCTACTCCCCGGGATGCTGACGAAACTCCTCCCTTAAGGACTACCGCAGAAGAGTGTTCTGTTGTGGAACCTGGGGAGCATGTCTCCATCTTCGCCTCATACACCGGAGACTCCTTCACGACGGTGGGGGCTGAGGGGGAGTTGAAGGTTCATTTCCCCAGAAAGGACGATCGTATCTTCACAGACTACGGGGAGATGTTCCCTATGTACGAATATGTCTTCAAGGAGATAGGGCTGAGGTTGCCCTTTCCTGATTTTCAGAGGTCAATCTTCGTGCATCTAGATCTGGCCCCTTCGCAGTTACATCCTAACTTCATTGCCTTCATTCGGGCATTCGAGTTAACATGTGACTTCCTGGAGATTAGAGCTACCCTCCCCTTTTTCTTTACAGTCTTCCACCTTCAGTGACAAGTTTCAGGGAGGAAGTTCGGTTGGGTCTCCTTGAAGCAAGGGAGGAAGTTGTTCAAACCCTTCTCTTAGTCCATTAGGACTTTCAAGGAGAGGTTTTATATTATTGAGCCTGTGTCGAAGAGGGCCACTGACTCCACGTTTGTCTGGGAGGTCTCGAAGGACGAGAACGGGGAGGATATTGTCGACGAGGAGGGCATGATACAGGGGCGGAGGTTGTTGAGGTTCCCCTTCTGCTAAAGCGGGGACCATTTCACCATGGGGACAGATGGTTACACCGCCACCCTTGAGATGCTGAACGAGGATGACAAGGCCGGCTACGCGAAGCTGATGGGTCTTGTGATCAATGCATTTTAATGCGCATTCTCTTATGTTTGTACTTAGGCATTCCTACAGTTTATTTAAGTGTTTTTACTATTTTAATGTGTTTTCATATTTAAGTTTGTTTCTACCTTTATTTTATTTTCGCAGCTTATTTTTCAGCATTAACACTTATTTGATACATTTCACTGTATAGGTCATAACTTGGGCTACGGGATGTCGTTCTGCGTGTTCTACTAGTCGATGGAAAGCTAAGACAGAGAGCTACAACTTTCATGTTTTAGGCAGAAGCTGATTCAGAGTGAAAGATGGTCAAATAAGTCATTGAAGTCAGAACCCGAATTCAGACTTTAGAAAATAATTTGTTTCGGGTCGTTTTGTGGGCCTGGTTTATGTTTCCAACCCAGTTTGAGTTAGTGGTGAAAAAAATTATTTTGTTTATAAAGTTTTCAGCCGTATAACCATTATTTACCTACCTTTCTCTGTTCACGAATAATTCTTTTTGCTTTTGTACGATTTCATATGGAGAGCTAAATCCCTTCGTAGTTAATTTGTTGTATTCAGGTTCCGAAACCTTGAGATTATTATAATTTGCAATATAATTTATGTTTCCTTCAACTCTATTGTATGATTATTGTATGCTTAATTCGATTTATCATAGGGTAGTTTTTTTTTATTCGAATGATGCATGTTCCCTAATTTTGTTTGCGTATTCTCGTTTGCTTAATTCGTTAATTCGCTTTATTCTTAACCGAGTGCTTAATTCATTCACGCTTGTTGATTGATTTGTGATCGGCAAATAGGAAACATAATTCTAATAATTTCATGAACGCTTTCAAAAAAAAATAGCATGCTTTTTTTTTTTTTTGAGTTACAAGTATGGGTTTTGTTCTTAGCTCTCTTGACTAAAGACTTGTGATGTGATGTGATTGATTCCTTTTTGTGCATTCTTAGTGTGATATGTAGGCCTAAACTCTAAATTGTACATCATTGGTGGTAGATCACTAAACCTTGTGAAAATTTGAGCCTAATAATGGATAATGCATAAAAACATTCATTCCTTTTTCTTTCTTGTGTGTTTCACTCATGTTTGTTAGTCTCTATAATTTGAATTGACTCTGTTGAAGCTTTTTGTTTACTTGTGCACATTGATATGATAAAGACAACTTGTTTTTGTTTTATTTTTAGCCACTTAGCCAAAAAGTCAACCTTGAAAAATATTATCCCTTGTTGGAAACACCTTTGAGCCTGTTCATCTTTTTTTTCTTATTTAAAACTCATTACAAGCCGAAAGCGAAAAAGAAAATTGTCACCCTAATCAAAGGGGTCGAAAGAGTCTTGTATGGAGTTTTGTGGGGTTGAACAATACTGTTGTGATGTTTCAAATATATATATATATATATATATATATATATATATATATATATATATATAAGAGAAAGGAAATAAGGTTGTCAATACATTTTCCTTCTGAAAAAGAAAAAAAATAAAAAAGAAAAAGAGGAAAATATGGGAAAGTTTCTGTTTGAAGGTTATTAAAGTGTTTTTAGTTCAACTCCCAAATTCTCCTTCAATTTTCTTTTGACCCTTTGAGTTTTAGCCTAGTACCCCTTAGGATTTATCCTACCCTTACCTTGGCCACGTTACAACCTGAATAAAAGTCCTTTTGATCTTTGTGTGCATGTATTTCAAGTGGGGATTTAGAGTCTTTTCAAGCTTATGGTAGTATTAACTTTCATGTTGTGCTTTGAGTGTAAACAGTTAGCCTAAACACTTGAGAGTTGAGTGAATTATATCTTGTGAGGATCCTACTACTTTTGATGTACTCTTCGGTAAGTTGTTTTCGTATTTGTTTTGATTGTCACAAAAGAGTTGCCCACTAACACCATATTCTTAAAGCTTAGACTTAGGACTTTACTTGTACCTTGTATATTGAATACCTTTAGAAATGCATGCTCTGCTTTGTTTTGTTTTAAATTTTTGAAGTTATCATTTTGCTCGGAGTGCAAAAGTTCAAGTGTGGGGGAATTTGATCAGTGCATTTTAATGCACATTTTCTTATGTTTGTACTTAGGAATTCATACAGTTTATTTAAGTGTTTTTACTATTTTAACGTGTTTTCATATTTAAGTTTGTTTCTACCTTTATTTTATTTTCGCAGCTTATTTTTCAGCATTAACACTTATTTGATACCTTTCACTGCGCAGGTCATAACTTGGGTTAAGGGATGTCGTTCTGCGCGTTCTACCAGTCGATGGAAAGCTAAGACAGAGAGCTACAACTTTCATGTTTTACGCAGAAGCTGATTCGGAGTGAAAGATGGTCAAATAAGTCGTTGAAGTCAGAACCTGGATTCAGACTTTAGAAAATAATTTGTTTCGGGTCGTTTTATGGGCCTGGTTTATGTTTCCGACCTAGTTTGAGTTAGTGGTGAAAAACCTTATTTTGTTTATAAGGTTTTCAGCCGTACAACCATTCTTTACCTACCTTTTCTGTTCACGAATAATTCTTTTTGCTTTTGTACGATTTCATATGGAGAGCTAAATCCCTTCGTAGTTAACCTGTTGTATTCGGGTTCCGAAACCTTGAGATTATTATAATTTGCAATATAATTTTTGTTTCCTTCAACTCTATTGTATGATTATTGTTTGCTTAATTCGATTTATCATATAGTAGTTTTGTTTGGTTCGATTGATGCATGTTCCCTAATTTTGTTTGCGTATTATCGTTTGCTTAATTCGTTAATTCGCTTTATTCTTAACCGAGTGCTTAATTCATTCACGCTTGTTGATTGATTTGTGATCGGCAAATAGGAAACATAATTCTTATAATTTCATGAATGCTTGTTGATATATTTTATGATCGAACAGGAATACAGAATCCGCTTAAGGATTGCGAGTTATAATAGTCGATGATAGGTAGGAATCGAATCAGTAGATTAACTCCTTAATCGTAACTGTAATCACTTATATTTTTAATCACTTTTTCTAAATCGAAAACAATCCCCCCAATCGTTTTTCAATTGGTTAAATTCTCAAAAAGAATCCTTGCGATACGACATCCGAGTGTCGCTTCCCGTTATTACATTTTTCTAAAACTCGTTTTTGATCCGTGCGCGACAGCAGATCAAATAGTTTTAAAAACTGGACCGGACCGGCCGGTCGGACCGGTTGGACCGGGAACCGGCCAGGTAACCGGCCGGGTTCGCTTGCTGGATCGGGCATGTCGTCGAACCGATGAGAACCGGTGTGAACCGGTGCGAACCGGGAAAACCGGCGGTTTGCAAAAACCGCCGGTTCAACTGCTTATTTTTAAAAAAAAAATTATTTTTTTTTATTTTTTTTTTAATTTTTTTTATTTATTTATTTTACTCAAATACATAGGAACTTTTCTTCGAGAATAATAGTAGTAACTCATTTAATTCAAGTGATACACAAATTAAGTTTTGTAATATCCACAAAACGATTTTTACTATTTTGTATTTATATTGATTGAAAAACCATCATACAAATATTTGTGTAGAAATTTAAGAACACAAATTAAGAAACTATATATAATATAATTTTAGAGTTAACTGATTTCCATTATATATATATATATATAGACTTGGAAAATTTATTATTTAAAATAATATTAATATTTGTATTGTTTTAATTATTAACATTAAAACTTATTTTTTATTAACATTAAAACTATGAATTTAAATTAGACTCTGTTTAATTTAGACTCTGTTTAAAATTTATAATTAGACTCTTTTAAAATTTGAATTTAAATTATGAACCTGTGAATTTATGATATGATCTTTTCAAAAAATTTAAGTGCTAGTTATAGTTTTTAGAGACTGAATCATCCAGTTCGACCGGTTTTATACCTATTATAATGACAGGTTTATTCAACCGAGTTATCCGGTTTAATCCGGTTTGGTCATGCGGTTCGACCAATGACCCAGTGGTTCGACCGATAAACCAGTGAACCAGTACCCTCACCGGTTTGATGACCGGTCCGGTTTTTAAAACACTGGTTTTAGGTATTGTTTGTTTTGATTTTCTGCCTTTTTTTTGTTGTTTTTCCATTTTCGCGTCCGGACAACCCGTCTCGCGTCCGACCTAGTCAAAAAATCGATTTTGGGGGAAATCGCCTCCGTTTTGAGATCTGTTTCGTGCATTTGAAGCGGAAAATTCGTGCGGTCAAAAGTCTCGTACTTTAGAAGAGTTACGAGATTTCTCCCTCAAAACCCTAAATTCATCATTTTTCTATTTTAATGAATTTTTTTACTGTTTTCATAGTTTCGAAAATTTCTAAAAAAAATTCTAAAATTCTTATTTCACCTAATTAGATTAAATTTGTGTTTTTAAATTTTTTGAAATTTATTTTAACCTATTTCCTTCTTTGATTTTGATTCTGCCTCTATAGGGACATTGTTGGCATTATCGTATTAGTTGCTGTATTAGTAGTCCTGACTACTATGTCTTCTTATTCTGACCTGGTTGATTTTGATCCTGAGATAGAGATAACCTTACACGCACGTCTTAGAGATAATCAGGCCAGCCCTAGTTCACCATCCCTTAACGATTGTGATTCTAATTCCATGTTTTCACATTGCTTGTTTGATTCTGATTCTGAATTTGCTTTCGATAATAACATGGTTTGCTGCTCCTGATGTAAACTATAATGGCTTGTGTATTGAATATGCCGACCTTGTTGTTCCTTTTGAATTAAAATCTGGATCAATACACTTGTTGCCGAGATTTAGTGGTTTTGCAGGTGAGGACCCACACAAGCATCTTAAAGAATTCCAGATCGTTTATTCTACCCCACTTAGGCCTGAAGGAATTACAGAAGATCACATCAAGCTGAGAGCCTTTCCGTTTTCTCTACAAGGTGCGGCCAAAGACTGGTTATATTATCTTGAGCCGAATTCTGCTGCTACTTGGAATGATTTGAAGAAGGTATTCCTAGAGAGATACTTTCCTGCCTCCAGAGCTGCCTCGATACGAAAAGACGTTTGTGGTATTAGACAACAGGATAATGAATCATTGGCTGAATATTGGGGGAGATTCAAACAATTAGTTTCGAGTTGTCCACAACACCAGATCACCGAGCAATTATTGATTCAGTATTTCTATGAAGGATTAAAACCAATGGATAGGAATATTTTAGATGCTGCTAGTGGTGGAGCACTTGTTGATAAGACTCCAGCTACTGCCAAGGCTCTGATGGAGAACATGTCACTTAACTCCTAGCAGTTTACAACGAGAGACAATTATGTTCAAATAAAAGGTGTGAATGAGGTTCATGTTTCTTCTCATATTTCTCATTCTGAAAAAGCCTTTGAAAATAGAATGAATGAGCTAACAGAATTAGTGAAATAGTTGGTAGTGGTATGTAAAGTTCAAGCCGCCCAATAAGCCCAAACAACAAGGTTATGTGGTATTTGTACTTCTCCTGATCATCCTACCGATACATGTCATATTCTGCAAGATGAAAAGACTACTGAATTACCTCAAGCATATGCAACAGCTCTTTACAATCAAGATAACAATCAAGGTAACAACCAAAATAGGTATAACATTCCTGACATGTCCACTAATAAATACCATCCAAATTGGAGGAACCATCCAAACCTTCGATATGGAAATTAGCATCCCAACCCACAACACTATCCCAACCAACAACAATTGATGCTACCATTGCCACCACCACAAAACCCTCCACAGGCTGCAACCACTTCTGCCCCAGCTTCTGGTCCTTCATTAGAGGATATTGTTAAGCAATTATCTTCCAATAATCTCCAATTCCAATAGCGGACAGATTCCAGCATCCAAGCCTTGCAAACACAAATAGGACAACTTGCTTCTTCAGTTAATGGTATTCAGCAAGCACAAGGATCCAACCAACTACTTTCTCAAACAGTGGTGAATCCTAAAGGTCCTAATGTGAGTACAATAACCTTGCGATCCAGAAAAGTTAGAGATTCTGCCCCGAAAAAAAATGAGGAAGTTGTTGAGCCTGAGCCTTCTGTTGTTGAGGAAAAAGAGTATGTACCTAGGATACCTTTCCCACACCGAGTGCAGAAAAATAAGAACATTCTTGAGGAAGACAGAGAGAGAGAGAGAGAGAGAGAGAGAGAGAGAGATTTTGGACGTGTTTAAAAAAGCGGCGGTAAACATTCCGCTTCTTGATGTAATTAAGCAGACTCCAAAGTATGCAAAGTTTCTTAAGGATTTATGTACTCATAAAAGGAGATTGAAAGGGAACGAGAGAGTGAATATGGGAAGGAATATTTTTGCCTTTACTCAATCTAACGATACAGTTGAGCAAAATGTGTCAGCCCTTTTCCAGGCCATGCCACCAAAGTGCAAGGATCCAGGAACTTTTGCTATCCCTTGTACCATTGGGAATAGTAAATTTGAAAATTGCATGCTTGATTTAGGAGCTGGTATTAATGTTATGCCTACTTCTATTTATAATAATCTTGATCTTGGTCCCTTGCAGCATCAGGTTTAATCATTCAGCTGGCAAACAGAAGCAATGCCCGCCCCGCCGGAGTCGTGGAAAATGTCCTTGTGCAAGTTAACGACTTGATTTTTCCTGCAGATTTTTATATTCTTGACATGGAAGGAGAAACAAAGTCAAGCAAGTCACCCATTATTCTCGACAGACCTTTCATGAAAACGGCGAAGATAACAATTAATGTTGATGATGGCACGATGTCCATGGAGTTTGGTAATATCATCGCTAAATTTAACATCTTTGATGCAATGAAACATCCCATGGAAGAGCATTTTGTTTTCCACATTGAGTTACTTTCTGACTTAGTAGATGATATATATCCCGAGTTTTTATTTGATTTTCCGTCTTTACTAGACTATGATGATACTTACTCCTGTGATGTATGTACTAACACTAATGTTTGCTCTGCTTATGCCGAAATAAATGCTGCCCTGCAGGCTAATGTTTTTCATGTGGATGAGGCTATAGATGAAGTGGTTTGTGCGGCTGAGCCTCTTGACATCCCTACTGCCCCGACCATTCCGTCCATTGAGCAGCCTCCTTCTTTAGATCTCAAACCACTCCTGGAAAATATTAAATATGCCTACTTAGAGAGAAATGAAAAGGCTCCTGTTATTATTTCGTCTAACCTTGATTTTGATCAAGAAAGTAAGCTTTTGCAGGTCTTAAAGATACATAAAAAGCCGATTGGGTGGACCTTGGCAAATATTCCCGGTATTAGCCCTTCCATGTGCATGCATCAGATTTTACTTGAAGAAGGAGCTAAGGTGGTGAGGCTGCCCCAAATGAGGTTTAATCCTTTAATTCTTGATGTGGTGAAGAAAGAGGTAACCAAGTTGTTGCAAGCATGTATCATATATCCTATCTCTGACAGTAACTGGGTAAGTCCAGTGCAGGTTGTACCTAAGAAATCTGGACTCACTGTGATAAAAAATGAAAAGAATGAACTTGTTCCCACTAGAGTTCAGAATAGCTGGAGAGTTTGTATTGATTATAGGAGGTTGAACCAGGCGACTAGAAATGATCACTTTCCCTTGCAGTTCATGGATCAAATGCTCGAACTGTTAGCAGGTAAATCACATTATTGTTTCCTTGATGGTTTTTCAGGTTATTTTCATATCCATATTGCACCAAAGGATCAAGAAAAGACAGCCTTCACGTGCCCATTTAGTACATTTGCTTACGGGAGAATGCCATTTGGACTTGGCAATGCTCCTGGCACATTCTAGCGATGCATGATTAGTATTTTTGCTGGATTTATTGAAAATTGCATGGAAGTCTTTATGGGTGATTTTACTGTTTATGGTTCTTCATTTGATGCATGTTTGAAAAGTTTGAATATGGTTTTAGAGAGATGCATTGAAACTGACCTTATTTTGAATTATGAAAAATGTCATTTTATGGTTGAGTAGTGAATTGTTTTAGGCCACATAATTTCTGAAAAAGGAATTTCAGTAGACCGTGCTAAGATTGATGTGATTTCTACATTGCCTTACCCATCTTGCATTCGCGAGATTCATTCTTTTCTAGGTCATGCAGGTTTTTACAGGCGCTTCATAAAGGACTTCAGCAAGATAGCTCTTCCGCTTTCAAACTTGTTGAAGAACGATGTAACCTTCAACTTTGATGAGAAATACGAGCAGGCATTTGATTTCTTGAAGAAAGCATTGACATCTGCCCCCATCATACAGCCTCCTGATTGGAACCTTCCTTTTGAGATTATGTGTGATGCATCCAACTATGCAGTTGGAGCGGTCCTTACACAAAGGGTGGACAAGGCTGCCCATGTTATTTACTATGCTTTTTGGACTTTAGATTCTGCACAAGCTAATTACACTACCACTGAAAAGGAACTTTTAGCAATTGTTTTTGCTCTTGACAAGTTTAAACCATATTTTCTAGGTTCCAAGGTTGTTGTTTTTACTGACCATGCAACTTTGAAGTACCTTTTAAAGAAATCAAAAGTAAAACCGAGATTAATTTGGTGGATGTTATTGCTCCAAGAGTTTAATGTAGAGATTAAGGACAAAAGTGGAGTTGAGAATCTAGTAGCTGACCATTTAAGCGGAATAGAGCATGATGCAAATCCTTCTCCCATCCAGGATGACTTTCCTGATGAGCAGCTGCTACTTTTACATGGAGTTACTCCTTGGTTTGCTGATATTGTTAATTATCTTGTTACTGGTAATTTTCCTACAGGTGCATCTAAACCGCAAATTCGGAAACTCAAGAGTGATGCCAAATACTATGTGTGGGATGATCCTTATCTTTGGAAGTTTGGTAGTGATCAGATTATTATGAGGTGTGTCCTTGACTATGAGATTGAATCTATTTTGCATTTTTTTCATGCCTCTCAGGTAGGTGGGCACTTTGGTCCTCAAAGGACCGCAAGAAAAGTCCTAGACTCAGGTTTCTATTGGCCCACTATTTTTAAAGATGCTTATGAGACTTACCGCACTTGTAAGGAGTGCCAGATAGCAGGTACAACCATCACTCGTAAGAGTGAAATGCCTCAGCAGCCTATGCTTTTCTGTGAGGTATTTGATGAATGGGGAATCGACTTCATGGGTCCTTTCCCTATATCATTTGGTTTTCTCTACATTTTGCTTGTTGTTGATTATGTTTCAAAGTGGGTGGAAGCTATTCCCACTAGGACTAATGATTCCAGAGTTGTTGCAGATTTTGTCAGGTCCAATATTTTTTGCAGGTTTGGAATACCCCGAGCTATCATAAGTGACCAAGGCACTCATTTCTGTAACCGCACCATGGAAGAATTGCTCTGAAAATATGGAGTTGTACACAAAGCCTCTACTGGATACCATCCCCAAATTAATGGGCAAGCTGATATCTTAAACAGGGAGATCAAACAGGTTTTAGAGAAAATGGTGTAGCCAAACAGGAAGGATTGAAGCCGCCGTCTAGAAGACGCACTTTGGGCTCAAAGAACAACTTTCAAGACACCTATAGGGATGTCTCCCTATCGACTTGTTTTAGGTAAGGCATGTCATCTTCCTATAGAGATAGAACACCGTGCTTATTGGACGGTAAAAAGTTGTAATTTGGAGATGCAACAAGCAGGTATTGAAAGAAAACTCCAATTACAACAACTTGAAGAGCTTAGGCTAGAGGCTTATGAAAGCTCTAGGATTTATAAAGAGAAAACTAAGCACTTCCATGATAAAATGATTTCTAGGAAGGAAATCTTTGTGGGCCAACAGGTTTTACTGTTTAACTCCCGCCTTAAGCTTATGGCTGGGAAACTTCGATCCAAGTGGATGGGCCCTTTTGTTGTTACTAATGTTTTCCCTCATGGTGCAGTAGAGATTAAAAGTGTAGGTACTGACAAGGTTTTCAAAGTCAATGGGCAGCGCCTGAAGCTATTCCATGAGAGTTCGGTGCCTGAAGATGCACCCATAGAAGAGCTTTCCTTGGAAAAGCGCACTTACTCCACAACTTGACCAGGGAACACATCTTCCTTTCCCTTACTCTTATTTAATAATTATGTCCTTTCATTGAGGACAATGCATGTTTTAAGTGTGGGGGAGGGAACCAATTTTATGTTTTGCTTTCTTTATTTTCTTTGTTTTCAAAAAAATAAAAATAGCATGCTTTTTTCTTTGGTTTTTGAGTTACAAGTATGGGTTTTGTTCTTAGCTCTCTTGACTAAAGACTTGTGATGTGATGTGATTGATTCCTTTTTGTGCATTCTTAGTGTGATATGTAGGCCTAAACTCTAAATTGTACATCATTGGTGGTAGATCACTAAACCTTGTGAGAATTTGAGCCTAATAATGGATAATGCATAAAAACATTCATTCCTTTTTCTTTCTTGTGTGTTTCATTCCTTTTTCTTTCTTGTGTATAATTGAATTGACTCTGTTGAAGCTTTTTGTTTACTTGTGCACAATGATATGATAAAGACAACTTGTTTTTGTTTTATTTTTAGCCACTTAGCCAAAAAGCCAACCTTGAAAAATATTATACCTTGTTAAAAACCCCTTTGAGCCTGTTCATCTTTTTTTTCTTATTTAAAACTCATTACAAGCCGAAAGCGAAAAACAAAATTATCACCCTAATCAAAGGGGTCGAAAGAGTCTTGTATGGAGTTTTGTGGGGTTGAACAATACTGTTGTGATGTTTCAAATATATATATATATATATATATATATATATATATATATATATATATATAAGAGAAAGGAAATAAGGTTGTCAATACATTTTCCTTCTGAAAAAGAAAAAAAATAAAAAAGAAAAAGAGGAAAATATGGGAAAGTTTCTGTTTGAAGGTTATTAAAGTGTTTTTAGTTCAACTCCCAAATTCTCCTTCAATTTTCTTTTGACCCTTTGAGTTTTAGCCTAGTACCCCTTAGGATTTATCCTACCCTTACCTTGGCCACGTTACAACCTGAATAAAAGTCCTTTTGATCTTTGTGTGCATGTATTTCAAGTGGGGATTTAGAGTGTTTTCAAGCTTATGGTAGTATTAACTTTCATGTTGTGCTTTGAGTGTAAACAGTTAGCCTAAACACTTGAGAGTTGAGTGAATTATATCTTGTGAGGATCCTACTACTTTTGATGTACTCTTCGGTAAGTTGTTTTCGTATTTGTTTTGAATGTCACAAAAGAGTTGCCCACTAACACCATATTCTTGAAGCTTAGACTTACGACTCTACTTGTACCTTGTATATTGAATACCTTTAGAAATGCATGCTCTACTTTGTTTTGTTTTAAATTTTTGAAGTTATCATTTTGCTCTGAGTGCAAAAGTTCAAGTGTGGGGGAATTTGATCAGTGCATTTTAATGCACATTATCTTATGTTTGTACTTAGCCATTCATACAGTTTATTTAAGTGTTTTTACTATTTTAACGTGTTTTCATATTTAAGTTTGTTTCTACCTTTATTTTATTTTCGCAACTTATTTTTCAGCATTAACACTTATTTGATACCTTGCACTGTGCAGGTCATAACTTGGGCTAAGGGATGTCGATCTGCGCATTCTACCAGTCGATGGAAAGCTAAGACAGAGAGCTACAACTTTCATGCTTTACGAAGAAGCTGATTCGGAGTGAAAGATGGTCAAATAAGTCGTTGAAGTCAGAACCCGAATTCAGACTTTAGAAAATAATTTGTTTCGGGTCGTTTTATGGGCCTGGTTTATCTTTCCGACCCAGTTTGAGTTAGTGGTGAAAAACCTTATTTTGTTTATAAGGTTTTCAGCCGTAAAACCATTCTTTACCTACCTTTTTTGTTCACGAATAATTCTTTTTGCTTTTGTACGATTTCATATAGAGAGCTAAATCCCTTCGTAGTTAATCTGTTGTATTCAGGTTCCGAAACCTTGAGTTTATTATAATTTGCAATATAATTTTTGTTTCCTTCAACTCTATTGTATGATTATTGTTTGCTTAATTCAATTTATCATATGGTAGTTTTGTTTGGTTTGATTGATGCATGTTCCCTGATTTTGTTTGCGTATTATCGTTTGCTTAATTCGTTAATTCGCTTTATTCTTAACCGAGTGCTTAATTCATTCATGCTTGTTGGTTGATTTGTGATCGGCAAATAGGAAACATAATTCTTATAATTTCATGAATGCTTTTTGATATATTTTATGATCGAACAGGAATACAAAATTCGCTTAGGGATTGCGAGTTATAATAGTCGATGATAGGTAGGAATCGAATCAGTAGATTAACTCCTTAATTGTAATTGTAATCACTTATATTTTTAATCACTTTTTCTAAATTGAAACAACCCCCCCAATCGTTTTTCAATTGGTTAAATTCTAAAAAAGAATCCTTGTGATACGACATCCGAGTGTTGCTTCCCGTTATTACATTTTTCTAAAACTAGTTTTTGATCCGTGTGCGACAGCGATCAAATTGGCGCTGTTGTCAGGGATTCTTGTCGATTTAGCCAATAGTTTAGTTTTAGGTATTGTTTGTTTTTATTTTCTGCATTTTTTTTGCTGTTTTTCCATTTTCGCATCCGTACGACCCGTCTCGCGTCCGACCTAGTCAAAAAATCGGTTTTTTGGGAAATCGCCTCCGTTTTGAGATCTGTTTCGTGCATTTGAAGCAGAAAATTTGTGCAGTCAAAAGTCTCGTACTCTAGAAGAGTTACGAGATTTCGCCCTCAAAACCCTAAATTCATCAGTTTTGTAATTTAATGAATTATTTTACTGTTTTTATAGTTTCGAAAAATTCTAAAAAAATTTACAAAATTCTTATTTGACCTAATTAGATTAAATTTTGTGTTTTTAGATTTTTTTGAATTTATTTTAACCTTTTTCCTTCTTTGATTTTGATTCTGCCTCTATAGGGACATTGTTGGCATTATCGTATTTGTTGCTGCATTAGTAGTCCTGACTACTAGGTCTTCTTGTTCTGACATGGTTGATTTTGATCCTGAGATAGAGAGAACCTTACACGCACGTCTTAGAGATAATCAGGCAAGCCCTAGTTCACCGTCCCTTAACGATTGTGATTCTGATTCCTTGTTTTCACATTGCTTATTTGATTCTGATTCTGAATTTGCTTTCGATAATAACATGGTTTGCTGCTCCTGATGTAAACTGTTAGTTCTTGGATTGGCTGGAATTTTGGTAAAACAAAGTATATTCAATGTTGATGTCAAGGTGCTGATGTTGTAACATTGAAGTCTTAACACTGGGCTGTGTTAAGTAATCAATTGCTGAAGTTGGATGTCTGATGTCACACAGGTGATGTTGTAACATCAGATCTGCAGAATTAACAACAGCAGGTTGTTAAGTTTTTAGGGTTGCGTGTTAGCTGGAATTGTGAAGAGTGGTTGACTCATTGGATGAGAATATCTTGGGATAGATATTTTCTGTTACATGGGAGATTTGATTGCAGGTCTGTTGGAGAATTAAAATGTTGAAGATTTAAAAATATTTTGGGGATAAAATCTGTTTTGAAGATTCAGTTTTAATTAACAAATCTGATCAAATATTGTGACAAGTCCAAGCCCAATTCAGGAGCTATATAAAGCGCACAAGACCAAAGGAAAAAGTACAGAAAACATTCAGAAGATCAAGAGCAGGAGGCTTAGTGTCTAGAGTTTGTTTAAAGTGCTTGTATTTACACTATTCTAGGGTTTGAATAGGAGTTGAGTTTCTGTCCTCTCTAGAAGCTGTGAAGCAATAGAGAGTGGTTGATTGATCGAAGCTGTGAAGTAAGATCAAGGGTACTCAAAGTGGTTTCTTTGAGTGTTTGTAAGGGATTGAGTGGTGTTCTCATACCTAAGTGGTTTCTTAGGTAGGAAGTCATTAGTAGAGTATAAGTTTAGGAGATTGTCAATGGGTTGTTGAGTTTGTAAATTATATCTACAAGTAGTGAATTCCATCCCTGGCTTGGTAGCCCCCAGAGTAGGTTGGTTGTAACCGAACTGGGTCAACAATTCTTGGTGTTATTTTACTGTTATTGTTGTCCATTGTGCAGAGTGTGTTGTTGTGACATCACACCTTAACATCACATGT